>CM034150.1:286889388-289289388 GCA_019776745.2 Taxus chinensis
TGGTTCGGACATGTGGACGCTCTAGGTAGAACATTTAATTGGTTATTAATGTTTTGATAACATTAAATGTAAAATAATTAAAATCGTTTCCGCTAAACCATTGCATGGATCAAATCATCTCCTGTGTAACAGTGAGTGAGCAATAAGTTTGCTAACACAATAGGTGGCACACTAATTTTGATCACCTAATTTGTTTTAAAAAAATTAGTAAAAGTTAAGAGAAATTCGTTAGTGAATAACGTGTAAAATGGCTTCTTGGTCCCCATAGTGGTGATCAGTTTGGATAATCTTGTTCCCTAGTTACATGGGAAGTCATATCA
The DNA here is from genome assembly GCA_019776745.2 of Taxus chinensis. Lineage (NCBI taxonomy): Eukaryota > Viridiplantae > Streptophyta > Pinopsida > Cupressales > Taxaceae > Taxus > Taxus chinensis. The sequence continues at coordinate 286,889,709 of CM034150.1, forward strand.
ATTTTTAAACCCAACTTATAAGATTGTTTGATCATGTATATAGAAGAATTTTGAGCTCAATTAATCACATTTTTATTCGAGACAACAACTTAAAATTTAAGCAAAATCGTTTCGATTTGGACCTGTAAATTAGAGAGTGTTAGTAGGAAATTAAAATTTTTGACTTCTAACATGTAGTAGTTCTCCATGTCCATTGTCTGAAGTGATTAGATTCAAGAAAAAGGAATGGAGAGTTAGTTTTCCAAGGGTGTTTAGGACGTCTCTAGATGTTTTTGTTCAAAACACAAACTTGTAAATAACATTAATTAGCCTCAGAAAGTACGTCATATCTAGAGTTTTGGTCATTCATTTTTCATTTTATAAGTTGTGTTGGCTTCTCTATATATAGGAGAATTAATGCAAGTTAACAGAACTCATTTTCGAATTGGTATCGATTGACTTCAAGACCCATTTTGAAGCCAATTTTCTTTAAAAATCTGCTGAAATACAATAGTAAAACTCTAATAGTTGGCTCCGAGAAGGTGCTTCCTTTTTGAAACCTATTCTCCAGTAATTAGAAATGTACATCTTGATTTACTCTATGTATAATATAGAATTGATTGGAAGATTATTTTCACCATTTGAGTGTTGGGTACTTGTTTTGGTAGGCTCCTTTTGTAGCCATTTTCTCTAGATCATGGAACAAGAAAATTAGGTCTTAATAAACCAATAGATTTCTTAGGATAGCTTTAGAGGGTGAAACATATTATAATATGGTTATTGTTTTAAGCTATGTGTTTCTAGGTTGAATGCCAAGACCCAAAATAATTTTTTTGCAACAAGTCATTTTTGAATGCTAATGGCCTTAGTTAGGGTGATCTTTTAGGCATCGAAGAAGGTCTAGCTGTTGGTTTCGGAAATAAGAAGTAGGTCAAGATAAGAACGTGAAATTGTTACCTTGATATCATGAATTGGTTAAGGCATTTGGTTGGTTTCTTCTTTTCTAGTGATCCATTGTTTCTTGGGAATCCCAACTTCCGTGTTAGAGGCACCACTTTAGATTTGAAAAAACTATTTTGGTAGGGGTATAAAATAAATAATTGTATCTTGTATAAAACCATCCCATTTGATAAAATAGTCTTCCACGTCTCGAAAATGAATTTCTATGAAATTTGAAATAATTTCTACTTCTCTTGTTTTGTTGCTAATCTTAGTTTTACAACCCTTTATATAAGGAAATTTACCAAATGACCTTATGATCTTGTTACCTTTTCAAAATTGTAGTTTGAAAAGTAAGTATAATTGGATGAAAATATTTACTAATGTAAACTCATTTAATTTGTCTAAATAATAAATGATAAAGGGAAAGAAATCTAGTGCCTCTCATTATACGGTGGTGTTGCTTGAAGTAATATTCCTTTGCTAGCTTATACTCTTCACCTAACATAGGAATACATTGTGCTATTATAAAATGAATCTAGTTTTCACAAACCCCAAATTTTCATTAAAGCTCTCCATATAAATTTTAGAGTTAACTTCGGAAATGATGTAGTTATTCTCTTAATCCTTTTGGAACTCGATGAAACCTATTTTCATATTATAACCACTTACTAATTTTGATTAAAATATAACTTGGTTAAAATCTTCTTACCTTAGTAAGTAAACATGTGATTTTAACTCTCCTCAAGTTGATTTAAAGTGTTCTTAGTTATTCATGTTTATAACACTCTTACCTACGTGTAGAAATAGGGGAATCACCCTCTTTCTAACCTTAACTCGTGGATTTAGAAGAACAATGATCATGTAAAAATAAATAAATATATATAATAATAATACCAATGATCATTCATTCTCTCTCTCAGAAGGAAAATAAAATAAAACAAATTGGTGTTGAATACCTTCATGGTTAGGAATTATGTTGTAACGACGATGGTGTTGACTATGAAAGAACTATTATTGTGGTCCAATAAGGGTGAATGTAATATTTCGTAAGCCACAAATATATATATATATATATATATATATATATATATATATAAGCATAATTGTGTACGTATGCCCTATAAACAACAATAGAAACATGTATAATGTAAATTGGAAAACTCGTCAAATATATAATTAAACAACGTATCATTGTTACCCCTTAAAAAAAGTTAAAATTGAGGTGATCCTAAAACTATTACTTAAAATATGATAGGTGATGTTTACTGACCTTTTTCTTGTTATTTTTAGTTGGATTACATGCTAAATGGTTAGATTTTTGTAATTAACTTAAGTATTGTTTTGTCTCCCCAAATGTTTAGGTGAAAAAGTAATACGAATGATAGAATGATTGCAATGATCTTGCAAATTATATATGCCTTTGGCTATTTGACTCTTAGAAAACTCTTTTATAAGATTTCATTCACATAGGAAACTCCTAGTATCTTGTTATAAGGTAAATGATGTAAACCCTTATTACAAGGACTAACAATAATGACGAACTAATCTTTCCACCTACCATGAGTAAAGACGTCCTTTGTAATAAGTATACACACTAGTTTAAAAATATAAATGTATCTAGATAAATTGAATTTGTTTTGGGGTACTCTTTAAAACATGTTTCCATTTGCTATTACCACTCAATAGAGTGGTGAAATTCAAATTTTTCTCTGTAAAATGGATTCAATCCCTAGTTAACAAGTGTATTTTTATATTTTCTCCTCTCGCAACCTGATGGGTGAAATTATGACTAAATACTTGTTAAGTAAAATTGAACGTAAGTCAGATATCTTGAGAAGAATTAGACCTTACCTTTTATTAAAAAAAAATGAGTGTTTATCTCTTGTACACTTGAGGAAAGTATGAATGGAAAAGTTTTGCATCCCACCATGCTGGTATATTGTAAATTTTCATAAGTATGTTGATAAGATTCAGGAAACATTATTTTTAAATGGATTTTGTTTTGCACAACTCATTCATGTTTTCTTGTGATTATAGTAATTAATAAACGATAAAATTTAAGTAAAACTCTTCTTATATCGTATTGAATTAGAAATTGCGGGTTGTTTCATTAAGAATTATAGATTTTTTGGGGCATTGAATTTTACTTTGTCATAGTGTGAACTTATATATAAAAAAATTTAAAACAATAATAAATTTAGTTTTCGTTTAGGAGACTTCTAAAGCAATCTTGGCTCAAAACGGAAATGTTCTTTAAAACAATACATACTATGAAAACTTTGGAAACCAAACTAGGCAACTAGTCCTAACCAAGTGGTCGACTATATATATATTTCACCCAAAAAAAAATTCTTTGAATACTATCATTTAGTGACCATAAAAAAAAATGGCCAGATTAAATCAACAACTTTAACTATGCTCCAGTATTATGCGAATCTTCGTCCTTGACCTTAGTGAATACTATGGATGTTTTAACTATTTTTTAAAAAAAACGTGAACCATTTTTTTGTCAAAATTTAGAGTAATGATGGGTTAGTAGATGAAACCACACAGAACTTGGAAACCTTTTCTCTCTCATCGTGTGGTATTTTTGGTACCTTAGATAGTTCTCTTGAGCGGGTTCATACGCAACTAATATACTATTTTTTTTAATTCCTTTTAAAACAACATATTTGTTCTCTTTGCTCACCCATCATTATTTCATCCTTTAATTTTATACCTTATGTTGTACATAATCTTATTTGGATCCTTATAGAAAAGTTAGATGATCAGGCAAATGAGTTCATCTTATACAATTCACTTGGGGTAAACATTCTGCTATTCTAGATATACTTGTTTTTGGACCTTATTACACTTAAAGAGATACGTTGTTAAGAAAAAACAGAATATTTTACTTCCTTTAAAAATGACCTTAATGTTGGACTTACACTACGATGTGATACCTCATAAATTATTATCCCTATCTCTTCTAGTGACTTCCAGGAGGAAGTCTAATCTTAGGAGAGGTGGATGTAGTGCCCACATTTTTTAGCCTCAATTACCTGTTGAATTCTTAACCCATAGTTATGACTTAACAGGTTTTCTAACATATGTTGGAAATTATGATATGTTGGTTTTCCTCCTTAGACATGTATGGATATTTGGGCCTATAGCGCCAATTTGACTTGATTACTATGTTGACACCTAATCAGATGATGTTACAGATACTAACTGATCTCATGTTGTTTCGACCTTATTTATATATGATGGATACTCAATTTAGTTGTGTGTTTGGATTTTATGGGTGTATGTCACTTTTATTTATAGTTATGGCTAAGTCATGGTAAATTGTGTATAATTATGCATGTTGTCACATTTTAGATTCCAGAATGATGATATGCTAGCATAGAATTCATTGATTCACTTATTCAGTAGTTGATTTACATTATATCAGATAAGTGTGTTTAATGTGTGTAATGAGTGTGGAGCTGACAGGTCAGAGGAGAACATGGGATTAAGGGAACTACCCAATTTTACACAAGTGGCCAACGGGGCTAAGTCCTAACCGTGTTTATTGTATGAGGCCTTAGTATTAGATTTTATTATTTTGGGCACCATGACTAACCCTCATTTGTAATATAGTGTGTATTGTAATATTAATCTTGTTTAGGATGTTTAGTTTGCTTTGTAAACTTGATTTTGGGACTTAATGGCCACCACTTGCATTAAGTTTTGTGTTTGGGTAATGGTGTATTTAATTAGAGTGGATTAGCGTCACATGTGAACCCTTGGGTGGGCCCCACATCCTCTACACTTGTGCACAAATGTACCAAACCTGAAATTTGGCTATTTTGGGCATTTTAAGTGACGCCTTTTTAGTTTGGGAGTTCCCTTAGCATGAAAATAGGCCTTTGGACCCTAGCTAATAGGTAGGGGGCTTAATTGCAAGGCATAGAGGGAGTTTCCCTCCCATTTTCCCTACCTTTTGTCACATCCATGTAAGGTGGATGGGTATGTGTGTTTTGTTAAAAGTTGCACAAGTTTGTTTGTTCTTCATTTTGGGTAATTTGGGAGAAGAGTGTTAAAAGCTATTTTATATTTTCTCTCTTTTATTTGGAGAATATTTGACCTTGAGGTAAGAGAAGGGTGAAAAATGTCACCCCCTCATTTTTGAGGATTTTTGTTGACTTCTCTTCAAATTCTTCCTCATGGGGAAAGAAGAGAACTTTTTTTTAAAGCATTTGCTTGGAGGCTTGTGGATTTTGGGAGCTAGAGCTTACTTGGATAGAGAAATAGAAAAGTTAGTGTTGGAGAGATTTTGGAGGTAGTCTCCTTGAGCTAATTTTATGTTTTATATTATGATTAGATCTTAGCTTTGTTTTGTCTAAAATATGTGTGTATTGTTCTTGTGTGTGTGGTTGTTTGTTTATTATGCTTGTTGTTTTGTTTTTCTCCATCCATTATATGGCATGATGGATTTTGGAGTTTTTGGGGGAAGAGTCAGGGTTTTCCCCTCTCAAACCTCATGGCTTAATGGGCAAGCCATGTAGGATTCTTGTTACTCCCCTCAAATGGTTTGAGGTGGCGAAGGTGGTTCTTGTGGTTCTTCCCCATTCTTTGAGAGGAAACCCATTGGGTTTGAAAATTCTCCCAAGAAGGATTTTGGTGAATGGGTGGAGAAATAAGGAGGGTGTGAAGATTATTGTTTGTGTGCATCCAATGTTGGCTAAACTTTTAGAACTTGGAGATGTATTTCTTCTCTTCCCCGTTTTTGAGGTAGAATATGGTTTTCCCTCATTTCCTTCTTTGCAAAAATTTGGTGTTTTCTTAGTATTGGTCTTGTCTTATATGTGAAAAAAAGGTTGGATTGTCTCCCTTTATCTTGTGCAAAGTTTGTGGAAGCTAGTCCTCTCTTCCATGGGGTTTGGGGAGGCTAGCATGTCTTCCACCCTTGGAAAGGCATGTAAAGATGCCTAATGGTTGGGTGGTTAAACAATCTCTTTCTCCTTGTGTTGGTTCTTTGAAAACATTCAAAGTTGGAGCTCAATGTGGAAGATGGTTGGAGATTCTTGTCATCTTGGCTTCTCATTTCCTTCTTCAACTTGTTTTGGACATCACTATCATTGTAAATTCATGAATGGGAATATTTTAAAAGGTCCTTCTCTTGTAAAGTATCATCTTTACGATTTGGAATCACTTGTAAATTTGTGTCTTTTTTTTTGTAATCTACTTCAAGCTTGCAAAGAAGCTTTGTAATGTGTCTTCTTAAATATTCTAGGTATGTTGGAATAATGGAGATTGTGAGTTTATGTTCCATAAGGAATGAAAATTTTCCCTTGTATACTAAATGTAAAAAAAAGGGGGTGATTTAAACTTTGTAATATAATACAAGAAAATTGGTTGTAAATACCTTTATATGGATCTTGCTCGATGGTTGTAATATCTCCTTTTCAAGTAAAAGAATTGATTTTGTATATGATATATAAAAATACTATTTTCATATTCTTATTGGTATGGTAAATGTTTAGGAAGAAAATCTGATATTCTTTGTTGGAAATCCTTCTTGTTAAAAAAAACTGAAATATTCATTTTGCTTTACATTGAGAGGAAAAGATTGTCCAACATGAAGATTTAGGATTTCACATTGTATGGAAATATTATCCTCTTTACAATACACCTCTTTCTTGTAAATTTTTGTGATGTTGTGGTATGGACTGAAATTGGTTTTTCCTCCTTTCCATGTGAAAACTTATGAATGTATGGTACAAGGGAAATAAACATGGATGATTATTATTCCTCACTAAGTTTTAATATCAGTTTAATACTCTCTCTTCCCTTTTGAAATACCTTGTGTCTTTCGCTTTATCTCAGAAATAAGTAACTCATTTTAACAAAACTAGATATTTGAAAATTATAGGTTCCATAATTTACTAGGATAGTAAATAGAAATCTGATATTTTACAACTTGATATAATATTCTTATTTACTTATAAATGAGTATTTAATGTTGTTATTTATTTTAACATAACTATATAGTTTCATATATTCTTTTATGTTATTAATATAAGGTTATATAATATTATATATATATAAGGAACATATCTTATACTTTATATTAGATATGTTCATTATATAAATATATATAGACACACACACACACACACACACACACACACACACAAATTACATATATATATAAAATAAATTTTAAGTAACCCAAAACAAAAAAAGCAAAATCTTAAAAAAAAAATCAATAATAAAATAAATTAGTAAAGAGAATTTAGTGGAAGTTTGAAAGTTCATTGAAATGAATTTTATTAAGTCAATAATGGAGATAGCAGTACATATGTTATCAGCTAATAATAATTAAATGTGCAACAATAAGACAAAAGAAATATCAATAAAACAAAATACGGTGTAATGTTTAATAAACTTCATTAAGAAAAATAGATTTACACATTAAAAAAAAAAGGAGAGAACTATGGTTAAAGTTTTCTTGTTTAAGGCAAAAAATATGAGATTTAGGGAGGGCCGAACCCACCTCACCTCCCATGCACCTACCACCACCCACCACTCCATCCTGCACACCCACCCGTCCTCTTAAACATCAAAACCCTCAACTTCTAAAACCTACGCATTTCTTTATCTCTTCAGTTTTATTTATTGTGTTTCAGGTATATATATATATTGGGCAGTTTTTTCCCTTTTCCAAACAAAAGTAAATGGTCATTTTATATACCCAATAACCTAAGATTTCCAGGTAATAAATTTTAAAAATATATATATATAAAGATTTAAATATACATAGTATAATATGGAGACTCTTCATCAAAAATCTCCATGAAAGTAAAATTCCAAGCTCCTTCTCAACCTGCACCTGTAAAAGACAAAAGAAAAAAAAATGAAAATTAAATAGAGAGAAAGGAAAACATAAAAATGTGCTATGGAAAATTTAGGGCAAGATGAGATCAAAGGCCAAGATTTGTTTAATCCTATGGTCCATATTCAAATTATGGGTTGTTTTTTCATTAAGAATTATAGATTGTTTCGAGCATTGCATTTTACTTTATCATAGTGTGAACTTATATATAAAAAAAAATTAAACAATAATAAATTCATTTTTCATTTAGGAGACTTCTAAAGCAATCTTGGCTCAAAATGTAAATGTTCTTTAAAACAATGCATACTATGAAAACTTTGGAAACCAAACTAGAAAACCTGTCCTAACCTAGTGGTTGACTATATATTTATTTCACCCACAAATGTTTTCTTTGAATACTATCATTTAGTGACCATTAAAAACTAATGGCCAGATTAAATCAACAGCTTTAACTATGCTTGGTATTATGCGAATCTTTGTCCTTGACCTTAGTGAATAGTACGGATGTTTGAACTATTTTATAAAGAATCGTGAACCATTTTTTTGTCAAAATTTAGAGTAATGATGGGTTAGTAGATGAAACCACATGGAACTTGGAAACATTTTCTCTCTCATCGTGTGGTATTTGTGGCACCTTGGATTGTTCCCTTGGGCGGGTTCATATGCAACTATTATACTAATTTTTTTTAATTCCTTTTAAAACGACATGTTTGTTCTCTTCGCTCACCCATCATTATTTCCTCTTTTAATTTTATACCTTATGTTGTACATACTCTTATTTGGATATTTACAACAAAGTTAGATGATGAGGTAAATGAATTTGTCTTATACAATTCACTTGGGGTTAACATTCTGTTATTTGAGATATACTTGTTCTTGGACCTTGTTACATTTAAAGAGATATGTTGTTAAGACAAAACAAAATATTTTAGTACCTTTAAAAATGACCTTAATGTTGGACTTACACTACGATGTGATACCTCGTAAAATATTATCCCTATCTCTTCCAGTGACTTTCAGGAGGAAGTCTTATTTTAGGAGAGGGGATGTAGTGCCCACATTTTCTAGCCTCAATTACCTGTTGAATTCTTAACCCATAGTTATGACTTAACAGGAATTCTGACATATGTTGGACATTATGATATGTTGGTTTTCCTTCTTAGACATGTATGGAGATTTATGCATATAGCACCAATTTGACTTGATTAGTATGTTGACACCTTATCGGATGATGTTAAGGATACTAACTGATATGATGTTGTTTGGACCTTATTTATATATGATGGATAATAAGTTTAGTTGTGTGTTTAGATTTTATGGGTGTATGTCACTCTTATGTATAGTTATGGCTAACTCATGGTAAATTGTGTATAATTATGCATGTTGTCACATTTTAGATTCTAGAATGATGATATGCTAGCATAAAATTCATTTATTCTCTTATTGAGTAGTTGATTTACATTGTATCAGATAGGTTCGTTTAATGTGTGTAATGAGTGTGAAGGTGACAGGTCACAAGAGACCGTGGGATTCAGGGAAGCTACACAATTTTACACAAGTGGCCCACAGGGCTATGCCCTAACCGTGTTTATTATATGAGGCCTTAGTATTAGATTTCATTATTTTGGGCCCCATGAGTGACCCTCATTTGTAACATAGTATGTCTTGTAATATTAATCTTGTTTAGGATGTTTAGTTTTCTTTGTAAACTTGATTTGGGGACTTATTGGTCACCACTTGCTTTAAGTTTTGTGTTTGGGTAATGATGTATTTAATTAAAGGGGATTAGGGTCACATGTGAACCCTTGGATGGGGCCCACATCCTCTACACTTGTGCCTAAATGTGTCAAACCCGAAATTTGGCTATTTTTGACATTTTAAGTGACCCCTTTTTAGTTTGGGAGTTCCCTTAGCATGAAAATAGGCCCTTAGACCCTAGCTAATAGGTAGGGGGCTTAATTCCAAAGCCTAGAGGGAGTTTCCCTCCTATTTTTCCTCCCTTTGGTCACATCCATGTAAGGTGGATGGTTATGTGTGTTTTGTTAAAAGTTACATAAGTTTGTTTTGTTCTTCATTTTGGGTAATTTGGGAGAAGAGTATTAAAAGCTATTTTATCTTTTCTCTCTTTTATTTAGAGAATCTTTTACCTTGAGGGAAAATAGGGGTGACACATGTCACCCACTCATTTGTGAGGATTTTGTTGGCTTCTCTTAAAATTCTACCTCGTGGGGAGAGAAGAGAACTTTTTTTTGGAGCTTTTGCTTGGAGGCTTGTAGATTTTGGGAGCTAGAGCTTGCTTGGATAAAGAAGTGGAAAAGTTAGTGTTGGAGAAATTTTGGAGGTAGGCTCCTTGAGCTAATTTTATGTTTTATATTATGATTAGATCTTAGCTTTGTTTTGTCTAAAATGTGTGTGTGTTGTTCTTTTGTGTGTGGCTATTTGTTGATTATGCTTGTTGTTTTATTTTTCTCCATCCATCATATGGCATGATGGATTTTGGAGTTTGTGGGGGAAAAGAGGGATTTTTTCCTCTCAAACCTCATGGCTTGATAGGCAAGCCATATAGGATTCTTGTTACTCCCCTCAAATGGTTTGAAGTGGGGAAGGTGGTTCATATGGTTTGAACCCCCTTCCCCATTCTTGGAGAGGAAACCCATTGGATTTGAAAATCCTCCCAAGAAGGATTTTGGTGAATGGGTGGAGAAAAAAGGAGGATTTGATGACTTTGGAGGAATAAGGAGGGTGTGAAGATTATTATTTGTGTGGATCTAATGTTGGCTACACTTTTATCACTTGGATATCTCTTTCTTCTCTTCCCCATTTTCAAGGTAGAATATGATTTTCTCTCCTTTTCTTCTTTGCAAAAGTTTGGTGTTATCTTGGTAATGGTCTTGTCTTATATGTGGAAAAAATGTTAGATTGTCTCCATTTATCTTGTACAAAGTTTACGGAAGCTAGTCCTTTCTCCCAAGGGCTTGGAGGAGGCTATCATGTCTTCCAACCTTAGAAAGACATGTAATGATGCCTAATGGTTGGGTGGTTAAACAAGATCTTTCTCCTTGTGTTGGTTCTTTGAAAACATTCAAAGTTAGAGCTCAGTGTGGAAGATGGCTGGAGATTCTTGTCATCTTGGCTTCTCATTTCCTTCTTCATCTTGTTTTGGACATCACTATCATTGTAAATTCATGAATGGGAATATTTTAAAAGTTCCTTCTCTTGTAAAGTATCATCTTTGTGATTTGGAATCACTTGTAAATTTGTGTCTTTTTTTTTTGTAATCTACTTCAAGCTTGCAAAGAAGATTTGTAATGTGTCTTCTTGAATATTTTAGGTATGTTGGAATAATGGAGATTGTGAGTTTAAGTTCCATAAGGAATGAAAATTTTCCCTTGTATACTAAATGTTAAAAAAGGGGGGATTTAAACTTTGTAATACAATACAAGAAAATTGGTTGTAAATACCTTTATATGGATCTTGCTTGATGGTTGTAGTATCTTCTTTGCAACTAAAAGAATTGATTTTTTATATGATATATAAAAATACTATTTTCATATTCTTATTGGCATGGTAAATGTTTAGGAAAAAAATGTGATATTCTTTGTTGGAAATCCTTCTTTTTAAAAAAAATGAAATATTCTTTTAGCTTTAGATTGAGAGGAAAAGATTGTCCAACATGAGGATTTAGGATTTCACATTGTATGGAAATATTATCCTCCTTGCAATACACCTCTTTTATGTAAATTTTTGTGACGTTGTGGTATGGACTAAAATTGGGTTTTCCTCCTTTCCATGTGAAAACTTATGAATGTATGGTACAAGGAAAACCAACATGGATGATTATTCATCCTCACTAAGTTTTAATATCAATTTAATATTCTCTATTCCCTTTTGAAATACATTGTGTCTTTTCCTTTATCTCAGAAATATGTAACTCATTTTAACAAAACTAGATCTTGGAAAATTATAGGTTCCATAATTTACTAGGATAGTGAATAGAAATCTGATATTTTACAAGTTGATATAATCTTCTTATTTACTTATAAATCAGTATTTAATGTAGTCATTTATTTTAACATAACTATATAGTTTCATATATTCTTTTATCCTATTAATATTAGGTTATATTATATATATATATAATGAAAATATCTTATAATTTATATTAGATTGTAATATATATAAACTACTATATATAAAATAAATTTTAATTAACCCAAAAAAAAAACTAAGCTAAATCTTAAAAAACAAAAACAATAATAAAATGAATTAGTAAAGAGAATTCGGTGGAAGTTTGAAAGTTCATAGTAATTAATTTTATTAAGTCAATAATGGAGATAACAACACATATAATATTAGCTAATAATAATTAAATGTGTAGCAATAAGACAAAATAAATATCAATAAAACAAAATATTGTGGAATGTTTAATAAACTTCATTAAAAAAATTAGATTTACCCATTCAAAAAAAAGGAGAGAACTATGGTTAATTTTTTTTTGTTTAAGGCATAAAATATGAGATTTGGGGAGGGATGAAACCCACCTCACCTCCCACGCACCTACCACCTCCCACCACTCCATCCTGCACACCCACCCGCCCTCTTAAACATCAAAACCCTCAACTTCTAAAACCTACGCATTTCTTTATCTATTCAGTTTTATTTATTATGTGTTTCAAGAATATATATTTATGGGTAGTTTTTTTGCCTTTTCCAAACAAAAATAAATGAGTATTACATATACCCAATAACTTGAGATTTCTGGGTAAGAAAATGTTTAAAACAATAAAAATAAATATATAAATATACATAGTATAATATGGAGACTCTTCATAAAAAATATCCATGAAAGCAAACTTCCAAGCTCCTTCTCAACCTGAACCTGCAAAAGACAAAATGAAAACCAAATAGAGAAAAAGGAAAACATAAAGATGTGCTAGGGAAAATTTAGGGTAAGATGAGATCAAAGACCAAGATTTTTTTAATCCTAGGGTCCATATTCAACCCTACACACCTTTAAGTCATTGGATTTTAATGGGAATGAGAAATAAAGTAAAAGGGGAGTGTGAGGAGTTAATTAAATAATAAGGGGGTGTAGACTTATTATTTATGGCCCTAATAATCTTAAAATAGAAGTGAATAATTAAAGTTAGGTTTTGGACTAGTAAATAATTTATTCGGGTAAATTATATTGATATAAATTAATTATTAACGAGGATAGGTGAAGCAAACATTGGTATAATTTTAGATCAAAAAAAAAAAGAAATTACCCAAAAAATTTAGTCACTTATGGTGTGTTTTTCAGTGTCTCGAGGCTGGGCACTACAACATATATAGTATTTTTCATTTTCATTTTCTAGTTCAGTTTCCTATACACATGCAAAAATCTTCAAATGAGGTGTATATACAAAAAATGAAAATAGCTACACACCATAAATGAGAATGTGTGTGTGTGTGTGTGTGTGTGTGTGTGTGTGTGTGTGTGTGTGTGTGTGTGTGTGTCGATCTTCTTATTTTATACTTGTATATAATATTGAACTAGATAATGAGTATCATGTTACTTGTAGTTATACATATTATATTTACCTTATTTTTAGTTTTTGGTAATTTAGTTTTTTAGAGCTGCTTAGGAAGAATAATCTTATTTGTAGGTCTTTCATGCGTATAGGAAACCAAACTAGAAAATGAAAGTAAAAAAGACTATATTGTGTATGTATATGCAGCTGAAAATACATAATAATAATTATTTTACATAAAAATCATAAATGAGCTGAGCTAAGAATAAAAATAATTCAATTACAAAATATATATACATTCAACATTGGAATATTTCCAAATACTTACTACAACTGTGAATTGCCAACAATATTTGTTTAATGGTGCAAGTTTGCTAGAAAATAATGTGAAATTTAATTATTGAATAATTAAACGAATTTATAGGAGTTGTTGATGTGTTATTGGGTTCTTGATCCATGTGCTTATTTATGATTGGTTGAAATTAGTGAGTGTGGATTGAGAGTGATGATATGTTAAATATAACGGCTACCTTGCATTTTTCAGGTAAGATATATTTTTTTAATTTTACCTTTTAATAAATGCATAATATTTCTTGAGCCCTAGAAATTTGTATTTTTTTTCAAGTGTTTCATTAATGCTAGTAGATGGGATGGAGATAAGTGGAAATGTGGCTATTACTTGACATTTTATTATTAGTCCATGCTGAAGGCATGGTAACTATAGAATTCACTTTCCTATTACTCAATATTTTTTTAAAACCAATCACATTTAAATTTTTTTGTTTCATATGGTCTAGGAATTATTTTTAAACAATATATAAAATTTAATTAATTTATAAATACCAATTTTCATGTATGTGATTGGTTGATAGACTTTTCTCATTTTTCTCCTTATTCCCATACAACAAAATGATGTCATAATTCATTAATTCTCATAAAACGGAGTGTCATGTCAACTACAAGCTCTCTCCAAACCATGACAATTATTATAAAGGTCACATCAAAATTCTCCAAGATAAATCTATTTTCATGGAACATTTCCCAAGGATTTTTTTATTAGAGAGAAATATAATTATTTTGTGGAATTAAATTAACAACTCAAAAATAAAAAATATCCCTAAATGTTAACCCATTTTTATAGCCTCGTGTCTCACTTTTGAAGCTATTTGATGCTAATTATTAAAAAAAAACAATACTAATACCTTTAAAACAATTCAGCAATTTAACACTAAGGCAAGGACTAGTTGCATTGCGACAATTGTTTGAAAATCTTTATTTAATGTGATATTTGATTTGAGTTGTGTCTTATTGTGACAATAAATTATTTCAATTTTGTGAATGAAAATGTATTGATTCATAAATGACATGACCTTTTTAGGTTTTAAAATATATTCAAACTTAAAAAAATATTTGTAATAATGAGAACTATTTGCACTTTTCATTTTTAAATGTAAACTAAATTTACATATGTCTAGACATTTTGAATACATAAATTTATTAGTTCGTGCATCATTTATTGTGTTTTTAATATCATGTTTCCTCTTAATATAGTAGATTTTACACTTTATATAGTTTAGTATTTAATTAGAAAACTTTAAAAACTTTGTAAAAAAATAATGGCTTTCAAAATTTATATACCTGGTGAATGACATGTTTTATGAATTTGATCATCATCAACATTAATTATAATTTAAATTTTTTATATATATAATATAAAAGTCACATATGATAGAATAGAATTAGATTGCAATGACCAAAGAGGGACGGAAGCCTCACAAATATTATTGATCATGAAATTAGATTACATAACAATGCAAGAGCTGTAATATTTATAGATATTAGACAACCTCATATGGATAGATATGACATATTATCAGGCACCAACTACGAGATTATAAGACCCATCTCACATGCACATGTAATTACTACTAATACCAATATTGAATGTTATCCAACATAACAATATTAAATGCAAGTCACTAGACTGGAGTGCACATGTTGCACATTATTAAATAAAAGACAATCCAATAACTATACCTATGATAAATTATGCTAACATTCCCCCCCTTAATTTTGCATAGTTTCCAATGAAGTGGAGAGGAATTCTCTGAACAGTGTGAATTTTTCACGTGCAAGTGACTGAGTGAAAAAATCTACCTTCTGTTCAGCTGTAAGACAGAACTGGAGCTGTATGTTGTGCTTCAAGACATGCTCGCATATGAAATGAACCTGTACTTCAATATGCTTGGTTCTCTCATGAAATACTGGATTGCAAACAAGCTTCAGAACTCCTTCATTATCAACATATACTGGAGTAGATTTCTGTTGTGGTAGACCAATTCCTTCCAGTATTTGACGTAGCCATATTACTTCACAAATAGCTTCACCTGTAGCTCGATACTCTGCTTCTGTAGAAGAGCAAGAAACAAATTTCTATTTCTTTTTTCCCCATGATATCGGTCCAGATCCCATAAATAAGACGAAGCCTGATGTTGACTTCCTATCATCCATGTTTCTTGCATGATCTGAATCTGAATATCCTGTCAAGAAGAAGTTGTCATTCTTCTTGTACTCTAGACTAAGATCAATTGTACCCTTCAGATATCTCAGTATTCTCTTTGCTACTTTCTAATGACCTATTTTTGGTTCTTGTATGAAGTGTGATAAATAGCTGACTGTAACGCTGATATCTGGTCTGGTATATGTTAGGTAAATGAGACTCCCGATCAACTGTCAATAGAGAGTTGCATTCATTGGTGGTGATGGATCAGAACGAGATAACTAAAGTCTCGCTTCCATAGGTGTAGCAATAGGAGTACAGTCCATCATCATGAATTTATTGAGCATTTTCTTGGTGTATTTCAACTGCGACACAAAGATATGATTCTCTTTTTTCCATACTTCTAACCCAAGATAATAGTGCATGAGCCTGAGATCTGTCATGTCAAATGATCGATTAAAATCCTTCTTTGTTGCATCAATCATCTTCACATAACTTCTTGTAATGATTAGATCATCGACATAAAAAATCAAAATGAAAATCTCCCCCCATTTCTTTTTGAGGTAGATATTGGGGTCATAAGGATTCCTTTCGAATCCATGACTTATGAGATGCTCATCAATTTTGATGTACCATGCCCGAGGTGCCTGTTTTAGGCCATATAGAGATTTTATGAGTCTGCATACCATCGTCTCTTTTCCCGGTATTACACAACCCTCTGGCTGAGTCATATAGACTTCTTCTTTAAAATATGCATTACGGAAGGCACTTTTGACATCCATTTGGTGGACTTTCCAACCAAATTGTGCATCTAGAGCAAAGATCATCCTGATTGTCTTGATCTTAGATGTGGGAGAAAATGTCTCCTCATAATCAATGCCTTCTTGTTGTGCATACCCATTTGCTACAAGCCTTGCTTTATACTTTTCAATAGTCCCATCTGATTTGTACTTAGTCTTGAATATCCATTTACATCCAATGGGTTTCTTACCTGGTGGAAGGTCGATAAGTTGCCATGTGTTGTTCTTCATCACTGACTGATACTCTAAATCCATGGCATCTTTCCAAGCTTTTGATTGTATGGCTCCTTAAACTGTAGATGGCTCAATAGTTTCAACAACTCTACTCATTAGGGCATAATTGACCTCTTCACGAGCTTGACTGCGAGTTCTAGGTCTAGGATTAGATGATGTGCTAGGTACTTCATCCAAATTTTCGTCTCTTATTAATTGAGCATACCATTTAGGTAACTTCTTAACTGTTCCATTGGCTTGTGGTGGATCCAAGTTTTCACCATCATCCAATTCATCATTGTCATCTTCAATGGGAACATCAAATTTTATCTTCACAAGAGGTGTATTCTGCATGTTTTTTGAGTCATTGAGTGGAGCATCTGCTTTTTTCTTGTCAAATAACTCAACATCCCTACTTGTGTATATTTTCTTTGCTTTCGGATCCCATAATTTGTACCCAAGTGCTTCTTCACTGTATCCAATGAATACTAGTTTCTCAACTTTCATATCCAACTTGTTCCTATTTTTCTTGGGTATGTGCATTCTAGATTTGCACCCAAATACTCTTAGGTGTGTAATTGATGGTTTCTGATTTGACCATGCTTCTTGAGGTGTCACTCCTTCAAGAGCTACTATGGGTACTCTGTTCAACAAATAGATTATAGTTCTTGTAGCTTCTACCCAAAATGTCTTTGTTAAACCTGAGTTGTCAATCATACATCACACTATTTCCATGATAGTATGATTCCTTCTCTCAACTATATCATTCTGCTGTGATGTGTGAGTAGGAGGAATTTGTTGATGAATCCCATGAGCTTCTAGGTAATTCTTGAACTCATTGCTTGTGAATTCCCCCCCTCGATCTGAGTGGAGAGTTTTGATCTTACGACCAAATTCATTTTCAACAAGTGCTTTGAACTTCTGAAATGTCTCAAAGGCTTGACTCTTGTTTCTTAGACAATATATCCACATCTTTCTTTAGTAGTCATCAACACAAAGCATGAAGTATTGACATCCAGAATGACTTGGTTGCATGGGCCCACAAAGATCAGTGTGCACCAAATCAAGCTTTCCCTTAGCTCTATATGTGTTCTTCTGGAAGGGTACTTTTTGTTGCTTTCTAGCTAGGCAATTATGACACTTGTCAGTGTTGTGCTTAAGTGTAGGCAATCCTTTCACCATGTTTCCCTTTTGAAGTGTTTGGAGATAGCCAAAACTGATGTGACCATATCTGCGATGCCATAGTTCTACAAGGTGTTTGTCTTTGGCCACTAGAGCTTGATCATCCTTGTAGACAAAATCAAGTTGGAACATACATCCGACATTGGAGGCTCTTTCTACAATCTTGGAACCTCTTGACTTATCTCTTATCAAGCACACTTTTTCTCCATTATTACTGTCAAAATCCAACTTCAAGTTGTGATCAAGGAGTTGACTAACTAATAGAAAATTCTTGGTCAACCCAGGTACATACAATAAATCTATGATTTTACAGTTATGATTTCCAAGAGGTGGTGAAATGTTTCCAATCCCCTTGACATTGTATGATGAGTCATCACCTAATGACACATGGTTCTTGTTAGGTGAGTCACGTAGTGTGTAGAACCAATCCTTGCATCCATTCATGTGTCGAGTTACACCCGAGTCAACATACCAGATATCTTGTGTGGACTTGGTTTCTTCATCAAATTGAGCAGAATACATGTGGTGTCCTTCATCTGAATCATCCTCATGTTCGGAAATGTACCCTTGTTGTTTGGGTTTTCTTTTCCAATTACCGTTTTTCTGTCCTTGATTGTTGTTGTTGTTGGACTTCCCTTGATTTGAATCAATACCCTGTTGGTTGTTGGGTTTTGAATTGTTTGATGAACCCTTTTTATAGGAATTGTACCAACAATCTTTGATGTCATGTCCCCCTCTATTGAAAATGGGACACTTCTTAGTGTTGTCTTGTTGAATTTGTTCCCTTTGTTGACATTTATTTTGTTGGGACTTCTTGTGACTAGACTGAAATTTTTCCTTTCCTATATGATTGGAAGATAGCGCTTTCTCATCTTCATGATCTTTTTTGTTCATTGCCTCTTCTTGTTGGAGTAGATTGACCAACTTCTCAAAGGTGACTATGTGTTCAATCATATTGATAGTTGGCATAAAGATTATGTAGGAAGAAGGAAGTGCTTGCAGTACAATTGGTATGAGGTCATCATCACTTATCTCTTTTTCCAATGCCAGTAGAGATGCCCTCAAAGTAGCAACTCGTCTCAAAAAAACTTCAACCTTCTCATTGTGCTTGAACTTGAGAGTATGCAGTTGTGAATCTGCAAAGAAGAACTTTGGTGCTTGTGCACCCATTTCTACAATCTGAATTTCTGAAACTCTAAATTTCTAACAAAAGGTAAGGCTCTTATCACTCTAGATTTATGGTCTCCCTCTCAATATACCGTCAGGCCGATATACCAAACCTTTCTATATATGCTCCCTTCCGATATACCCATCGGTACATGGAAGAAGATCACCATTTCAATATACCCGTCAGTATGGAAAGAAGTGTTAATGCACGTGAAATAATTTAGTGCGTGGTACGTAGACAATACAGAGAGGGGTTTGTGTAAGCACAAACAGATGGGAGGGCTCAAATGTGTGTGTATTATGTTCTTATTATTCCCTGTCGATTTTAAGGGTCGATGCCCAGACAAAATTTTGGCATCTGTGTTAGGCATTAAGTGCAGTAGTAGTCACGACAGCATCACCCATAAGCACTTCCCAGAGGCACCATATATATCGAACGCTTCTATGAGATCAAAGATCTCATGTGATAGAACCAAACATAAAATAAAAAATTAGAATTTTTTTTGACTATGTTTTTTTTCACTTTATGCACCAAGATTAGTACAAAATGCTCCAAAAGTACATTAAAATGAAGTTTTTGTGTCCCCCCTCTTTACAAGAAAGTGTCCAGAATCACAAAATACACAATTTAGACCAAAAATATTTTTTAACCCCCAATAGGTGTTTTTCTGCTAAATCTAGCAATGGCTTTAAATGTGTTTGGTGAGCTTCTAAATTTGGAAATCCCCCAAAATTTAGTAATTTCTCCAAATTTTCCAAAAAAAATAATTTAATAAAAATTATGGAGAGAGTGAGAATTGAACCGCTGACCTGTTTGTTCCCAAGATCCGAACAAACAATTTGAATATTATTTTCACCTTTTCTCATAAACCGTGATCTATATTTTTCTAAAATTTTGACAGTAGCATCATACAATAGTTTTCTTGAAACCCACAAAAGTTGAGAAGAATCGGAATCTTGGTTTTTGAGATCTTACCAATAGACTAGCTAGATCTGATTGTTTTTTTTTTTAAATGACCCAACTTGCATAGAAATTTCGTCACATGTAGAGGCCAAATCTAAAGATGATGTAAACTGCAAAGTTGTGTGCCTTCTTCTTATCTTTCTAGTAGAAAAATGGCACATCGATCTGACATTGTATGAAAAAGTTACATCTTTTTTTCTGAGAGCTATCTGCTGAAATTTTGTTGACGGGACTGCTTCAACCTTTGCTCCCGAATTCTTCACACCTCCACTTTCAGATCTGAAATTATTTTTCAAGATCTTTCTCCTTTTTTTCCAAGATCTCTTTGTTTTTTAAATCTTTTTTTTCAAGATCTTTTTTTTTTGAAAGATCTCCAAATCTTAAATATTCCGCCAATATGTTGGATCAATTGGCTATGCCAATGACTAATAAAAAAAAATTTACCTTCCAAATAAGTGGATATGTCAAATTTTAGTTGAGGGATGCTTGGAAGGAATGGATCCTGTGGGATGCTTCAATGGCTCTCCTTTGATGTAGATCTTCTTCTCTAATGGATCCTCTCCAATAGTGATCCTCTTCAACCTTGCTTGGATAGAACCTGCTTTGATACCAAATGATACAATAAAATTAGATTACAATGACCAAAGAGGGATGGAAGCCTCACAAATATTATTGATCATGAAATCAGATTACATAACAATACAAGAGCTATAATATTTATAGATATTAGACAACCTCATATGGATAGATATGACATCTTATCAGGCACCAACTACGAGATTATAAGACCCATCTCACATGCACATGTAATTACTATTAATACCAATATTGAATGTTATCCAACATAACAATATTGAATGCAAGTCACTAGACTAGAGTGCACATGTTGCACATTATTAAATAAAAGACAATGCAATAAATATTCCTATGCTAAATTATGCTAACAACATAATCTTTTCTAACCACACTTAATTTTGACAGGTAAAACAATTGGAAATTAATAGGATGTGGGTTGTTTTTTATGTTTTTAACCATATAATATTGGTAAAACATTCAAGTGACTGTTGACAATTAGAATATGAATTTCTAAAAAACCGTTGATGAATATATATAAAATATGTGAAAAAATATATTTTTTGTATATATATGAAGAAATAATAACAATAAGTATAGAAAATAATTAAATTTATTCACCTCAAAGAGCTACACTGCCAATAAATTTTGATCTGATAAGTATAAGTTATTTGAAATTCCAAGCTTGGACCTTTAAAGTTTAACTTTTTCTCAAATGAATCCATATAAATTTTGAATTTTTAAATTTATTTCTACATAGATGAGTGAATTTACATAAATCCATTTTCCTTTATAGTAGAGGGAAGGAGGGGTTATTTTACTTGTATTCATTTATTTCCCTAAATTCAATACTCTATTTTCTAGATACTTGAATCTAGATATATTGAATAGGATAATGAATTGTTTGCAATTATCTCAATTTATAAATATTGTACATTGAATCAATTAATTCTACTAATTACTAGGTTATACTTGTTATTCATTATTAACCGGTTAAAATTCTAGTCTTTTAGAATATAGAGCACATCTCTAAATATTTTGTCACTATCTTTAAATGTCATGCAATATTGTGTACTACATTTGAAAAAAATTTAACCATGGCATAAACCTTACCAGAAGACTTTGACTTGAGACGATGAATTCATCTTCCAAATCTCTAAGTGTCACATTTTCAGTTTCATAAGTTACCCTAATCAGCCAAATGTCATTTGAGTGGAAAATATTCCCACTAAGTCACATATGAAAACAAATTCACATAACCCATTCTAAAAGTCTCAATTTTCACATCTTTTGGCTACCTCAGAGAACACAATAAAGAACCCACTTACTATATTAGTCTCTCAAGTACATTCAACTAATTTTAAGTTTGCACACATCTAATAAGGATTTTGTAGGCCAATTCCCAAAGCTACATCTCACACACCAGAGATCGTTGTTGAGTTTCAGAGGTATTATTAGGGTCTTAATTTCCAAACACATCACGTTATACATCTTACACACATATATCAGGCATGGAACTATGAAGCTTTGATACCTCTTCAGAGTATTGCTATATAGGCATGAACATGGTCACTTAAACCAATAAAACTAGCCTCGTTGTAGGTCCCCACCTTAAGGTCTTACATCATGGTAATACTTTCCATCATACTAATTTTGGATCTAAGACAACCAAAAAGCCTCCTGTTATTCCTAATTAGAAATGAATTCACTTTTATAAATCACATGATCATCTACATGACATATTTCTTAACTTATTAGATAAACGATTAATCTATTTACCATCAAATGCTCGTCATCCTCCTCATCATCTTGGGAAAGAAAAAGGTCGGCCTTTTTTCAACTATTATGACATTAATAGACACCGCAAAAATAATTTTTTATGCATTGCACAAAAAGCTTAAGAAACTTGTAGAAAAAATGCTTTATTTCTTTTGACATGCAAAATACTTTGTTTAATGAATCTTCATCTCCTATTTTGAGGCATAACTCTATGGATATTGTGACCTCCCACAAGGGACCTTATAGGGAAGTAATAGTTTCTCGGTATCATTAAAGTTATTTTTCTTTGATAGGATCGTCTCCTATTCGGTCATCCCAACCTCCTAAGTTTAAATGGGTCACTAAAGATAAAAAATTTATTTTACAAAATAATTACACACCAAAAAATACCACATATACATATTTGCTAAAAGGAAAATATAATGTACAATCAATAAATAATCAAAGAACATCTAATAGTAATAACAATACATCTGTAAAGTCTAGAGTGACCAAGTTGTCATTTTTTCGTTAGCTTATACATCACATCACATATATTCTTACAATCACAGTAGTTTACTATCACCATCTACACATTTAAATTAAAGCAATCATATAAGAAACAAGCTGATAATTAAAAAATCTCATATATAACAAAATTGCATCCAAAATCATATATGATAGGGGGATTACCCCTTACAATCATGTCTCATGTGACATCATCATTAGACTCATCAGTACTAGAAATATCTATCCTCACTCGTGAGGTCAAAGCCTCTCTTAGGTCTTTTTATCCTTAGAAGCATGATCATGACCTGTATCGTTACACCCGCTCCTACAATACACTTACCTCTCTGGAAAATTTGGCATAATATCCTTACACAACTATGAATCTACCCAAAATATCATGTGTTTATTCCATCCTAAGAGCTCGGGAACAATTTTCCTGTTGATCTCACCCTTGTAGTCATACCATTTTCTAGGTAAGACATTAATTTAGAAACTCAAGCTTGGTAACTTATCCTTTAATAATTACAAGTTTACATATGTTTCCTTGGTAAGAAAAATTCTCAAATTATTGGTGCAATAAACACATATCTCTATCTCTTTCTGGAATTTCTCGTTTCTACTTATCTGTAAACGTTTACTTTGGAACTCTATGAAATCACACAATTATGTTGTTCTACTTTCAACTTTGGAAAATGATATATTGATTGAAGATTAGAGATTTAGTGATAAACTATCTAGTGCTAATAGAAAGGAAATTGTAGAGAATAGGAAAGAATTCAAAATCCAAACACCAACTAGCTTAGTGAGGGAGTAGCTGAGGAAATAATTCCCTCACTTTCTACTTCAAGTACCACCGGGCCTATGTTGGTGTCTTTCCTTTCAGTCCAATTTGCTAAGACTCCTGTGGACCTCTCCTAGTCTCCTTTAACTTCTACTGCAACACTACATCCTCCTCCAATTCTCCTCATGAGTCCAAGATGCAATCCTCAATGGAAGTTAACAATTGTAGTCCTTCATCTTCATCTAGCATGGATGACTCATATAGGTGTAAGTTATCATAGTTTACTACAGAGTACATCATCATAAATGACGAAAAATCAAGTCAAAAGGCATTTTCTCCAACCTACTCTAATATGGTGAAATCCATATCATAGTGGCTTGAGCTTCCATTCCTGACCTTGTAGTCTCTCCTTTCTCAAGTAAATCCAAACTCTATCTCTAACATGAATCTTATGTTCCCTCCTATGTTGATTGTTCCTATCTTTGTACTTGGCTTGAGATTTCTCTAGTTGTTCTTTGACTTTGAGATGGATTTTCTATATCCTCTCAATGAGTTTGTTTTCTCTACTCACCTATGAGTCTCATGTCTCCTCCTCATCCTACTGCCCAAATTTTATGTCTAGCAAATTTGTAGTTAGATATCCCAAGCATGCTTCAAACAGTGACTTTATAGTGGATGTGTGTATTACCCAGATATAGGAATGATGAATGTAGGCTAGGGAATCATCCCAAGTCCTTGGGTATTTACCGGTATACCCTTTGATCAACTATACCAAAGTCCTGTTAACCACCTCTATTTTTCCATTTGTCTGTGGATGAAAAGTTGTGCTCCTTTGAAACCTGGTATCCATCTTGTCCCACAAAGTAGTCCAAAACTTCCCCAAGAACCTAGAATCGTTGTTAGAAACAATAGACTTTGGCAAACCAAAATTCACCCATACATTAGCAAAGAAAAGATCTACTACCACATGTGATTTTATTGTCTTTTTATATGCCATAAGAATACATATCTTACTGAATCTATCAACAACAACATAGAGATAGTCATGACCATGTTTAGACATAGGTAATCCTCCTACAAAATCCATAGAAATGTCCTCCCATAGACAAGTAGGTACTAGAAAAGGCATATACAAACCCTTCTTTCTAGTCTTAGGCTTGTTGGTATAATAAAGTTTACATCCATGTATAAATTCTGATACTTCTTGCATATTGGGCCAATTCACATACCTTTGCAAGTGGTCCAGGGTCTTACCAACACTGAAAATGTCCCACTACTTTCGAGGTATGTGCTTCCCTCATAAATAGAAGTATTTCTTCTTTAAGCATGCAAAGCTTCCCTCATTGGTAGAGTAGCTCGTCCTTGAGATAAAAATCTTCAATCCCTATCCTTTTAGTCCCTTAGGACTACAACTGCTGAAATGTCAACCCAAAGTCTCTGTCCTAGGCATATGCCTCTCCGTAAGCTTCCTTTGTGAAGGGCTTGATATGAGAGATAGTGGGAAAACAGGAAAACTTCTCATGTGTGGGAATCCTAGATAACATTTCCATCACCAAGTTTGTACTACCCTTCTTGTATTTGATCACCAAATGGAACTGTTAAAGGAACCCCATCCATTTGTAGTGTCTTCCTTATTGCAATTTAGACTAGGCTTGCAAATAGTGGATAGGTTTATGGTCAGTGTGCACAATAGTTTCTTTACCCAACAAATAATGCTTCCAATTTTTAATTTCTTGAACTAGTGCATACATTTCCTTATCATATAGTGAATATCCTTTAACTCTTGAAGTGAAAGTTTTGGAATGATAGCATACAGGTTTACATCCTTGAAGCAACATTGTGCCCATAGCGTAATCACCGGAATATGTCTCTACTTCAAAAGGCTTCTGTAAATTAGGAAGAGAAATTACTGGAGCATGACTAAACTTGTATTTCAATAACTCAAAGGATTTTTCTTGTTCCTTACCCTAGTAAAAACCCTTACTCCTTATGGCCACAATGTATAGAGGTGTTGTAATTGTGGAGAAGCTTGGAATGAACCTCCGCATGTACTGTACTACTCCTGTAAAAATCCTAGTCTCTATGGCTCCTATTGGTGTTGGACAATTAGTGATGGATTCCACCTTCTTTAGATGCACTCTTAGCTCCCCTCCTTTAACCACGTGCCCAAGTTAGACAAGTGACTATTTGGAAAATTCAAATTTCTTCATATTACAAAGCAACTATTTCTCCCTAAGAACTTGCAAGAATTGTTGTAAACGAGTTAGATGTCCTTCCTATGTGGCACTAAAAATCAAGATATCATCTAGATATACAATGACACATGAATCTATGAAATCCTGCAATACATCATTCAGCAATATCATAAATGTAGTGAGTGCATTTAATAACCCAAAAGGAAGTACTAACCATTCATACAAACCCTGGTTTGTCTTGAAGGAAGTCTTCCATATATCCTCCTCCTTCATTCTAATTTGGTCATAACCTGACTTGAGATCCAAATTTGTGAAGAATTTGGCATGATGAAGCTGGTCTAAGAGATCATCTATGTGGGGAAGTGGATATTTGTTCTTTATGGTGATCTTGTTCAAAGTGTAGTAGTCGATGCACATTCACTAAGAATCATCCTTCTTTGGCACCATCACAATAAGAGAACCACATGATGAGGCACTCAGACATATCACCCCTTGGTCTATTAGTTCTTGGAGTTGTTTCTTTACTTCAATACTCTCAAGAAAGGATTTCCTATACAACCCAATGTTCAGTAGAGGGGACTTTGAAAATAGTTGAATCCCATGCTCTACTTCCCATTTTGGTGGTAACCCACTAGGAGCCTGAAATACTTCCTGAAAAGACTGAATAATAATATCCAAATCATGCTTTACCTGGTTAGAAATCTCTAAAAATTCTACCCCATCTTGTTTATCCTTTAACAAAAGTAAACAAAATAAGTCATTTTGCTTGGTTAGAAATCACCATAGTAACTTGTGTCTTACACTGATGTGCCCAAATGTTGTAGTTGATCCCATCTTTGACCCATTTGTACTAGTTTTCCCTTCTCATAAATATATCATCCCTAATATACAAGTAAGGACTCTTGAATACATCAAAAGAACCAAGTGGAATAACTTCAGCTTCCAAAACATCAATATACTGGGAATTTATCCCAAACTTGACCTTACATCTTCTTGTTACCTAAATTTCAACACCCTTCTTCACCCAACCCAAAGGATAAGGGCATGGATGCTCGTAAGTCTCAAGACAAAGCTTCTTTACAATTGCTTCATAAGTCAAGTTAGACTAAGAACTGGTATCCACCAAAGCATTTACCTTACTTATCTTGATAGGGATTTTGATTTGGAATAGTCTACTCATCTCCTCTTCATGGTTGTCCATGTTGGTTTCCATGCATCCAATCCTTTCATCTACATTAGAGTCATCTTTGATTTCCACCTCCCCTTCTATTTTTTACAGTTGTCATGGACTTATTTGAGTCATTGGTTTGGTTCTTTGGATGTAACTTTGGGTACAAATTCCAACATGTAGTGCCAATATGACCATAGATATCATAGTTATTGCAAAAATTCTTGGGATCTTTACAAGTATTTAAAGTAATGGCAGCTTGTTTACCTTTCCATTTCCACTTACCCTTGTTACTTGTTTTTCCATACTCCTGTTTTTTTATTATTTTTTGACTGCTTTGCCCTTGGCTCTTCTTCTCCTTGATTATTTTCATCATCTATGTAGTATGCCCATACACACACCTTGTTGATGTCTTTGGGATTTGTCGAGATAAATTTTCTTTGAAGGTGAGTGTGAAGTCCTCCCAAGTACTTAGTCAGAATATCCTCATCCTCCAAGTCCATATTTAGCATCATGGCCTGCCTCTAAAACTCCGTAGTGTAGTCCTGCACACTTTGACCACTGGCTTGTCTAAAATTCTACCATTTAATCATTTGGTCAGTCTTGTGGCCAATAGGATAGAAGTTAGCTCTAAGTAGATCTTTAAATTCTTGCAAAGATTTCACAATAGGACGCTTCTTCTTTTCAGAAGTGGTTAGATGGGTTTCTGACCAAACCAAAGCATGTCCCTCCATTTTGAGACATGCAAAGGTGATCCTCTATGCCTCAGTGACATTATGGATGCTAAAATAGTCTTCTAGCTATTTTAACCATTTATCAAGCAACTCTACATCTACTTGTTCTTCAAATATTTTAATCTCAACTTTCATCTCAACTTTAAAAGGAGTATGGTTATATTTTACCTTTTCTTTTACATTTGAAGTCTCTTCTTCATTTTCTTCCCCATAATCTTCCTCATGGTGGCTCCTCCATATGCCAAACATTTTAGCTAAGCCTCGAACCACTGAGTTAATGGAACCTTGATTGACATAAGAAATCTTCTGCAAATATGCAAGTTCTTGTTGGCTTCTAAACATCATATCCATCATGGTCTCTAACATCTCAATTCTATAGACCAAGTTCTCTTCCTCCATTTGTCCCCAAATTCTCTATTTCCACTTCCTTGTAGAAATTTCTAGATCGTAAGGTAAAGCCTCTTCACCTTTAGATCTCGTCACTATGATACGAATCTAAGAACAAATACTATAATTTTGGATACTTGTTAGCTCTGATACCAAAATGATCTGTAAACCCTTCAACTTTGGAATTATTCATAGAATCACAAATTAAAAAATGTTTTTCTACTTTCTATTAGAAAATGACAGACATAACTAGTGAATGAATTTTGCTTCTGCTTAGAATCAATAATTGTAGGAAAGGAAAGAAAATAAACTCACAAACACCAAAAAAGTTTTATCCTGGAAACCTCTAGAGGAGGAAAAACTAGTCGGGAACGGAATTTTCTCTTTCTTCCCACTTTTATTGGCCAATTCAAACAATAAGTACATAAATTACATTAAGTATGAAAGAGAAGTAGATAATATCTCACACTTCCTCCCAATTACTTTCTTTGTCTCAACACTCCTTTCTTCTACAAAACATAATTCCACACTAAGAACTTCTTCCTCACTTGCTTTAATGCTTCAATGATCTTATTCTCTTCTAAAAATATGTATTTATAGCCTTTCTCATGTCCTCCCGTACACTGGAGAATGGGAAAGGTCATGGAGGAGATGAGACATGAACAACCTTTGAAATTATGGGGTTGTTTATTTCATATTTTTATTTTCTATCCGGAAGAGCCAGGACCACTGCTTAATGCAGATTGGTGGTCTCAGGACCACTGCCCTTGTTAGGTGGTAGTTCTGTAACCACCAATCTACACAGAGTGGTGTTCCTATTACTATAAAGGTATAACCTTTGTGTATTTATTTTCCTTCTTCGTGCTAACTGATCTAATTAAGTAGAGTCATTTTTGATTCCTATCGATCAATAGATCATACCTCCCCTTATTAAGAGGTTTTTGGTCCCAAAAAAGCTTATTGGTGGAGTGGTGGAGGAACGAAATCCCTCTCTTGCTCCTTCGAGTACCACTAGGTCTTCCTTGGTGGCATCTCTCATCCAACCTACCAACAATCCTATGGATCTCTGGTTTACTTCTCCAATGCCATGTCCTCCAAGTTTCTTTGAGTATAATCCTCTTTTGAAGGAAACTTATGTATGTTTCCTTCTTTGTCATGCATAGATGGCATGAGTTGGTAGGAACTCTTATACCTTGTTATCATGTGCACCTACATGAAGTATGGCCTAAAGTTTTCTTTTCCAACTTGCTCAAGTATGGTGAAGGTTCTATAATGTAGTGGTTTAGTCCTTCTTTCTTGTCTTTTTCTCTTGAGATGGATTGGCTAAATCCTCTTCATGCACGTTTTTACTATAGTCACCATTGTTCCTTATATTTCCGCTTCTCCTTACTTCCCCATGGTTAGGTCCATTGAATCAATAGGTAGATATAGTGACTACATATCGGAATTTGGTATTGCTCCTTAAATGAGTTGTTCATCTAGTGGCTTATTATTCAAAAATTGACAAGTGCTATCGAAATTCTCCATCCTTTGATCAGAAATATTTGTGCTCTCACATTCATTTTTCTTTTCTTCCAATGAAAGTAAACAAAACTGATGATTTTCCTGAAAAATTCTTGGATCTTGGTTAGCAATTACCATAGCCTTCTTTGATTTTCTCTGGCGTGCCTGAATGTTGAACTTGACTCTATCCTTGACCCATCTGTACTGGTTCTCCCTCCTTATGAACACAACATCTGTGGCATACAAGTGAGGACTTCTGAAGACAACGTCAAATGCATCAACTAGAATACTATCAACTTCTATTCCTTATATGTATTGGGTATTTATCCCAAACTTAAACTTACACTTTCTTGTAACTTGTTTTTGTACACCACTCTTCACCATCCTAATGGGTATGGATTTGGATGCGCGTAATTATCTAGACCAATATGTTCTACAACTGCATCAAAAATCAAATTTGAATGAGAACAAGAATCTACTAAACTGTTTACCTCAATCTTCTTGATTTGGATTCTGATTTAAAAAATCTTACTCATATCTTCTTCTTCTTCTCCCCCATACATGTTAGTGGCCATGCATCCTAGCCTTTCTTCTACATATGAATTGTCCTCAATATCCGCCTCTCCTTATGTTCTCACAATGGCCATGGATGTCTTGGAATCCTTGGTTTGGTGTTTTGGGTGTGATTCAATATGCAATTTCAAACATGTGGCATTAGTATGTCCATTTATATCACAATTATTACACAAATTCTTAGGATCTTTACAAGTATGTAAAACAGTAGTGAAATTTTACCTTTCCATTTAACTTTGCTACTTGTCTTCCCTTGTTCTTTTTCCTACTGATATGTTGACTAGTATTCCTTTGGCTCTACTTCTCCTTTCTTCTTCTTGTCATCAATGTAGTATGATTATATACAAGATTCATTGAGATCCTTGGGCTTCGTGGATATTATCTTCCTTTGAAGGTGAGTATGAAGTCCTCCCAAATACTTGGTCAGAATTTCCTCATCCTCCAAGTCCATATTAAGTAACATGGCTTGTCTCCAAAATTTCGTAGTGTAGTACTGTACGCTTTGACCATTGCCCTATCTAAAGTATTTCCACTTAATCATCATTTCATTCTTATTGTCAATAGGATAGAATTTATCTCTAATTAATTCTTTAAAACCTTTCCAAGTACTAACAATAGGACATTTCTTCCTCTCACAAGATGCTAGATGGGTTTCCCACCAAACTAGAGCATGACCTTCCATTTTGAGATGTGCAAAGGTGATCCTTTGTGTCTCAGTGACATTATGCACACTAAAATAGAATTCAACTATTTTAGCCACTTATCAAGCAATTATGCATCTAATTTTCCTTCAAAGTTATTTATTTCCACTTTCGTTTCAACTTTAAAAGGTGTATGAGAATATTTTATGTTCTCACTTACATTTGGCATCTCTTCTTCATGTTCTTCCCATTATTCCTCTTCATGGCTCTTTCTGATACCAAATTTTTTTTGTAGTGCTCAAACGACTGAGTCCATGGAATATTTCTTAACCAAAGTCATCTTTTGTAGATCTGAAATCTCTTCTTATTTTCTATGCAGCCTATCCATCATGGTCTATAGCATTTCGACTCTACGGACCAAGTTCTCTTCCTCCATTTGATCTCATATTCTCTGTTTCCACTTCTTTGTAGAAATATATGGATTGTAAGGTAAAAATTTTTCACCTTTGGACCTTTTCACTATCATACAAATCACAAGAAATAATCAAATTCCATAGTCTTGGATATATAATCAGCTCTGACACAAAAATGATCTGTAAACTTATACTTTGGAACTCTACAAAATCACATAATCATGTTGTTCTACTTTATACTTTGGAAAATGATAAATTGATTGAAGATTAGAGATTTAGTGATTGATTATCTAGTGTTATAGAAAGGAAATTGTAGAGAATAGGAAAGAATTCAAACTCCAAATACCAACAATTTTTTATCTTGGAAACCCCTAATGGATGAAAACTAGCCGGGAAGGGAAAAATGCCCTTTCTTCACACTTTTATTGGTCAATTATAGATAAATATAGATTACAAGAAGTAACAAATGGATACTACAATGTAAACCTCTCCCTTCCTATGCTTGTTTGTTCTGTTTCTACACATTTCTACTACAATTCCACTCCAACACTGAAGATCTTGCTCACTTTCTCTTATATAATGAATACATTAATTTATGATCTCTCTGGATCTTCGAATTATAAATTCTCTTACTCCTCCTTGTATTATAGCATTCCCCCATGTCCTCTTATGCACTATAGAATGGGAAAGGTTAGGGAGGGAAGAGACACAATTGATAGCTTCAAATTCATGTCCATTCATGCTCTCATTCATTTTTCTGTTTGAAAGTGTCAAGATCGCTGCCCTGAGAAGACCGTTAGTTTCAAGATCACCACCCTACAAGGTGGTGTTTCTATAACCACCGCTTTGCACAAAGCAGTGGTTCTATCTAAAACCTCCATTTTCCTCATTGTTCTTCATTTTATTCAATTTTCCTTCTTGGCGGTGATGGAAACTGATGAAGTGGTTGTTTTTATGGGTCCCTATGGATAATCCACACTCTTTTTTGTTACAAAACCAGGAAATATTAATTAATCAAAAAAGTAAATTATCTCTCTACGTCATTTTAGAATTCTTTTTACATGTCACATGTTTCTTTTCCAGGACTATATAGTTTGTTTGAGATATGTTACATGGCCTTGGCCAACGTTCAACTCTACCCCTTCTTATCTTCCAACTTTGATTTAAATTTAAATTTATTTATTTTGTCATTTCATCTTTGTAGGGTTGACTTTATCACAATATTTCACCTATAGAAGGTTCTATAAACTAGTCAATATCACTTTATAACTCCCCTACCACTCCTGCAAGATATTATTAGAAATATCACTCCATAAGTACTCAAGGCTCTACTATATCTTCCTAAATCAATTGCACATCATTTTGGATAGTCACTTCTATAGGTGTAAAGCACTCAATTAGGTCCAAGATTCTAGCTCCCCACATTGTCTTATGACATTTTGATCGATGTCGCGAGGGTCTGATAACTTTATTTTCACGGTATCTTTTGTATGCTCCATTTGATTGTTTAACTTCTTTTCTAGGGTCATTCTTGCTTCTAGTTTTCTAGTTGAAGCACAATGTATTTAGCCACTTTAGCTACATGTGCCTTGGGTACATTCTACCATGCTACACTTCCCTCCCACTATAGGGACATAGTTTTAGATCATACATCAAGAGTCTTCTCATTTGGGATTGCATTACATCCAAACTCACACTCACGCATGCACCCTAAACAAGGGAGGAACTACATGTTGGGTTGATATCAGACGACCCCATATAATATTACAACACTTGGATTTTTGTGAAAATGAATATAACATGATTTAAGGTAGTATAGCTTGACCTAAAATACATGAATTGGGTACCTCACTTTTTAGCACAAATATTTAGCACCCAATGGTATAGACAGGTATCATCTGGGTGCCCCTAACCATTCCTAAGTTCCTATGACCAGGGGTATTTATAGTTAATTTCTTAGATCAGCATAGTCTATAGAAATTTCCAGAGCAGTTTTCACGGTACACAACAACATTCCTGGAAGCTAATTTCAGAATGTTTTAAGATTGTCTCTATTTCTACACGAATGTATACAATACTAGGTGAACTATCATACAATAGGGATAAAGTCTTGCACCAACTCTATTAGTGGTGCTATTATTCAGGAAGCAATCATGGATAGTCTCCGAGTAAAACTTTTAGACCTCTCTCCCCAACCAAATCTCCTCTGTTATACTGTGTATAGATCACCCAAAAACTCGTCACGTGTATTTGAGTTATCATGCCCAAAAAAAAAAATGTTTCAATCATTGATGCATCACTCTGATTAAAAACTGGTCAATCTATGGTATTTATTGGATCATAATCAGCCTCATCTACATAAACCTTCTGGACATTTTCTATCATTGGTTCACTCTTCATGGGTCCAGGTAACACAATTGTCCTTATGGTGTACAGATTTGGTTACACACTTTTACATACTTATGCAACAAATTTTGTATACACATGTTACTGAAGTACTAGTTGTCTTAGGGTCTTCTTATTCCTAGTTGGTCCATCCTTAAGACATAATATTAAACTTATTGGGCCTACATTCATAGAAACACCTACAGGTATACACATGGTATAATCTAGTTAATACACTTCATTCCTTAGGGTCTTATGCTAGTCCTCCTCTTTGGGTCTCTTTCTAGGGCTTCACATTGGCCAACACACATTT
The DNA here is from genome assembly GCA_019776745.2 of Taxus chinensis. Taxonomy (NCBI): domain Eukaryota; kingdom Viridiplantae; phylum Streptophyta; class Pinopsida; order Cupressales; family Taxaceae; genus Taxus; species Taxus chinensis. The sequence goes on from CM034150.1 coordinate 286,923,762, forward strand.
TTTATGCGTATTTAGCAATTAATGACTCTATTTCAGCATCGCTTTATCATCATCATTTATTCTACATAAATTCATTAGAGTACACATCTTCTTGTCTACATCTTATGTTTAGCACAAGTTTTTAGTCACTCAACAACATAAAGTTTTTAGTAATAAATGCATAGATCACAAAATCATGCATTTTTATTTTCAGATTTCTAGGATATTTCTTGTTAGAAAGCATACTTACATTCATATGATCTGTAAATGATCAAACTAGTAATTTACTATTGTCTTGGGCCTCTTTTCTATCTTTCTTACTATCTCTTTGGTCTTACATACCCTACAACCTAGTCTGAACTTTATTTCTTTATCTTCTATGACTCTGGATAACTAGCACCCAAAGTAATATGAACACAATGCACCCAAGATATCCCTGGGAAAACCATGGAAGATTAGGCACCCACTGAACCTCATTCTACTTTACTCGCTATTTTTGAGGATATAATTTTACCCAAAACTGGGCATCTTATTCTCTTATGCAATTACGGCCTTCAATGAAGAATTGTTAATTGCCTTATACATTTCAGCTAAGTGGATTATATAAATACAAAGTTATGTAACCATAATAGCTCAGGACACAATGATCTACAACATCTATTATCAATCACCTAAAGGTTTCATCCAAATGCATTCTAAGAGCATTAAAGGCATCAATCTAGTACTTACTCACGTGATAATGGATTTCTTTTTCTACATACATGAATAAGAAGTTTCCCGCTTCATATTATAACCCATCCACACACTCCCCCCTTAATGTTAAGCATTGGAGACATGCAAAAAAATGTTATCACCCGTTATCACATGTTCTTGCATAAGGGCTTCCTAGGGCACAATTCTAGCACATACATAAGAACTACATAGATTTTGAGATAAATTGTAGTGCTGACAGTCCAAAAAATACTTCATTCAGTCGAGTGACAATTTCGAGGTGTAGTTAAAGCATATTAGTGACAGAGATATTCAACTCCGCAATTATACTAACGTATTAATTAAATCAACCAAACATTATAACATTTCAAAAGAAAAATGTAAATGTAACATGGTTTATAGAGAGACACCATGAGACATTGTTATAACGTGGTTCAAAACAATGTTCCAATGGGTTCCATAAAAACACAATACAACGGAATAATTTTCAAATTCTGAATGATAAACTATTAATCATTCATGTAACTCCCTTCTTCACTTCCCACTCCATGTTTTTAACCTAGTGTAAAAAATCAATGCCACCGATTATTGGCCACATCCATATTTACAAGTAAACTTCGATATACATTATAATTTACTTAAGTGACAGGATACACCCCGATTTGATAAATAGTCTTGCGAGTATCCATTAAATGACACATAATCAAACCATAACATAAATTTTATATGCATAATAATAAAGACATATAACATGCTCATATTATATATTATTGTAGTTATAAAATAAATATTATGCATTTAATGTTATGTTATAACACTCTTCCTTAATATTAGGTGGGGATCCATATGTCATCAACATGATCACAAGAGCTAATATCTTTAACGTACATCATGATTTACAAAACTTCCATAAACCATCTAGCAGCCAAGGTCTTAGGATAAGGGTATACAAACTTTTCAAAGGAATTGATAACACCTTTATCAATGCTCAACTCTATTTTCAGTACAAAATGATACACAAATCACACTATGCTAAGAAGTATGATGTTAGGCTAAGGATGTATTTGCAAGAGACTACATCCCACCGTTTCTAATGGAAAATGTCACTTAAAACCACATTTCTAGGATCCTTTTGATACCCATATAAAGTTATTCCAACAGTCTTTACGAATCCAGATGGCAACACACTAGACTGCTATATTGTAATACTTCTATCATCTTCTACAGTAGATCATAGAAAAATCTATTGTATGGTTGCTTCTTGCTACTAGAGCAGAAGTATAGAGGAGAAGGAGTCAATAACCAATCGACCATTAGGAGGTGACATTGCCATGCACACTACCCCTCAATGGAAACTTAGAAATTCCAACCATTGCATAAAAAAAAATTGTATTTTACAACACATAATGGCTTGTAAACATATTTGTAATATAATCTTTAGTCTGGAGTTACTGGAGATCTCTATGACCGCAGAGAACTTTCTCTCAGATAACATACATATGAACTTCAGAATTCTTTGTTCTCTGATGTTGAATTGGATTATTTAGTGAGAGAAATACAAATTTGACCACCACATAAAAGAGTAATACTTACTTTAGTTTCCATGTGTATCTCTTCCAAAAGTCGTTTCATCCACATGGCTTCTTCATTCTTTCCATTAAACCTCTATAATTTACCTCAATAAAAGAAATGATTACTTGTTACTAATAGTAATCAAGAGACCATCAATCATATAAGACATTAAATATATCATGACTGTTTTCATATTTGACAAATAAATTAAAATAGTTAGAGAAACCAAGCTCATGAAAGAGAGTGTTTATCTTAGCATACCAAGTTCTGGGAATTTTCTTAAGATCATTTAGGAATCCTAGTCTAAGTCAAGATTTGAGAGATCTCCCCCTCTATGTCTACATCCATCATAATAGAATGAGACTGTAAAAAATCTTGTAGAACATTTTCAGACTCAGAAGAGGGAAGGGATTCAAATTTACACAAATATGTTTCAAGAGCATGCACATATTCATTAATTATCTTTGTAACCTCATGAACTTGGAACACTTCTCATATGTATGAACCCACATGATACATATCGAAACATGATATCAAATTCTACTTGTCTTTGTCTAGATAAGACTTGATAGATAACATTTCTCAATAGATAATCAAAACATTCAAAAATAATCAAGTATTCATTGAAAACATGATACATTAAAAATGGATACACTCATGGGTGTATGTGAATTTTTCTTCAAAACATTACCATTTAAGCACCTTTTAATATATAGGAGGAAAATATAAGTCTAGAAATGTCATATATGCCAAAAAAATGAACAAGAGTTCTATTTTGAATATACTGCGAGTGAAAATTGAAGAAAAATGTTAAAACACAAAAAAAAAAATTGTGCATGTTTTTCAGTTATAGTTATTTCTAGTCTATTTTCAATAAACTATCTAACTTAAATTCAATGCAATACATTTGAATAATTTTTTTTTTCATATAGTTTATGGAGTTATTACATTACCTGTATGATTATTCTTCATCAATTTGATCTAATTTGTTCCATTGAGAAACTAGCATTACTAGTGATTTTAAGTAAAAAATTTAAAAACAAATAGCAACAGATTACAATTTTAAATAAAATGGCTTTATCTTGATTAAAAAACATCCAGCCAAGGTTAAAGAACCAAGAAGGATGCTAACAGAACATAAAAAAAAAAACAATGATAGTTTGTAGAGAATAGGAGAAAATGTTATAAAATTTTCAAAATTTGAAATATGCAACATAAAGGAATTTGAGATCAGCGGTACAAAGGAATAGACACCTGTGGTCTAAAGATAATTCAAAACCCATAGTATAAAATAATTTTTTAAACTCATGGTACACAAAAATTTTGTAACTTGTGGTATACAGAAAATAGAGATCCGAAGTACAAAAGAACTAGAAACCCGTGGTATATAGAGTTATCTACCCACGATACAAATTAAATTTTGAAAGGACACATGGCCAAATAATAATAAAAAGAGACAATGAAATCAAAGTAGGAGGGGACATGTGTTACAAATCAAGGTAACATAAGATGGAATGTGTCGACATTCGGGAAAATTGTAATGTAGATCACTCTGGCAGATGTGAAGTTCCCTAACCTTAATCAAAATGAATAGATTATCAGGGCCGCAACAGGATTGACATGTTTTTTTATTAAGGGTAAATAGTTTTGAAGGGACTATACCCTGTATACAAAAGGGCTCAAAAGCCAGATATCAAAAGCGGAAGAAAAAGCCCAAAGAAGGGAAAAACAACCAACACCAGAGGTCTCATTAGCCAAATAATACATCATAGTTATAGAAAAGGATCAAGACGTACAATGATCCGAAAAACAACGGAAGAGGCCAGAAAACAAACAAGAGATATCGACGATAGAATATCTCAACCAAAAAACAACACCAAAACCATCAGTCAACAACAACTTCGCAGCCAGTAAACAACAGCACAGCTCTATATCACTTGATAGCCCGGTCAATCTTAGTTTTTATCACTTGAAGCGAGACAAAGAAGAAAATGGTTGTGGCTTAAGAAGGGTCTTTCAAATCCGCCTGAGTAATTTCCATATCTCTTTTCTCCTTGGGGCCCCAAATGTCCTCAGTAATCCCATTGAGACTGCATACACTATGAACATGTTGTTCGATGAAATTGTAAATGCTTTTAAGGACAGATAGGATGTAGTCATTACGACTTTTTGCATTTCCCAGTCTGCCATCCAGAGATTGTAGCTTCTTGAAGACTTCAGCAATAACACCCTCCTCATCATCATCTTGAAGTTTCCCTTTTCCCTTAGCTTTTTCCATGTTTCTGATAACACTCTTAAGCTCTTGAATTTCCTTCTCCATCCTGCCCACTCTGACCAAAAAATCCTCCTCCTTAGGCTCCTCCACTAGATGGCTGATGTGAAATAGGCTCTCGGCAAGTTCGAGGTATTTGTGACTTCTAAGGACCCTCTGAGAAGCAGGGACCTTGGTTTTCATACCCTTTCTTTCCTTGTTATACGAAGCAATGTCAACTGGATTGACATGTTAACTGGAATATCTAATGAACAAAAAAATAATCACGCATCAAAAAAATACCAAGATTGACACATGCGAAAAATAATATATAAGTGTAGCTTAGCTATTAGATCACACTTCACAATGTAATACAAAAATTCCAAAGACATTTAATAGTAAAAATAGACATTCAAACTGTGCATACATTTCGTTAATTTATTGGATCAAATTTTCATGCTTTGACACGGTTATGTCAAAATACAAACAATATACAAAAGGAAAGGTTTAGTCAAATGATTTCATTTGTCAAAAATCTAACAACTGAAAAATACACTTTGAAAATTTCCACCAAACTTTTAAGATATGTCTTTGGCCAAGTCTTAAAGTCCTCAGAATTAGGAAAAATTTAAAAATAAATTTCAGGTTTTAAATAAAAAATAGGTGTCACGATCTTAGTGGCTAAAGCAGAGACTACCACTTCAAAAGACAAATCCTGACACTTGAAAAAAAACAAATATACTTGGCCAAATGCAATTGATAGTACAACCTAAATGATAAAAGCAATACTAAACACACGTGGAGAACTTTTCACAAATCTAGAAAATATTTACAAATGTGAAAAGGTGGAAAATTCTTATTGGATAACCACTTCCATACTTAAAAGAGACTAACAATCATGAAATGTGAAGAAACATGGAGTAATTTTGTTGGCTCATATTTTACAAATGACAAATGAAGTAAACACAAGACTGGAAATGTGAAATACGGAGAACCTATTATGAAGGAAATGATTCAGACCTGTGGGCTCACATTCCAAAATGATAAACAGGGTTGCAAGCAAGCTCGAGTCAAGGATTATAGGAGTGAAATGAGGCAGAACGACACAAGAGTTATCAGAGACCCAAAAATGTTAGATTCGAACTTACACAAGACCAAGTTAAAGAAAACAGATTTGTCGAGTGAACCTGTGCTTCAAATCCATCAAACAGAGTATAGGAAGGCTCGAAAATTGAATAGCAAGGTTGGAGAAGGAAAAATAGTGTTGAAAGATGCCAGAAGCTCAAAAGAAAAGAAATGACAAATGTTCGAAGTCTTTAGGCTCCAAAATAGTCTAGAACAAGCTCAAAATCGACTAAGTATGGAGGACTTAGTGGAGGGAGCCAAGTGTCTTAACGGCGCACCTCCAAAGATTAAATCAAAAGGGGCAGACCCAAACAAGCGCCAAACTTCCATGCGTCTAGAGCCCCAAAAGTTGCATCGACCATTGAAAAGTCTTCGACTTAGTGGACATTGCCAAGTGTCTAAACAACACACCTCCAAAGATTAAATTAAAAGGCTGGTAGACCCAAACGAGCACCAGCCCTCCACATGTCCCAGGCCCAAAACGGAGGCAGAGTCAAGGCTTAAGGTCAAAAGGTGGATAAGATGGGCCTCAAAAAAGGATAAGGATAAAAGTGCTAGTGGAATCCGCCATGTGTCAACTTGGCGTATTTCCAAAAGTTAGTCCAAAAGTAGAGACCCAAATGAGCGCGGGGTCACCTATGTTGTCTAGTGCCTAAAGAAGAAAAGGGAGGCCGTTGAAAATTCAAAAGAACTTGCGGAGGCTTCCACATGTCAACCCAATGCTCATTTAAAGGCAAATCCTGATTGGGCTTTTAAGTGAGCGCAGAGCCTCCATGCGTCCAATTTTAAAAAAGGGACATGGTTAGGTTGAATAATCACTGCATTGAGACAGGCTAGCAGAGGGGTGCCAAGTGTTAGCATGATGCTAATTCAAGAGCAGAATTAAGGGAGGGTATTTCCGAGCAAGTGCTCAGGCCACCGCGTGTCCCCGGTTAGATATATGACCCTGACCGATGCAAAGGACTTAGCCAAAAACATAAGGAAATCAAGCAAGACGCGGAAGAAGCCACGCGTCAACCTCGCGCCACTCAAAAAGAAAAATATAGAGGCTGCCCTCAGACATGCGCCAACCCTCCACGTGTCCAGTTTCAAAAGGGGGCCTGTTTTTGAACTTTTTTTCCTGCTATTTTATACAGACTCAATCCAAATTTCAAATGGGCATATCTTTCGACTCGGGGCTCGATATCCAGCAAATCTAGCACCGTTAGAAAGATCTCGGCCTCGTCTACGCCATGAAGATCTAAAACTTAAAGTTTGGAGATTTTAGGTGGGAGAAAAATGGAGAAACTGTCTTCGGGACATTAAATACAGGATGTATTTTCCCCAACAACCAGATCGGATTCAATCTGATCTGTCACTGTTTGCTCCTCCTCCGAGGTGCCGAACCAGTAATTGATGTAGTCAAGACAGATTTGGGGTGGATTTGACAAAGGCATTGATTGATAGTGATTGAGATTTCAAAGTAGGATTCAATGCGTATCTCTAGGTGGTTGCTGCAGGATTCTAATTTTTCCCTCTTCTCTCTCTTATTCTTCCTATATATTGTAATGAAGGGGCATATTCAAAGGGTTGGTCATTATTTTCTCTCCGTGGCCCCCCTCTCCCTTTCTTCCTTAGGGTATAATACGGAGTCTAAGCCTCCTCCCATGGCTCTGTAATTATGCATTTTCTTGCCTCTTACGTACTGATGATGTATTGTGTAACATTTTGGAGCAATAAAATCTGTTTCGTGATGCATATATGTCCGTCCTTGGCTTATTTTCTTGTATCTTCTTACCTCTCATTATTGCAGGGTATACTTGTGCATATTTTGATGCTCATTGCAGGTCCTTGGAGCTATGTTTAATGGGTTTCAAAGTGGTTTCTGTGTGAAATCTATCTTTGGTCCATGGTGCATTATGTCCACCCTCTCCTCTGCTCACCTCTCTCCACTTCAGGTGGTCAGGTATGTGATTCAACCACTTCCTTTTCTGGTGTATCACCACTTAGTGTAGGATCTTTCACCCCCCCCCCTCTCTCTCTATCCCCTTGGAATGGTTAAATTAGGATAGGATAGGTTCTACCTGCACTGGAGTAGCTTGTGGCAGGTAGATTAGGAGGCAAGGAACCGGCTTTCATCCGGAGGTCCATCTCAAGTTTTGCAAGTCCCATAGCTTGAGAGATGGTCCCATGTTGTATAATCACACTAAATGCCCCACTTCACACCCAGGCCATTCAGGGGTGCTGTGATTTTACACTAACAGTTTTGGCACACCCGGTGGGACAGGTCTGAGGTACCTTACCACTTTATTTCATCAAGTAGATGTGTTCTTGGTGGGATTCCAGCCTTTTGAGGCATATGGAAGCACATTTGGCGGCTCCATTTGGTCAAAAACCCATTCTTTGAGTTGTAGACCTTTTCCATCCATTTCCACTCATTTTCATCCATTTTCTTCTTCCATCTCTTTCATTATCCTCCCATTCCATGAGGTTGTGTAATCATGACTTCATTCCCTTCATGGAACCCGCACTTGTAACAACAGCAATGCAATCCACCTCCAATGCATTTCCCAACTCCTCCAAATCAACATTATAATCAGATCCAGGACCATTATGCTTATCCATATGAGCAGGGTCAAAGTTAGTTTGGCCATGGATGCTTATCAAGAACAAGGGGATGCATACAATGGTAACAACTACACAGAGGATGTTGGTCTACTTGAGAAGATTCAAAAAATGGAGGCTAGCATGGTGTATTCTAGGGACATAACAAAAATTAAGGCATTCAATATTGGTTATAGGGCACCTTGTCCATGGGGATGCCCTTTTCCAATACATTACAGCCCTCAGGAGAAGCTAGACTTCATGGTTGAAATGTTGCCCCAACTTGCACAATGGACTGAGGAGATCAAGGCTTATGAGTTGGAGTCAAGACAACCTTGTCAATGGGTAAGTCCACCATCTCATAGCTTTTCTTTTTATCTTTCTCAAGCAACACCATCTCAACCCAAGCTCCAATTTCCAAGCTTCCCAGTTTCTGTCCCAAGTATTGATTCCATTTCTCGATTCCCTAGTATTCCACCCTATTTCAATTCTTCTACCCTTTTCCCTTCTAAATAGTCATCCCTCCAAACAAACAAGAAGTTCCACCTCCCTCCCCACCACAAAACAATTGAAAAGCTAGTTGAACCCCAACCTACCACTCCTCTTACTTTCCAAGTCCATGTTGGGAAGATACTCAAGAATCTAGTCAAGGAACATCAAGAAGAGGAGCCCAACAGAAAAGAAATAACAGACAATCTGAATGAGTTGGGCTGCTAAATTTGGGTTTACAAAGATCCCCTTAATGGTCAAGCCAATAGAGGAGGTCAAGGTTGAAGAGATCAGTGGTGGCTGAGGTTGAATTTACAGCAGAGGAAGAGGACCATATAGTTTCAGAGGCCCCAAGTGTGGAGTAGGCTACATAATAAACCTTTAGTTCTTCCTCCCACTTCATCCCCTTCAAGCCCTGATGTTGAAGAAGAGTTTGATATTTCAAACTTCATGTTTGAGGAAGAGGGAAACCATGGTGAGAAAGTTTCAGATCAAGGAAGACACCATGGAGGAGGTTGAGCACATGCAACAGGACAACAACGAGGCAGATTATCTGTCTGACTTGGAAGATTGCTTTGATGGAGAAAAGCCCATGGAGATCACATCATTTTCTCTTCCATCATCCATCTTCCAAGAATATGATCCTACTACCATGAAGAAGGGTATTCAAGAGAAGCAACCTATGTCTCACAATGTATCTTTGGAACCAAGGTTGGAAGATATGAGTCTTCCATGTTCTTCACAAGAGAAGGAAGAAGAACAACCAGCTCCAAGCCCAGTTAAAAAGGAGCATATGGAGGTGACCAAGAAAAATTCAAAGGCACTGAATCATGAGCCAGTTGCACAAGAAAATACAGCCCCCTCTCCCATTCAACCTCTCCAAAATTCTGATCTTTTGGAGGATCTTGAACTCATTAGCTTCATGTTTGAAGATGAAACTTCATATGGTGAAGATAATGATGATTTTATGATCACCATACAAAAGGGAGAGAACTTATTACTAGTAGGACAGTAAAGAGTTTGATTTCCTACCAGACTCAAAAGAATGTTTTTGATAAGAGGGAGAAAGTTGAAATTGCAATCTTTTCTCCCCCATCATTCATTCTTCAATCACAAGATCCTGCTACCATGGAAGAGATCATGTAAGCACAACCTGTAGTTTTCAACATGCCTCCTGAATCAAAGTTGGAAGATTTTGATCTTCCAAAAATCAAACCTGCTATAGAGGAAGAGAAAGAGTATGAGAGTATCATTCCTCCCACACCATCCATCTAAGAAGGTCCATAAGAAGACCCCATTTTGGAGTTAAGAATTAGAACCATGGGCAAATTCAAAGGACCATACCTTTTCCAATCAGATACTTGACTTCATTGAAGCCAAGGGAGAATTCAAAACTAGTCATGCCTACTTCAAGGCATGAGGATGAGTATCAAAGCATCAAGGGTCACCATCAACACCTCCAAGAGTCCAATGCAAATCAGCTTGAGGAGGTATTTTCCATTAATGTTGATACCTTGCTGATATGGATGGAGGATCAACTTAAAGTCATTTTTTCACTCACCCAAGCAGCCATATTCACTGTCAAATCATTTACATGGCCACCCCTTTTGAGAAAAGGAAGCTATTTCTCCCTACCTGTGGCAGGCTTTGTTTAAAGCTTTTCTTTCTCTCTTGTTAGTTTAGGAGTAGGAGTAGATTTGCTTTCAGTAGAAGAAGTGCTCTTGCACACTCTGCATGTCTCATTTGAGGCATGCATGATTTTATTTTTAGTACATAGCGTTGTTGTTGTGTTTTGTTGCTCCAAGGTTGCACCATTGTGTAGTTTAATATGCCCCAGGTAAGTATTGTAACATTCCATTCTCAGGAAAGACCAAGGCCAGGCTCTTCAGTATTCATGGTAGAAAGATCCTTAGCTATCTATGTTAGTTGCTAGTTCCAAAAAAGAAACAAATGTAGAGTAACTAAAGCCACCTTGAAACAGTCCATTCAAGGATAGATGAAATTCCCAGGTCGATACAATTTTCTACTCTCAAAAACTCCATTTCCAAGATTTTCTTATGAAAATTGAGAGTGCAGATGCACGGGTAGGCTTAGGGTCAGGCAGAGCATAGAAAAGTAGGCAATCAGAGAGTCCATTTTGAGAAAAGGGTCAGTACCAGGCCATTAATTATGACTCCATGCACAATGGATACTTCAAGGCTACTACTCTCTTCATCTAGCAGGTAGATGTTCCTGTGAGTCAAAAAATTATTATCCCAAATTCACCCCTCAAAAAATTTGGTCAAATCAAGCCCCACACATTAAGAAACTATGAAGGAAATGATTCAGACCCGTGGGCTCACTTTCCAGAATGACAAACAGGGTTGCAAGCAAGCTCGACTCAAGGAACATAGGAGAAAAATGAGGTAGAATGACACAAGAGGAATCAGAGACCCAAAAGAGTCAGATTCGACCCTGTCACAGAAGGAATTTAAAGAAAATGAATTTGTCGAGCGAAACTGCATGCTTCAAATCCAAGCAAATTCATTACAGGCGGGCTCGAAAATGGAATAACAAGGTTGGAGAAGGAGAAAACAATGTCAAAAGAGGCCAGAAACTCAAAATAGAAGAAATGGTGAAGGTTTGAAGTCTTCGGGCTCTGGAACAGTTCAGAACAAGCTCAAAATTGACTAAGTATGGAGGACTTAGCAGAGGGAGCCAAGTGTCTTAACGATGTACCTCCAAAGATTGAATCCAAAGGGGCAGACCCAAAAAAATTCCAAGCTTCCACATGTCTAGATCCCCAAAACGTTGCATCGGTCGTTGAAATTTTTTTGACTTAGCGGAGGGTGCCAAGTGTCTTAACGGCACACATTCAAAAGTGGGATCTAGGTCAGAGACTCAAACATGTGCCAGCCCTCCACATAGAAAATGGTCAACAGAGTTCAAAAAGGAGAGTGGGCCCAAAAAGGCTAAGTAAAGAAGCACTAGTTGAAGCCGCGACGCGTCAGCTTGGTGCATCTCCAAAAGTTAGTCCAAAAGTGGAAACCTAAATGAGCACGGGCTCGCCACATTTTCTAGGGTCTGAAGAATTAAAGAAGGTCGTTGAAAAGTCCAAATAACCTATGAAGGATTCCACATATTAACCTGATGCTCCTTTAAAGGAAAATCCTGAGTAGGCTTTTAAGTGAGCACAGAGCCTCCACACATCTAGCTTCATAAAGGGACATGGTCAGGTTGAATAGTCAATGCATTGAGACAAGCTCGAAGAGGGTGCCAAGTGTCAGCATGGTGCTAATTCAAGAGCAGAATAAAGGGAGGATTTCAAAACAAGCGCCAGGCCGCCGCATGTCCCGGTCAGATATATGACCCCGCTGATTCAAAGGACTTAGCCAAAAATGTAAGGAAATAATGCACGTCACGGAAGAAGCCATGTGTCTTCCTCACACCACTCTAAAAGAAAAATATAGAGCCTACCCTCAGACATGTGCTAGCCCTCCACGTGTCCAATTTCAAAAGGGGGCTTGTTTTCAAACTGGTTTTCCCACTATTTCATACAGACCTAATCTAAATTTCAAATGGGTATATCTTTCGACTTGAGGCTCAAAATCCAACCAAATCTAGCACCGTTAGAAAGATCTCGGCCTCGTCTATGCCATGAAGATATGAAACTTTATGTTTGGAGAAGTTAGGAGGGATAAAAATGGGGAAACCTCTTCAAAGATATTAATACAAGATCTATTTTCTCCAACAACCAGATCAGATTCGATCTGATCTGTCGTTTCCTCCTCCTTCAAGGAACTGAACCAGTAATTGATGCAATCAAGATAGATTTGTTGTGGATTTGCAAAAGGAATTGATTGATAATGATTGATCTTTCAAAGCAGCATTTAATTTGTATCTTTAGGTGGTTTTTGTAGGATTCTAATTCTTCCCTCTTCTCTCTCTTATTCTTCCTATTTATTGTAATGAAGGGGCATATTCAAAAGTTTGGTCATTGTTTCTCTCCTGTCCCCCTTCTCTCTTTCTTCCTTAAGGTAGAATGTGGAGTCTAAGCCTCCTCCCATGGCTCTACAATGGAATTTTCTTTCCTCTTGCCCACTGATGATGTACTGTGTAACATTTTTGAGCAATAAAATCTGTTTCGTGATGCATCTGTCCATCCTTGGCTTATTTTGTTGTCTCTTCTTACCTCTCATTGTTGCAGGGTATACTGTGCATATTCTGATGTTCGTTTCAGGTCATGGGAGTTGTGTTTAATGGGTTTCAAAGTGGTGTCTATGTGAAATCTATCTCTGGTCTGTGGTGCACTCTATCCACCCTCTCCTCTGCTCACCTCTCTCTACTTTAGACTGTCATGTCTATGATTTAATCACTTCTGGTTCTGGTGTATCATCACTTAGTGTAGGCTCTTTCACCCCCTGTCTCTCTCTGTCCCCTTGGAATGATTAGATTAGGATAGAATAGGTTATGCCTGCAGTAGAGTAGCTTTTGGTAGGTAGATTAGGAAGCAAGAACCGACTTTCTCTGGAGGTCCATCTCAAGTTTTACAAGTCCCACAGCTTGAGAGATGGTCTCATGCTGTGAAATCACACTAAATGCCCCACTTCACATTCAAGTCATTTGGGGGTACTGTGATTTTGTGCTAATAGAACCTTGGAGCCATCTTATTGGCTCAAATTTTGCAATGACAGGAACAAGCTAAAAGAATTATGATAACGTGAAAAAAGAATCCACTTGGAGCTTCCTTATTGGATCTGATTTTGTAATTGATAGAATAAAGGTAACCCAAGTCTGACAACGCAAATAAACGTGGAATTCCCTTATTGGCTATTTTTTCATGACTAAAAAAAATATCTACATAAAAATGACAAAACAAAGAAAGATGTAGCTTTCTAGTTGGCTAAAGCTTCACAAAAATGAACAGATATTCTAAAAGATTGAAAATACGAAGGAGGATGGAGCAAAATTATTGGCTTAGGATTCGCAACAACATAATTTTGTAGAAAAATGAAAATATCTACAAAAATATGACACAATGAAGCCATTTGGAACTTAATGATTGGATTGGGCTTCACAAAAACATATCTAGCATAAAAATAAATATTTTAATGTCAGGTCAGATTTAAACACTCTGAAATAATTGGATATAAAGAGATATTTTGGATCCCCAACCAAAAACAACTATAAAAACTATAAACACCATGAAAAACATAAAATAAACTCGTAGACAATAGATTTAACTGTAAAAAATTGAATCAAGATGTATAACCACATATATAAGCACACAAATTCTCAAACACTATCTAAAAAACCATTTAACCAATATTTTCAAAAACTATTTGGGTGGGAGTTGGTATTTTAAACCTGATTAGCTTGAATATGATTGTGGAACAACTACGGCTTCACAGATTTGTAAATAAACTTCAAACTTCTTCACTCTAGAAAATTAAAAGCTTCCAGATTGATCCTGCACACACATAATTGCCAACTCTAATACCATGTTAGGAAATTTACAGGAAGATATAATTAACAACTTATAGATCCACATAATAATTTTCCAAAGATTATCGATTATGATGTGTAGTGATTAAACAAAGATTAAGCTATTTTATATTTACATATTACAAAATTTAAATAACATGAACAAAAAATAAATGAACAAAGTAACATAAGATATAAGTGGGAAAACCATGGAAGGTAAAAAAAACAATGAAAATCACTTATCTATATTGAGTTTATACTTTTACCCAATGCTCCCACTATTTCACATGTAATTTTTCCTTCAATGAGGAATTATGAACTACCCTAGACATTCTCTCAGGATACTTACAAAATAGCTCGCACATATAGCTCGCACACAATGTTACAATGGGTATAACAAATCCTTAAAGGATCACCTTGTAATATACAAGGTGGGTGGTCATGATCTACTCTTCAAAATCTGACCCAGGTCCTTTAGCGGGTTTTATAATAAGTATTTTCCCTCATAATATTATAACCCCAAACATTTTTTACTCCATGCACTTAGATTATAATATACCTATTTTGGTTTCATTAAATTCACTTTTATTTTTAAAAATGTTCATTTATTAATTTTACGAAGCACACTTTTTGTTAAGCATCACTTTTTGGCCTATCCTACAAACTTGTGAATTACTATCATTTTTGGATATTATCATGTTTGATCTTCTCAATGTCGGCCTTCCATTTGCTAATTTGTGATTAAATTATTATCTACTTAGAGGATTTTCTCTTACTTTTTGCTATCATGGCCTATTATTCCGAAGATACAATACCTTTCTATAAGTGTATCCAAATGCACCCTTCACTTCAAGATTATCTTAATAAAATTTTCTAATGAATAAAGGATAATTTTAATGTAGTTCCAAAATTTGCATGCTCTTTTGTTAATGTAATTATTTCCGAACTGTCTGGATCCTCTTCCCTCACAAACATCACTTGCTTGTGATCTAGTAATTTTAATTAATATTATGAATAGACATAATACACATTCTAATTATGGTTACCATTGTGATGATGATCCTAACAAAATTTTTAATGATATTAGATATGATAGTTCTTATTTTCCTATATTACATCATAGTGTGAAATTCAACGGTAATAAGTCATTATCTTCTATTGAAATAGAAAATGATACAAGTAATGTAATAAAAATGATACATTTGAACATACTTTTTCTATGGAAAATGTTAAAATTGAATGTACAATTTAACATGAGAATTTATTTTCTATACTTATCTTAGACATGATGATTTGGAAACTACTGACGTTGAATATATTTCTCCTATTTTGATATAACACATTAGAAATGTTTCAACTAATTCACTTTCTTCTCCTATTTATATTAGAAATATTTTACATGATACTGTTGATGATGTATCTCTTGATCCTACACGTGGTGTTAAACACATGGTTCATGATGATCTTTTTTCACCTATATCTATTTTTTCACCTCATATGACGATTTCCTTTAATTCTATCTCTATGGTACCTATATCTTGGGGAGAAACCCATATCCCCCTTCAAAATGTTAGAATGTATATGGATTTTAATCATGTTACATTACACAAGCTTACATCTTCAACCAATGCTATAAATGCCTCCCCTAATATTTCTTATACTTCAAATGATACAATTATTTATTTTATACCATTTATAAATGGTTTTCATAACACTCTTAGTGTTTGTCTTACATATGGTTGTATGCCCTTAGTTCATGAACTGGTATATCCTTGCCTTCCTCTAGGGTCCCTAATATTTTTACATATAATGTGCCTATATATTTGGGGGAAACCAATACCCTTCCTCACCATGTTACTATGTCTATTCTTATAGCTTCTACTATCCCTACATATAATTATTTATTCAAGCCTACATATGTTTCTAATGCTACCAATGAATGTTTCTATATAAAATATTTTATTTATGGTTAGTTGTGTATCTCTCCCTTCTTCACTTGGGGTTGATACAATCAAATCACATGGAACTATGTATTTTTCACATATTTTACAAATACTAATTCATATGTTACCATTTATTACTATTAAACTTATTAAAATTGGTTCTATTGACAAGAGTTCCTTTTCTTTTACCATTCTAGTTACTAATGCTTTACACATTTATATTATGTAATCATTTTTATGCCTTTCAAAGAACAAGGAAATCCCATACGTGTCATCCTATCACCCAGCAGGCGCTGTGCGCTCACCCGAGGCACGTGCGAAAGCTGAACCCCTCCTTTATGTGAGTTGTGCGAGAAAACATTATTTACGATGGAGAGTTAAGCGAAGAGAATGGAAATGAACCATACATTCATCTTAGAGCTCATAATGGGATTCTAGACCAATGCATTCATTCTAGATAAGAAAATCATTACAAAACATAGATCTGAATCAAAACAGAAAGGAAATGCAAAGGTGTTTACACCCACTCATATGAAATATATATATAAAACCAATCCATACAGATATAAGTAAAAACTAGAACCGCATATATTCATATTAAATATGTTTGGTAATCACATTACATTCATTGAGGCTATCCCATATCCATATAATAGTGCATACCAATGTCATGCATTAGAACTGGACTTAAGACCCTCATAATATAACGAAAAATATCCAAACCCATCCCCTTGATACATCATACTTTTACAGATCCACTAATCCTAACCCATAGAACTCTCACAATATTTATGCATAGCTTTTCCTTTTTTCCATTCTATAGGTATCTCATCTTTTTCTTCTAACAGGTGCTTGTATATATAGACTTAGCAAGAACTGTTAGGAAATATAATATATTAGTGCTCCATTAGTAAATAATAATTATGTTCAAAGCAATTATTATGTTGTAAGTATGTGCTAGTAAATTGTTATTAGTTGTTATATAAAACAACAACAATTATATTTGGTTAGTGTGTTAGAAACAACTCACGTAAGTTAGTGAGTTGTTATAGCTACTTCTTATTATTTAGGAAGTATATTTCCTATATATTTGTATGTTTCCGAATAGAGAAATACAAAATAAATATTCTATTGTGTGGCAATTTAGTTTGTTATTTTCATGAACATCTAAACCAAGCTCAAGATTTGGTATCAGAGCATGGTGATTTGAAATGAGAGTATGAATTTGTAGGGTGCAGGCATCTATCCACGTAGTTTAATAATTGATGAATCTTATAACGTGTACCTGCAACAATATATGATCTGTTCATCACAACATGGGTCTGATCTAAATGAGTTTTAATTACCACATAATTGTTTCATGTGTTGGGCATCTATGCAAGCATTGGATCAGTATGGAAAGCGGATTAAACATATATGAAGTTGACTAATTATTTGATTTTGTACATGCCTTGTCCTAAACATTCATTTGGTTTACTAGCAAGCACGTGGTGGTATTTGGATCCAAATTTTGATTATGTGATGATCTTTTTGACTACTCAGAGTGACATGGTTCAATGCATAACCTTGGCAAAAAATTGATAGTCTTAATTTGATCTTGTTTATAGCACCCCTTGCTCGGTTCTATTCAAATTTCATCATAGAATACTCAACATTGATCCCAATGTGATAATAATCTAAACTTGAGATCGGTTTAGTGTTTATTGATTTTCATTATCTTTGAGCAAAGCACGAGATATATGAGAAATGTGTTTTACTGGTTCATGGTTGATCTATCAAGAGTATCTCTGCCAGGCAAGACAATTTTAACGGCAGATCTATGTCAAATTTTAATGGCAGAATTTGAAGACATTATGTGTTATTCATTGAGATCCTGAAGGCACTACATCCTCCTTTGAACTCTACAAACTCCATTCATGTAGTATCTACAACGTGTTTTCTGCTTTACAAATTTGATCTTTAATGCATACATCAAAGATCTTGTCTTTCTTCCAGCGCCCATTAACATTATTGCGTCCAATATACCAAATGGTAGTCTTAATGTAGAATGAAAGAGTATATTTGGATATATGGAAAGCTTCAAATATCATACACATGGATATGCACGTGGAAGTGAAGGGTTCGTGAATGAAGGACAGTAATATGATCGCTCTAATATATGCAAGTTTTTTAAATATTCTCCCTCCATTCATTTTATATTATTTTGAGTAGGTCAGTAGTGTCATTATTTTTGCAAGTCATTTTAATAAAATTCATGCCTTGTCAAGTTGTCCCATGTTTTACGTTGCTATTTAAGTTCAGTCAATTCTAGAGTCATCGATCTATAAGAAAGTTTAATATTATTTTGTTGTGTCCCCATAGTCGGTTCTTTTATGTTTTTGTCTACCGTTAATGTATGTGTCAATATTCAAGTCATCTAAATAGTGTTTATATTATTTTTTGTCAAGTGTCATTAAAAATTTTAGGTCATGTAAAAGAGTCGAATGTTTTTTTCTAGTATTTTCATTACCAAAGTCATTTTTCATTTAAAAATTTATCTCATTTTATTATTTTTTAAATTTCTATTCTAGTCCTCATATCATCAAATAGTGTCAAATGTCATAAATTCATAATTTTTCATTGTAAAAGTCTAAAATAAAAATAAAAATAAAAATAATTTTCCTCATGGATGTATTTTCAGTTTTACCTAATGTCTGGAAAAATAACGTGTTTCACATTGTGGGAGGGAAGAAAAGAATAAGGTCAATGTGGAAACAAATGTGATTCATGTTCACATATTGCTGAGTTAGCAGCATGACACTGGAGGTTGGAGGTCATTCAACGACCTCTCCTCAGTTGCCAACGATGGGGCCACATACTAGATTTGGTGACATGTGTGTGTGTGTGTGCAGTTTAATTTTAGTTCTTCCAGTGTGGTACAGTTTGTAGTTTTCAATAAGTGAAAATTTCACATTGAGGGGGGAACATGATCAAATTTTCCATTTCCATTATGTTAGCTTTTTCCATGTATGTACGAGCAACATATTTCAACATAATTTCCTAAGTTATTCCCTATAGTGAGATGTGATGAGAGCTGAGAATAGTACTTGGCATATCATGATGTGGTTATAGGTAAACCACTTGAAAACCTTCATTTGTGGTTTGTGGTAAACCAATAGCAAAACCACCATTCTTGATTGTTGGTAATCCATTCACAAAACCATCACTTTGTGGTTTGTGGTAAACCAATTGCAAAACCACCGTTCTCGGTTTTTTGTCAACAATTTGTAAAACCATCCTTGA
Organism: Taxus chinensis; assembly: GCA_019776745.2. Lineage (NCBI taxonomy): Eukaryota > Viridiplantae > Streptophyta > Pinopsida > Cupressales > Taxaceae > Taxus > Taxus chinensis. The sequence continues at coordinate 286,943,160 of CM034150.1, forward strand.
GGTTTGTGATCATCCTATGAAAATCACTAGATCATGAGCAGGTGCAAGTACAAAGGTAGGTTTTCCCCATGTTTGCACTAAGGGGGGGAATGTTAGGAAATATAATATATTAGTGCTCCATTAGTAAATAATAATTATGTTCAAAGTAATTATTATGTTGTAAGTATGTGTTAGTAAATTGTTATTAGTTGCTAGATAAAACAACAATAACAATTATATTTGGTTAGTGTGTTATAAACAACTCACATAAGTTAGTGAGTTGTTACAGCTACTTCCTATTATTTAGGAAGTATATTTCCTATATATTTGTATGTTCCCAAATAGAGAAATACAGAAGAAATATTCTATTATGTGGCAACTTAGTTTGTTATTTTCATGAACATCTAAACCAAGCTCAAGAAGCACTGCCATGTCTTTCTGAAGTTGTCGATCGGTTGCCAAGTGTCCAAGTGGTCCTCCATGGGAGCATGATCCTTCAAAATTGAGCTCTCCATTCTTTGCCATGATGACTATACGGATGAAAATGAACATGTGATCTTCAACTGGACTCGATCCCCTGAGGTCGTGTCTGAGTAGCCAATGTTGAATGTGTGTGGCTAACTATAGAAGGATAGTGACTAAGATCTAGTAGTGTGATGTCTTGGTAGCCAAGTTGACAAAGAGGATATTTAGAGGCTATGAATGGGTAGTGTAAACTCCCTATGGTTTGTTTACCTAACTTGGATCTAAGTGCTAAACTAATTTGAAGTGTCTATGTAAAATGAATAAAATCAACAATTTATGCTACTGCTGAAAGGAATCTAATCTAAACAAATCACACAGACTAAAATATTACAATGATAAACAACAATTTTCTTTTATTCTAAATAATCAAATCTACTTCTATACTAAATTTAAACAAGAAAAATAACCTGATGTTATTCACCTGTGTTGAGTGTATTGAAACTAAACTAAATTAAAATAAGAAATTTTCCAAATGATCTATAATGGGTAGAAAACCTCCTACAGATATTCTCTCCTTCAAATCCACAAGGATGGGAAGAAGAGGATCCATCACCAGGAGCTGCTATTAATGATTCAAACCCTCTTTGAATTTAATTAATTACTTGTGAATGAAAGGAAATTGATTTCTACTCTATTTGATATGATATAACAAAGATAAATTGCAAGAATGAAGGAAATCAAACAACACATCCAACCTATAATTTACAAAATAGAGGTACATCCAGCTGTGTAGTAGTATGTGCCCTTAATTTGTTCCTTTCTTTCTCTGAGTGTTCATATGAGTCCAAGGGATTGGGAATGCAAAAATAGCAATAGGAGGATGGTTCTTGACCAATGGCATCTTGATGGCAATCCAAATGCAATGCAGGTAGAAGAGAGATAACATAAGAGATCAAAACTTAGCTATGCAATTCCTAGAAAGATTGTAGCAGCAATACAATGCAAGATACACATGTTGTAACATAATGATTAAGTGGTATGGCCAACCCTTAATGTATACGGGTCCATCATTAATATATAGGTAAATATTTAACAATATAAAATATTTATATTTGTATAATTAAATATGATAACCTAGGTATATAGTTTAGGCTAAATATTTAATATCATGAAATGATTACATTTCTAATATTAAATATTATAAACCTAGGTGTATGTGTCAACCATTTTAGGTTGAAAAGGTGGGTCGGGAGACATACCCGATCACCTTATATAAAAAGGACTTTAGGTCCTCATTTGATATATTCGGGAAATATATCAAAGGTGTGAAAATCAAGTGATTTGGTTTTACCCTTGGTAAATAGGGTTTCAAAGGAGGAGGTGATCTTACTTGATGTAAAATAAGTTCTATGTAGTAAAAGGTTATTTTTAAAGTGGTTTTTACCCTATAGGGTTTTTCACTGTAAATATTGTGTCACCCGTGTTATTTATTTCCTATAAGTATTTCTTTATTTACTTGTGTTATGATGTAATCTTTATTTAAATATTTATTGTAACATTATATAATATGTAAGTTGACTACATCCGTATTCATAAGAATTCTCAAATTCTAATATGGTAACAGAGCGAGGTAAATTAAATAAATTAAGATCAAATGTTTTGTATTTTATTTATTTAATTTGTACGGGTTTTTCAAATAACCCAAAAGGTTATTTAAAAGTATCTGGTCCCCTTCTTTTTTCCCAAATTTATTTTGGCACTACATTTGTGCAATTTTTCGGTAAATTTTTTAGGGTTTTCCAATTTTAAATCCCTTTTTCTTGGGGGGGAGGGGAGATGTAACATGATATGATTCTTACTTTCATTTACATTTAAATCACATATAAAAAATGCAAGGATTTATTACTATATGAAATAATTTTTAGGTTTTCTATAATTTCGAATGTTTGGCTATTAAATATTTTGGAAGGTAAGTTCAAGTATGAAAGTTAAAAGAGGCGACAAGTTTCATAAAAATAGGGATTATAAATTATTTCATTTGATGGATAAAATTGATTGTCCCCTCTGTAATATTCGATGTTACTTGTATTCACATGTGGATTCACACCCCTGGTAAAAATTCTTTTACTATTTTTATCTTATTATGTTTTCAAAATAATATATACGTGTTTTTGGACCCCTCTAAAAGAATTTGATTTGAAAAACTATAGTTTGTAGTTAATCTATAACTACATTTTTTAAATAATAAAAATATATATAATAAGGTTTGTATAATAACTTATATAAACATACTTAAAACTATAAAACATTTTGAATATTGGTTGCACATGTGGAAATTACTTGGATTCTCTATAACAAGTAAACCCTCATATTAGAGAATTACGAGGCTCTCAAAATCAAGGTAAGGGTTATTAAATATTTATGAAATATTTTGTATAGTTTATATGGTATGCAGGAATTCAAGAAATCAAAGTAAAAATATTCCAAGTGAAAATCTAGTGGACAGGAGATGAGATTCAAGAAAATAGGCCCTTTAATTTTTTTTTCTTTAGAGGAGTAAAAGCCCTTATCTCATCTTAATGTTGTTTTTGCATTTTGAAATGTGAAACCCTACTTTATATCCTCAAATGGTTTCCATAAATATTTTATAAAAAATATTTGTATAATTTATAAAGTTTTCATACTTTATAAAATATATAATTTGTTATATACATATATATAACTATAGATATAAAAAATATATATGTATGGGTTATATAAAATCTAAACCTATGGTTTATATATTACCTAAACCACAAAAGCTATACCCCACATATTAAAAAAGGGAAAGACATATAGTAAAGTTTATATAGTTCAAAACTTGTAACCTAAGCTAAATGGAAGCGTCCCCATTTAACTATATAAAATAAGCCTAAAACTTATATGCCTATTCAGAGCCACATTATAAATCAATTACACATATATATTAAAAAAAAATACCGTATGCTTTTTAAACTTTATTCAAATAGTTTTAAACTTTATTTACTCTCTATTTTAACAGGAGCCTAATTATTTTAGCAAAACATGGAATTTATATTAAATCTTGTAAATTTTAATTAAAACCTCCCATTTTTAAAAAAAATGTGGGCATAGGATATATGGTAGGCTTATTTAATACCATATGGTGGCCGCCCCCCTTAACTAATATGCACTTTTCACTTGGAATTTGTTTGGGGGTCCACCCCATTTTTTTTATGCATATGTTAATAATATGCAATTTTGGTTTTTATAATAATAAAATTATAATTCCCTTCCATTTTAATTGGTTTTGTAAACAACCACATATAGTATATGTTTGAAGTATGTGTTGTAATAAATCTTGATTGGCCCCCTTTTTTATGTATTTAGGTTGGCACTTTATTATGCATTGTTTAGTATATTAATTTGCCCACATTTAAACTTTGGATTCTATTTATTTTTGGAGCAATTCTACAAAACTATAGGGAATTCTTATAATGGAATATTCTACCTAGTTTTTTTACACACACCTTATATGTTATTTATTTGGTCTTTATTTTTTTTCAGTGCAACGATGGGCCACATACAGATTTTGGTGACCTGGGTGTGTGTGTGTGCAGGTTAATTTTAGTTCTTCCCGGTGTGGTAAGTTGTAGTTTTCAATAAGTGAAATTCACATGAGGGGGGAACATGATCAATTTTCCATTCCATTATGTTAGCTTTTTTGCCATGTATGACGAGCAACATATTTCAACATACTTTCCTAAGTTATTCCCTATGTGAGATGTTGATGAGAGCTGAGAATAGTACGGCATATCATGATGTGGTTAGAGGTAAACAACTTGAAAACTTCATTTGTGGTTTGTGGTAAACCAATAGCAAAACCACTTATTGATTGTTGGTAATCCATTCACAAAACCATACTTGTGGTTTGTGGTAAACCAATTGCAAAACACCGTCTGGTTTTTTGCACAATTTGTAAAAACCATCCTTGAGGTTTGGATCTCCTATGGAAAATCACTAGATCATGAGCAGGTGCAAGTACAAGGTAGGTTGGCCCCATGTTTGCCCTAAGGGGGGGGAATGTTAGAAAATAATATATTAGTGCTCCATTAGTAAATAATTAATTATGTTCAAAGTAATTATTATGTTGAAGGATGTGTTAGTAAATTGTTATTAGTTGCTAGATAAAAACAACAATAACATTTATTTGGTTAGTGTGTTTATAAAACAACTCACATAACGTTTAGTGAGTTGTTAAAGCCTACGCCTATTATTTAGAAGTATATTTCCTATATATTTGTTATTCCCAAATGAGAAATACAGAAAAATATTCCTATTAGGTGAAAACTTAGTTTGTTATTTTCATGAAAATCTAAACCAAGCTAAGAAGCACTGCCATGTCTTTCTGAAGTTGTCGATCTGTTGACAAGTGCCAAGTGGTCCTCCATGGGAGCATGATCCGTCAAAATTGAGGCTTCCATTCTTTGCCATGTGCACACGCAGCACACGAATGTGGAATGGGAAAAATGACAGGTGATCTTCACTGGACGATCCTGAGGTCGTGGTCTGAGTAGCCATGTTGAAGTGTGTTGTGGCTAAACTAAGAAGGATAGTGACTAAGATATAGTAGTGTGAGTGTCTTGGTAGCCAAGTGACAAAGAGGGATATTTAGAGGGTATGAATGGGTAGTGTAAACTCCCTATGGTTTGTTTACTACTTGGATTCTAAGGATAAAATCATTTGATAGTGTATATGTAAAATGAATAAAATCAAACAATTATGCGACTGCTGAAAGGAATCTAATCTAAACAAATCACACAGACTAACATATTACATGATAACAACAATTTTCTTTTATTGAAATACTCAAATCTACTTCTATACTAATTTAAACAAGAAGAAAATAACCTGATGTTATCACGTGTTGAGTGTATGAAACTAAAACTAAATTAAAAAGAAGAAATTTTCCAAATGATCTAAATGGGTTAGAAAACCTCCGACCAGATCTTCGCCTTAAATCCACAAGGATGGGAAGAAGAGGATACCATCACCAGGAGATGCTATGAGTTCAAAACCCTCTTTGAATTTAAGTATACGTGTGAATGAAAGGAAATTGATTTTACTATATTGATATGATATAACAAAGATAAAGCAAGAATAAGGAAATCAAACAACACATCCAACTATAATTTACAAAAATAGAGGTACATCCAGGCTGTCCGGTAGTTAGTATGTGCCCTTAAATTTGTTCACTTTCTAGTTTCTCTGAGGGGTTGCATATGAGTCCAAGGATTGGGGAATGCCCAACTAGCCAATAGGAGGATGGTTCTTGACCAATGGCAATCGTGATGGCCAATTCCCAATGCAATGCAGGTAGACAGACGACGCACTAACATAAGAGATCAAAATTAAGCTATGCAATTCCTATAAAGATTGATAGCAGCAATTTACAATGCAAGATACACATGTTGTAACAATAATGATAGTGGTATGGCCAACCCTTTAATGTATACGGGTCCATATTTAAGATATAGGTGGTTAAATATTTAACAATATAAATATTTATATTTGTATAATTAAATATGATAACCTAGGTATTATAGTTTAGGCTTAAATATTTAATATGCATGAAAATGATTATATTTCTAATATTAAATATTATAAACCTAGGTATTGTGTCAACCCATTTTAGGTTGAAAAGGTGGGTCGGGAGACATACCTGATCACCTTATATAAAAAAGGAATTTTATGTTCCTCATTTGATATATCGGGAAATATATCAAAGGTGTGAAAATCAAGTGATTGGTTTTACCCTTGGTAATAGGGTTTCAAAGGAGGAGTGATCTTACTTGATGTTAAAATAACGTTCTATGTAGGAAAAGGTTATTTAAAGTGGTTTTTACCCTATAGGGTTGTCACTGTAAAAAAAATTGGTGTCACCCGTGTATTTATTTCCTATAAGTATTTTCTTTTATTTTACTTTTTGGTTATGATGTAATCTTATTTAAAATATTTATTGTAACATTATATAATATGTAAGTTGGACTACATCCGTATCATAAGGAATTCTCAAAATTCTAATATGGTAACAGAGCGATGGTAATTAAATAAATTAAGACAAAATGTTTGTATTTATTTATTTAATTTGTAAGGGGTTTTTAAAAATAACCCAAAAGGTTATTTAAAAGTATCTGGTCCTTTTTTTTCCCAAATTTATTTTGGGCATAAATTTGGCAATTTTTCGGTTAAATTTTTAGGGTTTCCATTTTTAAATCCCTTTTTTTTTTTTTTTTTGGGGGGGGGGGGGGGGGGAGGGGAGATGGAACCATGATATGATCTGACTTTCATTACATTAAATCACATATAAAAATGCAAGGATTTATTACTATATGAAATAATTTTAGGTTTTCTATAATTGCGAATGTGGCTTATTAACTTTTGGAAGGTAAGTTCAAGTATGAAAGTTAAAAGAGGCCGACCAGTTCATAAAAATAGGGATTATAAATTATTCATTTGGGGATTTAAAATTGATTTTGTCCCCTCTGTAATATTCGATGTTTACTTGTTATTAACATGTGGATTCACACCCTGGTTTAAAAATCTTTTACTTTTTACTTATTATGTTTTTCAAAAAATACTAATACGGTTTTTGGGCCCTCTAAAAGAATTTGATTGAAAAAAACTATAGTTTGTAGTTAATCTATAATACATTTAAATAATAAAAATATATATAATAAGGTTGGTATAATAAATTGATATAAACTACTTATTTAAAACTATAAAACATTTTGAATATGGTTTTTTGCACAGTGGGAAATACTGGTTCTCTATAACAAGTAAACCCTCATATTAGAGAATTACGAGGCTCTCAAAATCACGGTAAGGGTTATTAAAATTAGAAATATGTTGTATGTTTATATGGGAGGAGGAAGGATTCAAGAAATTCAAAGTACAAATATTCCAAGTGAAAATCTATGGACAGGAGATGAGATTCAAGGAAAAATAGGCCTTTAATTTTTTTTCTTTAAGGAGTAAAAGCCCTCGATCTATTTATGTTGGTTTTGCATTTTGAAAATGTGAAACCCGGAATTTATAGCCTCAAATGGTTTCCATAAATATTTTATTAAAAAATATTTGTATAATTTATAAAGTTTTCATACTTTATAAAATATATTTGTTAATACTATAATAACTATAGATAGAAAAAAAATATTATGTATGGGTTATATAAAAATCTAAACCTATGGTTTATATATACCTAAACCACAAAAGCTATACCCCACATATTAAAAAGGGAAAGACATATAGTAAAGTGTATATTAGTTAAAAAACTTGGAACTAACGACTAAATGGAAAGCGTTCCCCATTTAAATAATAAAAATAAGCCTCTTAAATTATATGCCCAGCACCCTATTCAGAGCCACATTAATAAATCAATATTACACATATATATTAAAAAAAAAAATACCGTATTAGCTTTTAACTTTATTCAAATAGTTTTAAACTATTTACTCTTATTTTAACAGGAGACGAATATTTTAGCCAAACATGGAATTTATATTAAATTTGTAAATTTTTAATTAAACCTCCCATTTTTAAAAAAAACTGTGGGCATAGGAATATGGTAGGCTTATTTAATACCATATGGTGCCCACGTTGACCATTTTTGTTTTTGAGTATGGGTGAATTGGAATGGATTTGGGAATGGTATTTTGCGTTAGGCTTGACCCTTTGTTGTTTGAATACTTTTAATAAGAACTCCTAAGAAATTCGTAACTAGAGCAGTCATAAGGGGCCTCAAAAAGGTGAATAGGAAAAGTGCCTTTATTGCTTAGTCTCCATTTTGTGTGGTATATATGATGCTTTTTTATTTTGTGCTCATTGCAAGCATTTTGACCACACCTAGTATGCAATGACATTGTACAAAACTATGAAACACCATGATATGTACAGATATCTCTTTATGGATCGGTTATTTCTTGCAAAGTGTTGGCTTACATTGATGATTTGATTCACATGTGTACTCTTAGATGTTTAGAATTTCTAATTTTGTATGCTTTTCAAAATGCATGCAGTGGACATGAATGCTAACAGAATCATTTATTTTTTTCTTTGTAATGCTAATATATGATAATGCAATCACATTGTGATGTTGAACTTTAGCTTCTCTAAGAAAATTTTGGTACTTCATATTTCTTTAGAAAAACATGATGAAAGAGTGATATGATAAGTGAATGAACTTGCCCCAATCCTAACTCCACATAACCAGTATGATGCAAGGGCTCAACACCAAGATCCAAAAAGGGCACAAGCTATGGAATTTATTGATTGGTAATGATGAGAGAAAGACAAGGATTTGCTAAAACCAAATTGAGACACTACAACCTCACTCTACTCAGGTTTTCTTCATAGTTTATAATGTGAAATGATTTCTAGTTTATCTAGAATTGGATCCGTAGATGGCCACTTGATTGAAAAAATCCTAATTTGGGGTTTTAAGCTCTTTTGAAATTTTGGATATCTAACTCATTTTGTTTTGATATATGATTTCACAACATTTGAATGAACTGCTTCTAAATTTCAAGTTTGTTAAAGAGACCCCCTACACCTTTCCCCATGCCATCAGTAGGTATCATGGGCTCATCACCATGGGCAAGGCATAGGCAAGTAAGGGAATTTCTCTCCTTTTCTAACCCTAAATCACTAGTAAGACATGCGGGCTCAACACCAAAGGTTGGTAGGGAAAAGAAATGTGTAAAATAAATTTTTTTTGTGGATTTTCATTTGAGTTATTTATCTAGGAAAAATGTCTAGAATGTTCTTATTTACAAAGAGATGTATATGGGGTAGATGCAACACCATGAAGCTTCTAGAAAAAACTATAGGAAAAGACACCTAATCTAGAAAGAGACTATAAGCAGAACCAAGTCTGTAGTCCTTGGTATGGTTACTTTCAAAGCTTTGTCTTATCTTGTTTGGATCGATGAAATGATTCGAAAACAATTGATGATACCATGAAAATTTGAAGAGATATGATTTGAGTGTTTTTTTAATGTTTTTTAGAAGTTTTTAGGAGTTTCTATAAGAATAAGTCACTTGTTCACAAATTTTACAGAATGAGCTGATGAATGAAAATGCAATGCAGATGTAATAATGTACATATGAAAATACAGGTGAAACTACATGTCGTGATGTTTAAGGTGAATAAATTTGACGAATATCAAATTCTTCACCCCTAAAAGTACACAATGGAGAACCATTATCCTCAAAATTTATATTCTCTTGAAAAGGGCCTACCATTCTAGGTTTAAAATTATAACTCTTTCCTGGAAGTGTATATGTCCAATCATTAAAATCATTTGTTTGAAAGAGGAGTTCATATAGCTCTTTGTCACATTCTTGAGACAAGGTTTTTGGGTGAGCATGACTATGTTGCTCAGCCTTGTTTCCTATGTGGAGCATTGTGTTTACTTATAACTCTTGTTGAATGATGAGGCCTTGCCCCATGGATGTGGAAAACTCAGTTTCAGGCGCGCATGGGTCGAAACTAGGGTTTAGAATAGAATAACCCATAGAGATGGTTTTGATGGACATTGTTTCAATCTCAAATTTCACTTCTTTGTTTGTTAATTCTAAAAATGTTCACACCTATACCTAGGTTGTCAGAGGGAAGAGATGTTAAACTGAGAGGACTACCCATTCCTTGTGGTTCAAATGGGAGGAAGATTGGATTGTCACTATGTAAGAGTTTCATAATTTCCACTGTGGTTTTAGTGGAAACTATTTCCACATATATCAATTTACCCTTATCTATTTTTTCCACCTTAAATGTTTTTGGGTCATTGACTTTAACCTTTGGAACATCCAGGGTGACCGGGACTAACTCTTTTATTGGAGGTGGTTTTTTCAATTGACTCAGAGGAATTTGATACTCTATATGGAACCCTTTATTCTTCTTAAGGTTTTCTAAGTTTATATCGAAGTGCTTAGGATACCCTTGAGCCATGAAGACCTTCCCCAAATGGAGGAATCTAATCTTTTGGAACAGGGTAGAAGGCATAACCTTCATTCAATGAATCTAGTCTCCCGACGATCATGTTATAACTTGTTTCCCTATCGATTATGTAAAAATATATCAAGATGGTTTTTGGACCAAGTGTGATTGGAAGAACTATGGTTCCAATTGAGGTCACTTTAAGACTGGCATACCCACATAATGTGTTTCTTGTAGAGGAGAAATTTGTCTCTCCACATCCCAAATTATGTAAGAAATAGAATGGAACCACATTTACAGTAGCCCCATCATCAATCATGGCTCTCTTAATGAAATTGGTATAAACCCAGACTTGTAAAAATAATGGAGGATCACCTCTTTGGAAAATTTCAACATCAAATGACATCTTGTCCATATCGAAAAAAAAAACCCGTATCCTTATCGTTATGTCCTAAAGGATGTATGTCAAATTCAATATGATTCATTTGAGCATTAGGAGGTGGCATAACATGAATTAGATGACCAAGACCTAGTGCATTGAGTAACGCAGAATGATGCGCAGGTGAATTCTTCATCAAATCTAAAAATGAGATGTGAGAAAAGGTCTTGTTCAAATCTGCTATTAAATCATAGGCTCCTACTAGTTTTATGATTATAGGAACGTCATCCTATGGGAAGGAGAGAGTGGGCAGGGGTTGTGAAATGTACTCCTTTGTCTGAGTTGTTGTATTAATTTCACACTCAACCTCTAGCTCAACTAATCCCAAGATTTTTGTATTATCGTTTGAACCAAGGTTAGGAGAAACCCAAGAGTTATCAGAAGTTGAGGCTTTATGGTCATTGTTCCCTATAGGAATACCCTTGTTTCTATTCTAAGGATTCACTTGTGAATCCCTAAGACATTTAGGGTTTGCATATTTAGGTTTGATGGGTCCGTTATTACTAGGCTGCAAGTTTGTTTCAGGATTTTCTAGGAACATGTCTACAAAGAGTTGCCTTTGGTTTTCGGGAAGTCTTTGCAGAAACTTGTTGCAATCGCGGAAGGTCTTGTCATCATGACCTCAAACCTTATGGAAACCATAGTATAGGTTAGGGTCATAACATCTTGGCCTTTGATAAGCATCTTGTTGTTGTTGACTATAACCTCGATTGTAGTTTTGGAATTGGTTGTTATAATCATGATTTGTTTCCCCTTGGCCAAAGTTTTAATAGTGGTTCGGGCCTTGGGTTTGATTTTTTTTTTACGATGGACGATTTACATCAACCGTGTTGATAGAAGACACAATTTTAGGGCCTCTTTGATTTCCCAAGTTATCATTATTTTTATTGTTTCGATTGTTTTGAAAACCAATGTTTTTAGATTGATCAGTATCACCATTTATGGTAGCACCATGATTGGGATTCACACCCTTAGTTCCTTGGTTGATGCCACCATTGTTTTGATAATTTTCATTATTTTTATTTGGGAACACCAATTTCCAATCAGGACCATAGATCTTACGCCCACTATCAATAGTATCTTGGTCAATCCGAAGCGCACCTTCCAAAACTTCCTCATAACTATAGAAAGGAAAATTTTGGACCTCTTCCCTAGTCTCTTGATTGAGTGAATTTAGGAAAATATCACAAAGTTCCATCTGGTACATGTTGGGTGCACTTGTAGAGGAATAAATAACTTGGCTCCATCTCTTGATGAAATGAGTGGTAGATTTTTTTTTCTCCTGTCTAATATGTAGGAATTCCCTAATCCCTATACGCAACAACTTGTTCATTTCAAATGCTTTGATGAACTCGGAAACAATATGTTTAAAGGAATCTATAGAATCTTTCTAAATATAGTAATACCAATCTAATGTGATTCCTTTGAGAGTCTTTGGAAATATATTAGCTACTACAACATCCCAAGTAAGCAATTCCCTGATAGCAGTAGCGTAGGCCTTGATATGAGCATTTGGGTCTGGTTCTCCCTTAAAATTTTGAAGATCCAGAAATGGGAATAGAAGAATGACACCACATATGGTGAATTCAAGATGCTCCTTTAAATACTCAATGTATATACCCATTGAGTAATATTCCACCATCGAAGATCCTTGACGAGGAGGTAGGGGAGGAGGAGTTGGATAATATGCATTATAAGTGTTGACGAGAATGTATGGGGTCCCTTGATATGGCATGTAGGGAGTAGGAATAGTATATGGGTCCATCTGGGGAGTTTTTGAATACATATGCATATAAGGTGGGATAGTACCAGGATATGGACTAGCAGGTGTAAAACCATGGAACATCACATTGCCTTTCATGGTGGCATTTGAGAATGCACTTCCGGCCAGCCCTTGCATATGATAAGCTTGAGAAGGATGAGGACCCATACCTAGTGTGTTTAACCCTGTGAGAAGATAACCTAGATTTGAATTAACTAGATAACCTTGTTGTATAGGATATTACATTGGTTGTTCATTGGAAGGGATGTATCCTTTTTTTTCAACTGGATACCCCATGTTCTTCTCTACTGCGTATGTTGGTTGTGAAGTTTGGGAACTTTCTAGTTTTTTAATCCTCCCCACTAAAGTGGAAATGAGATCGTTGGGAGAGAATTGAGTCCCTTGTTGGGGTGCATGTGGCATAGGGTTTGATTGAGTAGGCTGATGATACCCTCTTATGAATTTTTCAATGTTATAATCATGGTCTTCCTCAGAAGTAAAATATTAGGATAGGTATTCAAAATATCAGAGGTTGTGACATTCATTTTATCCAAAGAATCATCTATCTAATGAAGAGGATTAGCTATTCATGAAAATATATCATCCTCTATTGATTGCATCGAAACGTGAGGTCTTGACAAGACCCTATGGTAAGAAATTGTTCCATTTGTGAAAACAATGTGGTTTGCATTGCGTTGATTCTATTACACATCTAAAATTTGAGCAACCTCCTCCATCCTTACATAGCTAATGGGGTTTGAAGTGTAACTAGGGGAGGTTTGGATGTTACTTATGTAATTTTCACCCTACCTTGAGAGAGAAGGGGATTGTTGAGGTTGCACATTGGTGTAGTATCTATCAAAGACAAATGGCCCACCAAACTCTCTTCCAGACATATTTTAGAGAGTATAAAATACCTACCAAAATAGGGGAAGAAATGGAGATGTGGGGTATTAGCAATGAAAGAAAAAGAAACAAGGATTTAATCCTTCACGTCAGGTTCACCAATTTTTATGGATGACAATGAACACATGATCTTCAACCGCACTCGACCCCCAAGGTTGTGCCGGAGTATATGATGTTGAATGTGTGTGGCTAACTATAGGAGGATCAGTGAGTAAGATCTGGTAGTGTGATTTCCTAGTAGCCGAGTTGACAAAGAGGAGATTTAGAGGCTATGAACGGGTAGTGTAAATTCCCTGTTGTTTTTTTACCTAACTTAGATCTAAGTGCTAAACTAATTTGAAGTGTCCATGCAAATTGAATGAAATCAATAATCTATGCTACTACTGAAAGGAATCTAATCTAAAAAATTCACAAAAAATGAATTATTACAATCACAAACAACAATTTTATTTTATTCTAAATAATCAAATCTACTTCTATACTAAATTTAAACAAGAAAAACAACCTGATGTGGTTATTTAGCTATGTTGGGTGTATTGAAACTAAACTAACTTAAAACAAGAAATTTTCCAAATGATCTATGATGTGTAGAAAACCTCCTACAGATATTCTCTCCTTCAGATCCACAGGGATGGGAAGAAGAGGATCCATCACCAGGAGTTGCTATTAATGATTCAAACCCTCTTGGAAATTAACTAATTACTTGTGAGTGAAAGGAAATTTATTTCTACTCTATTTGATATGATTTAATAAAAATAAATTATAGGAGTGAAGGAAATTAAACAACACATCCAACCTAGAATTCACAAAACAAAGGTAAATCCAGTTTTGTAGTAGTATGTGCCCTTAATTTGTTCCTTTCTTTCTCCGACTGTTCATATGAGTCCAAGGGATTAGGAATGCAAGAACAGTAGTAGGAGCATGGAACTTGATAAATGGAAGCTTGATGGTAGTCCGGATGCAATGCAGGTAGAAGAGAGATAGCACAAGAGATCAGAGCTTGGCTATGCAATTCCTAGCAAGATCGTAGCAGCAATACAATGCAAGATACACAAAATTATCAGACCCTTTTCTTGAATACAATCATGGAATATATAAGAATGGAGGCTAGGAGGTTACTTCATGCACAAGACAAGAATACATAGTTCCAACTAATTATATCTCATTTAAAATAGGAATAAGGAGAACCAAGTAAACAAATCTATTTTTAGCCAATTTGGCTCACATATGCGTTCTAAAAGCAAACTTAAGTGGATTGTTGTATGTCTAAACATGCATGAAGAATCTAGAAAAAGTGGGTAGAACCGTCGCCCAGGTAGGGTGATGGTCTTGGCATTGAATGCCAAAACAAGCACAGAAAGAGGAGGGGAGATGGAAAAATGCATGGAAAAGTTAAGTAAGGCCATCTAGGCTATAATTAAACACTACGAAAGGGTTTTGGAGCTCAAAAACATTCTTGAAAGTATTTTGAATCATCATTGGGGGCCTTTGTAACCATTTTCTGACAATGTAGCACATGTAATTTTGGGTGCGTATAGTCTCCACTAATTAGCATGTAGGGTACGATGCATATGGAAAACTTCTTCTTCTTGAAGGCCTTCATTCCATCTGGTGCCACACCTCATTTGAGAAATATTGCAATATCCTCCAAATCGGAGGGCTCATGCCACAATATAAATAGTTGTGTGTCTAGCATAGTCTCTTCAATACTCTGTGCATCCTCCCCTAAATCAATCCTAGACAAATGGTCAGGCCTAAAATTGATTTTTCCTAGCTTGACAACCACCATGAACTCAAATTCTTGGAACAATAGTATCCACCAACACTATGCCTATTCTCCTTGCCCTCAGGAATGGGCATTGTTCACCAAGTGATTTCAATGCCATATGGTCTAGTCCTTAAATAGTAAAATGGGTTGCCAACAGAATAACTGAATGAAGAATTTGATGAAGCACATGAAAGAATGGATTGAAACTATGATTACTTCTGTAAGAGCTCAGTGAAATATTTCTTCAATTCTGCTTCTAACTGGTGTCCAGGCATTTACTTCGTACTGTGCCTAAAGCACAAAGGATGACCAACTAGGTTCCTTCACCAGGATGTGCAAGCTTACTGCTCCAATGGTGGTTCCTGATGCATCCATTATTAACATGGAAAGGCTCTAATCCCAAGGAGGGAAATCCTAGAACGGGTGCGATGATAAGCCTATCCTTCAAAGTGATCGAGGGATGCAACTTCTGTCAGCCAGTTCTTGATTGAGCCCCAATGAAAGGTCACTCTTATAGCCTCTAAGTAATTCTTCTCAAAGGCATGGCCAGAATTCTATGGCATATCCTTTGATGAACTCTCCTGTAGTACGTTATCTTGCCCAAGAAATATGTGCAGCTCCATTTCATGAGTCCCTTAGATGATAATTCTTGCAACTCTATATCTATCTGGCAGCAGTTCCTTCATAGGTGGCCTCATGTTCCAACTTGGGTAGAAAATTTCACATCAACAAGGACTTTATGGTACTGAACAACAATTGATACAACCTTCATCTTGTCCTCATTATCTTTGCACTATGATGCCTCTAACCCATAGATTCTAAGGCTAATGGTATCCTTTCCATTGTGAGGATGCGGATCAAGTCCTCTAGGAATTCCAGGGTGGATCCATACTTTTGTGGTTGTGGTGTTAGATTTGGATGCTTTAAGACAATGCCATCTGTGATCATCTCTACTTTCTTGTAAACCTTGTGCACCTTTGCTATCTCATCTTTTAAATCACACCTTAGTTGAGCGTTGATTAGTTCTTCTTGCCTTAATTCCTTGGTTCTTTCAGCGATCTCTTCTTCCTTCTTTTCCAATTCAGCCTCTAGAAACTTCACCCTGAACGTTCCTCCCAAAAATCTTGGCTTCTACTTCAACTGAAACCTTGTTCAGTGCATTGTAGATTTTTTCATTTGATAGCTGCTGAGCGTTTACCAAGGGGTTGACTCCTTTTGACTTCGGTACCTTCATTATTTCCCCTGGCTTACTTCTAACTCCGGATTTTCGATGTGGGACTCAAATTCTCAAGAAAGCATATTCCTTGTCTGAGGGTATGCACCTTCCTCATTAAATAATGCCATATCCAAGAGTTACTCCATTTATCCTACTTTGAAAGCGCATAGGAAACACCTTGTTTGGATCATCAATGGAGCCCATCCATTGAATGTATGATACTTCTATGATCTTTCTTCCTATGCGTGCAACCTTGGGAAAGATTACAACCAAACTGGGATCTCCTCCCATGCTGCCATATTATTTTTCTATGCTCTCCTCCTCAGCTTCCTTCATTACCAGGTCTGTGTTACATTTCATTTCTTTCTCTACCAGGTCCTTGATGATTTTTTCTACTTCTTTCTCAGTGACATCATCTACCTATTAATTTTTGAGGCTTAAAGCCCTTTGTTCTTTTATAAATTCTTTGCTTGCCCCTCTATCCCGAGTATCCTTCTCTTCCTTGTCATTATTCCTCCTAACAAAGATGTATTCATTTTTCTCTTCCTCTACTTCCTCCTTCAAGTCATGTAATTCAAAAAATAGAGGGATTTAAACTACCTCAAGTTCATCATCATCATCTCTTTCTCCTCTATAGGGCTCCAAGCTCTTTTTATCCTCTGAGTCATCCTTCTCTATCACCTTTTGCTTCTTCATGACAAGAGATTCTACTTTCTCTTCCTCCTCCTCTGACAAATTCTCCTTCAGAACTTCCTTCAGGTGGCTCTCCTTCATCCAATGTCTCCTCTTCTAGGGTATTCGTCCTCACTGGGGACTTCTTTCTACATGTGTAGGTGTTTAGCTTTGCACTTACCTCTTGCATGCCTACTGATTGTGCAGTCTAGACACTTAGGTCCCTTTTCTCTTGCAGCTCCTCTCTTTCTCTCTACTTTGGCGTAGGATTCCTCCCTCCTATAGGGTCTTCAGGGATGGATACATCATTTTCCAAGTATGATCCCTTTTCAAATTTCAGCCTGATGCATAGATACACTCGGGCCATGGTCCTTCCTGCAATTGGTAAAGTCAGGGGCTTCATCATCTGGACCTTATGGGATACATACTTTTCCATGTATGCATGATTTTTTGGGTAGATGAGCTTCTTGTGTAGCTCTCTATGGTCTTAATCCACCTCACTAATGTCAAACCTTAGTCTCTAAACATATTTGAACCTATTCAACCCCACTTGGAAGTATTGCATGGTGAAGGAGAAGGGAAGTTTGCACCAGGGGCTCATTGTTTCATCTATCAATTTCAATCTACCAATGTAGAAGTGATGATACACTGTAAACTCTTCTTCTCCATCCAAGAGTGTTGGTAGTTACTCTGGAATCCTCCATTCTACCCTGAATGCATCCCTCATTCTCTTATACAACTTTTCTAAGTGCACCTTGTGAGTGGTTGTCATGGTCTCACAAGTATATTTTGTGAACCTCTTCACGGGTGACGGTTCTTCTTCTGGGTACTCCCAAACAAACCTTTTTGGCCCATTGGGTACTCTAATATCTAAGAAAACAATTATGATTAGGAAATTTCCAAATAGTATCTTCTCACCCTCCTACGTGTTGCTATTAATTTCAGCCGCGATGAAGGCAAACAAGTTGTAGATAGTCCCCTCTGATATTTTTTGGCATACATTCAATCATTCCTTATTCACTTGATTCAATATTTCTTAATCATTGAGTTTGGTTACCAAAGATGTGGCAATCCTCATCACATGGTATGGAATCTCTGCGATGTCAAAGTATCACAATGCTTTCTTGTAGTCATATGCGTTTACTGTTTCCTTAATGGCCTCCTTGTTTCTCAGATCATCATCTATGCTCTCTCTCTCACAGATTAGGCTTGTGAACTTAGAAATCAACTAGGGAGTTATGTGCATCTTGTGCCCCATCAAATAAAAATGGTCTTTGTGAATGCATGACATCAGCCACTGATAGAGGCGCTCAAGTTTTCTGAAGTAGGGTAATTTGTAAAGTTGCAGTAACCCTACCTTATCAAACTTAAATTTTACTTCGTCATTGTATATGGGCATGCCCTCCGGTGTCCTCTTGTTTGTTGCATAAACCAACTCCAAAGCCATTAATTTCTTTGTCATGCTTGTGTGATGATTATAGTCACTCACAGTCATTTTCTATAAATGAGACTCCCATTCTTTCCCTAGTAATATCCCATCTGGGTATTGCATCTCCACATACCACTCTTCATTTTTGCTTGCGACAGTAGCCATTTGCTTCCCCTTGCCCTTGCCCTTCTAATTTTTAGGTGAGATGGTTGCTTTCTTTGGTGCCATTCTTCTAGTTTGGTTAACACTTCAAACATCTTCTCCTTTCTCTGCTCTACCACTCTATCCAACCTCAAGATTCAATCTTGTGAAGAAATCCTCCTAACACCATGCCCTAGCCATCAAACCCTAATTGGAATAATTCTTCCACAAGACAGTGCTTCTCAACAACTTCCTCCACACCCGTATACTCCTTTCTTACTGGTTTACAGATCTACTCTAGTCACGCCCTCTTAGATTTCTTAGATTCTTCTTCATAGATATCACTTTTGGATGCCCTAGTTTGTGAGAGATCTTTTCACTTCGTAAACTCAAGGTAAAATAATGAAGTGCATGACTTCTTATTTATAGATTTTTTTTCTTTCTAGCATTAAATGCTATTTTACCTACCACCATACTTAACACTAAATGCATCTTTTCCACCAAGTTGGCCTTACACGCCTTCACTTACTTGCCCAATCTTACATGAAATTTTATATAACCTTATATTGTGCAAGCACTCTATCTTGACAGAAAACTCTTACACGTGTGTCAACAGTGTTGAAGGCACTTCTTTTATCCACCTAATTTTCTCTCTTACCTACCTCATGTTATTCCTACTCTTCTTCCTCCTTTGTATGTGATTTATCTGAAGTCTTATCTTGACACCAACCATTATTGTCCACCTCTTTTCCTATGCACTTCTTAATCCTTACACACTTTTTATCCATCAACTGGGACATTCACCTCAACTTCTACTGCAAGTTCAACTTTGCACTATACTTCGCATAACTCCACCCCACACTAAAACAGATACGCAGTCCTCTACTTATTGACAACCTTCAAAACATAATGTCGTTACCAGTGCCCAAGGCACAAAATAAACAATAGAACAAATGACAAGAAAGGGAAACACAAGAAAAAAAATTCCACAAACAAAAACTCTAAACCAACTAGGAATATTTCCTTATTACACACACCAAGAAGACTTATTTATAGTAGGACTTTAGCCTACTCCCATTGAAATGGCCTAGAAATCTCATCCCATCAAATCCTCTCAACTGGAACAGACCTGAATCAAGGATTTCCAAGATGATATAGGCCCCCAACCAATGGAATTTCAACTTCCTGGGATGGCACAGAAACTTGGAATCATATAGCAATACCATCTGCCCAACCTCAAATTGTTTGTTTTTGATGTGGAAATCATGTCATGCCTTTTGTTTATCCTTTTCAAGCTTTTGAATCCACTTGGCTAATGATCATTTGTTGTCTAATTTCATCAAATTTTCAATCATTTCCTCTAGTTCTTGTTCATTGGCCAATCCTGCTACGTGTGTTATATTTAGAGAAGGTAACATAAATTCAACGGGTAGGACAGCCTCCGTGCCAAACACTAATTGAAATGGCATTCCTTTATTCAACCTCTTGTAATTTATCCTATATTCCCATAGAACTAATGATACTTTTTCATCCCAATCTTATCTACCAAGATAAAAAACTTTTGTCAGGGTATGACTCAGTATTTTATTAAATGCCTCGGTAGTCCCATTTACTTTTTGATGGTAAGGGGTAGTCTTACGGTTAGCCACCATGAACTTTGATAACAGAATATTTACAGTCTCATTTAGGAAATGTGTACCCTTATCATTAGTTAAGATCAATGGGAATCCATACTTTGTAATAATATTTTCCCATAGAAATCAGGTTGCGGTAGCCGCTATACAATCCTTGGTAGGCATTGCTTCTACCCATCTTGTCAAATAATATATGTAAGTGATTACATAGTGTGATCCCATCCTATGCACGACTGGTGAAATGGGACCTAAATAATATATGGCCCACCTTTAAAATGTCTCTATACTTGGAATAGGGCACAAAGGCATTTCATCCCTTCACCCTGGTTTTCGAAGGTGCTGATAATGATCACATGCCTTGTATTACTCTTTGCAATCTTGATATAGGGTCTCCCACCATAACCCAAATTGTAATATCTTACATGAAGTGGCATCCCCTGCATGGTTTCCACCTGCACTTCCTCCATGTGCCTCCTCCATAATAGCCATGTGCTCATGTTCTTGTACGCACCGACGCAACACTTCATCGCATCCTAGCTTGTACAAATAACCACTTACCAGCATGTAGGGTGTAACATATATGGCTAACTTCTTCCTCTCTAATGTTTTCATCATTTCTAGTGTAATACTTGTTTTGAGAAACACCACAATATCCTCTAAGTCTGATGGTGCGCGCCACCACCTAAACAGTTATGCATCTGACATGGTATCCTCAATGATTTTTGGGTCCTCTCCATAGTTAATTCTAGATAAGTGATTAGGTCTAGAATTACTCTTTCTTAGCTTGAAAATCACTATGAACTCAAATTATTGGAATAATAGGACCCATTGAAATATGTGCCCTTGTAGAACGGGCTTGTTTATAAAGTATTTTAATTCCATGTGGTCCGTGTAAAATACAAATGGTGTTGCTAGTAGATATTTCCTAAATTTGTGAATTGCATAGATCATGGATAGTGCTTCACGCTCAGTAATGGTGTAATTTTGTTCTACTGATCTTAAATTTCTACTTGAAAAACAAAAGGGATGGTCAATATCCCTTCACTAGGCTATGCCAGTACCGCTCCAATGGTTATACTAGAGGCATCCACATGAACATGGAAAGGCTTATCACAAATAGGGAAATGGAGTATGGGTGCAGTGATAAGCCTATCCTTTAAAGTTTTGAATTCCTTCTACTGCGCCTCTTCCCAATGAAAGGAATTCTTGTGTCTAATAAATTCCTCCAAGGGCACGATGATCTTGGCATATCCCTTGATGAACTTCATATAGTAACCTGTATGCCCAAGGAATCTGTGTAGGACACTTTGGCTAGTAGGTTCCCCCAAACCCACAATGACTGCAACCTTTTTGGGATCTACTAGTAAGCCTTCCTTATATATGATATACCCCAATATGGTTCCAAATGGGGTAGCAAAGACACATTTCTTGATGTTGAGGGATATCCTCAACTAGAGACACCTTTCAAACATTAGTCTTAAATTATCACAATGGTCTTTGACTAGACCATACATAGTCCAATCATCCAAATAGACCTGAAGAAATTTATGGATGAAGTTTTGAAATGCTTGTACTACAATGCGTGAGAACATAGTAGGCACATTCTTTAACCCGAAAGGCATGAATCTAAATGAAAAAATTCCCCATTCAGTGGAAATTTTTTTATTTCTCTGGTCTTCCTTTGCAATCCTCACCTAGTGGTACCCTGAGAACCCATTCATGAAGGAGTAGACTTTGCATTCGGACACTCCCTCTAATATTTCTTCCATAAATGGGGTTGAGAAGGTATCGATGACACATACTGCATTCAGATCCTTATAGTCAATAAAAATCCTTATCCTCCTATCTTTCTTGATGTTGATGATGATTGAGCTTATCCATTCTAAATCTTCAACAACCTCAATGATACCTAATGCTATCATTTTTTTAATTTCCTCCTTAACCTATACTCACAAATTGGGATTCATCTGTTATGGCCTCTTTCATATTGGGAACACACCCTTCTTTAGTTTTATCCTCATCTCCCCTAAGGAATTGTTGACGCCTTTGAGTTCATGATACCCACAAGGGAATAAATCTTGGAACTCATGTAACAGATCAATCATCTTTGATACCTCCTTCTCTGACCAATAGTCTCTAATGAGATATTCCTTGGGTTATTCTTCTGACCCAATGTTAACCTTCTTCATTTTTAGGGGCTCATGGTAGGTGTGCATCCTTTCATCAGTGCTATCTATAACATCACTTATACCTATAGTTTGGTTAACATATAGACTTTCCATTTCCTCCCCTTCTATGACATAAACCATCTTTACTTTTTCCTTCTCTATGCATGCACACTCAAACTACATCTCCTCTGACTCATCCTCATTGAAGTGTGCCTCTAAACTAGGCTCACCTAGAAAATCTAGTAGCTTGTCTTCTTCCATGACACTATCCCCCATCGTAAGGCGCTTGATCACTTACAATGCCTTATCCACTTATGGCTTTGTGTTCTGATATTCAAAATCTTAGATGAGATCAGTTGTTAGCTCCTGTCAATTTACCATATGGCGGCATGTTTTTGAGTGGATATACCATGCGTACGCACAACCTTGTAGTGTGGAATATAGCTTTTGCTCCCATAATGATGGTGGTAATGCTTTTTTGCTTCCTATCCAAGCCTTCTCACAAACTTGGATGTGGAACAAGGTGGGATCCTTGCTATGATATTCTTAGATGACAATGGGTGTGTTTCTTTTAGAGAATATGATAGAGAAGGAAATCTTAACTTCACACCATTCTAAGAGATTCTCAGGGTGTGTAGCCCACCACCATGCTGCAGTACTGAGAAGGAGATACTTTAACATCCTCCTTCTTTCATCTTCCCTCCTACACTAAGCTTCCATGTCTCGTAAAAAAAATTCAGGGTATGCCCCTCCAGAGTAACTTGGCAACTTCTTTCCTCCTAGGTGCTTGTGTGAGCGTACCTTGGTCAGTCTTGTTATAGACCCCCTCAACTATTATCTAATTAAATCATAAGTTCTATGTGCTCAATTTTCACACGCCATTCTTGTTGTATCACTCATAGACTGAACATCCTCAAATTGGATAACTCCTTCTGTAGGGTGAATTATCTCTAAGTCTCTGATGGAGCGCATATAAATTCTATCGAGGACCTCTTCTCCCAAAGGTTTAGTGTAAGGCACTGAATTCCCATCCATCAAAGGGATGATGAACCATTCTTCATTGTTCTTAAAACTGATATATCCTTTGTTGAACCTCGGGTAAACATTGTTCTTATAGCACCATGGGAGCCTAAGAAATGATGGAAAATTTTCTACCTTGACGAGTGCCAAGACTTTGAATTCCACAATAAACTTGGCCTCCTGAATGGTGATCACTCCATCCTTCAATATTCCAATGGGCATTGCATTAGTTTTGTTTTCCATATATAGCACATTCGAAGATGGATGTAACGTAGGCATTCCCATTTGATTCTGGGCATCTAATGTAAGAACATTGACCTCTTCTCTTGTTTCAATCAATGTGTTACTCAGCATCTAACCATCCACAACTATATTCAAGGTGATATCTTTTTCATAGTCAAGGCTATGGGGAGGGAGGTTTACATGTAACACCTACCTTTCACGTTCTGCATCAGCACGTGATACCTTCTCTTCTAGCCATTATCCTAGCAAGGGAATAATAATGTCTTGCCTTAACATTTTATACACTTCCTTGACCTCATCTAGGTCCTTTTGAAGAGCCTCAACATTCCTTCTTTGCTTCTGCTACATGGACTACTCCTTTAGACACTGGATTTCTCCTTGTAAGCTCTGAATGACATCCATTATCTCTTGATATACTTCCTTCTGATGGGAAGAGTTCAGATACTTCTCGTGCACCATTTCTTCTCTTGATAATAAAGTCCTTTTCCTTGGTACCTCCTTGGCACACGCAACCTCTGCTTGTGTTATCACCAAAAAAGGTTCTAATTCTAACTCACGTGTAACTCTAGGCATCCACTATGTGTTGGCCTTCTTTATACTCACCATCCTAGCACCCTTGTCCTTTCAGTGCTGCTAGATCATGTGCTCAAACAACTCAGGGCACTCTTCATTATTTTTCTTCTTCCCGCACCATGAGCACTACAATAATTCTAGATACTTGCACCTGTAATGTTCTCTAGATCCATAGTTATAGCAGGTTCCTTGTGGGAACTCTCTTCTCCCTCCTCTGTGGTTACTGAAACCATGGAATGCTCTGTAAAAAACTCTCCCACACACCCATCCATTTGTGCATCCTTCATAATAGTGATCATCTTCCTTAGAACTACTAGTAAGATTGGTCTGGTGCACACCATGATCAATGGCCTCATGGATTTGGTCTATAATCCTTAGTATCATGGGTTGTAGAGGTGCATGTCTTATAGTAACAAGAAACATTCTTTCGGATTGCGCACTGCAACAAGGGACACCTACTCACATCATGGTCCCCATGAAATTTTTCAAAGTGTACTACCATAGTGCATACTGACTTCCGAGGGAAACTATCCTTGGCATACCCCTCAACTTCAAAATCTACACACCAAATACAACTACAAGTCTCATGTGCTGAGTTTGTAAACAAATTCTCCAATTTTTTAGCCATTGTAGTGATTTGAGCCTCCAAAAAAGGGCTCATACCAGTATCAATGCTCCCAACTGCTTCGGCATGTAAGGAAGCCTCTAAAACCTTGTACAGGTCAGTGAATGTTTTATGTGACAATTCCCTCCTAAATGGAGTGATCATCCCTCCAACAAACCATTGAGCATGTTGTGAAGGGTGAATGTCATATGACATTTTTGACATGAGAGTTTTAAGCCATGCATCATACTCCCACACACTTAATGTCATTCCATGTTAGATCTCCTTCAAAGCATTGATGCTCTTCTACTAAAACTCAAGAATATGGAATTTTGCTAGGAAGGCATTATTCAATGCAGTGTAATCCACCACTGTCTAATGAGGGTTGTACTTCATATACTAGTTATGCATGCACTATTATAATGTTGTTGCAAACTGACTTGCCTTCTGCTCTAGGGTATTAATCCCCTTCGCGGTGCTATAGTAATTCACACTTGTGCACGTGTTCTGCAACATCCTCTATACCCTTGTAATATGGTAAGTGTAAAGACATCTTAAAGAACACCTGAGGAGGTGGCTCAGACCCCTGTCTTGCTGATCCAGATCCTTGGTTCCCTCTGGCATTTCCTCCTCCACCAGGTCCACTAGATCCACCAAATATTGTGCCTCAAGACCCACTAGTTCCATGTCCAGATCCTCTTATAGCTGGCAATGGCCCTGAAGTGGTCATAATTAGTATCCCCAACATTCCACTAAACTATGCACCAATGGTCTATGAGATTTCTGCACTTCTAGAAGTGTATCCTGTGTCACTCCCAGATGTGTTACCCAAACCTTGCATACTTGCACTTTGCCCAAAAATTCCTCCAAACACCGGAATGCTATGTGTAGCCATGAATGTTCCAAATGAAAAATTATATCACCTAGGCACCGATCGGTCACTCCCACTGATACCAACTAGGCTATCAATACTTCTCCATTGATTTGGAAAACAAAGCACTAGGGTTTGGTCGTCAGGTGGGTTTAGATGTGCACCAATGGATCTTCTTTCTCCATGTGATGAAATCTCATCAGAATCTGAAGGGACCTCTCTGCCACACCTATCAAGATGGGGTAGCACTGACTTCTCAGGCTCTATGTCCTCCATGTGAATTTCAACACCTTCTCACAATGTTTGCCTCCATAGATCCATCACACTTACAAACCCTCATTGTCTATTCATCTCGCTTTCACGATCTTCACTATACTTGAGTTTTCTCTCCTCCCTTTCCTTTTCATTCATAATTTCTACCATCTTCCTCCACCCTAGCTTCCTCTCCCAGTGCTCAGAGTAGCTTAGCCAACCATGGGGAATGTTTCTAAACTCAAAGTAATGACCAAGATATTCACGGGTAGAGGAATAACACCCAAAAATGATCCTTTAGGCTCCCTTAGAAACTCTAACTCAGCAACTTCTAGGAAAGAATACGTCAAAATGGCATATATTAAAGTGTAATTGGCCAACACTCCCTTCCACCAATGACCAATAGCACACGTCTAAGTCAGATCTACATCATACAGCCTCTGATAGTCATCTTGGGTCCACATGTGTAATCTATAGTACCATATTGATTTGGATGCATATGCTGAAAGGCATTCATATAGCTCTACTAGGAAGCAACAAAAGAATTTCTTATACAACTGATGGTATAGGTTCTCTTCTACCCATATATGCACATCGAACTCAGGTCCAATGTTGAATCTTTGAGAAAAATTGTCCTATGTGCTCTTGAACAACATTTCAACACTTCATAAACTTAGGAAATCTCTCATTACACATCACAAGGACAAATATGCATGCCATTTCTCACAACTTCAAAAATAAGTCTTGAAAATGGAACCAATATGTAGTCATTTTTATGCCTTTCAAGCACACCAGCCTATCACCCAACAGGCGCTAGGCGGTTAACCAAGGCACACACGGGCACTAAGCCCCTCCTTTATGTGAGTTGTGTGAGAATACATTATTTATGATAGAGACTTAAGTGAAGAGAATGGAAATGAACCATGCATTCATCTTAGAGCTCATAATGGGCTTCTAGACCAATGTATTCATTTAGATAAGAAAATAATTACATAACATAGATCTGAATCAAAATAGAACGGAAATGAAAAGGGGTTTACACCCACTCATATGAAATATATATATAACTGATCTATACAGATATAAGCAAAAACTAGAACCACATGTATCCATATTAAATATATTTGGTAATCACATTACATTCATTAACACTATCACAAATCCATATAATAGTGCAGAACAATGTCATGTATCAGAACTAGACTTAATCCCCTCATAGTAAAAAGGAAAATATTTAGACCCATCCCCTTGATACATCATACTCCTAGATATCCTCTAAGCCCAACCCATGGAAATCTCATAGTATTTCTACATAGCTTCACCTCTTTTCGATTCTATAGGCATATCCTCTTTTTCTTCTACTAGACGCTTGTATGTATAGCCTTAGCAAGCACCTCCATGCCTTTCTAATGTTGTAGATCGGTTTCCAACTTTTCAAGTGGTCCTCCATGGGAGCATGCTCCTTCATACGTAAGATCTCAATTCTTTGCCATGATGACATTCTAAAATCTTTTATCAAAAGGTATATTCCTTTCGTGGGCACCAAGATGCTAGGCTAGCACCTTATCCACTTCGCATGCATAGTCGGGTCATGCTTTCCTCGTGTTCTATTTGATATGCCAAATATGGATTAGTCCCAAAAACTTTACTCTGCCTTGCGCATGTGCACCACTAGTTCTACTAAACCCTCCTAAAACCCTATCCTACTCACTTTTTCCTTACACACCCTTCTTCAAATATGCCTTGCGCACCCTTGTGCCTTCTTGTACTTATCCAATATTTTAGGGGCCCAACATATTACTATTATACTTGTTCTTCTTTCATATATGGATAAACATTTTTTTTCTATATATTATCCCCTCATGCCCTCAGGATTCTACTAGGGCTCCTCATGCACATATTACTCATCATGAGTCTTTCCATCGTAAGTCTTATATATTGCATATTATGGCTCCTACACATCTTATACATGAGCGTAAACCTCTCATGACATATGTGAGGTCTGATCGTCCTTTTCCTTGTGGGTATGCCCCACCTCCTTATGAGGCTCTTATTGCGTAAATCTTGTGTTCCCCCTTTTATTTTAAAATTTAATTTATAAATGATAAAAAAACATTAAAATAATGACATAATACAAAAACATTCACATATTTTTACAAAATAAACAAATCATGACTTGCTCATAGCTTGATTGGTTAACATGTTACTTTATTCATGTTTCTTTTCATATTGGTTTTATGGATAGAATATATTTTTTTGTATATTATTTAGACATGTGCTCGTGAGGTATATTAAGCTTGATGTAAGAAACACATATATTGATTCATGATGATAGGTGTAGGGTTAGTCTCTTACCACTGACACTAATCTTTGGGGGTATAACCTATACACTATACAAGTGTTATTGTTTGATTTCAGCTACTTTTCAATTCCTCATTACATTTGATTACATATACTATATACATGTTATCTTTTGAGCTACTAAGACTAACATGTGTTTTTTAAAACACTATTGTACCTTGCTACATATGCTTTTACAATCATTGTTTCTTATACTTGTTTGTCACATTGCTTTTGTTCCTTTCTTATGTGGATTACTTTATTTATTGAGTGATTTCTTGTATGAATAATTGATTTCTGGATTCTGTGATTTCTTATTTATACATCTTGATTCCCTTGATAATATTGTGTCACCATGGGTTTCCTATGTTTATGGTTCTATGCCTATCTTGTGGACATGCACATGTTTCTTTTTATGGGACCTATTGTGCTTTCTATTTTGATTATCTTTGTACACTGTGGGTGCCCAATGTTTGTGACTATATGCCTTCATGTGACTATTTTATACATTGTTACTCAAGATCACTTGATTGACACTTTCTACAATTTTGTTACTATCTCTATTCACATGTACTATTTCTACTTATTGCATGTTGAATTTTTTTTGTTACTCGCATTTGTCACATCCCACATTTTCATTTCATTTTGTCACAATGATTGAGTTATGATATGTAATGTAAGTTACGAGTGTCTGGAGATAGGAAGCGTTACTTGGATGGAACTATAGATATACATACATACGTATACCCTGAAAATGATATACATACCTATGCATAGTTGTAAACTCAACCACGTAATGATGATTTTTTCCAAGTACTTGTAAAATAATTTACATTTATAACTTATTATTTCTTTTCTAGGATGTATGAGTTTACTTTACCTTGTTGTGTGTGATGATTTTTATGCATTGGTGTAGTGCTTGGTTACTATACCTGTTATTGATATTTTGTTTCATCTTGCTTGCTGAAAACAACAATTTTCAAAACATGTCAAAATTATAGATAGTTGGAATGTATTATTTCGGTAATTAGAAATAACGACGATGGTTTAAAAGATATCAAATTTTTTTTTACATTATAACGGTCATTGATCGTAAAGCAATATGATGGATCACAACAAGGACATGAAAATTTCAGGATTGTCATGGTCAAATTTTAAGTTTGGCTTTACGATATTTATATCTGTAAGGTATATGCAATCATTTGTATTGCAATAAAATATTAATTTGTTCTATATGATGTTTTATAATATACTTAACTATTTTAATAGCCTGACTCTAATGAATATAATGTGTTATAGATGATTGGATATATCAAAATGCATTATGATTGATTATTGTCTTCAAAAAATTGATACTCCATTGGTATTAGATATTACTTGTGCCAGTCTAAGACCTAAAGAAAAATCAAAAGATTGTTCAATTTTTTGAATTGATAAAGGCCATTTAACATGGAAATTTTTATAAGATAGTTATGAATACTAAAAGGCATGGTTAATGAAATTTTATTGATTAAGATGGCATGGCTATACACCTTTAGCATTGGGTGATTGAAATTAGAAAGGTTAAATGTTTGGATTTTAAATTTATGATTGGTATTATGGTCGTCGACCATATACTATAGAATTTTTTATTTTTTTTTATGGACAACATGGTCTTTGACCATGACATAGAATTTTTATCATTTTCTTAATCAATTGGTCAACCAACCATGAAAAGGAGAATAATTTTTTAATTAGTGGATCTTTAATTGAAAACACCATGCAAATGGAGTTAGATTCTAATATGGGACCACTCATTAAATCACTACTGACATTTTTAGAGGAAAATGGTAAATTTAATCTAACCACTATGTGACACATGTGCATTAATAAAGAGAGTTAAATTTGATCGAAAACCGCAAAGCTTCTCAGAGAAGCTATTGCATGTGTTGAAGGTTTGATTTGGCATTATTTTTTTTCAAGCTCATTTTTGGTGAGCTATGCATGGGAAGTAGGAGGTGGTTTTAGAGTGATGTTGTATTTTGCTAGCTAAAAAACAACCATTTGTATTTTGGTTCAATTACATATAAAATCTAGAGGGGGAATTAGGATTTTGATGTTCATCTTCTTGGGTTTTTTGCCGATTCAACTTGCTTAAATTTTTTGGAGGAATTAGTGAGAAAGGTAGAAGAACTTTCAAGGATTCACATGCAAGGTTTATCTACTTTATTTCTTGTTGTTATGGGTTTTATTTGATGAATTGAATATTTTATTTAGTTACAATTTATGAAAAATCTATATGAATACGAATGGTTGCTATGGTTATATAAGTTTATAAAAAAAGAGAAAACATTTTTATTGTTATGGGTATTTGAAAACCATAATTTATTAAGGTTTCCTTTTACCCCTATGTAGTTGGGTTTTTGATCATATTCTCACTTTTGTTAAATCAACATTTACACAAGTTATTTATGGAAATGATGAATTGGGGTTCAGTTGGGTAGTTTCTTCTAGGTGGTTTTGAATGTGATACCCGTAGCTACATGAATTTAGTAATCTAGGTTTCATTTGAATACACCATATTTGATGGCATAGTTGTTGTTGTTAGTACAATCGGCCATCACTATATATCAAATGTATTTGGTTTTTATTGTTTCATATAAAATAATAATAATACGGGGGTTATGAAATATCATCTTTCCTAAGAAGGAAAATTTATAATTGAAAGGGGTATTTGGGTATTGAGAGTTCTAATGGTTTTTCTGCAACTTGCAACATGATTTTGCTTGTGTCTGAACCCTGGGTATGAAGTTTACTAGGAAATATTACTGATAACCGAAGGCTTGTCTCTTAATCCAATTGATACGTTTAACTCATTAAATTTTTTGTCTTAAAATATTATCATAAAATAAAAGGATTTTCTTGATGGTTGAAATGATGCGTTCAAAACAAACCCAAGTCATGAATAGATTCTTGTGAAACTTCTGCAACTAATTTTGGATTGATAATACTCTTGATATTATTTACAAGATTATTGTTTACTCTTAATTGTTGTGATGATTCTGTGTTATTGTGATATAATTTTAGTTAAAATTTGGGCTCTAGAAAACAATCTATTCAATTAATTTTCTATTACAAAGATGGTATGTTTAATTTTATTATAGCAGTGTTGTTGAATCTCGATGAATGACTTCAATATTTTGTAATTCTCTTCAAGAAAGATTAAGAAGGTACTTAAGAAAGTTTTGAAATTATTGTTATTGATTCAAAAACTACCATATACCCTTTTTACAAGGAGGGCAGGGAAGAAACAAGTTATCTGATGACTTAACCCTATTTTATAGTGGTAAACAACATTTTGGTATTGATTACCATAAGATATTACATTCCTACCTTACTCACACTCTCGAGAAAGTGAAAATACATTCTGGGTTTTTGATTAAAATTTGGATGAGTTATTAAACTTTATGAATAATATCTAGTTATGGTCATTGATTTGATATAATCTTTAACGATGTTATAGTTAATATAGACTCACGGATCTTATGTGATTACATGAAATTATGTTTACTGGAAACTTGGTATATTAAATTAAAATCACTTTATCCATAAGGGATCTTTATATATAACAAGGTATAAAGAAGATATGATTTGTAACTTAAGCTTCACTTATTACAATCATTTAGTTTGAAACATAACAAAAACAATTAATTTGTTATTCCATGTTAGTTCTATTGAACTTACGATGCATATTATTGTATTTTAGTCTTCATCTTTTAGGGTTGAAAAGTATTACAGGTTGATTAAATAATGGGATTACTCTCCATGCATTGATTATTATTGTAATAAATGTAATTTTACCTCATTTTATCTAAAATATTTACTTGCAAATGTTTAAGGAAAATGTTCCTGATGTATTAAATGATTATCTTTGATAATCACTATAGAGAATGTGTAAATTTTTGGTAAATCATTAATATAATGACCAATGTTCAGACTTGATTTTAAGATTGTGTTAAGCGACATATTTGTATCTTTGATTATTAGAGAAATTTCATTGTGATTGTTGTATAAAATAATTTTTGCAAGATGTCATTATGATCTAAGGAATGTATAACAAAAATATTAAGATAAACAAAGGAATACAAAATTTTACTCAAAACAGATATGTATATAAGATATACTTGTTCATCATAGCTAAACAAAATGATATAAATCATTTTATATGTATGAAACAATATGAAACATGCTGATGTCTTTTAACAACAACAACATACGCTTTTAAGATAAAGTATTATCATTGTAAGATCATAGCTAATTCCACTATACTTAAGTTTAAAATTAGTTATGAATATTTGGAACAAAGTACGAAGGTACATTGTCATCATGAGTTTAAGTACATATGTATTGAATTGGCTTGACCAGATGAAATGTGAAAGTTTCTAATAATGATCATGAATGATAACTAAGAAATGTAATGAATTGGTTATTTCTATACTTGACTAAACCTAAAAATGGTTGTACAAAGACATAATTTCAATTGTATGTAGTAAGAGATACATATATTATTCAGTGACTTGATGAGATCATTATATACCTCGATTGTGAATTGGATAACTTAATGAAAATATTTTAACCTGATAATGGAATGAAAGCATAGTGAATGATAAATGAAGGAAGGCATCAGGAGATGACCTTTGTGTTTCATGATTCATACCCATACCCACTCTATATGGATACAGGGAGAGAAACAAACACACAATGACTAAGGTCATTATGTGTACGTATCTTTTCCTATAGGGATCTCTAAGCGGGGCTGACATGAACCATATGACCCGAATGTTGAGTTATGATATGTGCAACTTTAGAATATGATCCAATTACTTATTTTAATGAATAATTAAAGTGATTAATCCTTAATTAATAGAAATGAATTTGTATAGCTATGTTGAGATGGTTGTGTGGTGAAGGGAAGAAAGGTTTCGTAGGATTATGTGTAGTCTCAAAACTAGCTTGCTAACAAAATGCCAAATAACTATGGCCATAATTTTACAAAGGATTGATTACATTTTTTGTTTACCACATCTTTTTGCTAGAAATATCTTGATTTAGATGCATGTTACATCAGTGACTTTACGATTTACATTAAGAAGATTCACTTTTCTCTTGGCCTATAATAATGCTTAAATAAATGGTATATACAATATACTTCCTTATATATAGTGTTTGAGGGGGATTGGGTAGATCCAAATGATCCTTGTAGTTTCACATGGTTATAATATGTTATCTAGATGGATTTTGAATATTAAGTAATGTTGGAATAATTTAGCAATGGGTGAATAATGATGTTATTCATTACAACATTATAAGAACTTAAGGGATTTGGTAAGCTCTAGTTGTTTCCCTCGGAAATGTTTCGTTCCTTTTAGAAACAGATAAGGTTAGGGTTAGGAGGAATACCTGTAGAATGTTGAGATGGTGTGCGCGTACCGTAGAGAAAGATCAGACTGACTGCAAAGAACTCCTTTGTGTCTTGGAAGGACTACCTATAAATAAGAACACAAGACCACAAGATTTTGATTAAACAATAAATGAGGAAACTGCCTTGGGCCCAGGAAATATAAAACTTCCTTTCAAAGGTGGTCAGTTTACCTGCTAATATGAATTAACACAAAATACTGTAAAATATCAATTAAGTTGTTTCGATGAACTGGGTAGGGAAAAGGTTGTTTTTCTGGTTTTGATCAAAGGAACCGATGTCGGTTACTGATAACCGATGCCGATTACTGATAACCGATACCGGTGGGTTATAGGATCTTCTTGGTAGCTATGGTGTTTGTAAGGTTAGTTTATGGATGATATTAGGAAATGAGATGATGAGAGGTAAAAGAATAACAGTTAGATGCAATGGCACCGTTGGATAGTGGACTCAGAAACGGATTTAGGAGGACTGAGATTCAAGAAGCATAAGAAATGTTATAACAGAGGACATGCAAGATGTGACTTACTGGTTTTGACCAAGATGCAAGTTGATCTCCTTTGCTGTAAACACTTCTGGTATTTCCACTCGTCTCTGCTTGGTCAAGTGAAGATCTGGACTCTGTTCCTCGCTCCCAATTAATCTCTGTTGATCTAGAAATCCTTCGACTGATCTCCAAAATGAAATTCCGATCCTTTGTTTTTGGTTTGGGGAGCCCATTTACAGGGAACCGATGGTGGTTACGTAACCGACGGCGGTCGAGTAGGAACCGGCATCGGTAAGGAAAAAGTAGGCTATTTTTAGTAAAATCGCCCACCTTCCCTACTTTTCTCCTGAGAGATCAGCTGTGGGCTTGGTCAAGTGACTAGAAGGTCGGTTTTGGGTGCGAGAAAGGGGTCATTAGTTATGGGTGTAGGTGTAGACCAAGTTTTAGGTTTTAATTAGGTTAGTTTAGGATTAGGGCTAGATCATGATGAGGTGGCAAAATGAGGTGGCAGGTGAGGTGATGGGGATTTATCAATTACAAGGTAATTAATAAATAATTGTGTAAAGTTTAGGTAATGAGGTTAGGTTGCGAAATGGGATGTGGGTCACAAGGGGTCATAAGACACGAATTTGGTGTCTACATTAGCCCCTTATTGTCGTGTAGCTTGTTTTGTAAAGCTGCAAGGACAATAATATGAAGTGGTTTCTCATGTTAAGGATATAGGTAATCCCCCTCAAATCTATCACAGATTGAGTGAACGGGAAATCAGGGATAGGGTTGATAAAGGGTATATGTTGTAGAGAGGATGGTAAGGTGGTGGGGTAGGTCCAAGGAAGTAGACGCATGTTGAAATGCAATTGTACGACTACGGTACATGACGTGACGAGCAAACTAGCGATGTATAGGCAAAGGTCGATAGTTTATCCAAACAAGGGTGATATAATCCTGGTATCCAAGGCATAGGAAGTAGCTCCAGGGTATATAACAGGTAAGGTACAGGAACGTTTAGGCATGTTCGGCAGTACCAAATGGTTAGTTTGGTTGAGATAAACGTCACGGTCTAGGTCTAGGAAAAGTTGGTCGACAGATCAAGTCAAGGACCCTAATCATGCTAAAACACGAACAGGTGAGCTCTATTGAACAAAAGGTACATGATGGATGGATAAAAATAAAATGTTGATTGTGGGTATGGTATTGAAGTGATACGGTCATGGGTCGGGCCAAGTTGGGGTGCGGCCTTGGGTCGGGCCAGATGGGTAGGGTGAGGCCTTTTGGTTGGGCCAAGTTGGTTAGGGTGAGGCCTTGGGTCAGGCCAGATGGGTAGGTTAAGGCCTTGCGTCAGGTCAAATAGGTAGGTTGAGGCCTTCAGTCGGGCCAAATAGGTAGGGCGAGGCCTTGGGTCGGGCCAAATAGGTTAGGGCGAGGCCTTAGGTCGGGCCAAATAGGTAGGGCGAGGCCTTGGGTCGGGCCAAATAGGTAGGTTGAGGCCTTGGGTTGGGCCAAATAGGTAGGGCGAGGCCTTGGGTCGGGCCAAATAGGTAGGGCGAGGCCTTGGGTCGGGCCAAATAGGTAGGTTGAGGCCTTGGGTCGGGCCAAATAGGTAGGGGCGAGGCCTTGGGTCGGGCCAAATAGGTAGGGCGAGGCCTTGGGTTGGGCCAAATAGGTAGGTTGAGGCCTTGGGTAGGGCCAAATAGGTAGGGCGAGGCCTTGGGTCGGGCCAAATAGGTAGGGCGAGGCCTTGGGTTGGGCCAAATAGGGAAACAAATGGTGTTTCAGCAAGGGTGGATATAGGCGATATGTGGTTAAAAAGGGGCAAATGGTAAATAGGGGAAAAAAATAAAATTGGGGGGAAAGTTGGAAGACAAACCGATGTCAATTCCACCTGACCAATATCGGTTAAGGGACCGATACCGGTTCATTAGGGCAAAATAAAATCGATATCAGTTAAGGGCAAAAAACCTATAAAAAGAAAAATACGGCTTGTCATTCTCACATTGTTATTTTGAAAACCAAATTGACTTGTCTGACGTGGAGAGTTCAGATTGGAGGTTTATTGAGTGAGGTGGAGCTATTTTGTTGGAGGAGTGAGTTGTTTACGGGCCCATGTGAGGAGGCGGCAGTGGTTGATTGGCCGGGGACCCAACAGATCAGAATTGGAGCTATGGCACAGGCAAGAGGAGCAGGAGGGGCTGGACCAGCTGGACCACCACCACCTATCCCACCACGACAACGTGTCGTCATACGGGTAGGCTCGGAACTCTTTATTTTGTGCAGTTTATTGCATTATGTTGTTTTTGGGATTTGGGTAGGAATATAATGTTTTGTAGAAAATAATGAATAAATGGAAATGATTTGAAAAAGGGAGAGGGTAGATAGGTGAAAGAGGCCAAGGTGGCATGGTGGGTAGGTTTTTAGGGTGTTTGGGTGGGTAGAGAGGTAGAAATAGGGAAAAAGAAGAAAGGGGTAGGCCGCGTCGGGTTCGGCGCGGAAAATTTTCAGTGACCGATGTCTGTCACTAAGCGACCGGCATCGGTCGCGAATTTTTGAGGGCAGGGTGGTCTGTGGGTTACCGATGCCGGTTGGTCATTGACCGGCGTCGGTGGGAGGGGGACTGGGGTCGGTTATGGGTGAGTGTGGGTTGGGGTTGGGTTGCGTTGGGTTGGGTTTTGGGTGTTGGGTGGGTTGGGTTGGGTTTTGGGTGTTGGGTGGGTTTGAGGTTGGGTTTCGGGTGAGTGGGTTTGGGTGTTGGGTTTTTGGTGAGTGGGTTTGGGTTTTGGGTGGGGTGGTAGAGAGTTGGGGTGTGGTTGGGGGGATAAAAGGGGGTTTAGAGGATAAAGTAGATGTTGTAATAAAAAGTAGGTCTAAAGATGTGGGTTGGTTTTGCAGGCACGTCAGCAGTTGACGATGTGGGATAGGATGCCGCCACTGTTGGTGTGGATGCGGCCACACATATCTGCAGCTCACTGGGTGATCATGTGTGAGGTGGGACTTGGTGGAGTCCAGAGGTACAGAGCGATAGAGAGAGATCACAGCCTAATGGTCGCCCTCATCGAGAGATGGGATCCGGCAACCAATGTGTTCCATCTCCCGACTGGGGAGATGACTATCACGTTGGAGGATGTGTATCGCATCCTTCGACTACCTATCGAGGGAGAGGCAGTCTTCCAAGTAGATTCAGAGACTGCCATGGACAGCATATTACAGGTTTTTGGAGATGCAGCCGCGCTACTTACCTATCACAGTGCGAGCATTGGGTATGGTGACATGTACCGTGCGCATCGACACGAGACATGGCTGGCTGTGCTGATGATGATTGGGATCACCTGCTTCGCCCTCCCGGACTCAGAGGGAGGCCGCTTTCCACAGGCATTGATAGGGGTGCTTCATGAGATGGTGGAGGAGCATACCTGTTATGCTTGGGCACCAATATATCTGGTGCAGTTATACAGAGAGCTCTGAGGTTATCGGCGGATGAGGTGATTCGGTATCTGTTTGACATTTTTGCTTCACTGTTGGGCATATGAGCACATCATATGCATCAGGCCAGTAGGGTTACCGCAGTAGCCAGGGCCACAAGTCATATACAGGTACGGCTTTCAGAGGTGGTTGGGGGTCGTGGGGTAGCCACGAGCAGTGCTTACAGGGCAGGATGTCACCTATTACAGGCATGTATTAGAGGGCCTGACAGCGGTAGATATTGTATGGAGACCTTATAGAGGTCATCACCCTTATGGAGGAGCCTACTTACAGTTGCATCTGATCTGGTATACATTCTAGATAGTAGGACGGAGGCCAGGAGAGTACAAGAGGATACCCCTAGAGAGGGTACACCGGTAGATGGGGCTGCGACAGGACGAGCCACCTCCCTTCCCTCAGTACAGGAGGGATGATGTAGAGGCCCCACTGCCTGCACCACAGCCCTTGGATCCAGATTGGGTTGCAGAGAGAGCAGCAGATGATGGCATAGATGATGTTGGGTGCACGGGAGCATACAGGGTTTGGTGGGCTGGTCAGAGAGCAGCGAGGGTAGCACATCCCCGCACAGCCAGACTTGGCAGCGGGTGACGGCAGAGAGAGATCAGCTTAGGGGTCAGGTGCAGCTCTTACAGGGGTAGTTGGCTGCTGCACAGGAATAGATAGGTGTCCTACAGGGGCAGCTAGCCCAGGCGTAGGTACAGGTACAGGCAGCACCACCACTAGCAGCATAGCCACAGGTGCAGGTACAGGTACAGGCAGTACCAGCAGTACCAGCAGCGGTGCGTAGCAACAGCCCCAGGCATAGGCCCAGATACCACCACGGCCACAGGCACCACCAGCGGCACCATCACAGGCACAAGGGGCACTGGTAGTAGGATTCCGGGGACCAGCCCCAGTACCTACGGTGGCACAGGACAGATATATGGAGGCGAGGGCGGAGGCCCGGTATTATCAGGATATCCTTGATAATACCAGAGCTGAGTATTAGCCGTATGCGGCACACCGACAGGAGACCTCGCATAGTCAGAGGTCACAGGGAGGCGCAGCTATAGCCGGTGTGTCCGTTACAGGTAGGAGGCGAGAGGCACCGCAGGGACCAGCAGGGAGAGGTGCTGAGGGTGGTGGGGAGAGCTGAGGGATCCCCACATAGTTTTTGTATAGGGACATGGGCACCGGTCTGCGAACCGGTTGTGTTGATAGAGGCCTGCGTGCCTACATTTATTCATTTATTGATTCATTATAGACCGGCCTGCGAGTCGAGTATGGGTTGTATATTTGATACCGGCCTGCGAGCCGAGTATATTTTTGATATGAGGGACCGGCCTGCGAGCCGAGTCGAGATTTTGGATAGTTATTGCGGCCTGCGTGCCGGCTTAGTTGTATGATGAGATCACAGAGGCCCCGATGCAGGGCACATTGTATATTTGCAAATTTGTATATATATATAGAGATGATGTTTTGATCCACATGTTGTGTTCAAAAATGTTTTTAAGTATTTTGTCGATGGTTTGTGGTATAGAATATATGATGAGTTTAAGTGACATGTTGATATATGGATGATGTGTTATGTGATGAAATGTTGCACGTTTTGGGCTGGTTTTGTGACATTGTTATATATGTATCTGATGAGTTGGATCCAAATGATGATGTATAGATAGATAGTTTTTTGTTATCCTTAGTTGATGGTTTGTTTGTTTTTGTAAAATAGATGATGTTAATGAAATTGTAATGATATGTGTGGTGGATAGACAAATATGGATAATGGTGTTGTGATGCAGGAAAAGAGGCGGGCGCGACAAAAATTTGGTAAAAAAATGAAGAAAAGACGATGTTTCAAAAGGCCAGGTGTGTAACCGATATCGGTTAGGTAACCGACGTCGGTAGGTAGTAGACCGATATCGGTTGCATAACCGATACCGGTTATTTAGGTATGAGCTTTTCTAAAAATAAAAAAGCTAGGGTGGTAACTTAAGTTCTAATTTTGAGAGCCATGCAAGAAGTTAAATATGCGAACGCGACGCTTTTTGACGACTGAGACAGGTAATTGCATGAGAAATTTGAGTGATAAGGAGAAAAGAGACAGGGAAGGTGATTGTGATCTGAGATTCAGAAGACAGAAAGGCAGGTTTGAAAAAGGTGGTGATAATGGCAGGACGAGGAGAAACATCCAGCAGGCAGGGACAAGAGGGAAGACAAGGGCCACCTCAAGCTACTGCAACCCAAGAGGTAAACGTTTTGGTTGTGATTTGATTTCTGCATGTTTTGTGAATAAGATGGGGGAGAGTAGGTGGGTAGATATGAGAAAGAAAACATGATAACAAGGGTTGCAGGTGAGGTAAGTGTTACGGGGTAGGCAATCAGGGGTTTCAGGTATGTTTGTATGTATAAAAAGGAATAAACGAGCAAATTATTGTCGTAGGTGGTTGTTTTTAGGGAAGGTGTATGTAATTGACAGTGACCGGTAGCGGTTAGGGAGAACCGGTATCGGTTACTGAACCGATACCGGTTATGTATAACCGATACCGGTTACTGGAGGAATTTCCAGAATGTTTGAAAAACCCTGACGGATTGAATGGTTGTTTGTTGTTTTGGTGTATGCAGGCAGAGGCAGGGTTGAGGATGAATGATAGTGTGCCAGCGCTGTTGTCACGAATCCGAGCGGATGTAACACCAGCGGAATGGACATTGATAAATCATTTGGGGTTAAGTGGAATCCGTTATTATTCACGAATCGCACGTAACCATGGTATGTTACAGGCGTTGATTGAGAGATGGAATCCCGAGACAAATACCTTTTATCTGCCAACAGGGGAGATGACAGTAACATTGGAAGATGTGTTCCGTATTTTGAGACTCCCTATTACAGGAGAACCAGTATATCAGGCACTACCTAGCGCGGCACGGGGAGCGATAACCGCAGTATTTGGTCCATACGCACGAGATT
This sequence comes from Taxus chinensis, assembly GCA_019776745.2. Taxonomy (NCBI): domain Eukaryota; kingdom Viridiplantae; phylum Streptophyta; class Pinopsida; order Cupressales; family Taxaceae; genus Taxus; species Taxus chinensis. The sequence goes on from CM034150.1 coordinate 286,984,002, forward strand.
TGACACAGCGAGGTTTATCATTTACGTATGGGGTAATGTATGCAGCACATCCTGAGGAGACAAGGTTAGCAGTAATATTAATGATAGCGGTAGGGTATTATGCATTACCGAGGGCGGAAGGGGGAAGATTTCCAAAGGCATTGATGTGTGTTATCTGGGAGATGATAGAAAGGAACGTGACTTTTGCATGGGCACCTGCATATTTGGCGGAGTTATACAGGGGTTTATGGGCTTGTAGGTGAAATCACAGGACGACACTGGATTGCTCATACTTATTACACTGTTGGGCCTATGAGCACATTGTTTGTGTGCGACCAGTAGGCCGATCCATCCAGGCAGGAGAGACCGGAGTACAGAGGTTGGGATTCAGACGCTGGGTCGAGACAGAACAAGAGGCAAGATCCCAGGCCGTGACGGGTGACATTGAGTATTACAGGCAGGTATGGGAGAGGGTGACAGTTGCGGATATCTGTTGGAGGCCTTACGGGAACTATATGGTAACCGAGAACATAGCTGAGGAGTTGAGGGGTGTAGAGCGATTGAGGTGGATCGCGGGGCACAGGCCAGGTGAATATGAGAGGATTCCTATAGATCGCGTGCGGCGACAATTTGGATTTGTGCAGGACATACCGCAGGCTTATAGACCATATATGAGGATCGATGCCGAGGCAGCATTCTCACCTCCCCGGCCAACACCTCCAGAAGGGCCCGAGGAGATAGCAGCCGATCGCAGTGTAATAGATGCCGGAATGACAGAGGCCTATAGGTTATGGTGGGTAGCAGAGCTGCGAGGTGTACGCGATCATCCTGACATATCTGTGATTACAGCAGAGAGGGATCGGCTGCAGCGTTTGGTTCAGCAGCTCCAAACGCAGGTGAATGAGACAAGAGGATTGTTAGCGGTTGCGGAGGCACGAGCAGCGAGACTAGAGGCTGGAGTCCTCCATGCGAGAGGGCGTATTCATATGTTACAGGAGAGATTGGCAGATCAGTGGGCGGTACCAATATCCGTGGTACCTTTGAGGACAGAGAGGCCTGGCGAGAGGGGTCGACGATCACGATCATCACCTAGTTCGGGATGAGGCGTGAGGGTCTAAATAAATGTTAGCAAGGTATAAGAATAAATAAGAGTACCGACCTGCGTGTCGATGATAGAGAAGATGTATTTGTTTAACATCTAAATAAAACGAGATATGTATGCTGATTTGAGTTATAATACTAAGAATGTTTTCGTTTTGACTTTCGGTGTTTTGAAAAAAGGATAAAGAGGAATGTGATGAAATAAAAATACACAAAAATATTTATATTTACCATACATGATAGGTTATGGTAGGGGATGGTCGAGCTAACCTTGGGAGACCCCATGTCTCCTAAGTGCTGCCTACATAGCCCATTGCACAAAGCAAGGAAGGGCCTCAGACCGATGTAGTTCTCCCTTAGGACCAGGGAGAGGTGAATTCAGGCAATTGGTTGGTTGGTAAAAATATTGATATTAATATTGGTAAGGTAAAATGAATTGGTGATGTTGTAAAAGGTATAAGGGAAGCGAAAGTTAGCCTACCCAAGTAGAAGGGAACCATGTCCTGATTAAGATCAACACACAATCCTAGATGCGAGGCAAAGCGGAAAGAGCGCTCCGTAGGTGAAAAGAGCTAAACAAACCACACAACGTAGAACGAGCTTGAAACCCTAGGTACCGTGCATAGACGAGAAGTCAATAGGTGAAAAGAGTTGTATGATCACAATATATTGAGCGTACGTTACGTCCCTTGAGTTGAAACAAATGGTGAGGTGAGGTGAATGATATAGCTGAGATACAGAGAACTTGTTACAAAGTGAGTGTTCTGACGAAAGAGAACCTACCCTAAATAGACAAGTCCATGACCCAAAAAGTTCTTGTGAATGAGGCTTTTATTTGACTGAATATAGACTGATCAATGCGGGAAGTCTACCAGGGATATGGATTGTTTTATTCTTGAGGTCTTCACAAAGCTGATCAATGCGAGAAGCTTCTGAGAAAAGGCTGACTGTGTATAGCTGTCCTTCGGGGGAGCAGTCTATTTATAGTAGCAGATATGATTTTAATGCATAGCTGTCCTTCAGGGGAGTAGTCTATATTTAATAGCAGCAATAGTTCGGCATATAGCTGTCCTTCGAGGGAGCAGTCTATATATAATTTAGATGACTAGATGTTCTTTTGGCGTGAAGCATCTAGTTTAGTAGGAAGTTTGACTCAAGAAAATCCCATAAGAATACGGCTTATTTTAATACTTTGAAGTCATGGACTAGACTAAAAAGGGGAAGGCATCACTGAGGTGAAGTGAGAATCAAACTATGTGAGCTTGATTTTATTATGAGGTGTAGGAAACAAAGTGTATGTGGTGGTAAGTGAGCTCAAGGGACGAGCAGTAGGTAGATAAAAAGTGATATAACACTAGATTCAACAGTAGAATGGTCGAAGATGCAGGGCATTAAGGGGTTCAGGCTCAGGCTTACCATTAAGCGAAGCTAAACGATAAGTGCCTGATCCATAAGTGTGAGTGATTATATAAGGCCCAATCCAATTGGGAGCAAATTTTCCACGTTTGCTCTTTTCTAGTTTGGTTACATGTTGATTCTCTTTGAGGACAAGATCACCAACCTTAAAGGTACGCTCATGAAGTCGCTTATCATAAGCACGCTTGATGCGTTTTTGATAGATTTGAAGGTGATCGAGAGCTGTAAGACGTCGTTCGTCAAGAAGCTCTAATTGGGCTAACCGCTCTTGGCGGAAATCATCGTTGGTGAGAATATCCTGAAGAGATATTCTAAGGGAGGGTATTTGTATTTCGAGAGGCAAAACAGCCTCGGTACCGTATACCAAAGAAAAAGGTGTGGCATTAGTAGAGGTACGAATGCTAGTACGATAAGCCCAAAGGGCAAAGGGAATGTGATCGTGCCAATTTCTTCCGGATTCATTGACAACTTTCATGAGGATTTTGGTTAGGGTTTTATTAGAAGATTCAGCCTGACCATTGGCCTGCGGATAGTAAGGCGATGAGAAACTAAGTTTGATACCAAAGTTGTCACAAAGGTCTTGTAACAACTTGTTTTTGAAAGATTTACCATTATCTGTTATTAGGCGATGAGGAATACCAAAACGACAGATAATGTGATGGTTAATGAATTCGACAATTTTTTCTTTTTTGATTGAAATGAGTGGAATGGCCTCTACCCATTTTGTGTAATATTCGGTTGCTGTGATTATCCAACGGTGACGTTGTGAAGAGGTCGGGTGAATCTCACCAATAAGGTCTAAACCCCATTGTGAGAAAGGCCAAAGATCTCGTGCGACCTGCAGCGGATGGCTAGGAGTATGTTGAAGGTTGGCATGTTGTTGACACATAACACAACGCTTAACATATTCGTAGCAGTCGTTATTGAGAGTAGGCCAATAATAACCTAGGCGAAGGATTCGTTTAGCCACGGCAAGGCCACTAAAATGTCCACCACAAATCCCATCATGGACTTGTTGGATGGTATAGGTGACCTCCGCGCCGGTTAGACAGCGAAGGAGGATGCCATCAAAGCCACGTTTATAGAGGAGTCCTCCCATGACAACATAACGCGAAACACTTTTAAGAAAAGCACGTTTGCCGTTACTAGTAAGGTCAGGTGGGAGAACAGAGATTGTAAGGTAGTCGTGAAATTGGTGGTACCAGGTATCCTGCGAATTAGTAGACACAGTATTTATCATGCAAACTACCGGGGTTGAATAGGATGGTGCAAAAAGTTGCTGGACCACAACGAATAATTCAGAGTCAGTTGGTGCGGCGGGAATTTGCGAGGCTAAGCAAGCCATAGTATCCGCAAATTTGTTAGTGGAGCGGGGAATGGTTTGGATAGAATAGTGAGTAAATAAGGCTAGAAGTGACTCCACGTGGTGTTTGTACTTCTGAAGTTCCTCATTTTTACATTGGTAGATGCCCATAACTTGATTGACTACCAATTGAGAGTCACCAAAGATATTGATAGATTTGATGCCTAAGTGTATCGCAACTTGGAGACCCAGAACAAGGGCCTCGTATTCCGCTGTATTATTAGTGCAGGGGAAATCAAGCCGGAATGAAAGAGGCATAGGTTCAGCGTCAAGAGGGATGAGAACAACGCCGGCTCCTCCGCCGCGCTGGCATTTAGATCCATCGAAGAAGAGGGTCATTTGATACGACTCTTCCCCGAGTGAAAGAGTGGCGATGAGTTCGTCGGGGAATGTAAAATTGGTAAATTGTTCCCCAGGTAAAGGGGCCTCCGCAAGTTGGTCTGCAAGAGTTTGTCCTTTGATTGACTTCTGTTGTATAAACTCAAGGTCAAGGTCGGCGAGGAGCATGAGCCATCGAGCGATGCGTTGGTTTAGATGTGGTTTGGCGTACATATAATGAATGGGGTCCGTGTTGGTGATGACAAAAGTTTTGTGATTCAGGAGGTAATGTCGGAGTTTGGTGGCTACGAATGATAGGGCTAGGCACAATTTTTCTACATGTGTATACCTAGTCTCGTACTCCACGAGGGTACGACTTATATAATAAACGGCCTGTTCTCGGCGTGCCGAGTCCCGATGTGCGAGCATAGCTCCTATAGCATGGTCAGTGGCGGAAAGATAAAGGTAGAAAGGGCGGTCGTCCTGGGGTGGGATAAGCACGGGTGGCTGCAAGAGATAAGTTTTTAGAGCTTCGAAGGCTTGGTGACACTCCTCACTCCATTGAAAGGCAACGTCCTTTTTTAGAAGGTGATGAAAAGGGTGACATCGATCCGAGAGTTGGGAGATGAAACGCCGGATGGATTGAAGTTTACCCTGCAAACTACGCAATTGTTTGAGGTTCTTGGGTGGGGGCATTTCTAGGATAGCTTTTACTTTAGATGGATCGACCTCAATGCCACGCAAAGAGACGATAAAACCAAGAAGTTTTCCCGAAAGGACACCAAAGACACATTTCTTTGGTTGAAGACGGACAGAATATTGCAACAGGCGATCGAAAATAATGGTTAAAACATCGAGATGTTCACTGCGATGTTTAGACTTGCCAAGAAGATCGTCGACGTAATCTTCAAGGATAGTGTGCATAATGTCATGAAAAATGTAGGTCATAGCCCGCTGATAGGTTGCACCAGCATTCTTAAGGCCAAACGGCATGACACGATAACAGAAGGTTCCCCAAGGAGTTATGAAAGCGGTCTTATGTTGATCGGCGGGTGCGACCAAAATTTGGTTGTATCCTGAAAAGCCATCCATGAGAGAAAGCATTTCATGGCCCGCAGTGAGATCAACAAGTTGATCAATACTGGGTAGGGGAAAGTCATCCTTAGGGCAAGCAAGGTTAAGATCCGGAAATCCGTGCATATCCGAAGTCCCCCCGTCGCTTTCGTGACAGGCACGATGTTAGAAATCCATTGAGGATAGTCAATAGGCAGAATGAAGGAAACAGAAAGGAGTCGTTGGAGCTCCTCTTTGACCAAGAGGGCAATGCGTGGATGCATTTTTCTCAATTTCTGTTTGACTGGTTTGGAATCGGGGTTTAGGGTGATGTTATGGACGGCAATGGTAGGATCAATTCCTGGCATGTCCGCGTAGGACCAAGCGAAAGCTTGGTTGTGGGTACGGAGAAAGGTAGTAAAGGCAGCTTGTTCTGATGTGTTAAGGGATTGTCCAATCTTCACAATGTGAGGATCCTCCTCCGTGTGGATGTTGATTTCAATAGTAGACTCGTTCAACATGGTTTGAGTTTCAGATGGTAAGGCGCGTTGAAGATAGGAGTCGTCCGCCCCAAGGTAAGTGAGGATGGAGTCGTCATCCTGGCACTCAACAACATTAATCGAAGGCGAATCCTCTTCGATCATGTCTGGATACAGAAGGGGAAGAGAAGATGGGTCCTCATTATCGCGTTGATAAGTGAGAGGACCTATGAAGATGGCATTTATGAAAAAAAAAAGTTAGGAGGGATAGATTCAGGGTCCATCGATTCTGTGGGTGATGATGGCAAAGTGGGTGATGATGGTTCGGTAGGGGTGACGTTGTCTTCTTCCAGAATACAGCTGACACGAGGTGTCTCCTGTGTAGGTGTTTCAGGAAAACCGAGACCACTGCGATCATTATGTTTGCGTGTGGTGATGGGGATGAGCGTATGTCGGCCTTGTTCATAAAGACCAAAACCAAAGCCTTTCCAAGCACAGCGAGTCAAGAAGGTGAGGGCGAAGCGACGATTTGTCAGGTATTGAAAATCGGATTGGAAGGGGACCACACCAAGAGGAGGTTCAGGGGTAATGGAAGATGCGTCAACACCCCCATATGTTAGGTTGGTGCGGCAATGGGGTGGTCCGTAAGAGATTACTTCCCCCACGCGACGGTCGTAGGTGGGATGTGCATGTAATTGTCCGTACTCCTGCGGGGTAGGGAAAGAACTAACGTTATATAGGCGGTACTCCCCCAGCGTAAGGCGTTGAAAAACATCTACTAAGGGGTCGGAGGTTGGGATGTTAGCTGCGGGAAGGGAAGTGGTTTTTGCGACGGTGGTTTCATCAGTTGAAGGCGTAGGTGCAGTTGAGGTGGATGGTTGAGGTACATTTGAAGAGGATGGTTGGGTTGAATGTATGGGTGTCTTGATTGGTATAAGCACATCGTTAGGCGATATAACATATTGCAGGTTTTAAAGGGAGGAGGATCAGCTTTTACGGTGTAGGACTTCCCCTCGTACTCAAATTTTATGCATCTATGTAATGTTGAGGGAACGCATCCCATGGCCCGGATCCAAGGACGACCCAGCAATATATTATATTGGAACTCTCCCTCAAGGACATAGAAGAGTTCGGGTAAAGTACGCGGTCCTACACGAATGTTGAGGATCACGGTGCCTAAGGTAGAGGTAATAGCGTCATTGAATGACCGCAACATGATGGGGTTGGCACACATGCAACTAGAAGGGATATTCATTTGTTGGAAGGCTTTTGAAGAGATGATGTTTAGGCTGGCGCCCCCGTCAATCATAACACGACGTACCCGAATGTCCCGGACGTAAGCTGAGATGAAAAGGGCAGGGTCAGGATCTTCTACACCAAAGTCGATAATTTCATCTTCGGAGAAACTGACAGCAGCAGCTTGCTGTACAGAGACGGAAGTGGTGGGGGAGATGGATTGTTTGGTGAGAGAGGCAACGTGATTGGGTGTTAGAATGGAGGCAACGGGCAGGGTTTCATTAGGTAAGACCTCGATCCCTTGAAGAATTTCAACGAGAGCTTGTCGATGAGATTCAGAAGTCTGAATGAGATCATATAGTGTCATTTTTACGGGCGATTGATGAAGCTGTTTGATCATAGTTCGGTGGGCAACTCCATTAGAGACGGGATAGGCGGGTCCGCGAATAACCACTTTAGGTGGTGGTGCAATCGGGATGGTTGAAGGAGAAAGAGATGCCGCAGGTGTGTTTTCTTTCGCTTTCCCAGTGTTTTTCTGTCCTCGAGTAGCGACACTAATCATATTAATCTCGTAGACCTGAGATGAGGAAGATGGTTGGGATAATTCATGGTCTTCAAGAGGTGGGGTTGTAATAATGATAGATCTTGGTGAGGCGGGGACAGATGATATAGTAGAGGGAATTGAAGCTAAAGGTCTCTCCCTTCGTAAGTTGTCTTTCTTAACCTTTCTATCCGGGAGAGGTGACTGACGAAGGATGGTTTTTAAAGCTTTGCATCCCTCCACATCATGTCCTGGTGTGCGATGATAAGCGCAGATTTTAGACTCATCATAACCTGCGGGTCGAGGTTTAGACGGGTCATAAGGTCTAAGTGGGGGTAGGGAAATGGTCGCATTCTCCACCAACATAGCAAGGATTTTGGCGTAAGATCCTTTGAGGGGGTCAAAATCGGATGAGGGTATTGGTTGTGCGGGTTTTGGTAATGTTTGGGCGTGGTTGGTTCGTACGGGTGGTGGTTTAGCCGAGGGGTGCTGACACGTGTTTTTCACTAAACGTGGTTTCTTTGGCACAGAAGTTACGTTCGGCTGGTTAGATGATGAGGCTACAGATGACGTGGTAGCGGGAAACAACCACGGAGAAAGGGGAGTGACAGAAAATAAATCCTTTGATGATGGGATTGGTTTAGGGTTGATAGGTGGACAGGATACGCGGGGTAACGATGTTGTTATACCCTTTGATCTCTGTATAGGTGTAGAAGGCGTAGGTCGTTTTGAAGAAAACGCAGGAGGTATGATATATTGATGTAAGGTGGAGGGATGAGGTCCCAATATGGAAGGTGGGTGTGACGATGAGGGTTTTGATTGTGATAGAGGCACGGATTGAGTTTGTCTCCTAGGTGGCGGGGCGGGTTTATTTTTGGATAAATCGAGTCGCTTAGGCGGGTGTGTTAGACTGGGCATTGGTGAGGTCCCAAGCGTAGGGGAAGATTTGGCTAAGTTAATAGAAGTGGACGGGGCATTTGGTAGAGGTGAGGGGGGTGAAGGTGAGAACATGGGCATTTTAAGCTTCTGTAAGCACTTCGGGTATATGGTGGAGGCATCAGGATCGGTCATTTGCATTTGAGTAGAATATGGCCTACTCAAACGTTCCCATAGGGCCTGTCTATCTTCTGTGGAATGACAGTCCTCACGTGTGAATATGAACTTTTGTACGGAAGAAAGACGGGTTGTGATTCCAGTCCACTGTAGGTGTGATACAGGGGGTAGATGAGGCATTGTATCCATAGATGTTAAGAGGTCGACTGGTCGTTGAAAAGATTTAGGTGATGAGGGACTAATAGGTAGGAGGGCGTGTTTGAGAGGATCTGTTATGGTTAAAGAATTTGGTGATGTTGGTGTAGGAGATTTCTCTTCTAAGGATGTAAAAAGGAGTGGCGAGCCTTCCTCTTGTGTAGCAAGAGCGGTAGAAGGGGACGTTTGGGAAATAGATAAATTAGATAACATCCGTTCGCAGTCTTGTAGGGATGTGGTATAAGAAGACTCATTGATGGGAAGAGAAGTCTGGGCAGTTAACTCTTTTATGGGTAAAGGAACGATTTCGCTTTGGCTTGATGGTGGTAAAGGAGGTTCGGGCTCCTGTGTTAGTGAAGAGGCTTGATTCAAAATTTTCTCGATAGAGGCTTTTGGCTGGGTATCGAATACTGCATGGATCTCATGAACACTCTCCTCGGTTAAGATATCCTGGTTTACGTTACTGTTGGACGAGTGATTCGGGAATGGCTTGTTGAATATTTTCAAATTTCGGTTAGCAGGGGCGTTAGGATTATCGAGAGCTATATCCCCTGCGTCAACCATTTCCTGCACTATGTTTTTCAACATCTTGCAGTTTTCATGACTGTGTCCCTTCACGCGGTGGAAGTTACAGAAGTCATTTTCTTTGTACCAGGAAGGTATGGCGCGAGTGGAATCAAACCCGGAATGAGGTTTAACAGGAGGTAAGGTAATGGCTCCTGCTTTGAGCAATTTTTCCAATATCACACCATATGTTTCTCCCAAGGGAGTGTAGTTGATGGGCTCTGCTTTATACTTATAAGTGGTTTTTGGTGGAGTATTGGACGGTGGTTGGGATTTGACCATCACCGCGTGGACAGCTCCTTTTGATTTAGAAGAAGTGGACGCGTGAGGAGTGGTGGTATTTGGTTTATTGGTAGAATCAGGAGTTCGGAAAGTGGAGTTTTTGTTGCGCAACCGCAATTTCTCTTCCTCTAAGGCTCGAATTTCTAATTTTCGAGCCATAGTAAAGGCCTCGTCGAATGTACGGAAAGTTTGAATTTGGAGGGTAGGGGAGATGTGCTTAGCGCAGGCCCGCGTAAATAGTTCGATAAGTTCGGTTTGAGGCAAGGCATACGTAAGTTGGTTGATAAGGCCCCGCCATCGTCCAACGAAATCTGCGATAGATTCGTCTTCGAATTGTCGGATGGCATAGAGGTCCGTGATAGATACTTTCTTGGCAATGTTAATGGAGAAATGATCCAAGAAAGATTGGGCTAGTTGGTTAAAAGAGAAGATTGAGTGCTGGGTTAAAGCACTGTACCACTCCAAGGCAGGTCCTGATAAGGACATGGGAAAGGTGCGGAGTAACAAGGCATCATCATGAGCAATCAAATAACAAGCGTGTCTAAATGATCGCAAGTGTTGTTGAGGATCCTCTTTACTGTTAAAACGAGTAAATTTCGGCAACTCCCATTGAGGAGGATATGAATGAAGGGGGACAGAAGGGTGAATGGGCTCCCGACAAACTTGCTCGTATGTCAAGGCGCTACGACTTCCTGAAACAGAAGCCTCCAGGTTTTGCATTTTGTCCATCATTTGTTTAATTAAGTCAGTGGTTGGATGAGATGATGGTGTGGTTGTGGTGAATGGAGGCAGATTGGACCAAGGACCACCGCTAGACACTGGTGGGGTTAAGTGTTGATAAGGTGTGGAGGATGAATATGTTGAGGCGACTGAATAGGGGTGTCCTATATAGGATGTTGAGGTCACTGGATACGTGTATGGGAATGAAAAGGTAGGCGGAGCTTGAGAAGGAAAGCTCGTGTGGATAGGTGGCAGAGAGCAAGTCATGAACGGAGCAGTCTGCAAGAGAGATGAGGTAGGGGCGGTCGGTGGTAATGATATGTGGGGTCCAAGATTAACAAAAGGAAAGCTAATCGGGGTCGTATGAACCTCTGCAGCCGTCGGATTGGGAGACGGGGCTAGAGATGCAGGAAGCAAGGCGGTATTATCAGGCGGAGTGGGAGCTAAATGAGCAGCTATACTGATAGGCATACCTACAAGGAGCTGACCATCAGGTGTACGGTCAGGGGTATGAGACAAATAGTATTGTACAGCGCTGGAATTAGCATCCAGAAACTTGGCAAAGTCCTTATCTCCCACAGGAATTTTAGGAACCTCGCTGGTATCAGTAGGATTCCCCACAGAAGGTGAAGGGGGTGATTCAGGCAAAGAAACAGAGCAAGCATGTGAAACCATGGCGGCGGCTTGCTTTCGAGTGATAACAACCATGGACAGAAGTTCACAGTAGGGTTTTAATCTGTCAGGAATAGAAACAAACTCAGACTGGTAAAATTGGTAGGTTGCTGGTTTGTCAGGAATTGGAAAAGACAGTAACCGATATCGGTCTAGTAACCGATGTCGGTTATACTATAGCCGACGTCGGTCAGGTAACCGATGTCGGTGTAAGAAGTCTGGGCTAACAAGATATAAAAAGGCTGCTAATTTGATTTTTAACAACGTTTAGTATACTTGTCCAATTATTGATCACAGAAGACAGAGTATGAGAAAGAAAACAGAACTAAAAACAAGCAAGATGCACACGCAAATCCAGAGATTAACCCTAGGGTTAATTTTAATTATCGTGGGCTTATGCCTTTAGACGTAGAAGGATGTCAGAATCCTAAACAAGAGACTTAGGGGAAATGTCAAGTTGTTTTGGCTTATAAGGTTACCTCAATCGGGCGGAGGAATACCGCGGAAAAAGGGGGGATGTTTGAGCTGTTGTGTTAATTGTGAAGTGATTCGGTATGTGTTGTGCAGTGAATGTAAGATTAATTTCTTGTCAATACCGTGGATATCACCCCCACGTGTACGACCTGTTACTTAATCTATGTTCACTAGAATTGAAAAACAACAGGCAGGAATGCAATGCATGTGTTTTAAACCCAAATCGAAAGTGATATTCGATGAAGCAAAAGAGATGACTTTCACTAATGCAAGATGCAAAAACAAAGCAAGTTCTTTTACCAGAATAATAAAATACCTTGTGAATATCTTTAGAAGAAGAAAACAGCAAGTATGCTCCCTATATGAAAGCAAGCGAGAAATAAAGAAAAACCCAAAATGGGTCCCACCGGGCGTGCCAAAATGTTTCACTCGGAAATGTTTCGTTCCTTTTAGAAACAGATAAGGTTAGGGTTAGGAGGAATACCTGTAGAATGTCGAGATGGTGTGCGCGTACCGTAGAGAAAGATCAGACTGACTGCGAAGAACTCCTTTTTGTCTTGGAAGGACTACCTGCAAATAAGAACACAAGACCACAAGATTTTGATTAAACAATAAATGAGGAAACTGCCTTGGGCCCAGGAAATATAAAACTTCCTTTCGAAGGTGGTCAGTTTCCCTGCTAATATGAATTAACACAAAAGACTGTAAAATATCAATTAAGTTGTTTCGTTGAACTGGGTAGGGAAAAGGCTGTTTTTCTGGTTTTGATCAGAGGAACCGATGCCGGTTACTGATAACCGATGCCGGTTACTGATAACCGATACCGGTGGGTTATAGGATCTTCTTGGTAGCTATGGTGTTTGTAAGGCTGGTTTATGGATGATATTAGGAAATGAGATGATGAGAGGTAAAAGAATAACAGTTAGATGCAATGGCACGTTGGGTAGTGGACTCAGAAACGGATTTAGGAGGACTGAGATTCAAGAAGCATAAGAAATGTTATAACAGAGGACATGCAAGATGTGACTTACTGGTTTTGACCAAGATGCAAGCTGATCTCCTTTGCTGTAAACACTTCTGGTATTTCCACTCGTCTCTGCTTGGTCAAGTGAAGATCTGGACTCTGTTCCTCGCTCCCAATAATCTCTGTTGATCCAGAAATCCTTCGACTGATCTCCAAAATGAAATTCCGATCCGTTGTTTTGGTTTGGGGAGCCCATTTACAGGGAACCGATGGCGGTTGCGTAACCGACGGCGGTCGAGTAGGAACCGGCATCGGTAAGGAAAAAGTAGGCTATTTTTAGTAAAATAGCCCACCTTCCCTGCTTTTCTCCCGAGAGATCAGCTGCGGGCTTGGTCAAGTGACTAGAAGGTCGGTTTTGGGTGCGAGAAAGGGGTCATTAGTTATGGGTGTAGGTGTAGACCAAGTTTTAGGTTTTAATTAGGTTAGTTTAGGATTAGGGCTAGGTCATGATGAGGTGGCAAAATGAGGTGGCAGGTGAGGTGATGGGGATTTATCAATTACAAGGTAATTAATAAATAATTGTGTAAAGTTTAGGTAGTTAAAATCAATGAAGATATTAATTATGATTAAGGATTTGTTATATAAAATAATTCCCTTAGTTTGTTAGAACATAACATAGGTGTTATATTTTGTTATAAGAGTTGAAGGTTTACAGCTCTTGGACACAATGGGTCCTTATACTAGCACAAAGTTTAAATTCTTGTCTAACAAAAGTAAAAAATGGTTAGAAAAAGAGGGAATGTTGTGGATAGTCAGAATGCAGGTGTTGAAGCAACGAAAATCCATAAACTTGATGAGATATATATTTTTCTTGAAATACACTCGCAATCGCATCACTATTCCTAGAACAACAAGTAAATGTTGAGGATAGTGAAAGTGAAGTTGAGGTACATTATCCTGAGAAACCTAATCCAAATGATGTTATTCATAACATAAATGTAGAAAACATAAATGCACATGTTCCTAATGCTTAAAATCTAAACCAACCAGTGAACTTAAGATCCCTCCTGACAATTGAGCTGTCAAAAGAAATTATGTGTATAAGTCCACCTAATTTTAATAGGACAACACTAGGTGATGTAGTTGAGAATTGGCTCAGTGAAATGGAGAAATAATTTGAGATAAAGGATTTATATGAAGAAACAAATGCTATTTTTTGTTCTTATTATCTCTAGAATGAGGCTTCCTCATGGCAAGACAAAGATTAGGAGGAATTAGGAGTTATTGCATCCAACATAACTTGGGATCAATTCAAGTTTTATTTCAGACAAAGTTGGTTACCACAGCTTTATTATGACCATAAAATACTTGAGTTTTAAACCTTGGTACAAGGAAAGATAAAGGTAAAAAAATAATGGGAAAATTTTACTAAACTAGTTAAATATGTACATTAGTATCAGATAGATGAAAAATTCTGAACACACAAATTTATCATGTGACTTATCTTGGTCATAGGGGTGAAGTTGATGTCCATTGTCCTCCTACTATGGAAGACATGTTTAAAAAGGTGATTAGGTAGGTATAGAAGCTCTAAGCCATAACTTCTCATAGGGATGAGAAGTGGAAGATGAGCTACAAATAACCATCACCATTGTCACCTAGAAAGACATGGGGAAAGAAGGTTGAAAACAAATCTTGGAATGGTGGAAATGACACAGCTACAAATTTAAAAATAATTAAACAGGAAAAATCTACTAGTAAATACAACAAGATGGAAAGGAAACTATCTTTTGGTGGGTAATTTAAGTGTGGTGGTAAGAACTATGCTAAGGATCATCCCTTGAAGAACACAAAAAATAATCTACAACAAATAATCCAAGCTGCAATGGCAAACCGTCAGGTTGAAACAGAAGCAACACTTAATGAAAAGAAAGGTTCTGGATCTAAAAAATATCATCATGAAACCGGTTAAACTCTCAGAAAAGTATAAAAGAAATTAAAAAAAAATTTCTCATTGCTTGAATGTTAAAAAAATTTGTTTTTAATATCTAAAAGTGATATTTGTCAATTTATTATGTTATATGTGACATTAATTTAAAAATTATGGGTGTTGAAATGAAAAATGTCAACCATATTTCAGACTGTATGGAATAAATTGATGTTTTAAAGGATGTTACAGCCAATAAATTTATTTCGGATATACTAAAAAATTGAAAAAAATTCAAGTTTGGTTTAAAATATTTGATTGTTTTCCTTAGTTGTATGATATAAATCCATGTGTGGTTTATTCTGTTGTTGTTAATAATGTATAAAGGGGGAGGTATGTCACATCCCACATTTTCATTTCATTTTATCGTAATAATTGAGTTATGGTATGTAAAGTGAGTTATGAGGGCATAGAGATGGGAAGTGTTACTCACCTGGGGCTATAACTAAACATATGCACACATAACCTGAAAAGGATATAGATACCTACGCGTAGTTTTAAACCCAACCACATAACGACACTTTTCACCAAGTACTCATAAAATAGTTTAGATTTATAACTTATTATTTCTTTACTCGTATGTATGAGTTTACTTTACCTTATTGTGTGATGATTTTGATGCATCGGTTTATTGCTTGGTTGTTGTAACTTTTATTGATATTTTGGTTCATCTTGCTTGATGGAAATAAGGATTTACAAAACATGTTGAAACTATACACAATTGTAATGTATTATTTTGGTAATTGGAAACAATGATGATTGTTTACAAGATACTAACTTTGTTTTGAAATTGTAACGGTCATTGATCTTAAAGCAATATGATGGATTACATCAAGGATATGTAAATTTTAGGTTCATCAAGGAAAAATTCTAAGTTTAGATTTACAATATTTACATTTGTAAAGCATATGCAATCATTTGTATTGTAATAAAATATTAGTTAGGTGTATATGATCTTTGATAATATACTTAACTTTATTAATATCCTAACCTTAACTAATATAATGTGTAATAGATGATTGGATTCATCACCATGCATTATGATTAAACTTTTTTGGGTTGATTATTGTCTTCGAATGATCGATACTCCATTGACATTATACACTGCTTGTGTCAGTCTAAAACCTACATGAAAATCAAAATATTGTTTACTTGTTTTAATTGATAAAGTCCATTTAACATGGAAAATGCGATATGATAGTAATGAATACTAAAGTTCATGGTTAACGAAGTTTTCATGATTAAGATGGTATGGTTATACACCTTTGGCATTGGGTAATTGAAATGAGTAAGGTTAAATGTTTGAATTTTAAATTCATGATTGGTATTATGGTCTTCAACCATATACCATAGACTTTTATTTTGTTTTTATGGACAATATGGTCTTGGACCATAATAGAGGCTTTTGATAATTTTATTAACCAATTGGTCAACCAAACATGCAAAGGAGGATATTTGTTTAATTAGTGGATCTTCGGTTGAAAACACCATGAAAATAGAGTTAGAGTATAATATGGGACTACTCATTAAATCACTACCACCATTTTTGGAGGGAAATGGTAAATTTCATTTATCTAGTAAGTGGCACCTATGCATTAATAAAGAGCATTAAATTTTCTTGAAAACCACAAAGCTTCTCAGAAAAGCTATTACATGCGTTGAATGTTTGATTTAGCATTGTTTTTTATCAAGCCTATTTTGGGTGAGATGTGCATGGGAAGTATGAGGTGGTCTGTAGAGTGATCTTGTAGTTTGTTAACTGAAAACATCTATTGTTATTTTGGTTCAATTGCATATAAAATCTAGAGGAGGAATCTAGAATTTTTTGTTCCTATTATTGGGTTTTTTGATGATTCAAATTCCTTGAAGTTTGTGGAAGAATTAGTGAGAAAGGTAGAAAAGTTTTCAAGTATTCACATACATGGTTTATATACTTTATTTCTTGTTGATATGATTTGAATTTGATGAAATTAATAAGGGCCTTCTTGACTATTTTATTCAGTTACGATTTGTTGAAAATTTGTATGAATATGAATGGTTGTTATAAGTTAAAAAAAAAAAGAGAAAATGTTAATATTGTTAATGGTCATTAGAAAAATAGAATGTATTAATGTTTCATTTTACCGCTATGTAGCTGGGTTTTGATTATATTCCCTTTTTTGTTAAATCAACATGTGACCAAAGTATTTATGGAAATGATGAATTGGGTTTCAGGTGGGTTGTTTATTCTAGGTGGTGTTAAATGTGATACCTATAGCTACGTGTGTTTAGTAATTTAGGTTTCATTCAAATACACCATATTTAATGGCATAATTTTTGTTGTTAGTACAATTGACCATTACTGAATATTACCCAGATTTGGTTCTTACTGTTACATATAAAAAATAAATAATATGGGGGTTATGAAATATTATCTAGCCTAAGAAGGAACATTGAGACTTGAAATGGGTATTTGGATATTTAGTGTTTTAGCAGTTTGTTTGTAAATTTTAACACAATTCTTCTTGTGTATAAACCCTGGGTATGAATTTTACTAGGAAATATTACTGATAACCCAAGGCTTGTCTCTTAATACAATTGATGCATTTAACTCGTTACAAAGTTCATGTTAAAATATTATGATAAATAAAAGGATTTTCTTAATGGTTGAAATTATGTGTTTAAAACAAACCCGAGTCATTATTAGATTCTTGTGAAAATTTTGCAACTAACTTCAGATTGATAAAACTCTTGATATTCTTTATGAGATTATTATTTACTCTTCATTGTTATGATGATTATGTGTTCTTGTGATCTCATTTTAGTTAACTAGTCTCTAGAAAATAGTCTGTGTAACGAATTTGCTATTAAAAAGATGGTATGTTTCATTTTATTGTAGCAGTATCCTCAATATTTTTAAATTCTCTTCAAGAAATATTATGAAGTTACTTAAGAAAGTGTTAAAATTATTGTTGTTGATACAAAAACTGCCATATACCCTTTTTACAAGGATGATCAAGTAGGAACACGTTTTCTGCTAACTTAACCCTGATTGATAGTAGTAAACAATATTTTGGTATTTATTTTCATAAGATATTACGCTACTACCTTACTCACGCTCTCGAGAAAGTGATAAGATATTATGAGTTCTTGATTAAAAGTTGGATGGGTTATTAAACTCATTGAATAATATCTAGTTATGGTTATTGATGTGATATAACGTGTGACAATGTTATTGTTAATATAGACTCAGGGATCTTATGTGATTACATGAAATTATGTTTGTTGGAAACCTTGTATATTAAATTAAAATCAATTTATTGATAAGGTATCTTTAAATATAATAAGGTACAAGGAAGATAAAATTTGTACCTTAAGTTTCACTTATTACAATCATTTATTTTGAAACATAACAACATGAAACTAAGTTATTATTCCATTACAGTTCTATTAAACTGACCATGTATATTATTGTATTTCATTCTTCATCTTTCAGGGTTAAAAAGTATTACGGGTTGATTAAAGAATGAGATGATGCTCCATGCATTGATTATTATAGTATTGATTCATATGATTGTAATAAATATATTTTTATTTGATTTTAGCGCAAATGAGCTACTTGCAAATGTTTAAGGAAAATGTGCTTGATGTATTAAAGATTATATTTGATAATCACTACTGAGCATATGTATTGTTCTGGTAAATTATGAATATATTGACTGATGTCTAGATCTTATTTCTAATATTGTGTTAAGCAAAATATTTGTATCATTAATTATTAGTGATATTTTATTGTGATTATTATATAAAATAATTGTCACAAGATGTCACTATGATCTAAGGAATGTATAATGAAAAAAATAAGATAAACAAGTGAATATGAAATTTTACTCAAAAGATATATGTAGATAATATGAAACTGATAATGATACATAAAAAATTATATAAATCAGTTTATATGTATGAAACGATATGAAACATGCCGATTTATTTTAACAACATACACTTTTAAGATAAATTATTATCATTGTAAGATCATACCTGATTCCACTTTACTTCAGTTCGAAAGTAGTTATGATGATTTGGAACAAAGTAAGAAGGTACATTGTGATCATGATTTTAAGTACATGTGTACGTAATTGAGTTGACAAACTAAAATGTATAAGTGTCTAATAATGATCACGAATGATAAATAATTAGTGTTATGAGATGGTTATTTATATACTTGAAAAAAATTAACCAATAGTTGTATAAAAACATAGTTTAACTTACATATGGTAAGAGGTGTATATATTATTTAGTGACTTGATGAGATCACTATATACCTCAATCGTGAATTGGATAACTTAATGAAACTATGTTAACCTAATAACGAAAAGAAATCATAGTGAATGATAAATGAAGGCACACATCAGGAGATGAAATTTTTATTATATGAATCATGCCCGTACATACTCAAGATGGCTACAGGGAGAGAAATAAATGCATATTGGCTAAGGTCATTATGTGTACATCTCTTTTCCTGTGGGGATGCATAGGTGGTGCTGACATGAACCATATGAACTGAATGTTGAGTTTTGATATCTGTAACTTCATAATTTGATTTAATTACTTATTGTAACAAATAACTAAAGTTATTAACAATAAAATTAATACTTAATCAAGGGAAATGAATCCTGGTAACTATGTTGAGATCGTTGTGCAGTGTAAGGAAGACATGTTTCATAGGCTTATACAGTCTTGAAACTAGCTTGCTAATGCAATGCCAAATAAATATGGCCATAGTAGTGTAAATGACTAATTATATTTCTTGTTCACCACGTATTCTTGCTAGAAATATCTATATTTGGATGGATATTACATAAGTGAGTTTTTGATTGACATTTATTAGATTCAAAGGTCTCTTTGCCTATAATAAAACTTATCCAAATGGTATACAAAGTATAATGGATCATATAGAGTGTTTTAGGGGAATTGGGTAGATCCAAATGACCCTTGAAATTACACGTGGTTATCATATATTGTCTAGATGGATTATGAATATTAAGTAATGGTAGAATAATGATGTTATTCATTATAACATTATAAGAATTTTAGGGATTTGGTAAACTCTAGTATGCTATATTTTTTTGCATGTTAAAATCAATGAAGGAATTAATTATGATTAAGGATTTTTTATTAAAAAAATCCTTTAGTATAATAGCTCAAACACATAAGAGGAGATGAATATGTAGTTGTATGGGTCAAAATATAAGACATATAGATGTGAAAATAGGTTGAAAAGGAAGATGAGAAACTATAGATGTTTTGTCTTCAATACTAGAATTGGAAACTAATCTAATGTGGTACCATACACCAATTGTATGGTCTATCTATAAAACTATACAATCCTAACTAGAGCTATACAATATTTGACCCTAATGTAACCATGTTTTGAAAATTTATGTGTGATTCTCTTTCCTTGAAATGTGCTTTGATGCATTTCACTCTTTTTCACACAACCTTGAGACAACATTTAATCACCTACAAAAAATTAACAACCCTAAACACCTGTAATACCCTTCATCAAATCATTAGATAAAAAAGGAAAAATTATGTGTGTAATAAGGTTAGACTACCCTTGGGTCAACACTACTAAACTAACCCAAACTTTTCATTACATGTACTTGTGGGGAATCAAGCCTCATATAGTTCTCCTAGCTACATGTATAAGTGTGAATATGATCTAAGTCATCCCCTTATGAGTACCATCATGTCTCATGACACAAATATTATGTGATAACTATATAATAGAGATTGTACCTAGTACGATAGTAATGTGTTGTAATGTTCTTTAGCTATTAGGCCTAACCCTTTGAAAAATTTTAGAGTGAATTTTCTCTTGCTAAGGCATGATTTTAGGACCTTTATATGTGTGAAAATGGAGGAAGATAAACTCTTTAACCTAGTTGAGTGCCTCTGAACTATATTGGTGGTTTTTTCTAAATGATGTACAACTAATTTAGGGAGATTTAGGAGATGCTTCAGTGTTTTTAGAGTGATATTTTACTAGTATCTTACAAGAGTGTTAGGTTAGTTATAAAATAATATTTACTTGTATATATAGCCCTATATAGGTGAGATATTATGATAATTTCAACCCTATGAATATTAAATGAGTTACTAAATATATTCTAATTGAAAAAAAATTCAGAAGATAAGAAATTCTAGGACTAAAAAAATTAGCCAAGGTCATATAACATATCACAGCCAAACTATACAATTCTAGATATAAAACATGTGATGTGAAACATAAATTTATATAATTATGCTCAAGGATGATTTATAAACTTGACTAATTAATATTTTTTTATTTTGCGATAGAGTAGAGTGCAAAGATGATAAATTCGAGAAAGAGTTAGATATATTTACTAATTGAACATAGAACGTGAGCATTTTTCTTGGCAAAGGAGAAAAGAAAAAAAAATCATTTCTAAAATATAAGTTACCCATTTTAAGTTTCTACATCCCCCCTTTAAGTGTGATATTCATAAATACATACTTAAATTAAAAACATACCTAAGTTTACACACACACACTTTATCTTTTCTTGATAGTTTGTCGACCAATGTGTTAGTATTAGAATGTTCAATGGTGAAACCTGCAACACATATTGTAGTTAATGTATATGATAGAAACTAAATTGTAACCCAAAATATTAATAACACTTGCAATGTTTATAAATTTTATAAAGTAAAGGAGATGAAAAACATGGAAGGAATATGATTGTTCATTCTATGAAAGGGATGAGTTCCCATTATTTCTGTAGGTTTGAGATTTAAAATTATTGTTGAGAAGTAGAGTACTAGGGGTGATCAATCCCCAAAATTTCCAAAGGAGAAACTGGAGTTTTGATCGCATGCAACCCAACACAGATAAAGAGATAAACCAAAGTACCTCATTCAGATAGAAGACTGGATATAAACATGTTTAGTATCCCCAATATCTTCCCCTTTAAGTTT
This sequence comes from Taxus chinensis, assembly GCA_019776745.2. NCBI lineage: Eukaryota > Viridiplantae > Streptophyta > Pinopsida > Cupressales > Taxaceae > Taxus > Taxus chinensis. The sequence continues at coordinate 287,005,379 of CM034150.1, forward strand.
GTGACTGGAGAATAAGGACATCCTATGAATATCATATCCAATTCGATACCTTCCACAACCCCATCGGCCACACCATTGTAGATGGATCTAGGTCCAATTTTGGAACTATTAAATTTTTTGAGTAAGAAAAACCACATATTCGAAAAGGAATGGATATATAATACCCCCATTATTTGTTTTAATGTTGATATTGAGTGTATAAATTCTATAATAATGTAAAGGAGGAGAAGGTATATGACCCCAAACCATGTTCTTGTGACTGTTCCTGAGAAGTGTAGAGTACAACAAATGAAGAACTCATGCCCCCAATATAATTATTTGAACATAGTAATTTGTGTTTGAACTTGTATATGAAGTTTGTAAATAGTTAATTGAATATGAGAGTACTAGAAAAATTCCATAATATTCCTAATGTGTAGGAATGTATGGCGTGGTTAGAATTGTACCACGGTCTTGACTATAGTGCATGGTTTTGAATTGTATTGAATTCTACTAATTTTTAGTATTTCTAACTATTTTTAACTATTTAGATCCTATAAAAACATGTTATTTTATCATGTAATTATCTTGTAGATGTAGAATATATCCTGATGAATACCACCTCTAATGAGGCACATACTGTAAAACACTAGATTTCTTAAATCAAAGAAAATATGTGTACCCCTATTGGATAAGTCTAATAATCTACATAGGATCACATTAGAGGCTAGAATGGTGGCCACCATTAGGAACCTATAACTATATAAGGGGTTTTATACATGTAAGAATCAAAATGTGACCTTAGGATGCACTCAGCCTCTCGAGGTCATGTCAGGACAGCTGATATGATATGGAAGATGGATATGGAATGGATAACTAGGGTGAATAGGTGAAATATGCAAAAATGGGTGACAATGGATAACAAGTAATCAAGGCAATCGAATGTCCTCTATGGGAACTATGGGAATATGGTCATTTAAGGAAATGAACATTTATCTAACTTAGATGGTGAAATGGAATGGTAGAGGAGAATGGAGACATGAAGGAGTCTATCAATATCAATGTCACAAAAAATCCTTTGAAATGGCTATGGAATATGTGGGAAATGTCTAGCGGTTTCCTTGTAAAAGTCTCCAGAAAAGGTCATGAAGGTGTAAGAGGAAACATGTGGGTAGGACGAATGGGTGAATTACTGATACTTCTATCAACCAAGATGATTATGCAAGAACATGTAAGTGTTGTCCACTTCGACATTCAAATCCATCAACTGTGAGATAATAATAGGTAGAAGTGGGGTTGTTTGGAAAATGAGGTGTTTGAGGTCTTGGTCAACATCTATTTATTTTAGAGCTCGGTTTGATTTAGGAACTCATGGATCACACACCAAATATTTGTGTTGCAGAGGGCCTCGGATGGTCATGTGAATGTGCAAAAAACTAATCTAAGGAAGAACAAAAAAACACGCAAAGAATCCACGATCAGGAAAGGTCAATTTTGGGTAACCTAGACCAACTAAGCATATGTGCGGAGTTGTGTTAATTCCCTCTTAATTAAACTATGTGCCTAATTAACAAATAAAAACATGCATATTTAAATTATATCAAGTTGATTATTCACCTTGAACCTAATTAAATCTACATGCAGCTAGATAATGAAACAAATGAAAAATAATTAATTAAGAAAAGAAAATGAATCTAATCTATTTGTTTTTTTGCTTTTCCAATGATTTTTCTACAAAAGGGAATAAAAAAAAGAACTAATTAATATAGTCTAATGTTTTGGAGTTTTGTGTCTACTGGGAAATAAAATAAATGTGCACAAAAAAACTAATTTCTTCTAATTAAATGAAATTGCTTCTACTCTAAATAAATCAAACTAAATGGTGAAATAGTCGGATGTGGTTATTTCCCCTATCGCAGAGGATTTACTCTAATCTACTAAAATAAATGCCTTTCCAAATTTGTAATTGTGGATTCTACTTCTTCTAGCTCTACCTCAGAATCATGGGAAGATTTAAAAGCTTCTCAAAAGTAACTTTTCCTCTTAAAATTCCCTAGTAAAATTGAATCTTTCTAATGAAGAAATATAAAGCTATAGGTAAATGAACTATGAAGGATTAACAATGCACTGTGGAAAGAACCTCCTCCAAATTATTCATAGGAAAATCCATAAGGATAAGCTAGAAGGAAATCCTCAATGAAAGCTTTGAAAATATAATATACTATAGCTACTATTTTAATTGAATCTTTATAAAAGAATGTAATTAACAAACTGAATATCGTAATCTATTTAAAATAAAAAAAGAAACTTGTAGGAATTTAATGACATCTCTAACATAGAAATTTTTTATAGAGACAAATCCAATATTAGTAGTGCTTTTTGATATCTCCTAAGCTTATTTTCCACTAAGTGTCTAACGTGTCTAGGAAGCTATGTTGGAAAGTGTGTAGAAAGAATTGGAGAGTACTGGAGTTAGCGGGTTTTCAAGTAGTCTGGTAAAAATGTAAGAAAGAGAGAAACAAACCAAAAGAACATTTTTTCTTATGTACTTCTTAGTAGGATTTTGAAAGCATAACAATATAATCCAAATCGAGAAACTCCAGCCAATGCTTCATGAAGAATCCTAGATTTTATAGAGATTTGGTTGAGAAGTGGTCCAACACACTTGGCAACTAAGAAGGGCCACATCACTCTATGAAGGTAAATTAATGTAGACACCTAAAATTGGTTACTCAATTTAGTGTCCCGTGTGGTCGTTTACTTGTTCTATTTTTAGATAACCCGATGTACTTTTGTATCACTAATTCTCTTAGGGTATTAATTAAATATCTAATTTAAATGCCTATCCTAAGTTTGTTCCACCCTATTATATTTCACCCATGGGTAGTTAAAATATTAACCATGTAATTATATCTTCTACATTTATTCCACTTCTACTTATTCACCCCATATCATTTCCCAACCTCCCGTGCTATTATTATCCATCTATCCCACCTATTTCTCCTCTCCTAGAGCCATGCAGTGGGATTCTTCCCATATTTGAGTCAGAGGGATAATATTCTGATCCTCACAACTCGTCCCTTTTCACCACTTTGGGAGTCTGTTCCCTGATCGAAACTGACCGTTTCTCAATTGGTACTGATTTTTTGGAACGGCACCAATTTTACCTCAGTCGATGCTGACTATAAATACACGACCTGAACTCAGTTCTGGTTGGATGGTAGAGACTTGAGAAATAGTGAAAAACTCGAGTGAATATTGAAACTATTAATTGAGAGAAGCTAAATTCTCTCCAGATCAATCCCACAGAGGTGCACCGTTATTCCACCTATGTAATATCAATATTTTTTAGGTTCTCCAGCCTCTGGGTGACTCCATTTCTCCCTCTAGCCAAGGCGGAACTCTGCCCACATCTCTGCACCTCCTGCAGGTTTCCACGATCTGGTCTACATCAACTAGCAATCAAGTTTCTCATAATTTTCCCTCGATTGACACCAACCCAGTCCAATCAACGTTGATTATCATCAATCAACGCCGACCAGTCTATAGATAGGTATAGAATTCAGGTCACACAAGTTCAGCTTTGTTTTTATATTTTCCTACTTTCTTTCAGTTTCTACTGCGGTTTTTACATTTTGTCTGTTATTTTTAATCAGAAAATCTAAATATTTATTTACATATTTCATCATGTATGTCTTTACTCTTAATTGAAAATGTGAATTGACATCTGCTAAGGAAGCTCAATTCTTCTCGGACCCACTTTCCGAGCAGTTCACCCTTATATCTTCTAAAATCATCTTTTTTCTCAAGTATTCGTGCATCACAGGTTTCTTAGATCTACTCCATAGGATTTCTCGTGTGTGCCTATCTTAATTCCATCAGGCTTTCTCTCCATCTACATCTTTGAATCTTGTCCAATTAATCAGGTATCAACTTTATTTGAGTTTTTCAGGGTTTTTGTGTTTAGTTTGGTGCATTAACTTGGACAGGTAACAAGTGCAGAAATTCTTGATCTACATTCTGGCACACTCGGTGGGACCCTACCAAATTCCCTTATTGATATGTTCATTTCTATTCTAGTTTTGAGCTTTGTTCATTTTCTTCACTAATTTTCATCAGTTTCTCTTAAGCATTTCCATTCATCATTTTGGTCTTGCTTCTTTCATTTCTAAATTTGCAAAGTTAGGTCCCTCTTCTTTTTTTTTACAAATCTCAATTTTAATTTCTATTTCTAAAATTATTAAATCCTTCATTTGATTTCAAAGTTGCATTTTTTCTTCATCTCTTTGTGCAAAATTTTCATTTCCTTGAAGGTTTTCTAGTTTCTTAAAATAGAAGTTTCCTTTCCACTAGTATCCTGTTGGATTTGTTTGTTTGTTCTACTTAACCCTATTTTACAGAGCGGTTTGCTTGCTAGCAAGTGTTTCTCTTAGAAGGATGTTTCCGTTCTTGGAATATATTTGCTTCTATCCTTTCATTCTCTTAAGAAATAGATAAGGGTTAGGGCTAGGAGGAATACCTGTTGAATGTTTGGAGGGTGTGCGCGTACCATAGAGAGAGATCAGATCGATTGCGAAGAACTCCTTTTTTTTTGGGAAGGACTACCTACAAGTAAGAATACAAAAACCAACTTCTAATTAGACAATAAATGAGGGAACTGCCTTAGGCCCAGGAAATATTGGACTTCCTTTCAAAGGTGGTTAGTTCCCCTGCTAATACCAATTAACACAAATGCTAACAAAGAAGTTATTGCAAAATTACAATTTAATTACCTTGTTAAAAAAATAGAGAAAAGCCTGGTCTTGGTTTTGAATCACAGTGACCGATGCCGTTCACTGTCACCGGATCCGGTTCCTAATAACCGATATCGGTAGGGGCAGTGATTTAGGGGCTTTTAGTGAAGGTTGGCTATAAGGTGGCTATGGTGTTTATTAGGTTGGTAAATGATTGGGGATAGGTAATGGGGTGATGGAGAAGACTCAGACAGTATGGGGGCTGTTCTTGGGGGCAATGTAAGGGTAGAGGAGGTACAGTTACATGTAGGGTGTTACCAGGTAGTGGATCTAGGAGTAGACTTATAATTAATGTGATTCAGAAGTCTAAGAAATGTTATTAAAAGAACGTACAAGACAATACTTACTAGTCCCTGATGAAGATACAGGTCCAAAGACTGTGATAATGAAGGCAGGGCTTAGGTAGGATGATCAGACTATCAAAGATGAGCTATCTTCTCTCCCAATTCTTGGATGAGTGTCACTGGGCTCTGGTTACTCAGTTGCAGTTTTGGGCTTGATGTCCTTCTCTGCAAACTCCTTTCTTTCCTTCACTTGTCTCTACTCGGCCAAGTGAATCCCCGATCTCTCTAATGAATTCCAGATGCTTTGTTTTTGGTTGGGGGAGGTCATTTATTGAGAACCGATGGCGGTTACGTAACCGACGGTGGTCGAGTAGGAACCGATGTCAGTTAAGTCAAAGTGCGCTATTTTTAGTAAAATAACCAACCTTCCCTCCTTTTCTTCCGAAGGATTAGTTGTGGGCTTGGTCAAGTCATTATTAGGTTGGTTTTGGTGTGGGTGAGGAGTAGTTAGTCATGGGTGTGGATGTAGACCAAGTTATAGGTCTTAATTAGGTTAGTTTAGGATTAGGGCTAGGTCATGATGAGGTGGCAAAATGAGGTGGCAAGTTTGGAGATGTGGATTTATTAATTATAAGGTAATTAATAAATAATTGTGTAAGGTTTAGGTGATGAGGTTAGGTTGCGAAATGAGATGCGGGGCACAGGGGGTCGTAAGACACAAATTTGGTGTCTACTTTAGCCCCTTGTTGTTGTGTAGCTTGTCTTGTAAAGCTGCACTAACAATAATAAGAAGTGGTTACTCCCATTAAGGGTATAGGTAATCCCCCTCAAATCTATCACAAATTGAGGTGACGGGAAATCAAGGATAGGGTTGATAAAGGGTGAATGGTTGTGAGATGATGGTAAGATGGTGGGGTAAGTGCAAGGAAGCATACGCACATTGAAATGTAGTAGTGCGACCATGGGTACATGATTTGAAGAGCAAACAAGTAATTCATAGACAAAGGTTGATAGTTTATCCAAAGAAGGGGTGATATAATCTTGGTATCCAAGGCATAGGAAGTAGCTCCAGAGGATATAATGGGTAAGGTACATGAACGTTTTAGGTATGTTTAGCAGTACCAAATGGTTGGTTTGGTTGAGATAAACATCACGGTCTCGGTTCTAGGAAAAGTTGGTCAACTGATCAAGTCAAGTACCCTAATGATGCTAAAACATGAACAAGTGAGCTTGATTGAATAAAAAGCTACACGATGGGTGGATAAAATTGTAATTTGTGGGTTTTAGGTGAGGTATTTAATTGGTGCAGCCTCGGGTCAGCCAATTGATTAGTGAGGGCCATGGCTCGGGCCTGATTGGTTGGTTGCGGCCTTGGGTTTGGCCAAATGGTTGGTTGCGGCCTTGGGTCGGGCCTGATTGGTTGGTTGCGGCCTTGGGTCGGGCCTGATTGGTTGGTTACAGCCTTGGGTCGGGCAATGATTGGTTGGGTACGGCCTTGGCTCGGGTTTGGTTGGTTGGTTGCGGCCGTGAATTGGGCCAATGAAGTCAAAAAAAGGCTATTTAGCAAAGGAGGGTATAGGCGATGTGGTGAGAAAGGGAGATTGGTGAATAAGGGTAGAAATTGTGGTAAAATAGGGATTAAACCGGTATCGGTTAGCTATGACCGATATCGGTTAGATGATCAATACCGGTGTTTTAGGGCACAATATAACCGATATCGGTTATAGGTAAAAAACCTATAAAAATAAAAACACAGCCTGTCATTGTCACATTGTCATTTTGATAACCAATACGGCTTGTCTGGGTTTAAAATTGATTTGGTTGAGTTTGTACGTTGAGTTGGCAATAGTTGAGTGGAGGAGTGAGTGATTGGTAGACCCCAGCGAGTAGGAGGTAGAATTTGATTGGTGGAGGACCCAACTAAGGATATTTATAGCCATGGCACAGCCAGGAGGAGTAGAATGTGCTGGACCAGCTAGACCACCACCACCTATCCCACCACGACAACATGTAGTCATACCGGTAGGCTCTAAACTCTTACCTTTGTGAATTGAATGAGTTTAACTTAGATTTGGGTTTTGGGTAGGAATACAAAATTTAATGAAATAATTAATAAATGGATGTAATTTGCAAAATGGAATGGGCAGGTAGGTTAGTTAGGCTAAAACGGTAGGGTGGGTAGGTTTGTAGGGTTTTCCAGTGGGTAAAAGGGTAGAAATAGGCAAAAAGATGATTTTTGGGGGCCGCGTCAGGTTTGACTCTGGACCTGGACAATGACCGATGTCAGTCACTAGGCGACTGGCATCGGTCACCAAATATTTTACACAAATTAGATTTTGGGTAGACTGGCGTCAGTCGTATGTCAAATGGCACCGATGCATAAGATGTTAAGGGTGACTGGTACCGGTCATTAGTTAGGTTTGTTTTGTTTTGTTTTGTTGTTGTTTGTGTTTTGTGTTTTGTTTGTTGTTATATGTTGTGTGTTTTTGTTTGTTGTTTTGTTGTTTTTGTTTTGTTTGTTGTTTGTTGTTGTTTGTGTTTTGTGTTTTGTTTGTTGTTGTATGTTGTGTGTTTTTGTTTGTTGTTTTGTTTTGTTTGTTTTGTTTGTTGTTTGTTGTTGTTTGTGTTTTGTGTTTTGTTTGTTGTTGTATGTTGTGTGTTTTTGTTTGTTGTTTTGTTGTTTTTGTTTTGTTTGTTGTTTGTTGTTTGGGGGTGAAGAGGGAGGGGGTAGAGTTGATAGGAAAGGTGATTAGGGTGGGGGGGGGCGGGTAATGCGGTGGTTGTGTGGTTGGTTCGGTTAGGATAGATTAGGTGTTGGGTATGAGGTAGGAGGTGTTAAAGTGGCGGGGGTATAGGTAGATGACTTAGAGTATATCGGGGGTGGTTGGTTGGTTGGTTGGTGGTAAAGGGGATGTGTAGGGTAATTGTAGATGTGTGTTATAGATTCGGGGTGTGGCTGGGTGGGTAAAAAGGTGGTATAGAGGGTTAAGGTAGTTGTTTTTGTAAATGGTAGATCTAATGAAGTGGGTTTTTTTTGCAGGCACGCCAGCAGCTTAGGATGCGGAATCGGATGCCCCTGCTATTGAGACGGATGTAGCCACATGTGTCTACAGTGCATTGGGCCATTATGTGAGAGGTGGAACTCAGCAGAGTCCAGCGGTATAGGGTTGTGGATAGGGACCACAGCCTGATGGTTTCCCTCATCAAGAGATGGGATCCGGTAACCAACGTCTTCCATCTCCCTACTGGAGAGATGACGATTACCCTGGAGGATGTGTATCGCATCCTGAGACTGCCGATCGTAGGGGAGGAAGTGTTCCAGGTAGATGTGGAGACAACAACGAACAACATTCTTCAGGTATTTAGTGATGCAGCTGCCTTATTGACCTATCACAGCGTGAGCATTGCCTATGGCGACATGTATCATGCACACAGACATGAGACACGACTTGCCATGTTGATGATGATAAGTATCACATGCTTCACCCTCCCGGACTCAGAGGGAGGCCACTTCCCATGGGCTTTAATGGGGAGTGCTGTACAAGATGGTAGAGGAGAATATGTGCTATGCCTAGGGACTAGTATATATGGTGCAGCTATACAGAGAGCTGTGGGGTTATCGTCGGATGGAGTTGAGGTGATTTGGGATTTGCTCGACATTTTTGTTACACTATTAGGCATATGAGCACATCATATGTATATGACTAGTAGGGCTGCCCCAGCAGCCAGGGCCATAGATTGTATACAGATATGGCTTTGTGAGGTGGTTGGGGGTCGTGGGTCAGCCACAAGTGGTGCTTGCAGGACGGAATGTGGCCTATTACCATCATATGCTAGAGGGTTTGACCACACTAGACATTATATGGAGGCCCTACAGAGGGCCATTAGCCCCAAGGAGGAGCCCGAGCACAGATGCCCTAGATCCAGTATATTTTTTGGATAGCTAGACGGAGGCCTGGAGAGTATGAGTGGATACCCCTAGAGAGGGTACGACGGTAGTTGGGGCTATGATAGGATGAGCCACCTCCCTTCCCACAGTACTGGAGGGATGACGTAGAGGCCCCACTACCTGTACCGTAACCTGTTGACCCATATTGGGTAGCAGAGAGGCCAACGAACGATATAGTGGATGATGTCAGAGTGACAGGGGCCTTTTTGGTTTGGTGGGCAGGGCAGAGAGCAGCCAGGAGAGCATAGCCCGCATAGCCAGATTTGGCGGTGGTTATAGCGGAGAGGGACAGACTCTTAGGACAGGTGCAGTTATTACAGGGGCAGCTTGCTGCTGCACAGGCACAAATCGAGGTACTACAGGGGCAGTTAGCCCAGGCACAGGTGCAGGCATAGGTACAGCCATAGGCGGGCACCACATGCATCGGCACAGCCACAGGCACCACCATAGGCACCGGCCCCACCACAGGCATAGGCACCACCATAGGTATAGGCACAGGGTGTACCGGCAAGACAGGGGCCACTATTATTAGGAGTCGGGGGACCAGCCCCAACAGCCATGGTGGCGCGGGCCCATTATATGGAGGTGAGAGCAGAGGCCCAGTATTATTAGGACGTCCTTGATGGTACTGGGGATGACTATCAGCCATATGCGGTGCACAGAGCTGAGACCTCTTAGAGCCAGAGATCCTAGGGGGGCACAGCCACAACCGGTGGGTCGGTGACAGGGAGGATGCGAGAGCCAGCACAGGAACCAGCAGGGAGAGGGGATGATGGTGGTGGGGGAGAGATAAGACACCCTTAGATCAGAGATGGTTTTTTGGATATTAGATATAGACACCGGTCTGCAAACTAGTTATGTATATAGAGGCCTGCGTGCCTACATATGATTTATTTATTCATTCTTGTTGTATATACCGGCCTGCGAGCCGAGTACAGGTTGTATAGTTGATACTGGCCTACGAGCCAAGTGTATTTTTGACATGAGAGACCGGCCTGCGAACCGAGTCGAGATTTTGACAGTGATTGTGGCCTGCATGTTGGCTTTGTATTATTTTGAGCTGACAGAGGCCCCTATGCAGGGGTAGTTGTATATTTAAACATTGATATATATATAGACGATGTTTTTTGATCCACATGGTGTGTATAAAAAATGTTTTATGTGTTTTGTCGATGGTTTTTGAAATTGAATGTATATAGATGATGAGTTTGATCCACATGGTGTGTATACTGATAGGTTTGATGTATATATTTAAAATGTCGTATGTATTTTGTCGATGGTTGTTTTAATGTAGATAGATGATGTTGATGAAATTGTGATGATATATATATGTGTTGATGTGATTCTGATGAAAAATAGTGATAATGGTGTAGTTATACAGGAAAAAGAGGCGGGCGCCACAAAAATTTCCAAAAAAATAAAGAAAAGGCCCAGGTTTAAGAAAAAGGAGGCATGTGACTGATATCGGTTAGCTAACCGACATCGGTAGATTATTGACCGATATCGGTTAGGTAACCGATACCGGTTATTCCAAAATGAGCTTTTCTAAAAATAGAAAATCTTGGGTGGCAATTTAAGGTCTTATTTTTAGAGTCATGTAATAAGTTAAATACATGAATGCGACGTTGTTTGACGACTGATACAGGTAATTGCATGAAAGAATTGAGTGATAAGGAGGAAAGAGACAGGTAAAGCAATTGTGAGCTGGTATTAAGAAGGCAGAAAGGCCAGTTATATTGAAGAGGGTGGTGAACATGGCTGGACAAGGAGAAGCATCCAGCAGGTAGAGATGAGAGGGAAGACAGGTTCCACTCCAAGCTGCTGCATCCCAAGAGGTAAACTATTTGGTTGTATTTTAATTCTTGCATGTTTTGATGAATAGGATGAGAGAAGGTAAGAGGGTAGAGATGAGAAAGAAAAGGTGATAGGCAAGGGTTTGGGGTAGAGTGAGTGTTAGGGGGTAGGTAAGCAGGGTTTTCACGTATGTTTGTAGGTACAAAGAGGGGTAAACGATCAAATAATTATCATAGGTGGTGGTTTTAAGTAGGCTGTATAGGATTGACAGTGACCGATATCGTTTAGAGATAACCGGTATCAGTTAGTAAACCGGTATCGGTTATTTATAACCGATACCGGTTACTATAGGAATTTCCAAAATGTGAGAAAAAACACTTGGGGATTTGATTTATTGAATGGTTGTGTGTCATTTTGATGTATGCAGGCAGAGGTAGGGTTGAGGATGAATGATAGTGTGTCAGCTTTGTTATCATGAATATGAGTGGATGTAACACCAACTGAATGGGAATTGATAAATCATGTGGGGTTAAGTGGAATCTGCTATTATTCACGAATCGCACGCAATCATGCTATGTTGCAGGTGTTGATTGAGAGGTGGAATCTGAAAAAGAATACCTTCTATCTGCCAATAGGGGAGATGACAGTGACGATGGAAGATGTGTTTAGAATTTTGAGGCTCCCAATTACAGGAAGACCAGTGTATCAGGCGTTGCCTAGCACGGCGCGGGGAGCGATAACATCAATATTTGGTTCAGCTGCACAAGATTTGACATAGCGAGGTTTGACATTCACTTATGGTACAATGTATGCAACACACCCCAAGGAAACAAGGTTGGCAGTGGTATTATTGATAGCGGTGGGGTATTATGCATTACTAAGGGCTGATGGGGGAATATTTCCAAAAGCATTGATGTGTGTTATTTGGGAAATGATAGAAAGGAGTGTGAATTTTTTCATGGGCACCCGCATATCTGGTGGAGTTATACAGGGGGTTTATGGGCCTGCAAGCAAAATCACAGGACGACACTGGATTGTGCATACTTATTACATTTTTGGGCCTATGAGCACATTATGTGTGTGTGACCAATAGGTTGACCAATCCAGGAAGGAGAGATAGGAGTGTAGAGGTTGGGATTCAAATGATGTGTCTAGACAGAACAAGAGGTGAGATCCCAGGCCATGATAGATGATATCAATTATTATAGGAAGGTATGGGAGATGGTGACGATTGCAGATATTTGTTGGAGGCCTTACGGGAACTATATGGTGACAGAGAACATAGCTGAAGAGTTGAGGGGTGTAGAGCGATTGAAGTGGATCGCAGGGCATAGGCCGGGTGAGTACGAGAGGATTCCTCTAGATCGCGTGTGGTGAAAATTTGGATTTGTTCATGATATACCTATGGCTTATAGACCATACATGACGATTGACGCCGAGGCATTATTCTCACCTCCCCAGCCGACACCTCCAGAAGGGCCAGAAAAGATAGCAACCGATCACAAGGTAATGGATGCGGGAGTGAAAGAGGCTTATAGATTATGGTGGGTAGCAGAGCTGCGAGGTTCACATGAGAGGGCCGATCATCCTGACATAGCTGTGATTACAGTAGAGAGAGATCATCTGCAGGGTTTAGTTCATCAGCTCCAAATGTGGGTGAATGAGACAACATGATTGTTAGCGGTTGCAGAGTCACGAGTGGAGAGACTAGAGGTGAGATTCCACCACGTGAGAGGACGTATTCATATGTTACAAGAGATGTTGGTGGATCAGTGGGAGGAACCAATAGTAGTGGCACCTTTGAGGATGGAGAGGCCAGGCGAGTGGCATTGACGATCACAATCATCACCTGGTTCAGGATGAGGCACAAGGGTCTATGTGAATTTCATAGAGGTATAAGAATAAATAAATAAGGATGTCGACCTGCGCGTCGATGATAGAGAAGATGTATTTGTTTAACATCTAAATAAAACTGAATATGTATGTTGATTTGAGTTATGATAATAATAAGAATGGTTGTGTTTTGAATGTTTTGTTTTGAAAAAAGGATAAAGATGAATGTGATCAAATAGAAATACAAAAATATTTATATTTACCACACATGATAGGTTATGGTAGGGGATGGTCGAGCTAACCTTGGGAGACCCCATGTCTCCTAAGTGCTGCCTACATAGCCCATTGCACAAAGCAAGGAAGGGCCTCAGACCGATGTAGTTCTCCCTTAGGACCAGGGAGAGGTGAATTTAGGCAACTTGGTTATAGTTAGGCAATTTGTTGACTAGTAAAAATATTCATATTGGTAGGGTAACGTTGTTGGTGTTGGTAAGGGACTGACGATGTTGGTGTAGGTATAGGTGAAACGAAAGTTAGCTTACCCAAGTAGTAGGAAATCGTGTCCTGATTAAGGTCAACACACAATCCTAGATTCAAGTAAAAGAGGAAAAAGTGTCCCGTAGTTGAGAAGAGCTAAACAAACCACTTATTAACGTAGGATGAGCTTGAATCCCTAGGTGCCTTGCATAGGCGAGAAGTCGGTAGGTGAAAAGATTCGTATAATCACAATATATCGGATATATGTCACGTCCCTTGATTTTTGTTGTTTTGACAAATGGTGAAGTGAGGTGGCTGGTAGAGCTAGGGCACAGAGAACTTGTTATAAGGTGATTATGCCGACTAAAGAGAACCAAACCTAAATAGACAAGTCCATGACTCAAAAGTGCTGTGGAATACTATTTTTTACTTTTCTGGATATAGACTTATCGATGCGGGAAGTCCATAGGGGATATGCATTTTTTTGTTCTTGAGCTCTTCATGAAGCTGATCAATGCGAGAAGCTTCTGATGAAGGCTGACTTTGTATAGCTGTCCTTCAAGGGATCAGTCTATTTATAGTAGCAGATGTGGTTTTTGTGTATAGCTGTCCTTCGGGGGAGCAGTCTATTTATAATAGTAGAAGTGGCTTTGCACATAGCTATCCTTCGAGGGAGCAGTCTATGTATAACTTTAGAGGTCTAGATGTCCATTTGGCATGAAGCATCTAGTTTTGTAGGAAGTTTGACTCAAGAATATCCCATAAGCGTATAATTGAGAACGTGTTATTTTGATACTTTTAAGTCATGGACTAGACTAAAAAGGGGAAGGCATCTTTAAGGGGAGGTTATGACCAAACCATGTGAGCTTGATTTTATTTTGAGATGCATGAAATAAAGTGTATGAGGTGGTAAATGAGCTCAAGGGACGAGCGCAAAGTAGATAAGAAGTGATGTAACACTAAATTCAACAGTAGAATGGTCAGAGATGCAAGGCATTAAGGGGTTCAGGCTCAGGTTTACCATTAAGTCAAATCTAAACGATAAGTGCCTAATCCGTAGATGTGAGTGATAATGTAAGGCCCAATTTGCCGTGTTTGCTCTTTGGAACAAATTTTCCATGTTTTCTCTTTTCTAGTTTGGTTACATGTTGATTCTCTTTGAGGACAAGATCACCAACCTTAAAGGTATGCTCATGAAGTCGCTTATCATAAGCACACTTGATGCGCTTTTGATAGATTTGAAGGTGGTCAAGAGCTGTAAGACGACGCTCATCAAGAAGCTCCAATTGGGCTAACCGCTCTTGGCGGAAATCATCATTAGTGAGAATATCCTGAAGAGATATTCTTAGGGAGGGTATTTGTATTTCGAGAGGTAAGACAGCCTCGGTACCATATACCAAAGAAAATGGGGTGGCATTAGTGGAGGTATGAATGCTAGTCTGATAAGCCCAAAGGGCAAAGGGGATGTGATCAGGCCAATTGCTTCCAGAATCGTTAACAACTTTCATGAGGATTTTGGTTAGGGTTTTATTAGAAGATTTGGCTTGACCATTTGCTTGTGGATAGTAAGGTGATGAGAAGCTAAGTTTGATACCAAAGTTGTCACAAAGGTCTTATAACAACTTATTTTTGAAAGATTTTCCATTATCTGTTATCAAGCGATGAGGAACACCAAAATGACAAATAATGTGATGGTTAATGAATTCTATGATTTTTTCTTTTTTGGTTGAAATGAGTGGAATGGCCTCCACCCATTTAGTGTAATATTCAGTTGTTGTGATTATCCAACGGTGACGTTACGAAGAGGGTGGGTGAATTTCACGAATAAGGTCTAAACCCCATTGTGAGAAAGGCCAAAGATCTCGTGCGACCTGTAGTGGATGGCTAGGAGTATGTTGAAGGTTGGCATGTTGTTGACACATAACACAATGCTTAACATATTCATAGCAGTCGTTATTAAGAGTAGGCCAATAATAGCCTAGGTGAAGGATCCGTTTGGCCACGACAAGGCCACTAAAATGTCCACCACAAATACCATCGTGGACTTGTTAGATGGTATAGGTGACCTCCGCACCGGTTAGACATCGAAGGAGGATGCCATCAAAGCCATGTTTATAGAGGATTCCCCCCATGATGACATAACGAGAAACACTTTTAAGAAAAGCACGTTTGTTGTCACTAGTAAGGTCAAGTGGGAGAATAGAGGTTGTAAGGTAGTCGTGAAATTGGTGATACCAGGTATCCTGCGAATTAGCAGACACATTATTTATCATACAAACATCCGAGGCTGAGTAAGATGGGGCAAAGAGTTGTTGGGCCAAGACGAATATGTCAGAGTCAGTTGGTGAGGTAGGAATTTGCGAGGCTTAGCAAGCCATAGTATCCACAAATTTGTTAGTGGAGCGGGGAATGGTTTGGATAGAATAATGAGTAAATAAGGCCAAAAGTGAATCCACGTAATGTTTGTACTTTTGAAGTTCCTCATTTTTACATTGGTAGATTACCCATAACTTGATTGACTACCAGTTCGGAGTTGCTGAAAATGTTAATAGACTTGACACCTAAGTGTAACACAACCTAGAGACCCAAAACAAGGGCCTCGTATTCCGCTGTATTATTAGTGCAGGGGAAATTGAGCTGGAATGAAAGAGGCATAGGCTCAGCATCAAGAGGAATGAGAACAACACCGGCTCCTCCACCGCGCTGGGATTTGGATCCATCAAAGAAGAGGGTCATTGGATATGACTCCTCACTGAGTGAAAGAGTGGCGATGAGTTCGTTGGGGAAATTAAAATTGGTAAATTGTTCCCTAGGTAAAGGGGCTTTCGCGAGTTGGTCTGTAATAGTTTGTCCTTTAATTGATTTATGGTGTACAAATTCAAGGTCGAGGTCGGCAAGGAGCATAAGCCATCAGGCGATGCGTTGGTTTAGATGTGGTTTGGCGTACATATAATGAATGGGGTTCTCGTTGGTGATGACAAAAGTTTTGTGATTCAGGAGGTAGTGTCAGAGTTTGGTGGCTACGAATGATAGGGCTAGGCACAACTTTTCTACATGTGTATACCTAGTCTCGTAATCCACGAGAGTACGAATTATGTAATAAAATTCTTGTTCTCGATGCTCAGAGTCACGATGTGCGAGCATGGCTCCTACAGCATGGTTGGTGGTAGAAAGGTAAAGGTAGAAAGGGTGATCGTCCTGAGCTGGGATAAGCACAGATGGCTGCAAGAGATAGGATTTAAGAGCTTCAAAGGCTTAGTGGCACTCTTCACTCAATTGAAAGGCAATG
This sequence comes from Taxus chinensis, assembly GCA_019776745.2. NCBI lineage: Eukaryota > Viridiplantae > Streptophyta > Pinopsida > Cupressales > Taxaceae > Taxus > Taxus chinensis. Next base: position 287,021,777 of record CM034150.1, read on the forward strand.
TCCTTTTTAAGGAGATGATGGAAAGGTTGACATTAATCTGAGAGTTGAGAGATGAAACACCGGATAGATTGGAGTTTACCTTGCAAACTACGCAATTGTTTGAGGTTAGTAGGTGGGGGCATTTCTAGGATAGCTTTGACTTTAGCAAGATTGACCTCGATGCCACGCAAAGAGATGATAAAACCAAGGAGTTTTCCTGAAAGGACACCAAAGACACATTTCTTTGGTTGAAGATGAACACAATATTGTAACAGGCGATCGAAAATAATGGTTAAAACATCGAGATGTTCACTGCGATGTTTAGATTTGCTAAGAAGATCATTGACATAATCCTCAAGGATAGTGTGCATAATGTCATGAAAAATGTAAGTCATAGGCCGTTGATAGGTCACACCAGCATTCTTAAGGCCAAATAGCATGACACGATAACAGAAGGTTCCCCAAGGAGTTATGAAGGTAGTTTTATTTTGATCGGCCAGGGCTACCAAAATTTGATTGTATCTCGAGAAGCCATCCATGAGAGAAAGCATCTCATGGCCTGCAATGACATCAACAATTTGATCAATACTTGGGAGGGGGAAGTCATCCTTTGGGAAAGTGAGGTTAAGGTCCCAGAAATCCATACATATCCAAAGTCCCCCCGTTGCTTTAGTAACAGGTATGATGTTAGAGATCCATTGAGGATAGTCAATAGGTAAGATGAAGGAAACAGAAAGGAGTCGTTGAAGCTCTTCTTTGACCAAGAGGGCAATGCGTGGATGCATTTTTCTCAGTTTTTGTTTAACTGGTTTGGCATCAGGTTTTAAGGTAATGTTATGGACAACAATGTCAGGATCAATTCCTGGCATGTTAGCATAGGACCAAGCAAAAGCTTTGTTGCGGGCACAGAGGAAGGTAATGAAGGCAGTTTGTTCTGATGCAGTAAGAGATTGTCTGATCTTCACAATGTGAGGATCATCCTCGGTGTGGATTTTGATTTCTATAGTCGACTCATTCAACATGGTTTGAGTATCAGATGGCAAGGCGCGTTGAATATAAGAGTCGTCTGCACCAAGGTAAGTGAGGATGGAGTCATCATCCTGGCACTCAACAACATTAATTGAAGGTGAGTCCTCTTTGATCATGTCTGGATACAGAAGGGGAAGAGAAGATGGGTCTTCATTATCGCATTGATAAGTGAGAGGACCCAGGAAGATAGCGTTTATGAAAAAAAAAAGTTAGGAGGGATAGATTCAGGGTCTATCGACTCTATGGGTGACGATGGCAAAATGGGTGATGATGGTTCGGAAGGGGTGACTTCATCACCTTCCTGGATATAGTGGATATGTGATGTTTTTAGTGTAGGTGGTTCAGAGAATCCAAGACCACGAAGATCTTTGTGTTTGCGTGTAGTAATGGGAATGATCGTATGTCGGCCTTGTTCATAAAGACTGAAATCGAAGCCCTTCCAAGCATAGCGCGTCAGGAAGGTGAGAGCGAAATGACGATTAGTTAGATATTGAAAATCAGATTGGAAGGGGAGCACACCAAGGGGAGGTTCAGGGGTGACAGTGGATGTATCGATACCCCCATACGTTAGGTTGGTGCGGCAATTAGGTGGTCCATAGGAGATTACTTCCCCCACATGAACGGTCATAGGTAGGATGCGCATGTAACTGTCCGTAATCCTGTGGGGTATGGAACGTGCTAACATTATACAGGTGATACTCCCCCGGTGTAAGGAATTGAAAGACATCTACTAAAGGATCTGAGGTTGGGACATTGTCTGCGGGAAAGGAAGTGGTATTTGCGACGGCGGTTTCATTGGTTGAAGGTGTAGGTGCAGTTGAGGTGGATGGTTGAGGTGTGGTTGAAGTGGATGGTTGGGTTGGATGAATGGGTGTCTTGACTGGTACAAGCACATCATTAGGGTGATATAACATATTGCAGGTTTTGAAGGGGGGAGGGTCAGCTTTTACGGTGTAGGACTTCCCCTCGTACTCGAATTTTATGCATCTATGTAAGGTGGAGGGAACGCATCCCATAGCCTGGATCCAAGGGCGGCCTAACAACATGTTGTATTGGAATTCACCCTCAAGGACATAGAAGAGTTCAGGTAAGGTACATGGCCCTACACGAATGTTAAGGATCATAGTGCCTAAGGTAGAAGTAATAGCATCGTTGAATGAATGCAGCATGGTGGGGTTGGCACACATGCAGCTAGAGGGGATATTCATTTGTTGGAAGGATTTGGAAGAGATGATGTTTAGGCTAGCGCCCCCGTCAATCATAACACGATGCACCCGAGATGTCCCAGACGTAAGCTGAGATGAAAAGAGTGGGGTCAGGATCTTCTGCACCAAAGTCAACAATTTCATCTTCCGAGAAACTGACAGCATTAGTCTGCTGTATAGGGAGGGAAGTGATAGATTGTTTGGTGAGAGAAGCAATGTGGTTGGGTGTTAAGATGGAGGTAACGGGCAAGGTTTCATTAGGTAAGACCTCTATCCCTTGAAGGATTTCAACGAGATCTTGTCGATGAGATTCAAGAGGTCTGAATGAGATCATACAGTGTCATTTTTACAGGTGATTGGTGAAGTTGTTTGATCATGGTTCGGTGGGTAACTCCATCAGAGATGGGGTAGGTAGGTCCACGAATAACCACTTTAGGTGGTGGTGTGATCGGGATGTGGACGGAGAAAGAGAGGCCACAAGTGTGCTTTCTTTAGCTTTCCCATTGTTTTTCTGCCCTCGAGTAGCAACACTAATCATGTTGATCTCATGAACACGAGAGGAGGAAGATGGTAGGGATAAGTCATGGTCTTCGAGAGGTGGGGTTGTAATAATGATAGATCTTGGTGAGGCGGGGACAGGTGGTATAGGAGAGGGAATTGAAGCTAAAGGTCTCTCCCTTCGTAAGTTGTCTTTCTTAACCTTTCTATCTGAGAGAGGTGACTGACGAAGGATGGCTTTCAAAGCTTTGCATCCCTCTACATCATGTCCTGGTGTGCGGTGGTAAGCGCAGATTTTAGACTCATCATAACCTATAGGTCGAGGTTTAGATGGATCATAAGGTCTAAGTGGGGGTAGGGAAATAGTCGCATTCTCCACCAACATATCAAGGATCTTAGTGTAAGATCCTTTAAGTGGGTCAAAGTCAGAGGAAGATGAAGCTATTGATTGGGTGGGTTTTGGTAATGTTTGGGTATGGTTGGTTCGTACAGATGGTGTTTTAGATAAGGGGTTTTGATAATTAGATTTAACTAAATGTGGCTTCTTCGGTGCAAAAGGTATGTTTAGCTGGTTAGATGGTGAGGCCACAGATGATGTGGTAGCAAGAAAAAACCACGGAGAAAGAGGAGTGACAGCAAACAAATCCTTTGATGATGGAGTCTGTTTAGGGTTAATAGGTGGATAGGATCTCTATATGGATGTAGAAGGTGCAGGTCATTTTAAAGAAAACGCAGGAGGTACGATGTATTGAGGCAAGGTGGAGGGGTGAGGTCCCAATATAGAAGGTAGGTGTGACGGCGAGGGTTTTAGTTGTGACAGAGGCATAGATTGGACTTGAGGAGATTGGGTTTGTCTCCTAGGTGGATGGACGGCTTTATTTTTGGATAAATCTAACCGTTTAGGTGGGTGTGTTAGGCTGGGTATTGGTGAAGTCCCAAGCATAGGGGGAGGTTTGGTTAGGTTAATAGAGGTGGATGAGGTATTTGGTAGAGATGAGGGGGGTGAAGGTGAGGACATAGGCATTTTGAGTTTTTGTAAACACCGCGGGTATATGGTAGAGGTGTCTGGATCGGTCATCTGCATCTGAGTGGAGCATGGTGTACTCAAATGTTCCCATAGGACTCATCTATCTTCGGAGGGGTGACAATCCTCACATGTGAATAGGAAATTTTGTATGGAAGAAAGGTGGGTTGTGATTTTGGTCCACTATGGGTGTGATACAGGGGGTAAATGAGGCACTGTATCAATGGGCGTTAAGAGGTCAACCGGTTGCTAAAAAGATTTAGGTGATGAAGAACTAATAGGTAGGAGGGCATATCTGAGAGGATCCATCATGATTAAAGAATTTGGTGATGTCGGTTCAAGGGGTTTCTCATCTAAGGATGACAAAAAAAGTGGCGAGCCTTCCTCTTGTACAGCAAGAGTGGTAGAAGGAGATGTTTGGGAAATAGATAAGTTAGATAACATCCGCTCACAGTCTTGCAAGGATGTGGTGTAAGAAGGCTCATCTGTGAGAAGGGAACTCTGGGTGGTTAATTCCTTTATGGGTAAAGGAATGGCAAGGTTATCATCTTGTCTTGATGGTGGTGAAGGGGGTTCGGGTTCCTGCGTTAGTGAAGAGGCTTGATTCAGAATTTTCTCAATAGAGGCTTTTGGTTGGGAATCGAAAACTGCATGGATTTCATGAACACTCTCCTCGGCTAAGATATCTTGGTTTATGTTACTGTTAGAAGAGTGGTTTGGGAATGGTTTATTGAAGATTTTCAAATTTCGGTTAGCAGGGGCATTAGGATTATCGAGGGTTATATCCCCTACATCAACCATTTCCTGCACTATGTTTTTCAACATCTTACAGTTTTCGTGACTGTGTCCCTTCACGTGGTGGAAGTTACAGAAGTCATTTTCTTTGTACCAAGAAGGTATAGCACGGGTGGAATCAAACCCGGAGTGAGGTTTAACAGGAGGCAAGGTGATAGCTCCTGCTTTGAGCAATTTTTCCAATATGACACCATAAGTTTCTCCCAAGGGAGTGTAATTGATGGGCTCAGCTTTATACTTATAGGTGGTTTTTGGCGGGGTATTAGACGGTGCTTGGGATTTGACCATCACCACATGGACAGCTCCTTTTGATTTCGAAGCAGTCGATGCGTGAGAATTGGTGGTGTTGGGTTTGTTGGTGGAGTCTTGGGTTCGGAAATTAGGGTTTTTGTTGCGCAACCACAATTTCTCTTCCTCTAAGGCTCGAATTTCTAGTTTCCGAGCCATAGTAAAGGCCTCATCAAAGGTGCGGAAAGTTTGAATTTGGAGGGTAGGAGAAATGTGCTTAGCGCAGGCCCGTGTAAAGAGTTCGATGAGTTCGGCCTGAGGCAAGGCATAAGTAAGTTGGTTGATGAGACCCCGCCATCGTCCAACGAAATCTGCGATAGATTCATCTTCAAATTGTCGGATGGCATAGAGGTCGGTGATAGATACTTTCTTAGCAATATTAATGGAGAAATGATCCAAGAAAGATTGGGCTAATTGGTTAAAAGAGAAGATTGAGTGTTGGGTTAAAGAACTGTAATACTCTAAGGCGGGTCCTGATAAGGACATGGGAAAGGTGCGGAGTAGTAAAGCATCGTCATGAGCAATCAGATAGCAGGCATGTCTAAATGATCGCAAGTGTTGTTGAGGATCCTCCTTATTATTAAAACGAGTGAATTTTGGTAATTCCCATTGAGGAGGATATGAATGAAGGGGGACAGAAGGATGAATAGGCTCCCAAAAAACTTGCTCGTATGTCAGGGTGCTATGGCTTCCTGAAATAGAAGCCTCCAGATTTTGCATCTTGTCCATCATGTGTTTGATGAAATCAGTGGTTGGATGAGATGATGGTGCGGTTGTTGTAAAAGGTGGAGGATTGGGCCAAGGGCCTCCACTAGACAATGGGGGGGCTAAATGTTGATAAGGTATTGAGGACGAATATGTTGAGGTGACCAAATAGGGATGTCCTATATAAGGTGTTGAAGCCACCGGATAAGTGTGTGGAAATGAAAAGGTGGGCGGAGCTTGAGAAGGAAAGCTCGTGTGGATAGGTGGCAGAGAGCAAGTTATGAAAGGAGCAGTCTGCGAGAGAGACGAGGTAGGAGTAGTTGGCGGTAATGATACGTGGGGCCCCAGATTAACAAAAGGAAAGCCAATCTGTGCCGTAAGAACCTCTGAAGCCACTGAGTTGGGAGACGGGGCTAAGGATGAAGAAGGAAAGGCGGAGTTATTAGGTGGGGAAGGAGATAAGTGAGCGGCTATACTAATAGGCATGCCAACAAGGAGTTGACCGTCGGGTGTACGGTCAGGGGCATGAGACAAATAGTACTGTACAGTGCTAGGATTGGCGTCCAAAAATTTCACAAATTCCTTATCTCCTACAGGGATTTTGGGAACCTCACTGGTGTCTGTAGGATTCCCTATAGAATGTGAAGGGGGTGATTCAGGAAAAGGCACGGAACAGGCATGTGAAACCATGGTTGCGGCTTGTTTCCGAGTGATAACAACCATGGACAAGAGTACACAGCAGGGATGTAATCTATCAGGAACAGAAGCAGCAAAAAAATGTTGGAATTGGTAGGTTGCTGGTTTTGGGAACTATGAAAGACAGTAACCGATATCGATTAGGTAACTGATGTCGGTCAGACTGTAGCCGACGTCGGTAAGTTAACCGATGTCGGTATAATAGGACTGGTGTAAGAAGCTGTAGGAAGTTGCTGATTTGGGGTTAACAATGCTTAGTATGCCTACCCAACTATTCTGAAGTGATCACTAAAACAGTGTAGGACAGAGAAACAAAACTAAAAACAAGCAAGATGCACAAGCAAATCAAGAGACTAACCCTAGGATTAGTTTTAATTATTGTGGGCTTATGCCTTAGACACAAGATGATGTCAATCCTAAATAGAAGACTTAGGGGAAATGTCAAGTTTGTTTTGGCTTATAAGGTTACCTCAATCGGGTGGAGGAATACCGGAAAAGGGGGATGTTTGAGCTGTTGTGTTAATTTATGATGTGATTTGGTATGTGTTGTGCAGTGAAAGTAAGATTAATTTCTTGTCAATATCATGGATATCACCCCCATGTGTACGACCTGTTACTTAATCTATGTTCACTAGAATTGAAAACAACAAGCAAGAATGTGATGCACGTGTTTTAAACCCAAATCGAAAATGATATTCGATGAAGCAAGGAGATGATTTTCACTAATGCAAAGATGTGAAAGCAAGACAAATTCTTTTACCAAAATGACAAAATATTTTGTGAATATTTAGTAGAAACAAACTGTAAGTATGCTCCCTATATGAAAGCAAGCAAGAAAGAAAGAAACCCAAAATGGGTCCCACCGGGCGTGCCAAAATGTTTCGCACAGAATGTTTCTGTTCTTGGAATAGAGTTGCTTCTATCCTTTCATTCTCTTGAGAAACAGATAAGGGTTAGGGCTAGGAGGAATACCTGTTGAATGTTTGGAGGGTGTGCGCGTACCGTAGAGAGAGATCAGATCGATTGCGAAGAACTCCTTTTTGTCTGGGAAGGACTACCTGTAAGTAAGAATACAAGACCACTAGATTCTAATTAGACAATAAATGAGGGAACTGCCCTAGGCCTAGGAAATATTGGACTTCCTTTTGAAGGTGGTCAGTTCCCCTGCTAATACGAATTAACACAAATTCTAACAAAGAAGATATTGCAAAATTACAATTTAATTACCTTGTTAAAACAATAGAGAAAAGGCTCGTCTTGGTTTTGAATCATAGTGACCGATGCCGGTCACTGTCACCGGTACCGGTTCCTAATAACCAATATCGGTAGGGGCAGTGATTTAGGGGCTTTTAGTGAAGGTTGGCTATAAGGTGGCTATGGTGTTTATTAGGCTGGTAAATGATTGGGGATAGGTAATGGGGTGATGGAGAAGACTCAGACAGTATGGGGGCTGTTCTTGGGGGCAATGTAAGGGTAGAGGAGGTACAGTTAGATGTAGGGTGTTACCGGGTAGTGGATCTGGGAGTAGACTTATAATTACTGTGATTCAGAAGTCCAAGAAATGTTATTAAAAGAACGTACAAGACAGTACTTACTAGTTCCTGATGAAGATACAGGTCCAAAGACTATGATAACAAAGGCAAGGCTCAGGTAGGATGATCGGACAATCAAAGATGTGCTATCTTCTCTCCCAATGCTTGGATGAGTGTCACTGGGATCTGGTTACTCAGTTGCAGTCTTGGGCTTGATGTCCTTCTCTGCAAACTCCTTTCTTTCCTTCACTTGTCTCTGCTCGGCCAAGTGAATTCCCGATCTTTCCAATGAATTCCAGATCCTTTCTTTTTGGTTGGGGGAGGTCATTTACAGAGAACCGATGGCGGTTACGTAACCGACAGCGGTCGAGTAGGAACCAATGTCGGTTAAGTCAAAGTGGGCTATTTTTAGTAAAATAGCCAACCTTCCCTCCTTTTCTTCCGAGGGATTAGTTGTGGGCTTGGTCAAGTCATTATTAGGTTGGTTTTGGTGTGGGTGAGGAGTAATTAGTCATGGGTGTGGATGTAGACCAAGTTATAGGTCTTAATTAGGTTAGTTTAGGATTAGGGCTAGGTCATGATGAGGTGGTGAAATGAGGTGGCAGGTTTGGAGATGTGGATTTATTAATTATAAGGTAATTAATAAATAATTGTGTAAGGTTTAGGTGATGAGGTTAGGTTGCGAAATGAGATGCGGGGCACAGGGGGTCGTAAGACACAAATTTGGTGTCTACAGCGGGATTGTTCAAGGGGAATATCTCAACAACATGCTTTTTGAACTCCACACACATTGGAGAGCTAAATCTACATGTATTTCTCTTTTGCTGTGTTTTCTCATTTTTAAGAACTTAAAAAGAACTTTTTTTTTATCACACTTAAACACTTCAGTTTTGGTCCTTAAAATGAAATAATCACATTGGGAAAGAACTTGTTTGACTTATCTTCATTGAAATCAAACACTTCGGTTTTAGTGCTTAAAAATAACATTGACCTTTTTCATTTCTGTCAAAGTGTACCACAAACCATGGATGAACCTCTGCAATAGGATGGAAAGGATTCATCAAAATTGGTAGGGAGACTATTTGATTTTTTATTTTTCACCCTTGCACACAAATCCAAAATCAGGAGGTAGAGGACCTTTAAACAAAATTTCATTGAATGAAATAAACTCCTTGGAAGTGACTTCCTCAAGATTGTGATTAATGAACTCAATATGTATTTCTAAAACCAAAGTTATAATAGATCATGGAACTGTTTTAGTGCATAGCCTTACCAAAAATTGAACACTTGAGTCCCTTAGTCATCAATGGTCCTGTAAAAATCCTTCTGTGAAGATAGGCCCCTTTTTTAAGCCATTAATAACAGTATTATACTATAGTGCCCATCGATAGGGCTCCTCAACCAGATTTTAAATATTTTCCAAACCTTCCTCTGAGATGTATACACTATCCTAAGCGGGTCCCCGTTCCTAAAAAGCCTATGCCTAACATCGTCTTTCACTATCAATGCCTTAAAATTTAAAAGAGATAATCACCTAGACTTGTTGAATTGACTCTGTTTTATTAATTCAGGTTAGAACTAATGTTGTGGTGTTGGAGCCTATGTTTATGGTATGGTCTAGAATGACCCACTCCACAAGTGTTGGAGTTTAAACGGTAAATTTTGGCTCAGACTTTAGGAGCATTCTGCCGTCATCTGTTGTGGCCACCATTGTGACATTGTTGTGGCACCCCTTGTTGTTAAGTTATTGTGGAAGTTGTTGTTAATTGGTTGTCATCATCCATGGTCATATAATCCTTTCCATCATCCATGGGAAGTTGATCCCAGGTTATGACTATCAAACTTTTATCTTTAGGACTTCTTAAAAGGATTGTAATCTACTTATGATAGAGAGGTGTTAGGGTATCCTTGAAGATATCTTGAGTATTCAAGAGGTGACTCAAGAGTGATCAAGGTTAAGAAATTGGGTAGTCAATTATGGTTTAGATGTAGTTTATCATCTTTCAAATTGGAATATGTGAGTTCAGGGAACACCGATCCAGCAAGACTATGATAATTGTCATTAGCCATCTTAGGCTTTGATAGTAAAATATGAGCAAGCTTCTTAGTGGACGTAAGACCACATTGGGTGAACCACATTAAATATTCTCTTCTCTTCTTTTTTGCATTATTTATTTATGACGATATATTTCTACAAGTATAATACTTCTATATAGTTTTCCTACTGCTGTGATTTGAGGAATTATTTCCGCATATTTTTTCAGTAAATCCTAACTGGGAGCGGTCTTCTTCAAAGGACTTGTAATGCCCACTTAGATATCTCTTTGTGAGCCAACCCCCTCCTACGATTCAGTCGGTTCCTCCTTCTCGTCTTCCAGCTGATCTTTCTTCCAATGCTACAGCGACAGTGACCTTTACCCATCCTTTGGCATTGGCACCATAAATAACTAATCCAGAAGTCAAAATCCTTAGTTAGAGTTTGTTTCCCACCATATCAAATCAAATCAACACCCCAATTCCTCAATCCATCCCAATTCAGTCAATAAGTGTAGGAACCCACCAACCATAGGCTCCATATTTTATTCAAACCCCTTTCTCTCAACCACTCGTCATCTCACAGCATATTTATACTCAAGCTCCCTCATACCAAATACCTCACCATGCATCACCCAGAATGCCTAGTTATTCCTTTTATCATCCTATTAATCAATAAATGAATCCCCCATTAACGCCTTAGCAAAACATGCCATTCACTTCTCATATGGGACATATCAAAATGTCTGCTCCTCAATCTGATGTTGTCCAAATTCTTTTCAAGAAAATTACAGACCTCGAAGCCTCCACCAAAGGGGCTCACCCTTCATACTCTTTTGAAGAAGTATGTAATGAACCGATTCATCCATCAGTGGCTTTTAAGTCTTATCCTCCGTAATGGGAACTTCCTAAGTTCTCAAAATTTCATAGTCAGGAGGATCCTCAACAACACCTGCGAGCATTTAAGAATGCTTGCTACTTTATAGTCCAGGACCAGGAGCTTATGCTTTGTACCTTTCCTATGTCTTTAGCAGGGCCCGCTTTAGACTGGTACAATAACATACCCCAACATTCTCTATTTTCTTTCTCTCAATTAGCCCAAATGTTTGTTGAAAACTTCTCAATAAATATCAAACATAATATCTCAATCACATATCTTTATAACATTCATCAATTCAATGACAAGTCTATTACAGACTTTGTCACTCGTTGGAGAGGAATAATAAATCAGTTGTCCTTCTCCCTCCCTCAATCTCAGCAAATCGAGTTGTTTAATCGATCTTGCACTAATAATATTTCTTCCACTTAAAGGATTCAAACCTTTTATACATTTGAAGAAGCCTTTATGATGGCATGCAAACTTGAGTCTCGCGTCATCGAACAAGGGAAGTTAAAACTTTGGTCTAAGTCTAAACAAGATTTTTCTCGATTTATGAAATCAAACCCTTCTTCTTCTAACAAAGACAAGAATCAGGGTTCCACCAACACTATCGTATTAAAAACATCACGATATGATAACACTTCTAATCAAACACCTTGGAGAGACTCTTCATCTTCTTGAAAAGGACCTCTATCATCTCGGTCTTTTACTTCGTTGGGGGAATCATATGCTTCTATCTTAGAAAAAATGTTGGAAGTTCACATGATCAAACTTCCTCCCATTAGAAATTTTGATGAGAACCAAGAACAACCATTCTGGTATCGTGAAAATGAATTCTTTCATTATTATAGAAGTAAAGGCCGTGACATTGAACGATGTTAGACCTTCAAAAATCTAATCCAAAAATTCATTGATAAATGCAAGCTCATTCTAGATAATCAAAATGCCCCCCCAAATCAGGTGCTTGATGTTTTTAAATAGCCTTTTCGAAATCATTCCCCAAATAATGATGCTTCGGGGTCTCAAAAATGAAACACACATACTATCAACACCATTTCTACTGATAGTTCTTCTAATTCTGAGCCATCCACAAACGTGTCGAATGAATCAAAACTTCCTTCCGCTCCTTCAAATTCTGAGATTCCACCCTCCTCAGAGGGTCTATCTTTGAGTCTTACTTTTTTGTTATAAGGATAATCATCTCCTTCCACCTCTCTATCATATCTTCCACCTATACCTGATATAGTATCCTCCTCATCTGTCTCATCATCAGATATTCTTTCGGTGCTTGAGTCATTTACATCCCTTCAGGTTTCCACTACAGATACTTCTACTTCTGTTGCTCCCATTTTTTCCATGACCATGCCTTTGGTCAATGTACCCATAGTTGTACTAACTTCTATGCCTTTGGAAGCACCTTCGATCTTGACTCTTCATGTCTCTTTTCCTACAGTAATTACACCCACAATTACTGTGTCTGAAGTACCCTCCTCACAAGAGGATGCTTCTTCATTACCTACCTCTTCCACCAGTGCTTCCTTTCCTATTAAGGAAACATATAAAGAGATAGCATCGACACCTATACTTTTGACTCTTGAACTTAGACATAAACAATTGGAGTTTAAGCCTATGGTTACATCATCGGTATCATCTCCTTTACTTCCTCTGAAATGGTTACAATCACCTTATACGGTCAAAGTTGTCACCATCACTGAACAGGGAAAACCAATATTTTAGACCATCAAAACTCTTGTTTCCCTTCCTTAAAAATCCCTCTTTGTGCCTCATAAAAGACTGGATTTATCCACTGAAAAGGTGTCTTCTTCTGCAACACCATCTTTACCAGTGCCTCCTAAACTGGATTACCTATTGGAAAGGCGTCATCTCTTTTATCAGAACCATCATATTCATCACTAAAAACCAAAGCACCTTTTGTGCCACCTATCAAATCTATTTTGGGAGCTCCTCCCCCATCTAAATCAGTCTTATCTAAATCACTGTTTGTTTCAGCCAAGCAGCCTTCTTCATCTCTGAAGACTAAAATACTTGTAATGTCTTCGTCATCTTCAAAATCTATCTTAGGATCTCATCCCCTGCTAAAATCAATTTTTCCTCACTTGATTCCATCTCAAGCACCTAAGGCATCTTCTCCTAATGTTTAGAAAAGAAAAACAGTCTCTAAAAAGACTGTCAAACTATATATTCATGCTCTTTTACCTCAGCAGTTTGCTAAGGCTAAAGAGGTTCCTTCTTCACCTTTTTCCACATCTTTGTCTACCAGATTCTATATTGAAATCCTTCACCAAATTATTTAATCTTCATCCTATCACTTCCTCCAATCAAACCCTATAATCCCAAAGGAGTAAAACCTTCATGGTTTAACTCTAATTTGATTTGTACTTACCATCACACTCAAGGTCATGACACCAAGCGATGTAAAGCCCTACAATCTATTGTTAATAGCCTTTTGGAAGAAAGTGATCTTCTATTGGAGGAGGAGGAGGAAAAATGTCTCTTGTCATGCTAACTACATCTGAGCTTGAATGGTCTACTCAGGCCCCCAATTCTATTGATATCACTCTAGATGATCTTCCACCTTCTAAAATATACATAATTCGTATCGCCACTAGAACACAATGGTACGATAATCCATCATCTTCTATAGCCTCTCGACCATGAGTCATTATTTCTACTGCCCCTGAAGGAGTTACTCCTTCCTCATCAGCCTTGAGACCTCAGGTCTCTATTCATGCTTCACCTCAAGCTCAAATTCTTGTGTCAGTTGAGGAGAGTGTTATGAAACAACTCACCCATGCTCCGGTCAAAATGTCTCTTTTTGACCTCATTCAGTAATCTCCCTAGCATTGCCAAGCTCTGATTGATAATATACACCACATCACGGTGAATTTAGATGAACCCTAGCCTTTGAAGATGGTTGTTGGATTAAATAGACATTCAACCACCATCTCCTTCGAGGATTCTAAAATTCCTCCCCTTTCTCCTAAGGATTTAGAAGGTCCTCTCTTTATCAAAGTCCAAATCAATAACACTACGTTAAAACACACTATGATCGACAGTGGCAATGCACTCAACGTCATTTCCTCCCACACATTTGAGAAACTTAAGTTACCAAATAATGTAGTGTCACCACCGCCTTTCACCCTTTGATCATTTAACGATCAGCTGACAGTTACTTTAGGAACTGTGGTCCTGCCCATTCAGGTAGGCAAGAAAATTCTTCACAAGTTTTTTTACATTGTTGAAGGGAAATTCCACTACAATATGAACCTCAAATGCTCTTGGATTTGTAAAATGCACTGTGTCCCATCAACCCTCCATTGATGCATAAAATATCAGTATGAGGGAAAAATCTATACTCATCCAAGAGACACTTTTCCATCCACACAATGTGACATGACCACAGGGTCGGTCCCTCCAAAGGAGAATGTTGATTCTCTTGACAAGGCTTCATCTTCTTCCATACCTGTAACAAAACTACCAGATCTACAAAATCTGGAAGATACATTGTAGTGTTTTTCGCTAAGAGAGCTTCCCCTTCTCTCTTTTGATGCCCATCTCAAATCCAATGAGTATGGTAGGCTAGGAAAATAACCTAAATATCAACCAAGTCTTGGCCACATCATCACCATTGGTCTACCCAATCAACATACTGACTTCATCTATGCTGGTCTTGATACACCTCACTGTCATCCAGATTCCCCTCCTAGGGCCAAACCCTATTTGGAAGGGTTTGATTATCTACAGAATCCCACGTTCACAAAATCTTATGTATATCGATGCTCATGGAAGGGATTTGGCCTGGGAAATTATGAACAGGGTGTGCATGACCTCGCATCCATTCCAACTCTTAAACCACATCAAAATTTTGGTTTAGGGTTCAAACCTCCCTCGAAAGCCACCATCACCATTCTTGTTGAGCCTCTTTCCATTGAGGAACCATCTTCTCCCATCAGGTCTGAAGCATCACTCAATGTGGATGACATCATTTCTATCCCGCCTAACTTTTTTTTAGTAAATACCATTTCCCTAGGTCTACTGACCTATAGGACTAATGGCAAATCCACTTCCATACCATTAGTCTTCCCTGAAATAGTTGGAGATGATTCTCCTACTATCAATACTATCCACTGTTCAGATGATGATTTTGTCCTTGCCTATCTGGGGGTGGAGGTTTCTTATCTTCCTAAAACCATTCCTTCTGACACATTTACGCTTCTCAATGAAGCCATTGTCGACCTTAATATAAGGACTTCTGAAGACCCTCGCATCATTAAGGTCGTCCAATCTCTTAACCCATAGGAGTTAGGAGACTTTTTTGCCTTTCTTTCCAACCATCCCCAAGTGTTTTCTTGGTCATATGAAGATATGCCAAGGCTCGATCCTAACATCATGGTCCACAATATCGTTACTCTTCTAGACATCAAACCAGTTAAACAAAAACTACATAAGATGCATCCTCATGTAGCTCTTCTCGTTAAAGAAGAGATGCAGCACTTGCTTTCTATAAACTTCATCCAAGCCATTGACTATCCACAATGGGTTTCAAATTTAGTACTAATAACCAAAGCTACAGGGAAAATTCAAATTTTCACTGACTTTCAGGATCTTAATCTCGCTTGCCCAAAAGATGATTTCCCTCTACCTAATATGACCAACTTGTGGACTTAATTACAGGTCACGAGATGCTTTCTCTGATGGATGGTTTCTCTGGTTGTAATCAAATTATCATCGCACCAGAGGATCAACACAAGAATTCCTTCATAACTCCTTGGGGGACTTTCTATTATCGCGTCATGCCCTTTGGTCTTAAGAACACAGGGGTGACTTATCAACGTGCAATGACCTACATATTCCATGACCTCTTACACAAAATTGTAGAAGATTATGTCGACGACATCCTCAGTAAATATAGACACCATGAGGATCATCTTCTCATTCTTTTTCCTCTCTTTGAGAGACTCGTTCATTTTTTTCTTCACCTAAATCTGTCTAAATGTGTGTTTGGCATTCTCACTAGTAAAATCTTAGGCTTTATCATTTCTATCAAGGGAATTGAGGTCGATCCCATGAAAATAAAGGCTATCATCAAGATTCCTCCTCCTTCCAACTTAAAGCAGCTTTGTGGTCTTCAAGGACACCTTCAATCAGTGCGTCATTTTATCTCACAACTTTCAGACTGTTATCAACCTTTTCATCATCTCCTCCATAAAATTTTTCATTTTGAATGGGACGGGAATTTTCAAAAAGCCTTTGATGATCTTAAAGATTATCTTCTTTCTCCACCTGTGATTACACCTCCACACAAGGGGGAGCCATTCTATCTGTATATATCTATGACTGACCATGCTCTGGGAGCCATGATCTTGCATCGAGATGCTAATGGTAAAGAACATGATGTCTATTATATCAGTCAACCTCTTCATGAGTATGAAAATCACTATTCCGAAGCTGAAAAGTTGTGTTTTACTCTCTTCTTCATGACTTCTAAACTTTTTCATTACCTCCTTAATCATAAAACTTATATTGTTAGAAGTGTCAATCCACTCAAGACAATGCATGTGAAACCTTATCACACTGATCGTATCACTCATTGGCTCATGCTCATGACAGAGTTTGACCTCGAGTTCATCTCCTAGAAATCTATCAAGGGTCATATTATTGCTAATCAATTGACTGATACCCCTCTTTTGGACACTCAAGTCCCCCTCACTCAATTCCCAGACGAGTACATCCAACAAATCGATTTTGGTCTATCTCCATTTAAAGTAAAACTCTTCTTTGATGGGTCCAAGTGTCAACAAGGGGGAGGTGTAGGTTTCATCACGATTCCTCCTTGGGGTACACCTATCCCTGTCACACACAAGCTTAACTTTGAATTTACCAATAATATGCCCAAATATGAAGCCCTCATTTTAGGTCTTCAAAATGCCATTAATCTTGGTGCTCACCATATCGATATCTTTGGTGACTCTGAAATCATCATTAATCAAGTCACTGGTGTCTATCAGTGTAAAAATGATATCCTTCAAAAATATCATGATATCATTCTCTTCCATCTTCAATCTTTCAATAAATTTACTATCCAGGCTATTCCTCACACTGTAAACCAATTTGTAGATATGATGGCTTCTTTAGCCTTGCTTATTCCTCCATTCACTGAAGACTCATGACTTTATGTGGTTGTTTAGCGTTTAGATCAACCATCTCATCTCAAGAAGTTAACTTTGATCAATGCTATAACAAATGATACTCAAGATGAGTGGTATCAGCACATTTTTTATTATCTATCTTACTCAGTGCTTCCTCTAGATTTGACTTCCAATGGCAGAAAACATTTTATCAAACGTGCAAACCACTATACTATCCTGGGTGGAATCCTTTACAAACATGGTTTTGAGGGTATTTTTCTTAGGTACCTCAAAACCCCTAATCATCTAAGGTTATTTAGGAGGTCCATGATGGTATCTATGGTGGACACTTTGGTGGTTTGGCCATGGCTAAGCACATCCTACATTTAGGTTACTATTTTCCTTCTGTTAATCAAGACTGCTGTAAGTATGTCAAGAAATGTGTCAAGTGTCAACAACATGCTAATCTCACACATATCCCTAGTTAGGCTTTGCAACCTGCAACAAATTTGTTGCCTTTTTCACAATGGGGTCTTGATCTCATTGATCTCATCAATCCGTGCTCTTAATAGGGACATCACTCTATCATTAATGCCATAGAGTACTTCAATAAATGGTTGGAGGCTATTCCCCTTTCATCGACCAAAGCTAAACCTATCATTGATTTTATCTATCAATATATCATTTTTCACTTCGGTGTTCCTCATAAACTCGTTACAGACAATGGAGAGTCTTTTAAAAACAAATATTTTTAGAAAATTTGTGACACCTTCAATATTAAACTCAATTTTTCTTCTCCATACTATCTATAAGTGAATGGAAAAGTTGAGGCTTCTAATAAAACTTTGCTTAATATCCTTGCAAAGGTAACTAGTTGAGCTAGTAGGGATTGGCACTTACAAATAACTTTTGCTCTCTGGGCTTATCAGACTAGCATTCGTACCCGTACTAGTGCTACTCCCTTCTCTCTCATCTATGGGTCTGAGGCTGTCCTTCCTTTGGAAGTCTAGATTCCATGTCTTCGCATCTCTCTCAGAGATTTTGTCTCTGATGAAGACTATCGTTAAAACCATCTAGCATAGCTTGAGTTAGATGAACGTCATCTCAATGCTCTTGAACATCATCAAGTCTATCTTGAGTGTGTCAAGCATGCTTATAACAAGCATTTGTGGTAGGGTGAATTCCAAGTTGGTGATCTTATTCTTAAAGAAAACCAAAATGTCACTACTCTGGAATGGAGTCAACATGGTAAGTTTTCTCCTAACTGGATGGGACCATATGTTGTCACTCATAAGTATGGGTCCGGGGCTTATCGCTTATCTTCCATGGATGGTATACCTTAAATGGAACCTCTTAATGCTTTGCATCTAAGGCCCTTCTATTGTTAAAATCTATCTTACATGATCTTAGTCATACAATAGATCTTTCATCCATCTGTAACCAATCATGTATATCATAGTGATTTGGAACTATGTGGTTATCTGCATTATTTATTTTCATACCTTAAATATGAGTACCGCGGATCTACTCATGGCATTTTCCTTACGTATTTGTTCATTATCATGGTAGGAATACCTTAATCACTACTCCATTTGCCCTAGGTGTTCATCTTGATCAAATCCACTTCGGGCATGAGTACATGCTTATATATGTTTTCTTCCCCCCTATCTGATCTATCTGGTCTAAACTCAACTTCTTCCAAAACTACAAAAAAAAAAGATGCTATCCTAGTCCCAAAAGATAGATTGATCCCTCGAAGGACAGCTATCCATGCCTTATCAAATAAAATAAAAAATGTAGACCGTTCCTCGAAGGATGGCTACCATCAAATTCACAATACAGACTACTCCCTTAAAGGACAACTATTTGTTTTATGGAATTTTTGCAGTAACAAAATTCCTCTCTCAGCCAGTTTGTTCATTTGTTAGCATCTCTGAAAGACTTCCCATATTGATTAGTCTTTCCATATCTAGCAAACTAATCACATTGATTAGTTTACTTTTCTATCAAAAGAAAAATCATTCAGCTGTGATGTGAGACCTTTTTCGATCATATGGAGACCATGTTTTCCCCATATGAGCACATACTTAATCCTTCATGTATTCTGATGAGATGCATACCTATCTCTCATCCTTATCTCCTTCCTAGATCTATTTTGTGACTAACTAGTGTCAGGTTAATTTTATCTGTGTCTATAACCTTGTGTGCATCGTCTTTCGATTTACCATAAAGGTCTCTATTTATGGTTGGTTAGGGGTCTAGATTATCATTATTTTTCCTATCTAGGTTTACTGATTTTTATTTCTAAGGGATAAGATCATTGCATCTCTTTCTTTTCATTAAACCAAGTGGACATTACCCTTGTTCATTTGTTATTTATCCCGTTAAATTTACATTTGACATGTTAATTTAATCAATCAAATATATCATCTATCTATTCTCATCTTATCTACTTCATCTAAAAAACATCAAAACAACATATATTATGTGGATCCATCTATCTATAACATGTTAATGTAATCCAATATTCATCTATGACAAATCAAAATTAAATCACATCTATCTATCTGTATCTATCAAAGTTAAAAGCATGAGTACAATCACATGACATAAGGATGCATATATATATGAATGGCTTCAAATCGAGCTGTATACATCGTACAAAAATTCCTTCAAATCTAGGCTACATCAGTATCTCTCTACAAATCATATCTCTATATAGTAAAATCAGATAAGTGGAACATGCAGTCTCTTCCACCCTCCTCGGGCATGGGCACTCTCTCCTAACCAGCACCTACAGAGCTAGAGGTACCTGTAGTCATGACTCTATGACCTCCTTGATCTCCCCCGGTGCTTGTACCCTCTGATGCACCACCGGCAGTGGCTGTCCTCCTCCTTTCTCCATAACGAGGCACATCTGGGGCATGCTGTGTCAAAGCATCCTCATAATATTTCACCTTGGTAAGGAGAGACTGATAGGTACTCAAACTCATCATGTTAGGTTCTCTCAATGACATTGCTGGTGGTGGTGGTCCTCTTGCTATGGCACTCTGTGCCCATAACTCTGAGGTGGTTCCTGTATCACTATATTTGGCCCTAAGGGCCTCTCTATGTCTATGATATCGATCCCTTTGCTGGATCGATGTATCCCGCTCCTGACGAGAGGTGTCTCTCTCATGTATCAAGGTGTCCCTATCCTCTCTCAGAGTCCTAATCTCCTCGAGAGTAGTCTGGTGTGTATGTACTAGGGTAGCATGCTCTCCCTGCAGTCTCTCTAGCTCTGCCGATGTATCCTCCTCATCTAACTCTGCAGACACTGTGAGATGTTGCGGTAGCTCCTTGTGATACCACACCTCATAGCCCTCATCTACTACTACATCATCATCATCATCTGTGGGAGGTAGGGCCTCCCTAAGTGGATCTGTTGGGACCAGTATCAGTAGATCTATCTCCCTGCTATCCACTCTGTATGACACATATACATTCATAATGATCTGTATCAATCTGAATTATCTCATCACCCATAAAAATGGGACCCACTCTAAAATATCTAGCCTATGGTCCCTGACTACTCTATTGCATCTCAGCTCCACTAGGTAGGCGTCATGTCCGGCCCATGTAGGGTAGACCCTGATTGGCCTCCAGATAACCTGTGCTTATGTTAGAGTCCTGAATCTCTGGGCATACCACTCTGATGATCTTTCTATATCTCTAAGGGCCATGTCTACCCACCATCGTCGAAATCCATAATCAAGGGCTCCCTCTACTCTTGGCATCAATGGAACTCTAGATGTTATCATCACTGATATATGCTCATAAGCCCAACAGTGGAGTACAAAATTAACATCTATCCCAGTTTGTCTGCCTATGGTATATATCCATAGCTCATGAACTCTAAGATATCACAGATACAGCCAAACTGGAGTAGTGGGAACCATCCACCTCTAGAATCTGGTAGTGCATAATATGAGATAGCCATCTGGATCAAGGCTATCAATATACTCCTGGGGTCATCCTACCGGTACTGTGAGGCTATCCTCACATCCCCAAACACTATCTCTACATCATCTACCCTATCCCCATATAAATGTACTAGGGCCCTCCTCTGCTTCTCTCGGGTAGTAATCTCTATCAAGTCCCCTATAATCTAGAACTTGAGGAATATATAGATGTCCTCATGGGTGATGGTCATCTCACCCATATGAAACCAAAATGTGTAGGTTTGGCTATCCCACCGCTGCACTAATGCTCGCATGAGCTCCACATCTCGAGGCACCCATCGATAATAACAGAAACCCCCTAGTCTGGCTAACTCAAAATGGTGCCAATCGGCATCTGTCCACATCTGGTAGTATAATCTCCAATAGCTCGGGAATAGCATCCCACATGTGTAGGACCTCTCATGCCTACATCACATCAAACATCGTCATTAGTTTCAAATTTATCAATATCAACATCATTAAAATTTCATCAAAATCTTTCTCAAAAGATTCCAAATGTCTCATCTTTCCCATCAATGTCGACTATTTTCAATCGGCACCGTTTACTTTATGGTCGATGTCGATTGTATTACAATCGATGCCAATCACATGATAGTTGGCACCAATTTTTTCAATCGATGCCGACTATAAGGCAGAGCACTAAAAAACCCCTCTTTCCTCCTACTACACAAAAACATGAAATTACACAAATGTACAAAGCTAGGGGAGGACCACTTACCCCTGGCCACATCATCTTCTGCTTTTGACCACTCCCAGAAGCTTCCATGTTGCTCAAATTCAATTTTTTACTTTTTCTAAATCAATCCTCACAATGCAAATGAATCGTTACCATTCACCTTTTCTATATTTATAGGTTTTTACCTCGGTCAGCGCCGATTATTTTGGTCAGTGTCAATTCTTTGGGTCGATGTCAATTCATTGATTCGATGCCGATTGGAGACTATCAGGGATGAATGAGTCAATTTTTACATATTTTCTCATCTCATCATACCAGGATGCCCTTAGTTCTCATCTGTTTATCCTATCTTACACGTGTCACTCGTAACACATTGTCACCATCATTGAGACTTTATTTTGGGTACTTGTACCTTGTCGCCTTACATTGCCCCACATGTGTGTCACTCGTAACACAACTTTGGTTGTCATTCCCCACTTGGCGCATCTCATCATTATATATTTTTCATGTGCCACCCATAGCACACTTATTCTACCTTGTCTGGTAGCATTTCTATTACCAAGTCCACTATAATGGCCATATGTCGATTTCCATGGTGGCTCTCCTCTCGAGGCCGTCACTTCATCTTTCTTTTCTAAGCATTGATGCTTGGATTATTTATCTGATCATTGTTATGACCTTATTTCCACCTTTTGGCACATTTTTTTGGTGTTATCACCCATTCTAAGTTTTTCCCTATACATGGATAACTCGCATTTTTTGCAACCTAGAGATAGCGGGTCTGTAGGCACTAATGTCATCTCATTCGAAGGCCATCTAGTTGTACCTACCAATGTGTCACTATTTGGTTATTACGATAATGTAGTCACCTTTAACTCACAAGTCTATAGCCACTAACATCATCTCATATGAAGACCATCTAGTCTGCCCTACCAATGTGAGTTCCTTAGGTTGCTGCCTTTTTTTTTACGTGCGTCATCAATGATCTAATCTAATCCAGACGTCTAGTTGGGGCATCCTCTCTTCTATTCTTTTTCATCTACCTTTTTCAAACTTGGGATCAGTTGGCTTTTTTAGAGCCACCCATCCCTAGTTTGAGGGGGAGCACATCATCAATATTCTTCCTTTTCTTCCAAATCCTTGTTTTTGTCTCGTAGCATTGCTTATCATAAGATACTTGACAAAAGGGGCAAATGTAGACACCTAAAATTGGTTACTCAATTTAGTGTGCCCCATGGTTCCTTACCTATTCTATTTTTGGATAACCCGGTACACTTTTGTATCACTAATTCTCTTAGGGTATTAATTAAATATCTAATTTAAATGCCTATCCTAAGTTTTTTTCACCCCATTATATTTCACCCATGGGTAATTAAAATATTAACCATGTAATTCTATCTTCTACATTTATTCCACTTCTACTTATTCACCCCATATCATTTCGCAACCTCCCGTGCTATTATTATCCATCTATCCAACCTATTTCTCCTCTCCTAGAACCGTGCAATGGGATTCTTCTCGTATTTGAGTTAGAGGGATAATATTCTGATCCTCACAACTCATCCCTTTTCACCACTTTGGGAATCTGTTCCTTGATCGACGCTGACTTTTTCTCAATCAGCGCTGATTTTTTGGAACAATGCGGATTTTACCTTAGTCGATGCCGACTATAAATACATGACCTAAACTCAGTTCTGGTTAGATGGTAGAGACTTGAGAAATAGTGAAAAACTTGAGCAAATCTTGAAACTATCAATTGAGAGAAGGTGAATTCTGTCTAGATCAATCCCAGAGAGGTGCATCGTTATTCTTTCTACATAATATTGATATCGTTGAGGTTCTTCAGCCTCTGGGTGACTCCATTTCTCCCTCTAGCCAAGGTGGAACTCTGCCCACATCTCTGCAGCTCCTACAGGTTTCCACGATCTGGTCTACATCAACCAGTAATCAAGTTTCTTGTAATTTTTCCTCGATCAACACCGACCCAGTCCAGTCGACGCCAATTATCATCAATTGACACCAATCACCATCTGATCGATGCTGACTAGTCTATAGAGAGGTATAGAATTTAGGTAACACAAGTTCAGCTTTGTTTTTATAGTTTCCTACTTTCTTTTAGTTTCTGCTACAGTTTTTACATTCTATCTACTATTTTTAATCAGAAAATCTAAATATTTATTTGCATCTTTCATCATATATGTCTTTACTCTTAATTGAAAATGTGAACTGACATCCGCTAAGGAAGCTCATCGCTTCCCGGACCAGCTTTCCAAGTAGTTCACCCTTATATCTTCTAACCTCATCTTTTTCTGTCAAGTATTCATGCATCACAGGTTTCTTTGATCTTCTCTGTAGGATCACTCATGTACACCCATCTTAATTCCATAAGGATTTCTCTCCATCTACATCTTCAAATATTGTCCAATTAATCTGGTATCGACTTTATTTGTGTTTTTCAGGGTTTTTGTGTTTAGTTTGGTGCATTAACTTAGACAGGTAACAAACGCGGAAATTCTTAATCTATAATTAACTTACTAATAATAGTAAGGAAGAGACGGTTTGCACGCATCTAAAAATCCCAAGAACAACCAATTTTGTTAAGAAATGTGTGATAAAAAATGAGTTTGAAGAGAATGAAACATGTTTAGAACATGCTAGAAATGGCTTATTCAAATGTGTACAAAACCGATGGTCTACACAAACCAACAGTTACACAACTACCATAGCAGTTGCATAACCAACATCCAGGGAAAACTAGTGGTTATGAAAATTTTGGGAAAGTTGCATAAAATTCGGTGCGGTTCCGTATCTAAAGGCCAGAAAGCTAAGGAAAAGATGAAAATGGTTTAAGGAAAGATGGAAAAAGATATAAAAGTATGAGCAAGCTAAAATAACATACTGCAAAGGAGAATTTGGATTTGAACATCATTAGAAAGATAGTTCTTCGTCATAGGGGATTTAACTATTTCGACAACGTTACACCATGTAAAATCAGATGCATACATATTACCCCCTTGGAGAAGAATTTTAGCCATGAAGAGGTGTAAAACATAGAGTCATAGTATGACGTTCCCAAATGGGAAGTTTACAAGTTATACCTGACATTACCATGTGTTTGTAGTATGTCAATCCAAGCTTCACGTTACCTACAAGAAGAAAATAGGAATCAAGTTTAGATAAAGACATAATGGATAAGACATACTAAAATAAAATGATAAGATTACTTACCATATCTGTGGGGATAGAAATATACCTGCACTAGTGCAACGATCCTATCCTACAAAACGCAAATACTCAAAATAGAGTTAAAACACGTTATATATATATATATATATATATATATATATATATATATATATATATATTACTATTTCTAGAAATTATTTGCACCTACCCACTTAGTGAAATTTGAGCTCTAGATCGCTTGTGATGGTTTCAAGCAATAATAAATTCAAAATGAAGAGTGTGTCAATGTGATGGTAGCCCAGCCATCAGGAGGACCAGCGGGTCATGAATATGTGATTTTTTTGCACTTTTTTATTTCTACCCTAAAATGTGAAAAATGTGAAAAACTTAGCCTAGGGGGGGATGTTTTTCTAATTTTACAATTAAAATGTTCACTAGGGGGTGCCACATGGGATGGGATTTTATTTTACTGAAAAAGGTTAAATTTTGTATTTTTTTTGCATTTTTTGGGCCCTAGGGTACAACCCATGTTTCACAGACAGAATTACAATTGCGATTGCACAACCACCTCTATGTGTAGAACAATGGTTACGCAACCATGATGTTGGTTACGTATCCATCATAAGGTCAGAGGTAAATGCAGTATTTTCCAAAAGGTTATAAAACTTCCACTTTTTACAGAGGGAAGATTACAGAACTACCTCTTTGCACGGAGCAGGGATTGCGTAATTACCAGACAGAACCAAAATTTGACTAAGTATATTTTTTGTTTTTGATTATTTTTATGATGTTTGTGGTGAGCTTAACATGCATCATTATGGTTCTAACTTGCTCATTTTTTATTTTTATGAATGTAGGGCATGTATATCAGATGGATTAGAGCTCGGGAGTGCAACTAGTTTCCCCTTATTTTGGATTCTACTTCTCTAGACGAGAGGGACACACTACACATGGATTGGATATGGAGGATGTCCTAGAAATAGTTACTTGCATTGGCCATTTATTTTTTATGTGACCTATTGAGCTATTGGGATGTAAACCAAAATAATTTCTGGATGTTTGGAGTCAGAGGGGAGTGGACAATTACTCTTAAGGACATCTATCACATTTTTGGAGATCCTGTCATAGGTAGGAAGATGACTCTAAAGAGTGTGGTGTTAGTGGTATAGCTGGGTTGCATACATGGGAGATGCATTGGCATTGAATACTAGTTCCAAACATGACATGAGATTTTTGTTAGATACCTTTTCCCCTATCCCTGCCTTATGTAAGACCATCATTAGGATTTTAAATTCATGCTTGGTTGGGAATAAGGGTAGAGACAAGTTACTCTACTTTTGGGCCCCCATTATTTAGAGAATTGAGCAACATGACCACACATATGCATGGGGTTTGGATATTTTAGGCACTACTTACCATGATATTTACATTGTTTCTAGACTGTGGGGAAAGTCCCTTAGTTATCCTACACTTGTTATGAGTTAGGTCTATAAGAGGATGATCCCCTACCAGAGGGGAATTGGGATAGAAGATCCTAGGGTTATAAGAGCAACGAGGTGGGTTGGTATGGTTCCCCTTAAGGGGCCACATAGATCAGTTTCCAAACTTACTACCGATGACATGATTGCATGAAATTATTAGAATATGGTTAGCTTATGGGGTGAGGGAGATGTTATTGTTACTACTTGCAGCTCCACTACACATTTAGTGGATAAGAAAAGTAGGGTAGAGGTCCATCTAGTTCAGAGGGTGCCCCAGTAGTTTGAGTTACCTTACATTGATGCCCTCCCAAAGGTACCCAAAGTCTACAGAGGGATTTGAGAGGTGAGAAATGTCTCGAAGGGAAATATTTAGTGGATTGTTGGTTTTCTTGGGACTCTTATTGATACTCCACAAGTTGCACAAGACCTTGTCAGACCGAGTCCAATTCTATAGATTGAGGCCACACCTGCACATAGTGGGGAGGAGGAGGAGGACGAGGCTAAGACAGAGATGAAGGTAGAGGGGGAGATAGATGCGGAGGTGGAGGACAAGGAGGTTGGAGAAAAGGAAATTTATACAGAGTGGATGGCCACTAGAGAGGATTCTGTAGTAGGGAAGGTTGAGGCTGAGGCCAAGGATGAGACTTTTTACATGGAGGAAACTCTTCCGCCTATAGGAGGAGGAAATGATAATTCAATGTATAGATAGGATAAGGGTAGAGGAGAGAATACAGTCGAGGAGAGAATACAGTCGAGGAAATACTTTCTAAAACTCCTACACCACCACTAGCAATAGTTGATCCATTTAAGATTCCAAGAGAATACTCTTCTCTGACTCTACTTCTTAGACTAGATTGTTAATAGAATACACACTACTATGTTTTTGTTTTTCTAAATTTTTTTAACTTGTCATTGCTTTACTTGTGTTTTACAGATAATAATGAGGGTTGGTGAGATATTATTCATAGGATTGTTGATGCAAGAGCATCAAGGACCAAGGCATAATAAGGTCATACAAGACCATGATACATGTTGTCTATAGGTGTGTTAGAGTTAAATATGTTGTAAAAATGAATATATGCTTATAAGAAGTTGATAAGGTGACTTGACTTGGCATTTAAAGGGTAATATGGGCTAAATAAGGACTTCAAATGCCATGTCATCATGTTTTTTAGTCCATGCACGAGTTGGAAGAATTATTGGATTGATATCCATTAATATTCTAGGATTAGAATATTGATTAAGTCTTGTTAGGGTATTGTGGAGTCAATTTAGGGGCTGTTAGAGTCTTTTCTTAGAAAAATGACACCTATATAATAGGTGATTCGAGGTGAAGGAGATGGAACAGTGGTTCTCAGGGTTGTAGAGATGAAGGAGAAGGAAGGTATGATGTTTAAGAAGAAGAATATATCTCTATTTGCATGAATTTTCATGTTTGAAGGAGGACTGTGTTAAGAACCCTGGAAGGGTAGCGAGCTATAGGCCCTCAGTGGTGTTTGCAAGGTGTATTTCTTCTGATTATTAATATAATAAGCTCCCACAGGTGTGCATGAAGATATTCATTATTTTTATAAGCTTTGAAATAGTGTAATTTGAATGTTTTAGCCATTTGAAGGCTCTCGGGCCCGTACTAGGGCATCGCATATCTTTTGATTGTATGGATGGAATTGCTTGAAAATTTCACAATATCTCTGTATTGATATGATCTAAAGATCATCCAAGTTTGAGGAAGAGTGGGTTTGTTTTTCATGAGTTATAGATGACTGTATTTTTTTATTGAATTAAGGAATGAATGCACAAACACAGTTTTGAAGGAAACAGTCCAGTTTTGATTCATGGTTAGATGAATCATGAACCTAGGTTGTTATAAGATTATGGATGTAGGTGTATTTTATGTGCTTGAACAATCTCAGGTATGAACACAAGAAGCTATCACTGTTCTAGCATGAGAACACTGACTGTGCAGGCCTAAGACAGTCTTAGATCACTATGGAAGACAAAAAAAAATGTAGAATTGGAGACTTGAATGAGAAAACCAATGCATGCAAGCTTAGGTAACATTATCCAAGTATGTTTGAATGACATGAGGATAATTAAATGAAGGATTTGTCATTACTTTATGTAAGACATGACTGTAGGATTGGTAAGACCTCTAGAAGGCTTGTCTCAATGTCAATATTCAGAAATCAGATTGGTAAATGCTTGATTTAAGGAGTTAGATGAATGTTAAATATCTGAAATTTTTTGTGGAGAGGGTTATAGCACATAAAGACCTTGTGTGAAAATTTTGAGTCCTAAAACAAATACCTAGAAAAGTTATGAAAGAATTGGGACTGTCCCAAATGAGTCAGTTTCTCAAGAGCAAGAAACAAGAAAAAATGAGATGGAGGGAGTTAGACAAAACTTTAAGCCATGAAACTTTAGGAGAAAGGTTTTATGGGGAAATGAGAGCCAATTAATCTTATCAGACCTTTTGGGTATTCATGAAATTCTAAATGTTATAATTTTAGGAGTTTAGTCAAGATGGTGCAAAGAAGTAACATGCACTAGGTCTCATTGCTACCTCAAGGAGATAAGAACAAACAGATGATGTTGCATGAACATCAATTAATGATCCTTTAGCAGGGGTGGATGGAGTAATAGAGAAAGTTTAAGCTCTTGAGTATTGTAGAGAAAGAAAGATCTAAATGACCCCTGCATCATTTGGTATTAGAGTGAGGATAGGAGATCAAAGGACAGCCATAACAGGAAACAAAAGGTAGATCAAATACCAAGGAGTCCAAGGTAAAAAACACATGTTTTCAAGCTATTTATTTCTATAATTTTCAAAGAAATCCATATTGTAAAGTGTGTGATTGAATCAGTCATGGAGGTAGGAGCAGTGTGTGAATTGGTTAAGTTCCTAAGCTATCAAAAGGAACATGAAAAGAAAGAGAAAAAGAGGAAAGAGGAGAGGATGAGAGGAAGATTGGCACTTCAAAAATAAATAGATGAAGTGAAGAGAGATTTGGAGAAAGCGACCACCATGTGATTACAGTTGCAAGAAGAAGAGAGCAATCAGAAGAAGAGTGGCCTAGTATTGAGAGGGAAGATGAAATGGCCTATGAGGTCATTGGTGAAAAGAGATAGAAGGCACAAAAATGATGCCTTGAGGAAGAAAGAAGAGTTTCCAAATGAGCAACAAGAAGAGGTGAAAGAATTTCTCATTGTAGAGAATAGGAAAGAAGAGAAAGTTCCAGAACAAGCACTTAAGGAAGGAAGAGAGAATGAAAGGAAGGGTATTAAGGAAAGGAGCACTCATGGAGACACTATGGTCTCTTGTTTTTATATCTAAGCTTGTGTTTATGTTTGCAGGTATGAAGAACTTGTTGATGCAGTTTAATCTTACGAGCTTGAGAAATATGAAGGATGGTGTAAGCCAAGCACCCATGAAGAGAAGTGAACAAGACAACTGGAAGGACCAGCTTGAAAAGGGATATGAAAAGAATGAAGACTTCCATGATGACAAGGGAAGAAATATAGAGAACATGGAGTATTATGATGAATTGGATAGCATCCCAAGTGAAGAAGAAGTCCAAGAAGAGAGTAAATCCAGACAAGAAGCCATTAAGGAGGATATAGGCAAGCTAAAAGCCATTGAAAAAGTAAGTATGATGACTGAATATGATGATCATATTTATGAGAGTGATGTTTCTGACATTAAAGAAGACCTAGAGCAAGATAATGATAAGAGGTTAACACAAGAAAATGTGTGTGATCATGCAATGCCTAGAAGGCTCAAGGAAATAGGGAATGAAGATAAATCATCAGGTCATCAAAAGTATATGCTACCCAAAGAGATCAAGAATAGTTATGTGATGCCTAAATGGATTGAGAAAACTAAGGACAAAGAGGAGAAGGCATAATCCAAAGAAGAGACCATCAAACTGGAGCTCAGTCATAAAGAACCAAGGTAAGGTATGGAGGAAAATTTAGTTTACAAGATAAAATTAGTCCAGTATATAGGTGCACAAGAGAGTAGAAATGAGTACAAACACAAGTATATCTCGTGAATGGAGAAGAAAACATGAAAAAAAAAATGGTGTATCAACATAAGGTCATCCAGAACAAGGTATGGCAAGATAAGAGCTTCAAGGAGTAGCAGTACAAAGTCATCAAACATGAAGTAATGGAAAGTGGAAGGTCCTCAAAAGATGGTGAAGCAAGAGCTGAGTACAGTCAGGGAAGTCAGAGTTCAGAGAAGGATGAAGACAAAACAGGTCCTATATATGATGAAGATGAAAGAGAAGTTGATGGAGCTAACTTGGAAGAAGAAATGAAGATACTAGAAGAGTTAATGAAGAGAATGATAGCAAAAACAAAAAGAAATGGAGAAGAAGAGCACTCTGTAGACATTCAAGAGGCTTCATGGCCTCAACCCTTTACTTCTAATGGTGTTGTTAATATTGTGAATGCGGGTTTGGTAGACAAAGAGATGAATCAAGTGTATGATTCAATGAGAAAGTTCATGAAACAAGAGGAGCAAGAAGATATAGAAGACACATGTGATGATGAAGTTGAGGCATTTGAAGGTGAAGAAGCACCAAAATGTGATTTTGAGTACAAAAGTATGGAGCAGCTGCAAGAGGAACTAAAGGCATTAGAGGAATTCATATATCAAGACAAGGAGGATCATGCAGATAGAAATGAAGACCATACAAGTGAAGAGTTGATAGAAGACAATCAGATTTCAGTTGAGGAGGCATATGAAACTTCAAAGCATGCTAAGGAGACAGATTTCAACACTAAAGACCTTCATTTCATTTCTAAGGTGAAGCAAGCCTATCAAGAGGCAAAGGATGAAAGAGAGAAGGAATGGGTGCTAAAGCAAGCAAAGGAGGCTGTCAATTCTTGTGAATTTATCTTTAACAAGAACCAAGAAGCTGTGACTATAGGCTGTTATGAACAAAAAATATATTTCATGTTCATCATGAAGGGGATAGAAGACCTACAAGAAATAGACTTGAAGACAAATACCATGAAGAGGAAGATGAAGCAAGGAGCAAGCAAGAAGAGCAGAATTGAGGAGAGGCAATGCAAGAGCAGATGGAGGAGACAAACTATACCAGCAAATGCAATAAGGATGAATTGGAAGACAAGAAAGAAGAGGAACTATTTGATCAGGAGCTCAAATTCTTTTCTCAAGGGCACTCTGATGCAGGAGCATCAAGGAAAAAGGCATAATAAGGTTATACAAGACCATGATACATGTTGTCTATAGGTGTGTTAGAGTTAAATATGTTGTAAAAATGAATATATGCTTATAAGAAGTTGATAAGGTGACTTGACTTGGAATTTCAAGGGTAATATGGGCTAAATAAGGACTTCAAATGCCATGTCATCATGTTTGTTAGTCCATGCACGAGTTGGAAGAAGTATTGGATTGATATCCATTAATATTCTAGGATTAGAATATTGATTAAGTCTTGTTAGGGTATTGTGGAGTCAATTTAGGGGCTGTTAGAGTCTTTTCTTAGAAAATTGACACCTATATCATAGGTGATTCGAGGTGAAGGAGATGGAACAGTGGTTCTCAGGGTTGTAGAGATGAAGGAGAAGGAAGGTATGAGGTTTTAGAAGAAGAATATACCTCTGTTTGCATGAATTTTCATGTTTGAAGGAGGACTATGTTAAGAACCCTGGCAGGGTAGCGAGCTACAGGCCCTCAGTGGTGTTTGCAAGGTGTATTTCTTCTAATTATTAATATAATAAGCTCCCACAGGTGTGCATGAAGCTATTCATTATTTTTATAAGCTTTGAAATAGTGTAATTTGAATGTTTTAGCCATTTGAAGGCTCTCGGGCCCGTACTAGGGCATCGCATATCTTTTGATTGTATGGATGGAATTGTTTGAAAATTTCACAATATCTCTATATTGATATGATCTAAAGATAATCCAAGTTTGAGGAAGAATGGGTTTGTTTTTCACGAGTTATAGATGACTGTTTTTTTTATTGAATTAAGGAATGATTGCACAAACACAGTTTTGAAGGCAACAGTCCAGTTTTGATTCATGGTTAGATGAATCATGAACCTAGGTTGTTATAAGAGTATGGATGTAGGTGTATTTTATGTTATTGAAAAATCTCATGGATGAACACAAGAAGCTATCACTGTTATAGCATGAGAACACTGACTGTGCAGGCCTAAGACAGTCTTAGATTACTATGGAAGACAAAAGAAAATGTAGAATTGGAGGCTTGAATGAGAAAACCAATGCATGCAAGCTTAGGTAACATTATCCAGGTATGTTTGAATGACATGAGGATAATTAAATGAAGGATTTTTCATCACTTTGTGTAAGACATGACTGTAGGACTAGTAAGACCTCTAGAAGGCTTGTCTCAATGTCAATATTTAGAAATCAAACTGGTAAATGCTTGATTTAAGGAGCTAGATAAATGTTAAAGATCTGAAATGTTGTGTGGAGAGGGTTATAGGACATAAAGACCTTGTGTGAAAATTTTGAGTCCTAAAACAAAGACCCAGAAAAGTTATGAAGGAATTGGGACTGTCCCAAATGAGTTAGTTTCTCAAGAGCAAGAAACAAGAAAAAATGAGATGGAGGGAGTTAGACAAAACTTTAAGCCGTGAAACTTTAGGAGCAAGGTTTTATGGGGAAATGAGATCCAATTAATTTTATTAGACCTTCTGGGTATTCATGAAATTCTAAATGTTATAATTTTAGGAGTTTAGTCAAGATGGTGCAAAGAAGTAACATGCACTAGGTCTCATTGCTACCTCAAGGAGATAAGAACAAACAGATGATGTTGCATGAACATCAATTAATGATCCTCTAGCAGGGGTGGATGGAGTCATAGAGAAATTTTAACCTCTTGAGTATTGTAGAGAAAGACAGATCTAAATGACCCCTGCATTAATTGTCATGGATACTTTTGCACATCCTATGGGGATAAGGTGAGATGAGCTACTTGTGGAATGAGGATAGCTGGCCATGGTAGGGTGACACATAGATGTGTTCACACCAGAATGGAATGAGTTGGGATCCATGACCAAGATGATGAATGACCTTATTACATTTGAGATAGGTGAGAGGGCATGACATTGAGATCATTCTCATAGTGGCACTACCACTATTAGTTGAACATCTGGTTCATCGTCTCATGTTCACTCGCACAGGTCTAGGCATGGAGGCTCTCACTCCCAACACAAGAGCCATAGTAGGAGTCCTAGTTGTACACCTTTCTATGGATCTTGTAGAGAGGGATAGGTCATAGGCCTTTATTTCTTTGGGTCATTTTTGATACAAATATAATTTGTTTTTGGATTTTTGGCCCATAGATGAGCGTTTTGACCATACACGTAAGAGTGTGATGGCATTGTATACAAACTTGACCTTATTTTATATATACATATATACATGTCTTTTTAGTTTGGCTATTTTATGTAAGATTTGATTTATTCATGACTCGTCTCATATGTGTACTCTTAGATTCTTAGAATTTCTAATGCTTTTGTATGCTTCTTATGAATGTATGTTATGGATGATGATGATTAAAATATGTTAACAAAATGATTTTTTTATATGATGCACATGAGAAATAATTCTAATTAGACAATTTAATTTTTGAAAAATAATTAGCACTTCTTTTTCATTGGAAAAATGTGATGAATGTGATATAATAATAAAATGATCTCTCTCCACTCCTAACTCCACACAACTAGTAAGATGTGAGGGCTCAATACTAAGAGCCAGAAGGGACGTGAGTTATATGTCATTGATGAATAAAGATGATGATAAGAATACAAGAATTTTACAAAGACCCAATTAGGAACCTATAACTCAACCTTAAGCACAACTAACTACCTAGTCCAAAATGTGATTTGCTTGTAAGTTTATCTAGACTTAGATTCGTAGATGGCCTTTTGATTGAAAAAATATGGTTTTAAGGATTTGAATATCTTACAACATACACATCTAATTCAATTTCTAGGGAATTTTAAGGTTTCAAAGAACAATTTATTTGTTAACTTACAATTTATTTACTTGTTTGACAAGACCCCTTACATCTTGCCCCATGCCACCAATAAGAAGCATGGGTTCGGCACTGAGGATAATAGATAGGTGAGTAAGGTAACTCCCCTTTTTCCCCAGCCTCATGTTACTAGTTGGAAGCATGGTCTTATCACCAAAGACTGGTAGGGAAATGAATTTTAATGTTACTTGAAAAAGAAATAATTGTTGTATTTATTATTTCATATATATATATATATATAATATAGCCTCAACTCCAAGAAACTAATAGGATGTAAGGGCTCATCACCGAATGTCAAGTTAGGTGGATAAGAGATCCATGTGAAATGTTTAGATTTATTTTATTATTAGAGAGATTTCTAGGGAAATATGTTATATCAAGAATATTCTAGAACAAACTATGGGAAAAGACACCTGAGCTAGAAGAAACTATGAATAGAACTAAGTTTGTAAGTCTCTGTAGGACCAATGTCAAAATTCCATCTTAATTGTTTAAATGATGAATATATTATAATTGTTTGATGATAATATGGTGGATACTTGAAGAGATATGATTAAACATTTTTTCCAAAATTTGGAAGTTTTTAGAAGTTTCTTGGAAAGTAATCTTCTTGATTTACAACTTTGCAATGTGTAATGCAGATGGTATGTAACATGGATGCAATAATGTACAAATGAAAATAAAAATGAACTAAATGTAAAACCATATAAGGTGAAGTGAATTCAATGATTCATTGAATTCATCACCTTCTAAAGTACATAGGTGATGCACACCATTGTTTAAGTCTTATATCACTTGATACAAGCCTCACCATTTGGGCCTGAACTTTCTTCCTTTGCAGGTATTTTTTTCGATCTAGTTGTTGAGTCTTAAGAATAGATTTCCTATGCATACTCTTTCTCATACACTTTATTATTATACCGATGACACATATTGTCAGCATAAACATCATGATGTTGTTCAACTCAAATATGAGCTTCATCAAGGGTTTTCAATTATACTAAACACATTTCTGATACTTGTCTTCACCCAAGATGCCTTGTAACAATATGCAAAGACTAGGTAATTTCACTTCTAATGGTAGAACAACTTTAAATCCAAAGACCAAAGAATAAGGGGCTTCCCTTATTGATGTTCTTACCAATGTTCTGTAAGTCCAAAAGGCCAGAAATAACTTCAGATTCTAATCTCTTTTGTTCTCCTTAGCCATCTTAAGGTGGATGGAATTTAGGGTTTTATTTGTTACCTCAAGTTTTCCATTATCTTGAGGGTAGTATAAATTTTTTTTATGGTGAGATATCTTGAAATGAACACATAATTATCACACCTCTTCATTTTTTAATTGCATGCCATTATCTGAGACATTGTTTTGTGGAACTCCATACTTGTAGATGATATGGTTTAGAATAAACTTGGTGATCACAGATCAAGGCATAGTAGTAAAAGGCATGGCCTCAACCAACTTGGTAAAATACTCAATGGCCGTGATAATAAAATTATGGTCATCTAAGGATGAGGGTGAGAACTTCCCTTGTTTCACCATTTTCTTTACGTTTTGAGATGAAACAGATAAGGGTTATGGGCTGAGGAGGAATACCTATTTATGTTGGTTGGTTGATGGTTTTTACACACGTTATGACTTCTCAATCCAATTCTGATTGTGAGAGATTCCTTTTGGATGGGAGGAACTACCTAAAATAGAAAACAAAACCACAAAAGAAGATTTAAAAAATATATGACAATGGACTTCCAAGCGTGTGCTAGATCCAAGAAGTGTGATACTCCTTAGATGGCTTTCAATCCACTATTTAAAACAATTTAATGTGAGAAATAAACAAATCCAAACTATAGTTGATATGATTTAGGTATTTAATTCAAGTAGAATAAGCAAATCTTACATAACAAGCTAGGACATAGTCAGATCTGAAGGGTAGGTAGATGTCATGGTGTTAGAACTAGTCAGGGTCAGCTTCTAGGTTGTTTGGGTCACTTGGTAGAAGGTAGGTTTTATGGTTTAAGGGTGATAGTAGTTGATCAGAATAATGTGTTTGGTGCCACGGCAGTGCTTCCTGGAATGCTTTCGTGAGTCCATTGCTTATGGATCTATCCTAGTGTTAGCTATGGAGGTGTGTAGGTGAAAAAAGACTATGGTTCTACTCGTATGCACTTCTCTTCTCATCCCCTTAATCTCAGAATGTGCCAACCCAAAAACAAGGTTACTAAGGTGAATAAGTGGTAACCGATAGTGGTTATGGTTTGACCGGCATCGGTTTAGGTATGACCGACATCGGTTAAGGTGGGATTCCCTAGGTTTACTAAAATTGGCAAATCTCACATCTTTTGGATCATGTTTGTTCCTTTATCCATGGATCCAAATGGATGTTACCTTTTTATGAGTGAGAAGGTGGTTAGAGGAATAATATTCCTTGATTTTTAGGTTTGTACCAAGTCTTATTCATTTATGGAAATATATTATGAATAGGTCTATGGTGAGGTGTCTAGGTGAGGTGTCTATTCATTTAATTAAAGTAATCAAATTAATAATAGGGTGAGGATGGGTATTAATTTAATTATAAATAATTAAATTAATGTTAATGTGGGTTATAAGGGTCATGGTTAGGTGAATGTGTGTAAGTTGTCTATTCAAAACGGGACCAAGGGGAGTGTGACCCAATTTTGGTGTCTACACTTTTTCCCTTTTTTTTGGGTAGCCTGTATTAGTAGGCGGCGTGAAAAAAAGGAATGTTGGTTTTGCCTCATGTGAATTTAGGGTGAGAAGGTGAATTTGGGTGCCCCATATAGGGGCATGAGTGATCCCCCCCTTAAATCAGGCACCGGTGATGAAGAATAGAGATTCAGTGGGTGGTTTGAGAAAACAAGGTTAGGTGTGAAGAAGGTGAGGGTCGAGGGTATGGTGATTGTAAAAGGCAGGGTGGGTGATTAGATAGAGCATTTAGATGTACACACACATTGTGAAATTCCATGAGATATAAGGGTTTCTCAACATAACAAATTTACATTAACTAGGGTTATAAAGGTCATCTAAACAAGATTTGTTGAGGTCTGGTATCTAGGGTAAAGAATATGGTCTAGGAACTCAATGAGGTAAGATTTAGGAATGCATAGGTGTGGTTCAGGTACATCCAAAAGGTCAGAAGGGCAAGGTTTGTTTGGACAAGGGTCACAGCCATAGGCATGGTAAGGCTATTAGGCTGAGAAAAATAGGTACCATCATCGCAAGATGTAATGAGTGAGGACATGGGAATATCCACATAAACAAAAACTAGGTAGGTAGGTGTTGGTAGGGTAAGTGGAGGTAAAAATGGGTAATGGGTAGTGTTAATAAAATGTACACACATGCGGAGATCACAACACAGTATCAAGTTAAAGAGATTTTAAACTCTACATCATCCAAGTTCGGTCGAGTTATCCAAATAAGGGTTGTTGAGGCCCGATATCTAGGGTAAAGGATATGGTCCGGACAGACGATGGGGTAAGATGTAGAAAATTATAGGTTTGGTTCCAGTACATTTAAGAGGTCAAAAGGTTTAATTTTTTTGGCTAAGGGGCATGGCCAAAGGCAAGGTATGGTTGGTATGATAACAACGTGGTAATAACATCACAAGGTAAAGCGAGTGTACAAGGTCAATGGTCACATCACAGAAGGTTAGGTGTGGGTAAAAATAAGGTGTGGAATAGGTAAGGCCACGTGAGGGGAAGAAATAGGCCCCAACTAATGGTGAGGTTGGGTGATAAATGACGAGGTTAGGAGGATAAGGTGGATGGTCAGGGTCAACTTTGGGTTAGGTGAAAAAGTTTGTAGACAAGTAGATAAGGTGTAATGGGTTACCATGGGGTCAACACAGGTAACCAACACCAGTCATGTTTAATTGATGTTATTCTAAGGAAACAAACCACAGTATGCTAGGGCACATGATCGATGTCGGTCTAGGTAAAACCGATGTTAGTCAAGTTGGGGAGAGGTTAAAAAAAAAAATCCACTTTTTGCAGAATCATTTGTAATTTTCTAAATAGGAGAAAATGACAGAGGAGAGAGGAAAAGGTGGAAAGCGACTGAGTGAGATGGAGAGATGAGTCGGTGATCCTCATAGTGGGTGATTAGAAGGCAATAGGTGGATACAAGAGATTTTTTTAATTGATTTGGTTGGTTGGCAGTGAGGAGGTCAATTAGTGATGGCAGAGGAAGGAGAGGGATCAAGGGTATCGCCGGTGTAGCAGTCTGATGTGCCACTATGGAGATGATAGCGTGATGAGGTATGATTCAATCCCATTCCTTACATTGTGAAATAGATTGGTGTATAAAGGTTGGATGAGGGAAATAGGGTTTTGGGGGTAAAAGTGAATTTTGACTTTGGGAAAAAAAATTGGTTGTAATACGAATGGGGAAGGGTGGATTTATGTAAATGAGGGGTGGGGATGGGTTGAGGGGGGTTTTAGGTAGGAATGGGTGGGTAGTTAGAGAGAAAAGGAGAATTTTTTAGGGAAATAGGGGTTTGGTGTCACAAATTTTGACCACAAAAGTTACTGATGTTGGTCAAGGATTGGCCGATGTTAATTTGTGTGAGATGACAACAGTCACAGATGAGGTGATTGATGCCGGTTGTTGTAGACCATGGGAAGTCAAGACAAACTGATGTTGGTCATAATATAAAGGAAAATGGGCTTACAATAAGTGGGATGGGTGGGTGAGGGAGGGAAAGAGATAGAAAGGTAGGGTTGCCTAAAAACATCTTGGTTAAGGGGGATGAATAGCTATGTTTATGGTTTAATAATGTGATGGTTTGTTGGATGCAGGTGAGAGATCAGTTACGGATGCGAGATATGGTATCGCGTCTACTCATGGAGGTGCAAGGGAGCATGATAATCAGTGAGTGGTGCCATGTTACAGAGGTCAACCTGATTGGGGTCAGACACTACTGGTATGTAGTCCAAGACCAAAATTTGATGGTCTCCCTCATCAAAAAATGGGACTCAGCAACCAATACATTCCATCTACCAATGGGTGAGATCACAGTCACCCTGAAGGATGTGTAAAATATCTTATGGTTACTAATAGTGGGGATGCATGTGTATTTGATCTCCTCAGAGGCATCTGAGGAGTTGATGTTGACCATGTTTGGCAAGGGGATGGTAGAGTTAAGGTTCCATAATGCCAGTATGAGCTATGGAGATATGCACCAGGCCCATCAGGAGAAGATGAGGCTAGTGGTGTTGCTGATGGACGAAGTTTACTATTTTACACTACTAGATGTAGAGGGTGGGAGATTTCCATGATCATTGATGGCGGTTCTACATGATATGGTGGAGGAAAGGACTCATTTTTCATGGACACCCACATTCCTGGTGTAGTTGTACATAGAGCTATGGGCTTATGGGTGGCTATAGAGGTTCAGCCTATGTTGTACTTTCTTACTGTAATGTTGGGTATATGAGCACATTATGTGTGTGGATCTAGTTAATATGCCTCGAGCTGATGTATTTGATCCATGTTTGGTGTAGATGGGTTGCATGTGATGGGTACATACTATTGGAGAGCATCGAGTGGCCAGGGCGACTCATGATGTAGCCTATTACCAGTGTTTACTAGAGGGATTGTTTAGCATGGACATCATCTAGAGGCCATATGTGGGTTTTCCATCATATAGGAAGATGGACGATGAGCTAGATGGACTACAACTATTCCGATGGATAGAGGGGAATCATGTTGGAGAGCACGAGATGATACCCTTGAAATATCAACTAAGTCCAAAAAGGGCGTATAGGCGTGTAAGGTTGAAAAAAATGCACAAGATAAGATGTGCAAGGAAGGGTTCAAGTAGGGTTTTGGTAGAACTGAGGATGTGCACCTGTGGATCAGAATCTGGGACTTAGCCAATTTTTTACCTATCAGGTAGGACGGGAGAAAAACATGACCTGAGTGGATAAGGTGCTAGCCTAGTAACAGGGTGGCCTGGAAGGAATATACTCTACAGTAGAAGCTTCTAGAAGGAAATAATGGCAAGGAGTGGTGAGATCAGGCCTGTAAGAGCATGCACCCATTGATGACCACATTCAGACACTTGGAAAGAGATCTGAGGCCATAGAATAATGAGTTCACAGTTTAGGAAGGCTATATATACAAGCACCTGCAGAAGTAAAGGAGAGAGACAAAAAAGAGACAAAAGGAAGAAATGGATAAAGGGTGGAGCTCTGTAAAAATACTGTAAGGACTATGTTAGCTTGGGTAAATAAGCATATGAAATGATGTATCAATTGTTTGGGGGTTACACATTTTCTTTTGAGATCCTAGCTATATGAATCCAGGTATAATACCTGACTGTGGTCTACCCTTCTGTGACATTCTATAATGGGCCTAATGAATGTAATGAGGTTACTAGTTTATGTGAATATGAACATTAATGGTTCTGATGCATACATCCTTCTTCATATCTCTTTTTCATTTATGTTTATGAACTAAGTATGAATGCTTTTAAAACTTCCTTTCTATTTTGGTGTAAGTTCTATAATCGGTTAAGCACTTTTTTGTCTCGAATGACTGCAAGATCTAGAAGCCGTTCTCAGCTCTATGGTGCTTATATGTTTAATTTCCTCTCAAATATCTTAAACTTGGATCATAGATGATGTTTCCCACTAAGATCACATAAAAGAGAGACTCGGTGCCTGCACATGCCTCGGGTGAGCACCTAGCGCCCGCTGGGTGATAGGCTGGTGTGCATGGGATTTCTTTCCTTCATGATGGTTGTAAAAATGACTATAGTGCAGGGACAGTTGACACGGTCAGAGGAATAAGTGGCCACTTTGCAGGCATAGGTGGTTACCCTACATACTCAGGTAGCACAAGGAAAGGTATATACACCGGGTGGAGACAGAGATGGGATATATGTAGCCACCTTATAGGCGTAGGTTATAGGTTTGCAGGGCTAATTGGCCATTGCACAGGCATAGGTTTATAGTGGGAAATGGCATTCATCATGATCTGTGTAATGAGTGGTGACAGAGAGTTTAACTTTGGAAAGTGTTGAATCATGGTTCACTAGCACAGAGGAGGAATTTTCTCATAGATTTGGCACTAGATCTTAATTTGATGCATGAAGATGGGTAAAAGAGAATCTCTACCATGATTTATATGAAATTTTTTTCTATTGCTTCCCAGTTGAACTATATGAATGGCTCTCAGCATATGCATCTAGATCAAGATGGTATTATAGATCATCCATGTGGACCTAAGAGGAATACCAAAGGTTACAAGATGCAGATCTGATGTGGACTCGTGTTGTGGATCATTGGTGGAAGGGAGTCCTGGCTAGCTACACTTTGGAATACGTTATTTCCATGTATTCTTGTCTGGAATTTGCTGAGTTTGAATTCTTGAGGGAGCCCATAGGATATTTTCTACATGCTATTCCTTTGTTAATGAAGATCTTGATCGTGACCATGAGTTTAGAGGCATTTCCAATGTCCGGTTAAACCATTATGAGGACTAGGTGAGGAAGCTAGGGTGGAGGAAGATGTCAGATATTATGATGGAGAAAGAAAGGGAGGACAAGCAGCTCAAGTATAGTGAATCGCATGAAAGAGAGATTGCTAGATAATGCGAGGTTGCAAGTGTGATTGATCTATGGAGGCATACGTTGTGGGAAGGAGTGGAGGTTCACATGGAGTACATGGAGGTTGTAAGAGAGACCCATTTTACTTATAAAGATATTTTATCACGTGGAGAGAGAAGAATTGTTGGCAAGTATCTGAACCCACCTAGTGACCAAACCCTGGTGCTTGATTTTCTAGATCAAGGAAGGAGTATCACTGACCCAGTTTGTATCAGTGGAAGTGACAGATTTCCACCCAGGAGATACAATTTTACATTTCCCACTTCTATGGCTACCCATACTATTCATGTATTTAGAGGAATTTTTGGACAAAGATAAAGTACACAAGCCTTTAGAATTGTGTCAGGGATTGGTGTGGGGTACACTAGTAGTAGTGGGGCACTATCACAGACTATTGGGGTGTAGTTCAGTGGAACTTTTGGGACCCTTGGCATAACCACTACAGGACTTGGTGGATCTAGTGGGTTAGGAGGAACAGGACTTAGTGGACCTAGTGGATCTAGTGGGTCAAGAGGAATAGGACCTGGTGGATGTGGAGGATCAGGTGGCTTAGGAGGCACAACACCAAATGGAGCTGGTGGATTCAGTGGTGAAGGAAACACCAGAGGGAACTAAGGCTCTAGATAAGAAGGACAAGGGACCCAACCACCCCCTCAACTATTCTTTGAAATGTCTTTACGTTTTCCAAATTATAGAGATATTGAAGATGTTACAGAACAAGTTCACAAGTATGAGCTACTATGGCACTCAAAGGGGATCAAAACCCCAAAGCGGAAGGCTAGTCAGTTTGGAACGAAATTGCAAGGGTGCACATATAACTAGTATAGGAAATATGATCCTCATCAAATGGTGGTGGATTATACTGATTTAAAGAACGCCTTCCTGGCATAATTCCACATCCCTGAGTTTGAAAAAAATAGTATTAGTGCCCTGAAGGGGATTCACCAAGGAATGGAAGAGAGTGTGTGGGAGTATGATGTATGGTTCAAGACCTTCTCGTCAAAATTATCATATGAAATTCACCCTTCAAAACATGCGTAATGGTTTTTTGGGGGTTGTTAAATTCATTTATAAGTGATTTATCTCATAAAACTTTCATAGACCCATGCAAGGCATTAGAATCTGCTCTACATGTTGAGGCTGTTGGAAGTGTTGATATTGGTGTTATCTCATTCTTGGAGGCTCAAATTACTACTATGGCTAAGCAGCTGGATAATTTTTCTGTGAACTCATCCCATAATACTCATAGTGGTACATGGTGTATAGATTGTGAAATGGAGGGGCATTTCAAGGATAGTTTCCCCCGGAGGACGATACGCGTCGTAATAGAATACTATGAAATTTTTCATGGGGACCATGATGCAGTTTTTCATGGGGACCATGATGAAATTTTTCATGGGGACCATGATGCAAGTAGATGTCCCTTGTTACATCACACAATTTGGAAGAATGTGTCTTGTTACTATAATATCTACACCTCTACGACCCATGATACTAAGGATTATAGGATTATTGACCAAATCCATGAGGCCATTGATAATGGGGTTCTCCAGACCAACATTATCAATAGTTCTAAAGGTGATGATCTCCATTATGAGGAACACGCAGATGGAGGCATGCATGGAAGAAGATTTCATGGAGGATTCCGTGGTCATGGTAACCACATAGGAGGAGGAAGTGAGTTCCCTCATGGAACCTGTTTTAATTGTGGGTCTATGGAGAATTAAAAATGAGAGTGCCTATAATTGTTGTAGTGCTCATGGTGCGGGAAGAAACAAAAGTATGAGGAGTACCCTAAGTTTTTTGAACACATGAATCAATAGCACTAGAAATATAAGGGCACTACAATGGTAAGAATTAAGAATATAGAAACATAATGGATGCCATGAGTGATACGTGATGTGGGTTTGGAATCTATTATGGTAACAACAAGACCAGAGGTCACACGCACAAAGGAAATACCAAGGAATAAGAACCTGGTTTCAAGGGAAGAATTGGTACATGCAAAGTACCTAGACCCTGCGCATCAGAAGGAGGTATATCAAGATACCATGTATGTCATTCAAACTTTACAAGGATAAATCTAGTGTCTAAAGGAGCATTCTAGGAGGGAGGAGAAAAGAAGAAAGGTCAAGGTGCTAAGAGATGACCTGGATGAGGTCAAGGAAGTATGTA
This sequence comes from Taxus chinensis, assembly GCA_019776745.2. Lineage (NCBI taxonomy): Eukaryota > Viridiplantae > Streptophyta > Pinopsida > Cupressales > Taxaceae > Taxus > Taxus chinensis. Next base: position 287,065,774 of record CM034150.1, read on the forward strand.
AAATGCTAAGGCAAGAGAATATTATTCCCTTACTAAGAGCATGGTTGAGAGAGAAGGTACCATGCGTTGGAGAAGATCACGAGAGGTAGGTATTGCATTTAAACCTTCCCCCTCATAGCCTTGACTATGATAGGGAGATCAAATTAAATGAAGTCATGGATGGATGGATCCTAAGTAATATCCTCATTGACACAAGCACAGAGGTCCATGTTCTCACCTTGGATGCATGACATCAGATGGGAAGGCTTGCATTACAGACATCTTTGAATGTGTTGTATATGGAAAAAAAAATTGAAAGCAATGCCCATTGGTGTCTTAAAGGATGCAGTTATCACCATTCAAGGAGAAAAGTTTACTGGGGACTTCGAATTCTTGGCGCTCACCAAGGAAGACAATTTCCCAGCATTGCTTGGGTGCCCATGGTGTTATAAGAATAATGTGGATCTTCGGTTCAATAAGAGGTACATAAGCTCTGAAAATGAGGAAGAACGGGTCATCATACCCCTAGTTGATGGGAAGTCAACACCCTATACTTAACCTTTAGGAGAAGAGGTCATGAATAGAATATATGTGCACTTAATTAGGGATCCAAAGATAATCCATCCTACGGATGGAATTATTTAGTTCGAGGATGCATAGTTGGTAAGTGACACCACTAGTCTAGCATGTGATAATTGGGTGTATGAAACCTATGATTTGATCATACAGCATTTAAGAGGATCGGTGACAAAGGTGACAAAGGCACACATAGTCTGGCACCTAGGAGGAAAGGAGCTACCTAAGTACTCAGGAGGTGCCTCCCCTGAGGTCTTTTTGTAGAAGATGGAATCTTAGTGGAAGAAGGAAAATGAAAGAAGGGGGATGTTAAGCTACGTCCTACTAGGAACTACTACATGTGGGTGGTCATCACATAGGGATAATCTCTTGGAATGGTGTAAGGTGAGAATTTCCTTCATTGTTCATTTCTCTAGAAGCAACGTGCCCACCACCATAAAATACTTCCATGGTAAGGATCCCACCTCTTTCCACATCCAAGCATGTGAGAAGGTCTGGAGAGGAGGTATGGAAGCTTTGCCACTGTCCCTCTGGGTATAAAAATCCTATTCTACACTACAGGGTTATGCATGCGCATGGTACATCCACTCCAAGACATGCCACCAAAAAGGGAATTGGCAAGAACTAGTGGATGATCTCATCCAAGAATTTGAGTATCAAAGCACCAAACCATAGGTGGATAAGGCATTACAGGAGATCAAGTTCCTTACGATGGGGGCTAGTACCATGGTAGAAGATAAGATACTAGAGTTACTAGGTGAACATGGCTTGGAGGTGAACTTTAAGGAAGAAGACATGGAAGAGATACAGTTTGAGTGTTCATGCGTAGAGAAAGAAAAAGGCAAGATGGTCTATGTCATAAATGGTGAAGAGATGGAAAATTTGGAGGTTAACCATTCTCTAGGATCACATGAACTAATGGATAGTTCTGATGAAAGAACGTGCACCTATCATGATCCTTTAAAGATAAAAAAGGTTAATATTGGGTCAGAGGTGAAACCCCAGGAAGCTATCATTGGAGATTACTGGTCGAAGAAGGAAGTATCTAAGATCATTGATCTTTTACATGAGTTTGAGGATTTATTCCCGGGCTGGTATCATGAACTCAAAGGCATTCTCCATTACTTCGGGGAAATGAAAATTAAGTTAAAGGAAGGTGCACGCCCAGTCTAGAAGAGACCATACCAAATGAATCCCAACTTGTGCATGAAGGTAAAGGAAGAGATAGACAAAATGATAACATATGGGATCATTGAAGTCATTAAAGATTTGGAGTGGATAAGTCCGATGGTAATCAACATCAAGAAGGATGGGAGGATTAGGATCTATGTGGATTATAGGGAGATGAATGTAATTTGTGTCATCGATCCTTTTCTAACCCCCTTCATTGAAGCAATTTTAGAGGGAGTCGTTGGGCATGAAATATATTCATTTATGAATGGATTTTTGGGGTACCACCAAATCTGGATTGCACAAGAAGTATAGGAGAAGACAAATTTTACCACTGAATGGGGAATTTTAGCATACACGGCCATGCCCTTTGGGTTGAATAATGCATTTGCTATTTCTCTCACATAGTGGTACAGGCGTTCTAGGACTTCATACATAAATTTATTTAGGTTTATCTAAATGTTTGGACTGTGTATGGACTGGTAAATGACCATTGTGACAATATAAGGTTGATTTTTGAAAGGTGTCGGTAGTTGAGGATATCCCTCAACATTAAGAAATGTGTCTTTGCTACCCCCTTTAGAACATTATTGGGGTATATCATATGTAAAGAGGGATTACTAGTAGATTCTTCAAAGGTTACGGTTATTTTGGGATTGGGGAAAACTACTAGCCAAAGCGTGGTGCAAAGATTTCTTGGGCATACAGGTTATTATAGGAAATTCATTAATGGGTATGCCAAGATTACCGCACCTTTGGAAGTGTTGCTCAGAAATAAAAGTGACTTTCTTTAGGGAGAGGCGTAAAAGAAGGCATTTGACACATTGAAGGATAGGTTTTTCACCATGCCTATATTATATTTCCCCTCTTGGGATAAGCCCTTCCATGTTCATGTTGATGCCTCTGGAACAACCATTAGGGAAGTTGAGGGAATTTTTGATCACCCCCTATGCTTTGCAAGTAGGAAGTTAACACCAGTAGAACAAAATTACACTACAAATGAGTGCGAAGCATTATTAATGATCTACACACTTCACAAGTTCAGATAGTATCTGCTGGAAACTCCCTTTTTATTTTACACTAACCACATGGCACTAAAATATTTTGTGAACAAGCTTGTCCTACAAGGGCACATATGTCGGTGGGTGCTATTATTTCAAGAGTTTGAGTTCACAGTAGTTGTGAATCCTGGAAAGATTAATTGTGGACCTGATCATTTGTCAAGAATTGATTTAGGGGAGGACGCGTAGAGCATTAAAGAAACTACACCAAACACACAATTATTTAGGTTGTGGTACGTGCCCTCAGATTTGGAGGAAATTATAGTATTTGGAAAGGAAGGTGTGGTACCGAAAGGGATGAAGGCCTTGGAGAAAAAGAAGTTAGACATACGTGTTGTGCACTACATATTAATTAATGAAGACCTATACAAAATGGGCCATAATGAGGTTCTGTGGTGATGCGTGCTAGAACATAAGCATGTTGCTATAATAGAAGAAGTTCATGGTGGGATTGTAGTAGGAAATTATGCGGGAAATGTAGCTGCGTGGAAGATTCTACTCGTAGGGATTTGGTGGGAGACCATTTATCAAGATTGCATAGATTTTTGCAAGGCCTGTGACCATTGCCAGCACCTTGGTAAACTTGGAAAGAGGGATGAAATGCCCTTATGACCAATACCAAGCGCAGAACCATTTGAGAAATGGGTTATTGAATTTTTCAGACTAATCTTGCCAACAACGCAAAGGACTAGTTCGTAGTATATCATTACTTGCACTGATTATTTGATGAGGTGGGTAGAGGTAGTGCCCACTAAGGATTGTACTACAGCTACAACTACTAGATTTTTATGGGAGAAAATAATCAACAGGTATGGTTTCCCATTGAGCTTGATAAGTGATAGAGGTACGCACTTTCTCAATGAAATGGTCAAGATTTTGTTATTAGAATTCATGGTGGCCCATCACAAGACTACTCCTTATCACCCTCAAGTAAATGGAACTACTGAGATGTTTAACAAAATAATTAGACACACATTGACTAAGATCTATGATGTTGGTAGGTAGGATTGGGATAATAAAGTATCATTCATTCTTTGGGCATGCAGAACAATGTATAAAAGGTTAAATAAGGCCACACCATTTTAGTTGGTGTTTAGCATGGAGGCTATCTTACCATTTCAGTTTATGTTACCTTTACTCTGTATATCGTGCACGGGAGGGTTGGATGATGAACAAGTGTTGGAAGAGAGAATTGATGAATTGATGAAGCTGGATGAAAGACGATCACTAGCCATGTGGAGCAAGACAACTAAAAAATCAAAATAGAAGGAATGGCATGATCACCACATTAAGAACAAGAAGTTTAAGGTTGGGCAGATGGTGTTGTTGTATGATTCAAAGTTTTTGCACCACCCTGGGAAGTTAAAGGTCCATTGGTTAGGTCCCTATATATTTGTGTACATCCTTGATTCAAGTGCATGCTAGTTACAAGTGTTTGATGGAATGAAATTTACTGGACAATTCAATGGGGGTAGGCTGAATCCCTACTATAAATAAGGCTTCTTGGTGTTTGTAAATAAGGTATTTTTTCCAAATAGTTTAGAAATTCCTTTATGCATTTCCTTTCTTATGTTTCCCTTTCGCATTGTTGTTATGTTTTGCGCCTTGGGCTCTGGTAACCTTATTACTTTTTGAGAATTTTGAATGCGTAGAGGACCACACATCATTTTAATGTGGGGTGAAGTAATGTGAAGGAAAGTGTGGATAAAGTGCCAAGGAGAAATGCATTGGAAATCCCAATCAAATGGCCCTATTGAAAGAGGTGCAAGAAAGAAAAGGTGGGAAAGGATGGTTGGTGTCAAGATAAGGCTACTTTCAAATCCCATGTACAAAGGAGGAAGAAGTGCAAAAACAACAGAAGGGAGGAAAAGGAAAAAATCATGATAGAAGAAGTGCTTTCGGTGCCAGTGACATGCGCACAAGAGTCTCCTATCAAGATGGATTAGTTGCATGCTAGAAGGTTGGAAGATTGTCCATGTAAGGTTGAATGCATGAGTTAGGGTGCAATAGTCGAGATTTGTTTGAAAAATCCACATTAAAAGTTAAAATTATGGTGGTAGGTTAAGTATCATTTAATTCTTTAAAATAGGAAAAACTATAAATAGAGGTTTAGACATTTCATTATTCACTTTGCGAATATGAAGAGAAGAGATTTTATGAACTAGGGTTTCCAGAGTTGATCCGTGTGAAGAAAAATTACAAGAATTTGAGCATGATTGACCAAATTGGATTTACAAACCAAAAAGGAAGGGATTTATGGGCATGGGAAGAGTTTTGGAGAAGCATCGTTTGGTGAAAATAGATCTTAGTTAGGGTTTGGTATCTAGGGCATGGGTTGAAAAAGTGTTTCTTTGCCAGTTTGAGATCTAAACTTGAAAAGGGGTAGTAAAACAAAGCAAGTGAAAGATTTTGAAGTGTTAACATAAATAATGGCACCCAAGAAACCAGTTAGCACACCTAAGAAGGGAAAGGGCAAAGGCAAGAGCAAGCAACAAGAAACTGTCAAAATTACAAATGAAGAGTGGTATGCAGAAGTGCAATACCTAGATGGAGTATTGCTTGGGCAAGAGTGGGAGTCCCATTTAAGAAAAATGTCAGTAAATTAATATAATCATCGCTCGAGAAAGATCGATAAGGAAATGGCATTGGAGTTATTGCACCCAACAAATAAAAGGACACCAGAGGGTTTTCCCATCTATAACGATGAGGTAAAAGTAAATTTGGAGAAGTCAGGATTATTGTAACTCTTTAAGTTTCCCTACTTTGGAAAGCCTAAGCACCTCTATCAGTGGCTGATGTCATGTGTGCATGAAGATTACTTTCACTTTGCAGGGCACAAGATATGCATTACCCCTCAGCTTGTTTCACATTTCACAAGCCTCATCTATAAAGGAGAAAGTTTGGAGGATGACCTATGCGACAAGGAGGTAACTAAGGAAACCATCACTATTTATGCATAAAAAAATGGGTCAAGGTACATTAAGGACCTGGTGATGAAGATGGTCACACACCTTGTGACAAAGTTAAATGGCCAGGAGAGATGGACCCAGGTAAACAAGTCCTGGATGAATGTTTGTAGGAGGATTTCAGAGGGCACCATCTACAACTTGTTTTCATTCATCACGGATAAGATTGTCAGCAGCGTGTAGGAAGGTGAAAAAATCCTTTTTAGTAATGTCCTATTAACCATCATGTTCTTAGAGATTGGAGTACCAGATGTAGTGGATAAATTCGTGAGGGAGTACCTTGCTGAAAACCCTTTGCCCGCGAAGAGGTTTGAGAAGTACACCTCTGATAGTATGATGGCCATGTACAAGGTGCACCTGGAGAAGTGGTATATGCACTTGAGGAATGTGTTTAGGGTAGAATGGAGGATCCTTGAACAACTACCAATGACCACCAAGGGAGAAGTCGAGTTTTCTGTGTACCAACATTTTTGCCTTGGCAGATTTAAACTAATATAAGAGACATGGGATCCTCATGGTGCAAGCTCCCTTTTTCCTTCAAAGCTCAACACTTCCAAATGGGAGTGAACAGGTTCAAAGAGTCCAAGAAGTTGAAGCTAGACCTTGGTAATCTCGACTGAGACCACATAGAAATGTGCAAAGGGTTTTTTTACCCTAAGAAGTGGATGTATGTGGAGAAGTACATGTTGCATGAGGTCTAAATAGTGAAACCCATGACTTTTCCCATTACAGGAGGGTCCATGTCATGAGTATACCTCTGCATAAGACCCAAATTTGAAAAAGCTGCATATCTAGAGAATGAGGTGTCCATACATGAGGACCCAACTAGCAAGAAGAGACCTGCACCCAAATAGGAGGAAAAAGAACCAAAGAAGAAAGTACCAAGTATAGTGGATACACATGTAATAGGTACCCCTAGGAAAAACACCAGAACAAGTATGTATTCATGCAAGAAAAATTCCATATTCAAAGAGAAGAATCTGGAGCTAGAGAATCCATTAGACAAGGAGTTATCAGAAGAAGAAGAGACAGAGTCACCTACATTGGAATCCCCAGTTAGGAAGAAGTAGAAGATGATAGAGGAGTCAGATTATGAGTACACTAAAAGTTTGAGGGCCTATCAAGGTGAAAAGGATGATGATAATGAAGAAGATGATGATGAGGAAGATGAGCGTGAAGTAAATCAATAACAACCTAAGTTTAGTGTACATCACTCAGAGGAGGGAGAAGGAGAGAAGGATGAGTACATCTTCATGTGAAGAAATGAAAGCCAGGAGGAGGAAGGCACCCAGGACAAGGAAGGAAGTGAAGAGGTAAACAAGGCAGTGGAAAGAGAGGATAAAAAGATCATTGAGACCTTTTTGGAAGAGGAGTTGGAATGTAGCACTGAGCTAGTGATGAATGAGGATAAGGAAGATAGCGTAGAAAAGACCACGGCAGCACTGGAGTCCCCACTTTAACTATAAATATTCCTAAGGGCACACACATGGGAGGAAAGTGTGCGGAGGAGGAGAGGCCAAGGATGGGTTATATTGATGACCCTAAAAAAGTGTTATGCACGTAGTTACAAATCACATTTCTAGTAAAGGAGCTCCTGAAAATGTCATCATTTATTGAAGAGGGTGCATACCCTAGGACAAGGAAGATGATCTCTTGGGAATTTGAGTCCCATATTGATGATCTAGAGTTTGAAATATACCAAGGGGCAATCATAACAGTACCGAAGCCTAAGGGAACCAACCCCTTGGTAAATTCCCAGTAGCTCTCGGATGAGAAATCATGTAATCCATTGAATAAGGTCACGGTTGAGACTGAGGCTAGGCTCTTTGGAAGAAATGACAGAGTAAGATTTCTAGAGGAAAAGCTAGAAAAGAAGGAAGAGGAGCTAGATGAGAAAACTAAGGGCTTGAAACAATAAGAATTGATCAGGGCCCAGTTGTAGCGTGAGTTAAAGGACAAGAAGGATAGAGTGTGTAAAGTATACAAAAAGGTGGAGTCCATTACAAATGACATAGTTTTGAAGCATCCGGATCTAGCACCTCCTGCACAAAAGTATGGATCTTCCCTGGAATTCTTGGAGGAATTAACAAGAATCCTCACCATGGAGAGGCAGCTGCTAGAATTGGAATCTACAGAAGAAGTGGCCACATGTTTAGAAAAGGAGGATAAATTGAAAGTTGTGCCACTCATAGCTAAATACAGCAAGGTCCTTGTTGATGTAAAGATTACTTCCTAGACTGTTGAGGCCACGTACAATAATTGCGTGGATAGAGACAAAGTGGCAAGCATACTGGTCACCAATGATGAAACAAAACTCAAAGAGTTCTAGGAGAAGAACAAGGGGAACATAGTAGAGTGAGAAAATATCCTTGCTAATGTATAAAATAAATCAAAAGCTATTGAGGCCTTATGGGGCTTAGTTAAAAACTAGCTAAAGGAACTATACCCACATATTACACAAAGGATGGATGCGTTGGAGGATATAGGTAAGGAGTTAGAGAAAATTGTTAACACCATGAGCACACAAGGGGATGGGCAAGATTTTGATCAGGTGAGCACCTTAGTAGGTGATCTTTTCCAGAGAGAAAAAAATGAGGGTGATTCCTGGAACAATCTAGAGGCCGACTTGCAGAAGAACTTTCCTCTCTTATTGCTTTAAGTAGCATCATTCCCTATTTTTCATTCTTTTCCCATTATTTTTCCCCTTTTTTCTTTTTCTAAGATGTAAAGTCTTTGTGTATTATTTATTCTTTAAGGAAGTTTCTGAGGGTGGATAACAGGTAAAGTGTGGGGTTGGGCCCTTGAAATATCAACTAAGTCCAAAAATGGTGTATAGGTTTTCAAGGTTATAAATTGTGTGCAAGATAAGGCATGTAGGGAAGGGTTCAAGTAGGGTTTTGGTAGAACCCAAGATGTGCACCCGTAGAGAAGAATCCAAGACTTAGCTTTTTTTGACCTATCAAGCAGGACACAAGAAAAATGTGACCCAAGTGGATAAGGTGTCAACATGGTGACAGGGTGGCCTAAAAGGAATATACTCTATAGTAGAAGATTTTAGAAGGACATAATAGCAAGGAGTGGTGAGGTCAGGCCTAGAGGAGCATGCGCCCATGGAGGACCACATTCAGAAACTTGTTCATAGATCTGAGGCTGTAGAAGAATGAGTTGGTAATTCAAGAAGGCTATATATACAAGCGCCTACAAAAGTAAAGGAGAGAGAGAACAAAGAGACAAAAGGAAGAAATGGATAGAGGGTGGAGTTCTACAGAAATACTGCAAGTACTCTGTTAGCTTGGGTAAATAAGCATAGGAAAGGATGTATCAAGGGTTTGGGGGTTATAAATTTTCTTTTGAGAGCCTAGCTATATGAATATACTTATAATGTATGATTGTGGTCTTCCCTTCTGTGACATTCTATAATGGGCCTAATGAATGTAATGAGGCTATCAGTTTATGTGAATATGAAGATTAATTATTCTGATGCATACATCCTTCCTCATAGCTCTTTTTCATTTATGTTTATGAACTAAGTATGAATGTTTGTACAACTTCCTTTCTATTTTGGTGTAAGTTCTATAATCTGTTAATCACTTTTCTATCTGGAATGACTGCAAGGATCTAGAAGTTGTTCTAAGATCTACGGTGCTTGTATGTTTTATTTACTCTCAAATCTCTTAAACTATAATCATAGATGATGTTTCCCACTAAAATCACATAAAATAGAGACTCGGCATCCGTGCGTGCCTCAGGTGAGTGCCCAACGCCTGAGGGGTGATAGGTCGGTGTGCATGAGATTTCTTTTCTTTGTGATGGGTGTAAAAATGATTACTGTGTAGGGACATTTGATAGGGTCTGAGGCACTTGTGGCCAATTTGCAGACATAGGTGGCCACCCTATAGGACTAGGTAGCATAGGGACAAGTACCTGCATTGAGTGGAGATGGAGATGGGATATATGTAGCCTCCCTACAGGCACATGTTATAGGTTTATAGGGCCAATTGGCCACTACACAAGAATAGGTTGTGGCCCTTTAGGCCTACTTACATGTACATGGGTAGAGGCCAATGGCACCCTCACAGGCTCAGGGGCAGGGTACCACTTTACAGGAAGGGGCAGGGCACAGTCATGTGGGATAGGTACAGGGTCAAAGTTCGATGACACCACCGCAGATAATACCTATTTCTAGGTTGAGGGATTCCCTAGGTGAGGTGAGGTATTATCAAGATCATTTGATGGCTGCATGGATAGGTTTCTTATCCTATGGAGAGTATAGAGCACAACAGGCCTCGAGTGAGAGGACTAGGATGTGCACCCATAGTGTGGAGAGCACAGGGGACCATTGAGCCCCGAGATAGGGTCAGGGCAAGGCTACTAGTTCATGGAGGCCAAGACCCATGGTGGGCAGTGATATGTTAGTGAGATGCCGCATGGTAGCGGAGGAGGAGGAGATATGTAAGATAGATATGGAGGATATCCAGTGGGGTGATGCCTGATAGCCATATGTACTTCTTATTTTGTGTAGTTGTTTATGTTTTATATATACCGGCCTACGTGCTAAAGAGAGTGAGGATGTATACAAGAGTTTTGAGATTTTGGATCATATACTATCCTATGTGCCAAAGATGGTGAGGCTCTATATGAGAGGTTTGTATTTTTGATCATATACCAGCCTGCATGTCGAAGATGGTGAGGTTGTATATGAAAGGTTTTGAGAGATGCACATTATTGGGTATCAGTGTATATTATATGGATACAAAAATTTGTATGATGAGATGGATGATTTGTTGATGATCTACTTGTGTTGGAAGAATTTGATTGTTATGTATAGATGGATGGAAAATAGGTGTGTTTAGTCATGGTGGAGTCAGGTCATTGGAATGATTGAGTCAGGTTATAGGCATGGTTGAGTCAAGTGGTTAGCATAGTTGAGTCAGGTGGTTGGCATGGTTGAGTCAGGTAATAGGCATGGTGGAGTCAAGTTATAGGCATGGTTGAGTTAGGTGGTAGGCATGGTTGAGTCAGGTCATAGGCGTGGTTGATTCAGGTTATGTGTAGGCATGGTTGAGTCATAGTTTGCGTAGGGTTTTGTTTTTGAATTGATTTGAATTATCATTAATGAGGCGGTGAGGAACACCAAAGCGATACATGATGTGATGGTTGATGAATTCACATATTTTCTTGGCTTTTGTAGAAATGAGGGGAATGGCCTCTACCCATTTAGTGTAATATTTAGTAGCGGTTATGATCAATTGGTGGTATTGTGAAGAATGGGGGTTGATCTCACCGAAAAGGTCTAAAACCCATTGAGAGAAATGCCAAAGGTCTTGTGCAACCTATAAGGCATAAATAGGTGTGTGATGGATATTAGCATGTTGCTAGCATTTCATGCAATGTTTGACATAATCACAACAGTTGTGGTTTAGGGTTGGCCAATAATAGCCCAAGTGAAGAATGCATTTTGTGATAGCTAAACCACTAAAGTGACCTCCACAAATTCCATCGTAGACTTCCTTAATGGTGTAGGGAATTTCATAAATTGTAAGGAATCGTAAGAGAATGCCATCAAATCCACACTTGTAAATAAGACCATGCATGATGACATAACAGGACTCACTTTTAAGAAAGGCACGTTGTCCATTATAAGTGAGATCAGTGGTAGAATGGAAAGGGAAATATAGTCTACATATTGCTTATACCAAAGGTCATGTAGGTCAGGGGCAATGGTTCCAATGGAGTAGACCTCACAAGGTAAATAAGAGGATGATTTTAGCCTTTGTATTGTGACAAATATTTTAGATTCAGTGGATGAATTAGGTATCTATGAAGCTAAGTAGCCATGGTATCCACAAATTTATTGGTAGATTGTGGGGTGGTTTGAAGTGCATAACATTCAAAGGTGGTCAAAAGTATGTCTATATGATACTTATACTTTTGAAATATCTCATTACAACACTGGTTTATACCATTGAATTGATTTATGGCCAGCTGAGAATCACCAAATATATTTATTGACTAAACATCTAAGGCATAAGCATCCTAGAGACCCAATATGAGTGCTTCGTATTCAACAATATTGTTTATACAATCAAAATCTAGTTTGAAAGACAAAGGCATAGGTTCACCATCAAGAGGAATGATGATAACACTAGCCCCACCACCACACTAGCACTTGGAGCCATTGAAGAAGAGTGTCATTTGGTAAGCTAGTTTGTCTAGGGAGAGGGAAACTATAGACTCATATGGGAAATTGAAGTTAGATGATTGATTCCTGGAAATAGGTGCATCGGCTAGTTAGTTAGTGATAGCTTAGCCCTTGATAGTCTTTTTATGAATGAATTCGAGTTTGAGGTCAGCAAGAAGCATAGGCCACCATGCAACATGTTGATGTTGATAGGGTTTGGTGTATATATAGTGTAGTGGGTCAGTATTAGTAATGACGAAGGTTTTTTTGTTGAGTAGGTAATTTGATGGAGTTTGGAGGTGACAAAAACTAAGGCTAATTAGAGTTTTTTAGCATGGGTATATCTAGTTTTGTAGTCCAGAAGGGTACAACTTATGTAATAAACCACTTTCTCTTGGTGTTGGTCATCATGATGAGCAAGCATGGCACCTAAAGAATGGTCAATGGTGGAAATATATAGGTAAAAGTGTTGGTCATCCTTAGGAGGAATGAGAATTCATGGTTGAAGAAGGTATTTGTCCTAAGGCCTCAAAATCTTTATGGAATTCATCATCCCATTTGAATGAAACGTCTTTCTTGAGAAGATTATGAAATCGTTGACAACAGTCAGAAAGCTATGAGATAAAATGATGAATGGATTGCAACTTACCTTATAGGATTCGAAGTTGATGGATAGTAGTGGGTGGAGGCATTTCTAGAATAACCATGATTTTAGCAGGATGAATTTCTTTATAAAAAAAGAAACGATGAAACCCGGGAGTGATCCAGAAAGTACTACAAATACGTAATTCTTTGGTTGAATACGCACATAATACTTGATGAGCCGATCAAATATGACCTTAAGGATGGGTAGGTGTTTGGTTTGATGTTTAGATTTGGTGAGAAGATCATCTAAGTAATCTTCTAATATGTGATGCATGATGTCATGGAATATGTAAGTCATGGCTCATTGATATGTAGCATCATCATTTTTAATGCCAAAAGGCATGAATCGATAGTAGAAAGTCCCCCAAGGGGTAATGAAGGAAGTCTCGTATTGATATTCTAGAGCTAGTAATATTTTATTGTAGCTCGAGAAACCATCCATGAGTGATAGCATTTCATGGCTAGCGGTGAGATCAACTAGTTGGTCAATGCCAGGTAGGGGAAAATCATCTTTGGACAGGCTAGGTTGAGGTCACGGAAGTTTGTGTAAATATGGAGTCCCCCAGTCACCTTTTTGATAGGAACGATGTTAAAAATCCATTGGGGATAATCAATGGGTAAGATAAACGAAACTGAGAGAATGTGCTAAAGCTCTTTTTTGACTAGAAGAGTAATGTGAGGATGTATTTTACACAACTTTGTTTGATGGTTTTGGAATCAGGAATGGTTATGATATTGTGGACTAAAATTTTTGGGTCAATACTAGGCATATCAGCATAGGACCAGGAAAACACGTTACTATGGTCCCAAAGGAAAGAGGTGAACACTTGTTGTTTAGTAGTGTCTAAGGATTGGACGATATTTAGAATGTGGAGGTCATCCTGAGTGTTAATGTTGATTTCAATGGTGGATTCATTCAACATGGTTTGTGTCTCAGAAGCTAATGAGTGGTGAATATAAGAATCTTTTACACCCAGGTAAGTGAGAATGGACTCATTGTCTTGACATTGAACGACATTAATAAGAGGTGTATCATCATCGATCATATTAGGATACATGAGTGGGAGAGAAGAGGGAGCCTCGCTATCGCGTTGATAGGTCAGAGGTCCCAGGGAAATGGTGTTTATGAAACAAAAAAGTTAGGAGGAATAGATTCAGGATCTATGGACTCTGTGGGTGAAGATGGTAATGTGGGTGATTAAGGTGGGGAAGGTTTTCCGTCTTGAATGAGGTCGATGCAAGCCTTCTTAGAAGGTGGTGCATCAAAACCAATGCCACTACAGTCATTGTGTTTACAAGAGGTACATGAAATGACAACATGGTGGCCCTATTAACAAAATTTGAAGCCAAATCCTTTTCATACGCACCGGTGGAGGAAAGTGTGAGTGAAGCAGAAATTAGTGAGACAGTGTAGGTCACAAGAAAATACTTGGGTTCGGGATGGAGGTTTGGGTTTATAGGTGGCAATATTGATTCCCCCATATGTTAGATTAGTGTGAAGGTGAGGACCATAAGGAAAAACATCACCTATGTGGATGTCATAACAAGGGTGCTGATGTAGACTCTCATACTCTTGCAGGGTGAGGAAGGTGTCAATATTATATAGGCGGTATTCCCCCAGAATGAGGCATTAAAAAACACCTTCTAAGGGATCAGTAGTCAATATGTGGGTGGCGGGGATAGACGACTTGCTAGATTTATGGGGAAATAGGTGAGTCAGTGGTAGAGGCTAAAACGGAAGTAGGGATAACAAGGTTAGATGAGGGAGAGGTGGTGGCAGTCTTGGCGGATGGGCTTGTAGGTGAAGATGAAGTAGGGATAGTGGTAAATGCCTTCAATAGTACAAGCACATCATTAGGACATTATATCATGTTATAGGTCTTGAAAGGTGATGGGTAAGAAGGGATGGTGTAATTATGTCCCTCATGTTCAAATTTGAGGTAGCGGTGTAAATTCGAAGGGACACAACCCATAGCATGGATCCAAGGCCAACCAAACAACAGATTATACTGGAACTCCCCTTCTAGGACATAGAAAAGTTCCAGAATGGTGCGGGAACCCACACGGATATGGAGAATGATGGTACCCAAGGTAGAGGTCATGACATCATTAAAGGAGTGCAACATAATTGTGTTATCATGCATGCAATTGGAAGGTATGCACATTTGGTCATATGAATGAGAGGAGATTATGTTAATACTAACACCACCGTCGATCATAACACTTCATATGTATATATTATTGATAAATATGGAGATGAAAAGAGTAGGTTTGGGATCATTGGACTGGAAGGGAGCGATCTCCTCATCTGAAAAGCTAAGGGTAGCTACTTGGCGAGTAGGTGGACACATAGAGGAAGACAATGACCTAGTAAGAGAGGAGAGGATACGTGGTGAGGGGTAATGATGGAGGCTGTGATCATGGGGTCATTTGTTAAAACCTAAATAGATTGAAGGACATCCATGAGGGCTTGAAGATGTGAATCAGAGGTTTAGATGAGCTCATATAAAGATAGTTTGAGGAGGGATTAATGTGGATGTTTTAGCTTTGTGCGATGTGTGACCCCATTGGAAATAGGATATGCAGGACCTTGAATGGTGACTTTGGGTATGGGTGTATATGGTATATTGGGTATAGGGTTTGTTGAAGAGCCATCTTTTTTTTCCTTTCCTTTTTCTTTCTAAGCACGAGTGACAATGTTGATCATGTTGATCTCAAATCTTGGGGGTGGATCAAAGAATTACGGGGGTGGAGATATTGGTCACTGAGCAATCAATGGAGAAAGATCTAGGGAAATTAGTGAAGGTGAAATGGAGTCCTCATCAATAAGATCATAGTCATTAAAATTTTCTTTGGGAGGAAATAATTGGACAAGAGTAGTTTTTAAAGCCTTACAGTTCTCTACATTGTGTCCGGACACACGATGGTAGGAAAAAAAATTAGTTTCGTCAAACCCTTTTGGTTTTGGTTTGAGTGGGTCATAAGGTCTAAGAGGTGGTAATGTGATGACAAAGGTTTTGAGGAGATTGGTTAGGATTTTGGCATAGGACCCTGCTAGTGGATCACAATGGGAGGTGAGTGTGGGTTTGGGTAGAGGTGTGGTTGATTGTGGAGGAAGAGAATTTATAGGAGGGGGAATGGGTTAGTCCACTAGTTTGGTGTGTGGAGTGGTCTTAGGTCTTGGTTGTATCTACTTTGTTACGGGCATAGTAGAAGAGCTGGCGATGGAAGTTTTGGTTATTTTAACTACCTTATTAGAGGGTAGCAGATTTTTATCTTTAGTTTGCACCTTTTTGGGAAAAGATGACATAGGTATACAAGATGTAGAGGGAAAAGTAGATGGTGGAAGAGGATAGGTTATGCATGGGGGTAACTGAGTTGCTATGGAGGTGGATGGTAGAGGTTGGGTAAAAGCTGTGAGTGAAAGAGAAGAAAGTGGCATGGGTAGTGAAGAAGTTATGGAGGGTAGTGGTGGTATGGGTGGTAAGAAGGTTATGGGTGATGGCGGAGGTTGTGTGGATCGCTTGAGTATATTATAAGTTCATGATGAGGAGGTGGGATGTTGCTTTCTTGTTTTTTTGGTGTAAGGATGTTGCTTGGCCAAGGTCAAGAGTTGAGGTCCTAGGATGGACGAGAGAGGAAAAGGTGATAATGGTGTGGTAGACAAGATTGGTGTATGAGGCCTAGGAGGTTGGGTCTTCTTTTTAGGGGCTGAAATTAGTTTAGTGTTGGTTTGGGAAGATGTGGATAAATCTAATTTGATGGGTGGGTGAGTAAGGTTTCATGTCGGCATGACCCCTAAGGTAGTGATGGGTTTAGATAAGGGAGATGATATAGGTGTGGGTAGGTGTTTGGGTGTAGATGTATGTTGAATTATGAGAAAAGGTGTGGGTTGGGATATGGTTGATGACATAGAAGGTGTTGTAATAATGATGGTTGTGTTTGGTTTGGTCACTTGAAACACTTTTGGATAGATAGTGGAGGTGTCGGTGAGTGACAACTACATTCAGGTTGAAGCAAGAAGTAGAAGACATCCCCAAAGTAAGGCTCTATCAACATAGTCCAAGCAATCGGCCAAGCGTGAAAATGGTACCACTAAAGGTAGGGACGATGTGGATTGAGTTGTAATCCTCGTATAATGTGTTTGAGAAATAGGTAAATGGCTAGCTTTAGACTCTGTAGGTAAGAGAGCTGAAAGCAGATCAACATGATCTTGGAGGTTTTATGGAGAATGGTCATCTAAGGGAAATGGTGTTTTTACAGGATCCTCTATAGGCATAGGAGATGATGGGCTAGACAAGGTGGACTCTCCGTGTGGTGGTGTAGGGAGTGGAAATGTATCCCCTATGAGTGGGAGAGGTGCTAATGACAAATGCTCGGTAATTTGAGGGGCCAAAGGTGGTGCACTAATTATAGGTTCTTCCATGGGTGAAGGAGAAAATGAAGAGCGTTCCTCTATGGGTGGAGGAGTAGATGAAATAGTTTCCTGTGTAGGTAGGGGGGTCGGGCTAAGATTTTATATATGGAAGGAACATGGGGCAGCTGAGAAGCAACTGGTATGTCATCAAAAATAACATGGACCTCACAAACATCGCTATCATTGGTTGAAGTATCACCAGTTTGGTTGGAAGATGGGGAATGATTAGGGAATGGTTTTTTGAAGATATGTAAGTTGTGGTTAGTGGGTCAATTTGGGTTATCCAAGAGTATATCTTTGTTTTCTAACATTTCTTGGACAATATTTTTGAATGTGATGCATTTACCATCGCTATGACCTTTACCACGATGATAGTTGCAAAATTCATGTTCTTTATACCACACGGGCATTGGGCAATCAAGGTCAAAACTAGTTTATGTTTTTATAGGTGGAAGGGTAATGACATCAGCCTTAATAATATTTTCCAAAATAGAAGAATAAGGTTCCCCTATTGGGGTATAGTTTCACTGTTCTCATCTAAAATAGAAACCTTGGATGAGAGAGATATTAGAAGAAGGCTTGGTTTGGTTTAATGGGTGAGAGGGTCCAGCCTTGAGAATTACAACGTTGGAAGATATTTTGGGTTTTGAATAGTTGTTTAGGGGTTTCAAAGATGAAGAAGCATAATTTGGTTTGAACACAATGTTCTTGTTATGTAGGTGAATTTTCTTCTCTTCGATAGCATGAATATCCAATTTCTGTGCCATGGTGAATCCCTCATCAAAGGTACGGAAGGTCTGCACCTGCAAGGTTGATGAGATGTTTCTAGTAAAAGCTTGAGTAAAAAACTCTATGATTTCAATTTGAGGTAATTGAAATGTGAGCTAGTTACTTAGGTTGCGCCAACAAGTGAAAAAGTCACAAACAGACTCATTGTCATACTGTCGTGTCGAGTAAAGATCAGTCATGGTGACTTTCTTAATGATGTTGATTGAGAAGTGGTCTAAGAAGGCTTGAGCTACTTGATTAAATGAGTAGATGGAATGTTTGGGTAGCCCATCGCACTAGTCCAATGCAGGTCCTGTCAGGGACATCAGGAAGGTCCGTAGGAGTAAAGCGTCATCATGGGTGATCAGGTAACACCCATGTTTGAAAGACCACAAATGTTGTTGTGGGTCTTCTTTACTAGTGAAATAGTTGAATTTTGGCATTTCCCAATGTACATGGTATGGGTGAATAGGAATGGATGGATGAATGGGTTGATTACAAATTTCATCATAGGTGAGAGAATTATGTGAGCCAAAAATTGATGCTTCCAATGTCTGTATCCTTTCCATCATTAATTTGATGAGGTCAGTGGTAGGTTGTGATGGAAGGTCTCCTCCTATGGCATGGGAGGGCTAGTACTAAACATGTGATGTGGGTGGCATTCCAGTGTATGGCGATGCCAAATAGGAAGGTTGAGAATAGGGGATTGACATTGAGGTCATATATCCAGAATGAATGCCAGACAAGATAGGGGGATGTTGATAATATGTATATGTAGGTGGGGTAGTCACAGTGACTCTAGTAGTGATTGGGGGCAGAGACTGTGGGATAGAGAGGACAAGATTATGAAATGGAGTAGTGGTCACCAACACCATGGGCGGTTGTGTTGCAATTGGTATCTATGAGACAATGGGTGTGGATGGAGTTATGTTCTGGGTGGTCAAGGAGGGGAAAACAGATACTACAGGTGTGATCGATAGTGTAGATACAATGGTCATAGTGGGTATGGGGCCAAACTACAAAAAAACTAGGGGTAAAGCAGGTTAAGGTAACGTTGAACTAGTAGGGGCTGATGGAGAAGTGGGGATAGGGTAGAAGAGATGGATACAAACATGCCATATATCAACTGACTTGAGGAGTCTTTGGTGGAAGAGTGAGAAAGGTAGAGCTCTAAGGCCGTAGGATTTTGATCAAGGAGTCATGTGAATTCCTCGTCACCTATGGCAATGGTGGTATGCATGGTTGGATCCATGGGTGACAGGACAAAGGGTGGTGAAGGAATAGGCGGGAGTGGTTAATGACTAACATGGAATATAAGAGCATTATCTTGGTTGTGAGTCAACACCATGTGAATGAATGTATATCAGGTGATGTTGTAGCCTGTAGATGACACAGAAAGTAGTAGGAATGAGAATAATAGGTGTTTGTAAGTGGATTTGAGTAATGTATCAGTTGAGAATCATCACAGGCTAACCAACACCAATTATGGATGACCAATGACGGTTTAGGGGTAACCGAGATCAGTTAGCATTAGAAAAGAACAATTTGACTAAAGGGGGCAAAAACTGATGAATGTCAGATAGATAATTTTTATGATGACCATTTAGCAGAATACAAAATGAGATCAAATGAATGACCAACCTAGAAGCCTGGAGATGCTATAATGAGGTCTTGACACACTCAGAAGAAGTTAGAATAATCCAACTGTGATTGTGGAGTGTGTAAGGAAAAAGAATGGAAAATGGAGAAACGTATCCTCACACCTCAAAACACACGTCAATCAAATGCTAAAAACACTTATCCAACAAGTGATTTTAATGTGTTGAGCTTATGTTATTTAGAAGACCGAATTGTGAATTCAGAGCAGATTTTTTGGTGAGGAAGGATTTATACAAAGAAGGATATCTAAAATGAGAGGTTTCAGGTTATGTTATGGCGGGAGCAGGTCATCTTATGAGGTAATGACTAGACAAAAGTAACTAGATGGGTGTCAACTATCAATCCATTGATTGTGTGATCATTGACAACTTCTTCCGGGTGAGATGTTGTTTAAGAAGATGTGTATTTTTTCAATTTTGTGTAGTTTGGTAGAAGAATAAGAAAGGGAGTGATTTTCTACAATTCTTTGTGTCAACCATCATCTGGGCATGACTTCCAGCATATAGGTTACCCTCATTTTAATGTGAGCCAAATGTAGCATACAACGATGAAATGCAATTGATTTTAAACTGAATTTGACAAATTACGATCAATGAAGAAAATTATGAATAGGTAGGAATGTGATATTTCACTACTTATGCAAATGCAAGAAAGAAGAAATGGTTTGTTTTAAGCACCAAATAATAGATTTTTTTAGACAATTAGAAGAAGAGAGGATTACCAGGCAAAGAGATTTAGTGTGAATACATTTAGAAAGTAAACAAACACACCATCTTTAACTAGGAATGAATAAAAATGTAAGGAACCCCGGATGGGTCCCACCGGGCATGCCAAAATGTTTCACCATTTTCTTTACATTTTGAGATGAAATAGATAAGGGTTATGGGCTAAGGAGGAATACCTGTTTACACTGGTCGGTTGATGGTTGTTATGCATGTTATGACTTCTCAATCCGATGCTGACTCTGAGAACTTCCTTTTGTCTTAGAGGAACTACCTGAAATAGAAAACAAAACCACAAAAGAAGAGTTAAATAATATAAGATAGTGGACTACCTAGCGTGTGCTAGATCTGAGAAGTGTGATACTCCCTAGATGGCTATCAATCCACTATTTAAAATAACTTAATGTGAGAAATAAACAAATTCCTACTATATTTGATATGATTTAGGTATTTCATTCAAGCACAATAAGAAAATCTAACATAACAGGCTAGGCTATAGTCAAATCTGAAGGGTAGGTAGGTGTGAGGGTGTTAGAATTGGTCAGGGTCAGGTTTTGGGTTATTTGGGTCACTTACTAGAAGGTAGGTTGGATGGATGAATGGTGATAGCAATTGATTAGAAGAATGGTATTTAGTGCCATGGTAGTGCTTCCTAGAATGATTCTGTGAGTACAAATGCTTCTGGATCTATCCTGGTGCTGGCTATGGATGTCTATAGGTGTGAAAAGTATCCGGTTCTACTTGCATGCAGTTCTATTCTCGTACCCTTGATCTCAGAATGTGCTAACCCAAAAAAAGGCTGTTAAGGTGAATAAATGGTAAATGACGACAGTTTTGAGTTGACTGGCATTGGTTTAGGGATGACTGACATCGGTTAAGGTGGGATTCCATAGGTTTAATAAAAATGGCAAATATCACATCTTTTGGTTCAGGTTCGTTCCTTTAGTTGTGAATCTGAATGGACGTTACCTTTTTATGAGTGGGAAGGTGGTTAGAGGAATAATAGGCCTTGATTTTTTAGGTTTGGACCAAGTCTTATTCATTTATGGAAACATGCTATGAATAGGTCTATGGTGAGGTGTTTAGGTGAGGTGTCTATTCATTTAATTAAAGTAATTAAAATAATAATGGGTTGGGGATGGGTATTAATTTAATTATAATTAATTTAATTAACATTAATGTGGGATATAGGGTCATGGTTAGGTGAATGTGTGTAAGTTGATTATTTGAAGGGGGACCAAAGGGATTGTGACCCAATTTTGGTGTCTACATCCCTATCAAATCGAGACCCCAAGTAAACAAGGGACAAGGTGTCACTATGGGCTATAGAGCTTGTGTAGGAATGTGTATCTCATGCAAGAATTCTTGACATTTTTTACACCTGCAGACATACTCTACAACGTCATTCTCTAAAGAGCGCTAGAAATATCACATGCAATGAATCTTGAGAGATATTACAGGCACCTCAAAGTGACCACCAAAAACTCCATTGTGGGATTCGAAAAGGATTTTTTCTGACTCTTCCTCAACAACATATAGTCGAAGGCTCTGTGGTAGATTACTTCTTCTAAAATTACTTACTTGGAGGCTACGGCACGTAGAATTTGTATTTTCCATGAGGTTGTTCCCTTAAGATATGGCTAGTCCACAATATGATTAACAATATCAGTGTACCATAGACACAAAACTATAGGGGGCTTTTTCTCTACATAAAACACACAATCATTAGGAAAATCTAGGTCTAGTTGATCTCCACAATCTCTAGGGTTATCAACTAACCAATCAACAATAATTTATCTCTTCATGGACCTTTTGTTAACAAAGGTCAATTCAAAATCAGCCATGAACGTAATGAATCTTCCAATCTTGTTGGATAAGGCAACCTAAGTTAAGAAAGTTCACAACTGTTCTAATTTAATAATCACTCATGTTTCTTGATTAAGCATATAATTCCTTAACCATTTTGTTACAAAAATATCACCAAGAACTCCTCTTCTTGCGTGTAACACATCTCATAATCAAGAAGGGTGTAGCTAAAAAAATAAAAAACCCACTCATGATAGTTGTCATCCTATTTCACCAGCATGCATGCAATTGAGATATCAGTGGATCGAGAATATAAGATCAGAGGACGGTCAAATTTTTGTGGCATGAGCATGGGTGGTGACATAAGGAAGTGTTTCACTGATTTGAAGGCTTTATGACACTCAGTTGTCTAGTTTTTGCAACAATATTTCTCAATAAAAATATTGATGGGGTGTATGGCATATGTTAAATCAAGGATGAACCTATGAATTTCCCCAAGTTTTCCTAGAAAATATTTGTGCTTGATTCATCTATGTAAGGAGACATCTCCAAAACTACCTAGATATTTTCTAGATCAACATAGATGCCTTGGGATGAAAGGATGTACCATAACAACTTACCTCTTATTACTCAAAACACACATTTCTTAGGATTTAGTGTAACTCCATACTCAATTAGGCATGAGAGAATGATACAAAACACCTCAGGGTGATCACCACATTTCCTTTCCTTCATCAGTAGACCATCAACATACAATTCCACAATCTTATGAATAATATTGTGGAAAATGTATTCATCGCTTTCTGGTAAGTGGCTTCAGAATTCTTTCGGCCAAATGGCATGACTATGTAGTAGAAGGTTCCCCAAGGAGTCGTGAAGGTTTTTTTCACTTGGTCTTCCTCGGAGATTCTTATTTGGTTGTAACTAGAAAAACTATCCATGAAAGACAAAAAATCATATCCATTCATTGCATCAATAATGATATCAATCAAAGGTATCAAAAAATCATCTTTGGGAAAATCATTGTTAATGTCCCTAAATTCAATGCAAATGCATATATCCCCATTATTTTTTAGAATGGGGACTATGTTTGAAACCCACATTGAATAATCAACTAGTTTGATAAACCCCACTTGCATGAGTTACATTACTTCTTCTTTAACCATTAAATCCACTTTTGGCTTCATGGGTTTTATTTTCTTTTTAACGGGTTTGGCATCAGGCTTGGTAACTAAATTATTCACCACAACATCAAGAGAGAAACCCATCATTTCATTATAACTAAAAGTGAAGGCTTTTGAATTCTATTTTAGCAAATTTGTATGTGCTTCTATCTCTTCTAGAGTTAAATAAGAATCAAGTTTCAAGATTTTAGGATCCTCCTCCATCCCAATGTTTATATCTATGTTTCTTTCAATCAAAGAGGCATTACCCACTTCAAACTCAAGTGGGGCTAGAGGTTGTTCTTGTTCTTCTTCCTCTACCTCATATATCTCAAGACCTTCTGATGAGGAAGGATCCATTGTGAGATCTCCAAAGTAGGAGGAAGGGTGAGGTATGAGAGAAAAACCCCTCTTATGGTGCACGAGATGGAGATTAGTGTATGCATCGAGTTATTCTATGATTTCCTCATCATTATACACATAGTCCAATGTGGAAGGAGCATTTGTAGTCTCAACATATGATAGAATTACATTGGTTGGCATCCTTTGAACTAGAGGTTTGGATTGAACTGAAAGAATGAATTTGGTTTCTTTCGGGTCTCTACTTAGACAAAATCAAGACGAGGAAGTAGCCATAGAATCAGCCAATAATTTTTTCTCTCCTGGAATAGTTTTGATAGAGATAAAATAAAAAACCTTGGTGAACTCAAGAACACTGATCTTATAGATTTGTAGGAGTTTTTTCTCTGGTCTCAAATAATTATGAGACTTGATTAGTGACAAGTTGAGTTTCACCCAAAACTCTAACGTTGTTCACACCCACTCTCTTGGCCACAATAAAACCAAGAAGTATAGCTTCATACTCATCTTATTTTTTGGTGCACTCAAAGTTTAGTTTGAAGGTAAAAGGGATGAGCCTCCCTCAGGTGGAGGATCACACCATCCCTAACACCAAAGTGGCTCTTTGTATCATCATAGTTAAGAGTCCAACAATCATTACAGAAGATGGAAATTTAATCCTTCTTAGAGTCTTCTTCCTTGAATTTTGAGACTTCAACCATACAAAACTCATTAAATACACTAGATGGAATAATAGTTATTCCAAGGGCATGACCTATACCCAAAGAATCAAAAGGGAGAACAATTAGCAAATAATTCTCCAACAGTTTAATGATTTCAGTTGTGGTTTTCCTTGACATGGTTTCTACCATGGTGGCTTTGTTTTAATTTACGTTCGACCCTTTAAAAAATTTAGGAGCTTCCAACTCAGTTGTAGGAACAAGATGGGACTTAGGATTTTAACCTTGAGGCTTATTTAATTGATTGGTTGGTAGCTTGAATTCAGTATGAACGATTGATTTCTTCTTTAGGTTGGCTAGATGGATATCAAATGGCTTCGGGTAACCCTGAGCCATGAAAACCCTACCTAGGTGCAAGAATCTAACCTCATGGAATAATGTGGAAGAGATTTAATTCATTATATGAATACAGGGTTAACCAAGAATCATATTATATTTAGTTTCCTAGTCTATAATATAAAATTCAGTCAACATGCTCTTAGGTCTAAGAGTGACTATAAGCATTATAGTTCCAATAGAAGTTTCTTTGAGGGTATCATAGCCTCTCAGTGTATTTCACGTTGAAGAACAATTTGTTTCTCCATAGCCTAACTTTTAAAGAAATGAGAAAGGGTCTATATTAAAAACAACCCCATCATCTATCATTGCATGTTTAACATAGTTGTTGTAGATCCAAACTTGTAGGTACAACATAGGATCACCTCTTCATGCCAACTCAGCATCATTAGGAATCTTTCTAATGTTGAAAAAAACCCAACATCTCTCTCAAAATTCCCTACGAGATAGACACCAATGTCTATATGATTGATTTGGGCCTCTATAGGAGGAGTGACATGGATAATATGGCCATTACCTAGTGATTATAATAAAGTTGATCAATACACAAGAGAATTATTTAACAAATCTAAGAAGGAAATGTGGGAAAAGGTATTAGTCAAGTATGTGATCAAGTCATAAACTCCTACTATCTTAAGAGCTATTGGTGTATCATCTGAGATAGAGGGATAAATAGGAAGAGGTTGTGAAGAATAATCTCACGTATGGGTTGTTGTGTTAACTTTGGGTTTGGTTTCTAGTTCTACGAAACCTACTATTGACCATCCAAAGGAGGAAATAATGTTTGAACATAATGATTAAGTGGTCTAACCAACCCTTAATGTATATGGGTCCATAAATAATATATAGGTTAATATTTAATAATATTAAATATTTATATTTCTATTATTAAATATGTTAACGTAGGTATATATTTTAGGTTAAATATTTAATATCATGAAATGATTATATTTCTAAAATTAAATATTATAAATCTAGGTGTATGTGTCAACCATTTTAAGTTGAAAAATGTTGGGTCGGGAGACATTACCCGATCATGTTATATAAAAATAACTTTAGTTCCTCATTTGATATATTCGAGAAATATATCAAAGGTGTGAAAATCAAGTGATTTGGTTTTACCCTTGGTAAATAGGGGTTTTTAAAGGAGGGAGGTGATTTTATTGGATATAAAATAAGTTCTCTGAAGTAAAAGGTTATTTTTCAAAGTGGTTTTTACCCTATTAGATTTTTCCGCTATAAATACTATGTCACCTGTGTTATTAATTTCCTGTAAGTATTTCTTTATTTAATTATGTTATGATGTAATATTTATTGAAATATTTATTGTAACATTATGTAATATGGAAGTTGATTAAATCTGTATTTATTATAATCCTCAAATTCTAACATGGTAACAAGGTAAATTAATAAATTAAGTTCAAATGTTTTATATTTTATTTATTTAATTTGTACTGGTTTTCTCAACCAACCTGAAAGGGTATTTAAAAGTATCTAGTCCCCTTCTTTTTTTCCCAATTTATTTTGGCATTACATTTGTGCAATTAAACTCTTGGTAATTTTTTTAGAGTTTTTCAATTTTAAATCCCTAATTTTTTTGGGGGGAGATGTAATATGATATGATTCTTAATTTCATTTACATTTTAAAAATTATATGGAATTAATGTTTGTTTGGAGATTGATATGTGCATAGGTGAAAGGGGCTTTGAAAATCACATACAAAAAGAGAAAGGATTTATTACTATATGAAATAATTTTCATGTTTTCTATAATTTCAAATGATTGTAGGTTAAACATTTCAAAAGGTAAATTCATACCCATGTTCTTTGGTCCCCTCTAAAAGGATTTGATTTGAAAAACTATAGTTTATAGTTAATCTATAACTATATCCTATATAATTTGAAAACTATATTATTATTTTTAAATAAAAAAAAATATAATATAGAATAAGGTTTATATAATAATTTATATAAACATCATATTAAAATTTATATAGTTTTAAAAAAAAAACTATATACTAAAATCCTTAAACCATATTAAAATTACATGGGATTGAGGGAAGAGTCAACAGACCATATTCTAAGCCTAAGTTTAAATCATATTTAAACTTAACGTATAAATCTAGACATTTTTATTATTTTTTAAAAAGAAACAAACCTAAGTTTGAATCATATTTTATACATATGGATATTTTAAACCACTTAAAATATAAATTTTATTAGATTTGGTTTATATATGTTTAAAAAAAACCCAAAGTACTTTCTTTTTTAGTAAGGGGGCCGTGTTTATTTCTTGGCCATGAAGGGATTACTTTTTAAATCTTAATACTTATTAAATAAAACATAACATGTGTCCCTAATGATTTATATTATCCATGTAAGGGGGTGGCCTCATTCATTTATATTTTATAGTTTATAAAAATTATATAAATAAACCAATTTGAAGGTTTTCTTTTATATAAGAGTGGGAGTGGAGAATAAAATAAGATAATATCTTAGGTATAAATGTGGAACTCTCAAGTATAAATGAAGAATTAAAAAAAGGGCTAGTTTATTGGTGGTCCACGTGAAGTGTGGTAAATATTTATTAAAATATTGGTAGTTATAGCCACATAAAAGTTTTAAAGTTTTTAGCTTGTAGGAATTATATAAAATATTTTGCAGGTCAATTTATACTCTCATAAATCTACTTGTACCTGGTAAAATTATTTTAACCTCGTCTATGTCCTTTAAACCCCTTTAATAAGAGTTATGTGTTTTTTATAAATATATATATACTATAGTTTATACTTTTTACGAACTATATGTTATTTTTTATTTACATTCTATAAACTATATACTTTTTTAAAAAAGTGTATATATTTTTACATTATAAATTATAATAGGATATTATAATGTGTTAAAATATAACCTCCCTAATATTATATAGAAGAAGAAATTCTAGAATTTCACATTCTGGAAATACACAATAAGTTTTGACATCATTAAATTTGACGGTCAAATGACTGTCATGGTAGACCAAACATAAGACAATATGACAGTCATTTAGACGTCAAATTTAAGCTCCTAGGTTCTAAGAAAATTTAACTAAGTCAAAATTGATGGTCAAATTACCATCACAATAAACCAAAAAAAAGCCATTATGATAGTCATTTAGACATCAAATTTAAGTTGGCCAGATTTTTGTCTACATTAATTTGTTCAGAAATTTGAAGTTGTTAAGCATTATTAGGGTTCTTTTCTTCACTTCTATATGGTCAGAAATATTTTTTATATAAATCTGGAGTATAATGCAGATCCTTTTATATTGTGTTTTATTATTTTGATCATGGGAGGTTAATTAGTATGCATTCTAATGACATAAATAGTTATGATCAAATAGTATCTTTAGATCTATAAAATTTAGATCTGATTCTATTAAAAGTGTTATTTTTATTATCGATAAATATGTATCTAAGTTTGTGATACATTGTATATTATAATGGAATGTGTTTTACAAGTTTAGGAAAACAATGACGTCTAACTATTTTTGTCTTGAAAAAACCCAGATCCTGAATGAAAGCAACTATAACATTTGGGTCAAAATAGAATTTATGTTGAGAAAAATCTAGACGATTGTTTATGGATCTGAGATTTCTTCCACCGGTCATCAAACAACTGTAGATAACATGAATACATTCTTGCAACGAATGCAAGAGGCTCTTTTTATGATTCTACGCAATGTGAACAATGAGTACTTTATACACATTGGTAATATCAAACATCCGAAAGAGGTATGGACACAACTAGAATCCATGCATGAAGGATACTTAATATATCAAGGATATTAATGAAAGTACAATAACTGAAGGGATTCAAAGAAATGGTCTGTATATTTTTCATGATTTCTCTTCTACATCTTGTTTTATATCTCAAATTTTGAATAATTTAAAACTATGGCATGAAAGGTTAGGACATGTTAATTATCAAAGCTTATACGAAATGTATAGATATAATCTAGTGAAAGGTTTACATGTGTTTCTTATTCTCTTGAAGTTACTTCATTTAATGCTTCTAAATGATGGTTTTGATTCTGATTTAGTAAATGGTCATGATGTTGTTTTGATGCTATAGATGTTTCTAAAAATCTTATCTTCCTAGATAAGAAATTAATTTAGGCTCAATCTATGTTAGAAAGTTTAAATTCTATTAACCTTAGGAAAATGACCAGAAGCCATCATATGTACCATACATTAATTACCTTGTATGAACCTAAGTTGTGAAGTATTATAGGGTCTAGGTGGATATACAACGTAAAATATAATTTTGATAGTATTAACAAACATAAAACTAGATTTTTTGCTAGAGGTTTCACTCAAAAACCTGGTATTGATTATGTTGAGACATTTCTTGTAGCTAAAATGAGTACTGTTAGGGCCTTATCTGTAATTTCCATTCAATTTGGGTGAGAAATCCACCAAATGGATAAGAAAAATATTTTTTTAAATTGTGATTTAAAAGAAGAATTTTACATGTTTCAACCTAATGGATTTGAAGAAACTAGTAAAAAAAACTATGTTTGTAAGTTGAGAAATCCTTTTATGGTTTAAAACAAGCTCTTAGAGCATGATATGCGAAAATCGTTTCCTTCTTTAAACTGTTAGGTTTTGTTAATTGTTCTTCTAACAATGATATATTCATCAAGCAATAAGGCTCACATATTGTCATTATATGTATATATGTTGATGATTTGCTTACGTCTAGTGATAATTTTGATTTAATTCATAATATTAAATAGAAACTAAAACAGTACTTTAAAATGAATGCGTTAGGTCTCTCACATCATGTTATTTGTATGATTGTATTTCATTCTATTGTTTTTTTTAAAACACAATATGCAACCATTGTATTGAATTTTTTTCTTATGATTGATTGTAAACTATTTTCTACTTCAATGGAAGTTGGAATAATTATTGATCCTAAATCTGCATATGAAAAAGGTTAATCCTATTTTATATACATTTTTAGTTGATAGTTTAATTTATCTAACTATAACTAGATCATATATTTCCTATACTGTAGGAATTACTTCAAGAGTAGGAACCATTTTTAGAGATCATTGGAATCTTGTAAAAATAATTTGTAGATATTTGAAAGGAACAATCAATTATGGGTTGTATTACAATAAGAATGAAAATGGTATCTTATATGGATTTTGTGATTCTAACCATACTGATGTTGTATTATAAAATATATTGGATATGTATTTAAGTTTTTTGGTGTAGAAACAATTACTTGGAACAACAAATACAATCAATAATCTCCATTTCTTCCACTGAGGTAGAGAAGTACAATGGAAGAAGTAAAGAAGCCATGTGGCTGCACGGCTATTGGAAGAGATACACATGGAAGCTAAAAAAGTATTTATTTTCTATGTGGTGGTCAAAGTTATATTACTTTTTATTAAGAATCAATTTCAACATCATAGGGTGAAGAACATTGAGATACATATATGCTTCACCCGTGAGAAGGTGAAAATTGATGAGATAAATCTCAAGTTCATGTTGATTGAAGTGCAGGTTGCTGACATCTTCACAAAGTCCCTGAGTGTTGCAAAGTTTTATCACTTTCGTGAAAATATTAGATTTTTGGAGTTTCCATTGAGGGGGAGTGTGCGTGAAAATGTCACCTCCTAATGGAACTTGGTTTTTGTAAAAATACCTTCAGGAATTTGTAAAAGACCTCCGGGAAAGTGTAAAAAAATACCTTCGGGCAAGTGTAAAAATACCTTCAGGCATGTATACCTCCTTGGCTTATTTTTTTGAAATAAGTGTAGAAAGATCTTAAAGGCGGTCTTCAATAAACTCTTTAGTGCTATTGATTTTACTGGTAAACATCCAGTACAATCATATTGTTAAGGAGGTCCTTGGTTGTAACAAGTTCCTATAGGCTTGGGTTCAATAACCTTTTATGAGAATCTGTGAGAATATGTAAAACTCACAAATCATACTTAGCCACTGATCATGGGATTATCTTAGGGATTCTAAATCCTTTTGTACCAAAAGGTAAATTGAGTATGATGAAGGTGTTATAATTACTTCAACCGATATGCTAGCCTAAAACCTTTATGGTTTAAGGATTGTAAATACTATAGTGTACCACGGGTAGATAATCTATTGGCATATGTTATGTTATCCCACTTAACATTAAGGGGGGTTTTGGAACATAATGATTAAGTGGTCTGACCAACCCTTAATGTATATTTGTCCATCACTAATATATAGGTTAATATTTTATAATATTTATATTTATATTTCTATTATTAAATATGCTAACCTAGGTATATAATTTAGGTTAAATATTTAATATCATGAAATTATTATATTTCTAATATTAAATATTATAAACTTAGGTGTATGTGTCAACCATTTTAGGTTGAAAATGTGGGTAGGAAGACATACCCGATCACCTTATATAAAAAAGACTTTAGGTCCTCATTTGATATATTCAGGAAATATATCAAAGGTGTGCAAATCAAGTGATTTGGTTTTACCCTTGGTAAATAGGGTTTTAAAGGAGGAGGTGATCTTACTGGATGTCAAATAATTTCTCTAAAATAAAAAGGTTATTTTCAAAGTAGTTTTTACCCTCTTGGAGTTTTCCACTATAAATATTGTGTCACCTGTGTTATTTATTTCTTGTAAATATTTCTTTATTTAATTATGTTATGATGCAATCTTTATTGAAATATTTATTGTAACACTATGTAATATGGAAGTTGATTAAATATGTATTTATTAGAATCCTCAAATTCTAACAAATACTAGAGGGTTTCAAGACATAGATGCCTCATGGTCATTTTTTTATGTGCAAGACCATTTTTTAGTACCATAAGGATTAATCTTCCATTCTCCAGGAGCATTGGAAGGTGATATGTATAAATTCCAAGAGTAAATTTTTGCAAAGCATCGGGACTCATGTGAGTGTTTTACATAAGTTTTGTGGGATTAGCCAAGAAATTATCAATGAAGAGTTGTCTCTGGTATTCTGGAATCCGTTGTATAAATTTATTACAATCACAACATGTACAAGCATAATGTCTCCTCAAGAAACCACAATATAAGTCAGGATTGTAGTCACGAGGTTTTTGATTCTAGTTTTTCTGCGGTCTATAGTTTATATTGTTGTTCTATTGTTGTAGTTGAATTTCAGAGGCCTATTACCTTAGTTCTAATACTGGTTTGTAAATTGGTTTTAGTATTGAAATGGGACCTTGGCCTAAACTTGTTGAGGAGGTGGAGAAGGATGACTAAAGTCAACCGCATTAATTAAAGGAGTGAACTTTTTACGCCTTTGGTTGTTCGCATTTATATTGTTGTTACCATTATTTATGTTTCTTGTGTTAAAAAAGTTCAAATTTCTAGCTTGGTCGGTTACTCCATCCATCGTAGAACCACAGTTATTGTTAAGGAATTTGGGTCCTTGATTGATTTTTCTTAAACCGTTTGGGTAATTTGAATTACCTTGTGAGGGAGAGACATGTTTCCCATTTGAACCATAGGTCTTTTGACCACTATCAATTGCCACTTGGTCAATGCTGAGAGCACCCTATAAGACATCCTCAAAGCTCCTAAGAGGAAACTTTTGTACTTATTTCTTAGTTTCTTGATTGAGGGAATTAAGGAATAAGTCACAAAGCTATGTTGTATCTATGTTAGGAGCACTAACTGAGGAGTAGAGGACTTTCTGCCACCATTGAATGAATTGGGCGGTAGATTAATTATGCTCTTTTTTAATGTGAAGTAATTCTGTGATTCCCATTCTTAAGAGCTTTTTCATAGTGAAATCCTTTATGAAATATGATATGAGTTTCTTAAATGAATGAATTGAGGTGTATTTTTTTTATAGTACCATTCGAAAGATATGCCCTCTAGGGTCTTGGGGAATATCTTACTTACAACCTCATCCCATGGGAGTATCTCTCTAATTGTAGTCGCATATGCTTTGATATATTCATTTATATCCCCTCCCATTTGAAATTTAGAAGGTTGAGAAATGGTCATTGAAGCATTACACTCCGTATTGTAAAGTCAAGGGTCTAATTGAGATATTCAAAATATGTGCCCACCGCATAAGACTCTACCATGGATGACCCTTGATAGGGAGGTGGAGGTAGAACAGAAGGTTGATAAGGTGTAAGATATGAATTTGAGGGGAGCGTAAGGAATCCCATGAGGCTGAGCATATATACCAGTAAAGAAAAAAACTTCCCCTTGTGGTGATTTATAATGCATGTGGAGGTATGGGGGAACATTTTTTTTATACAAAGTCACATGTAAAAAACCAAGGAACGTCATATTTCTAGTTGGAATGCAATTTGAGAACACACTTCCGGTTGGTGCCTATGGATGATATTCATATAGGGTTGTAGAGGGCATACCTAACATGCCTGATCCAGTAAGGAGGTATCCAAGGATAGGGACACCCATGTAGACCAGAGTGGGTGAAGGCATAAAGGGCACACATGTATAATTTTTAAGGTGGTGGGGGACATTGCCTTGCCATGAAAATTAGGTAGAACAAGAAGATTGGGAAAGCTCTAGTTCCCTAATTTTATCCACCAGTGATGAAATACATCACCTGATGAAGTTTTTGTATTTGAATTAGGCATGTTTTGAGTTTTTTTAGGAAGAAAATGTATGTGATATCCTTATATGAATTGATCCTTGGGATGCCACCCCTCTTTCGATGTATTTTATGTTGTAGAAGGAGGGGTAACAACATTGTTCTGAAGAAGAACATCAGTATACCCTTGCATCCTTTCCAAGGATTGGTCTATTGCGTTAAGACACTTATCGTTTTGGGTGAAGCATGCCAAGAGTTTATCATTAGGTAAAAAATATGAAGGAAGTGAATTAGTTTTCATAATGACTTGAGGCCTAGACAAGACCCGAGGATTGAACCTTTGTTCTCTTGTAAATGTCAAGTTATTTGAACAGAAGAACTTGGGTTGTGAACTATAGATAGGTTGATAAACCTCCTCAACTATAATCGATGATACATTGTTTGAACCTTGATGAGGAGTGTGAGGAGAAGGTAAATTATATGAGTAATTATCATCCCACCCTACGAGTGGGGGAAACTATTGCATACCCATATAATAATAAGTTGTTTCAAGACCTAATATGGTCCTTCCGTATTCCTGACATGACATATTTAGGGGGTGTATAAAAACCCACCGAATAATAGGAGAGGAGAAGGATGAATGAAAGAAATAATAAATAAAGGAAATGAAAATGAATTACTCCTTCACGTCAGGTTCACCAATATTGTGCGTCTAAGAATCAACACGTGACCCTAACATGCACTCAACCTCTAGAGGTCATTCCGGGACAACATATATGATATGGAAGATGGATATGGAATGTATAACTAGGGAGAATAGGTGAAATATGTGAAAATGGGTGAAAATGGCTAACAAGTAATCAAGTAAATCAAATTTCCTCTACGGTAACTAAGGGAATCAGATCATATAAGGAAATGAATGCTTATTTAACTTGGATGGGTTAAATGGAATGGTCGAGGGGAAGGTACACACAAAATATTATATCAATATCAATGTCACCAAACACCATCTGAACTGGATTTGGAATACAAGGGAAATGTCCAATTTTTTCCTCACAAAAGTCTCTAGATAACGTCATAGAGGTGTGATAGGAAACGTGTAGGTAGGACGAATGGGTGAATTATGGAAACTAGTCTCGACCAGGATAACTATGTCATGACACGTAAGTGTTGTATGCTTTGATATTCAAATCCATAAAATGTGAGATAATAACATGAAAAAGTGGGGTGGTTTGGAAAATGAGGTGTCTGAGGCCTTGGTCAACATCTATTAATTTTAGATCTAGGTTTGGTTGAGGAACTCATGGATCACACACCAAATCTCTCTGTTTCATAGTGCCTTGAATGGTAATGTGAATGTGTAAACAACTAATCTAAGGAAGAACAAAAAAACACGCAAAGAGTCTACAAGTAGGAAAGGTCAATTTTGGGTAACCTATGCCAACTAAGGATAACCGAGGAGTTGTGTTAATTCCCTCTTAATTAAATTATGTGCCTAATTAACAAATAAAATCATGTAGATTTAAATAAAATAAATTTGATTACTCTCCTTGAACATAATTAAATCTATGTGTGACTAGACAATTAAACAAATGAAAAATAATTAATTAAATAAAGAAAATGAATCTAATCTATTTGTCTTTATACTTTTCCAATGATTTTTCAACATAAGGGAATAAAACAAATAAAAGAACTAAGTAATCTAATCTAATGTTTTGGGAGTTTTATGTTTACTAGAAAATAAAAGAAATGTGCACAGATAAATTAAAGTCTTATAATTATATGAAATTACTTCTACTCTAAATAAATCAAACTAAATAGTGAAATAATCAGATGTGGTTATTTCCCTATTGCGGAGGATTTAATCTAATCTACTAACATAAATATCTTTCTTGATTTGTAATTGTGGATTCTACTTCTTCTTTCTCTACCTCAGACTCATGGGAAGAATTAAAAGCTTCTCTGAAGCAATTTTTCCTTTGAATGTTCCCTAGTAAAACATAAGCTTTCTAATGAAAAACATAAAGCTATAGCTAAATAAACTGTGAAGGATTAACAATGAACTGTGGCAAGAACCTCCTTCAAATTCTTCCAAGAAAAATCCATAGGGATAAGATGGAAGGAAATCCTCAATGGAAGTTTTACAAACACAATCTACTATAAATAATATTATAATTGAATCTTTCTAAAAGAAAGTAATTAATAGACTGGATATTTGAATATATTTTAAATAAAAAAATAAACTTGTAGTAATTTAATGACATCTCCAACCTGAAGATGATGTATAGAGAAAAATCCAATGTTGGCAGTGATTTTTGATATCCCCTCAACTTCTTTTCCAATTTGTGTCCAATGTGTCCAGGGAGTTGTGCTAGAAAGTGTGAAGAAAGAATGGTAGAGTGCTAGAGCTAGTTGATTTGCAAGTAGTCTGTTAACAATGTGAGTAAGATAGAAATAAGGAAAAAATTGGTTTTCTTGCATACTTCTTGGTGGGATTATAGTAGCATAACATTGCAATCCAAATCGAGAAACTCCAACCAATGCTTCGGGAAAAATCCTAGATTTTATAGAGATTTGGATGAGAAGTGGTGCAGTAAACTTGGCAATCTAAGAAGTGCCACATCACTCAACAGAGGGGTAGTTAGCTTACTAATAATAGTCTAACAAGCCCAATAACAACCAATTTGGTTAATAAACATGCGCTAAAAATGATTTTGAAGAGAATGACACACATTCAAAACATGCTAGAAAAGGCTCAGTCAAATGCACATGTAACCGCCAGTCTACAAAAACCATTGGTTATGCAACCATCAGGGTTTTTTCGTAACCACCGACACAACTCCGTAACTAAAGGCCATAAAGGTAAGGAAAACCTATAAATTAGTTTAAGGAAAGCTGGGAAAAGATACAAAAGGACAAGCAAGGTAAAATAACATCTTGAAAACAAGAATTTTGACTTAAAAATCATTGGAAAGATATTTTTTCATCATTAGGGATTTAACTATTTTGACATGTTTCACTGTGTAAAATTGGGTGCGTACTATTTGTCATGGTGGAGACATGATGCAAAAATAAAGCAATACACAAAAAAACAATAGTATTAATAGCACGTGTATAGAAGTAGAAAAAGTAGTGTAGAAAGATTCAATCAAACTAATGTGAGCAATAAAAATAGTCAACATTCCATAAGCAAGAATAAAAATACCATATGTTTATAGAGATAGAAATAATAGTGTATATGTAGGTAATCAATAGTATAGAAACATAGTCACATGGAGACATAGAGCCGCAAACATGGGATACCCGTGGTGTCATAAGATAGTTGCAATTGGAGGCACTATGGGCTGCATACAAAAAAATGAGTGTATACACATAAGATAGTCATAGAGCCACAAACATGGGTCACCCATAGTATCACAAGACAATCAAATAACCTAGGTCATATAGAGTAAGAAATCATATGTCCTTTAGTAATCAAGAAATCAAATAGTCAATCATAAACATGGATTTTGACAACACAATAGTGAAGAACCCACCTCATATGGTAGTGAAATAAATTTACCAAGAAAATATAGAAAACAATTATAGTAAAATCATAAATAAAAACATATGTTATTATTGTATAATACATTTATATATTATCCTTGTTAGTTCAAAAGATAACATAGAAATTATGTATGTAGTCAAGGATGATGAGGAATTGTAAAGTAACTATAATGAAACAAAATCATATGTATAGTGTAGTAGATTCCCTTAGATATTTTTGTCAATTAGAGGGAACCAAGTTGGAACCTATCATTGTGTATCAACCTATATGTGTCATGCATCAACCTCAATATACCTTGTGAGTGCATATATGTAAAGAGTATATATAAAATATATGTTATCCAT
The DNA here is from genome assembly GCA_019776745.2 of Taxus chinensis. Lineage (NCBI taxonomy): Eukaryota > Viridiplantae > Streptophyta > Pinopsida > Cupressales > Taxaceae > Taxus > Taxus chinensis. The sequence continues at coordinate 287,102,796 of CM034150.1, forward strand.
CAAACCAATAAGGAAAATAACATGTATAATGTAATAAGATAGCCAATCAAACCATAATCATGTCATGATTTTGGAATTTTACAAATATGTGAATGATTTTGTATTATGTGATTATTTGAATCTTTCTATATTGTCTTGAAAATAGCTATGTGTAGGAAAGGGGATAACACAAAAGCTACCCAATAAGATTCCAATCAAGAGGCATGATAAACCCATATGGTAGAGGAGGCATAAGCCTTAAATACGTCATAGTAGCATAAGGATTACCTTGTATAAATTATAGAGGAGTCATAATATGTGTGATAGAAAAATTAAGAAGGATAGAGCCATTAGAAATAGTATAAGTATTAGATTATGGATTTAAATTTTGAATTTTAGTGATAGTGATTTGTGTTTGTTTCATTACACTTGTTGTGATTGAATTTATTTAATATAGTAAGTGATGAGTATATTAATGTATACTATCTTATATAACAAGAGTGCATAAGACATAGTATGTAAAATATCATAAGGGAATCCACCATCAAAGTATATGAGAGAAATTCTAATGCAAATAAACCAACTCTTAAGAAAGAAGGAAGGGTGATATCAATTCATTCAATGGGGGATGCCATATTTTGGAAATAACCAACATGTTAAGAAAAAATGGTCATGACTAATTGCAAATAAGAGGTCATAATATTTTGATTAAAAAAGAACACATAATCACTCTGGACCCCAATTATGCACTTTCATGAATTACAGGTGGATTACCAATGGATTGTTTATATGGTTGCATAAGCATTACCGAAAAAGATATATGATTGACCTAATTATTTTGCAGTATCAATTTTTTATATTTTACAACCCATTTGTGTTGGGGTGATAATGTCAAGTGGGATATCTAACACTGCTTTACACCCCATATTATTTTAAATTTTGTTCATAAAACTTTATTATGATGGTATTCTACATTTAAGAGTGAAGCGGCGTGAGCAATTCACCCACCCTATATTGATTAGGGTGATCCCTCTCAAGATTGGCTATGAGTAACATTTACATTTATACCAAACATATATCAAGAGAGATGTCAGAGTGGAAAGATCATTCATGATCACATAATGGTATTGTATTGCATATCACTGAACAACTATGTGAAATAGCTATGCATTTATACTGTGATACTAAGGAGTGAAGTGGAAGTGCTGGGTAAAATTTACATTCGAGATTCTTATTAAAGAAAATGATTTATTACAATGGGGGTTTTCATTCGGGTTTCCCCACTATAAATTTGGTGTTACTATCTCCTTACTTGTCTATTATTTTCTTTACACTCTTGGTATTACATTCTGTAATTTACACATCATAATCTATAATCTTTGGAAATTTATATTATGGATTTATAATTAGTTTATTATAACTTCTTTATAAATCTTGACATCGTATCAGAGCTAGTGATTATGTGTGTGTAGGATCAATTTGGAAGATTGTAATTTGCTAAATAAAATAAGCTTAAAGTTTATTTATGGATCTATGTATCCTTAATTGTCCAACAGTCATCTTCAAGCTAATCAAGTTTAAAATTCCAATTCCCACCCAAATATTTTTGAAATATTGGTTAAATGGTTGTTTTAGATCATGTTTGAGAAATTACATGCTTATATCTGTGTTCTTGCATCTTGCTTCAGTCATTTACAGTTTAATTCACCATCTATGAGTTTATTTTAAGTTTATCACATCTTTATATCCATTTTAGTTATTTCTTGGCCATGGATCCAAAAGTATTCCTTAGATCCAATTTGTTCAGAGGACCTAATTCTGTTCCAATAATAAATAGCATTATTTTTTGTTAGATCAGTTTTTACAAAACTCAGTCTAATAAATAAGTGTTAAGTGGCTTTTCTGAGTCATTTTTTGTTTATATCATTTTTTTTCATGCAAATTTCTTTTGCTATGAAGCTCGAGCCAATAATTTTTCTCCATCTAGCTTCGGGTTGCATTGGAGCTCAAAATTGCACCCATTCCCAAATCATAGACATTTTAGGATTTGAGACAACATTGGGGTGTCTCCAAGTTTTGGGACTTGAACTGAGATAGACCTTAGGAGAAGGCCGACTTCATCTACTTACTCCTAATGTGAAACTACTCATAGGAATTGAAATGTAACTATCTAGCTCTACTTTAAATTTCCAAGGGATCAGGGTGAGAAGGAGATGTAAAAAACATAAACCTAAACTAGAGAAGGTGTTAGCACAAAAATAAGGGGATGAATACTCAGTAAAGAGGGAAAATGGAAGAAAACGATGATGAAGAGGGCCAAAACGATAGCGATAGATCAAAATTACTTCCAGAGTTCCACCTTCACTGTGCACGATAGACACAGACCTCTGAAATAACACATATAAGACATGTATAGATAAATGAGAGGAAAGAGAGTGCAATAAAACAATATCCAAAGCTGAATTGAGCTACACAACTAAATATTTTATTGCAAAGAGTTCATGCACAAATCATCATGATATAGGAGCAGGATGTAAAACATTTACAAATACATAACCAAAGGGATGTGACTCTTAGAACACTTCCACAACATGAAATGATGCCATCATATTCCCAAAGTATCCCACATTAAAACAAGGAATCACTTTGCAATATATAGAAAGTGGAAGAAAGAGAAGAAGAAGAAAGAAAAGGGAAAATTTGAATTCACCTTCCACCAACCAACCATTTTCATTTAATTGTCTGAGAAGATTTTATTATCTCTACAAAATCCACCCCCCACACCACTTTACTTATTGAAGATGGAATAAATTCCATACAACATTTAATTCTGGTGGTTGAGTTGTCTGGAAAAACCCCTTTGTGTTTTGGAGATGTATTTCTTCACTTCAACCACCTACCAACATTTAATCCATGAAATCGGATTCCCTTCACACGGAGAAGGCTAAGATTACTTCAAATAGTAGCATATTTGTAAAGATAAAATCATATTCATGTTCATTTAGTAATATGAAGAAAAATACTATTTTCCTTCAATATGCGTCTTCTCCATTCAGTATTACACGAATTTTGGCTTCCGCGGTTTCTACTTATGTTCTACAGAATTACTAAATTTTTGCTTTACTTTGTGGAATTAAAACGGAGTGGCATCATGTCAATTTTTTGGACTACCTATTCTTTACCCCACGTCTTCTATATTCACCTTGTTTGGTGGTTTTAGACCTCCGTAACTTTAACAAGTTTTGTTTCTCACTCCATGGCATTTAATCTTTAGCTGCAACATTACATTTCAATCTACGACATGCTTAAACACTACCATGTCCAATTAATCCAAGTCTGTAGCAAACCAATTTTCTCTATTTTAAAAGGGGTGCAAAAATAGACAACATTTTTGGTCACTCATAGGGGCCATCTTCCTACTAGATGAGATGATTAGTAGCCTAAAACTTTTATTGGGTATGGAGTCATCCTGAAAAAAATTAATTTTAATTTCAACCTGGATATGATTTTGAACATAATTTAGTTTCTATGCATTTGATATTGTGTTATAACTATAACTAATCTTTGAATCCTTTAACTTCTTTACATCCTTAAAAAGTGAGGAATATTGTGCAAAAAATATCCTAAACAATAAGACAATGCAAAGCATTGAGGAAAGAAACCTATACTACCAACAATGCAATGTGCTTAAATCACTTGGAGGAATTAAAATTCTAATCTACTATATACAAGATGCATGAAATATCTTAATGAAAAGGATTGAGGTGAATCCCATTTACTGGGATTTGAAACATATTCTCATATAGATTAGAAATCTCGAACGAGTTATCCTCTTTGTAAGTGGTGATGATAAATGGTCCATTCCAAATAGAATCAAATTTAGAGTGTCTCCCTAGTTTAGCTTGATCCGTGTCCCACTTCAAAATGAGATCTCCAACTTTGAATTTGTGATTTCTATCTTTTCTTTCAAACCACTATTTGGTTGAGACTTGATGTTGTTTCATTTTGACCATGAAGGCATTCATATCTTCCTCTAGTTGTGCCAATTCCACCATTTTGATTTCTCTTTGATCCGCACCTTCAAATTCCATCTATTGAGCTAACTCAAATGAAGGTAACTCAAGTGAAAATGGAAATCTTTCTTCTTTATCACATACCCATTTATAGGGAGAAGAGCCAATATCATTCTTTGTTATGATCATGTCCACCCAAAGAGCATTTGTTTACCTTTGTGTGCCAATGTCTTTGATCAATGTCCGTTTTCCTCTTCATGATCTTGATCAGGTTCTTATTAGTTGACTCTCCCAATCCATTACCTTGGGGGTAAAATTGGAATACATTTTCAGATAAATCCCAAGTCCCAAAGCCCAACTAGAAATATTGGATCCTAAGAAATATTTTGCATTATCAGAAATGATTGTTTGGGGAACACCAAACCTTATAACAATTTCTTCAAGAAATTTCAGGATGACCGGTTTAGTGGCTTCCTTCAGTGGTGTGGATTTAGTCCACCTAGTAAAATAGTCTGTCGCTGTGAGGACCCACTTATGGCCATCACTAAATGGGGAGTTAATCCTACCATTGAATTCAATACCCCATTGTGAAAATGGTTGATTGGCCTAGATCAAATGAAGTGGTAGGGCTGCCAATATTTTCTTTCCAGAGAAGAGTGCACATTCTTTACATTTCCTAACCCACATGTGAGCATCTGCGAACAATGTAGGCCAAAAGTAACCTGCTTTTATAGGCTTCATGGTTGTAGCTTTAGCAGAGAAATGTTTGGAATTCATTCAAGACCCTATCACATTGTTCACCTTCAATGCACCTGAGTAGCACTCCATCAATATTTCTATTGAATAGGATGCCATTAAATAATACATAAGGAATAGATCACAACCTCAAATGTCTTCTCTTTTATTTATTCAAACAAAGAGGGTATGAACTAGTAGACAAAAAAATTGACATATCACCAATCTAGCTCTGATCATTGAATATATTCCTTTCATCCTGCTACCACTTGAAATCATGTAACAACTCATAATTTGAGGGTACTTCATTCCTAAGGCTGATTTATTTAGGTTCCACAACATCCAAAGGTAATTGCTCACAAAGTGCTCTTCCTCTTACCAATTTTGTAGCTTTAATGGTCACATCATATTCCACGATTTTAGTTACACATACAACTCATTTCTCACTGATCTCTACTCCCATAATGAAGTCTCTGACAATGGAATGTGATACTAAAACCCTTACGTGGCTAGCAGAAATGATGATTTTGAATTTATTTAAGGCTCTCATGATGGAAATAACTTTTTTTTAAAAATTCACTGTACTTGAGCTCATAATTATTAAGTGTTTGGATGAAAAACACCACATGATACTCCATTTCTTGATCATTCAATTGTGTCATAACCACGGCTATGCTTGATTCTACCCCATGGGCATAAAGAATGAAATACTTGGTGTAATATGGATTAATCAATGTTGGGGCTTGAGAAATATCTCATTTTATCTTTTCAAAATTGTCCTTCCCTTTCGTGGTCCACTTAAATGCTACATCCATCTTAAGCATGAGATTAATTGGTCTTATCAAACCCACAAAGTTAGAGACGAAGTGCTTAACAAAGTTTATTTTTGCAAGGAAATATTGTAGAGCCTTCTTGTGAGATGGCAAGGAAAGAGTCACAATAGTTGTGATTTTTTTTGGATCAATGGCGATGCATTATTTTGAGACAATATGCCCTACAAGATTACCTTTAAAGACTATAAAATTTCATTTTTTAGGATTAAGGGATACACCAAATTCCCTACATCTTTCAAATACTTTTCTCCATGTACTTCATGTGATCTGCGCTCTGTTTTGAGAAAACAATAATGTCATCTAGGTAAAGCAAGATGAATTAATTTATATACCCTTTGAAGGAAATATCCATTACTCTTTGAAAGGTAGAACCTACATTTGATAAGCCAAAAGGAATTTTTTAATAAGAAAACATTCTCCATTTGGTGGTGAACATGGTTTGATATTGATATTCTTCTTTTACTCTAATTTGGTTAAAACCAAAATAACCATCAAGCATTGAAAACCTCTCAGATCCTGTTACTGTCTGTAAAAAATTTTCCATAGAGGGAAAGGGGTAATGATCCTTAATTAAGGCCCTGTTTAAATCTTGGAAATCCAGGAAAAGCCTAATTTCACCATTCTTCTTCCTTACCAGGACCAAGTTTTCCACTCAAGTAGAATACTTGATTGGAAAAATTATTTTGGCCTCAATGAGTTTGGAGATCTTCTTTCTCATGAGGGGCTCAATCTTGGGGTGAATGGCCTATATTTCTATCCAATTGGCTTGATGTTGGGATCAATATCAATGGAATACTGAACTATATTTGAATATAATTCTTTTAAGTCTTCATAATCCCATGAGAATACATCACTGTATTTCTGGTACAAGGAAACAAAAGTTTTCTTTTTACTTTCATCGCATAACTTCCTAAGTAGAAGTTCCTTTCCCAAAGTGATTGAAACTGGCTGACAATCCTCCTTCCTTACCATCATGTTATTTTACATTCCTTTAAGTTCATCATCTGGAATGAATTTTTTTTGCAAAGTGACTAACCCATTTGGTAACTTGTTTTATTTTAGTTGAATAATATGATCCCTATATACTGCTTGCAAATCAGCTTGCATTCTTTTATAGAATTTCACCTCATTTTGGATGAACTGGAAAATTTGTTCATCATTGTTATATACCTGCAATTAGGCCTAGTTATTTGAACTAGATGGCCTAACCACCATTTTGATATGTTGGGCATTCCCTTTGATCAAATCCTCAACAAGTGAGAATTAAGAGCCAAGGTTCGTCATTTGGTTTGTGTCTTTGTTCAACTTTGTAGGCACAACCTATAGGTCAATGGCACCAAATATTTCTATAAAATCCCAGTCCCTATGTTTAAAAGCTTTAAACAATTTGTTCTTTGTCGTACATCTACTACAGACTTAGTGAATGACTATTTCAATGTCTTTAAATACCTAAAAATCCTTGGTTTTCTTATTTTCCATGATCAGTAGACCATTGAATAATTATTCGTACTCTACTACATTATTAGAACATGAAAATTACAATTTATGAGAAAAGAAGAAACTTTCAATTTTTGGAGAAATAAGTTTAACACTTGCCCTAGATCCATTTGTGCTTCTAAAACCATCAAATAACATCTGTCATAGTTCTGAAACATTTTATTTTTCTTGTTTAAATTCCATGGGTATCATAAATTCTTCCTAGAGAATGGAGTAGCTTCCTAGACTAGTCTCAAAAGTTTTGATCTCTTCATCGTAAGGATAAAATTTATTATCTCTCTCATCCCATTAATCTAGCAAAAAATCAGGCATAGGAGGAGGGACAACCTAATCCTTAGGAGCTAATTCTTTCTCATGTCCTTATTCTATTAGGCAATTGGATAGGATGAGAATTAGGTCATCTGACTCGACACGGTAAGAAAATATGGGCTCAAATTGTATTGTGAATTGGGTACCATATCTAGTTTTTGTAGCATGTGAGTCCAATCTGAGGATATATAGCCGCCTACTTTAGTAGTGACGTCTCTAGAAAAATAAATGGAAAACATGGGAGGCAAGTCAATGACTGAAATTTTATGGGTTATAGTGAGGCTTGGGTAAGAATGGAGTGTTAACTAAAGATCATTAATTATGCCCAATACATTCAAAATTGACCCATCAAGTTGTAAAACACTCTTAGACACATGATTGTATTTGAGACATAGGATATAAACAATTTTATTGGGCATTATAGAGGTAATATCCCTTCAATCAATCATATAGTTATGAAGTAGGTATTTACCCACAATTATTGTCATGTAAAAGGGTTGGGTCTTGATAGTTTTAATTACTTGATTATCCTTTTCTTGAAAGACATTGAATGTGGCATGAGTATTTTGAATTATTGGTTGCTTGAGAGATTCATACCAGAGCTCTCATTGTGATGGAATAACAACCACATCCCACATTGAGACATTGATATTGGTTTTCTTCATTTGCTCAAATTTTTAGAATGGGAGACCCACGAACTTTTGCATCTATGGCATGTTGCCTTCTTTCTTCTATTGTGGCAACATTTGATTCAAAATATTTAACTAAATAATAAATTATTTGTCTGTGGATTTTCCAGGAATCTCAAGTGGCTTTCTTTTGTTCACCATAGATTGTTTTTATTTACCCCCAACATTCGTTTGATCCATGGAAGGTGAAGATTATAACTCCAACATCCATTTCTTATATTGTATGTTATTATCAATGTTGTTTGATGGTCTGTTATAACTTCCTACTATTTGGTTGATTGTGTAAAAATCTATAGCTTCAAATAACATTAAGTTAGTGTCATTATTGGTTTATTGACTTGCTTCTGCGGTTAGATCTAGTGCCTCTAGTAATGGTTCTTGTTGACTAGAAGATCTTTGAACCATCTATGCTTGAAGATTTATTGACCTTTCACAACCAAGTTGGTTATGTAATAGATCACATGAAAAACACCACTTTGTTTCTTGTGCCATGTTGTTTTACATAGGAACTAAATCTTGACTTGAACTAGGAATAGGCAGTGCTTGTGGAGGAGAAATTGTTTCTAATTAAAGAGGAGCACTTTGAGCTTGCCATCTATTATTATATTGGTTCTATGCATATCTTTGATTAATCTTATGATTTATCCATGGTTGATACCCTTGATTATAAGATTTCCCTTGATTATGATAATTATTATAGGATTGGGCTTGTTGTATCTCTATGGATATAACTTTATTTATCTAGTTTCTAATCGAAGCCTTCATTTCTTCATCCTCATTTTTCTGAGCAATTTTTTATGAAGTAGAAGCAACAAATTGTGGATTAGGCTCAGGGATATGAGCCATAGAAGGTTTTCCAACTTTGGGTAATTGAGGATATAATGGCGTAGGTGGCCTAGGGGATAATTTCCCAGCTTGAATTAGGCTATTTTCAGCTGTGATTATAATTTCTTAAGAATTTGGTAGAGTTATTCCTCCCATAGATTGTATCATAAAAATATATATCAGAGTTGAGGGATTTTAAGAAATAAAGAAATACACATTTCACTACAGATCTCATAGGAGATGGAATTCTATCCTAGGTTCTCTAGAATCTGAATTTGAAATCTTACATTTTCTCATTAGGTGCTCTCTTGATTGTAGTTAACTACTCTAAAAAAGATAGGTTTGTCTACTCTTTCTCAAAACTGGTCAAAAAAGGCTCTGCACAGTTGATCCCAAATTTGAATCATTCCTACCCCTAGGATTTTGAATCATTGTAGAGATTTTACTTTAAATGATGAAGCCAAAAGTTTTATTTCCATGTCCATCTCAACAATTTCATGTATAACATAAAAATTTGCAATGTCCTAAATGAGGTCAACTAGAGTCGTATGTTTTTCTGTAGTAAAATATGGGATATTTTTAAAGCTGCCATTAGAATAGGATTATGGTCATTCAAGGTGAGTGGAATTCTTCTTGTGAAGTTTTAAAATGGATTCATAGGTGGTGATTATTGTTGATGAGCCATTCTGATAGGTATAAGAACTCTGGTCGAGTGTAAGAAGAGTCTACCAGGAGGAGGTGTTGGAAGGGTTTAATTTGGAGAAGATGGGGATATTTGAATTTGTCTTCCTCTTCTACTTCTTCCTAGAGATAACTACAAATATTAAAATACACCTTCTTCTCTTGATATCGATCATGTTTGGATCATTCTCATGAATCAAGGACACTTATATTACCAGTACTGCTGAAAATAGTTGATATTTCAAATGGAGTCACCAAATGTGTTACTGTAGAGCCTCCAAAGGCTAGAGTTTCACCAAGATACACATCTAAAATTGATAAAACTATAAATATTAATCTCAAATATCCCACTAGGCATGCCAAAACTATTGAATCTCAAAATTACACATGTGCCCAAATCATAGACAATTCGGGATTTGAGACAACATGAGACTATGTCTAAGTTGTGGGACTCGAATTGAGACATACCTCCAGAGAAGGTTGACTTACTCTACTTACTCCTAATGCTAAACTACTCCTATAAATTTAAATTCAACTATCTAGCTCTACTTTAACTTTCCAAGGGACCAGGGTGAGAAGGAGATGCATAAAACATAAACATAAACTAGAGAAGGAGATAACACCAAAATAAGGGGATGAATACTCAGGTAAGGGGGAAAATGGAAGAAAAAGATGATGAAGAGGGAAAAAATGATAGCCATGGATCCAAATCACTTCCATAGTTCCACCTTCACAATGAAAAATAGACACAAACCTATGAAATAACACATAACAAACCTACAAATAAATGAAAGGAAAGAGAGTGTAATAAAACAATAGCTAAGGCCAAAGCGAAGCATAAAACCAATGATTTTATAGCTGAGAGTTCATGCACAGATCATCACAAGACAAGAGTAGGATGTAAACCATTTATAGAGACATAGAAAAAGGCATGCGACTCTTAGAACACTTATGCAGTATGAAATGATGACCTCGTATTCCCAAAGTATACAACATTAAAACAAGGCATCACTTCGCAATATATGGAAAGTGGAAGAAAGAGAAGGAAAAATTATAATTATCCTTCCACCAACCAACCACCTTTATTTAATTCTCATAAAATATCTGATTATCTCTAAAAAATTCTCCTCTCCACACCAATTTAATTTTTGAAGAAGGAACGACGCACATACTACATTTAATTCTAGTGGTTGAGTCATCTGGAACAACCCCTTTATGTGTTGGAGATGTCTTTCTTCACTTCATCCAACTACCAACATTTAATCCTTGAAATATGAATCACTTCGCATGGAGAAGGCTAAGATTCCTTAAGATAATCTCATATTTTCAAAGATGAAATAACATTCATGTTCATTTAGTAATCCGTGGAAAACTATTGTTTTCCTTCAATATGTGACTTTCTCCTTTCAGTATTGTGTAGCTTTTGGCCTCCACGGTTCCTCCTTATGTTCTGTGACATTACTAATTTTTTTGCTTTACTCTGTGGCATTGATACGACACAGCCTCATGTTGACTTTCATGGACTACCTATTCTTTACCCCAAAACTTTTGTATTCATCTTGTTTGATGGTTTTAGACCTCCGCGGATTTACCAAGTTTTTTTGTCATTTTAAAACATTTACTCTTTATCCATGGAATTTCCTTTCAATCTACAACATGCTTAAATACTACCACGGCCAATTAATCCAAGTCTAAAACAAACCAAGTTGCTCTATTTTGCAAGGTTTGCAAAAATAGATAACAAGGTGTCATTTTTTTGATCTTTTTGTCAGCTATGAAGTACAAACCAATAAGCGCATTCCATATTTTTTAGCATTTTCAAACTTTTGCTATCTTTCCTCTGTTACTTGTAAAATTAGATTCGATAGGAAAGCTCCAAGTCGATTCTTTTCTCGCATTATCAATGTTTTGTTTTATTTCTTCTAAAAACTTTGAAATATGATCCAATAAGAGTGGTCCAAGTATTTTGCAATGTCAGTCTTTTGTTTACTTTCTTCTAACACTCGTAAAATTTGAGCCAATAAGAGTGCTCCAAGTATTTCACATTGTCAGTATTTTTTTAGTTTGTATCTGTCTTTGTGAAATTCGAGCTAATATAATTGCTTCAAGTATCTTTTCATTTCACAATTGTTAGTATTTTTAATTGTGGCAGTGGTTATCCAATAAGAATTTTCCACCTTTTCACATTGTCATTATTATGTTTTTCTATTTCTATCATTTTTGAAATTTAAGCCAATAGAATCACTACAAGAATTGTCACATTTCACAATTGTCAGTATTTTTAATTTTATAAGTGGCTATCCAATAAAAATTAGCCACCTTTTCACATTTTTCAACCTTTTTCAGACTTGTGAAAGAAATCCATTAAGAGGGATCCACATGTGTCCAGTTTTTCCTTAGTCATTTAGGTAGCACTGCAAAGTGCGAACCTATTGTATTTGGAAATGTATATTAATTTTCTACTATGTCAGTCTTCACAAGTGTCAGAATCTATATTTTGAGGTGTCAGTCTCTGCTATATCTTACCCACTAAGACCATGACACATGTATTTTGATTTCAGACCCAAATTTGAAATTTTGGCTTATTTTGGGGATGTTAAGTCCACCCCAAGAAATCTATTTAAATTTTGGTGGAAAGCCACCAAGTTTATTTTTCTGTTGTTAGATTTTTGACAAGTCGAATTATTTGACTAAGAATTTACTTTCACATTTTTTTGTATAATGTTAGAGAGTCAAAAATAGATCTAATAAACTAACGACACGTGTGCATGGTTTATCAGTCTGGTTTGATTATTAATTGTCTTCTAGCTTGTTTGTTGAATTGTTAAGTGCAAGCTAATAAAAAGAGCAACACATATATTCACTTTTCATGGTGTCATATTTAAATCTATTAACACATGTTTTGTTGTTTTTTTGTTGTAATTTTATAAACCTCTTGCGGAATCGATACAGAATTCATTTTATTTAATTTTCCTTTGCATCTGCCAGAGGATATTTAATTTGTTAATTAATTAAATAGCATATTAATTAGTTAATTAATTTTTTAAACATTCTCTAGCTCGTTTGCATCAAAGATCATCTGAATTGATCTTAAAATTAGTCAAAATAAGCTATTTTCTATTAATTCAAAGTTGTTTGCATTTTTATAACTAATAAGAAGACCTGTGGTGAGTTTTTTTCCTTCGTTTGTCTTACTTTATTTTTTTTAGCTATATTTGTCTCCATTTCTGTCTGAGCATTAAAAATGGCTAATTTTGCTAGTTTTTTGTTGGATACATCTCAGTTATTGAATGGAAAAAATTATAGCATTTGGAGATTTCGATTGAAATCCTATTTTATGGATATGAAGCTATGGGATCTAGTAAATGGTGTGGAAAAATGACCCACCGGAAGACAAGAAACTCTTGAAAACCTTAGTTATTTCTCCCAAAGATCTCAGGAAGCTCTTTCCATTCTATGGTAAAGCATAAAGGATGAATTCGTATTGCATATAGGTCATATGGATTCTCCTACAGATTCATGGAAAAAATTAGAAACCATGCATTAAGGCAGTCACCTGTCAAAGATAATTAAGCTAATTTTAGAGTTGTTTACAACTCTTATAAAACAGGATGAGAAAATAGTTAATTATTTAGCTAAAATTAAAAACATTAAAGGTCAGTTGGAGGTATGTAACTGTGAACTATTTCAAGATAAACTATTATACTTTATCATTTAGATAAATATTCATGAAAAGTTCATAAACTATATCTCTATTCTTAACTATAAATATCAAAATAAGACTCATCTTCCTAATTTGGATACTTTGTCTTCCTGCTAATTAAAGAAGAACATGTAATGGAGAATTTTGATTCAAAAGATACTTATACTCATGAGTTGTTCTATCAAAATCATAGACCCTCTCATAAGAGAAATAATATCAATCCTAATCAGAAACCTAATGTCAGATCAAAATTTGAACCTAATCCTAAATCCAATCCTGTTAAGAACAGTCATAATTTTAAAGTCAAATTTAATGGCACATGTAACAAGTGTGGAAAATTTGATCATAAAGAGTATGATTTTCAAGTAAAAACTACCAAATCTATTAAAAATACTAGAAATAGTAAGCCTAATAGTCAAAATAAAGTTCATAAGTAAAGTCATGCAAATAATGTTGAGAAATCTATTTCCTTGTATACTGTTCTCTCAACTTAAAATGAAAATGAATGGATCCTAGATAGTGGAAAATCTAGGCACATGACATGTATTTATGGTATCCTCTCATATGTTTTTAGATGTGAGAAAAATATATATCTAGGAGATAATTCCATCTTTAAATCTAAAGGTTGTGGAAATGTTAAATTGTTTAATGGAATAATTACAAATGTATTGTATGTTCCTCAATTGAAAAATAATATTTTTTATTTCTCTCAGCTATCTAAAGAAAACTATAAAGTTATTTTGTTGTATGATAAAATGGTATGTAAAATATAAATTCGGTAATGTTATTTCTTCTGTTATTTAGATCAAATGGATTATATACTTTTAATGGATTTGTGTCTGAATCGTGTTCTTCTTCCCCTTCTAGGAATGATATTCAACTTTGGCATGAAATATTAGGTCATGTGAATTTCAGAAGTTTGTATGAAATTTCTAGACTAAATCTTGTTGTTGGTCTTCCAAAGATGAAATCCGATCATGAGACATGTCATAGTTGCTTGCATGTTAAGAAACATTCTAAACCATTTCACAAACATCATGATACCAATTATTATCAGTTATTAGAACTGATTCATAATGATGTGAGAGGTCCACTTGAAGTTTTTTCTCTCTTTAGAGCATTGTAATTTTTTTTTTCATTGATGATTTCTCTAGGATGACCTAGTCTTATTTTATTAAGAAAAAGTATGAAATCTTGTCTAAGTTTCAATAAATTAAAGCCTTAATTTAAAATGCTTCTAATATAAAAATTAAAATAATTAGAATTAATAATGGAGGTGAATATATTAACAAATTTTTTGATGAGTTTTTTATTTCATGTGGGATTCAATGAAATTTGACAACTCCCGATTCCCCATAACAGGATGACATAGTGGAAAGTAAAAATTTGATTGTTTTAGAAATGTCTAGGGCCATGATTCATGTATTTAATCTTCCTATTTTTTTATAGGTAGAAGCCATGAATATTTTTTTTTATATCCTTAATAGATTTCATACAAAATATATTCATTAAATTACTCCTCATGAAGTATAGAAAAAGCAAAAACCAGATATCTCTCACTTAAGTATATTTTGTAGTCCTACTTCTATATTCATTCCAAAAGTTAAAAGGAGTAAGCTTGACCCAACCTCTTATTCTTGTATTTTTGTTGGTTATGTTTTCAAACTATAATTTTAAGAGTCTATGACCCTTTCAAGCATGACATAGTTGAAAACATGAACGTTCATGTCCTAGAAAAGACATTATGTGATGCTTCTCATGAACCATCCTCTATTTCTCCTGAAATAGAGCCTAATAATCCTTCTACTAACAATATGGAAACATAAGGTCATGAAGATGAGTATCTTGATCTAGATATCATGGATATTAAGGGGGAGTCATCTAAAAATTTCTTACATCCCAAGATTCCTAAATGGGTTCAAAATCTTGTTAAGGATTCTAATCCTATTAGTCTTAGAAAGTTAACTCGTAGTTAGAATTCTTATCATTCCTTGATGATCCTCTATGAAGTTGAACCAATTTTTTCTGAAGAATCCTATCATGATGATAGATGGATTCAAACTATGAAATATGAATACAATGTTTTGATTGAAAATAACACTTAGGAACTAGTCCCTCCTCCTTATAAGAGAAGAATTATAGGATCTAGGTGGTTTTATAAGATAAAATATAACTATGTAAGAGATATTGATAAATTAAAAGCCAGGTTGGTAGCTCGTGGTTTCACTCAGAAACCTGGTCTTGACTATGTTGGGACTTTTTCTCATGTGGCTAAAATGAGCACTACTAGAATTATTATTTATTTAGATGCCCAATATGGTTGGGAGATTCACCAAATGGAGGTAAAAAATGATTTTCTAAATGGTGACTTAAAATAAGAAAACTAATTGTGTCAATCTAAAGGTTTTAAAACATCATGTAAGGAACTTTAGGTTTGTAAGCTGAAAAAGTCTGTGTATGGACTTAAGCAAGCTACTAGAGCTTGTTATGATCTTGGTTTCTCTAACTGATTTTTTGATAATTATTTATTTGTTAAGTTTGAAAAAAAAAACATATTATCATTAGTGTCTTATATTTTGATTACTAGCAGTGATAAAAGTTTAATTTCTAGAATCAAAGAAAGGATAAAATAATGTTTTGATATGTCTGATTTAGGCTTGCTAAATCATTTTATAGGCATGGTTATATTTCAAGATCATAATTCCATTATTGCAACTCAATCTCAGTATTTTGTAAATTTTATGATAAGATTTAACATGATTGAATGTAATGTTATTTTCATTCCCATTTAAGTTGGTGTCCAATTACATCTTAAACCTGCTTGTGCTAAATTTAATCCTACTCTGTATAGACATCGAGCTGGTAGTCTAATTTATTTGACTATTACAAGACCCGATATCTCATATAAATTAGGATTTGTTTCAATATCTATATAGAATCCTTATGAGGATCATTGGAAAATGGGAAAAATAAATTTGAAATATATTAAAGGAACAATTAATTATGGTATATTTTACTCTTCTTCTAATGATGCACAATTATTTGGCTATTGTGATTCTGACCATGTTGGTGATGTTGCCTATAGAAATTCTACTTGTGGATATATTTTCAATTTGGGAGTAGGTGCCATCATTTGGAGTAGTAAGAAGCTATAAACAATGTCTATCTCTTCTACTGAAGTAGAGTATAGAAGTAGTATGGAAGATGTAAAAGAATTTATGTAGCTGAGAAAACTATTGGATGAGATGCATTTGGGCGTCAAAGGGAGCACTACTATTCTATGTGAAAAATAGAGTTGCATTGCTCTTGCTAAGAATATAGTTCAACATCAAAGTACCAAACATATATAGGTTCATATGCACTTTATTCGAGAAAAATTCTTGAATGGTGATATTGATCTCAAGTTCTGTTTGATAAAGATCAAGATGTAAATATCTTCACAAATTTGTTGTGTTCTGTGAAGTTCTAAAAATTTCATACCTTTTGGGCCTATCATAATTTCCATTGAGGGGGAGTGCGCATGAAAATTCATCCTCCTAACGTCCTATAATAAACTTTCAATACTTCCTCAATATTTTAATAAGTAAATAATCACAATATGTCTTCAGTCTCTTTCGTAGTCTTCAAGAGGTCTTCCACAAATAGCTTTTATGATATTTCCTTAGGCTCATCTTCATTCTTATTGAGATAATATCTACATTGTTCCTCTAGAAGATGGTTGGAAATCTGATCCATATGCTCACATGATTCCTTTGAAACATCCTCATTCACTTCTTCCATTCTTTCTGTTACCCAATATTCACATTCTTGTTAGCACTGGAATACTTGATTCACAACACCTTCTAACAAGGAGAAGAGGTCCATAATTTTTGGGAAGGGTACTCCTTCAAGTTAAAAATACATGTCATCCTCCTCTTGGTGGGAAGAAGAGAATCATGTTGGTGCAAAAAAGTGGGAAGTATTTTAAACTCTATCCTGATCATCCATTATTGAATTTTCTTGCTCATATGGAGAATGAAATATTTCATATTTACCATGATGATCAACAAAACACTCCTTGGGTGAGAATAATGGAGTTGATTCCACGAGGAAGTTATGTTGAATCTTCTCATTCTTCTTCGCTTCAAAAATAAAATTGGCCTCTTCCATTTGGTCATCCATGATTGAATCAGAAAGGGAGTTTGATTCTTCAAATATCTCCATTTCTTCATTTAACACTTATACATCACTTGAAGGATCAAAATAGGAAGGAAAAATATCTAATCATTCGTAATTCATCATCTTGAGTATGCGATGCAAGACCAAATTTTCATGCTTCTTCACATATCTCCATTTAATTATTAATCAAAAGATAAAAATTTGAAAGGAGATTATCCATGATTGCCACAAATTCATCATCTTATACTTCCTCCCCATTGGTGGAGTCTTCAAAAATAATTAAATCATCCATTATGCAACAAGAATTTTCCTCTCTTGAATCCATTTCTCCTCCAATGGGTTGTGCCTTGATCTAATAATAAATAATGAATGGTGTTTCCACCTCTATGTATCTCTCCTCATCTCCAAATGTGTTTCCTTGATTTTAAAAAAGGGTTCAAGGAGAATACATTCCTCAGAAGTATCCTGGAATATTCCAGGGATAAACACTTCCTAGTAGAGACAATCGTGAGGATATCTTTGAGTTTCTCCATCCTCGACAAGGTGAAGTGATTCGAGGTGTTCATACCTTATTTTTAGAGAAAAAAATACCTTTATATTTCATTATAGGATTTAGGATCATAATTTCTTTCCATTATGTTCTACAGCCTTTCCGCATATTCTCTTTTCAAAATGCTCATTTCTTCATCACTATATGCAAGGAAATCATTTAGAGAGCGACAGAAGAAAGAAAATGTTCTCAATTTTACAGTGAGCTATGCAAGGTTGAAAAAGTATTCTTAAGTGGATAATGTATCATCTTGTCCTTCATCGCCTTCCATAGTGATGATTTTATTTTCATCAAAAGGCTCAAGGATAAGATCTTCTTTATTAGCATCCAGAAACCATCTAGTGACAAATAATTAGTAGTATGAACAATCCTCGAGATCTTCCTCCATAGAAAAAATATCCTCTTTTTCTTCCTTTCCATGGGATACTTCAAGTTGCTCATACATCCCTTGCAAAGCTTCAACATATTTAGGAATTTAGAGGTTTATTTGGGGATCAGATTCTCCTTGCATAACGCTCATGAATCTTTACACGTACTCAGTTTTCAAATATTCCATCTCATCATTTCTATACATAAGGAAATCATCCCAAGGGAGGGTGATGAAAGACATGGCTTTGAGCTTTAAATTCAGTTGTGTGAGATTGAAAGTATTACCTTTAGTAGATTCTTCATCTCCATGGATTTCATGCAATTCCTTATACCTCCCTTGCATCTTTTTCATCATTCTCTTACATTCTGGATTGTTGGCCACAACAATTCCCATTTTCTTTCCTTTAGTAAATATCTTCTCGAAGTGTAACTACCAAGATTTGATGACATGATCACCAAAAACAACAATCTTCCTAATTCTACCTTGTCTTTCTTTGATCTTTGGAGACATGTAACTGCTTTAACTAAGAGACCCTAATGTCATTCTTCAATTCCCTTCTTTGTAATAATTGATTTAGAACCATGGTTGATCAATAATATTCCTTTCTTAGCCACCATTTTATTATTCATCACTATCACTCATTGGTACTTTACTCCAGTCTAGAAATATCTTCATTATGTGTAGAAAATAAATGTGATAGGCATTCATTCCTTGACAGATTCACCTTCAAAATTTATTTTCCTTTGAAATATAATTTTGTTGTATTTTGAATGTATATATATATATATATATTATTTTTGATTTTTTGGGTACAGATATGTTTTGGATGCACTTGGGAAAATCTCTCCCAAGCAGAGTCACCAAAAACTATTGGTGATAAAAAATTTCTCTAAGGAAAATTAGGTGTCTCCATAAACATTCATAGGGCTATGCCCCTCTGTATTGAATGGTACATCTCCCATTATTGAATGTGACTAATCTAAGGTGAAATTAAATGTTGTGGGTTTACTTAGAAGGCCAGGGATCACACACAGACACTCCACTGAACATGTGGAAAGGTGCTTACATAGGGGTATAAGGGAGGTAATTACAATGATGTAAGGAGGAGGGAAATTAGGAAAGGAAAGTTATTGCCATGAGTACACCAATTGCATAGTTCACACCCAGTAACCAGAGGAGTTCAACATTCAATATAAAGGAAAGAAATAATGAAGCTATCTAGTTAGAATTAAAAAACTAGACACAAAGTTCTTATATTCATTTATAAAAGATATAAAGATATTTTGGGATCACTATGCTTGAAAAATTCATAAAAAGAGAGAGATAGAGGAAATACAAGAAGAAGGAAAATAGAAGAAATGTAGCTTTTATTTCATGTTCATTGACACAAAGTCAAAAAAATATAATCCAAAACTAATATAGAGTGGATATTATTCAAAATATCATATCCTTTGGATTGGAGAAGCTATCCTAATTTATAGAAATATGAATTGACCTTTCACCTTCCTCATATGACTCCTCGTGTTCCATATTCTACTCTTGATATTTTTTCCATGATTTAAGTATTTCTCTTATAATTTTGAGAAAATAATTTTACAATTTTAAAATAGGTCACTTAAGTGAATAGGAAAAAATACAATGATGAAGCCTAATGAATAATTATAAAGGAGAGAAAAAGAGGGAGAAAGAGAGAAGAAGAGAAGGGGATGATATTTCTAATGAAACAACTTCCTCATCACAGAAATTTTAAAACTAAACACCTTGATGAGAATCCTTTGGATTGAGTACATTTTCCTTGAATTATTTTCCTTTTAAACTCTCAAAACAATGAACTTCTCCACCTTGTTGAATGATCATGATCTACCCATCGTATGACCCATGGACACCATTAACTGAGTGTTTAGAAACACTATTGAAATACTAATTTGATGATCATGAGCGTTACTCATGAAGATATCCTCTGAAGATATTGAATATCGAAAAAAAAATTCCTTTTCATTACTCTCTACAACATTTCCATGTTAGAAAGACACAAATTTCTCTTGAGATGATGCATTTTCAAGCCATGAAGTTTCATCATTATATCGTTCTTCTGGTTACACATTTAGATGAGAAACTAGAATAATTACTTGGGCATTGTAACCATGATGATCATATCAACTTAAACACAATGATGAATGAAACTAAGAATTTTTTAACACTCACAAAATCAAACTTCATATTTTACCTAGGTACTACTCTACACCTGAAAAGGGGGAATTACTATTTTTAATAAGTGGAAATTTCCACTCTTTTCATCTCTGACCACTACAATTAGATTTCCAGATTAACCCTATGTACAAAAATTCCATCTGGACTTCTCTTTGATATGATTTAATAATAATAAAAAATGACCGTATAGGAAACTTAATATTTTTAGTAAGTGACAATTTTCACCCTTTCTGACCCTAATCATTGAGATTGGCTTTCTGGGTGTCCTTGGTGCAAACTGTTTTTGCCACAACTGCCTTCAATGATGACTTACCAAAAATAGTAACTGTATGTGTAGGAGGCTTACTTATTTTGGAAATTAGGGTTTTGGGCCTCAGTTTTCTATGAATTTTTTTTTATGATGTGGATTTTTTCTCTTCAGTGCACCTTTAAAATTTCAAATCTACTCGGTGTCTAGAAATGGAGATTTTAATTTTCAAATTTTTCACCGCAGGAAACTGGGGTTTCTTTTCTGCAAAAAATATAGAGTGTGCATGAAAAATTTTATTCTTGGATTATCTTGGCCTCTTAAGAAATATAAGATTTAAAAAAATGACATGTTGATTCATGCACAGGTTTTTTTAGTTATGAACAAATCTTCTTCGAGGGTTTCAAAGAGTCTCTCGCAAAGAAATCTCATTTCTTTTTCTTTTTGAATCCATATTTTCTTGAGTTGTTCTTATTTTCACTTCTTGAGATCATGGAAAAAATGCAGAAATGGGGGGAGCATGATAATTTAGAAGAAATATTCAATGGAAATTTTGGCCAGGTTTTGGCAGTGCGGGGAACATGTGGGGAGAAATGACCAAAAGTGGCTAAGTGTTTGGATTTATAGCTTTGGATTTCAAAGAGAGGGGGAGGGGAAATTTTTTTTGCACCATTTTATCCTTTTTTTATACAATGTATGGACAAAAGTGCAACTTCACCATATGAAAACACTTGGCGCACATGTGTTTATATATAGGATTGGAGGAGGGAACTATATCTGAGATCCTAGGATCTGGAAAGAGGTCAGATGGTGAACCTGGAGGATAAAGAGGGGGAGGGTGCAATGTTTGCACAATTTAAACCTTTAATTTGGTGTAATGGGGAAAATATGTGTGCCTCAGGGCCAAGATGCAACGCATGCCTTTGTAAATTTGACTAAGTATCAAATAACATACCTTAGCGGGCGACTTGAAAAGGTCATAACTTGATCACCTAGATGAGGTTTTGGGTACTTATTTATATGATTTCATATTAAAAATAACTTTTGAGAAGAATGGGATGGGTCATATGGCTTGATTCTGACTTAAAATCCCTCAAAATCCTCCCTTTTCTCTAGATCACCTGCGGTGTATGGAAAGAATGAGCCACCTGGAAAACTTCTTGAGGTTTGAAGTTAATATATTTTTTCCACCATGTAGAGGGTTGAAATTATTTATAATTGTATCTTGTTGGGATTTTAACTCACTACATAGCTCCCATAATCACTCTTTGAAGCTCAGGTTCTCTTTTGCAATGCAGGCTCTTTTAGGCTCAAAACCCCGCTTTCAGTGAACTGGCCCCAAAACCTCATAATCTTCCCAAAATATTCCAAAATATATTCCTTTATGTTTTTGGCTCTTGAAAACTACTCTATGATTAATTTTAACCTTTTTATCCACTCTAGGGGTTGGTACATAGTTTGAGGAAGTCTGATGATAATTCCTCCTAAGATTTCTTGAAACTCCATTTTTATTGAAACTGCTCCAAAGTTATTGAATGATTTCACTTTTTCCTAAATAACCTAAGGGGATTGATGAAAATCACAGATGGATCACTGGGGGGGAAAATTGGAGTCTAAACATAGGGGTAGGTTGATCTAGGGGTGTTTGGAAAGGTATGAGATGGAAAATTTTGACACTAGGGGTATAGTTGTCCTATTTTCAAGTGAATTTCATCCATGTAATAACACAATACAATAACTAGTGCTAGATTAGTGACATGTTGTGGATCAAGCACAATAAGGACATAAGATGAGAATCCCATAATCTCAATTTTTCTCATGAACTAATTCCTTATCCATTGGGATTTATGGAGTCATTATAGAACATGCACATATGAAAAAAAATAGAAGGGAATCACACCAAAAGGGAAAACAACACACAATAGAAAAGGGAAATTATATATAGGGGAGGGACATTTACAGAGGAAAGGAAAGAATATATACATACCCAATGACAGGTTGGGAAAACTACATGCCATCATGAAACAATGGACTAAAATTTGACTTTTGAGAAACAAAATTTGTTATTTGATCATATTATTCTTGTTTAATGGATTTGTATGGATTTAGGTGAAAAATATTGATCATGATTCCATCTTCGTACTCATAAAACACCGGTAATGTTCTTACATCTAGTGAATGATTCATTATATTTTCTAAACTCTTGTACCTTAGGGTTTCCCCTTGAATCCTTGCAATCATGAGACATCATTCTTCCATGTCTTCAAGAGTGGGAAAATTGATCTTGTCTTGAAAACACCTATCCTCTTTTAATTGCAAATTTAAATATTCTCCTATATTATCAAGGTACTTAGAAGGAGTGAGAAAAAACTAATTTCTTCATGTTCAAGAACTTCTCTAAACATCTCGCTTTACTTCTCTAAGTGAACACCTTCAAAAATAGAGGTTATATCATTGAGATGGAGGCCCTCATAAATTTCAGGGAAATATTGCGATATGGGGACCTGTTCAAGGAAGATTACATTTTGAACAATGGTGAAATTACTATGATTTTGAATTTTCTCACAAGATTTACGTTCATCTTCAACTTGTTGCTCAAAACAAACTTTTTTCCACACTAATCCACTCAACATTGGTTTCAGAATCATCCTCACAACTGCAAAGCCTAATTTGATTATAAGAGCATTATTTACCCTTGAGTGTATTTTTCCATATGAATCCTTGTTATGTATTGGTGGAGCATTCTGAGGTGGTGGGAACAATTTGATCTTGAACAAACTCCCAAGAATCTTCCAAATTTTCACTTTTTTCTAAACAATTATCTTCAATCCAAATCAACTCAACATTTTCCCTATTATCATCCTACATAGCAAAGATGTTGTCTCTAAGATTGAGGAATTTCAAAGGGATTTAAGAACCTTCCTTATTTTTCACTCACAAACATCTTCAGAAAATGTGAAAGAAAAATACATGCTTTCACATACGTCATCACCAACCAAGGTATTGGGGAAATCACCAAACTCATCCATTGGCTCCATTTCGGTATCAAACATCGATGTATAAAAAAGAGGAACTCAAATTGATTCATACTTGTCTTTGCATTTTTGTATCCTAAGTCAGGAGTGCAAGGTTGTGTTGAGGGTCTTCAGTCTCTTCCATAATCTTCAAGAGGTATTTTACAGACACTTCTTATGATATTTCCATAGGCTCATCTTCATTCTTATTGAGATATTCTCTACATCATCATTCACTTCTTCCATGCTTTCTATTTCCCAAGATTCAATTTCTTGTAGGAACGAGCATACTTGATTCATGGAACCTTCTGACAAGGATAAGAGGTCTATGCTTTGTGGGAAGGGCACTCCTTCAAGTTCAAAATCCATGTCATCCTCCTCTCTGTGGGAAGTAGAGAACCATTTTGGTGCAACAATGTCGGATATATTTTTAACTCTATCCTAATCATCCATTATTAAATCTTCTTGCAGCTCATATGGAGAATGAAATATTTCATATTTACCATGATGATCAATGCAACACTCCTTGGGTGATAATAATAGAGTTGATTCCTTGAGGAATTTATGCTCAAGCTGATCATTCTCCTCATCTTCAAAAAACGTTTGCCTCTTCATTTGGTAATCCATGATTGAATCGGGAAAGGAATTTGATTCTTCAACTATCTCCATTTCTTCATTTAACATTTCTACATCACTTGAAGGATTAAAATAGGAAGGAAAATTATATATGATTATTTTGAATTCATCATATTGATTCTGGGATGTAGGACCAATTTTTTTTTATCCTTCACATATCTCCATTTCATCATTAATTGAAAGATTAAAATTTGAAATGAGATTATCTGTGATTACCTCAAAATTTTCATCTTGTACTTCCTCCCCATATGTGGAGTCTTTAGAAAGCATTAACTCATCCATTATGCAACAAGAATCTTCCTCTCTTGAATCCATTTCTCCTCCAATGGGTTGTTCCTTGAGCCATTAATGAATGGTGGTTCCATCTCCATGTCTCTTTCATAATCTTCAAATGTATATTCCTTAGTTTCAATAGAGGTTTCAAGGAAAATACATTCCTCAGAAGCATCTGGTAATATTCCAGGGATGAACACTTCATAGTATAGATAATCATCATGATCTCCTTGAGTTTCTCCATCCTCAACAATGTGAAGTGATTTGAGGTGTTCATACCTTCTCTGCAGAGGCAAAGCATACCTCCATATTTCATGATAGGCTTCAAGATTAGAATTTCCTTCCATTGTTTTCTAAAGCCTTTCCACATTTTCTCTTTTCAAAATTTTTATTTCTTCAGTACCATATGCAAGGAAGTCATCTACAGAGCATAAGAAGAAAGAAATTGTTCTCAATTATGTAGTGAGTTGTGCAAGGTTGCAAAAGTATTATTCAGTGGATCTTGTATCATCTTGTCCTTCATCATCTTCCATAGTGTTGATTTTATTTTCATCAGAAGGGTCGAGGATAATATCTTCTTCAACAAAATCCATAAACCTTCTAGGGACAAATACTATGTAGTATGAATGATCCTTGGGATCTTACTCTATAGGAAAAATATCCTCTTCTTCTTCCTTTCTATGGGTTGCTTAAAGTTTCTCTTACATCCCTTGCAAATCTTTGGAATATTTCAGAACTTTAAGGTAGATTTGGGGATCAAATTATCCTTCTGCAACGCTCATGACTCTTTACACGTACTCAATTTTTAAGGATGTTATCTCATCATTTCTATATGTAAGGAAATCATCCCAAGGGATGGTGATGAAAGAAATGGATCCGAGATTTAAATTCATATGTGTGAGATTGAAAGTATTACCTTTAGCAAATTCTTCATCTTCATGGATTTCATATAATGCCTTGTACCTCACTTGCATATTTTTCATCAGTATCTTACATTTTGGATTGTTAGCCAGAACAATTTCCATTTTCTTTCCTTTAATAAATCTCTTCTCAAAGTGTAATCACCGGGATTTAATGACATGTTCATCACAAGAAAAAATCTTCCTAATTCTACCACATATTTCTTTGATATTTAGAGACATGTAACTTTTTGATGAAAGACACCGTTTTTTTTCATTCTTGAATTCCATAATTTGTAAGAATTGGTTTGGAACCATGGTTGATCAACAATCTTCCTTTCTTGGCCACCATATTCTTCTTCTTCACTTTCACTCATTGGTACTTTACTCTAGTCTGGAAATCTCTTCATTGTGTGTGTGAAATGAATGTGACAGTGAATCGTTCCTTGATGAGTCACCTTCAAAAATGTTTTTTATTCGAAATATAATTTTTTGTATTTTGAATGTATATTTATTTTGTATTTTTTATTTTTTGGGCAGAGATCATTTTTAGGTAAACTTTGGAAAATATCTCCCAGTAGAGTTTCCAAAAACTATTGGTAAGAAAATATATTTATATGCAAAATTAGGTGTCTCCACTAATGTTCATGAGTCTAAGCCCCTTTGCATTGAATGGTACAACTTCCATTATTGAATGTGACTAATCTAAACCTAAACTAAATATTATGGGTTATCCCTGAAGGACATAGATCAAATAGAGACACTCTACTGAACCTGTTGCAAGATACTTATACGGGGGAACAAGGGATGAAATTAAAAATATGTAGGGAGGAGGTAAATTATGAAAGGAAAGTTACTATAGTGATTAAACTAGTTAAAGAGTTCACACCCAGTAACTAGAGTATTTCAACATTTAATATAGAGAATAGAAACAATGAAGTTATCCAGTGAGAATAAAAACTAGACAAAAATTTCTTGGATTCATTTATTAAAGATATAAATATATTTTGGGATCACTAATCTTGCAAATTGCATAAAAGAGAGAGATAGAGGAAATATAAGAATAAGTAAAATAGAAGAAATGTATCTTTTATTTCATGTGCATTGACACAAAGTCAAACTACAATCCATAATTGCTACAGAGTGGAAATTCTTCAAAATATCAGATCCTTTGGAATGGAGAAGCCATCCCAATTTATAGCAATTTTATTTGAAGTCTCTCCTCCCTCATATGACTATTCATGTTTCATATTCTACTCGTGACCTTTTTTTCCCATGATTTAAGTATTTGTAGTGACCGCTTCAACTACCACTTGAGACCAAGAAACAAGCTAGGAAAATTATGGAATAATTATTTTTATAAGAAGAGTCTACAAACAAGTAGCAAGACACTAGTTTGAAAAATAAATAGGTTCTAGAACATATTCTGATTAACCAAACACAAGGTTTCTATTTTATCTTATAATAAGTTTACAAGGTTCCAATTTGAGGTTACAAGTTTTACTAAGGTTCAGGGAGAAATTTATCCCCAGGCCTGCTCTCTAACAAGCCCTAAACTTCAACTAGATTTTTCACACAATTAGTATTATCAAAACTTTCCTAATATAGGCTCATTGGATAGGAAATTTCCTCACCTTTCCAACCATATAAATAATTCCTCCTAACTCCTTGTGGAACTCAAGTTATGGCCAGGCGGAGTTTTAGGGGAAAATTTTCCCTTAGAAGTCCGTGGGGTTAGAAAGAAAAAGTCTTCGCGGCCCTGCCGATACCCAAGTTTCCATGTGTCATCACGTGATTGGGCCATGATGGTGGGTTGTGAGGAAAAATTTTAAATATTTCCCAAAACCAAAGTCTTAATTTTCCGAAGGAAAATTTTCCTCCGTGCCTTCGTAGTTGCTAGAATGGCCTTGTGGTGCTTTGTGATTAGCCGTGGGACGGCAGAGAAAATTTGGATTTTTCGCCCAAGGGTAAAAAGGTTAAAATAATTGCATGGGCCCACATATCCATGGGGACATGTGTCATCACCCCATTGGCTGTGGGGGTGTGGGGATGTGGAGAAAAAAGTGAAATTTTTCCAAAAGTGTAAAATGTTAAGTTTTCAATTCTAAATCCTTGGGCCCTCTTTGCCACGTGTCAGTACGTGATTGGTGCGGAGCTGCGGGGTTGCGTGGAGAAAAGTTAAAATTTTCCAAAGGAAAAAATGGTTAAGTTTTCCATTTGATCTGTGCACCCACCTGCCATGTGTCAGCACGTGATTGGTTGGGGGCCGCGGGGTTGCAGGGAAATTTGGGAAAATTTTCCCAAGACAAAATTTTCAAAAAGTTAAGTTTTTTTTTAATTTTTTTTTACTAAGGGCCTGCCCCTCCAAGGTGCCACATGGAAAATTCTAATAGGATGAGATGGCAGTGGGGCCATGAATTTTTTTTTTGGAAATTTTTCTAAAGTTCAAAATTTAAAATTTTCTAAGGTCGAATTATTTCAGTTTTGGTTTGGGATGGCCATTTTGAAGTAAAACTTCAAATGGCCATAACTTTTGATAGGAAGCTCCATTTTAGGGAAACTAGGACTTTCTGGAAATATCTCGGAGTCCTCTTTGCACATAAAACATCAATTTTGGAATTTGGTAAAGTTTAGAGGGTCAATTTTAAGAAATTGATCTGTAGGGTTTTAAGTTACAAACTGGCAGTTTTAAACTTGCAAATTTTATAAAAATTGGACTCTTCCTTCACTCAACATGTAAAATAGACATGGAGGATCAACTTAGAGAAGACTTATAATGTTTTAAAGGAGTAAATTTGATAAATTTATTGAATTTTTGTTTCTATCCAACAAGGAATAGAGAACGACTTAGGAAGGGGATTGATTTAAAATTGGATTGATTGAATTGTTTTCTCGAATTTTCCTTGTCAAGATGGGTTCACAATAGTCTTAGCATGTTAATTCATAGTATTTTTAAATTTTTTGGGAAGTATAAAAGTGGACTGTTCTTTTTATTATTATTATTCAAACGTACATTACTAGATTTAACTTTAAAACAACAAGTTATTGCTTTAAATTTTGTTTGCCTCTCTTTTTTTTAATTCAAACAACAATGATTCCTAAACTTAATCCAATGTAGTTTCTTATCAAACATACATGTAATTCAAACTAAAATCATCTCTGAGTTTTCTAGTTTTTATATACAATTTTGCAAGAAAGAATAACATTTAATTTCATTTCATATGCATCTTCTCAACATTAAAAAAAAATAGAGATTCTTATTCTTTTCAAAATGGAAATTTATCCTTTGACAACAATACGATTTTACAAGAACCAATGCCATCCTTCTATTGAAAATCAAATAACATTACAAATGATCTCTTTTCCGATTTGATCTGATTTCAAATTTCAAATACAAGCATGAAATGTTCTTCCCATTTTCTTTTCAAACTAAATAGAAAGATACAATTCATTTCTACATTTCAATTTCAATGTTAACTATACATCTGTATGACAATCTTTTAAAATAAAAAGAATAGATACATTTTAATTAAATTTCAGAATTCCATTTACCATACAATGGCTTCACATTAAAAAATTACACAACTCATCCATGTGAAGTGGGAAGGGATTACAAGAGTTTGCTCAAAAGAGATGATTGTCAAACTGTAAAACTCTCCAAACAGCAGCATGCTTGATTCATCTTCTTTCTTCTTGATCACAACAATTAAGGGGGAAAGGAAATGCTCTCCACCCAACCAAGACATCCAATTGGAAAAGAGAAGCCATCTTTCCCCATTGGCCCCCGAGCCCCAACCATATTGAAATGGAGCATGATGATACAACTCATGGCAACATGGATTCTTTCACAACAAACCACATTCTTTTCACATTACAAAAACAACAATTAAAAGCACAATTTAAAACAAGAAAACAGTTCTCAACTACTTTTGAATTTATTCAAACAACACATAGGCTTGAACAAGCAAGACAAACAAGAGCAAGAACTATGGAGGTCTCCTTATGCCTCCCAACTTGAATTTTGGGCATCCACCAAGAGAAAACCACCAAGATCATAGCAATCCCATAAACCTTATGCCTCCTCAACCCCTCCTTACAAATTTATCGCTTATACCTCCCACAAAGTAGGAAATGCAAGCAATTTCCTTTCCTAGGTGGATCCCAAACCAACATTCCCTCCCAAGAACAAATAACAATGGAAAATCCCTTATCCCTCCTCTAATAACCTCATAGTCTTCTCTCCACACCATGCCCTAAGCATTCTACCCATCCCTCAAAAAAATTACAAACACAACACATTTAAATTCATGCTAAAAGAGGAAAATACAATAGTTTTAAAAGAGTGGGAGCCTACCTTTCTATAATGGAGACTTGTTTCCAAAAAAATAGGTTCTTTGTTGCAAAAAAACCAGTCCCAAGCAGCAAATGCAGAGCATGTAAAAATAGTCCAAAATCCTTCCACAAGAACAAGCTCCCAATGCAAGAGAAAATTCCACCCCAAGAAGCAATAACAAACTTTCAACAACCTCAAATGACGAAGCAATTCCCATTTTTAAAAGAGAGAGGGTGGAAGAGAATGATGTGGATTCCAAGTGGGATGCCACATCATTTTTCCTCATCCAAAAAGCAATCAACATCAAAACAAAAAAATCACAATAAATGTGAATGACAAACCACTTACACACTTCATTTTTACCCATCCTAAAAAAAAATGCATTTAAAGTTTGTAAGACAAGTGCAAACAAATATTACAATAAATCATGTCAAAATGCAATAAAATAAATTGATTTTGACTCCAAATTAATAAACATGGTTGGTGGAGGATTTTGAGAGGTGTGGGACAAGTTTAACTTGTCCCACAAGCCTCCAAATTTGTCCTCCAAGCTCAAATTCGAATTTCAAGAGAGAGATGGAGTGTCTGACCTTCCAAAATCTTCTTACAACCTCTTACAGTTTATTACACAATCTATCACTTCACTTACACAACCCATACTTGGTAAGTTACACACTCTTTTAAAATGCATTTATTTCTATGACATTTATTTATTACAAACTTTAGACACAACCATATATTTAATTACCATATGGTTATAAAATATATAAATAAATTTCATTTTCAACCAAGACAATAACATTTAATTTATCTTCCACATCCCAATTAATATAATTGAAATTTAACTATAAGACTCTCACATTATACTATCACATTAAAATAATTAAAATAAAGAGCACATTACAAATAAAATACATACAACAATAATTTTAAAAAGGGACACAACAAATAAAGCACACATATAACCCATGGACATAATAATGGAAATCCCCCCATGGGAAATCCTAACAAAACACAACATACAACTCAGACACAGTTGCCATGGTGACTTTGTTGATTTCACACTGAATTCCAATATGGTTAGTCTCCAGTCCCCCAACATTGTTGTGATTTTTTTTTTTAACCTGCAAAATGCAATATACCCCTTCGGCCTCATGGCCATATCAGAACATCCAAATGATATAAGCAACATACAATTATTAAATCCAAATCACAACATTATCAAGAATTTAACATTTATCATTTAAATTCAACTGCAAACTATATCATCATCCAATAGATCTCTATACTATAGCTATTCATAATATCAATGTCACATGTCTACAATCAAAAGTAATAACCTGTCCATGTCAACCAGTATGTCATCATCCACATAATAATACTGATGTCTTAATGATCATCAAGCAAAATATCTGAATCTAGATCAATATTAATCCAGGATCTAACATCTAACCATCATACTAATCAAAACATAATAATGTCCATAATAATCCCTGATACATCATACTACATCAAAACATAATAATATCCAAAATGTGACCAATAGTGTCAAGATCAGTATCTGAATAGTGTCCAAGGAAAGTGGGCACTACATACCCCTCCCCTTAGACTCGACTTCCTCCTGGAAGTCACTGGAACAAATGTGGAAACTACACTCGTAAAGCAGTAGCATCCTCCCAAGTGGCTGCAGTCTCATCATATTTGTCCCACTGCACTCGTACCTGATCAATCTCTCTGCCTCGAAGGCCCAGGGTCCTGCGATCGATGATATGGACAGGCTCCACCATCACCTGCCCCTGATCATGTACCTGCATAATGATGTCCAATCTAGCACATGAGAAGGATCTATGATGTATCTCCTAAGAACAGAAACATGAAACACATCATGTATGCGAGACAAGCTGGGTGGCAATGCTAGACGGTAGGCCAACAGGCCGATACGCTCCAAGATCTCAAAAGGTCCAACGAACCGAGGAGCTAACTTAGAACCTTTTCCATAATAGATCGGGCTCTTATGTGGCCTAACACGAAGGAAAACCTTCATGCCCACATCAAAATTACGCTCGGTTCTATGCTGATCAATGTACTTCTTCTGCCTATCCTATGCCTCCTACAATCTCTACCTGATCAACAGTACCTGCTACTCCAGGTCTTACAAAAGAGCTGGTCGTAAGGATACTCTATCCTCCAATCTATCCCACCTAAGGGGTTTCCTGCACTCCGTACCATACAAGGCCTGAAAAGGAGCCATGCCTATAGAACTCTGGAAAGTATTATTGTAGGGAAATTCCAAAAGATATAGATACTCCTCCCATCTCACCTTGTGATCCATCACGTACATCTTGAGCATGTCCTCCAAAATCTGATTCACCCTCTTATTCTGTCCATCTATCTCTGGGGGATAGGTTGTGCTGAAGTTAATCTTCGTCCTGAGAACATACTGCATGGTGGTCCAAAAATGAGAAGTGTACAAAGGATCGCGGTCACAAATGATCTTCCATGGAATCTCGTGCAACCTAACAATCTCATCCAAGTAAACATGTGCCATTGCACTAGCTTTATAGGTGGTCTTCACTAGGGAAAATTGAGCTACTTTTGTCAATTTATCAACTATGACCATGATGGCGTCGCGGTGATATCTCAACATTAGTAATCCAACAATGAAATCCATTGAAATGGTGTCCCATTTACACTCCGATATAGCATGAGGATAGAGAAGGATAGCTGGGTGCTGATGCTCGGCCTTCACTTTCTAGCACTCTAAACAACATGACACAAACTAAGCAGTGTCCCTACGAAGTCCTCTCCAGTGATATAACTGTCTCAAGGTGGTGTGCATCTTCTTCACCCTAGGATGGGTTGAATAGGGTACACGATGTGCCTCTAACAAGATGCCCTTCCTATAGCCTTTGTCTCTAGGAACATAAAGATGACCTCTATGCCCGAGAATACCATCTACCTTTAGTGAGAAACCATCAAATTTTCCCTGAAGGGGGCTTTGAGACTCAATCTTTGCTCAAGATGTAATGTAAAAATTATCAAGAGGAAGCTGCTGAAGGATCATGCTTCATAAATCTGTGCTCACTGAAGTAGCCATGCTCAAATTTCTTTGTCTACTGAGGACATCTGTAACCACATTCTCCTTCTCCTTCACATGCTCTATCTCCATGTCATACTCACAAAGCAACTCCATCCAATGTCTCTAATGAGCGTTTAGATTAGGCTGCGTGAAAAGGTGGAAAAGACTCAAATGATCTGTCCTGAGTGTGAATCTCTGACCAAGAAGATAGTTTCTCCATCGAACTAAAGCATGCATAACTAACGCAAGCTCAAGATCATGGGTAGGATAATTAAGCTCGTGATCCTTGAGTTTCCGAGACTCAAAATCTACAACTCTACCCTCCTACATAAGAACACCTCCAAGGCCTGCCAACGAAGCATCTGTGCATATAAAGAACTCACCATGTGGATCTGGCACTGCAAGAATGAGTGCTGTAGTGAGATATTCCTTTAGTGTCCTGAAGGCCTACTCACACCTATCTGACCAAACAAATTTCTTCCCTTTCCGCTGAAGGGAAGTGATGGGGTGTGCTATCTGAGAGAAGTCCTACACAAATCTCCTGTAATACCCTGTTAACCCCATGAAGCTGCACACCTCTGTCACTGTAGTGGGTACTGGCCAATCCATAATGGCTCTAATCTTGGAAGGATTGACTATAATACCTTCACCTGAGATGATATGACCCAAGTACTTAATCTATGACTAAAATAAGGCACTCTTCTCTAAGTTCCCAAAAATTTGCTACTCACGAAGACACTGTAGAACCTGTAGAAGGTGCCCCTCATGCTCCTCACGTGTATGTGAGTAAATCAGAATGTCATCAAGAAAGATGAGCATGAAGTGATCTAGAAAGGTCCTGAATACCCCATTCATCAAACTTATGAATACTCTGGGGGAATTCATTTAACCAAAGGGCACCACTGTGAACTCATAGTGCCCATACCTCATACGAAAAGTAGTCTTATGGATGTCTACCTCTGTAATCCTCAACTGATGGTACTTGGACTTGAGATCAATCTTAGAGAACACCGTGGCTCCCTTCATTTGATCAAACAAGTCATCAATACGAGGTAGGGGATAACTATTCTTGATCATTACCTTATTCAGCTGGCGGTAGTTGATGCACAACCGTAATGATCCATCCTTCTTCTTCACAAATATAACTGGTGCACCCTAAGGGGATACACTAGGATGGATGATGCCTTTCTCCAAAAGTTCCTCCAACTACAACTTGAGCTCACAAAGCTCTGGGGTGGTCATCTGATAAGGAGCTTGTGAGATAGGCTCTACTCCTGGAACCAAATCAATATGGAAATCAAT
This sequence comes from Taxus chinensis, assembly GCA_019776745.2. Lineage (NCBI taxonomy): Eukaryota > Viridiplantae > Streptophyta > Pinopsida > Cupressales > Taxaceae > Taxus > Taxus chinensis. The sequence continues at coordinate 287,137,132 of CM034150.1, forward strand.
CTCACATAGGGGTGGCATCCTCGGTAGCTCCCCTAGGAAAACATTTACATACTCTCTCAAAATGGGATGGTCATATAGCGATGGCCCACAAGACCCATCCTCTGTCCAGTCAGTGACTATGACAGCATACATTTGACAACCCTATCGTACACACCGCTTGAGCTGCACAATAGAGATAGTATGAATAGAAATAGGTCTCTTGACCATAGAAATCATTGACTCAACTCTAAGATCATCTGCACAAGATATAGTCTTGTGATAGTAATCCATCCTGGCCCTATGTGTAGATAACCAATCCATGCCTAAAATGACTCCATACGAGCCCAAAGGAAGTATGCGGAGATCTGAAGTGGTGGTGAAAGGTCCCAAGTTAACAACACACTCCTTTACTAAGGAGTCTACAGAGACCTTGGCTCCCGAAGCCATTTCGACATCCCAACTATGACCCTGTCTAACAGCCACCAAGCTACATCTCTCTACCTAGGATGGTGTAATAAATGAATCAGAAGAACCAGAATCAAACAATATAGAATTAGGAACACCTCCAATGCTACATGTAGTCTCAATGACCACGCTCTAGTGCTTGGCCTGGCGGTTCTAAACCATTGAGTAGATCCTGTGACTCCGTCCCATGTCGCCAACTATAGGCTCTGAGATGGGTTCCTTACCCTTATTAGGGTTATGCTGGAAGTCTCTCCAAAAGTGTCCCGCTACTCCACACCCGAAGCAACCACCTGAAGTCCTCCAAACTGTAGCACCGCCAGAAGGTGCCCTAGTCTTAAGTGGACCCTGATGATCTAGCCATAGTCTGTTATGGCCTCTGTGGTTGAGCGCTTATGACTGAGCTCTAGCTCTACCCTGTGTCCTAGTGGGACCCCTAGTAGGCACCATGCTCCGACCTCTCTATGCATCAACTCTCTGAGGATGCCTAAAAGGTGGGCGGGACTGCTGATGCTGCTACTATGGCTTGAAAGATGACTGTGAAGAATGCTGACCACCACGGGGAGGAGGAGATAACCCCCTAGCTCTATTATGCTACAACTGTTGAATATGGTTCCTGACTTGGTCTCTATCCTATTGGGTTTTACCTTGAGTTTCCTCTGCAATGTAGGCCTTCTCAACGGCCTCTACTTATTTCTATGGGCAGTGGATCTGTACTACACCTCCAATGTCCAAATTAAGGCCCCAAATGAACCTGTGGATCTGTACCTGCTCATCCTGCATGTAGTCAACGTACTGAAGTAGGTCTAGGAACCTACTCTCATACTTGGCCACTGTAAGGGAATCCTGTCAAAGGTCATGGAACTCATCGATCCTCTGCTGTATGAATCTCTGTGGCAAGTATTTTCTCCTAAATCTCTCCTCAAATATATCCTAGGTGAATTTCTCTGAGTCTATATGGAGCTTCTGCTCATCTATCCTCCACCATACTCCAGCTCCATCCTTCAGTAGATGGATCACAACACGAGCTTTCGTGTTGCTAGAACAAGCACAAATCTTGAAGCAACCGCTTAAGCTAACATGCCAAGCCTTTCCCTGGAATCCCCCTATGTCACCTGAATAATGTGAGGGCCTAAGCTTTAGGATTTCCTTAATGTGATCTACAGCCATGGTATGATGGCCTCTGGGCCTCTCTATAAGCTCATCCCTAAGCCTAGGGCTCCGAGACCTCTCTCTATGCTCCAGAACTCTATCACCCTGCCTCCCAGGTGGTGAATCTACTCTGACGGACTCTGCATGAAAATTATCTCCTCCATTATCCTCAATGAGTGGAGGGGGTGCATGTACCTCTATGGAAATATCTCTGTCGTGTCTTTCTGAGTGCCCTCCTACTGATCCTCCATGTAGGGCAGCATTAACATTCAGGAGGATATGCAAAATATGTGGTAGGATAATTGCTAAACCCTAATCCGGTGGTGGTGGTGGTTGTGACTCTGAGTCTCTGTGAATTTTCCTCCTACTCCGTCTGAGCTCCCTACACAGACCAGAGTGGGAGTTAGTTCATTACCTTGAGTTTCCTTCAGTTTTCTAAGTTTACTAACATGAACAATTTTCAAACAGTTTTGTTTTCTAGATTATCAATTGCTAGTTTTAGGTTTCAAGTCTATTTTGTTTCAAGTGTGCCCAATGGTCCAAGATTTTGAACCATTTCTTTGATACCAAGTGTGATGCACACTTCAACTACCACTTGAGACTAAGAAACAAACTAGGAAAATTATGAAATAATTTTTTTTGATAAAAAGGGTCTACAAACAAGTAGCAAGACACTAGTTAAAAATAAATAGGTTCCAGAATAGATTCTAATTAACCAAACACAATATTTCTATTTTTATCTTATAACAAGTTTACTAGGTTCCAATTTGGAGGTTACAAGTTTTACTAAGGTTCAGGGAGAAATTTGTCTCCATGCCTACTCTCTAACAAGCCCTAGAACTTCAACTATATTTTTCACATACTTAGATTTATCAAAACTTTCCTAAACTAGGCTCATTTGATAAGAAATTTCCTCACCTTTCCAACCATATAAAGAAGTCCTCCTAACTCCTTGTAAAACTCAAGTTATGGCTGGGCGGAGTTTTAGGGGAAAATTTTCCCTTGGAGGTCCGCGGGGTTAGGGAGAAAATTAGGAAATTTTTCCTGAATGCCACTTGTCATCACATGATTGGTGCAGGCGAGCGGGTCATGGGGAAATATTTGAAATTTTTCCCAAAACAAAAGTCTCAATTTTTCAAAGGAAAATTTTCCTCCATGCCTCCACACTTGCTCAAATGGCCATGTGGCACTTTGTGATTGGCCACGAGCCAGCAGAGGAAATTATGATTTTTCACCCAACGGTTAAAAGTTTAAAAGAATTGCATGGGCCCGTGCACCCATAGGGACATGTGTCATCACCCCATTGGCCACAGGGTTACAGGGAGAAAAGTTAAAATTTTCCAAAGGAAAAAATGGTTAATTTTTCCATTTGAACCACGTACCCCCCTGCCACATGTCAGGATGTGATTGGTTGGGGGCCGCGTGGTTGCGGGGAAATTTGGGAAATTTTTCCCAAAACAAAATTTTCAAAAAGTTAAATTTTTTTTTTACTTAAGGGCCTGCCCCTCCAAGATGTCACATGGAAACTTCTGATAGGATGAAAGGGTGGCAGGGCCGCGAATTTTTTGTTTGAAATTTTTTCTAAAGTTCAAAATTTAAATTTTTCTAAGGTCGAATTATTTCATTTTTGGTTTGGGATGGCCATTTTGAAGTAAAAATTCAAATGGCCATAAGTTTTGATAGGAAGCTCCATTTTAGGAAAACAAGGACTTTCCGGAAAAGTCTCAGAGTCCTCTTTGCATAGAAATCATAAATTTTGGAATTTGGTAAATTTTAGAGGGTCAATTTTAAGAAATCTATCTGCAGGTTTTTAAGTTACAAACTGGCAGTTTTAAACTTGCAAATTTTATAACAATTGAACTCTTCCTTCACTTAACATGTCAAATAGACATGGAGGATCAACTTAGGGAAGAATTAGAATGTTTTAAAGGAGTCAATTTGATCAATTTATTGAAGTTGCATTTTTATCCAACAAGGAACAGAAAACGACTTAGGAAGGGGATTGATTTAAAATTGGATTGATTGAATTGTTTTCTCAAATTTTCCTTGTCAAGTTGGGTTCAGAATAGTCTTAGCATGTTAATTCATAGTATTTTTTAATTGTTTGGGAAGTATAAAAGTGGAATGTTCTTTTTTTTATTATTATTCAAATGTACATTACCAGATTTAACTTTAAAACAACAAGTTATTGCTTTAAATTTGGTTTGTCTCTTTTTTTTTAATTTAAACAGCAATGATTCCTAAACTTAATCCAATGTAGTTTCTTATCAAACATACATGTAATTCAAACTAAAAGCATCTCTGAGTTTTCTAGTTTTTATATACAATTTTGCAAGAAAGAATAACATTTAATTTCATTTCATATGCATCTTCTCAAAATTTATAAAAAAAACAGAGATTCTTATTCTTTTCAAAATGGAAATTTATCCTTTGACAACAATGCAATTTTACAAGAACCAGTTCCATCCTTCTATTGAAAATCAAATAACATTACAACTGATCTCTTTTCCAATTTGATCTGATTTCAAATTTCAAATACAAGTATGAAATGTTCTTCCCATTTTCTTTTCAAACTAAACAGAAAGATACAATTCATTTCTACATTTGAATTTCAATGTTAAATATACAACTGTATGATATTCTTTTCAAATACAGAGAATAGAATATTTCATGTTTACATTTCAATTAATTTTCAGAATTCCATTTACCATATAATGGCTTCACATTAAAAAATTACACAACTCATCCATGTGAAGTGGGAAGGGATTACAAGAGTTTGCTCAAAAGAGATGATTGTCAAACTGTAAAACTCTCCAAACAGCAGCATGCTTGATTCATCTTCTTTCTTCTTGATCACAACAATTAAGGGGGAAAGGAAATGCTCTCCACCCAACCAAGACATCCAATTGGAAAAGAGAAGCCATCTTTCCCCATTGGCCCCCGAGCCCCAACCATATTGAAATGGAGCATGATGATACAACTCATGGCAACATGGATTCTTTCACAACAAACCACATTCTTTTCACATTACAAAAACAAAAATTAAAAGCACAATTTAAAACAAGACAATATTTCTCAACTGCTTTTGAATTTATTCAAACAACACATAGGCTTGAACAAGCAAGCCAACCAAGAGCAAGAACTATGCAAGTCTCCTTATGCCTCCCAACTTGAATTTTGGGAATCCACCAAGAGCAAACCACCAAGATCATAGCAATCCCATAAACCTTATCCCTCCTCAACCCCTCCTTATCCCTCTTGCAAATTTATCCCTTATACCTCCCACAAAGTAGGAAATGCAAGCAATCTCCTTTCCTAGGTGGATCCCAAACCAACATTCCCTCCCAAGAACAAATAACAATGGAAAATCCCTTATCCCTCCTCTAATAACCTCATAGTCTTCTCTCCACACCATGCCCTAAGCATTCTACCCATCCCTCAAAAAAATTACAAACACAACACATTTAAATTCATGCTAAAAGAGGAAAATACAATAGTTTTAAAAGAGTGGGAGCCTACCTTTCTATAATGGAGACTTGTTTCCAAAAAAATAGGTTCTTTGTTGCAAAAAAACCAGTCCCAAGCAGCAAATGCAGAGCATGCAAAAAGAGTCCAAGCTCCTTCCACAAGAACAAGCTCCCAATGCAAGAGAAAATTCCACCCCAAGAAGCAATAACAAACTTTCAACAACCTCAAATGAGGAAACAATTCTCATTTTTAAAAGAGAGAGGGTGGAAGAAGATGATGTGGATTCCAAGTGGGATGCCACATCATATTTCCCTGTCTAAAAAGCAATCAACATCAAAACAAAAAAATCACAATAAATGTGAATGAAAAACCACTTACACACTTCATTTTTACCCATCCTAAGAAAAATAATGCATTTAAAGTTTGTAAGACAAGTGCAAACAAATATTACAATAAATCATGTCAAAATGCAATAAAATAAATTGATTTTGAATCCAAATTAATAAACATGGTTGGTGGAGGATTTTGAGAAGTTGTGGGACAAGTTTAACTTGTCCCAAAAGCCTCCAAATTTGTCCTCCAAGCTCAAATTCGAATTTCAAGAGAGAGATGGAGTGTCTGACCTTCCAAAATCTTCTTACAACCTCTTACAGTTTCTTACACAATCTATCACTTCACTTACACAACCCATACTTGGTAAGTTACACACTCTTTTAAAATGCATTTATTTCTATGACATTTATTTATTACAAACTTTAGATGCAACCATATATTTAATTACCATATGGTTATAAAATATATAAATAAATTTCATTTTCAACCAAGACAATAACATTTAATTTATCTTCCACATCCCAATTAATATAATTGAAATTTAACTATAAGGCTCTCACATTAAAATAATTAAAATAAAGAGAACATTACAAATAAAATACATACAACAATAATTTTAAAAAGGGACACAACAAATGAAGCACACATATACCCCATGGTCACAATAATGGAAATCCCCCTATGGGAAATCCTAACAAAACACAACATACAACTCAAACATAGTTTCCATGGTGACCTTATTGATTTCACACTGAATTCCAATATGGTTAGTCTCCAGTCCCCCAACATTGTTGTGATTTTTTTTTTTAACCTGCAAAATGCAATATACCCCTTCGGCCTCATGGCCATATCAGAACATCCAAATGATATAAGCAACATACAATTATTAAATCCAGATCACAATATTATCAAGAATTTAACATTTATCATTTAAATTCAACTACAACTATATCATCATCCAATAGATCTCTATACTATAGCTATTCATAATATCAATCTCACATGTCTACAATCAAAAGTAATAACTTGTCCATGTCAACCAGTATGTCATCATCCACATAATAATACTAATTTCTTAATGATCATCATGCAAAATATCTGAATCCAGATCAATATTAATCCAGGATCTAACATCTAACCATCATACAACTCAAAATATAATAATGTCCATAATAATCCCTAATACATCATACTACATCAAAACATAATAATATAAAAAATGTGACCAATAGTGTCAAGATCAGTATCTGAATAGTGTCCAAGGAAAGTGGGCACTACATCCCCCTCCCCTTAGACACGACTTCCTCCTGGAAGTCACTAGAAAAAATGTGGAAACTACTCTCGTAAAGCAATAACATCCTCCCAAGTGGCTGCAATCTCATCATATTTGTCCCGCTACACTCGTACCTGATCAATCTCTCTACCTCGAAGGCCCAGGGTCCTGCAATCAATGATACTGATAGGCTCCACCATCACCTGCCCCTTATCATGTACCTGCAATGATGTCCAATCTAGCACATGAGAAGGATCTATGATGTATCTCCTAAGAACAGAAACATGAAACACATCATGTATGCGAAACAAGATGGTTCGCAATGCTAGACGGTAGGCCAACATGCCGATATGCTCCAAGATCTCAAAAGGTCCAACGTACCGAGGAGCTAACTTAGAACCTTTTCCATAATAGATTCGGGCTCTTATGTGGCCTAACATGAAGGAAAACCTTCATGCCCACATCAAAATTATGCTCGGTTCTATGCTGATCAACGTACTTCTTCTACCTATCATGTGCATCCTACAATCTCTTCCTGATCAACACTACCTGATGCTCTATGTCCTGCAAAAGAGCTGGTCCTAAGGATACTCTATCCTCGAATCTATCCTAGCTAAGGGGTGTCCTACACTCCCTACCAAACAAGGCCTGAAATGGAGCCATGCCTATAGAACTTTGGAAACTATTATTGTAGGCAAATTCCACAAGATAAAGATACTCCTCCCATCTCGCCTGGTGATCCATCACATACATCCTGAGCATGTCCTCCAAAATCTTATTCACCCTCTCAGTCTATCCATCTATCTCTGGGTGATAGGTTGTGCTAAATTTAATCTTCGTCCTGAGAACATACTGCATGGTGGTGCAAAAATGAGAAGTGTACAAAGGATTGTGGTCACAAATGATCTTCCACAGAATCCCGTGTAACCTAACAATCTCATCCAAGTAAACACGTGCCACTACACTAGCTTTATAGGTGGTCTTCACTATGGAAAAGTGAGCTAATTTTGTCAATTTATCAACTGTGACCATGATGGCATTGTGGTGATATCTCGACATCAGTAATCCAACAATGAAATCCATGGAAATGGTGTCCCATTTCCACTCTAGTATAACATGAGGATAGAGAAGGCCAACTGGGTGCTGTTGCTCGGCCTTCACTTTCTAGCACTCTAAACAGCGTGACATAAACTAAGAAATGTCCCTGCAAAGTCCTCTCCAGTGATATAACTATCTCAAGGTGGCGTGCATCTTCTTCACCCCAGGATGGGCTGAATAAGGTGCACGATGTGCCTCTATCAAGATGTCCTACCTCAAGCCTCCATCTCTAGGAACATAAATCTGACCTATTTTCCTGAGAAGACCATCTACCTCTAGTGAGAAACCATTAAATTTCCCCTCAAGGGGGCTTTGAGACTCAATCTCTACTCGAGCTGCAATGTAAAAACTATCAAGAGGAAGCTATTGAAGGATCCTCCTTTGTAAATCTGTGCTCACTAAAGTAGCCATGCTCAAATGCCTTCATCTACTGAGGGCATTTGCAACCACATTCTCCTTCCCCTTCACATGCTCTATCTCCATGTCATACTCACAAAGCAACTCCATCCAACGTCTCTGACGAGTATTTAGATTGGGCTGCGTGAAAAGGTTGTGAAGACTCAAAATGATCTATCCTGAATGTGAATCTATGACCAAGAAGAAATTCTCTCCATCAAACTAAATCATGCACAACTACCACAAGCTCAAGATCATGGGTAGGATAATTAAGCTCGTGATCCTTGAGTTTACGAGACTCAAAAGCTACAACTCTGCCCTCCTGCATAAGAACACCTCCAAGGCCTACAACGAAGCATCTGTGCATACAAAGAACTCACCATGTGGATATCGCACTACAAGAATGGGTGTTGTAGTGAGATATTCCTTCAGTGTCCTGAAGGCCTACTCACACCTATCTGACCAAAACAAATTTCTTCCCTTTCCACTAAAGGGAAGTGATGGGGTGTGCTATCCGAGAGAAGTCATGCACAAATCTCCTGTAATACCCTGCTAACCCCATGAAGTTACACACCTCTGTCACTATAGTGGGTACTAGCCAATCCATAATGGCTCTAATCTTGGAAGGATCAACTGCAATACCTTCACCTGAGATGATATGACCCAAGTACTAAATCTTTGACTAAAAGAAGGCACACTTCTCTAAGTTCCCAAAAAGCTACTGCTCACGAAGACACTGAAGAACCTGTCGAAGGTGCCCCTCATGCTCCTCACACATACATGAGTAAATTAGAATGTCATCAAGAAAGATGAGCACGAAGCGATCTAGAAAGGTCTTGAATACCCCATTCATCAAACTCATGAATACTGTGGGGGCATTCATCAAACCAAAGGGCACCACTGTGAACTCATAGTGCCCATACCTCATACAAAAAGTAGTCTTATGGATGTCTACCTCCGTAATCCTCAACAAATGGTACCCGGACTTGAGATCAATCTTAGAGAACACCGTGGCTCCCTTCATTTTATCAAATAAGTCATCAATGCGAGGTAGGGGATAATGATTCTTGATCGTTACCTTATTCAGCTGGCGGTAGTCGATGCACAACCACAATGATCCATCCTTCTTCTTCACAAATATAACTGGTGCACCCCAAGGGGATACACTAGGATGGATGAGGCCTTTCTCCAGAAGGCCCTCCAACTACAACTTGAGCTCACAGAGCTCTAGGGTGGTCATCCGATAAGGAGCTCGTGAGATAGGCTCTACTCCTGGAACCAAATCAATATGGAAATCAATCTCACGTGGGGGTGGAATCCCCGGTAGCTTCCCTAGGAAAACATCTACATACTCTCTCAAAATGGGATGGTCATCTAACAATGGCCCACAAGACTCATCCTTTGTCTGGTCACCGACTATGACATCATACAACTGACAACCTTGTTGCACACACCGCTTGAGCTGCATAGCAGAGATAGTGCAAATAGAAATAGGTCTCTTGACCCCAGAAATCACCGACTCAACTCCAAGATCATCTGCACAAGATATAGTCCTATGATATCAATCCATCCTGGCCCTATGTGTAGATAACCAATACATGCCTAAAATGACTCCATATGAGCCCAAAGGAAGTATGCGGAGATCTGAAGTGGTGGTGAAAGGTCCTAAGTTAACAACACACTCCTTTACTAAGGAGTCTACAGAGACCTTTGCTCCCAAAGCCATTTTGACATCCCAACTATGATCTTTTCTAAGAGCCACCAGCCTACATCACTCTACCAAGGATGGTGTAATAAACGAATCAAAAGAACCAGAATCAAACAATATAGAAGTAGGAACACCTCCAATGCTACCTGTAGTCTCAATGATCGTGCTCTAGTGCTCAGCCTGGCAGTTCTCAATTGATGCGTAGATCCTATGACTCCATCCCATGTCTCCGACTATAGGCTCTGAGATGGGTGCCTTACCCTTATTAGGGTTCTGCTGGCAGTCTCTCCAAAAGTGTCCCGCTACTCCACATCTGAAGCAACCACCTGAAGTCCTCCAAATTGTAGCACCGCCAAAAGGTTCCCTAGAGGTAGGTGCTGTGGACCCTGATGATCCAACCATAGTCTGTTGTGGCCTCTATGGTTGAACTCCTGCTGACTGAGCTCTAGCTCCACCCTATGTCCTGGTGGGACCCCTAGGAGGCCCCATGCTTTGACCTCTCTGTGCATCAACTCTCTGAGGAGGTCTAAAAGGTAGGCGGGACTATTGTTGTGGCTTGAAAGATGACTATTGAGAATGTTGACCACCACGGGGTGGAGGAGCTGACCCCCTCACTCTACTATCCTGTAACTACTGATTACGGCTCTTGACCCAGTCTCTAGCCTGCTGGGTTTTACCCCGAGTCTCCTCTACAATGTATGCCTTCTTAATGGCCTCTGCTAATGTCTGTGGGCAGTGGATCCGTAATGCACCTCCAATGTCCAAATTAAGGCCCTGGATGAACCTGTGGATCCACACCTGCTCATCCTGCATGTAGTCAACATACTGAAGCAGGTCTAGGAACCTACTCTCATACTCAACCACTGTAAGGGAAGCCTATCAAAGGTCTTGGAACTTATCCATCCTCTGCTATATGAATCTCTATGGCAAGTATCTTCTCCTGAATCTCTCCTCAAATAGCTCCCAGATGAATTTCTCTGAGTCTATATGGAGCTTTCGCTCCTCTGTCATCCACCATACTCCAGCTCCATCCTTCAGTAGATGGATCGCAACACAAGCTTTCCTGTTGCTAGAACAAGGAAAAAGCTTAAAGCATCCGCTCAAGCTAACCATCCAGGCCTCTACTTAGAATCCCCCTGTGTCACCTAAATAATGTGAGGGCGTAACCTTCAGGATTTCCCTGATGTGATCTACAACCGTGGTATGAAAGCCTCTGGGCCTCTCTATAAGCTCATCCCTAAGCCTAGGGCTCTGAGACCTCTCTCTATGCTCTAAAACTCTGTCACCCTGCATCCTAGGTGGTAAATCTACTCTGACTGACTCTTCATGAAAATTATCTCCTCCATCCTCCTCGCTGAGTGGAGGGGGTGCATGTCCCTCTGTGAAAATATCTCTGTCATGTCTTGCCTGAGTTCCCTCCTACTGATCCTCCATGTAGGGCAGCATTAACATCCTGAAGGCTCTGTAAAATATGTGGTATGATAGTTGCTAAACCCTAATCCGGTGGTGGTGGTGGTGGTGGTGACTCTGAGTCTCTGTGAACATTCCTCCTGCTCTTTCGGAGCTCCCTACATAGACCAGAGTGGGAGTTAGTTCATTACCTTGAGTTTCCTTCAGTTTTCTAAGTTTACTAACATGAACAATTTTCAAACAGTTTTGTTTTCTAGATTATCAATTTCTAGTTTTAGGTTTAAAGTCTATTTTGTTTCAAGTGTGCCCAATGGTCCAAGATTTTTAACCACTTATCTAATACCAAGTGTGATGCCCGCTTAAACTACCACTTGATACTAAGAAACAAACTAGGAAAATTACGGAATAATTTTTTTTTGATAAAAAGGGTCTACAAACAAGTAGCAAGACACTAGTTAAAACTAAATAGGTTCTGGAATAGATTTTGATTAACCAAACACAATATTTCCTTTTTTTATCTTATAACAAGTTTAGTAGGTTCCAATTTGGAGGTTACAAGTTTTACTAAGGTTCAGGGAGAAATTTGTCTCCATGCCTACTCTCTAACAAGCCATGAACTTCAAATAGATTTTTCATATATTTAGATTTATCAAAACTTTCCTAAACTAGACTCAATGGATAGGAAATTTCCTCACCTTTCCAACCATATAAAGAAGTCCTCCTAACTCCTTGTAAAACTCAAGTTATGGCAGGGCGGAGTTTTAGGGGAAAATTTTCCCTTGGAGGTCCGCGGGGTTAGGGAGAAAATTGGGAAAAATTTTCGAAATGCCACGTGTCATCATGTGATTGGTGCGGGCAAGTGGGTCATGGGGAAAAATTTAAATTTTTTCCCAAAACTAAAGTCTCAATTTTCCAAAGGAAAATTTTCCTCCGTGCCTCCGCACTTGCTCAAATGGCCACGTGGAGCTTTGTGATTGGCTGCGGGCCGGCGGAGAAAATTTGGATTTTTCACCCAAGGGTTAAAAGGTTAAAAGAATTGCATGGGCCCACACACCCATGGGGACACATTTCATCACCCCATTGGCTGTGGGGGTGTGGAGATGTGGAGAAAAAAGTGAAATTTTTCCAAAAGTGTAAAATGTTAAGTTTTCAATTCTAAATCCTCAAGCCCTCTCTGCCACGTGTCAACATGTGATTGGTGCGGGGCTGCGGGGTTGCGGGGAGAAAAGTTCAAATTTTCCAAAGGAAAAAATGGTTAAGTTTCCCATTTGATCCACACACCCCACTGCAACGTGTCAGCATGTGATTGGTTGGGGGCCGCGGGGTTGCGCAGAAATTTGGGAAAATTTTCCCAAGACAAAATTTTCAAAAAGTTAAGTTTTTTTTTTTTTTTAATTTATTAAGGGCCTGCCCCTCCAAGGTGCCATGTGGAAACTTCTAATAGTATGAGAGTGTGGTGGGGCTCCAATTTTTTTTTTGGAAATTTTTCTAAAGTTCAAAATTTAAATTTTTCTAAGGTCGAATTATTTCATTTTTGGTTTGGGATGGCCATTTTGAAGTAAAACTTCAAATGACCATAAATTTTGATAGGAAGCTCCATTTTAGGAAAATGAGGACTTTTCAGAAATCTCTCAGAGTCCTCTTTGTGTAGAAATCATCAATTTTTTAATTTGGTAAAGTTAATATGGTCAATTTTAAGAAATAGATATACAGAGTTTTAAGTTACAAACTGGCAGTTTTAAACTTGTAAATTTTATAAAAATTGGACTCTTCCTTCACTCAACATGTCGAACAGACATGGAGGATCAACTTAGGGAAGAATTAGAATGTTTTAAAGGATTAAATTTGATCAATTTATTGAAGTTGCATTTTTATCCAACAAGGAACAGAAAACAACTTTGGAAGGGGATTGATTTAAAATTGGATTGATTGAATTGTTTGCTCAAATTTTCCTTGTCAAGCTGGGTTCAGAATAGTCTTAGCATGTTAGTTCATAGTATTTTTAAATTATTGGGAAGTATAAAAGTGGAATTTTCTTTTTTTATTATTATTCAAATGTACATTACTAGATTTAACTTTAAAACAACAAGTTATTGCTTTAAATTTGGTTTATCTTTTTTTTTTTAATTTAAACAGTAATGATTCCTAAACTTAATCCAATGTAGTTTTTTATCAAACATCCATGTAATTCAAACTAAAAGCATCTCTGAGTTTTCCAGTTTTGATATACAATTTTACAAGAAAGAATAACATTTCATTTCATTTCATATGCATCTTCTCAACATTAAAAAAAACAAAGATTCTTATTCTTTTCAAAATGGAAATTTATCCTTTGACAGCAATACAATTTTACAAGAACCAGTTCCATCCTTCTATTTAAAATCAAATAACATTACAACTTATCTCTTTTCCAATTTGATCTGATTTCAAATTTCAAATACAAGTATGAAATGTTCTTCTCATTTTGTTTTCAAACTAAATAGAAAGATACAATTCATTTCTACATTTGAATTTCAATGTTAAATATACAACTGTATGACAGTCTTTCGAAATAAAGAGAATAGAATATTTCATCTTTACATTTCAATTAAATTTCAGACTTCCATTTACCATACAATGGCTTCACATTACAAAATTACACAACTCATCCACATGAAGTGGGAATGGATTACAAGAGTTTTCTCAAAAGAGATGATTTTCAAGCTGTAAAACTCTCCAAACAGCAACATGCTTAATTCATCTTCTTTCTTCCTGATCACAACAATGAATGGGGAAAGGCAACGCTCTCCACCCAACCAAGACATCCAATGGAAAAAGAGAATCCATCTTTCCCCATTGGCCCCCGAGCCCCAACCATAGTGAAATGTAGCATGATGATACAACTCATGGCAACATGGATTCTTTCACAACAAACCACATTCTTTTCACTTTACAAAAACAACAATTAAAAGCACAATTTAAAACAAGAAAACATTTCTCAACAACTTTTGAATTTATTCAAACAACACATAGGCTTGAACAAGCAAGCCAAACAAGAGCAAGAACTATGGAGGTCTCCATAATGGGAGCCTACCTCTCCATGATGGAGACTTGTTTCCAAAATAGCAGATTATTTGTTGCACAAGAACTAGTCCCAAATCAGCAAGAGGAATGCATGCACAAGTAAATCCACTTCTTCCACCAAGCAAGCTCCAAAAATGCAAGAGAAATTCGACCCAAGAGTGAAATCTCCAACTTTCAACAACCTTAAATGAGGAGGCAAATTCAATTTTTAAAGGAGAAGGTGGAAGAGGATGATGTGGATTCTAAGTGGGATGCCACATCATTTTTCCTCATCCCAAAATGCACTCAACATCAAACAAATAAATCACCCTAAATGAAATATGAAAAAATTACTTATATACATAATGTAGCCCATACCCTAAAAGGAATGCATTTAAAATTTGTAAGACAAGTGCAATCCATAATTACACAAATTTATGTCAAAATACAATAAAATACATTGATTTTTACTCAAAAATAATAATCATGGTTGGTGGAGGTTTTTTGAGAGGTGTGGGACAAGTTTAACTTGTCCCACAAGCCTGCAATTTAGGCTCCCAAGACCAAATCCGAGTTTCAAGGAGGATGGAGTGTTCTACACTCCAAAATCTGCCTTACACAATCTATCATTTCACTTACACAACTCTTACATCCTCTTACAACTTCTTACACATGCATTTATATTTATGACATTTATTTATTACAATCTTTTATAAAGATTTATTTATTTACCACACGGTTATAATATATAAGTCAATTTTCATTTTCAACCAAGACAATAACATTTAATTTATATTCCACATCCCAATTAATTTAATTGAAATTTAACTATAAGACTCTCACATTATACTATCACATTAAAATAATTAAAATAAAGAGCACATTACAAATAAAATACATACAACAATAATTAAAAATGGAATACATAATAAAACACATATATGCCCCAAGGTCACACTAATGGAAATCCTAACACAACACAACACACCGATCAAACATAGTTGCCATGGTGACCCTTGTTGATTTCACACTGAATTCCAATATGGTTAGTCTCCAATCCCCCGACATTGTTGTGATTTTTAACCTGTAAAATGTCAATACCTCCTTCGTCCTCGTGGCCATATCAAAACATCTAATAAGATATAGAATCAACATATAATTATTAAATCCAAATCAAAAAAATATCAAGAGTTTATCATTATTATTAAATTCAATTGCAACTATATCATCATCCAATAGATCCTTATGCTAGATCTATTCATAAAATCAATGTCACATGTCTAAAATCAACATCAATAACCTGTCCATGTCAACCAATATATCATCATCCACATAATAATAATAATGTCTCACTGATCATTAAGAAAAATATCTGAGTCTAGATCAGTACTAATCTAGGATCTAACATCTAACCATCATACTAATCAAAACATAATAATGTCCATAATAATCCCCGATACATCATACTACATCAAAACATAATAATATCCAAAATATGATTAATAGTGTCCAAGGAAAGTGGGCACTACAGTATTTCTCTTATAAATTTGAGAAAATAATTTTACGATTTTAAAATTGGTCACTTAAATGAATGGGAAGAAATAAAATAATCAAGCCCAAAAAAATTAGAAAGGAGAGAGAAAATGTGGGAGAAAGATAGAATAAGAGAAGCGAATGATATTTCTGGTGAAGCAACTTCCTTGTTGAAGAACTTTGCAGACTAAACACCATGAAATGAATCTTCTAGAATGATCACCTTTTCCTTCAATTATTTGAGTTTTGAAACTATCGAAACACTAAACTTCATCATCTTGATAAATGATCATGATCTACCCCATTGTATGATCCAGGGAAACAATTAACTGAATGTTTAGAAACATTGTCTAAATATTAATTTGATGATAGTGGGCATTGCTCATGACAATCTCCTCTGAAGAGATTGAATCTTGAAACCAATCTTACCATGACTCTCTAAAAATTTTCAATGTTCCAAAGACATATATTTCTCCTGAGATGATGCATTTTCATGCCATTAAGTTTCATCACTCTATCATTCTTTTGGTTACACCTTTTGATGAGAAACCAGAAATAATTACTTGGGAATTGTAACCATGATGATCCTATCAACTTGAATACATTGATGAATGAAACTCAGATAGATTTAACACTCACAAAATCAAACTTCATCTTTGACCTGGGCACTATTCCACACCTAAAAATGGGGGATTATTATTTTTAGTAAGTGAAAATTTCCACCCTTTTTGGCTTCGACCAGTGAAATCATATTTCCAGATTAAGCATGTGTATAGTACTTCTGCTTAGACTGCTCTTTAATATGAATTACTAATAATATCAAATGAATGTGTAGGAAACTTAATATTTTTAGTAAGTGACAATTTTCACCCTTTCCGGCCCCGAACATTGAGATTGGCTTTTTGGGTGTCCTTAGCGCACACTGTCTTTTCCGCAACTACCTTCGGTGATTACTTACCAAAAATAGTAAATTCATGTGTAGGAGGCTTACTGAATTTGTAAATTAGGGTTTTGGGCCTCATTTTTATGATGTGGGTTTTTTCTCTTCAACGCACCTCTGAAATTTCAAGTCTACCTAATGTCTAGAAATGGAGATTTTAATTTTCAAAATTTTTGCCATGAGAAACTAGGGTTTATTTTCTGCGAAAAAACTGGAATGTTCATGAAAAAATTTCTTATTGGATTCTCATGGCCTCTAAAAAAATATAAGATTGTAAAAAGTGGTATGTTGACCCGTGCACAAGTTTTTTAGTTATGAACAAATATTCTTCGAGGGTTTCGAAGTCTCTCCGGTGAAGAATTTTTTTTTCTTGTTCTTCTCGAATCTGGATTTTATTGATTTTTTGTTTGTTTTCACTTCTTTAGATCATGGAAAAAATTCAGCAATGGGGGGAGCATGAAAATTTTGAAGTAAGATTCAATGGAAATTTCAGTAGTGTGGGGAGCATGTGGGGAGAAATGACCAAAAATGGCTAAGTGTTTAGATTTATAGCTTTGGATTTCAAAGAGAGGGGGACAAGTGAATTTTTTTACACCATTTTCACCTTTGTTTTAGTGAAATGGGTTCAAAAAAGTGTGCCTTATCCATATGATGACACTTGGCACACATGCATTCATTTAGAGGATTGGACAAGGAGGCTACATTTGAGCTCCTTGGGGCCCAAAAGAGGTCATATGAAAAACCTGGAGGATAAAGAGGGGGAGGGAAAAAAAATTCACCATTTTTACCTTTCATTTGGTGTAATGGGGACAAAAATGTGTGCCTTAGAGTTAGGATGCCATGTGTCCCTTTTTAAAATTGACTAAGTATCAAATAGCATACCTTGGTGAGTGAATTAAAAAGGCCATAACTTGAGCTCCTAGATGAGTTTTTCAGGTGCTTATTTATATGATTTAGCATGAAAATGGAAATTTTTAAAATAATGGGAGGGGTCTCATGGCTTTATTATGACTTCAACACCCTAAAAAATCTCCTTTTTTCTTGGGATTACCTACGGTGCATGGAAATAATGTGGCACCTCAAAAACTTCATGAGGTTTAAAGTTGATATATTTTTATCACCATGTAGAGGGCTGAAAATGATTTCTAATGGTATATTTTTGGGCTTGTAACTCACTAAAGATCTCTTGAAATTACTCTTTAAATCCCATGTCCTCTTTAGCGATGCAAGCTCTTTCAGGCTCAAAAACCCGCTTTCAATGAACTAGCCCCAAAACCTATGAATCCTCCCAGAATATTTCAAAATATATTCCTTGATGTTTTTTATCTCTTGAACACTCATCTATGATGAATTTAATAATTTTTATCTTCTCCTGGGGTTGGTGCACTAGTCCTTAGAAGTTTGATGATAGTTGTTCCTAAGATTTCTTGAAAGTCCACTTTTAGTGAGACTGCTCCAAAGTTCTTGAATGTTTTCACTTTTTCCTAAATCACCTAGGGGGACTGATGAAACTCATAGATGAATCATTGGGGGGAAATGGAATCAACATTGAGGTGTAGTTTGATCTAGGGGTGACATGGAAAATTTTGACACTAGGGGTATAGTTGTCCTGTTTTCAGGTGAATTTCACCCATGCAAAAACACAGGAAAACAAATGGATAAATAGGATTAATAGTTACAATATGTGAAAATAGATGAAAATGGATAAAAGGTATATTAAATAAGATGAATTTTTCCTATGGGCACTATGAGAATGTGCTCGTCTAAGGAAATGATCTCCTATCCAACCTGTTACAGGTGAGATGGAACAGTCAAGGATAATGAGTACATAAAGGTTTTGATCAATATCAGAATTGCCAAATATACCTCGAATGGGTTGTGGGATATGTGGGAATTATCATGCGTCCATTGGAATTAAGTATCTAGAAAAGGTCATGGTGGTGTGAGAAGAGACATGTGAGGAAAAATCTATGGATTAAAGAATCTAGCCTCAACTAGGCTAATTGTGCTAGAACTCGTTAGTGTTATCTTCTTCATTTTTCAAGGATATCACTTGTGAGATAATTTTTGGGATAACTAGGGTGGTTTGGAAGATGATTTTTCTAATGCCCTGATCAATGTTAGTGAGTTATGTAATAGTGTTTGGATGTAGTACTCTTGAATCACACATGGTTTGTTTGGGTTTCTCGGGGCCTTGGATGGTCATGTGGATGTGAAAACAACTAATCTAAGGAAATTTAAAAACATGCAAATATTCTGGAAGAGGCAAGGTCAATGTTTGGGTAACCTAAGCCAACTAGGGAAACGTAGGGAGTTTTATTAATCTCCATCTAATTAAATTTATGTGCCTAAATTAACAAAGAAATGAAAGAATATTTTAATTAAACCAAATCGATTACCATCCTTGAATCTAGTTAAAACTATGTGCAACTAATTAATTTTAAAAAAGGAAAATAATTAATTTAATATACTTGTTTTTGTATTTTAAATAATTTTAAATGAAAGGGAATAAGACAAATAAACCAATCTAATTAATATACTCTATGTTTTTAATTATTTTCTTGGTTTTCTAGAATTAAATAAAAGAAACCTACACAAAAAGTACAATTGATTCTAATTAAATGGAAACTATTTCTATCCTAGGATAAAATAAGCTAAACAAGGAAATAGTAGGATGTGTCTATTTCCCTTTTGCAGAATGGATTTAATCTAATATAATTCAAATGAATATTTTCCTAATTTGTAATTGTGGATACAATTTCTTTTAGTTCTACCTCAGAATCACGGGAATATTGGAATGCTTCTTAGAAGAGTTTTTTTCCATGAGACTTTCCCAGTAAAACACTAAAATTCCTACATAATCTTTTTGTGAAGAAACTCAATGAAATGAATAGAAACATGAACTTCTTCAAACACATTTCCCTTCCTAATTTGCAGGGATAAGTAGGGAGGAAGTTTTCAATATAATCATTGCTTGTATGTAGGCACAATCTAAATAAATGAAAAAAAGAAAGATACGAGTGTTTTGATTATGAAGAAGTAAAGTACTATGTGCACAAGAAACTCCTTTGAATCCTTCCTAGAAAATTCCACAGGGATGAGATGAGAAGAAATCCTCAATGGAAGCTACTTACAGGAAATGTGGCTAATTTAAAATTCTACTTCCTTAAAGAAAATGTTTAAATTGATACATATTTAAATCTATACTAAATCAAAGAAAGCTTCAAGTAATGTAAATAACACCTCCAACCTGAAAATGTAGTGCAGAGAAAATTCCAATTCCGGTTATGCTTTTTTATCCCCTCAACTTCTTTTACAATGAGATATCCAAATGTGTCCAGGGAACTGTGCTATAAACATGCAAAAGAAATAAAGGAGTGTTGGAGCTAGCTTTTTTGCAGGTAGTCTTGTAGTAATGCAAGAAAGAGAATAGAAAGGAAAATGAACCGTGTTTTCTTGTTTACTTATTAGTAGGATTTCGAAATCATAACATTACAATTCCGAATCAAAATAATCTAGCCCATTCTTCTAGAAAAATCTTGGTTTTAATAGAAAATTGATAGAGAAGTGGTCCATCCCACTTGGCAGACAATAAGTGGAAATCACTCATGGGATGGGTGGCTAACTTACTAATAATAGTAAGTAGGGAAGAATAATTCCACACGCATCTAACAAGCTCGGGAAAATTTTATTTGGTCAAGAAATGTGCAATAAAAATGAGTCAGAAGAAGGAAACACGTGTTCAAAACACACTGGAAAAGTCTAAATTAAATGTGCACGGACCCTCTAGTCTACACAGACGGGATGTTACATAACCACTATAAAGGTTGTGTAATTGCCACTCAAGGAAGACTAAAGGTTGCACAATTTCTAGCGCAATTCTATAACTAAAGGATAAAATGCTAGGAAAAAGAATGAAAAACAACTAAGGAAAGAGGAAAAAAGATGGAAAAATATAAGGTAAACAAATCTACAAGAACATGTTGCAAGTGATAAATTAGACTGGGATATCATTGGAATCGATATGTTATCATCATTGGGCATTTGAACTGTTCTGATAATGTTACACTATGCAAATTTAGGTGCATACAATATAAAAATGGATAATTCCTTTTTCTCAAATACATTATATTTTTTGATCAAGCACATATCAATCATTGTCATGATACATGTTAATATAGTGGAAGTTAAAAAAAAATAGTCTTTATCTTTCTTCATCCGATAAGGAGGATGGTTCTCATTAGAGGATATTTGAATCAATTGCCTATCAAGTAGAGTAAGTAAAATACCAAAAAAATGATAAAATTATATAAGCATAATGCTTACTACTTGGAGGGAGAAGAGAATTCATAGTATATGTAGGTTTAAGTGTAATATGATAATAAGTACTCACACAATGTAGAACCTTTAGTTAAGAAGATGATTCATTCGTAACATCATAAACATGCTTCATAAATGGAGTAGGAGTATGACCATGTATATGTGTGGGATATTTCATAGGTTTGATTACTCTTCCCTAAATGTTTGGATATCAATACTCATATCTTGAATTTACAGTTGAAAATCATTCTGTAAATCTTTAATCGATTATAGGATAGCCTTAAGAAAAATTTCATTATTGTGATCATTGAAAGATGGTAGATATAGAATGATAACAATACTAAGCATATCAAGTTATTTTCGAATAATATTGATTTCAACACGAGGATTAATATGAGGATCTATATTAACATGTTCCACCTTTGTAATAGGCCTAAAATAAATTATAGCATTTTACACATTATCAATTATGAGAGGCATGGAAGAAACACATATAGGAATAAAAATTTTTCATTTGTTAGATAAGGAAGAGACATAAGTAATAGCTAAAGTATTTTTAGGAGGAGGAGAAACATAAGTAGAAACATCATTATGAACAGAAACACCATTATAAACATAAACATCATCAAGACTAGGAATTCCATTATTATATGAAATGTCATGATCAACATGTGCAACACCATCTATAGGATGAAAACAAAATCCATCATCACTATCCACATTTTTGTTAGTATTAAAAAGTAAAGTAGTAGTATTAGCTCTTCTAAAAAAGTGTACGATAAACCCACCTAAGAGGGATAAAATCATCATCACAATAGGAATCATTTGCATACTTAGTATATTTTATGTCATTTGACATGTGTTATTTTGAGAATAAGGAAACTTTACTAGACAACACAAGGAAGGGGATAGAGTATCACTAACCCAATCACTATCATTAGATGCATACTTAGAACTAAGATCATCACAAGGATCTGGTTTCAATGATTTGGGGTAGATAGTGTAAAGTTTTTGTTTACAATTAAATAAATTATTAAATACATAAGTTTCTTCATATCTAATATTATTGCTAACATCATTATCACAATTGTAACCATTGATAGAGTGTATATCATGTGTTTATTTAAGACTAGCTACAATTGCTAGATTACAATCAAGGGATACCTTAAGGTAATAATTTACAAGTGTTCTTAAATTAAACCCACTATTACAAAGTTTTCATTTATGTCAAGGTGATTTGGAGTGATGTTATTTATTGCAAGATTGTTGAGTGTTATTTTTGAGGCCAACATGGTTGAGTACAAGTCATCATTGAGAACCCTAGTCATGGAATGAAGAGACACAATGATTAGTTGAGAATGGTTCCTAAGTGATATTTTTTCCATATGTATCTAGAGATTTTTTACATTGTTTAAGCATGATAACATGGTTTATAATGCATGGAAAAGGCATGTTAGTTAGTTTCAAGGTCAGTTGTTGTTTGAAGACTAGGTGAAGAAATCACATCCTAATAAGGTATGAGGCTCAATTTCTAAGGAAATTATGGGAATGTGAGTATTTTTAGAGATGTAAAATGTTTTCATAGGCATGTCCATGAATTTTTAAGGTCAAGGATAGAAATATAAATCATGAAAAGTGATTTTGAGGTCTAAACCTAGACAAATCCTTGTGATTTTCCTATCCTAATGAGGTATCCTGATAATTTCTCTATGCTAGTATGAAAAGGTTAGTATGGGAATTTTTTTTCATATTGATTCAGGTATGTGGGAAAAATTTCAGGTGTTAGTTTTGAGTATAAAGTAAGATATTGAGCTCTTCGTCAAACTATGTTATTGAAAATGGTGTTTCCCAGCTAGAAGGTAACTTTCAGTTGCTCATTGGTATGTTAATACTCTACATGGGAACCTAATATATTTATGATAGGTATATATGTGTCATATCTAATATCTCCAGGAATTAGTTTTCGTTTTAAGGTCCACATTTTTATGATCAATTGTTAACACCTAAACAACTTCAAAACCCTTCTAAAGCCCTAGTTTGAAGTTGATAGGAAATATATTGATCGAACAAACCCATAATTGATTATTTTAAAAAAAAATATGATTACAAAATGTATAGGACTCTCCCAAATATCTCCAAATGGTTTTGTGTTATCAAGTGAATGATTAAAAGTACAGGTATATTGTTGTTTTATAAAGAAATTGTTGTATCTCTCATGTTGTATATTGGACATGTTTAAAAATATAGATGTCTGAGGATAATATGGAACCATGATACTTGAATATGATTATTTCTAGAAAATTTATATCCTCTAGGTGTCCTAACAAAGTCAATTTCTCATGACTAGTTTCTGGGTGTTGAGGATAGTTTTGATAGTCCTTGGAAAAGAGTTGATCTTGAAGCCTTATGCTCTGATTTGAGGTATCTAATGGACTTGGTGACATTTTTGGATTCATTTAGTACCTATTCACATGTTTTTTTTGGCATGGTTGAGTTATTTATGGTTGTACAATCTTCATCTTGTAAGGTACATTTTATGGGTATGCAGTCCTAATACAACAATCACGTTTTCAAGATGTTTTCATGGTGTGAAATGATATTGCAGAGCTTTCCAAGTATGGTGAAGGTTAGTGGAGGTCGTGGAAAAATTTATTTAATATATTTAATATTTGATGAAAACCTTATTTTATCAAAAGAATTCATGATGAAAATATTTTCTTGTAAACCTAGTTCAAAAAGGTTTATTGAGTCCAAAAATGATGTAAAAAGATAAAATAAGTAATATAAGTCCATAAGAAGGTTATCATGTAATTTGAATGGGTTTTTTTTTGGGGGTTTTTGAGTGGCTTACATAAATGATGTATAACTTACCTATATGATTATGTAATTGGGTCGCATATATATACTTGTAAATGCGGTTTTTCCTGGGTTGAGATCTGGAGATTATGAATGACCTATAGAGGATATAGTGACTTGTATGAGGTCAAAATTACAACTAAGATTACATGTATGTTGAGTATCTAAAAATTAATATCCATGAAAGGTATTTTTTCCATTACCTAGTGAAGGTTGTTGCTCCTTGTGTATTTGGTGCTTCACTAAATTAGGGGGTTGGTGCATCCTTGCAAGTTGAAGCTTGCTAAAGTCATGTTGGTGTCTTATAAATTAAGGGATTGGTTCCTCCTTGCAAGTGGGTGCTTAATAAATTAGGGGTCGGTGTTTCTTGTGGATTTGGTGCTTCACTAAATCTATATTGTTTTTTTAATACAATGATAAGTGGGTTTTCTTCCCCTTGAGGGTTTCTAATGCATAACATAAAATAATTTCAACACACTCAAACAAGTTAATTAGTTCAAAAAATCCAATCAATCACCCTTAGTTTGTAAGAAACTTGTTTCCCACAATTTAGGAAACCTTTAAAACATGCAAATTTTATCAATATACTCAAATTAACCAATTAAATTCTTGAAACATGTTTATCAACCTCCCAACATGTCAATTCCACCATCAAGTTTGATTAAAACTCAAGAATTAGTCAACTTGGCCTTATTTTACTCAAAACTGCCCTTAGGCTACTAACAAACAATGTGTTTGATGGGTTATAGCTTGGAGAAATCTGCAAGGCCCATTAAAAAAATTGATGGTTTTTGAAACCCTTTATCAATGTCCAGGTGTGGGTGAAAATTCTTTATACAAATCTTAAGGTAAATGTCTCTTCCTTCACAAGATCATCCTTTAGACTTGTTCCACTTTAGTAGCCCTACCCTAGAACAAATATCAGTAAAAATTTTTATTTTAAGGCTCATTCCAGTAAAAAAATAGTATTTCAAACACCCATTCAGAAGTTATCTTAGTGTGCAAAATTTTAGGTATCCTTCCTTTTCGAAAATTTTCCATAAACCACTATCCCATATCTCTATTAGGCCTCTTAAGACATGCTACAAGATTATTTCTTATACTGTTAGACTTATCTCCTTCATGAAAATATTTCTATGGAAAATTCTTTGAGAATATTTTAAGGGAGGTCTCAAGGTTGTATCTTGTAAATTTTGGACTTTAGAAAGGGGTTTAGAACCCTCAATTATAATTTTATTCTAAACCCTAGGAGGGTTTGTCACAGTGGGCGCGAGCATGGTTCTTCCTCTACCAAATATACTATAATTAATTTCAAGGGATAAAAATCACTTCTTTAGGACTATGTGAACATTTAGGAACTTAAATGCTACCATAAAGTCTTGGTCTTCCACATTCATGTGTTTACTCTTCAAAATGTCCTGTTATGTTCTAGAATACAAGTTATTGAAATCAGCTAGGGGTTTTCCCCAAAGTAATTAATGGTTCATTTCCTTGATTAGGGGTTTTGAAGAGTGCTTAAGTCCCAAGACATGCTCTAATCTTCCATATACGTCTTAAATTCATGAATTCCTTTGAAATTTGACTTCATTCACCTTTAAATTTGGATTGTGCCTTATAAGACACCCTATTACAGACTTATGAGGATTCTACATTCAATTACAAATATACCAAATATGATCCTTCATCACATTAACTACAACCAACTTAGTTAAACTCATACTCACCTATTATATCAAGTTCTTGATAAAAAATAATCATGTAAACATCTAATAATTGTGATGTCTAGTCTTGAAACAATGAAAATTAATGCAAACCGTGTCTTCGTACCTAGATCTCCAAATCCACATTGCTTGTTTGATCAATGATCTCAAAATAGTTATAAGATATTTTTAATCCTCTTCCTTAAGTTTCAACTACCTAACTATAATTAAACTCTAGTTTACATGCATAGTTACCTCGTGAAGAGGTCATATGGAGGCTTAGTATTGTTAAGAAAAGATCTAATCATGATTTTAAGGAATTATATGACAAATTAAACTCTAAGAGGAGTCTCCAAAGAATAAAAATTATAAGAACAACCTAGGAAATTATTGAAAAACACTTTATAACTCCTACACTAACCTAAAAAGACAAAATTGGCTATAAAAGATTCAAATTTTCAAATTGAGAAAAATAGAGGAAAATCTCCCTATTTGAGTTTTGAACTTCTAGAGCTTAAAATACCACATGAAATGAAAATTATGAACCTCTAATGACACCCTTAAGACCTACATAGTGCCAAATTTGATTATTGCATGCCTATACTAAACCTTGGAGTGATGCCCTTGCATCAGTTTCCCACCGATATGATGTGTTCATGTGTTATCTCTATTGTTTCATGCTAATGTGGATTGTTTTTATGCTTTTATCACTATAGCTCATATGTGTTGAATGCAAGTTAATATAATTGAAGTAAAAGTTTTTTAAGCACACTAATTCACCCCCCTCTTAGTGACAGTGCTTCCAACACCCACAACAAAAATGTAATGCTCAAAATTACAAGAGCTGAAAAATGAGGAATTTTTTATTCAACACATAAACATAATAACACATTACATAGTTGCAATCATACAAATTTATTTAATCAAATTAATTAATCATTTTTTCTCATTTGATCTATCTGATAACATCCATGTATGCCATGTGTAACTGAGAAGGGTGTATCTAGATCTCCACAATATCCATTTGTTACTACTTTGAGTGAAAATCCTTACTAGCATTTCATCTCAACCTTTTAAAGGTCATAGGAGCTATGTGAAAGTTCTTAGGTCTACCGTGAATCTAGTTTCCCAAATTCATATTCTGGTATCTGACCATTGTCTACCTGATGTTCAGTATTTAAACTTCCTATGATCAGCTTACTGAAATTTTTATTTATTTAATTGGAGGACTAGGTGGTCAAACAATGCAAAACCATCAATGCATTACTTTGGCCAAAGTTATCCGCCATGTAGGTTACGGCTAAACTCAAGACAACACACTAGTCTTATGAGTTTTAATTCTTCCGCCACCTCACAACTATCCCTTTCACAGTTATCTAGATCTTTATAGTTTCCTTTTATTTTATTTCCAATTAAACCTATCTTGCAAGAGTTTATACTGAGATAGATTCCAAAGGCCAACTAGGATCTTTATAAGATAATTCTAATGGATCTTTTCATCTATTTACCATCCCATTTATTCTCTTTTTCCCTATGTTTGATTCTTTAACCTTAAATTACCTTTTTACAATAATACCCGTCCATTCTCTACACAACAAGATTTACAATCTTATCATAGTAATACCAAAGTTACGGAAAGGCTGAGTTAAATATATATTAAAACATGTATATTTAATTATTCCTTCGATTAGCTATGCCACTAAATAGCTTATTTAATTTATAAATTAAAGACAATTGATTGTTACAATAATTGCCTAATTATCGGCTTCATACATTGATAACTATCAAATAAATGTATTCAATAATTTGTGAAAAGTAAGATTTCACAACTCAAGTATTCATCATTTAATCATATTGAGATATTATTACACACAAAGTAATCATCTCTTTATTAAAATCATAAATTACATATGTCATTAAGGTGAAATATATAAATAGTATAATAATTCTCACATAGTGAGGTTTGAATATTTATAATGGGTCCAATATTCCAATAATTCAGCCAATAATCAAGGATATCATCCTTTCACCAATTGAAATCCAAGTATCTCATTTAGATCCATGCTACGATAAAACTTCACAAGACATGAGTTTCTGCACATCCGAATGTAATGGCTAATAATTTTGCAAGATTGGAGTAGTGGTATGATGTCAATTCAAAATCAATTGGCATGAATGTTAACTCCATTTTCTGATGCAATTAATTAATAAAATATGAAAGGATATACATGTTGTTTTATCAAGAAGCACATGGTAATACAACTGAAAATGTATTACTACCTGGTTTCTATAAAGATACCACTATGGATGCACACAAATAGAACAACCAATTTATATTTCAGCGATCATGTTTCCATCTAATCACAATGGTCAATACATCTCTATTCCAGCTTCAATAAATAAGCATTTAACATTTAAAATTTCTACATAACTTCATAAAAACAATATGATTAAGAAGAGTATTTTTTTCATTCAATGAGCAGCTCTACAAATTAGCACAAATATCACCATATTTACATCACTTTAATATGTTCTATCTACATATTTACATCACTTTTACAAATTAGCACAAATATCACAAATAGTCATCAGAGATCAAAGAGGTTGTTTTGTTGCTGATTTTTCTAGGAGAATGGGCAGGCAGACTAATCATTATTCTGAAGCCCTGGCAGCTCTTTGGGTTATAAGACTTACCAGAGATTGTAATATTCCGAATATTATAATTGAAGGTGATTCTCTGAATATCATCAATCTATTAAACAAAAAGCAACACCCCAGCTGGTCTATCAGAGATTTTATTGGGAAGCTATTGATATATGCAAGAGCTTTGAAAATGTTAAAATCACCCACACCTATTGGGAAGGAAATAGGGTCGCTGATAGTTTGGCTAACCTCGATGTTACTAATTCCTTTCAAACTTGGCTTAGGGGGGACGTTCTGCCCACTCAAATAAATAAAGCCATAATTAATGATCTACATGGCAATGAAAATCAGCACTAACGGGTGTAATTTGGACGCTAATGTGCGGATCCTCAAGTAAAATATGATGACATCACATAAGATATGGATGATTGATGTGATATGTGTGAGATGGAATATCATCATTTCTAGGCATAGGAGAAAAGCTGAGGAGCGGGGCGATAACTACAAGTATGACATAATAATTAAACTTGCATTCACGGAAAGGAAAGATTCAAATACCAACATCAAAGCTCTACCTGTCCCACATAGTGGTAGCATTTTTACCATTGAGAATAGGAAAAGGAATAGAGGAAACATGGGGGTTCTGACTTGCAAAACTGAACTAACCCACAATCCGGCGTGGAAAGAGAATACAGAGCTTTAGAATTACCTATAAATCAGGGGTCTGTCTAATTTAATTGAAATAATTCAAGGATTTGACCAAGACATTTCTATCAGATTCACCCAGGGATGGAAGAATCAGATTGTCAAATATAGTAACATGGAGATTGAGATCATGAAAGAGCTCATCACCCAGATCACGGGTCTCAGCCTGGAGGGCACCAAATTCTTCAGTAAGAAGGTGGACAGGGAGGTGGAGACAAAGAAGTTCCTAGATGAGGGGGAGAATCTTGAATTCGTGACTGCTGGCATCAAGGTGGCATCGATTCCTGAGCCATTTACTGAGCTTGCCAGGATGGTGGTTAGGTATGTAACTCTTGAAGGAAGATTTTTGACTATACCTCCAAAACATTTGATGTTTCTAAATCACTTTCATAGAAATATCATCATCAGCTTTCCTCACTATTTGATAAACTTGTCTGGAGAAATCAATTAGGGAAGTTCAGAGCCACTCTAGGGCTGTCTCTTTGCACCAGGGGCTTATCCTCCTAATCCATCACCACTGTTCTAGCTTCCCCCCCATGAATCCTACCCCACCTTCTTCCTCCATACCTCCACCTACTTGCACTGCTTCCACTCCCCCTGCTAAAAAGGAAGATTGAAGCTATTGCTTCTAGCAAGAAAAGCAAGAGCATAAAAGCTAAAATCCCTACTTCCCAATGGGTCCTAAGGAGCCACAAAGACCTATAACTTGCTGAGAACCTCCTGCATATCAGTAAACCGATGGAGGATCCCAAGGAGGAGGAATTGATAGACAGAGTGGACAGGTTAGAAAAGGAGATACAAGAGCTCAAAGGGACTTTAAAAAATATGGAAAGAGCTAAGGGAAAACGAATTCTTCAAAGTGATGATGAAGAGGGGGTTATTGCTAAAGTCTTCAAGAAGTTACAGTCCTTGGATGGTAGAATGGGGAATGCAAAAATTCGCAATGACTGCATATTATCTTCCCTTAAAAGCATTTATAATTTCATTGAACAACATGTTCATAGTGTCTACAGTTTGAGTGGGGTTAATGAGGAAATTTGGGGCCCTAAAGAGAAAAGGGATATTGTAATTTCTCAGGCTGATATGAGAGACTCCTCTCAGGCCACTGCCATTGCCTTCTTCATGTCACTGCAGGCTATCAAGACCAAGATTGACAGGGCTATCAAGTAACGGGTTGCTGTGATGTTGTTTTTTGGCTACGAAGTTGCTGTTATCTGGCGGTTCTGGTGCTACTTTTTGGTGGAGTTCTATATGTTGGTTCTCTTTTGGTTGCTTTTTGATCTTTTCTGCTTCTTTTTAGATCATTGTTTGTTTGGATCCTTTCTTCACTTGTATTGTCATATTTGGCTATTGAGCCCTCTTTGGTTGGCTGTTTTTCCCTTCTCTGGGCTGCTTCTCTCACATTTTCTATCTGGTTTTTGAGCCCTTTTGTATACAGGGTATAGTCCCTTCAAAACTATTTGCCCTTAATAAAAAAAACAAAAAAAAAAAACATGTTCTATCTGGTAAACAAATAGCCCAACAAACAATATAGCAACACTATGGTTACATCATTTAAACATACTCTTTTTAGTAAAAGAACAACTAATAATTTCTTTCATAAGATTTCATTATTTTAAACCCAATCATACCTCCAATTACTCCTTGGTGCATCTTGGTCAAGTTGTCTTGGCTTTCATGCCCTTACCAAAATAAGAAATTTCTTTTTCATAGTCTTACAAGAATCCAAGTCATATTGCCAGGCTAGAAGTTATAAGCTAAATGCCATTGTTTTTAATTATTCACACATAAAAAGACACCCTTATTTATACATGAACTGATTTAGTGGTCCATAATAAATTTTTTTCTAGAAAATACAGCCCCATGCAAGAGCTTTAAAACCCATAAATTATCATTCAAAAGATCTCAATAAATTAAAAATCATACCTGCATATAGCAACCAAGAAGAAAAATACAAAACCCTAACCAGTTGCATACCCATATTGATTGGGTTACCCAAATCGATTACTTTACGAAAATAGGTTTGTATACCCAAATCCACTTGTTTACAGAAAGCACACAACCAAATTTTAGTGTAACAAAATGAAAACCCACCAGCACAAATCAATTTTAAACACACGAATTCACAAAATGTTTTCCTTCTTCCTGTACAGGAAAAACCCAACTCTTTTCCTTTTGGGTATAATTTATTATAATGTAGAGAAGGAATTTTTAACCTTTATTTTACTTTATTTTTGTTGATCAAAACCCAAAATCCCATCTGTGTATTTTTCTGGGTTAGGTTAGAACCACACAAAGAATACATAATCCATCAATTTCCTTTTCATACTTCATTTCCAAAAAAATAAATCAAAAGTTGTCCACAATTTCCTTGATTGTCATTAAAAACAGAATGTGTATTTCCTCTCTTTTTTTACAAATAATGCAATAGATAAAGGAGAGTATATTCATGCTTGAAGTAACCTAGAATCATAAACCTTCTACTCTTCCTTCTCTAGCAAGTTGAATCCTTATTTCCTCCAAAACTCACACAGGTATTCCAGAAGGGGAGAATGAAAATAGATGAAGGAAAAATAACAGAAAAATATAATAAAAGAACTATAGTTGGGCAGCATATTGAAGAATTTTTGGGCTTCCCAATGCTAGTACATGTTTTAGTGCATGCCGCACACTTGTGCCATCTGAGGTGTTTCACTTTATGAAACGCATAAATTTCAAAAACTAAATAAATTTTTTGGCTTACATGCCAAATCCCTCATATATATATATATATATATATATATATATATATATATATATATATATATATATATATATAAACTAATTAATATTTCATACATTTTTTTTACTTTAGTTGTTACCCAACTTAATGGTTAAGTTAAAATTAACCTTCATAATACAAGTCCACATATTTCAAACAATATATTACCATAAAAATTAGTTAAATTTCTAGGTTTATATAAAACATTCCAATACAAAAATCACTAAGTCCATAAATAATAATTTGAATATTCTCATAAATCTATCTTGATATAGCAATTTCAAATTAAACAGAGACAATTATCATCGTGGTCATGCAAAAGTTGAACAAAACAAAAGACGACCAAACCGATTAAAATAAAGTATCCGAAATACAAATAACCGAAAGATTCAATATCATTTATGAACTGTTTTACTTATGATTAAGGCCTAATCATGTTTTAAGAATGATCATCAAGGTGGGTGTGGGGTTATTCGTTCCGCATTGTTATGCCCCGTAGTAGAAGCTGTGGGTTATGATATGACAAACCAAATGAATTTTACACCCAATGATGATCTCGTCTAATCCTATTTAGACTTAACCATAGTTAATTTAACTTACAATAAATTTGGGGATGTTACATAAAAACATGATTGAAATAGTATGCATAAAGGAGGGCCACATTAGAAGGGAATTTTATTTGTTGGAAAATATTATGAATAGCATCTTCAACTGATGGGTTACACTAGATGAACTCATTAGGAGAGATAATATCCTCAGGAACATTAGCCTTTATAATAAAAAATAATAGATAATCCTTCAATTAGATATAAATTATACAATAATTAGAAAATAGGAGGCTGAAATTCAAAAGATCATAGAGGATAAGACCCAAAAGTGATTGTTGCCAAGTTACTAAAACATCCATTTATGGGGAAAAATTGAACTTAATGAAACCAAAAGAGTTATTTTATAATATAAATATGTGGAATAAAAACCTATAATAAATTTATAAAATAATGTATATGTTTCCAATTATTCCCTTATTACTAAAAATAGTAGTATTGAATTTCCAAAAAATGTGATAAAGAAATATTGGTTTTTGGTTAATATATCAAATTTAATCAAAAGCTATAAGGAATTCTAAATATATTTTACTTGTTATATTTGCAATGAAAGGTTTTTTGGCCAATAGGAATCCTTAGGAAGAGACCCAAAGAGGAAAACCAACCATGAGAGACAAGAGAGAAAATTAAAAAATCAACTCTAGGTCATGTATTAGAATGAAATTATACTTGCATGTGAATACAAACCTTAGTAAATGGATATATTTGAAACCAAATAAAAAGGAAAAACCTTAGGGAAACTAGGTTCTATAGATAAAATCACAAGTTAGGTTCACCAAATGTTTACACCCTAATTAAAGTATGTTGTGAAAAGTACACACCAATATATATGATGCAATGGTTTATTACAAGAGATTATTATGATATAGTTAATTAAAAATTAACTATGCATAATTAGAATGACACATTATACTTTAAGAATGATAAATGATAAAACAATGTCTCAAATACCTAAGAAGAGATGAATACTTAGTTATGTAGGTTAGAATGAAGGAGATATGGTTGTGTAGATGGGTGAAAAATGTAGATTAGAAACTATAGATTATTTTTAATAAATATTGGAATCTAAAATTGAGTTGGTACATAATCATACATCAATCTTACGGTCTATCCCTAAAACTATACAATCCCGACTAGATCTATATGGCATTGGAATCTTTGATAGTCAAGTATTGAAACTTACTATTTGTTTTTCCTTCCTCTAAATGTGTTTCATCATATGTCACTATTATTTACATAACCTATAATCACGTGAAACACAGAGGAAACCCTAGACACTTTTAATTCCCTTTATCAAACTATTAGATACAAAAAGAGAAATCATGTGTATGTTGTGGATAGAATACTATAGTCTTTATTTTCCACACAAGTGTTATGCGCGTAGAAAAATCATTTAGTAGGACTGAATGCTCACCCAAAGCACACAGAGCTACTAGTCCCTCCTTTTTGTTTCTTGTCAATATGTTAGCATGCATGATTACAACTATCAATAAGTTTTTTATTCCCATGTACTTAACCAACACATATAGAATAAGACGGAAACACATGTAATAAGGAAACACATCAATAAGATAGTTACCAATATCATTTGCATTGTTAAATCACCATAGTATGACATATCAATGAGCATAATCCAACCACCATAATCCATTATAAAAAAAATATTACATAACTGAAGTTGAATATATGGTAACTAATATAACAGAGCATTGGACCATGTGTGTAAGTATCAAACCCTAGTAAAAAACAACATACTCTGCTCATACAACCAAAACCATGCACTAATTCAAAATTTATCCAACATTGATCTACAAAATATATATTTATATATATATATATATATATATATATATATATATATATATATATATATATATATATATATATATATAGGGGTGAAGAATTTCCCTTCATAGCCCATGTACTTCCTAATAATAGGCATTCCTAAACATAAGCTATATGCATGCTTTTATGTAGTAGCTAATAATAGATCATCCTATAAATAGGTTTCTTTAATCCTATTAATAGTCTCCATGCATTTTCTTTATATGTATGCACATCCTCCAAAAATAGCCTTTACTTGGCTGCCAAGTTATCATGCTTTAGTCCTTGCTTGGTCGGCACTCCATCCTTTTTCTCTATTTTTAGCCTGTATTCTGAAAAATTGTCTAAGTCTCAAATTATTTCATACATGTATGTAGTTCCACATGCCACCTTTCCCAACATTTACATGCCTTCTTGTGTGCTATCTCTATTTGGGTACTTATTCACTTTCTCATCTCAACATAACCCCACACTAGGTATGTTGTTCATCCTTGGCAACACTTGTCCTAGAATACCCATGAAAGAATAAAGAATGTGTACCCAATGAATAAGTAAAAAAGAATGAAAGAATATTCAATGCACACTAATTTCATATCCCTCAATTGGCTGCAATAATTAAGGGGACTCCTTATTGAGGGTACTTTCCATCTCACCCCACTCTACAAAACATTGTTTGGCTGTCTTGGGGACCAACCCAACTTCTTCCACCATCTCCTCAAGAGCCATGTCTTCACCCTTATGCTTTAATTTTGTTATTACCTCGGATAGACCTAAGATAAATCCCTCCAAGTTATCCATCTTTCTAGTAACAAGGGATCCTAGATCCTTAAACTTGTTTTCATATATATCACTTACTATTTTTAGGGCATCTCACTTCTGCGCAATCTTGACTAGGAGCTCCTCTCACCCAAACTTTCCCTCTTTCATCGCAGCCTACGCATGTTCCAGATCAACCTCCTATTGAGTGGTATATGCTTTGATAATGGGGTCAAGGTATTGACTATGGTAAAAGGACCATCCCATCTTCAAATCATCCTTTATTTATTAAAACAAGGCCTCATATTCCCTAATCTAGTACTCTATGATATTTTAATTTTTATCCTTCTTAGAAGCTACATCTCTTCCACTCATCCCCTGTACACTTAGTTTTTCCTATAATAACATATGCACCAAATCTTGTAATTAGTGCAGTGCTGAGGGGTAAGTTTCCTTGGTTCTTTATTCAAAACCTAGGCATGCTTCCAAAATATCAACTCTAACATTTCCTGCCATGTTGAGGATATCCTTTGTGCATTTCTGTGCTTTCTCTTTCTCCTTTGTGAGCCACTAGACTTCCTATGCCTTATCATTTTTTATCTTCCACCAATGTTTGTATAGTGGCCGCCTTTTCCATAGTTTTACGTGCTAACTCCGTAACCATATTATTCAGAGCTACTAGATTTCTCATCAGTTAGCTCAGTTCAATTCACTGTCATTAGTTTATTTGGCACCTTATTTAATTTACACCTAGAAATCACATCACCTGTAATCTCAAAATTAGGCTCATCCATGTGTGTCTACATTCTCTAAGGCATCATCTTCCTCGTATGCATGGATGCCCCTTCTTCATTTATTACCTCCCAACCATATAATTTATATATTTACATGGTACCCTAGAATCGTGTGCACAAAACCTTTGATCAATCATCGATGTAGGTTACATGAGGCATTTTCATGACATCTTCCTTATTCCTTCATCCTCTAGTGTACCTCTCTATAGGTACATGATGCTCGTTCCTTGTGCATGCACTGGCTCTACTTGATGCTTCATCCCTCATCCACATTTTATCTCCTATTTCCTACTCTTCATGCTCTGAATGGTTTTCATTAATTTATTCATCATGCACATAAATCTCTTCTTTATTCCCTTCATCATCAATGTCATGGACATGAACCTACTATTCTCCAACTTCCTTCTCCTTGTTAAGATCTATCGCATCCTCCTTAGAAATATCATCCCTTCGCATGAGCCTTTGTCTTCTCTTCTTATTTTTCTTTGGGATTGGCTTAAGTGGTGCGGTGGTTGGTGAATTTACAAGTTTCTAAGGCCCTCCACTACTTTTTCTCTCTCATTGCATCCATTTGAACCTTCCCTTGGAACCATGGTCTAGTATAACGTTGTCCTCTTCCTCATCCTTATCCTTAGTATTTTCTTCCTCTTCAGACTTCAGAGGAGTGAGCTTCACACTCTATTTGTTCCAACCATTTGTTTCCCCTTTGGTGGATATGGAATCTTTAGTTCATCCTCAACATATTTTTTGCTAACCAATTTGGGTTTCAGGTATATATATACCTTCACCACATCCTCATCATCAAATTCTAAAGTCATGGATTTGATGTTGATATCATATGATATTAAGGTCTCGATGTAAGATGTAGTTTTTGGTAGTACCAGTCCACTTTATCAGCATTAACAACTTGTAAGCGTCTGAAAATAAGTTCACTAATGCTTGGAAGTAGCGCATTGTGAATTTATCTGATAGTTTACACCAAGGACTCTACTTTCCACTCTTCATGTAGAACCCTCTAATGCAGTAATGTTGGTATACTATGAAGTTTGTTTCACTATCCAAAATAAAAGGTAAGTTACTTGGAATGCACCATTCATTCTTGAATTCCTTGTGAATTCTCCTATACCACATCCCCACCCTTAGTTTATATGTTCCTATGAGCCCATTGCAGGTATAATCTACGAATTGTTTTTTAAGGATATTTTTCTCATGTGGGTACCTCGATATTTTTTACTTAAGGCCATATGAGACTCCAATATCTATAAACACAATATATAGGAGGATATTTCCCCATGAAATTTTATCACCTGTGCGCACTTCCTCAATAATTTCTTCTAGAATGATTCCAACAAGGTTGTACACTATTCCCTCCGCCATCTTCTTCACAATGTGGAACCACTTTTTATTTACCTTGCCCCATCTCTCCTACCCATTAAAATTAGTTATAGGATGTGTGACAATCTTGAAAAAAGGGTCAGTGAATTTTAAAAAATCCATCATGTGCCCTCCTTTCTAATACTTCATTTCCACTATTGTGGCCTCCACTCATATGTCATCATATAAGTCAGTGGTAATATCCATGCCTGAGTTGTGTAATCTTGTAATTTTACCAATCATAGGTGCGGTGATGCACACTCATCTCCTTGCAAATTAAAATAATTCCTCATGGAATCTTAACATCAACCACTAGTATAAGAACTCTGGTTTTCCAAAGAAAGGTAATTCATAGATCTGCAGTACTCCCACACCTTCCAAAAGCTTATACCCTTTATCATCATAAATGGGTTTGTCTTCTGCACCAAACCTATTTATATTTGGTCCTTATTTGTGCTAGACTGATGATTATAGTCACTTACTTTGTATTTTCAGACATGGGACTCCCATATATGCCCCATAATGACTCGCTTGGGGTGTGCATCTCAAAAAACCTCTCCTTAGGTGCTTCTTCAACCTCAACCTTGGGATATTTCTTCTTATTTTTGGTCACCATTGTAGATGCTCTTTTAGGTGCCATCTTCAACTTCCACAACTTACTCTTGCAATTCCTTGTCTTTTTTCCTTGTTTGGTTCTCATAACCCATGTACCCTAACTGTGAATTCCATTTTTTGAACCCTAGCTCCATGCTTCACTACTCAAACCCCATAATCTTTCCTTCATAAGAATATTTCTTGCTCACACACCTCTTGTGAAGGAGATCCCATTCAGATCATGCCAAATCTTCTTCAGCTTTGTAAAATCTCTCTTATGCTCAAAATTTTCATATTTTTTTACACTTTAATCTCTCTTCAAGGCTCTAATATGCTATCATGCAAGGTAAGAATGAATTTTCTCACACCCCTTTTATAGATTTTCATTATTTTTTTATATTGATTTCTCACCAAATACCGCCATACCACAACTTTAATTATTATTTTTATAAATTTTTATGTTTTTTCTAGCATTCTTCCATACTCTGTGGTTGTAACCTTCTGGTGCACATACTACATCCAAGCCGAAGGCATCTTCACGCGTGCTTTTTCTTGCACCACTAAAAATATTTCCTCTTCTCTTTCCACTAAATAGTTCATCATGCTACTTCCTACCTCGTGTTACACTGTTCGGCCTCTTCCGCATGTGGTCATCATCTCGAGTAATTTCCTTAGTATCATTTTCTTATTATCACCATCCTTCTCATTTCTCGTGCAAATATTTTCCTCTTTTCTAAGTGTGCACCCTATAACCAGTACACCATCCTTCTTCCATCACACATATATCTTAGTCCACTTCAATTATCCTTTAAACACCGAAAAGGTATTCTTTTCATGCATTTTTACCTAGATCACCCCACAATAAAAGTATGTGTGGTACGTTACGCATGAGCTTAATACATAGTAATCATCTTCCTATATGAAAACACGCTTATTACAAGAGAAAAAAAAAACAATAAAAAGAAATGGAAAGAAAAAAATGAAAGGTAAATCTAAACTAAGTGGAAATACTACTTTATTATAAACACTAAGAAGATTATTTATAGTAGGGATTCATCCTACTCCCATTAAAGTAATCGGGCAACAATGTGTCATCCAATGCTTACAATTGAAAAGCACCTGATTTAAGTATCTTAGTTACTACAAAATGTCCCTACCATTGCACCTTTAATTTCCTTGGGTGGAATTTGAATTTGGAGTCATATAGAAGGACCATATTGCCAACTACAAATGTCTTGATCTTAATGTGTGTATCATGCCATGATTTATACCTTGCCTTCTCAGTCTTCTAGATTCAATATAGAATATTGTGTTGTTTGTCTAATTGCATTAGTTTTTCAATGCACTCTTGAACAACCTATTCATCATCTATTATGTAAACCATTTTACCATTTTATTTCTTCTTCTAGGAACAACCTAATTTTAAGTCTTTCATTTCCTCATCATCTAGGAGTGCCTTGGCATCATGTTCTCCAAGCAACTCAAGCATGATCCCTTCTACCTTTGCACCATCCCCCAATGTGATGCACTTCATAATATTCAAAGTTTCACGTATTGGAGGTTTATTAGAAATATAATAAAATGTTTGGACCATACCTTCAGTCATATCTTTCCATCTTGTAGTCTTCTATCTAAGCTCAGAATGTACATACCACACACATGTGCAACCTTGAAGAGTGGAATAGAAGTTATAAACCCACAGAGATGGTATCAAGGCCTCTTTTCCTTTCACCCATAGTCTCTCATAATTATAGATGTGTGCCAAATCAAGAGTCTTCCCATGATTTTGAAATACATGTGTAGGCATATTGCTCCATGTTAACCTGGTTGAGAAGGTGATTCTCATTTCTCACCAACCTAACAAGTTATCTATGTGTCTATCCTACCAAAGTTTTGTTATACCACGTAGGGTATAAATAAATATATTCCATCGATCACCTTCATTATTATAGTGTTTCTCCATGGTGCGTAAGAAATACTTGGGATTTTATTCACTAGTAAAGTGTAAGAAATGAACTTTTCCCATGCACCTATTCATGCGTTACTGGATCATTATAGTTATATATCACTTCATTTCACACTTGACCATTTTATACATGTCATTTGACAAATTATCACAAGAAAAACTTGTCATGTCACTTACTGACTATGCATCTACCTACTAAAACACACCTTTCTTGGATGGTTCCACAGTCTTAGGATCATGTACTATGCGTGCATAAATCCTATCCATTTCTTCCTTACTCAGAAGCTCAACATAGGGAATATATTTTACTTCATTTAGAGGTATAATGACGTTCTCATTCCTATTATTGAAACTTATGTATCCCTTATTAAAGCACAAGTTTTCATTGTTCGCATAACACCAAAGTCACCAAAGTAACATAGGAAATTTTTATTCTTCAACAAACTCTAGCACCTCAAATTCTCGAGTAAACTTGGCTCCCTAAATTGTAATAAGAGAATCCTTCAACACCCCAATAGGAATATCCTCTGTCTTGTTTGCCACATACAACACATTAGAATATGGTTGCAAAGTTGGTCTCCCCATCTGATTCCAATCATCCAGAGTGAGCACATTTACCTTTTCACATGTATCTATAAAAATGTTACTTAACAACCATCCATCAATGAATGCATCAAGTGTGATTTCCTAATCATACTCATGGTTCTAAGGTGGTAAGTTTGCATGTAGTATCTTCCTATTGTGCTCAACTCCATCGTCTTATACCTTGTCATGTAGCCATTCCCCTAACATTGGAATGATATTATACTGACATAACATTTTACACACCTCCTTTAGATCATCCATGTCCTTCTGCAGGAGCTCAATATGCTTCACGCATTCCCTCTCGTATGTTTACTCCTTTAAGTATTGTATCTCACCTTGTAATTATCTTATGACTCCCATGGTATCTTGATAGACTTCCTTATGATGAGCAGTGGTGTGATATCTATCATGCATAACTTGTTATATCTTGATGAGTGGTTTACCCTTAATAGGTTCACATACATGCGCTTCTTCAGTGTGAGTAGAGACCAAGAGAGGTTGTAACTTAGGATCAAATTTCTTTGATATCCATTCATCACCCTTCATGTGTTGTACCTTGATCACTCCTACACCCTTTCCCTTCTTTTTATTCTTTCTCACGTGCTCATATAGGTCTGGGAAATATTTTGAATTATGTTGCTTCCCAAACCATGAGTAAACTATATTCTAGGTACAATCATGATAATAATGATTAGGTGATCCATAAATATAACATGTTCCAGAAGGGAATATACTTCTTCCTCCGTGACCTTTGCTTCTATATCCTCCATGGAATCCTCCTCCACCATTTTTACACTCTTCAGAAGGCTATGCTCTTTACCCATAAGAGCTACTTTCCACCATAGTATTACTTAATCGAGTCTAGTGTGAATATGATCTATCAATTGATAATCCTTCATATCATGAGTATATGTTCTAAAAATCTTACAGTGCATAGATTCACTCTTCATAATCACATGATTCAAGAGAGGACAATTCTAGACATCATGGTTCAAGTGTAAAATCTCACAAGATTCTAACAATTTATGCATTGACCAACGCAAAAAACTATCCTTAACATTTCCTTCAACAATCTATGTATCATATACCACTTTTAGTCTCATACATAGAGTTAATAGAAATATTCTCCAATTATTTTTCGATATCTGCTATTTGTGCTTCAAGAAAAGGGCTAACCCTTTTTTCTACACTTCCAAATGCTTAAGTGTACAGAGTTTTGTAGAATGCCTCACGTGGATTACTATACATCTTATGAGATAATGCCCTTCAAAATGGAGTTAACAATCCTCCAAAAAAACCACTACATGTGTTTAATTTTATGAATATCATAAGATAACTTGGATAACTTAGTCTTAAACTACGTGTTATACTCCCTTACACTTTAAAATAGATAATGCTTGATATATTTGAGCATGTTGATGCTATGTTACTCAAGCTATGAGATGTGAAACCTAGAAAAGAGTGCAACATACAAAGCATTGTACTACTATTAGTGCAGAAACACAACACCCCTGAATTCCTATAACCATATGGGTTGAGACTTTCAATGTGATTGCACAACATGGAGAATCTCTCAAAGTGTGGAACCTTATGAGTTCAGAGAGCTCTCCAGACTAAGGTTGGTTCCTATTCCTTTTTTTAGGTGCATACAAATATATTGCAGAGGATCTATTTATAATCTATTCTATCTTTACAAGGAGATAGGGTTAAAAGGATGCAAGGAAATAAACCTAAGATAATGAGGTGATGCACAAAAGGAATGTTAGATGCTTGTTTTTTAGTTTAATAGAAAGCACAAAATGTAATGCAAACATTATGCACAGATGACCAAATCGCAATAAGAGATTAGAGAGACAATTACAAATATATGAGAGGGTCAAGAAACATCCACAGGCATATATATTATTGCTCAGGAGTCGATACAGTATAATGTAATGGAAAAGAAGAAAAACTTGCATTACAACCCAAAGGAGAGGTTAGAAAAGATCCAAAAATCCTTCTATGAATAAAAGAAAAAGGGAGGGCGCAAAACAGAAACATCTAACATTTTACAATGAGTCTCAACACTTCCTTTATAGATTCGACACAGAGGGATGAAGGAGAGAGAGAGAGAGGTAGGAAAATTAGTTCGAAGATCAACCACTGACCATCAATTCCTCCTAAAAATCTTCCCCAAATCTGTCATGTTTGCATCAATTACTTGTTCATAACCTCGAAGGAGGAGGAATGGCGGATCAGATCAAATCCGATCTGGTTGTTGGGCAAAATAAATCCTGTATTAATGGCACGAAGACATTTCTTCATTTTTCCCCACCTAACCTCTCCAAAATTAAATTTTCAAATCTACATGGCATAGACGAGGCCGAGATATTTCCAATGGTGCCAGATTTGTCATATTTCGAGCATTGAGTCAAAAGATATGCCCATTTGAAATTTGAATTAGGTCCGTACAAAATGGCGGGAACCAGCTACCAAAACAGGCCCCTTTTTTAAAACCAGACACATGGAGGGTTGGCACATGTCTGAGGGCTGCATTTGTATTTTTATTTTGAAGTTGTGTTGGGATGAAACATGGCTTCTTCTACAACTCACTTAACTTCTTCATGTTTTGGCTAAGTCCTTTTGTTCGGCGGGGTCATATATCTGACTAAGGACATGTGGAGGCCTTGCACTTGTTTGGAAACATTCCCCAAATTTTACTCTTGAATTAGTGTCATGCTGACACTTGATACCCTCCACTGGCCTATCCCTACTTTGACTATTTAACTCTTAACCCTATCCCTTTCTTTGGACCTGGGACACATGGAAGTTCCACGCTCATTTAGAAAACCACTTAGGATTATTCCTTTGAAGGAGTGTTAGGTCAACACGTGGAAGCTTCCACAGACTCTTGGAATTTTCAATGGTCATTCCTACTTTTCTTGGGCCCTGAACACATGGAAAGATGACACTCATTTGGGAATCTCCTTTTAGGCCACACCTTGAAATTACGCTAATGCAACACATGGAGCCATCCATAGACTCTCTATACTCAATCAATTTTAAGGCACGCCTTGTCCTCCTTTTGAATTTTAGCTATTGACTCTAATCCTCTTTGGGCCTGGGATACTTGGGGGTCTGGCACTTATTTGATTCTAACCTTTTGGATTCAATCTTTTGATGTGCACCATTTGGAAACTTGGAAACGTCTGCTATCTCCTCCATACATAGTCATTTTTAGGGCTCGTTCTGAGTCATTTTAGAGCCCGATGACTTTGAGCCTTCACTGTTTCTTTTCCTTTGAGCCTCTAGTTTCTTTGACACTATCTTCTCCTTCCCCAAACCTTCTTTTCATTTTAAATACTACTTGCAATATGTTTTCTATATTTGAAGCATGGGTTTGCTTGATAGAGCCATTTCTTGAATTTCTTCTTGCACAAGGTCGTTTGATCTTTCACAGGACCTGCCACTCCATTATAGAGTCCCTTTACAACATCTTTGTAGGATTTTAACATGATTTCTATGGTTTCTTCTATGCAGGGTCGTGGCTGATTAATTTTGTCAAAGAACAAAATAGTGATAACAATTTGGTGACTCATAGGGGCATCTTCTTGCTAGATGAAGAGATTAGTAGCCTTGAAGCATCCATTGGGTGTGGAGTCAAGAATGATGTCTTGATACTGATATTTCCTCAGATATGCGAGCCTGACCATTTGCACTCTCAATTTTCATAAGAAATATTGAAACAAGGCTTATGAGAATAGAAAATTGTTTTGACACAGGTCTTTCATCTGTCCCTGAATGGATTTTTTCGAAGACAACTTTTTAGTTGCTCTGCATTTGTTTTATTTTTAAAGATCAACTATTACATGTAATTATGGGTATCTCTATTATGAATACTGAAAGGGATA
Source organism: Taxus chinensis (assembly GCA_019776745.2). NCBI lineage: Eukaryota > Viridiplantae > Streptophyta > Pinopsida > Cupressales > Taxaceae > Taxus > Taxus chinensis. The sequence continues at coordinate 287,181,299 of CM034150.1, forward strand.
TCACGTTCATTTAGAGGCATGTTGAATTGTGTAACGATGTAACCTAGAGCAATAAAGAACATGTGCCACGACACATAGAAAAACAAAACTACACTATAACAAAACAACATGGGTACGACTTAGAGAAATTAAAATCATATGCTAATATTTATAGGGGTGGAAACTTTGCATTCATTAGTAATGTTTGAGATGGATCCCATTCACTGGGAGCTGCAATTATTCACCATCTAATTTAGCCAACTGGAAGGCATTGCTACTCTTGCACTCTGTGATCATGTAAGGGCCACCCCAGATGGCATCAAATTTGGAGTGTTTTCCTGGATTTTCCTGATCTGCATCCCACTTTAGGACTATGTCCCCTTCCTAAATGGTCCTCATTCTTGCCTTCTTTTCAAAACTCTTTTTGATCAATGTCAGATCCTTTTCCATGACTTACATTACTTGCTCTCTTTCCTCTCCTACCTCTATCATCTCTGCATACTTGATTTCCATGGGTTCAAAAGCATCTATCTCTAACTATTTCATGGTTTCTAAAGAAGGAAATTCCAATGAGATGGGCAATACTACCTCTTTTCTATATATAAGCTTGTATGGTGAGCTCCCTATGGATCTTTTGGATGTGACCCTATCAGCCCACAGAGCTGATTTGAGCCGTGTATGCCAAGTCCTCTTATTTTCATCAAGAGTCCTTATAATAATCCTTAATAGGTTCTTATTTGTGGAATTTTCTTGGCCATTACCTTGAGGGTAATAATTTGATGAGGTGCTGAGATAAACACCATTCTTAACTACCCATTCATTAACCCTTGTACTGAGGAATGCCAATGCATTATCTGATATAATAGTGGTAGTGACTCCAAACTTGGTGGCTATTCCTTCATAGAAATCCAAGATGTTGGATTCATTTACTTCTTTTAGTACCACTTCTTCACTCCACTTGGTGAAATAGTTTGTTGTAGTAAGTATCCACTTGTGACCTTAGCTTGAATTTGGGTTAATCACCCCAATGAAGTCTAGTCCCCATTGCATGAATGGATAATTCACTGAAATGGGATGAAGGGGCAGAGCTGCTAGCTTCTCCTTTCTTGTGAAGAATGCACATTTTTTACACTTCTTGACCCATGAGTAGTAGTACTTGAACACTGTAGGCCAATAATAACTAGCTTTCATGATCTTGAGAGTTGTTACTCGAGGGGAAAAGTGAATTCTTGCTTCTTTATTATGGAATTCATGTGGTACTCTCTCAATCTGGCCTGTCCCAATGCACCTCAATAGAACACTATTGATATCCTTCTTAAAAAAGACACCATAAACAAGTACATAAGGGATGGATTGTAATATGGAGTATCTTCTCTTTGCTTTGTTCCATTCTAGAGGGCACAAACTTGGTTGAATGTAATGCACCATGGCTTGGGTCCAACATGGAGTAGGTACATCATTAGCTGATTAATCTAGATCATTATGTAATAATAATATAGTCTCTTTTTCACCCACTGACTCAGCCTGTTGCTTAGAGGTGAGTTGTTCACACACTCCCTTGCCTCTAACCAGTTTGGTCACCTTGATCTCAATGTCATATTCCATTACCCAGGTGATCCAACCTGCTCTCTTCTCATTCAAATCCTTATTTAAAAGGAATTCCTTAACACCAACATGAGATACTAGTAGTTGAATCTTGTTATTTGAGACCAAGTGTCTAAACTTCTTTAAGCTCCTAATAACAAGGACCTATTTTTTAATCAAACAGTATTTTACCTCGTAGTCCTCTAAGATATAGCTGAAGAAAGCTATGGGTTGCTATGAACCTTCATTGTTGAGTTGGACCAAGATGGATGAGATGGTGTTTGACCCTCGAAAATCATATAACATGAAATATTTTGAGAATTTTGGGATAATGAGAGTTGGATTCTATGATATTGTGAGCTTGATGGCCTCAAAACTCTCTTTTCCTTCTGCTATCCATTTAAATGCAAGAATCTTCTTTAACATCATTGTTAAAGGCTTCACAAGAGTAGAAAATTCAGTTATAAACCTATGAACAGAGTTTAGTTTCCCCAAGAAGATTTGGAGAGACCTTTTGTGTTGTGGCAATGGAATTATCTGGATGGCTTCAACCATTTCAAGATCAATTGTCAATCCTTCTCTTGAGACAATGTGCCCCAAAAATTTCCTTCATGAGCCAGGAACACACACTTTTTTGGGTTTAATGACAACCCAAACATTCTACATCTCTAAAATACATGTCTAAGGTGAAAGAGATGGTCTACAGTATTCTTTGAAAAGACAGTGATATCATCTAGGTACACCAGGACTATGTTGTTGATTAATCCTTGGAATTCCATATCCATATCTCACTGAAATGTTTCTCTAACCTTTTATGTACCCCATTTAGTGGTGAAGGCCATCTTGAATTTATCTTCTTCTTTCACCATTATCTAGTTATAGCCTGAATACCCATCTAATAGTGAAAACCTCTTAGAGTCAGCTACAACTTGTAAGATTTGTTCCATTGATGGAGGTGGGTAGTGATCCTTAAGTGATGATCTATTTAGATCACGAAAGTCTACACACAACTTGATTTCTCCATTTTTCTTTCTCATAGGTACCAAATTAGCAACCCAAATTGAATGCTTGATAGGAAAAATGATGTTGGCCTCAATTAGCTTATTCAATTATTTTCTCGTGAGAGGCTCAATGTGAAAATTTATTAGCCTTTTCTTATGTCTATAAGGCTTAGCTCCTAGATTCAAATCAATGGTGTGTTGTGCCAGCTATGGGTCGAAATCTTTTAAATATTTATAAGTCTAGGAAAAGACATCTGGGAATTCTTGATAGAGTTAAAAAAATTCAGATCTTTCTTGTTGAGTGCTTACCCTACCAATCTGCAATGTTTTTTCTTCTTTTATAAAAATAGGTTCTGAATCTTCACCCTTTACTTGAATATTTTCCTTCTCTTTTCATAATTGGTCATTTGGGTTGAAGATTGATTCCAAAGTGACAAGACCCTTTGGTATTTTGTTAGTCCTTAGTTACACCACTTGATCTCCATACTATTGCTCCAATCTGTCTTGATTCTTAGAGGAGAACTCAACTTCCTCTTATAGAAATTTGACAATTTATTGATCACTTTCAAATACTTGCTAACTTATGTTTTTATCTGGGACAACTGGCCTTACAACCAACTTGATATGGGGTTGATGCTTATCACTCTTGATATTCTCCACAACATCAAATGCCTCCCTAACTACTACTAATCTATCTTTTGCTTCATTCTTCTTCCTTCAGATGGAGTTGATGCTGAATGCCTCAAAATCCTTAATGAGGTCACATACCTGATTCTTATAACTCCTTAACAGGTCGTTCTTGGCAGAATTTTTTCCTCAAACCTGATTAGCAACTAGTTCACTCTAACCAAACACCTGTAAGTTCTTGATTCCTCATTTCCTTACCCAATGCATTCCTTAGACCAAAGCCTCATACTCTACTTTGTTATTTGAGAAAGAAAATTGGAAACGGAAGGCTAAGTAGTATTTCATACCTTTCAGTGAGATAAGCATGGCTTCTCCTCTGGCTCCTTGCCTAGTTCTTGAGCAATCAAAGAACAACTGTCATACCTCATTGTCATCTTTGTGGTCTAGCTTAATGATGTCGGGAAGAGGCTGATTTTATTAATGTAAACAATAGAATCCTATCTCAGACTCCTCCATATCTTTATAGGGGTCAAAATCATTTCTCTTATTCATGCATTTGTTGAAAGTCAAGTTGTGGATACACCCACCTTAGTATCTATCTCACAAGTGCTTGGGAGATCCTCAAAATCAAAGGTTGAACAATTTTCATTGATTGGGATAGGTACATAAGACTCAATATGGTAATTTGTAATGGGATCAGATCTGATTATGGCCTTAGCTTCATACCTTGTTCTAAAAAGCATGTGGGACCAATCAACAGACAAATAGCCTACAATCTTAGCAGTGAAGTCTCTTAACAAACAAAATGTAAAATAGAGGGAAGTCTATGACTGATATGTTTTGTAATACAGTCACATTGGGACAGGCATGTAGTGTGAGGCTCAAATTTTTTATGACTCCAACCATTTTCACTATTGTCCCATCCAATTACACTACCCCTATAGAGATGACTTCATATTGGAGACCCAGTTGATCAACTATTTGTGCCTCCTATGACTTAGAGCATCAGCTACTCTATTCTCCTTCCCTTTGATATAGCTAATATCAAAATCATATTGTGATAAAAATTCTAACCACCTTCTCTGTCTAGCATTAAGATTAGGTTGGGTAAAAATATATTTCAGTCCTAAGTGATCAATTTTCAACTCAAAAGGTTTCCCAAGTAAATAGTGTCTCCAAACTTGAAGTGCATGAATAATGGCAGCAAGCTCCAAATCATGAGGAGCATAATTCAGCTCATGTAATTTAAGTTTTCTACTTTCATATGCTATGACTTGATCATTTTGTAGCAAAACACCTCCAAGGCCTTCCCCAGAAGCATCCGTTACAACAGTAAAACTCCCATTAGGGTCTGGTACAGCTAGTATAGGTGCAGAAGTCAACTGGCCTTTCAGACTTTTGAAAGCCGCTTCACACTTATCATTCCATATGAATTTCTTATCCTTCTTCTGCAATGAAGTTATTGGTGTAGCTACTTTAGAAAAACCCTTAACAAATTTTCTATAGTAACCAGCAAGACCCATGAAGCTTCTTACTTCGTGCACATTCTTTGGTGCAGGCCACTCGGTTATTGCCACTATTTTTGAAGGATCTATAGCAATTCCTTCTTTACTTATGACATGACCCAAATAGTGAACTTCTGAATCAAAGAAAGAACATTTAGATAACTTACCATACAAATTTCTTTTTCTCAAAATTCCCAAAACTATCTTCAAATGCTCATTGTGCTCCTCAACGCTTTTAGAATAAATGAGAATATCGTCCAAGAATACAAGTACAAACTTGTCCAGATATTCTTGAAAAATATTGTTCATTAAGTTCATAAAGGCTGCGGGTGCATTAGTTAATCCAAAGGGTAGAACTGTGAATTCATAATGTCTGTACCTTGTTTGGAAAGCTGTTTTATGAATATCTTCTTCTCTAATCCTTAACTGATGATAACCAGATCAAAGATCTATCTTAGAATAAACTGCTGCCCCATGCATCTAATCAAATAGATCGTCGATCCTTGGAATTGGATATCTGTTCTTGATTGTTGCTTTGTTCAACATCTGATAATCGATACACAGCCTTAGTGTCCCATCCTTCTTTTTCACAAATATTACGGGCGCTCCCCAAGGTGATACACTTGGTCTAATCAAACCTTTAGACAAAAGTTCTTGCAACTGTGACTTAAGCTCGACTAACTCTGTAGTAGTCATCCGATAAGGTGCTTTGGAAATAGGTTCTGTTCCTGGTTTGATTTCGATGGTAAAGTCAAATTCCCTCTTAGGTGGTAACCCTGGTAATTCCTCAGGAAAAACATCCCTGAAACTTTGTAACAGAGGAAATCGCTTCATATAATCACCATATTCTTTTGAAAATTCAGATATCTTTACTACATAAAGGGTACATCCTTTATTTTTAGCCTTTTTAAGCTGCATAGCTGACAGTTTTCTAACTGAAATTTCCTGTTTCACACCTTGAATCTCTGTTGTTTCCAGCTGATCATCTAAACATTTTATGTTCTTTTCATAGCAGTCTACCTTTGCTTTATGGTTAGCTAACCAATTGACACCGATGACAATGTCATACGATCCCAAAGGTGTAACATAGAGGTCAACTTCTGTGGAGAAATTAGGTAAGTCAAGGACTGCCCCAAAAAGACACATACTCACTGTATGAACAAAGTTATTACCATATTGTACAGTCCAAGATTTATCCATTTTTCCAGCTTTTCTCTTAAGTTTAGAAGCAAGTTTATTAGAAATGAAACATTCAGTAGCTCCTGTATCAAAAAGAATAGTAACTTACTCGGAACTTCTATAGGTGTCACTTGCTTTTCAGCTTGCTTGTCTGCTACTGCAGCATGTATCTTATGCTGCTGATTACGATCATCCTTCTTCAAAGGGCACTGATTTGCGTAGTGGTCTTTGCCACAATTGTAGCAACCTCCTACAGGTCCCTTTTTAGGCTCAAAATTGCCTCCAGCCTTGTAATTGTCACGTTGTCCTCCATAAGGCTTCTGCCCATTGTTATAATTTTTGGAAAAATTATCCCTTACATTTCCAGCAGGCTTAGTTGTCACTGCTTTCTTACTATTATCCCCTGGAAACTTACTTTTGTTTCCAAAATTTTTCCATGGTCCCTTTTTGGGTGCAAGAGAGGTTGAAGAAGGGTTTGCAGTCTTCTTCCACACTTCCTCTTTATGAGCAGAAATAGCCTTTAATTTCTATTCTTGCCTTATGGCCTTTTCAACAAATCCTTCCATAGTGGTTGGAATGTGAACATCGACCTCTCCCCCTATCACGGGATTCAATCCCATGATGAATTTCTGTATTCTAAACTTCTCGTCAGTTTGATACTGCGGTACATACTTGAGGAGTTTTGTAAACCGCTCCTAGTATTCAGTTACCGTTAGCTTTCCTTGAGCTAAGTTCTAGAATTCTGTCATTTTCTGATCATAGAAAAGTTGTGGCAACCAACGTTGCCTAAAATAGCCTTTAAATTGATCCCAAGTAATATTGGTCTCATCAATATTTAGTTCATCTTTACGACTTCCCCACCATGAAGATGCTCGTGGGAAAGCTGATAGGATCCCCAAATAGCTTTGGTTTCCTCTGAGAAGTTTCTTATTGCAAAGTACTTATCCATTTCCTAATGTGGTGCCATCATACTTAGGTGGACTTATCCTTTTTATATCATTAGTGAGTTCTGCTGCCAACCTGGCCTTTTTGTTTTCTGGTTAGACCGGTGCATTCCCAACATTAACATCAACACCCATATCAGGGTTGTCCTCAGGAGGTGGCTGATTGTCATTACCAGCTTCTTCCTCCTCCTCATTTCCCATCGCCTCCTATTCAAGTACAGCTAAATGATATCTTGTGTCCAACAGGGCAGCAAGGATCTCCTCAAGTTTCTGGGTTGTTGCCGCCCCTCCATCAGGTGGAGCATTATTCACAACGTTCCCCCTTGTTCTAACCATTTTCTGTTATAAGAAAATTTAGGTTCTCATCAGATTATGGACACAATAGGTCCAAGAGCTGCAACCTTCAGCTCTGATACCAAGATGTAACATCCTCATTTTATACATTAGAACAAGTCAAATTTTTTTTTTTTGATAAATGCTTCCTGGTTCTAAATACATAATTTAGAACTCACAAATCAAATAACCATTCTTATAACAGATAACCATATGCAGCTGTAATGACTCGGAGTACCTCCGATCTATTCATTCCATGACTCGGTAATCTACCGATCTATTCATGAGTAATAAGAGTTGGTGTTTTTATTTAACACACCACTCTTGCGGTTCTCTTCCCTATTATGGGATTCAGAATGCTCTATCTAAGGAACCTATCTGAATAATTGTTACCATTATTCATCAGCATCTCATCCCTTAGACTAGGTGACTTAGGACAATGCAATCAGTAGCTTGTGATACTTTGGCCAAAGATTTGAAACATACTGCTTATGTCTCGTATTCCTTAATGGCATACTCGTCAATCTAGAATACGTCCTTCACCCCATTCCTATGTTATGTAGAATGTCTTATACTAACTTCTGTCAGTCCCTCCTATCCCAAGTTATTCACTCGAAAACGGATTAGTATGGTGAAAAAGTTATATGGATTCTCCTGAGGACTAGGGGTACGATGACATACTGGGTCAACCCTAGTTAAACCAGTGTGTCAAGATGCCCCGAGTCTCCTAGGCATCCTTATAACGTGACCACATTCCTAATCGGTCCCAGAGTAACTTGTTCAATTTTAAGGTGTAAATCTTAACGATCAATGCAAAGGGTGTCATCATAAGTCACCTGCATTGTTGTATCTTTGAGGAGATCCTAATCTTCTTGGAGGTATAACCCTGCAGTTGACTTGTGCCGTCAACCTTTAAATCCGCCTCGAAAAGATCTACTTATTAAAAAGTGTTACATACGTTGAGTTAAATTATACCATAAGATGCTCCCTTTAAGAGTAGTCTTTCCCAATCCCTGGGTTCCTCACCTTAGAATGACCCTTCTTAATAAAACCCAATACACAAGAGAAGTTATTAAGACTAGAGGTCCCATCAAGGAGTTCATAGAATATACATAATTCTAAATCAACGAAACTGGACAATTACTCCCATCCTTCACATGAGATTGCTAACCAAACCCTTTTTTGGTTTATATCAGTTCTCATAACTGAATTTATATCTTACTTATTAGTATCAAGATATAATGATTAAGAATGCAATTAAGCGTTGTCCTGGCTTAATCAAGACTAGGAATTAATAATTTAATCCAGCTTGTTTAACATCTTGCTTAGGTTTATTTTTACCCTAGCTTCCCAAAAGACAGTGATCTAAATTTCAATTTAGCTTTAGATAGAACATACTAGAACTGCTAAACAATCATAAGTATTCATTCACATATTCTTGCAAGCTTACATTGATAATCACAAAAGTCTCCAATTTAAACAATAATAACAAGCTCTCAAGATCATTTGATCCGAAGAAGGTCAAACTATCCAGATAAGAATACAAACACATAAGTAACAAATATCTCACTTTATTCCCTTCAGGCTAATCAAATACATTTTATGCTTTCAGCTTACTTGATACAATACTCAACGGAAAAAGAACATATTTCCTCATATAGTACATTTAGAGAATCAAGTTGAAATTCATCATAAAACCAAATTAAACAATTTGAACATCCTATCATATCTACGTGCTTTTACCACTTACGGCAACCATATGCAAAAATTTTCAACATGGGTCAGTTCGATGAACTGAGCATGATAAGCACTAACTCTTAAAACAATTGCAATCCACCAACTGTTTTCATTAAACAACTTGTTTAAATGAGATCATTTCACCAAACAAGTAAACATATTTCAGACTATGCTTTTGTAATACAAACATGACTATAAACGCATAACTCAAATTATCGTTACTGAATAGTCCTAAATACTTCTCAAATATTTCATCAAAATATTAGGGATCAAGAAGAAGGAAAGTATCCAAAACAACTATCCATCTAAATCCCAAGGACATCTAACATTAGACAGATCATTACATTCAACATAATAAAAGGAATATCATAACAAATCATGATTCCATCAATATGTTAAAAACAGTTCCAACGGTTAGATAAAAATATCAACATATACTCTACAACAGAAGAGAAAGAAAACAATTCATTCATATTTCCTTTCAAACAAGCTCATGAATGTACCGTCTCCTCTAAAGTAAAGCATTCACCTTATATGCATACGAATAAGTCAGACGAGCCACAAGAAGAACCACATTTTTTTAAAAATTAAATATAACATAACTCCTGTAGCTTACTAGCAGTATAGTAGCTCTCACACCAAAACAGTGATGAATATCAACCAAACTGACTCCACATGACCTTCCACACGAAGCGACAAACAAGAAGATATTCAATGCCATCACCTGTTGAGGTGCAGTCGATAGCTCCTTAGTTCAGTCAAGCTCAAGACTAGATATCCATGCAATAGAAGACGTAATCATGCTCAAACTCAACAACAATCCATCTCAGCAACATAAAACTCATTCTAATCCCTACTAAACACTGTAAGGTTTTAGATCCAGGTCGAAATCAAAAGAACTTCCCCTTTTTATCTCAGTCAACAAGAGACTCGTTAACATTAAAGCAAATGATGTTTCCCTAAGACTATGCAGAGATATTCATACGAAATCCACACAGCATGCACAACCTCAATTAACTGTAATTATTCAGAAAGGAAACATAACATACCGTATTCACATCTGAACTCATTCAGAGGTTGAAAAGTATGGTAATCACGACCCACTTTTACAGAGGCCAAGATACAATATATCTATCTATACTTAAGGAACCCAACAGAGCCAAAAACAATAAGTGTTCATAATCAGGCTTATATAGAGGCAGATACACTGGTTACCTTTCAAGGATTTCAACTGAATCCGAACAACAGTATACAAGATAAATATTAGTTAATGATTCCAACTGTGCCAAAAATGGTAAATATTCAAAATCAGGCTTATACAGAAGCTAAATACTGATTTCGTAACAAGGAATCCAACTGAGCCTCTACAACATTATCCGCTCAAGCTTACACAGATAGGAAATGTAAAAAGTACACCAACTGAGTCTGTACCAAAAATTCATTACTTAAACAAACTACTAATTTTCCATTTTGCATGCCTTCCCGTGAAACCCGAGCTCGAAGACCGAGCTCATTAATTACATTCACTCCAAATTTTCCGCTCAATCTCCATTACCACCGACCGCCATAGTTGGCGATGGACAAATGAAATTCAAAGACCATTTCTAACTTTGGCGACTCTGCCACGTCGGCTCTTGCTAGCCGTTAAAACTTCTACCAAATTACCTGTCCTCCATGCTTATCCATCCATTTAATGCCATAGAAACTACCGCCCATGGTTCGCACCCTTCCATAGGTCCCCTTTCTTCCTTGTTCAATAGTTAGGTTAGTAACATATGTTAGGATTTAAGATGCGACTTAGTCTAACCTCCATAGCACAAGTTACTAACTTAGAACATTTAGATTATAGCTTAGGCCTATGTTAGATTAACACTAATCTAACCCCTAGATCATAGTTTAGTTTTAGGTTACTAACCTTAATAACTCCAGTTTAGGTTTAAAATTTAAAATGCTCAGAAAAAGAACCTACAACATACATTCATGAATAGGATTCACTCCTGCACTGCCAATAGGCTAGTGAATTAAATGTATCTGAATTATTACCTGGTCCATGATCAAGACCTTCCTGATATTAAGATATCAGGAACCAATTCATTTAACACGATCAACCTAAGTTAGACTCCAGACTAGCTTATTCAATGCATCCAGACCTTGCAACCTGGGTAAGGTCTATAATTTTAATTCATCCTGAATAAACTTAAAGCATCACTTGGATCAATACCATTGATCCAAGGATAGGTCTTATAGATGGATAACTCCATAATTCATTCTGAGATCAGATTAAACTCAGGCGTAAAATGAAAGAATTAAAAGAGTCCAACTATATTCTGACTCAGTCAAAGATCTATAATTTCAAAGAAGATACAGTCCATATCAAGCATGACTTCTCAATCAAAGGAACACATCCTTTTTACAAAATAAATCACATATCAACACTTGTATGCTCAGGAGGAAGTAACAACAGTTCAGGGTGTTACATGCTTCCCTCCTAAAAGATTCATCATCCCGATGATTACATATTCAATTAACCTTCAGGTCAACCAATTTATTAGTTCACAAAACAATGCGACTATTTTCCAACTTAAATAGTTCCAGAAATCAATGTCACAACACATTTTATTCAGCCTGAATAATGTTTGCTGAGTGGAGTAGTGCATGGACCTTGAATGCATCGCAAAGTGAGGAACACCAAACATTGAAAGGATATTGGTAGAATGAATAACAAGTGTTTATCAAATGAGAATCAAGACCGAGTTGAGGTCTGATTTGGCATTAACCAGTGCATGGAGATCAAAGGATGCGAGGAAAGAAAGGCCAATAAATTTAAAATTGACGGTGTTTCACATGATCAAGTTGAACCAGATGGAAGGGATAGGTGACAAGCTCCCACACACTAGGTAGCAGACATGTTGCAGTATAGTATAAGTTCTTTTTGAGTGCTTCCAATAAGAAGGCTGTCTAACTATGTTGTTATCTTTTTAGTATCAAATGCATCCTCAAATTCAAGATTTTCCTTCAATATATTTTTATCAAAATTGATTAAGTGACAGTGAGAGTGTTACCAGGAGACATGATGAAATTTATTACAGATATTCTCTATCGAGACCTTACTGGTTTTCCAATGTAATTCATGGAAGTGAATCTCATAGAGGTGGATCTGTTTCATATCAGAATATCATAAAGCACAATTTGCTTTGTAATTATATGAGCATCTTCAACGAGTCACTCAGAAATTCGAGCATGTTTCTTGGGAGAAAGGAAATAGCTCAGCGTTGAAACATTTGAGCTCACTAAGAGATCAAGCTTATAGCTTAGACTGAAGTTCAGTTAAAATATTAATGCTAGTTAGACCCAAAGGAATTGATGGTTGAGTTTACTGATATCTTGAGTGAAATCACTTATGGCATAGCGGTTCTTAGAGACATGTTGTAGATATGATAAGATGACATGGGAAAATAGGATATGGCTGATCTAAGCCTGAAATATAAAATGATATTTTCATAGCCACGAGTTCAAGGGATCACTTAGATGGACTCTATCCTACAATATCCATGTTTGCAGAAGCTTGAATCTTGAATGGGTCATGTAAAATCTTTGGGAAAAAATTGTTACAAGGTATGCATGGAAGGAGATCAAGCATGATAAGACAACGATCTGAAAAGACATGTTGAGTTTTGGAGTTTGATATGATATAAAGGGATTGAGAATGTATTCAAAGAGAAGCCCTTGAAATACCACATGAATTTCTCAGGCTGATCACAGGAATTAACATCGAGGAAGAGGCGTGAAAATGTGAACATGATCGAACAAGTCTTAATATTTCCCACATATACAAGGCATAAAATAGCTTGAGAGATCGACGGAATTAAAGAAGAGCTCAACACATGATCTAGTGCTTGAGTTTATAAAAAATGAGCATAGAACCATTGTAGTTAAGGGAGTAAGGAACTCAGATGTGCAAGATGGTAAATATGAGCTCAGTACATAGACATGTGAGAGTCCAAGTTGAGCTAACTGGGTGCTTGGGTCGACATATAAAACAAATCTAGGATGAGTCAGTTGAAGAGCTCATAGGGACACACTTGGTGGTGATATTGATGTTAGGGAAACTCAGTAGATTTCATGTAAAGCTCACTGAGTTGGAAAGAATTGGCTCAGGAAAGTGTGAATGACAATTCAGGGAGCTCATGGTGTTGTTTCATGAAGTTTGAACATAGAATGTATAAATGGCCTCAAGTTAACTAAGGAAAACAATAAGAATTGAGTTTGATAGCTCACCATTTGAATGACTCAATGTAAAAGAGCTCAATTTCCAAGGCAAGGAAAGAGTTGGTGTGTGGTTCAAAATCAAGTGCAACACCTAGTTAGAGGATTTGAAACTCACCGAGTTGGGCTATGTGCAGACTCTATCCACATGGACCCCCCTCCTCTTCAAGTCAAACAGGTCAACAAGGGGTCCCGACATTATGTTAATTAATATAATATTTTTATTTAAATATTTTAATAATATTATTTATTGTTATTATTTAAATATTCTTTTAATTAATTGAGAAGACTAGGTCATTAGGCAATTAATGACCCATGATGGAACCTTCTCAGGTGGTTCAACTAACTGTAATAAATACATCCCGGGCCTTCAATTTAGGAATGTAATTACGACCTTTCCTCTTCTTTATCACATATTCTTCTATAAATGTAAGTTGGAAGCTCATTTCAAAGGGTTCCAACAATTCAGACAAGTTGGAAAGCTAGATATCTCAGGTGAGTGTATACTTTTCGAGAATCCTCTCTCTTCTGCAAGTTGTTCTTGTGTGTTGAGAGAACTTTCAAGCCTCCTCTTCAAGACTGTAATGAAAACTATTGCCTCTTCTAAATGTATGATGTATTGTGCATGTTATTGAAGCAATAAAAGTGTGTGTTTTGTGACTAGTCTCGGTCCTTTCATCCTTATGTGCTTCTTTGTGCCTTTCTCATACTTGCAGGTACACTGTGCAAGTTTAAGTTTCTATTACAGGTTCTTGGAGTTATGTGCTTATCGAGTGGTGGAGTATTGCATGCAATTGAGTTGTGGTGTCTATTCACCCTTCTTGAGTTCATCCTTCTTCATTGGGAAACTAGTATAATTCTCGGTCTGATAAGGTTTAACAAAGGGAATGCATGTCTCTTAGTTTGTGGTATCATGTACCCTCTCTAAGTTGTAGTAGGTGAAGTTGACCTGTGGTGCACACACCCTCTTCAAATTAACCCTTCTTGAGTCTAGAAACACCCTTTATTTGGTGCATCACCATCCCTAGTATAGTTTCATTTCTGTAAATCTCTTTCCCTAAAAACCCCATGAAAATGTTAGCATAGGACTAGATAATCATTTTTTTACACTAGGAGTAGTACCACAATTAGTTTAGGAAGAGGAAGACGGCCTTCTCTGGAGGTTCACCTCGAGCCCAAGTCCTATAGCTTGAGAGGTGATTTCATGTGTCCCAATCACACTGAACATCTTATTCACATCCTGGCCTTTCAGAGGGTGCAGTGATTTGGTGACAACATTTTTTGGCATGCTCAGTGGGACAGAGTTGGTACTTCTCTTCTCACTTACACAAGTCAAAGTACTCGGCGACTCTATATCTCTGGATTCCAAATCTCAGTGCTGTAACTATTGTGAGGAATTCAGACAAGAGCTTCTTCAAAAAAAGGAAATTATTAACATATCAAACTTTCCTTGTCTCCTCCAAAGAGAAGAAGAAGAGGCATTTCCACATCCCCGGTTGCAGATTTACCTAGTAGGGATCAGTCAACTCCTCTTTACGGAAGGCTTCCTCCACCCAGGAACAATAAACCTTTCATTGCTATGGTGAGGAACTAATTTTTTCCCCCTTTCAATGCAAGTAGTCCTCTTATGTTGGCTCAATGTGACCCGATACCTGTTGCGGCACTCAAAAGTTTACCCTTCTACACGGGGGAAACTCATGTTACTCTAGTGGAGCATATCTTTGATGTAACCAACATCGACGCAATACATAATATCACGGAAGATAACGTTGCAGTTAGGCTTCTTGCTACTTCTTTCAAGGGAAAAGCACTTCAATGGTTTCACGGGTTAGGTGTTGGCACTATAACCACTTGGGACGAGTTGGGAGAAAATCTATGTAAACAGTTTGAAGACAAAAGTGATCACCTATCACTCTTGGAAAAACTCACTACTATGAAGAGATCTCCCCAAGAATACATGAGTGATTTCAACTTCCAATTCCACATGACTTGGAATCAGATTTCAGAGCTTGTAAATCCCTCTGCACATAATGCATTCTTGTACTATTTACAAGCCTTGAATAGGGATGTAGCAGTTATGATCTAGTCCATGGGAGGGACTACATTTCATGATGCTTACAAGGTTGCCATAAGTGCAGAGAATTCTTTGATTCAGGCTAGAAAGATAGCTCCACGACCACCAATGCCCTTTTCTCCAAATATTATGAATCATCAACCTATCATTGCTCCTATTCTAGTAGACTCCAAGAAACCATCTCAATCTTCCCCTGCCTCTTCAAATGACCTATTTGAAGTCAGGTCACTACTGCAAAATTTTGGAAATGAGCTCGTTGCACTCAAAAGGAAACAATTTCAATACAATCATCTGTATCAGCCACAAAATCAGCAGTTTCAAGCTAACCATCCTCCTTTTCAAGGAAACAATCAGCCTCAAAATCTATCTACAAGTCAAGTTGCAAATGTCAGGCCCTTGAACTTTCGAAACCCTCTTGTAGCTAGCTCATCTAGAGCTATAGTACCTGTTCAAAATTATCTAGTTCAAGACTACGAATGGTGTTATCCTTTCTCTCAACCTCACAATCAAAATGTTTGTCCTAATGGGGTTTTCAGCCAAGCCTTTATGGTTCAAAGTGTATCTGCCCCTTCAAATTTAAAAAACAATTCATATATGTAAGAAGCAGCAGATCAACCGCAGGCACCTGAAGAATCTGCTTTGCTAAACTGGCAAGCAGAAGATTTTTGTGGGTTAAATATAGATTCTTCATTAGTGGCAGCAAACACTCATTCCAAGAAGAGAGAAATAGAGCCTTAACCTCCCAAAGCTGATCTAGCATCCTCTTCTCAACCTGGGTTACAAATGGCAGTTGATAAAAATGTGGGAAAGAAATCACCAGAAACACTAGCTAGCCACACCATAGGCAAAGATGGTTCTCCAAGCATCATGGTACCCAAAAAATTTTTTCCAAAGGAGGACCCCAATGCCCAAAAAAGTTTCATCAAAGTTGGAGCGATTCCCTTCAGCATAGTAGAACAAATGAATAAAACCAATATGAGTGTTACCATGTGGGATGCACTCTTGATCCCTTCTCAAATAAACATGTTGTGAGAAGCTCTGAACAATTTTAGTACAACCAATGGATCACCAAGCCATGGAGTGACAAATACTACAAGTTTGTGTCAACCAGAAGGGAAAATCATTCCTACATCAAACAAACCACTGCCATTCTACATTTCCCTGATCATTGGCGACCACCTGGTACATAATTGCATGATCGATTTTGGTGCCAATAGCTCTGTCATGCATAAACAAATTACAGATGTACTAGGCATACAATATACGCCAGTTGTAAGAGGGTTTGTTTAGCTAGATGAAACAACTGTTAAGACTACTGGGGTTATCAAAGGACTTCATCTTACCATCCACGCATGCCCAAGCTTGTCATTCACCCAAGATATATCAGTCATTGATCTCCCTCCCCTCTTTTCCATCTACCTATCATGGGATTTCACCACCAAGATGGGCGGTTACCTATTGGCTGATTGGTCACATATGATTCTCAGGACTCGATACAGAACCAAAGTAACTATAAGGGTAGAACCAATCTTCCATAATCATGTAGAACCCTACACTGCTAGTCCCATAACTAGAAATTACACCATCGGTGATCCTGAAGAGGAAGATGTCGATCATGAACCAACCACCCTTGTTGAAGAAGTCCTTGATACTTTGTTGGATGAAGTAAGTAGAGATCATCACTATGATCCCTACGCTGATGTATTGGCAGAAGAAGAAATTGGTTTACTGGTCTTGGAAGAAACAAGATTAGGTACATACTGTATCCATGAAGAAGATACAATCATACCACAACTTGTCAAAACAACAAGTGATTCTAAAGGACTGTGGAAATTGTTCTTCGATGGCTCAAGAATTAAGAATGTATCTAGTGCTAGTGTTATGTTAATTTCTCCAGAGGGAGATAAGTGCTTCTCATCTTTTTGGTTACATTTCAGTTGCACTAACAATGTTGCTGAATACAAGGCTCTTGTGCAAGGAATTCAGCTAGCCCAAAGAAAGGGATCAAGGCCCTGACTATTTTTAGAGATAGTGAGTTAGTTATTCATCAAGTTTGGCATGTAGTGCATCTAAAAATTATCTTTTAAGATCATAAAAGAATAGAGTCTGGGGCCTGATTGAAGATTTTAAAGCTTTTGGAATCCATACAGTTCCTAGAGGTCAAAATCAGGATGCAGATAGGTTTGCTACAATTGGTTCACAATACAACATACCAGTTGATATCATGAAAGAAGGGTAGTAATTTTTTAAAATGGTGGTTCGACCGGTAGTCCCTGATAATGTGAGTAGTTGGCAAGTGTGCGATAGTGACAAACAAGTTGTCTTCTTCCTACAAGAACAGGCGGAGTTTACTACAAAGAATCAAGATAAGTTGCAGGATTCATATGGTGAGAAAATTATCTAATTGAAAAGCAAAAAGTTACCAAAAGGTTTCGTCACTTTGGAATCCATTTTCAATTCAGATAACCAAGCCAAAAGACAAAGCCCTAACATGGTGGTCAAAGAAGAGTATTTTGAGGAAGTCGAAGTCTCAAATACAAAATTTCTTAAGATCAGAAAAGTGTGTACTTCTGAAGATAAAGAAGCTTTCATCAAACTTTGTCAAGAGTATCATGACATCTTTGCATGGAGCTATAAAGATCTGTGTGGTTTTGATCCAGGTCTAGCACAACATACCATCGAACTGAATCCTAATGCTAAGCCATTTTGTCAAATACAGAGACCAATTAATTCCAAAATTTATCCACTAATGAGAAAGGAGCTAACCAAGCTCATCAAGGCTTGTATAATTTTTCCCATCAAGCATTCCTCATGGGTAGCCAATTTGGTGCCCATGCGAAAGAAGAACAGAGAGATCCAGTTATGTGTAGATTTCAGGGATTTGAATCAAGCGTCATTAAAAGACCATTATCCTCTTCCATTGATGGAGAAAATCCTTCAAATGGTGGTAGGAGCTCAAATATTTTCTTTTCTTGATGGATATTCAGGTTACAATCAAATCCTAGTCCAAGAATCTGAACAATTCAAAATGGCTTTCACTACCAAGTGGGGCATGTATGCCTACAATAAAATGCCATTCAGATTTTCCAATGCCAGAGCTACTTTCCAAAGAGCCATGGACATGGAATTTAAGGGACTAATTAATGATATTATTTTGGTTTACCTTGAAGATATAACTGTATACTCTAAACATGCAGAAGATCACATCACGCATCTAAGGAAAGTTTTCCGAAGGTGTAGGGAATTTGGGGTTTCACTTAACCCCAAGAAATGTATTTTCATAGTGCACGAGGGAAAATTATTGGGGCATGTTGTTTCAGTGGAAGGATTATCAATCAATCTAGCCAGGATTCATTTGATTATGTCCTTATCTCTCCCAAGTCATAGGAAGGGCCTCCAGAGTTTTCTGGGAACCATAAATTTCATGTGGAGATTCATCCCTCAATTCACGACATTGGTTAAACCACTAACATCCATACTGAAGAAAAAAATTCCATTCTCATGGACAAAGGAAGGACGAGAAAGCTTTGAAGACATCAAAACAACCATTTCTCAAGCTCCCATGTTGGTGAACCCTAGGTTTGACGAAGATTTTATCCTTTTTGCTTTTGTAGGTCAAGAGAGCATTTCAGGGATCCTCACCCAACAAAACAACAACCTAATGGAGAAACCAATTTCTTTCTTCATTAAATCCCTCAAAGACTATGAGTTCAAATAATTATTCATTGAAAAGAAAGTCTTTGCAGTTATTCAAGCTTTGAAGAAATTCAAGCACATGTTGTCCAACAACAAGATTCATCTGATGGTGTCTCATCCAGGTGTCAAGGAGTTTTTTCTGAACAAAGAAATGAATGAAAAGTGTGTTGGATGGATCATGAAGGTAATGCAGTATGACATGCACATTAAAGTCACTAAACTTGTCAGAGGTAAGGGTTTATGTCAGCAACTTACTGCAAACATGGAATCAAAAGGTAATGAGGATGTGACACTCCTAAATACTGATGAGAATGTTGATCAAGCTGACTGGTTATCCAAAATGAAGAGTTTCCTCTTCTCAAGAGCATATCCAGCAAACATGGATAAAAACCAAAGATGAACTTTTTGCCTTCAATCTATCCCATATGTTTTGGTAGATAGCGTTCTCTTTCGAAAAGATTTGAATGGTGTTCTCCTTTGGTGCATAGGACCAGAATAGGTTAGTAAGATACTAGAAGAGTTTCATAATGGCCTATCTGGAGGACATTATTCCACACAAACAACAGCTACCAAGATCATGCGAGCCAACTACTATTGGCTAGATTTATTCAAGGATGCCCATCTCTAGGTAAGGAAATGTAAGGAATGTGCCTTTTTCACAGGTAATTAGAAGTTGGCAGCTCTTCCGCTGTATCCAATTCAAGTGGATTAACCCTTTGTTCAATGGGGGTTGGACTTCATTGGAATGATTAATCCTCCATCCAGTGATGGACATAAATGGGTCCTTACTGCAACAAACTATTTTACTCAATGGAAAGAGGTGGTAGCATTAAAAGAGAGCAATGAAAAGGTAGTTCTAGATTTTTTGGAGGGTATAATGATGAGGTTCGATGTTCCGTTTACAGTTATTTCAGAAAACGCACTAGATTTTCTTGGTATGAAATTGAGTGAATGGGTTGTTAAAAATGGGGTATGCCTCAAAACTTCATCCAATTACTATCCGCAAGGAAATGGATTGGCTGAGTCTAGCAACAAAAACCTTATAAGGATTATTAAGCACACAATGGAGACTAACAAGAGAACTTGGCATACATAGCTTAAGACCACCTTATGGGTAGATCAGATCACACCTAAAAGGGCCATCAAAAATTCTCCTTTCATTCTTATATATGGAAGAGAGGAAAAACTCCCACTCTCATTAGAGTTATCTTCTTTGGAGTTAGCTCATCAACTTGAAGTTATAGAGAGTGATCCTCTGACAGTAAGGTTTTTTGAACTCATGGAGTTAGAGGAAGTATGAGACAAGGCTATGAAAACTTTGGAGCAGCATCATACTCAAGTTAAGAAATATTTTGACAAGAAGGCGTTTGACAGGTGTTTTCAAGAGGGAGATTTAGTTCTCAAATGGGATGAAGACAAGGCCAAACCAGGTAGGCATGCCAAGTTTGAAACTCTCTGGAGTGGGCCATACATCATCACAAGTTACAAAGAGGCAAACTCATTCCATCTATCTAGGCTCAATGGAGAAGAACTACCCATTCATATGAATGGGATACATCTCAAAGATTGTTTTTGAGAAGCGTTCCACCCCTGTACAATTAAATTAGGTGCTTTCCTCCAAGTGCTTATGCACATTGTTGTGTGTTGTTTTTTTTGCTTTCCTTGTTGTTGTTTTGTTCTGCACATTGTTTCATCATTGGAAGGTGTTAGGGAGAAGGAAGGTTCAAGGTTTCCATAAAATTTCAAAATCTGCTTCATTAAAATTTTTGCAGTGTTCCATAGATGTCAAGCATTCAACAGTTTCAGTATACTTCATGCTTAGCATTCTAGGGAGGTCTAGGATATCGACAATGCTCAAGGAGATTCCAGGATGTGTCAAAGAAAATCATACTACTTTCATGATTCCAACACAGACTCCATGCCCAATGGATGACTTAAGGCTACTAGAATCATGCTTAGTAGGAAATCATTCCTGAGAGGTCACCAAAAATTTTATCCAATTTTGCACACATGGAAAGATTGGACAATAGGATCCCATCACGTTCAAAATGAAATAATAGTCCCAGGAACCCACCTCCGGTTATTATCGAGATAAAATAATTAAAAATAACTCCTAAATTACATATGAAGAGATCACCTAACATTGAAAGGCACCCAGTTGATCTCAACTCAGTGAAGAGTTCGGGGTCGAGTTGATAAAGAACTCGGTGTCAAATTGATAGTCATCTCAGAAATCATCTCGGTAGAGTCTCTCAGTTGTAAGAGATCGATGAGATCTTATTAATGCAAAATATAGCTAGTTGAAAATTGATGAATGAAGGGAACTATATAAGGATCTCGGTAGAGATGGATGTAAAAATATATGAAGGCCGAGTCAGGGAAAGCTAAGTTAACATGAGGCCAGGTCTAATCCATTAAGATAGTGCTCGACCAACCACTTGGGAGAATTATCTTGTTTGACTGAGATGATATGAGATTATGCAGATATGATGATGAGGTCATCTGGTAGTATTTGAATGATTTTTTTTTTTGCAACCAAGCAACCAAATACATCTCAATCGAAATCTCATAGCACTCTGTGGAGAGGGTCACTTGAAAGAGGCACTACACATTCTTCTTACCACACACAACACCCCTGTAAACTCATCTACATATCTTCAACTATTACAGACCTTCATTTCTAGGAATATGCTTTCACAAGGTAAACATATCCATTGTCCAATCAATCACAGAGAATTTTCATTTCCCACACGCACAACTATTCAAAATAAGCTCATCAACATGTATGTCAAGTGTGGGAGTTTGGTGGATGCTCATAATGTGTTTGATGACATGACAGAAAGAGACGTCTTCTCATGGAATACCATAATTACAACTTACAGAAGACATGGGTTTCCTCACAGGGCATTGATACTATTTCACTGAATGTAACAAACAAATGTCTGACCTGATTAGTTCACCTTTGCCGGTGTACTTCTAGTCTATGCCACAATAAGAGCTTTGGAACAGGGTATGGACATACATCAAAGCATAATTGAAAGGGGCCATGAGAATGTATCGTGCTAAATAGGAATCATCAAGTGAGCTCAGTTGTTTAGAACAAATGCCAAAGTAAATGCCTCGATGGTTCTAGCTCATGTAGAAGCTAGCCATATGGAGATCGATGCATCGAAGATTGTAAGGAGCTCGGACATCTTGCCAAGACCGCGTTAAGATGCAAGTTGGATTTTTTCATTGAGCTGTGAAGTGAATGAGTCTGTAAAAGTTAGGCTCTGATGGTTTGGTGGTCGTGAGAGAAGCTCCCATTCACCAGGCAGCAGGCATGTTAAATTATAGTAGAAGCCTTTTTTAGCGCTTCCAACAAGTAGGTTATCCAACTATGTTGTTATCTGTTCAGTATCGAATGTATCCTCAAATTCAGAATTTTCCTTCAAGATATTTTTATCAAAATCGATTAAGTGATAGTGAGAGTGTTACCATGAGAGTTGATGAAATTTATTACAAAGATTCTCTATCAACACCTTACTGGTTTTACGATGTAACTCATAGAAGTGAATCTCATAGAGGTGGATCTGTTTCATATCAAAATATTCATGAAGCACGATTTTCTTTGCAATTATATTAGCATCTTTAATGAGTCACTAAGTTGTCAGGCATAAAGTTTTCTGTTGGAATTATCACACCTTACAAGCTACAACTAAAATGTTTGCACTGAGAGAATGATGTCTCCTCACGCTGAGTGGAAAAGTGGAAATCAGTGGCCATTTGTCCAAAACAAAATATGGCCAAATAATGAAGAAACCCCACACTCTAATCCTAGACGTGGAAGATAAGGTGAGCATTTCCAAGGGAAATGACTTGATGTCAAGCCATCAAAAAAATTCCAAGCATGGGAGAAGATTGAGTCTACTGCCAAAAAATTAGGAGCACGATGATGGTAAACCGAGCAGGTAATCCCACACATGGGAAACATTTCACTATATTTCCAAGGTCGGAAGTTTAATGATGGCAGGCCAAGCTGTTAACTTTGCGTAGGGGAGATTCAGGTGAGCATGGTTAATGGGAAATATTGGGATGGAAAACCAACATGAGAATCCCGCACGGGCCGTGTAAACAGGAGATCAGAGCACGTTGGTGAATTTGGAGAATGAAGTTGATGATTGAGGTATCGTGAGTGAATACCATATAAATAGGTGAATAAGGAATGATGCCAAGTTGGAATAACAATTCAAATGTCGAGTGGAGTAGAGCATGGACCTTGAATGCATCGCAAAGTGAGGAACACCAAACATTGAAAGGATATCGATAGAATGAATAACAAGTGTTTGTCAAATGAGAATCAAGACCGAGTTGAGGTCTGAGTTGACATTAACCAGTGCATGGAGATCAAAGGATGTGAGGAAAGAAAGGCCAATCAATTTAAATTTGATGGTGTTTGACATGATCAAGTTGAACCAGATGGAAGGGATAGGTGATAAGCTCCCACGCACTAGGTAGCAGACATGTAGCAGTATAGTATAAGTTCTTTTTGAGTGCTTCCAACAAGAAGGTTGTCTAACTATGTTGCTATCTTTTTAGTATCAAATGCATCCTCAAATTCAGGATTTTCCTTCAATATATTTTTATCAAAATTGATTAAGTGACAGTGAGAGTGTTACCAGGAGACATGATGAAATTTATTACAAAGATTCTCTATCGAGACCTTACTAGTTTTTCAATGTAATTCATGGAAGTGAATCTCATAGAGGTGGATCTGTTTCATATCAAAATATTCATAAAACACAATTTGCTTTATAATTATATGAGCATCTTCAATGAGTCACTCAGAAATTTGAGCATGTTTCTTGGGAGAAAGTAAATAGCTCAGCGTTGAAACATTTGAGCTCACTGATAGATCAAGCTTATAGCTTAGACTGAAGTTCAGTTAAAATATTAATCCTAGTTAGACCCAAAGGAATTGATGGTCGAGTTTACTAATATCTTGAGTGAAATCACTTATGGCATAGTGGTTCTTAGAGACATGTCATAGATATGATAAGATGACTTTGGAAAATAGGATATGGCTGAACTCGGCCCGATAGATAAAATGATATTTTCATAGCCAAAAGTTCAAGGGATCACTTAGATGGACTCTATCCTATAATATCCATGTTTGCAGAATCTTGAAGCTTGAATGGGTCATGTAAAGCTTTGGGAAAAAATTGTTACAAGGTATGCATGGAAGGAGATCAAGCATGATAAGAAAATGATCTGAAAAGACATGTTGAGGTTTGCAGTTAGACATGATATAAAGGGATTAAGCATTTATTCGAAGAGAATCCCTTGAAATACCACATGAATTTCTCAGGCTGATCGTAGGAATCAACATCGAGGAAGAGGTGTGAAAATGTGAACATGATCGAACAAGTCTTAATATTTCCCACAGAT
This sequence comes from Taxus chinensis, assembly GCA_019776745.2. Lineage (NCBI taxonomy): Eukaryota > Viridiplantae > Streptophyta > Pinopsida > Cupressales > Taxaceae > Taxus > Taxus chinensis. Next base: position 287,205,651 of record CM034150.1, read on the forward strand.
ACAAAGCATAGAATAGCTCAAGAGATCGACTGAATTAAAGAAGAGCTCAACGCATGAGCTACTGCTTGAGTTTATAACCAATGAGCATAGACCCATTGTTGCTGAGGGAGTAAGGAACTCAGATGTGCAAGATGGTAAATATGAGCTCGATACATAGACATGTGAGAGTCCAAGTTGAGCAACCGGGATCTCGGGTCGGGTCGACATGCAAAACAAATCTAGGCCAAGTCAGTTGAAGAGCTTGTGGGGACACACTTGATGGTGATATTGATGCTAGGGAAACTTAGTAGATTTCATGTAGAGCTCGCCAAGTTGGAAAGAATTGGCTCAAGAAAGCGTGAATGAAAATTCAGGGAGCTCATGGTGTTGTTTCATGAAGTTTGAACGTGGAATGCATAAATGGCCTTGAGTTAACCAAGGAAAATGATAAGAATCAAGTTTGATAGCTCACCATTTGAAGGACTGAATGCAAAATAGCTTGATTGCCAAGGCAAGGAAAGAGTTGTTGTGGGGATCAAAATCGAGTGCAACACCGAGTTAGAGGATTCGAAACTCACCAAGTTGGGCTATGTGCGGACTCTATCCACATGGACCCCCTCCTCTTCAAGTCAAACGGGTCAACAGGGGGTCCCAACATTATGTTAATTAATTTAATATTTTTATTTAAATATTTTAATAATAATATTTATTATTATTATTTAAATATTTTATTTAAATATTCTTTTTATTAATTGAAAATACTAGGTCATCAGGAAATTAATGACCCATGATGGAACCTTCTTAGGTGGTTCAACTAATTGTAATAAATACATCACAAGCCTTTAATTTAGGAATGTAATTATGACCTTTCCTCTTCTTTCTCACATATTCTTCTATAAATATAAGTTGGAAGCTCATTACAAAGGGTTACAATAGTTCAGACAAGTTGGATAGTTAGATATCTCAGGCGAGTGTATACTTTTCAAGATTCCTCTCTCTTCTGCAAGTTGTTGTTGTGTGTTGAGAGAACTTTCAAGACTGTAATTGCAAATATTTCCTCTTATGAATGTATGATGCATTGTGCATATTATTAAAGAAATAAAAGTGTATATTTTGTGACTAATCTCAGTCCTTTCATCCTTCTATGCTTCTTTCTACCTTTCTCGTACTTGTAGGTACACTGTGCAAGTTTAAGTTTCTATTGCAGGTTCTTGGAGTTTTGTGCGTATCGAGTGGTGGAGTATTGATTGTAGTTGAGTTGTGGTGTTTATTCACCCTTCTTGAGTTCATCCTTCTTCACTGGGAAACTAGTATACTTCTCGGTCTGATAAGGTTTAACAAAGGGAACACATGTCTCTTAGTTTGTGGTATCATGTACCCTCTCTAAGTTGCAGTAGGTGAAGTTGACCTATGGTGCACACACCTTCTTCAAATTAACCCTTCTTGAGTCTGGAAACACCCTTTATTTGGTGCATCACCATCCCTAGTATAGTTTCATTTCTGTAAATATTTTTCCCTGAAAACCCCATGAAAATGTTATCATAGGACTAGATAATCATTTTTGTTACACTAGGAATAGTACCGCACTTCATTTAGGAAGAGGAAGCCAGCCTTCTCCGGAGGTTCACCTTGAGCCCAAGTCCCACAGCTTGAGAGGTGATCCCATGTGTCCCAATCACACTGAATGTCCTATTCACATCCTAGCCATTCAGAGGGTGTAGTGATTTGGTGAGAACAATGGATTTGGAAGGTGGCTTGGACTGACTCTACATATTGGGAGTTGCATTTTTGGTACCAATCCCTTGTGGAGTAATTGAGGGTTGAGGATTACCTGAGTTTGGTGACTTTCCCTCTCCAATATTTCTCTTCTTAGACAGTGTATTGGCAGCCATACTTTGAGAAGAGAACTGATTCATTCGATAGAAGTCTTCAGGTTGCCAATTGACAAGCATAGTTTTAATTGGAGATGCCTCTTGCTGAGATCCTTGTTGCTGATTTTCTTATTGGCTAGGTTCTTGTGACACACCAATGGTTTGCACCATCAAAGCCTGATTTAGTGCACCATTAAAGCACATTGATTGGTTATGAGGCTGATTACATGGGAAACACCAATCATATTCTTTGGCCATTTTGTTTTTTTGTTGGAACCAATTCCATTGATGTTGAAGTTGTGTTTGGGTCATATGACCTGAAAGGTCTAATAGCTTGAGTTTTTCCTTGGTTTTAATTATAATTTGAGGCCTGAGATGGTGGCCTATTTTGCTGATAGGGGGGTCTAGCTTGATACTGAGCTTGAGGCTGATATGGCCTAGAACTCTAAGCTTGTTGCCTCTTAATAGTTACTAACTCATTCCCTAGGTTCTGAAGTTGTTTCATGACCTCTTGAAGCTCTTTTGAGGTACTAGAGGATGAGGTGGAGACTTCATTTGAGATTTGATTCCTAGGAGCAGGTATAGAAGATAAAGTGGGTGTCTGGCTAGTGCTTGGGTCTCCTACTTCTAGATATAAAGGCATGGGTCACCTAGGAGTAATTTTTCCAGCCTAAATTAAACAATTTTCAGCTCTTATAGAGATGTTATAGGGTGCAGGTAAGGTTTTTCCTCCCATTGATTGGATCATTAAAGAAATATCATAATTTAGAACTCTAAGAAAGTATAAGAAGGAACCTTCCTCTGTGGGCTTTATAGCCACTAGAATCTTGTCCCATGTCCTTTGAAACCTAAGATTGAAATCTGTCAACTAATTTTTAGGAGCTCTCTTTATTGTTGTCAATTTCTCCAAGAAGGATAGATTATCCCCCTTTTCTCCAAACTGGTCATGGAGAGCCCTACACAAATGGTCCCAAGTTTGAATAGAGCCTGCTGCTAGACTCCCAAACCATTCTGAAGCTTTACCCTTGAGAGAAGATGCTAGAAACTTGACTGCAATTTCCATCTCAGTGATCTCATGGATTTCACAGACATTTGCAATGTCTTGAATGTGGTCACTAGGAAAATTTTGTTTTTCTCTAGTGAAATATGGGATGCTCTTTAATGCTACCACTGGGACTGGATTTTGTGCATTAAGAGCAAGTGGGATGCTTCCAGTGAAATTAACATAAGGATCTGGTGGTTGTGCCATTTTGATTGTCCTAAGGACCCTTATTGGTTGAAAGAATGACCTACTAGGAGGAGGTGTTGAAAAGGTTATGTTTGAATGAGATGGAGACTTCTAGGATCTTCTCCCTCTCCTCCTTTTGTCTAGAGATAAGTGCAGATAGACAAATAGTCACTCTTCTCTGGTTCTTGACCTTGTATATATTCTTCTCATGAACTTGGCAAGCTTAGAATGATGAAACTAGTGAATTCTGTCTATTTTGGATGCGCCAGATGTGTAGTTTCAAAGCTTCATAAAATCTAAAATCATAGAAAGTGCACATCAATCTTACTATAATAAATATAGAGACTTCTCAGTCCCACCAGGAATGCCAAAATTGTTAGTGTAGAGTGACAGTACCCCTAAATTCCTACAATCATATGAGTTGAGACTTTGTGTGATTACACAACATGGAGCATCTCTCCAAGTGTGGAACCTTGCGAGTTGAGAGAGCTCTACAGATTAAGGTTAGTTCCTATTCCTCTGTTCAGGTGTATACAAATATATTGCAAAGGATCTATTTTTAATCTACTCTATCTTTCCAAGGAGACAAGGTTAAAGAGATGCAAGGAAATAAACCTAAGCTAATGAGGTGATGCATTGAAGGAATATTAGACACTTTTTTTGTATTTTAACATAGACCATGAAATGCAATGCAAATGCTATGCATGGATGACCAAATCACAATAAGAGATCAGAGAGACAATAACAAAGACATGAGAGGGTTGAGAAACATCCATAGACATATATATTATTGCTCAAGAGTAGATATAGTATAATGCAATGGAAAAGAAGAAAAAATTGCATTACAACCCGAAGGAGAGGTAAGAAAAGATCCATAAATCCTTCTATGAAAAAAAGAAGAAGGGAGAGCATAAAATAAAATGTCCAACATTTTACAATGAGTCCTGACCCTTCCTTTATAGATTCAGCACAGAGGGATAAAGGAGAGAGAGAGAGGTAGGAATAATAGTTCGAAGCTCAACCACTAGCCATCAATGCCTCCTGCTAATCCACCCTAAATCTATCATGTCTGCATCGATTACTTGTTTGGTACCTCGAAGGAGGAACGACAAATCAAATCAAATCTGATCTAGTTTTTGGGGCAAAGAGATCCTGTATTAATGGCATGAAGACATTTATTCATTTTCCCCCACTTAACCTCTCCAAAATTACAGTTTTAGATATCCATGGAAAAGTCGAGGCTGAGATCTTTCCAATGGTGCCGGATTTTTCATATTTTGTGCACTGAGTCAAAAGATATGCCCATTTGAAATTTGAATCAGGTTCGTACAAAATGGCAGGAACTAGCTACTACAAAAATGGGCCCCTTTTTTTAAACCAGACACATGGAAGGCTAGCACATGTCTGAGGGATACCTTTATATTTTTCTTTTGAAGTTGCACTAGGATGACATGTTGCTTCTTCCACGAATCACTCAGTTTCTTCATGTTTGGGCTAAGTCCTTTTGTTCGGCAGGGTCATATAGCTGATCGAGGACATGTGGAGGCCTGGCACTTGTTTGAAAACCTTCCCCTAATTTTACTTTTGAATTAGCATCATGCTGGCACTTGGCACCGTCCACTGGCTTGTCTTTGCTTTGACTATTCAACCCCGAACATGTCCATTTCTTTAGATCTAGGACACGTGGAAGGTCCGCGCTCATTTAGAAACCCACTCAGGATTTTTCCTTTAAAGGAGTGTCAGGTCAACACGTGGGAGCTTCCACAGACTCTTGGAATTTTAAACAGTCATTCCTATTTTTCTCGGGCCCTGAATACGTGGTGAGATGGATCTCATTTGGGAATCACCTTTTGGGACGTGCCTTGAAATTGTTCTGATGCAACACGTGGAGCCATCAACAGATTCTCTATACTTAGTTGATTTTGAGGCCCACCCTATCCACCTTTTGAATTTTAGCTATTGACTTTGCTCCTCTTTGGGTCTGGGACACATGGGGGTCATGCGCTTGTTTGATTCTACCCTTTTGGATTCAATCTTTGGAGGTGCACCATTTGGACACTTACTAGTGTCTACTGTCTCCTCCATACTTCATCATTTTTAGGGCTTGTTCTTAGTAATTTTAGAGCCTGATGACTTTGATCCTTCGTTGTTTATTTTCCTTTGATCCTCTGGTTTCTTTGACAGTATCTTCTCCTTCTCTGACCATTATTTTCATTTTAGAGCCCGATTGTAATCTGTTTGGTAGATTTGAATCACAAGTTCACTCGATAGAGTCGTTTCTTGAATTTCTTCTTGCATGGGGTCGTTTGGTATTTCGCAGGCCCTACCACTCCATTGTAGAGTCCCTCTACAACCTATTTGTAGGATTTAAATGTGATTTCTCTGGTTTCTTCTATGTAGGGTCATGGCTGATGAATTTTTCTAAGGAACAAAATAGTGATAACAACTCCATCAAAGTCTGATGTAGGTCATACTTCCTATCCCAACTATGTGCGTGTCCTTTAAGTGTAGTAGAAATTTGACTTTAATTCCTATCTTAAGCTATAATCTCATTAGCACGCCATATTGATTCACACTTATGCACATTCTCTGTGGCATCCTCAATCCCTATTTACTTTTGAAAGTTGAGTGACATATCAAAATATACCTGAGGTGGTGTTTTTTTAGGCTAATTCTATTGTGGTTACTACAGTTGATGTGCTAATGGTTGTAGACTATGTATACTAGATCCAGAACTAGAACCCCCTCCTCCATTTAGTGGATGACCTGATCCTCCCATGCCCTTAGTTATGGGCTTTGGTCTAGTCAATGAAATTCATTAGTTCCCATGTGTAGTACTAAACTGGACACCTATTGTTTACACAATCATAGTACCCAAAAAATTACTCCCAAATATCTACACTCCAATACCCTATCTTGATGACGTTCTTAAGAATAATCCTACAAGATTACTCCTAAATGTCGATGCCTACTAAACTTCCATCAATGTATTCATAGTTAGATGCACTTCTTGATTCAACACAAAGTGATATCTACATGTACTTATCTGATTACCTTCACTACTTTGTCCTTCAAGTAACTTTATATTTGGAACACCGTGGATAAGGGCTAGGTAGCTAGGATAAGTTAGATACATGCCCAAAGTTATTAATCTCTCCTCTGAAATGCTCACATTCAAAGGAAAGAGGGACTCTCTATTGTGCTTTCTTAAGGTTGGGAGAACCTGATGATATAACTCCTCATCTTCGATGAGAGATTAAAAACCTCCATGAACCATCATTATCCTCAACTCCATTGACTCTACAATCTCTGTTTCCAAGTCCCTCTCTTGATCTTCATTAAACTTACACCGTCTTTCCTCTCTTTTTATATCTTTTTCCTGGCCCACTGCCATCCTTCTCTACACTTGATTCTACCCCTGCATGTGGTGGGGATTTAATTGGCCATCAAGAATCTCTCCCAATTCAATTCTACCATCAAGATCTTGATTGATAAAGGGATAACATTTAAATAAGATCCTTTGGGTTCACACAAGAACCTAAACTTAGCTTACTCTTCATAAAAATTAGTAATTATGTTCTCCAATGTATAATTACACAACACACCATCCCACTAAAAATATACAACTCTAGTCCATGATTCATCTGCATGAAAAATCATATGATAATCTTATTACATATAAACCATCGGCCTAGGATACCAAGATTTGTTTGATGCATATTCTTCCAAAGACTGATACAACACTACTAGAAATAAGTTGAATAACGTCTCATAAAAACTCATGATAAAGATTTATCTCTACCCATAGTCATGTGTTAAAATCAAGTCTGGTGTTATACCATTGTGTGAACTTATCTTTTCCATCTTCCATCTAGCTTTCAATAATTTCTATAGATATTCGATACACCATCAGCAAGTAACATCTTGGAAAGAAAATTGAAAAGAGGTCTTGGCAACGGAACCAAAATTTAGTATTTATTTTACGCACAAGTTTTATGCACGCAGACACCTCATTTAGTAGGAATGAATTCTTACTTGAAGCATGTGCAACTACCAGGTCCCTCATTTATGTTTTATTTTAAAGATGTTAGCATGCATGATTACTGTTGGTGCAAATCAGTAGCACCCCTGGATGTTGATTAGACTTCTAGTTTGACATTTTGGACATACAGTGTGATTACACAACATTGAATCTTTTCCCTAAGTGTGGGACTTGAAAAAAATGTAAAAGAATCTCTAGGTTAGAGGTTGGTTCCTCAACTCCTCTTATCAAGTATATTACTTGCAAGTTGCAGAGGTTTTGAATTCAAAATCCTACTCTAAATTCCAAGGGGACAGAGATAGAAAATACAAAAAAACTAAAACTAATGCTAATAAGGTGATGCACCAAAGGAGTGGTGAGCATTTTTTACTTTTGCAAATTGACACAGATCATAGAAATGCAACAAAACATCATGCACAAACTGATCTAATGTAATGAAAGGTCAGAAATGAAGCAAACAATACAAACAGAGGATTGAAACTCATTCACAGAGCTTGCATTGTCATTTCCAATATCAAAAATGCATGCATTACAACATCAGAGAGGTAGAAAACATGTTGCAGTCTTTGAAGAGGTCTGATATTCCACAAAATCACTTTTCAAGGTGAAAAAAGGAGCCTGCCATACATGGAAAATGTTCAACCCTCTAAAAATGAGCCAATTTTGGCTTTTACAGTGCAAAAATGATCCTAGGAAAGAGAAACGTGGGAAAACATGAGAAAAATTTCAACCACTGACCAAATTCATAATAAACAACATGGGTATCCTTACAGGTCCATTCCCTGACATTTTTCAAAATGCTAGTAGAGAATGTGAGCCATGCTACATTAAAAATAGTTGTTGAAATGTCATTTTTGTTCATTACCACGTACCAGAGGCATTTTTAAATTTTATCTCTCCAAAATCCATCAAAATACAAAATTGAGCCTAGAATCTTGTAGAGAATTTCACCAACTTTCCGTTGACATAAAGAACACAAAAAACTGAGCTTTTGATCGAAATTTATGGTTGTTTGAAAATTTAGGGCAAAACAAGGCCAAAACGGGTTGGCGGGCCAAAATTTTGAAAATTTCCCACGTTTGCATTTGGAAAAATTTCCCAAAAGATCCTCATGCTCCACCGCTTCTCATGCCATGTGGCATGATTCCATTGGCTGCGGGCCTTCTGCGCTTCATTTTCCATCACTTTGGCCTTTGGAAAATTTTCCAAAAAATCTCCACTGGCTGGATGACCTGAGGACACGTGGCATGATGTGATTTTCTGTAGGATTTTTTCCTCTATCTGTTCCATCACTTTTGACCATCCTTTCTAACTTAGACACGTGGTAAAACCCTATTGGATGCAGGCTTTCCTTGCCATTTTTCCCTGCGGGCCTATCTTACACTTTCTTCCGCCACTGGACACGTGGCATGATCCCATTGGCTCGCATTTTGGGGGCGAGCTTTCCCTTTGAAATTTTATTTGATTTTGCTTTGGAAAAAATTCCCAAATTTTCCCCACGTTCCATCGAATCTAGGACACGTGGCGATCTCCCATTGAACATAGGCCTTGAGGGCTAACCTTTCTCTTTGCACTAATCTTTGGGAAAAAATCCCAATCTCTCCCTATGTTCTGAATCTCCGACGCCTCGGGGACACGTGGCCTGCCCTCATTGGCTACAGGCCTTGGGGAAAAAAATTAACTGTTGTGCCCTCGCCAATCAGTTTTCCAAATTTCCAATCTTTCCTCTGCCCTCCACCACTCTTTTGGCCTAAGGACACGTGGCATAACATGATTGGGCGCAGGCCTTTCTTGGAGATTTTTCCATGGCGCAAACACTTAGTCAAGTTTTCTATTTTTACTCTGGCCTCCGCCACTCTTTTCCTCTAGAGACACGTGGCACGATCCAATTTTCCGGCGGGCCTTCAGGGTGAAATATTCCTTTTGAAAACTTGCCAAACACTTGGAAAATTTTCCAAGTTTTCCTCCACCTTCAGCCCTCCCGAGGACATGTGGCCTCACCTTATTGGCTGCGGGCCTTTCAAGGGAAAATTTCCCAAAAAACTCCACCAAGCCATAACTTCAAAAATACATGGAGTTAGGAGGAAAAATTTACCTTTCTGGAAAGCTGAGAAAAAGATCTATCCAATGGTGCTATTTCCATAAGGTCTTGAGTGCCTGAAAAGTAAAAAATTATGACTGAGACACAAGGGAGGGAAGAATGAAGGAAGTTACCCACAAAATGCTCAAGGGGCTCATTTTCGATAACAATTTTGGTGACTCAGAGGGGTCATCTACCTGCTAGGTGAAGTTACCAGTTGCTAGAAACAATACATTGGGCATGGGGTCATCAAATTCTCTGCTTGGTACCCCAACTGATAAGAACATTGCAAGGAGGAAGATGGAAGGTAGAACACCATATGATTGGAGAAAGGCCTACAAAACACATTCCCTAGAACAACAAGCTTGTGCCAAAGCACTTAGGGAAAGAAAAGCTAAACTACAACAAAACAATGTGCATAAGAACTTGGAGGAATGAAAACCTAAGCTAATATGTACAAGGTGGAGAATTTCCTTCAGAAGCAATGCTTTAGATGGATTCCATTGACTAGAATCTGTAATTCTTCACCATCCAATGAAGACAATTGGAAGGCATTGTTGTCCTTACACTTTGTGACCATGTATGGGCCACCTCCAAATGGCATCAAATTTTGAATGCCTCCCCGGTTTTGCACTATCTGCATCCCATTTTAACACTAGATATCCAACTTGGAAAGATCTATCCTTGGCCTTTCTATCAAAATTATTCTTGATCAAAGCTTGATCCTTCTCCATTGCTTGGGATGCCTGAAATCTAATTTCTCTAAGCTCCATCAATTCTACATATCTAACCTCCATGGGCTCAAACTCCAACAACTCTAACTGTTTCATGAGTTTCAATGTTAGCAACTCAAGTGACATGGGAAAAATTGCCTCTCTTCCATAAACAAGCCTAAATGGATAGTTACCTGTAGATCTCTGGGAGTTATCCTATCAACCCATAAGGTTGATTTCAATTTGGTATGCCAAGACCTTTGATTTTCATCAAGAGTCCTCCTAATGATCCTTAACAAGTTCTTGTTTGTAGATTCAGCTTGGCCATTACCCTGAGGGTAATAATTTGATGAAGTGCTTAGGTAGATCCCATTCTTGATAGCCCATTCAGTTACCTTGGACCCAATGAATGCCAATGCATTATTTGATATTATTGTAGCAGGTATGCCAAATCTGGTTGCTATTCCCTCATAGAAGTCCAGGATGCTAGATTCATTTACTTCCTTGAGTGCTATTGCTTCAGTCCATTTGGTGAAGTAATCTGTTCCTATTAGAATCCATTTGTGTCCTTGGCTTGAATTTGGATTAATGAATCCAATGAAGTCCAAACCCCATTGCATGAATGGTTGGTCAACTGAAATTGGATGCAATGGAAGGGCAACTAGTCTCTCCTTACCCGTGAAGAATGCACAATTCTTGCACCTCTTGATCCACGCATAAAAATCACTGAAAATCTTGGGCCAATAATAGCCAGCCCTTATGATATTTAGAGCTATCACTCTTAGTGCAAAATGACCACCAACTGATCCACCATGGAACTCTTCCAACACCTTGTGAATCTAATTTGTACCAATGCATCTCAGCAACACTCCATTCACATCCATTTTGAACAAAACACCATCAACAAGGGCATATGGGACATCCTGTAATTTGAAGTGTCTTCTTTTTTTCTTGTTCATCTCTAAAGGGCATAGACCTATGCTTAGGAAGTGTATTACGTTTTGGGTCCAGCAAGGGGTGAGGACATCATTATTTTCCTCTTGAGTGCTTCCTTGCTCATGGCTATCTTGTAATGCCAAAACAACCTCCTTCTCGTTGCATGCTTCCTTGTGTTTATTCAAGACCATCTGCTCACACAATCATTTTCCTCTAACCAACTTGGTGAATTTTATCTCTATGTCATACTCCATGACACGAGTAATCCAACCTGCTCTCTTTTCATTCAAGTCTTTGTTGAGGAGGAAGTCTTTAACTCCCACATGAGAAACCATCAATTGAACCTTGTTGTTTGAAACTAGATGCTTGAATTTATTCAGGCTTCTGACTACTACTAGAACATGCTTCTCAATGAAAGAATATCTCACCTCATAGTCCTCCAGGCTTTGGCTGAAGAAAGCAATTGGCTGCTCATCATTGTCTTTGTTCTGCTGTACCAAAATTGCAAAAATAGTATCATCACCCTGTTGGTTTGAAAATCTGTCGAGGGGACAGATCTATGGATAAACGAGCTAATAGTGTGCAGGGCATAGCCCCTCTTTGAGTTAGCAAAGTGAAACTGTTTTATTGTTGTTCTACTAGCATGAATCTTGTGCATGTCTCAAAATATTCTGCCTTCAGGGGTTGGGATCTCATCCCAATAGAGGTGTTTCGATGAAGAATAGAAAGAAATGAAGGAAGGAAAGGAAGGAAGATGGATTTTAAGGAAGAAAAGAAATGAATTCCAAAGTAGAAAGGTTAGAGGGTATATGTTTTGGGTTGGTAGTATACAGAGCCGAACCTACTCGCATAGACGAACAAAGCAATACTGATGAACAAATGACAAAAAAGTAGAAATAGATCTAACAAAATAAATGCATAGATCTGATATAAGAAAGATCAAATGCCCATAACACACATATTCAGCACAAAGTATTAATATTTGTATTAATGTTTCTTTCTGTTACAAAAAGTACAAAGCCTTTTCTTCTCACTTCTATTTTTCATCTAAAAAATATCCACCCCCGAATACAACAAGTATTCAAGTATATATAGAAGGAGAGAAGAAAAGAAGACAAAAACAAACCAACCACCTAATTACAAAAATATCTTACAAGAGATTCCCAAGTCATTTGTTGACTTTTGACAACTTTTTGGGTGACATCATCCCATGGTGCAACATGGATGATGTCATCGTTTGTGTCAACACACTTTAGATAATTACAAGGAGAAAGTCAGGAAGAAGGAAACTATTCATCATCGTCCCACATCTGAAAGGGGGTATCCTGCTTTCGCTGCTGCTCAGGTGACGAGATGTGGAACTGGGCATGGTATTCCATGAACTTGGTGATCATGGGTTGAAGTTGATCCTGGGAAGGATCCTTATGTCGATCACTGACAGCTTCACAAGTCTCCCACTCATCTGTGAGCTTTTCTGGGAGTTTGGAATAATTATTTTCTACCTCTATCAGGTACCCAATGAAGTCACGACAGGCCAGCAGGTTATTGATGGATTCGGCATCGAAAGCGACCTCTGGTCCCAGCCGTTGCGAAATGATCTCCTTAAAGATCCAAATAGTTTCATCCACCTTTCTTAAGGCGAAAGAAGGAGTGAGCAAGCCTAGAGACATTCTCAGGACAATTTGCTCCATCTGATGCATTGCATCCAGGGCTTCCTCCTTTATCTTTTCGATCTTCTCCAGGACAAACTCCATTTGATCAACTTGATAATCCAGAGTAGAAAGGATTTTTTTGAGGGCTCTTGGGTGCCCAAATATTCCAAACTTGACCAGATCTTGTACTGAACAGTCGAGCATTTTCTGAAAGGTCTCATGCTACATCCTGGCATGGTCCAACTCTTCAGAGATGGGTCCTGCTATCACTTGGAGCTCTCTGTTCACCTGATTGATATTCTGATATAATCCGGTGAACTTGGTGATCACTCCCTCACTTTCTTTGAGGATTTGGTTCCTCCAGAAAGAAACTGCCATAACCCTACTCACCGATTTTGGCATATTCATTAATCTTATCCTGCCTCAAAGGCTCAGGAGTTTCGGCGATAGTTGTAGGAGGCGCACTACCATTTTCTGCAAGGCGTGGAGAAGATATTTATTTTGCTCCTTTAACATCCTTTTCTCTTCCTTTGCTTCCTAGAGCTTCTTGTAAAGAGCGTCAACTACAGATAGGGCCTCTCCTTGAAGGCTTTCTGAAGATGCCTTTTCTTCTCACTTCTATTTTTCATCTAAAAAATATCTTGTGAAACCGAGAGAGGAATCTCTAGAGAAGGCTCGTTCCTGCTCCTAAACTACCTGCCACAAGCTATTCCAGTGTAGGCAAGCTAATCTAATCCTAATCTAACCATGCCAAGGAGACAGAGAGAGAGAGAGAAGGGAAAAACAGCAAAAGCCTACATTAAAACGGTGATACACCAGAGAAGGAGAATGTTGAACATCTATCAAAACTGCCATGGGACAAAGAGAGGTGAGCAATGGGAAGGATGGACAGATGCATCACAGGCCCAAGGATAGATTTCACAAAGAAAGTGTCCCCAAAACTCCATGAACACAGCTCCAGATCTGCAGTGAACGTTCAAACATGCACAGATACCTGCAATGAAGAGAGGCAAGAAGAAAACAAGCAAAAATGAGAAAGGATGGACAGATACATCACAAAACACGTTTTGTTGCTTCAGAAGTTTGCACAGAACATCATTCCATTAGTAAAAGGAAAAAAAAACGCCATTACAGAGTAGGGAGGAGGTTCGAACTCCATTTTCAACCCTAGAGAAGAAAAGAAGGGAGGGCAGAGCAGAAAGAATGAACAACCTTTTTTATTTTGCCACTCCATTACAATATATAGGAAGAATGAGAGAAGGAAGAAAGAGGAAAGTCAGATCTACTCCAACCACCCCCAGGTCATATTTTAAATCATCTCATTATGGTATAAGCGGTGGATCCTGGCAAAACGGCGGGCTGTCTGCTGCATTAAAGCTGGTTGTTGAAGCGTCACTTCTGTTGTATCACGCGTCAGAGCCGTTTCTTGATTTTCTCTCTCCAAACTGCACCAAAACTCGATATTAACCCCAGAATCATGTAGAGAATTTCATGAGATTTCCGTTGATATAAAGAACGTGGAAATCTGAGCTCTGGATCAAAAGATATGGCGATCTGAAGATTTAGGGCACGGAGCAGACCAAGACAGATTTTAAAATGTTTTCCCGCTCTTCACCGTCTGGACGACACGTGGCACGTGCTGATTGGACGAGCAATTCTCTGTCCTCTGTCTTTCGTGGGCTTTCCTTTTGAAATTGCTTGTGGGCCCCTTAAACTTGGACACGTGGCGCCATTTCATTGGTTCGGTTCAGCGCTCGATAACTCGCCCCTTTGACCTTTGACTTTTTCTCCTGTGAGGACACGTGGCAGTTTCTGATTGGTCCTCCGGCTCCTTCGGCTCCTTCGCGTACTTCACCTCCATTTGTCCCAGATGTCCCATTTGATTTTGGGCCCCTTTGTGCTCATTTCAGCCGGTTCGGGCATTTCGCGTCCATTTTGTCCCAGATGTCCCATTTGATTTTGGGCCCTTCGTGCTCATTTCGGCCGGTTCGGGCATTTCGCGTCCATTTGTCCCAGATGTCCCATTTGATTTTGGGCCCTTCGTGCTCATTTCGGCCGATTCGGCCGGTTCGGGCATTTTTGGCCCGCTTGTCTCGCTTTGCTTCGAACTGACTTGACTCTTTTTCGGCCGGTTCGGCCGGTTTCGAGCCTTTGCAGCCCAGATGTCCCAATCGCTTTTGACTGCCTGTGCTCATTTCGGCCGATCCGGCCGGTTCGGGTCTTTTGTCCCAAACGTCCCGAGCAACGCCTAGCCAATTTTTCTTCCTCCTTCGGCCAGATCGGCTTTTCGCGTCCTCCGCGTACTTCTGGCCCGATTGTCCCCAAATGCAATTTGGGCCGCCTGAAGGCTTTTCGGCCGATCCGCGCCTTGACATCCCCAAATGTCCCAATTGCTCCCTTGAGTAGGACTTAGCCAATTTTCACACTTTTTCCTGGGTCAACCTACTTGCCTTTCTGTAACTTTTTTACATTTTCTCAGAGCTTGCTCCCTGTTTCTTCAGCCAGGGGAGTTAGAAATATACCTGAAGGGACCCTAGAAACCTGATTTTGCTCTGAATCAATCAATTTTCTTGGGATTTTGAATCTTCTGATGCATGTTATCAAAATTTACCCTAAGGGGGTGAATTTTGGATAACAATTTGGCGACTCAGCAGGGTCATCTGCCTGCTAGATGAAAAGACTAGTTGCCTGAAGCAATCCATTGGGCATGGAGTCATAAGTTGCAACCTACAACTGATCTGAACTTTGAAAACCTCCCCTCTGAGCCACTTGGAAACCCATCGGACATGGAGTTGTTCTCACCAAAAACCACTGAAAAGAACTGTGCAAGAGCAAAACCAGCAACACCAAAACTATGTACAAAACTGAAAATCATACATGCCCCAAATGGAACATGCAGAGTGTGCACAAGCACTTCTTCTGCTGAAAGCAAATCTACCTACTCTACTCTAGCTGGAAGCAAAGGAAAGCTAAACAAACCCTGCAACTGGTTGTGCAAAATAGCTCCCTTTCTTCAAAATTGGCAGCCATGTAACTGATTTGGCACTGATCATGGCTGTTTGGATGGATGGAAAATCAACAAGAAGCTGGTCTTCTATCCAAATCATCAAGGTATCAACTGAAAATAAATCCAATACCTCTTTTAGTTGCTCTGCATTTGGATTGGAGAGGTATGGCAGCTGATCCTTGGTACTTTGTAGCTCATCCTCATGCTCAGAAGCAAGCATGACTGGTTGTGGCTTCTCCTTTGGCTCCAATGAAGCCAAATACCTGATTGGGCAAGGTCTGATCCGTTGAGTATGCCCATTGCTGTGATTTTTAACTCCAAGAATGGAGTCTTCTTGTAGACCTTGAATGGATGGTGTGGAAGAAATGGTGGAATCCTTCTGTCCTTTCTCTTCCTCCAATGAAGAACAGGGAAGATTAGAATCTTCCAATCTTGATTCCAAAGGGCTGTTGTAAGATGCAGGCTGCTGCAAATGAAAGCTCTCCTTCATGGCAGCAGACTCTTGTGTTTGGAATGTGGATGATGAAAGAGAGAATGGTGAAAACTCAACCGGCTCTTCTCCATCAAAATAGTCCTCCAAATCTGACAGGTAAACTACCTCATTGCTGTCCTGCTGCTCGTGTTCGACTTCCTCCATGGTGTCCTCTTGATCTGCAACTTGACCACCATGGTTTCCTTCACTCTCCAATATTGAGTTTGAGAGATCAAACTCCTTTTCAGTGCTAGAACTTGAGAGAGATGAAGTGGAAAGAAGAACTGAAGGTTCTTCTGTAACCTGCTTTGTGCTCAAAGCCCTTGGATCTGCGTTTTTCTCCTCCACAGCTAGATTGTGCTCCTCTTCTTTTGGATTTGGAGCAGCTTCTCCTTCCTCCAATGTTTGAAGGCAATCTTGCTCTTGATTGAAATCCTCCTCCAGCATGAAGTTTGTCAAGTCAAACTCTTTAATCTGCTGCTCTAGAGGACAAGTTGGGGCTGCAAGATCTTCTTCTTCTGCTGCAAAAAAATCAGTCCTAACCACCATTTGTTCTCTAACCCTAGCTTCTTCTGTAGGCTTGACCATCAAGGGGATCTTTGTCATCCCAAATTTGGCAGCCCAAACCTTCAAGCTGTCTGTCATTTCTTTTCTGTTTGGCTCTTCCTCTTGTTTTCCTTGATGACTGATTTTTTCAATTTCTTCTTTCCCACATGGAATTGGAAATGCAAAAGGAGGAATGGGTTGAAACTCGATTGATTTTACATTTTTTTGTGGTGGTGGAGGAGGTAGAAACTCTTGTTTCTTTGGAGGAGGGGGTATTTCTGTTAGCTCTTGTGGAGGGGATGACTGTTTGGAAGGGAAAAGGAAAGAAGAATCGAGATGGGGTGGAAGACTAGGGGATGGAGAAATGGATTCAACATTTGGGACAGCAGATGGAGAGTTTGAAACTTGACACTGCTGAACTGAAACAGATTGGGAAAGAGGAAAAGAAAAGGCATGAGATGGTGTGTTTACCTGTTGACAAGGTTGCTGAATACTTCTCTCATACACTTCTATTTCTTCAATCCACTTTGCAAGCAAAGGGCAGCGTTGCAATCATGAAGTCAAGCTTCTCCTGAGGGCTGTAATGACTTGGAAAAGGTCCCACCCATGGACAGGGTGCTTCACAACCGATTCCAAATGCTCTCATCTGTGCCTGAGCCCTGGACTGCACCATCCCCTCCTCCATCTTTTGGATTTTCTCCAACAGACCAGCATCTTAGATCTGATGGTCTTCATTGTATGCACAACCCTTGCTCTTGGAAAGCTCCATAGCCAAACTGACTTTGGCACTGCTGTTCATATGAGTATGCATGCTGATCTGGAGGATTTGTAAAACATGTTGGAATTAGAAAATACTGCTGTTGTTGATGTGAAATCCATGATGGAAATGAAGTCATGATTGCACAACTTCATGGAATGGAAAAGAATGAAAGAGGTGTAAAGAAGGATGGATGAAAATGTATGGAAACGGGTCTGCAAGCTCAGAGAAATGGGTTGCTGATCAGATGGAGTCACCAGATGTGTTTGCAAGTGCCTCCAAAGGCTGAAATCTTCACAGGAACACATCAACCTGCAAAAGATGAAGTGAAAGACCTCTAAGGGTCCCACCGGGCGTGCCAAAACTGTTAGTGCAAAATCACAGCACCCCTGGATGCACATCAGGCTTCTAGGTTGATGTTCAGGCATCCAGTGTGATTGCACAACATGGAAACCTCTCTCCAAGCGTGGGGACTTGTGAAACCGAGAGAGGAATCTCCAGAGAAGGCTGGTTCCTGCTCCTAAACTACCTGCCACAAGCTATTCCAGTGCAGGCAAGCTAATCTAATCCTAATCTAACCATGCCAAGGAGACAGAGAGAGAGAGAGAGAAGGGAAAAATAGCAAAAGCCTACATTAAAACGGTGATACACCAAAGAAGGAGAATGTTGAACATCTATCAAAACTGCCATGGGACAAAGAGAGGTGAGCAATGGGAAGGATGGACAGATGCATCACAGGCCCAAGGATAGATTTCACATAGAAAGTGTCCCAAAACTCCATGAACACAGCTCCAGATCTGCAGTGAACGTTCAAACATGCACAGATACCTGCAATGAAGAGAGGCAAGAAGAAAACAAGCAAAAACGAGAAAGGATGGACAGATACATCACAAAACATGTTTTGTTGCTTCAGAAGTTTGCACAGAACATCATTCCATTAGTAAAAGGCAAAAAATGCCATTACAGAGTAGGGAGGAGGTTCGAACTCCATTTTCAACCCTAGAGAAGAAAAGAAGGGAGGGCAGAGCAGAAAGAATGAAAAACCTTTTTTATTTTGGCCACTCCTTACAATATATAGGAAGAATGAGAGAATGAAGAAAGAGGAAAGTCAGATCTACTCCAACCACCCCCAGGTCGTATTTTAAATCATCTCATTATGGTATAAGCGGCGGATCCTGGCAAAACGGCGGGCTGTCTGCTGCATTAAAGCTGGTTGTTGAAGCGTCACTTCTGTTGTATCACGCGTCAGAGCCGTTTCTTGATTTTCTCTCTCCAAACTTCACCAAAACTCGATATTAACCCCCAGAATCATGTAGAGAATTTCATGAGCTTTCCGTTGATATAAAGAACATGGGAAATCTGAGCTCTGGATCAAAAGATATGGCGATCTGAAGATTTAGGGCACGGAGCAGACCAAGACAGATTTTAAAATGTTTTCCCGCTCTTCACCGTCTGGACGACACGTGGCACGTGCTGATTGGACGAGCAATTCTCTGTCCTCCGTCTTTTGCGGGCTTTCCTTTTGAAATTGCTTGTGGGCCCCTTAAACTTGGACACGTGGCGCCATTTCATTGGTTCGGTTCAGCACTCGATAACTCGCCCCTTTGACCTTTTGACTTTTTCTCCTGTGAGGACACGTGGCAGTTTCTGATTGGTCCTCGGCTCCTTCGGCTCCTTCGCGTACTTCACCTCCATTTGTCCCAGATGTCCCCATTTGATTTTGGGCCCTTTGTGCTCATTTCAGCCGGTTCGGGCATTTCGCGTCCATTTTGTCCCAGATGTCCCATTTGATTTTGGGCCCTTCGTGCTCATTTCGGCCGGTTCGGGCATTTCGCGTCCATTTGTCCCAGATGTCCCATTTGATTTTGGGCCCTTCGTGCTCATTTCGGCTGATTTGGCTGGTTCGGGCATTTTTGGCCCGCTTGTCTCGCTTTGCTTCGGACTGACTTGACTCTTTTCGGCCGGTTCAGCCGGTTCGAACCTTTGCGGCCCAGATGTCCCAATCACTTTTGACTGCCTGTGCTCATTTCGGCCGATCCGGCCGGTTCGGGTCTTTTTGTCCCAAACGTCCCGAGCAACGCCTAGCCAATTTTTCTTCCTCCTTCGGCCGGATCGGCTTTTCGCGTCCTCCGCGTACTTCTGGCCCGATTGTCCCAAATGCAATTTGGGCCGCCTGGAGGCTTTTCGGCCGATCCGCGCCTTGATGTCCCAAATGTCCCAATTGCTCCCTTGAGTAGGACTTAGCCAATTTTCACACTTTTTCCTGGGTCAACCTATTTGCCTTTCTGTAACTTTTTTGCATTTTCTCAGAGCTTGCTCCCTGTTTCTTCAGCCAGGGGAGTTATAAAAATACCTGAAGGGACCCTAGAAACCTGATTTTGCTCTGAATCAATCAATTTTCTTGGGATTTGAATCTTCTGATGCATGCTGTAGTAGTCCCCATTGTGACTTGGGTCACTGTGTAATCTGTCGAAGACAGATCCTTTTTATCCTTTAAAGGATTGGGGTATGCTATCTCCATTACTCTCTCTCCTGATGCACTCTGAGAGAAGAGGGTTATAGGCTTTTTCTTCTTGGCCCCTTTTGATGGGATGATGGAGAAGTCCATCGGTGCGATGGGAACTTTCCTTTTTTTTTGGCTCAGGTGCTGAGAGATCCATGTTGGACTTTAGGGAGAGGGGCCGGAAATAGAAAAGGGAGTAGCTGCAGTAGTAGAAGGAAAATGTGTGGAAACACTCGAAGGTGGCATTGAGAGGGAGGCCGAGGAAGTGCTCACAGGAGGAAGAGATACTACAGGGGAGGTAGACATGGGAATGGAAGGGAGATGAGAGATGAGGGAAGAAATGGTGGGGGACAGCTCCGCAAGAGAAGAGAAGATGGACGATGAGGAAGGGGGAATAGCAGAAGACAGGGGAGAGGATATGACCAAGGGAATGGTCGTTTGGGTCACTCAAGGAGGGGAAAAAGGAGAGGGAGAAGAGATATAAGGGACCTCAATAGTTGTAGTAGTGGCAACATCCTGAGTGGATGTGCCTATCAGAACATCCTCAGCCGCTTCTTTCTCTGGAGAATCCAGAGTTATAACTTGTTCTTATGCAGCGAAAGGGGGACTCTCAGGAGTCTCTTCTTGGGCAGAGCTTGACTCGCCCTCCTTGTCTTTACCTTTTCTCTTTGGCAGCTATTTTGGTCTGGAAGGTGTGTTGCCCAATGGAGATGTGGTGAAATCAACTCCAAGGTAGATGAGGCCATTCATTTTGCACCAGTGCTCTATCCTTCGTAGAGTTTCTTTGACCCTTTCTTCTATTGTCTGAGGCACTTTGGTTCTGTTAATTACAGCGAAAGGCCAGTCATCCCCACCCGTGTCAAGATATACTTGATCAGCAGTTTGATAACCTTTTGGGACGATGGCTATGCCATACTAGATGATTTCAGCCAAGGCCAAGTGGGAATGGTCTTTCCTTCTGAGCTTGACCTCATGATACAGGTCGATATAAATATCCTCTATCTGTGGAACATGGATTGGATCGAGTTTGGCTCTAGGCAGGAAATTCCTTGGGTCGAAAGTGGGCCTCACTGGGAAGTTGTGCTTTAGATTGAGTAGCTCCAGCTCAGCAAACATCTCCTAGGATTTGTGGTAGAAAGACAAGTGTACCTGCCCACTGTGAGGGGGAAAGGAGTTCCACCCTTCTTTCTCTTTAAGCACTTCTCATGGTAGGTTATGAGATATCTTGATAGCTCCAATAGGATCAGCTTGGGGCCGGCATATCTTGGCAATTTGGTTGGTTCTCCCAAGAAATTGGCTGCCCTCAGATAAGTGAAGGTGGGGAATTGAGTGAACAAGGCCCCCCATTTCTCTATTGCTGTAACAATGCTCTTGGTCGTACTACCATGAGTCATGTTTGGCCTCAAAAGGTAGATGATGTCATAGAAGAAGGAATTGTTAATCTTTGTAAACTAAGAGATACTGTTCTCCAGCTTCAGCTCTAGATAGTATTCATATATTTTTACTTGGGGCCAAACCCTGCACCACATCAACGCTGGGTAATTTCTCTCCGAGGTTGTAGCGTAAACTACGTAGGAGTTCATGTAGAACCTCCCTGTTGTGGTAAGTTGTTGGAGCTGCTTGGATATAGTGCTTCTTATGATCTCCACCCACTCGAAGCGTTGATCTGGCACATTTTTGTTCATTGTCTCCAAGTATCTCAGCATCCATTTATGAAAGTAGTGGGTGTCAGGAAGCCCAAATACTCTACTTAGGAATGTGATTGTATCACTGAGTTCCTCTGAGAAATCACTGCGATGAATCACTTGTGGCCATCTGGTCACTACCTTCTTGTTTTCTAGGTATACCTCATTCATTAATTACATGCACTGGTCTTCATTATCATCCCAAGCCTTGGTGCAATCTTCCTGGATTACGGCCACAAAGTTCCGGTGGTGAGGAATGCCGAGAATTATTTCAAAGTGTCGGGCAGTGAGGTTGATCATGACCTCACCTTTCTCATTCTGGACACACCTTGTGTCTTTGTTGTAGTAGCGGGCTACTACCATCATGAATTCGTTATTCACAACACTGACTAGGATCCCCCTAGCAAAATGCAGTCCAATGCCTACTAGCTTGTCCATCCATGGACTTCATATGACCCTTCTAACCAGGTCATATCACTTATAACCAGGTCACACCTGGGATTCAGGCATCCTGACCCTCTGATATTTGTACTTCATTTCTTCCTTTGTAAGCTTGGCTTGGCCCTTAGACTTGGTAGGTCTCTTGCTTGATGTTGACATATGTAGTTCTGAACTCAGTTGCTGATCTGCAAGAAGAAGAAGTGAAACCCAACACAGGAAAGTCATATTAGCTATTTGATCTTCCATTAAAGCATTGACAGAAGGAAGAGTTAGCAATTTTAAGGCCTCAAGGCACAGGGCGCATGAACACTGCAGGCTGCAGGTTTAAATAGTATGGCGCATAGAAAAGGGGTGCTGCAAGGGTGTAGGGCGCATGGACAATGTAGATGACATTTTTTGTTGTTGTAAGCGGAAGTGCGCCTGCACCATATATATGCATTTTATAACAGGTGCTGATATTTTTCATGTTACATGGGTACAGGATGCACCAAAGGGCGCAGGTTTAATGCGTGTAACATCATTTTTTCATGCACCGTAGGGGAACTTGGCACGGTGCATGGAAGGTCTGCATGACATGATGTTGCTGTAATAAGGGATGTGCCTGCGCTGTTAATAATTGTTCTTGGCGCAAGTAAGGTTGGTGTTGCATGGATGCAAGGTGTGCCAATGGCACAAGTTTTTGCAATGTTACATGAGTTTGGTGTGCCAAGAGGGCGCAGGGTTAGTGGGTGTTGCAAGCAAGGAAAGTGTGCTTTGAGGGTGCAATTGTTCTTTATATAGCAGACATGATGGATGCACCATTGGCGTGACTGTACTTCATGGTGCAAGGGTGGAGACTGCGCTGAAGAGGAAAAAGGACAGTCTATTAATTTTTAAGTCATTTTTCTTCCTCTGGAGGGGTTGCATGTGTTTAAGCCTCTTCTGCAGGGTTCCTTGGATGATGAACAGGCTAAAATAAAGAGATCCAAGTGATATTTTCAGAGGCTGAGTCCTCTTTACCAGAAGATCTGGAAAGAGGGAGAAGTGCATGGAGGATGACAAAAAAACAGCAAAGGGAGGTTTCATGGTTTCACAGATCTATTTTATCCAACCCCAAAAACAAACAGCCAATAACCAAAACATAAAACATGAGAGCAATAAGGACCACTTACCAGGAATATATATAATGTGAGAGGTGAAACTGGGTCCACGACGCGATACGAGAATGACAGGCATGCATACAGGTGTAGAGGAAAAAGACAAGGTGGATGCACCTGCTATATAGGCAAAGTTGTAATAAATGTGCCAACCACCTTTTGAAGTGGTGCATCAAAATGCCTGTCGACACTGGAAAGCTTGCGCCCTTTGGCGCATCAAAACACATGTTAACACGAAGTTATGTGTACCCTTGGCGTACCAAAAGTGTTGTCAACACAGAAATATGTGTGCCCTTGGCGCACCAAAACGCGGTGCAACAAAAGTATTATTGACAGAAAGGTGCATGCACCTTGGCGCATGTAAGAAAGGTGCAACAAGGTGAGGCACACCAAAATGTGTGTCAACACTTCAAACCGTGCGCCAAAGGAATTAAAGGGGGTGCATGCTTACCCTATGTTGCATAGACATTAGGTGCACCCGGCCAAAAAAGACCAAAAATGGCTAAGTTCGGAAAACCAGATTTCCCAGAAAAGGGTTTTGCAATGTTCTGAACGTAGAGGGGTCCCTGACGAGGGACCAGAACAAAATTTTGGTATGGTTACCCATAAAATTACCCTGGCCAATTTTACGGGATAACACACCCCCAAATGCATAGAGGATGAAATCCTTGGAAAAATCCAAGTTAATGAGAGTTGGCGCTTGAGAGATGGCTTCTTTGGTTTCTTCTAAACTTTCCTTGCCTTCTACTTTCCATTTGATAGACACGCTTTTCTTTAACATCTTGGTGATAGGCTTGACTAGGGCTGCAAAATTTGGGACAAACCTTCGAAAAAAAATTATTCTCCCCAAGAAACTTTGAAGGGCCTTCTTGTGGCTTGGCAATGGTAGTGCTCTTATGGCTTCAAATCTTTTTGGATCAATTGCTAATCCTTCTTTAGCGACAATGTGGCCATGGAGCTTTCCTTCATGGGATAGAAAAATACACTTTTTAGGATTCAAGGATACCCCAAATATTCTGCACCTTTGGAAAACTTATCTCAAATGAAAGAGATGTTCTGCTACATTTTTTGAAAAAATAGTGATATCATCAAGATATACCAGCACCACGTTGTTAATCAAATCCTTAAATTCCATGTCCATTGCCCTTTGGAAATTAGCTCTAGCATTAGATAACCCAAATGACATTTTCCTGTATGCATAAGTTCCCCATTTAGTTATAAAGGCTATCTTGAACTGATCCTCTTCTTTCACCATAATCTGATTGTACCCTGAATAGCCATCAAGTAATGAAAACCTCTCACAGTCGGAAACAACTTGTAAAATCTGGTCCATGGAAGGAAGTGGATAATGACCCTTTAGAGATTCTCTATTCAAATCTCTGAAGTCAACACCCAATCTAATTTCTCCGCTCTTCTTTCTAACTGGAACCAAGTTTTCCACCCAACTAGAATGCTTGATAGGGAATATGATACTTGACTCTATCAACTTATTCAATTCTTTTCTCATGAGAGGCTCCATGTGTGGATTGACTGGCCTTTGTTTCTGCCTAACAGGTTTAGTACTTAGATCCAACTCAATGGTGTGTTGAGCTACCTCAGGATTGAAACCTTTCAAATCTTCATAGCTCCAAGCAAACACATCAGGGAATTCTTGACAAAGCTGTATGAACTCATACCTTTCTTGCTCAGTTGTCACTTTACCAACTTGGAGTGATTTTCCTTCTTCCACCAAGATAGACACTGAATCTTTTCCCTTGACTTGGATGTTTTCTTTCTCCTTCCTAAACTGATCATTAGGATTAAAAATGGACTCCAAAGTAATAAGTCCCTTTGGTAGTTTGTTTGTTCTCAGCTATACCACTTGGTCACTGTACTGCTGCTCCAACTTTTCCTAATTTTTGGCCGAGAACTCAGCCTCTTCTTATAAGAAATGGATGATTTGTTGATAATTTTTGAACACTTGTCAACTTACATTGTTATCTGGAACTGAAGGCCTTACAATCACATAGATGTTTGGCTATACCTTATCCTTTTGGATGCTTTCAACAACGTCAAAGGCTGCTCCAATTGCTGTAAGCCTGTCAGTAACTTGGTTCTCTTTTCTAGGAATGGATTTGATGCCAAAGCCCTCAAAATCTTCAATGAGGTCCCACACCCTATTTTTTTAGCACTTGAGTAGATCATTCTTGATAGAATGCTGCCCCTTAACTTGGTTGACAATCAACTCACTGTCACCAAAGACTTGCAAGTTCTTTATTCCTCTTTTGATTGACCAATGCAATCCTTGTATCAAAGCTTCATATTCAACAGTGTTATTAGAGCATGCAACCTAAAATATAAAGCTGAATAATACTGAACTCCTTGAGGTGAAACAAGCATAGCTCACCCTCCTACACCTTGTCTACTCCTTGATCCTTCAAAAAACAACTGCCATACCTCATTGTCATCCTTGTGGTCTAGCTTGGTGATGCTAGGGATAGGTTGATTCTCTTCATGCATGTAATAGACTCCTAACTCAGATTCTTCTATTTCTTGATAAGGATCAAAAGCATGCACCTTGCTTGCCCATTCATCAAGAGTCAAATCTGGGATGCTTCCAACGTTGGTGTCAGTTTCATCAGTGCTTGGATAATCCTCTTGATCAAACACTGAACAATTGTATTGATTTGGCTTGGAGTGTGAGGCTCAATGTGAAATTTTGCAATAGGCTCAGACCTGATTGTGGCTTTAGTTCCATATCTTGTTATGAACAACATGTGTGACCAACCAGTAGATAAATAACCTCAAATCTTAGCTATGAAATCCCTTGATAGACATAGGGCAAAGAGTGGTGGAAGATCTATTACTGAGACATCTTGTAAAACAAAAATGTTGGGGCATGTATGCAAAGTAAGACTCAAGTTTTTTATCACTCCAAATTTTGTTACTGCTGTCCCATCCAATTACACTACCCCTTTGGATATGACTTCATACTGAAGCTCCAACTGATCAGCTATTTGCTTGGGCATTACTGAACTACTTGCTCTAGAATCAATCATGCAGTTGTGTACTAAATGGTTTCCAATGATCAATGAAACATAGAATGGAGGGGGCTTCAACATTTTACCTTACTTTCCTCCATGATTCCCCTCAGGATGGGTAGCATTTGTGAGTACCTTCTCTTACATTTGGACTTGCTGATTTGAAGTTGACTAGTCCTTCATGGCAGCTTGTAGCAAATCTCTTTGGCCTGGGATGAATAGTGATTCCCACATTGATATGTTTACATTTGTCTTCTTTTTCTGATAAATGATGTTGAATGGAGATGAAGCATATCTTTGTTGTCCCTTGGCCTGCACATTCATTCCTTGCACATGGGCAGCATTAACTAGAATTTGAGTTGGTCTAGGAGTTGTTTTAGGCAGTCCTTGCGTGTTTGGAACTGTATTTTGTTTGCCAATAATTTGTGGAGTGCTAGAAGGCTGTGGACTACTTGGAGCCAAAGGTTGTGGACTACTTGGAGCCAATGGCTGTTCTTCACCCAAATTTCTCCTTTTTGACCTTGTGTTGGCTGCAACACTTTGGGAGATTATTTGATTCATGCCACAAAAATATTCTGCCTACCAGTTTACAAGTGTGGTATCATTTGGAGTTGATTGTTGCTGGAATGTTTCTTGTTGTTGGTTATTTCCTTGACTCCCTTCACCCTCCACACTATTTTAGTCACCATTAATTCTTGGTTTAAGGCACCGTTGAAACACATAGACTGGTTATGAGGTTCATTGCATGGGAAACACCAATCATACTCTTGAGCTATGTTGTTTTGCACTGGCACTATTGCTTTAGAGGCAGATGTAGCATTGGGATTATAGAGCTGAAATGGTCTGTTGGCAAGAGGTCTTGCTTTATTTTGATTTGCAACTAGATTGGGTGGTCTTTGGGGCTGGTATGGATGCCTGTTAGGTTGAGCTTGAGGCTAGAAAGAAGGTATAAAACCTTGGGCTTGCTATCTCTTGAGTGTAACTAGATCATTACCTAAATTCTGCAATTGCTTCATGACTTCTTGAAGTTAATTTGAGGCACTAGAAGATGAAGTATAAGCTTCACTTGAATTCTGATTTCTAGGAGTGGGAATAGGTGATATAATAGGCACTTGACTAGTACTTGGGCTCTCTAAATTTGGATAAAATGGCATTGGAGGCCTGGAAGCTAGCTTGCCAAATTGAATCAAATAATTTTCAGCTCTAATGGCAATGCTATAAGCAACAGGGATAGTTGTTCCCCCCATGGATTGAATTAACATAGAAATATTAAAATTTACAACTTTAAGGTAATATATAAAAGCACATTCTATTGTTGGCCTTACTGCCACTAGAATTCTCTCCCAAGTCATTTGAAACCTGAAGTTGAAGTCAGTCATCTACTCATTTGGAGCTATTTTGATGGTTGTCAACTATTCCAAAAGGGACAAGTTATCTCCCTTCTCTCCAAACTGCTCATGGAGGGCTATACATAGTTGGTTCCAATTTTGGATAGAACCTGAGGCAAAACTCCTGAACCATTACAAATCTTTCCCTTTGAATGAAGATGCCAGCAGTTTAACAGTAACTTGCATCTCATTAATCTCATGGATTGCACAAATATTAGCAATATCCTTAACATGATCACCAAGAGTGGTTGAATTCTCTCCAGTAAAGTATGGAATGTTCTTCACTGCTGTAACTGGAATTAGATTTTGTGCATTGAGAGCAAGTGGGCTGTTGCCAGTGAAATTGACATAGGGGTTGTGTTGTGCCATTTTGATTAGCCTTAGAACCCTTGTTGATTGAATGAAAGGCCTAACAGGTGGAGGAGTTGATAGAGTTCTGTTTGGTGGAGATGGAGACCTTTGAATTATCCTCCCTCTTTACCTTCTTCTTGGAGATAATTGCAGATACTCAACAAACACCTCTTCTTCTCCAACTTTTGACCTTGTGGTGATTCTTCTCATGAGTTTTCAGGTCTGCACTACTAAAACGAGCTGATTCTTCTTCCTTGGAGTCGCCAGATGTGCAATTTAGGGCTTTTTAAAGTAATAAAATTGCAAAAAATGCACATCAATTTGTTGCAATGAAGATGAAGACCTCTAAGGTCCCATCGGGTGTGCCAAAACTGTTGGTGCAAATTAGGAGCACCCTTGTATGTTGATCAGACTTCTAGTTTGACATTTTGGACATCTAGTGTGATTACAAAACATTGAATCTTTTCCCTAAGTGCGGGACTTGAAAAAAATGGAAAAGAATCTCTAGGTTAGAGGATGGTTCCTCAACTCCTCTTATCAAGTATATTACTTGCAAGTTGCAGAGGTTTTGAATTCAAAATCCTACTCTAAATTCCAAGGGGACAGAGATAGAAAATACAAAAAAATAAAAACTAATGCTAGTAAGGTGATGCACCAAAAGAGTGGTGAGAATTTTTTACTTCTAAAAATTGACACAGATCATAGAAATGCAACAAAACATCATGCAAAAACTGATAAAATGTAATGAAAGGTCATAAATGAAGCAAACAATACAAACAAAGGATTGAAACTCATTCAAAGAGCTTGTATTGTCATTTCCAATATCAAAAATACATGCATTACAACATTAGAGAGGTAGAAAGCATGTTACGGTCTTTAAAGAGGTCTGATATTCCACAAAATCACTTTTTAGGTGAAAAAGGGAGCTTGCCATACATGAAAAATGTTCAACCCTCTAAAAATGAGCCAAATCTGGCTTTTACAGTGCAAAAAATGAGCCCAGGAGAGAGAAACATGGGAAACCGTGAGAAAACTTTCAACCACAGACCAAATTCATAATAAACAACGTGGGTATCCTTACAGGTCCATTCCCTGACATTTTTCGCCATGCTGGGAGAGAATGCGAGCCATGCTGCATAAAAAATGGTGGTTAAAATGTCATTTTTGTTAATTACCACGTGCCAGAGGCATTTTTAATTTTTCTCTCTCCAAACTCCATCAAAATAGAAAATTTATCTTGGAATATTGTGGAGAATTTCACCAGATTTCCGTTGATATAAATAACACAAAAAATTGAGCTCTGGATCGAAAGTTATGGTCGTTTGAAAATTTAGGGAAAAACAGGGCCAAAATGGGTTGGCGGGCCAAAAATTTGAAATTTTCCCACTTTTGCATTTGGAAAAATTTCCCAAAAGATCCCCATGCTCCATTGCTTCTGATGCCATGTGGCATGATTCCATTGGCCACAGGCCTTTTGCGCTTCATTTTCCATCACTTTGGCCATTGGAAAATTTTCCAAAAAATCTCCACCGGCTGGATGACCCAAGGACACGTGGCACGATGTGATTTGTGGTGGGATTTTTTCCTCTATCTGTTTCATCACTTTTGACCATTCTTTCTAACTTAGACACATGGAAAACCCCTATTAGATGTGGGCTTTCCCTACCATTTTTCCCTACAGGCCTATCTTGCACTTTTTATAGCCACTAGACACATGGCACAATCCCATTGACTTGGGGGCAAGCTTTCCCTTTGAAATTTTATTTGATTTTTCTTTGGAAAAGATTCCCAACTTTTCCCCGTGTTCCACCAATCCTGGGACATGTGGCAAGGTCCCATTAAATGTGGGCCTTTGGGGCTAACCTTTCTCTTTGCGCTAACCTTTGGGAAATATTCCCAATCTCTCCCCACGTTCCGAATCTCTGACACCCCGGGGACACATGGCCTGTCCTCATTGGCTGTGGACCTTGGGGCAAAAAATTAACTTTTGTGCCCTCATCGATCGCTTTTCCAAATTTCCAATCTTTCCTCCACCCTCCGCCACTCTTTTGGCCTAAGAACACATGGCATAACGTGATTGGGTGCGGGCCTTTCTTGGAGATTTTTCCATGGTTACAACACTTAGTCAAGTTTTCTATTTTTACTCCACCCTCCGCCACTCTTTTCCTCTAGAGACACGTGGCATGATCCAATTCACCGGAGGGCCTTCGGGGTGAAATATTCCTTTTGAAAACTTGCCGAACACTTGGAAAATTTTCCAAGTTTTCCTCCGCCTTCCGCCCTCCCGAGGACATGTGGCCTCACCTTATTGGCTGCGGGCCTTTTAGGGGAAAATTTTCCAAAAAACTATGCTGAGCCATAACTTCAAAAATACATGGAGTTAGGAGGAAAACTTTACCTTTCTGGAAAACTGAGAAAAGAATCTATCCAATGGTGCCATTTCTAGAAGGTCTTGAGTGCCTGAAAAGCAAAAAATTATGACTGAGGCACAAGGGAGGGAAGAATTAAGGGAGTCAGCCACAAAATGTGCAAGGGGCTCATTTTGGATAACAATTACAAATATCAAGAAAGGTTTTATTCCCATGTACTTAATAAACACATTAATAATAAGATGGAAACAAGTGTAATGAGGAAACACATCAATAAGCTAATAACTAGTATCATTTTCACTGTTAAATCACCATACTTAGACATATCAATGATCATAATACAATCGCCATAATCCATTAGAAAAAAAATATTACATCACTAAAGATAAATACATAGTAACCAATATACCAGAGTACTGGACCATGTGCACAGTTATCAAACCCTAGGCCAAAATAACATAATCTTCTCATACAACCAGAACTACGGACTAATTTGAACTTTTTCCAACATTGATATGCAATAGATATATATAGGGGTGGGGACTTTCCCTTCACCACCCATGCACTTCCTAATAATAGGTGTGCCCAAACATATACTACATGTATGCTTTTATATAACAAATAATAATAGATCATCCTGTAAATAGCTTGTTTTAATCCTATTAATAGTCTCCATGCATGTGTTTGATTTGCATGCTCATCCTCTAAAAATAGCCTTTACCTGGCCACCAATTTATCATTCTTAAGTCCTTTCTTGGTCAGCACTCCATCTTGCTTTTCTATATTTATCCCATTTTCTAGAAATCAGCTAAGTTTTGAATTATTTCATGTATGTGCACAGTCTCACACGTCACCTTTCCCAACATCTGTGTGCCTTCTTGCATGCTACCTCTGATCCCTTGCGAACATGTTCCTGTGTATGATCCTTAATGTTTTTTTGGTACTTAATAAATTTATCATCTTAACAACTACCCTTGGAGATCAACCCTACTAAACCAATCCAAGTGTTTTACTAGTTAATTTCCCTCATGTGGTATTAACCCTCATGTAGTGATCATAGGTACATGTGCAAGTGTAAGTGTGATCTAAGACAATGCTCTATGAGTGACCTCATGTATCTTGACATGAATATTTTAAGCTAACTATAGAATAGAAAATTTACTCAATGTGGTTGCAGTGTGCTTTAACTATCAGGCTTAACCTTTTCTACCTTGAAAATTGTTTGATAATGTTTATAACGACTTTACTCTTGTTAAGAAATTTCTCTATGGCCTTTGCATGCTTAAAAATGAACAAAGATAGACTATTTGATATGATTGAAAGCTTTATACATGTATTAGTGGTTTATATATAGGGTGTATAATTGAATTAGGGATATTTATGAGATCCTTGAGTGCTTGTGGAGTTATATTTGCTATAGTAGCTTGTAAGAGTTCTAGGTGAGCGATAAAGTGGTATTGGCTTACTTATACATCCTTCCATGGGGTAAATTTTATGATAAAGATGAAAATAGGAAAATTAAATGACATACTAAAGATATTCTAATTGAAAATAGAGTTAGAAGATAACAAGAGAAAGGATTGTAAAAGTTGTCCAAGGCTATATAACATAACCCAACTAAATTATATGATATATGACAAGAAACATGTGATGTAAAATAGAAATTTATTTAATAATTATCAATGATGATTTATTACTTTTATTGATTAATATTTCTTGATTTTGAAACATATAAGAGTGTAAATATGAGAAAGTAAAGAAAGAGCTAGAGAGATATACTGATTGGACTTAAATTTTGAGCATTTATCTTAACAAGGGAGCATAGACAAAGTTTTCATTTCGAAAGGATAAGTTACAAAATTTAAGTGTATACAAACACATATTGGGGGAATGTTATGTCCATTTATTTTCAATGATGTTGTTTTAGTTATGAAATATTAATTAGCAGCTGTAAAATTTACAAAATTGGACCTGAAGCCATCTGCAACACTGTGGTCCTTGGGGTTGTGGAAGGTATCAAAGTGATTATGTTATTAATAGAGGGGAAATTTTGTTATGAATATATGTCATTCAACCCCATGAATGTAGGGGAAACTTCCCAATGAGAAATGACTCATATATTCCATGAAAAAATCCACAAGATCATCAAGTTTTATGTTGATGACCTAGTGGCTAATACTAGGAAAAGAGAAGATCATATAGGAGTGTTGTGCATTATTCATACACAAATCATCAAATTCAGCATTACTTTAGATCTATAAAAGTGTGTATTTATGGTGATGGGTGGAAAATTCCTACAATATATCATATCAAAATGAGATATCAACATTGATCCCACCAAAACTAGCATTATCCGAGAAATGATCCGAAGAACTAGCGAATTAGGAATTCATTCATTCCTTTTAAAATTAGGAACTATAAAAATATTTATCCCAGACCTCACATAAATTTTTAACCTAATTAAAAACTTTTTAAAAAAGGAGAATGACATCAAATGGACCCAAAAATTCCATGAAGCCTTTAAAGCTATTAATTACTTTATAATATCCCCTCATACTCTTATGGAATTATGATCTGATAGATTGTTTATCCTTTATATATGTGTTATTAGAATCTCTACGACCTACATTGTTTCCCAAGAGGATGATGAGGGTAGAGAGTGAGTTGTGTACTTCATTAGTCATTTCCTCTTAGATTATGAAACATGGTATTCTCAAGCTAAGAATTAATTCCTCACCATAGTATTCAAAACTAAGCCACTAAGACACTACATGCTAAATAAATAATCTAGGGTGATTGTTAAGTCTTAGGGCCTTCATACATTCTTAACACAACTGAACCTCTCTAATAAATATTATCATTTAAAAACTTATTGGAAAATTTCAATTGACATACGTAAACTAAAATTCTTTCAAGCGAAAAATAGGTGTTGACTGGCTATTAGATAACCCGTTGGATTTAGGATACCTAGTAGACATTGAGCTCTATGATGATTTAATTTATTATATTGAAACTATTGACATCGGTTCTTCACCTTGGTATATATATATATTGTTTCCTATCTCATCAGTGCACACTTATCTATAAGATGCTAACTCCTAATACTGGTGGAATCTTCATGTACTTTCCAAAAAGTATGTAGTTTTAGATGTGCTTTTATAAAGAAGAGCATTCAATGGAATGATCCTCCAATGTGTAGATGAGGAATAACTTAAATGTGTTTTGTTTCAATGTCACAAAGGGGTTTGTTGTAGCCAATTCAGAAGCCATGCAAGTGCCCATAAAATTCATAGGATGGGATAATTTTTTCCTTCCCTAATAAGTAACACAATCAAATATGTTAGGCAGTGTCCAAAGTTCCAATATTTTTCCCGTGTTATACAAATTTCAGTTTAAGACCTTTAACCAATTATTTCACAATGGTCCTTTTCCACATGGGACCTATACCTAATCAGTAAGTTGACTCCTACCTCTTCGGATAGGCACAATTTTGTCATTACCACTACTAAGTATTTCACAAGATGGGTACTTGAAATTCTTTTAACCACTTTCATCAGCTTATCCTTGGTAAATTTAATCTTAAATTATATTATATCTAGATTTAGAATTCATCAAGTCATTATTTGATTTAATGTAATCTCTTTCAATAATCTTGGGATGTGTGAGTTATGCAAGAATTTTTCAATTTCAAACCACATTGTGTTTCTTTACTACCCTAAATTCAATGAAAAAGTTGAGGGAAAAAATAACGTTAAATTCTATTCTACTTAAAACATTAAATCACAACAAAAGGGATTGAGACCTACAATTTTATACCACATTATGGGATTATAGGACCAAGATACATACACATAATTACTACTCCTTACTTCCTCATCTTTGGTGATAAAAATTTCCTTCCATTGTAGGTTCAGTTCCCCATCCTATGATTCTCTCTTAAAGGTATCTTCTATCCAATTTTACACCCCTTGCAAATTGGCTAGCTTCATAAATATGGACTTGGGAAATTTCATGGTACCTTAGTGAAGAATCTGAAAAATTAAGTGTTTTTCGTATTTGAGGAACTTGGAATTATTTCGATTCTCTTCTCTTCTTTTCTCAAGGCTTTAAAGGATTCATACTTATTCAAAAATTGAGAAACATAGAAAAAATGGAGAAATTTGGCTTTGAGATATTATAATCTCCTTTTCATAACTCCTTAGTTTAATAGAGATCCAAAATACTCAGAAAATTCTGGAAAATTTGAAAAAAAAAAATTCTAGTGAATTGTGGATCTTGGAGTGTGAATGGAACTAGTTCCCCACAAAGTGATTTGGCCCACAATAAAAAGTGAGGGAGTGTGATGTGGATTTTTAGGTGGGAGAAGGAACTCGGGAATGACTTCTGCTAGGGAATTAGTTCCCCACATAGAAGGTCAACCTACAAGAAATAGAAGTGGATGAAATCATATGAAGTGTAGTGTGGATGAGGTTTGAGTGCGGAGAACTAAATGCCGGGTGTAATAGTTCTTAGGACCCCTTAGTTCCTTACATTTATGAATGGACCACAAGGAGAAGGAAAGGTTGGAAAAACTGGGAAAAGGGGTTTGGGAAATGAACTGTGATGCATGAGACATTGAATTTGGGAGAACATGGAGTTCAAGGAACCAATAGCCTGGTGGACTAGTTCCTAAGTTATACCCACTGACCGATAATCCTCAAAACACCAAACCCGATAAGAATGTAGACAAAGAGGAAAATTAGGGAAATGGTGGAACTGGTTTTCATGTTCCCCAGGTTCTTTGCATACCCAAGATTTCCACATCACAAAGGAAAGAAATAATTAAAAGTGGACCATGGAAGCATATTGAGAACCTGTGTTCCTTCCCCAACCCCTAGATCTGCATGGGCATAACATTTTCCTTGGTTTTCTAAATTTAACAAAATTATACTTTTGGAAAGGCCTTTTCATCCTCTAAACCATGGAATCTAAAAAATGTGAGTTTGGTAAGGGTAGGTAGGTGAAAATGAAGAAAACACTCCCAACATTAATGAACATAGTTCCAAGTAGTTGAACAACCAAATCTGATATGATATGGTGCCTTTTCTTCTCTTGTAAGAAAAATATCATGGGGGAATGGATTTTTAAGGCTTCCCATACTCCTTTTCAACAATTTAATGTAGTTTTTTGATGGGTGGGAGAACGAATCCAATTTTTTCCTCTTTTTTCTCTTTCTCATTATCCTTAAATTGTAATGGGAGGCTCATTTTTGACGTTGGATACTTTTAGTATGCAAAGGCATCATTGAGAAGTGTTTCGAATATTTCTTGAGTTACAGGCCTTGGATTGTGATTCTGTAATGTGTTTATACC
Source organism: Taxus chinensis (assembly GCA_019776745.2). Taxonomy (NCBI): domain Eukaryota; kingdom Viridiplantae; phylum Streptophyta; class Pinopsida; order Cupressales; family Taxaceae; genus Taxus; species Taxus chinensis. Next base: position 287,241,178 of record CM034150.1, read on the forward strand.
TTCTCCCTCCATCGTAATGATATATGCGTCATCTTAAAGTAATAAAATACTTGTTTTTTGGTTATTATGTTGCCTTAGCTAGTGATTTGTTGCATTTTATTGCCTCTTCATATACTTATAGGTATTTTGTGTATGTTTCTTCATATTTCAGGGTTTATTTCTATTGTGCATTGTATGAAAATGGGAGTTTAAATTCTTCTCTAGACTGTGAATTTTATTTATTCCCTCTCCACCTTTATTTTCTATCATTTAAAAGTGTCTTTCCCTTTGTTTTTGGTGATATAACCTCCCCTTAGTCTAGGATTTTTTTATCCATCTCCCTCTCTCCCTGGTCCTTTAGAATCATAAATTTTTACTAGGTAGTTGCATTTCCTTTCCTAGGAGTAGTTGAGAATTAGGAATAAGTAGAAGAACCAACCTTCTTTAGAGGTTTGTCTCAGTTCAAGTTCCATAATTTGGAGACAGTACCAGGTTTCGTCAAAATCATAGGTTGTCTATGACTCAAGGAAAGGTAGAATTTTGAGCTCCAACAGTTTTGGCACATCCAATTGTACAAGTTTGAAATATTTATTTTTAGTTTTGGTGTGTATCTTGGTAAATTTCAGCCTTTGGAGGCTCTGTAACAACACATTAGGTGAATCCAAGCTTCATATCAATTGGTTTCAATAGTTAAAGTGCTTTGTTTTATGAGAAGAATTCAGACAAGGTCAATAACATCATAAGAAGGATCATTTGACTACTTATAGTTGCCACCAAAGATAACAAGAAGGGATAGATTAGTTCAGATATCACCATCACCATCAAACAAAAATATTTCAACTCCACCTCATGTTAGGCCTTTTTTGTTATCATCTAGATTTTTGAGACATATTACATTCATGGAAGCATAGAGGAATTTTCCTTTTATCAGTTTCACGGGTGGTATCGCTCTTGTCCTTAATGCAAAACATGACATACCAGTAGCTGCACTAAAAAGTATTCGATTTTTCACTTGTGAGAATCAAGTTACCCCTTCTGAGAACATTCAAGATATTGTAAATGTATGTTCGGTTCATATGGTCACTGAAGATAATGCGGTAGTTAGGTTGTTAGATTCTTCACTCAAGGGTAAAACACTCCAATGGTATAGATGCTTGAGACCTACCTCTATTACTAACTAGGATGGACTTGGAACTACACTTTGTAATTAATTTGGGGAAAAGGAAGACAACATTTCCTTATTAAAATAACTAACAACTATTAATATGGGTCCTAATGAGCTCATGGAGGATTTTAACTTCAAATTTCAGAGGACATGGGATGGAATTATAGCTCTCTTGAGACCAACTCCAGAAGGTTCCTTTTTGTACTTCTTAAGAGCATTGAATTCTGATATCATTTTTATGATATAATCTATGGGTTCTATTCAGTTACCTGATACCTATCCAATAGCCATTAGTGTTGAGAATTTTCTGATATAAGCTGAAAAAATAGATCCTAGGATGCCTATGCCTTTGTTCCCTAAATTTCCCCAAGCCCCACAACTTACCATTTCTCCCATCCCTAAGAAAAGATCACAACCTACTCCCTCCACATCATATTCTACTCAAAAGCAAAAGGATGATGATGAAATGAAGGTGTTGCTCAGAAATTTGTCAAACAAAGTTGTATCCTTGGAGAACCATCTAGCCCAACCTTATAAAAATAATTTTAATCAAGAACAATCTTCAAACCAAGGATTTAACCAAAGTTACCAATCCTATCGAAACCAACACCCTAACCAAGGATATGGGAAAAACTAATAACATGATAGATGGTAAGGTAAAAATTTACCTCTTCCACTTCAAATAGGTTTTCCTACTCATCCAATTCTCGTTGTTAGTACAATTCAAGCATTGGTTCCAGTGTAAAATAGTGTGATACAAGAAAAAAATGGTGTTTCCCATGCAATCAGTCACATAATTAGTTTTTTTTTTCCAAGTGCATTGCAAACTCAAGCCTTTATGATTCAAAATTTGTCTAATCAGTAAGAGCCATGTGTGGAAGAAACCAATCCTAATGGAGAAGGAAATCAAGATCTCAATCTAGATGTTAATCTTGTTCTCTTTGGGATTAATTATTTCTGTGCAATGAGAAAGGTGCTAGAAATTTATAACAAACCTCAAACTCATGTTGCTGATAACACAAGGTTTAAGAAGAGGATTTTAGATTCTAGTCATTTACCTTCTTATAATCAAATCAATATTGTTAACAATGAAAAGGAAGTTGGTATATATGCAAGAAAAAATAGATTGCATGAGGTTCCTACAAGACCTGTCTTAGATAAGGGAGTTGTTTCTCATCCAAAAATGCCTATCCCAACATTCTAGAAATGAAGAAAGAGAATATTGTACCACAATTTCACAAGTCAATGGACCTTACTTTCAACATTATTGAGTAGATGAAGAAGACAAATGTTAACGTGATAATGTGGGTTGCTCTGACTATTCCATCATAACTAGATCTCGTATATGAAGCTCTTAAGTAACTTCCTTAAAATGATCTAGTTTGTTCAAAGGAATCGTGGTGATGTCAATTTGTTACAAGAAAAGGAGGAGAAGGTAAGAAAAGTTATAAAAACCCCACCATTTTATATGTCCTTAATTGTGGGAAAACATTTAGTTCGTAATTGGAACATTGATTCAGGGGATAGTACTTCTATAATGCCAAAAAATATTATTGATATCCTAGGTTTTAAGTAAAACCTTATTGCTAAAGGTGTTTTGAAACTTGACGGATCAACCATTGGTGTACTAGGAGTGATAAAAAATCTTTAGTTAACCCTTCATGCTTGTCCAAGCTTGACCATAACTCATGATATATCAGTAATTGATTTTCCCCATATGTTTTCCATTTTTCTATCAAGATATTTCACAGACAAAGTATGTGTCTACTTGTCTTTCGATTGGACTCATATGCTCCTAAGAAATAGATATGGTACAAGATTTACAATATAATATGAACCTATATTTTCCTATCATATTGAGTCTTATAATCCTACCCCTCCCCATTCAAATTTCCTAATACAAGAAGAACATGAACAAGAGTTAGTTTCAGAAGAGTAGCCTATTCCTCCTATTCTTGATCTTATATTAGAAGAATGGGCCAACAAATGTTATGATTTTGATCCTTATGACACTGTTACCCAAAAATCACCCCTCGAGGTAAATTGGATAACTCACATGATCTCTTCAGGTTGAGAAAGTAGAAATGGATCGAGGAAAAAAATTAGATTTATGAGCTCCCTTTGGCTCTTTTCTAACCCCCCCATCCAAGGAAAAAATTCAAGGAGTTAGAAAATATTGAAAAAAACATAAAAATTGGCTTCATCTCGTGTATTGCGATAAAATTAGATTTTTATGGCCTAGGCCACACAGGTACGCGAGGGACGTCTAGGACCCAAAAATCTGATTTGCTTGAAATATTCAAAAATAGTGAAAATTGGGCAAGTCAGTTTAAAATGTCCTAAGCAGTCTGTGGGACGTCTGGATAACCAGGACCTAAAAAGCTAAAATCACCGATTTACAAGGGAATCAATAAAGTTAGGTATTTTTGGCCTAGGCCACACAGGTACATGCAAGACATCTAAAACATAAAATACCAAAGTAGCTGACAAGAAGGAAGATCATCGGTGGAGCGGTGGTCAACGGCCCCAATAGCCCAGTTAATGGCAATACACGAGGGACATGAGTTCTCCAGAAATCTAACTTGCCTGATTTACAAAGTGGGTCAAGAGTAATGTGGACCAAGCGGGGGTTTTCAACCTAAGTCACACAAGGGACATCTAGGAAACAAGGACTTGATACAGCTGAAATGCCCACATACAAAGGAAAACTCAGTACCTGACCCTCCCGAACTTCAAACAGCCATAACTTTTGACTCCAAGCTCTGATTTTCACAAAATTTGACTTTCTTGAATGAGCACGACATCCTATATGCCATAGAAAATAGATTTATTAATTTTTATGAGGGTAGATATATAAAAATAAAATAATCATATTCATCACTAGTAAAGTAAATTCTTTGTCCCGTTAAATGACAGAAATGCCTAGCAGACCCAAAATGGCTGCCCGTACTCAAAAGGCCATAACTTTTACATTTCTTAGTGAAAATGCAAAAATTGGTACCATTGGAATCATGGTTCTGATGCTGATGCACAAAAATTAAGAAATAGGCAATTTGATGAAGAATTGATGGTGATTTTACAAAAAACGTGCCCATGTTTAGAACAATGTTTTATGTGGTAGTTGGGATGCATTCAATGGAGCATGGGCTGACATTTCTCACTATTGCAAGTCATGGGATAGTATGGGATCCTTTTACAAGTAACATAGCATCATGTCACTTCATTTACTACATCTTTCAAGTGGTTGAAGGATAGATTTTGGGATTTTCATTTTCCCTCTCTCTCTCTCTTCTCAGATGTCTATAAATAAGAGTGTTGGGCTGATTGTAAAGAAGGATATAGTTTTTTAGTAAAAAATTTTTGTCAAAATTTGTTTTATGAAGCTAATTTGCTACAATTCCTTGTAGTCGAATCATTTCACGGTGATCTAGGCCCTTGTTTTATAATAGATTGAACTTTGCATATTATGAAGTAATAAATACGAGTTTGTGGATGTATCTTCCCATATTGTGTTTGTTTGCATTCCTCTTGCCCTTTCGATCTCTTTACAAATATATTGTGTCTACCTTACATTCTTACAAGGATTCATCATCATTATGTGTGCATGAAATATTGTTGTGAATTTAGTTGCTAGATCGTGGAGTACTATTATCACCCCTTCTAGTATGAATTTTACTTCTACTTTTCACACATTAGAAGACTATTCTCAAACTCTCCTTTTCTGGTGTATCACCCCTTTAGTGTAGGCTTTGTTTTCATGCACTCTCTCTCTCTATGGTCCCTTGGAAAGATAGATTAGCATTAGATAGTTTTAGCTGCTTTAGAGTAGATTGTGGCAGGTAGTCTAGGAACAAGAACCAACTTTCTCTAGAGGTCTATCTCAAGGAGCAAGTCCCACAAATTGGAGATAATACCCATGTTATCCAATCACATTGTGAGCTCAAGCACACACACTTGTGAAAACCATATGGTGTTTTGATTCAGTGATAACATACAACACTTTGGAATCTGTATTTGGAACTTACTCTATTCTTGAAGAAAGGTCTACTTTACCTGCACCACTCAAGTAAGAAAAGGTTAGTTCTTCTATAATGTGGAATATGTTATTTGATGGTTCTAGAAGTAAGAATGGAGATGGGTTAGGTGGTGTATTAATTCCCCTAATGGATGAGAAATTATTCTTTGCTCATAGATTGTAATTTGCATGTTCTAAGAACGTAGCAAAGTATGAGGAATTTTTACACGGTCTTCTAATTGTTGAAAAGAGGAAAATAAAAACATTGAAAATATTTGGGGATACTAAATTTATCATCCACCAAGTTATAGGAAGTGTTCCATAAGTAACAAGATTTTAAAATCTTATAAACACAGATTTGGGATCTTCTAGAGAGTTTTTATGCCCTTGATCTGCAAGTGTTGTATAGGAAATGGAACAAAGAATTAGACTAGATGGTAGTCATTGGTTCAGAATTCTCACTTGGTGAAGATCTTGTTAAAGGAAATAGGAAACAGAACAAGGTAGTGGTTAGAGCCTCCATTCTAAACAATGAAACCAGTTATCAAGTATTTTTCAATGATGAACAAATTATGAAATTCATTCAAAATGAATTTGAATTCTTTTCAATAATGCAATATTGTCTACATAACAACTACAGTGACCAAATTATTCAGCTGAAGAATTTTTTTTCCAAAAGTATTAGTCACATTGGATCATATTTTCAGTCTTGATGGTGAATTCAGAGGTGAAGAAAAAAACATAACGACAAGGAAAGAGGATTGTAAACTAGTCACAATTGCACAAGTAAAGGGGCTTCTGTTTGGAAAGGTATGTGATGAGAATGTAAAGAAATATTTTATATCCTTGTGTTAAAAGTTCAATGATGTCTTTTTATGGGATTATGAGGATCTTAAGGGGTTTGTTCCAAACATTTCCTTATTGATCAAGAATTTCGCGCTTGTTACCTGTCCAAGTTAATGTACCAAACTAAACACAAAAACCTTGAAAAACTCAAATGAAATTGATACCTAATGGACAAGATCTGAAGATGTAGACAGATAAGGAAGCCGATGTAGATAAGATAGGTGCACAAGAGTAATTCTACACAGTAGATCCAAGTAACTTGTGAGACACCAATGCTTGATAGAAAAAAGACCACGTTAAAAGATATTTAGGTGGATTGCCCGAGAAGCAGGTCTGGGAAGTGATAAGCTCCCTCGGTGGATGTCAGTACACATTTTCAATTAAGTAAAGAAGTATACATGATAAAAGATGTATGTATAGGACTAGATTTTCTGATCAAAGTAATAAACAGAATCTAAACAGCAGATAGAAAGCAACAGAAAAACTAGGAATTGTGAAAACAAAGCTGGATTTGTGTTACCTGTGTCTTTTTACCTGTCTAAAAGATGATCGGTGTCGATTATGTAGAATCGGCATCGACTGGTTCAGATCAGCGTCGACTGATATAGATCGGCATCGGCTGATATAGATTGGCGTTGATCCGAGACAAAGTGTGAGAAGATTTGGAAATTAGAAAGCGAAGGCAAGATCGTCAACATCTGCTGGATCTGCAGAAGCCGAAGAGATATTGGCAAGGCTCCACCTGTGCTGCATGCAGGAACAAAGTCACTAGAAAATCAATGGAGATGTGTGATGTTGATGTGATAAGAGAAGAGTAACGGTGCTCCTCTCAGGGATTGATTTGGATAAGATCCGCTCTCATTCGATAGATAATGTTCACACTTGATGCTCAAATATCTCTCGTTCTCTCTCTTACAATCTTTGTCCCTAAAACTGAGTTCTGGGCCTCTATTTATAATCGGCGCCACTCTGAAAAATCAGCGTCGACCGAGTACCAGTCGGTGCCGATCACGGAACAGACTCTCGAGATGGCCAAAAGGAGTGATTTCTGGAAAGATAAGAGTGATCCCTCCACCTCAAATACGGGAAATATCCTACTTTGGGAGGAGGAGAAATAGGGGGGATATATGGATAGAATAGATATGGGGTAGATAAGTGGTTAAGATATATAGAAAAAGGTGTAATCAAATAGTTAATATTTAATTACTTACGAGTAAAACATAAAGGGGTGAATTAAACTTAGGATAGGTGTTTAAATCCCAAATTGAATAATACCCCAAGGGGAAAGTGGTGATATAAACATGCCTCAGGTTACATGAGAGAGTAAATGCACACGAGGGACACTAAATTGGATAACCAATTTTAGCTGTCTACATTTTGCCCCTTTTTGTCAAGTAACTTGCGATAAGCAAGGTTGTGAGACAAAAACAAGGAGGTGGAAGAAAGGAAGAAAAAGTGATGATGTGATCCCCCTCAAACTAGGGATGGGATGAGTGATAGAACAAACGATCCCAAGTTTGAAAAAGGTAGATGAAAATGCAGGATGCCCCAGCTGGATGTCTGGAGTAGATCTGATCATTAATGATGCGCAAACATAAATAAAGAGGCAACCGCCTAAGGAACTCACATTGGTAGGGGTAGCACTAGACGGTCTCCTCATGAGACGATGTTAGTACCTACAGACCCATGAGTGTAAGGAGGGATGCAAAATAGTCAGCATCTAAAGAGAGACACATTGGGAGGGACAACTAGACAGTCTGTAAAGCAGATGACGTTAGTGCCTACAGACCCGTTAACTCTAAGCTACCAAAAAAGTGTGAGTTCCCCATGCAAAGGGAAAAAACTCGAAATGGATGATAATATCAAAAAAGTATGCACCAAAAGGTAACACCCGGCGCACAATAATGACCAGATAAATAAGCCAAGAATAAACACAATGGAAAACAGATATGGAAAATCGGCGGTGATCACACTAATCGGCGCCGACCTAAATAAACGGTGCCGACCAAAAAAATTAGCGCCGACCGTTCACAGCACATAAATATGCGAACGAAAAACGTGAACGATTTATTTACACCACGACGATTGATTCAGAGAGAGTCAAAAATTGGATTTGAACACCATGGAAGCCTCTGGAAGAAGTCAGAAGTGGAGAAGGACACGACCTGGGGTAAGTGGTTCTTCTTGAACCTTTCATATTTATTTTATTTTTTTTCTTTTTATTTTCTTTTTGGTTTTTTTTATGGGAGGCCAGAGTGTGTTTTACATCCGGCCAAACAATTAGCGTCGATTGGTAGAATTGACGCCGATTTAATGTAAGCGGTGCCGATTAATATTAATTGGCGTTGACCACGTATTAACGACGCCGATTGGATAGAGCATGTGGATGAGAATGATAAAATTTGTTTTGGATGTTCGGATTTGGGTAAATATGAAGCTAATATGGCTCTTGATGTCGTGGATGCAGGCACGAGAGGTACTACACATGAGGGATGCTATTTCTGAGTTACTGGAGACCATTCTCCTTGACATCACTGACGCAGATTGGTGCCACTTAGAGTTAGCCAGTCTCAGGGGCTTTCGGTACTACAGACGAGTGCCGCGAGATGTAGAGTTGATGCGAGCACTAGTGCGACGATGGGATAGCCAGACTTGCACTTTTTGGTTCAGGATGGGTGAGATGACCATCACCCATGAGGACATATATAGGATTTTAAGGCTACCGATCACTGGGGACCCGATAGAGATTATGCCACGAGAGCAGCAGCAGAGGGCCCTAGTTCAATTGTATGGAGACAGGGCAGATGATTCAGAGATAGTATCCAGGGTAGTGAGGATAGCCTTGCAGTATAGACAAGATGTTCCCAGGAGCAGACGGATAGTGTTGATTCAGATGGCGATCTCCTATTTTTCTTTACCAGATTCAGGAGGTGGGAGATTCCCACTGTTATTACTAGATTGCGTTTGTGACATCCTGCAGTTCAGACAGGTGTTCGCCTTTACTGATGCCTTGATAGCTCAGATATATTATGAGTTATGGATGTATACCACTAGCCGGAGGACAGGTATTGATGTCAGTTTTGTGCTCCATTGCTGGGCATATGAGCACATAGCAGTGATCAGGCCATCCGGGCTTCCTTGGATGCTAGCAGTAGTGGGAGCTATTGATTACGGATTCTGGTGATGGCGGGCCGATATGGCCTTGGGAGATACAGGGAGATCTGCAAATTGGTATGTTGAGCATTTCAGGACGCTGACACTAGAGCAGGTCATCTGGAGACCATATCAAGTATTTCCGACATGGGCCGGTTAGGATGCTCACCTGGTGGGATTGAGATGGAGCAGGGTGGTTAGGGGCCGCAGGATTGATATGTGGAAGCATGTCCCGTTTATACGGGTATTGAGATAGTTCAGCCTAGTACAAACATTGCCAACTACTTACAGGCCTTATAGGTGAGATAGCAGAGAGACTGATATGCCGATTTTGATCTCGGCAGATCCATTGAGAGAGGCCCCACCCTCCACAGAAAATGATGATGACACTGGAGTGGATGATGGTTATGCGGCATGGCATGCGACAGAGCTACCACGACACCTTCCGGCATCTATAGATGCCAATGAGGAGGATATGGCTACAGTGCTGAAGAGACTAGAGGGAGTGCACACCACCCTGACACATACACACCAGGTGGCTCTCGAGGAGATCAGAGCTCTGACAATGGAGAGGGATGCCCTGATTTTGGAGAGAGACACCACTCGCCAGGAGCAAGATATAGCGATCCAACAGAGGGATCGCTACCATCGACATAGGGAGGCCCTCAGGGCCAAATATGGTGAGACAGGTACCATGTCAGAGTCTGGGACACAAGGCATGACCATAGGAGGGGCACCACCAGTAGTACCAGCAGCACCACTACGAGCACCTGGTACCATGAGCCTGAGTACATACCAGTCTCTTCTCGTTGAGGTGAGATACTACGAGGATGCCCTCGCGTAGCATGCCCCAGATGTGCCTCGATACGAGGCGAGGAGGAGGTCAGTGACAGCCACAGTGAGTAGGGCATCAGAGGGAGGGAGCACCGGGAGAGACCGAGGTGGGCAGAGGCCTCCAACAGCAGGCGCGTCTAGCTCGATAGGCCGCGGCCATGAGAGACAGCCTGGTCCAGAGGAGGGTGGAGGAGATAGTGTTTTCCATGCATCAGATTTTACGATATAGAGATTGATGTATTTTTTATCAGTGTAGTGATGTAACCTCGATTGGAAGGCATTTTATAGATGGCTTGATTGAGAGCCACCCATTTTTTGTTGTACAAAAACTCATGTATATATATAGATTCATCATTTCCTTTGTCATATGATTGTTCTCCTGCTTTTAATTTTGATATACATGGATAGATGGAGTGTAATTCTGATGGATATAGACATAGACTGATAGATGATTGGATAGACATAGATGTAGAGGACATAAATAGATGTGATTTGATGTGATTGATATGTGGATTTAACTTGATTGAGAAAATAGATAAAGATAGATGTAATGTTACTTGGATAGACAAGTGATTAGATGATGTGGTGGGAGTTGATAGTTGGAATGGATTTGATATTTTTTTAGATTTTTAATTAAATTTTGATGAAAATAGATAGATAGACCCACATGTGTTTATAATAGAGGTGATGAGATGTGTTTTGGACAAAGTAGATCAGATGAAATTAGATAAATGATAAAGTTTGATTAAATTAACATGTTAAATGTTAATTCAACTGGATGAAATAATTGGAAATACTCTCTGTGAGAGCCAAGGACGTAATGAAAACAACCTTGATTAGAAATAAAGGAAATACACCCAGATAAGAAGAAAAATGATACGCTGGACTCCCAACCGAACATAAATAGAATCAAAAATTGGATAGGAAACCAAAAGATCATGCATACAAGGCCCTATATGAGGTTAAAATAAACTTGACACTAACTAGCCACAAACCATATTTAGGAGGGAAAGGAAAGGAGAAGTAAGTAGGTATCTCATTGAAATTTACAAGGGACAAAATACATGTTCATACTAGGAAAATAGGATTCTCCATATGATCGACAAAAGGTCTTATATCTCAGCTTCATGATTTCTGGCAGAAAAGCAAACTAATCAATGCAGGAAGTTTGTGAGATATGGAAAGACTGATCAATACAGAAAGTCTTTTAGTGATGCTAAAAAGTGTATAAATTGACTGAAAGGCTGATCAATGCAAGAAGCCTTGAGTATTCCTTTGAGAAACAGACGTCCTTCAAGGGAGCGGTCTGTATTTTAAATTTTAATGATAGCCATCCTTCGAGGGCATGGTCTATATCTTTTGATTCATTTGATAATGTATGGATAGCTATCCTTCAAGGGATCAGTCTATCTTTTTTTTTTGGATAGCATCTTCTTCCTCTTCTTTTTTTTTTTTGAAATTTTTTTTGGAAGAAGCTGAGTTTAGACCTTGTTATATCAGATAGAGGGGAAGAAAATGTATAAAGAGCACACACTCATGCCCCGAGTAGATCCGATTAAGATAAGCACTTAGGAAAAATGAAGCAGTGATTAAGGTACTCCTACCATGAGGAGAAACATATCCAGAAGAAAAATGCTTTGAGTAGAGCCATGATACTCATATTTAAGGTAAAAAAGACAATAGGCGGAGATCCACATAATTTCAAATCACCATGAAAGTATATGACTGGTTATTTGAGGGATGAAAGATCTGTCTTGTGATTAGATTTGTGTAAGATAGATTTTAATAGTAGAAGGGCCGTAGATGCAAGGCATTAAGAGGTTCCACTTCAGGTATACCATCCATGGAAGATAAACGATAAGCCCCCGACCCATATTTATGAGTGATAACGTACGGACCCATCCAGTTGGGAGAAAACTTACCACGCTAACTCCTTTCGAGTGTAGTGACATTTTGGTTTTCCTTAAGAACAAGATCACCAATTTTGAAGTCACGGTGCTGCAAGTGCTTGTTATAAGCATGTTTGACACGCTCAAGATAGACTTGATGATGTTCAAGAGCATTGAGACACTGCTCATCTAACAATTCAAGTTGTGCTAGATGATTTTGACGATAGCCCTCATCAGAGACAAATTATCTGAGAGAAACATGGAGAGATGGGATTTGGACTTCCAAAGGAAGAATAGCCTCAGACCCATAGATGAGAGAGAAGGGATTAGCACCAGTAGGAGTACGAATGCTATTCTGATAAGCCTAGAGAGTAAAAGGGATATGTAAATGCCAATCCGTACCAGCTCGACTAGCTACCTTTGCGAGGATATTACACAAAGTTTTATTAGAAGCTTTAGCCTGGACATTAGCTTGAGGATAGTATGGAGAAGAAAAGCTAAGTTTGATATTGAAAGAGTCGCAGAGGTTCTGCAAATCAACGTTCTTGAAAGACTTACCGTTATCTGTGATGAGTCTGTGTGGAACACCAAAGCGACAAATGATGTGTTGATAGACAAAATCAACTATGGGTTTAGCTTTTGTTGAAGAAAGAGGGATAGCTTCCACCCACTTAGTAAAGTATTCAGTGGCAGTAATGATAGAATGATGACGCTGTGAAGAACAGGGATTGATGAGACCAATGAGATCAAGACCCCATTGTAAAAAAGGCCACAAATCCGCTGTAGGTTGTAAATCTTGACTAGGGATATGCGTGAGATTGGAATGTTGTTGACACTTGATGCATTTCTTAGTGTATTCACAACAATCTTGATTAAGAGAAGGCCAATAATATCCCAAACGCAAGATGTGTTTAGCTACGGCCAAGCCACTAAAATGGCCACCACAGATACCATCATGGACCTCCTGGATAGCTTTAGATGATTCAAGGGTTTTGAGGCACCGAAGCAAAATACCATCAAAGCCACATTTGTAGAGGATCCCACCTAGAATAATATAGCAATTAGCGCGTAGGATAAAAGATCTTCTACCATTGGAAGTCAGATCAGGAGGAAGCACCGAATGAGATAAATAATCAACGATCTGTTGATACCACTCATCCTGAGTATGGGTTGTTACAGCATGGATTGAAGTTAGTTGCCTAAGATGAGATGGTTGATCTAATCGTTGCATAGCCACATAAAGTCACGAGTCCTCGGTAAAAGGTGGGATAAGTGAGGCTAACGAAGCCATTGTATCTGTGAATCGATTCGTAGTGGGAGGAATATCTTGGATAGTGAATTTATCGAAAGATTGGAGTTGAACGATAATGATATCACGATATTTTTGAAGGATATCATTCCTACATTGATAGACACCCGTGACTTGATTAACGATGAGTTCAGAATCACCAAAGATGTCAATATGACAAGCTCCAAGATTAATGGCATTTTGAAGACCCAAGACAAGAGCTTCATATTCAACCATATTATTGGTGCACTCAAAGTTCAATTTGTGTGCGCTTGGGATAGGCGTACCCCAAGGAGGAATCATCATGAAACCTGCACCTCCCCCTTGCTGGCATTTGGATCCATCAAAGAAGATCTTTACTTTAAATGGAGACAGACCAAAATCAACTTGTTGGATATATTCATCAGGGAATTGAGCAAGGGGGACTTGAGTGTCCGGAAGAGGAGCATGAGCTAATTGATCTATAATGACCTGACCCTTGATATACTTTTGCGGGATAAACTCAAGATTAAATTTTGTCATAAGCATGAGCCAACGAGTGATACGATCATTGTGATAAGGCTTCACATGAATTGTCTTGAGTGGATTGACACTTGTGACAATGTAAGTTTTGTGATTAAGGCGGTAATGATGAATCTTAGAAGTTGCGAAGAAGATAGCACAACACAACTTTTCAACTTTGGAATAACGTGTTTCATACTCATGGAGGGTGTGACTAATGTAATAGACAGCTTGTTCTTTACCGCAAGCATCCCGATGCGAGATCATGGCTCCCAGAGCATGGTCAGTCATAGAGATATAAAGATAAAAAGGCTCCCCCTTGCGTGGAGGTGTAAGCACAGGTGGAGAAAGAAGATAAGCTTTGAGATCATCAAAGGCCTTTTGGTAATGCTCATCCCATTCAAAATGAACATTCTTATGGAGGAGATGATGAAAAGGTTGACAACGATTTGACAATTATGAGATAGAATGACGCATTGATTGAAGACGTCCTTGGAGACTGCAGATTTGCTTTAAGTTAGAAGGGGGAGGAATCTCAAGGATAGCTTTTATTTTTGTGGGGTCTACTTCAATACCCCTAATGGAAATGATAAAACCTAAAAGTTTACCAGTGAGAATGCCAAACACGCACTTAGATGGATTTAAACGAAGACAAAAGTGAATAAGCCTCTCAAAGATAGGTGCAAGAATGAAAAGATGATCCTGACAATGTTTGGATTTACCGAGGAGATCGTCGACGTAATCTTCCACAGTTTTGTGTAAGAGATCATGGAAGATGTAGGTCATTGCTCGCTGATAGGTTGCTCCTGCGTTTTTAAGACCGAAAGGCATGACATGATAACAAAAGGTCCCCCAAGGAGTTATGAAAGAAGTCTTATGTTGGTCTTCTAGTGTGATGAGAATTTGATTATACCCAGAGAAACCATCCATAAGAGAAAGCATCTCATGACCCGTAGTTAAATCCATGAGTTGGTCGATATTAGGTAGAGGAAAATCATCTTTTGGACAAGCAAGATTCAGATCCTAGAAGTCGGTACAAATTCAAATTTTCCCAGTAGCTTTAGTTATTGGTACTACATTGGAAACCCATTGTGGATAATCAATGGGTTGGATGAAGTTAGCTGAGAGCAAGTGCTGCAATTCTTCTTTAACAAGAAGAGCTACTATAGGGTGCATTTTACGTAATTTTTGTTTAACCAGTTTGATGTCGGGAAGAGTAACGATATTGTGGACCACGATATCGGGATCGAGTCCTGGCATATCCTCATATGTCCAAGAAAAGGCTTGACGATGGTTGGAAAGAAAGTGGTAAAGTCTCCTAACTCCTGTGGATTAAGGGATTGGCCGACCTTAATGATGCGAGGGTCTTTAGAAGTCCCTATATTAAGGTCAACTGTGGCTTCTTTGAGAAGCGTAGATGTGTCAGAAGGAATGGTTTTAGGAAGATAGGAATCTTCTGCCCCCAAATAGGTGAGGATAGAATCATCATCTGCACAGTGGATAGTGTTGATAGTAGGAGAGTCGTCTCCAACTATTTCAGGGAAAATTAAAGGTATGGAAGCGGACCTGTCATTAGTCTTATAGGCTAGTGGCCCTAAGGAAATGGTATTGACTAAAAAAAAGTTAGATAGGATTGAAATGGTGTAGTCCAAATCGAGTGATGCTTCTCACTTAGCAGGAGAAGATGGTTCCTCAATAGGAAGAGGCTCATCGAGAACAGTGACGCTGGCTTTTGAAAGAGGTTTAAATCCTAAACCAAATTTTTGATGTGGCTTGAGAGTTGGAATGGATACGAGGTCATGCACACCTTGTTCATATTTACCTAAGCCAAAGCCCTTCCATGCGCATCGATATAAATAAGTTTTTGCAAACGTGGGATTTTGTAGACAATCGAACCCTGTTAAATAAGGTTTGGTCCTAGGAGGAGAATCTGGGCAATAGTGGAGGCGTATCAAGACCCACCGTAAATGAAATTAGTCTGTTGATTGGGTAGACCAATGGTGACGATGTGACCAAGACCTGGCTGATATTCAGGTTGTTTTTCTGGTCTACCATACTCACTAGGTTTGAGATGGGTGTCCAAAAGAAAGGAGAGGAAGCTCTCCCAGTGAGAAACGTTGCAATGTCTCTTCTAAATTTTGTACATCCGGTAGTTTGGTTTGTAGGTATGGAAGAAGATGAGGCCCCGTCAGGAGAACAGGCATTTTCCTTTAGAGGGGCAGACACTGTGGTCATGTCACATTGCGCGAAAGGAAAAGGATCTCCTGGATGAGTATATATTTTTCCCTCTTATTGATATTTTAAGCATCGATGGAGGGTGGATGGGACACAATGCATTGCATGAATCCAGGAGCGTCCGAGGATCATATTATAGTGGAATTTCCCTTCAACAATGTAAAAGAGTTTGTGAAGCAGCTTCTTACCTACTCGAATGGGTAGGACCACAGTTCCTAAAGTAACTGCTAGCTGATCATTAAATGATCGAAGAGAAAAAGGCAGGGGTGACACTATGTTCTTCGGTAACTTAAGTTGATCGAATGTGTGCGAGGAGATGATGTTGAGTGCAACACCACTCTCGATCATAACGTGTTTTAATGTAGTGTTGTCGATTTGGACTGTGATAAAGAGGGGAGCCTCCAAATCCTCGGAAGAAAGGGAAGGAATTTCTGAATCTTCAAAAGAAATGGTGGTTGATGGTCTATTCAATCCATAAACCATCTCAAAGGGCTAGGGCTCATCTGAATTCACTGCGATGCGACGTAGATTATCAATCAAAGCCTGGCAATGTTGCGGAGAGGATTGAATGAGGTCAAAAAGAGACATTTTGACCAGAGCCTGGGTGAGTTGTTTCATAACACTCTCCTCAAATGACACGAGAATTTGAGCCCAAGGTGTAGCACGAATAGAGACCTGAGGTCTTGGGGCTAATGAGGAAGGAGGAACTCCTTCGGGGGCTGCAGAAATGACAACCCGTGGTTGAGATGCTGTAGATGAGGATGGATTATCATACTGTTGGGCTCTAGTGGTGATATGAATTGTGTCAATTTGAGGTGGAATATCATTTAGAGTGGAATCACTAGGAGTAGAGGTCTGAGTAGATCGTTGGGGCTCAGCTGGAGCTAAGATGACAGGAGATACTTGTTTCTCCTCCTCCAGCAAAAGATCACTTTCTTCCAAAAGGCTATTGACGACAGATTGAAGAGCTTTACATCCCTCAGGTATCATGACCCGGGGTATGGTGGTAAGAACAAATCAAATCAGAGTTAAACCAGGTAGGTTTAACTCCTTTAGGGTTATAGGGTTTAATCGGAGGAAGAGATATGGATGAGGATTGGATAAGTTGGCAAAGGATTTCAGTATAGAACCCGGTAGACAAAGATGAGGACAGAGATGATGAAGGTGCCTCTTTTACTTTAACAGACTGCTGAGGTAAAAGAACCTACATGTTAGGTTTGACAATATTTTTAGGGATCATCTTATCTTTTTAGACATCTAGAGGAGCAACCTTGGGCACTTGAGATGGAAGTAAGTGAGACATGATTGATTTCGGTGGAGGAGGAGCCCCTAAAATAGATTTTGAAGATGATGGAGATGTGACAAGTGTTGTGGTCTTCAGAGATAAGGGAGGCTTCTTGGTCGAAACTAATGATGATTTAGATAATGTCGATTTAGATGAGGGAGAAGCTTCCAAAGTAGGTATAATCGGAGGAACAGAGGGTGCCCTACTTTTTGGTAACGAAGATGATGATTTTGATAAAAGAGGTGACGTCTTTTTAGTAGGTAAGTCCACTTTTCGAGGTGCTGGTAAAGAATGTGTTGTAGAAGAAGATGATGGTTTTGATAAGGTTTGTAGAAGAAGACGCCTTCTCAGCGGATAAATCAAATCTTTTATGAGGTGCAGAGAGATATTTTTGCTGGAAAGCACCAAGAGTCTTGATGGTTCGAAATATGGCTTTCCTTTTTCAGGGATGGTGACAAATTCAAACCGCATAAGGTGATTGTAACCTTTTCGGGGGAAGTAAATGGGGAGGTACTGATGGCGCAGTGTTAGATTTCGGTTGTCTTGGTCTAAGTTCAAAAACCGAGCGTATAGGTGTTGGTGCTACTTCTTTAGATTTCCCCTTAATAGGCAAAGTAGCATTGGTGATGGAAGAAGTGAGTGATGAAGAAGCATTTCCTTGTGAGGGAACTACTTATGGTACAGTAATTGTGGGTGAAACTACTATAGGAAAGGAAACAGGAAGAGTCAAAATTGAAGACGCTTCCGTCGAAGTCGGCACAACTATAGGTACGTTCACCAATGGCATAGTCGCAGCAAAAATGGGAGAAACAGAAATAGATGTATCCGCGGTGGAAACTCGAAGGGATGTAATTGCCTCGAGCATTGAAAGAATGTCTGATGATGAGACAAATGAGGATGATACGGTCTTGGGTATGGACGGGAGATCAGACAAAGAAGCAGAGAGAGGTGAATCCGTATCTAACAATGTTGGAATATTCAAAGACGGGCTATCTGAAGATGGTGGAATCCCAGCGATTAACGAAGCGGAAGGAGGTTTTGATTCAGTCGATGTGTTCACAGGTTGCTTAGTTTTAGAAGAAGATTCTTCCGTAGAGATGAAGCTGATAGTATGAGTGTTTGGTTTTTGAGACTTTAAAGCATCATGGTTCGGGGAATGATTGGGAAAATGTTGTTTAAAGACATCTAGCGCTTGATTTGGGGTAGCATTTGGGTTATCCAGAATGAGCTCGCCTTTATCAATGAATTTCTGGACAAAATTTTTGAAGGTCTGACATCGTTCGATGTCATGACCTTTGGTTCTATTATAATGACAGAAGTCATTTTCCCTATACCAGAATGGATGTTCTTAGCTTTCATCAATATCCCTAATGGGGGGAAGTTCGATCATGTGGAATTCCAACATTTTTTTCAGGATAGAAGCATATGATTCCCCTAACAAAGTGAAAGATCGAGATGACAAGGACCCTTTTCAAGAAGATGAGGAGTCTCTTTGTGGTGTTTGATTAGAAGTGTTATTAGCTCGTGATGTTTTTAATATGATAGCATTGGTGGATCCCTGATTCTTGTCTTTAGAAGTGGAAGGATTTGATTTGGTAAACTGAGAAAAATCTGGTTTAGATTTAGAGTGAAGTTTTAACTTCCCTTGTTTAATGGCGCGAGATTCAAGTTTACGTGCCATCGTAAAGGCTTCTTCAAATGTATAAAAGGTCTGGATCCTTAAAGTGGAAGATATATGATTAACACAAGATCGAGTAAACAACTCGATTTGTTGGGATTGAGGAAGGGAGAAATACAATTGGTTTATTATCCCTCTCCAACGAGTGACAAAGTCTACAATAGACTTATCATCAAATTGACGAATGTTATAAAGATATGTAATTGAGATCTTATGCGTGATATTTATTAAAAAGTTTTCAACAAGCATCTGGGCCAATTGAGAGAAAGAAAACAAGGAATGTTGGGGAATGTTATTGTACCAGTCTAAAGCAGGACCTGCTAGAGACATAGGAAAAGTATGGAGCATAAGCTCTTGATCCTGTACTATGAGGTAGAAAGCATGTTTGAATGCTCACAAATACTGTTGAGGGTCCTCCTGACTATGAAATTTTGAAAATTTAGGAAGTTCCCATTGGGGAGGATAAGGCTTAAAAGCCATTGAGGGGTGAATTGGTTCATTACACACTTCTTCAAAAGAGTATGAAGGACAAGCCCCTTTGGTGGAGGCTTCTAAGTCTGTGATTTTCTTGAAAATAATTTGAACCACGTCATATTGAGGAGGAGGCACACTGACATGTCCTACATAAGAAGAAAATGGTGGATGTTGTTGAGGTGTCAACGGGGGGTTCATTTGTTGATTGATAGGATGATAAGAGGAGTAACCAGGCATTATGGGTGACGCCTGGTGGGGTATTTGCTGTGAAGGAGCCTGTGTATAGGCAGGATGTGAGATAATAAGTGGTTGGGAAAATAAAGGTTGGATGACGAATGAAGCTTGTGATTGGTGGAATCCTATGCTTGTTGACTGAATCGAAACAGATTGAGGAACATGGGTGTTGATTTGATTGGACATAATGGGGAACAATACCTGAAAGAGGCTTTTTACTGCCAGATTAGTTATTAAGGGTGTCGATGCTAGAGGATGGGCGAAGGTCACTGTTGCTGGAACATTGGAAGAAAAACCCGCTGGAGGACAAGAAGCAGGAATCAACTGACTAGTCAAAGGGGGTTGACTCATAAAGGGGTATTGACCTTGGGACACAATGGATGGCATAGATGAATTAAGAGCAATATGCAGGTGCACAGCAGACGTAGTCATTATATCCAAAGAAGAGGACCTCTCAGAAGTAGGTTGTGGAATAGTCGAGGTAATTGCGGCGTTAGGAATAGGTAAGACTATTTGAAAACTAGTCGATATGGTCGGTGGAAGAGAAAAAGGAGGCACAGGTGTGCCACCCTCCTCCGTGGCTTGAGGTGAGAAAGATGATGCTAACTGTTCTACAAAAGCCTGGGATGGTTCACGAGAGTAATCGTACACTTGCTGGATTAATGGTCCCTAATTAGATATTTGAATAGACTTGTGTACTAGGTAGTCCATGAGGGCTACCGGATTGTGATCGAGGAGCGCCTGAAATTCAGGATCCCCATAAGGAACATACTTTGAGTCGAAAGTAAATGATATTTCTGAAGGACTAGGGGAAGTTAGACGTGATGGGGTTGCTTTGGCTTGATAGAAAGGATTATATGACTAGGATGGGGAACCAACTAACAATAGTCCCAAGGAAGACCTGGGGGGTACCGAAACATCCACACTAGTGGTGGTCTTGGAGGAAGAAGCGGCTAATTGAGCCATTCTTCTAGATTGTAACCGAGTGATGATCGTCATAAACAAGCAGAAAAGAAGATTGACCTAACTAATGCACAGATAATTCAAGCAGCATAGGTGATTATCTCTTTTAAGTTTTTATGCTTTTAAGAAAGAAAATATTAGGGAAGGCCTTTTAGAACAGGAACTACTCAAATAGCCAAACTAAGGATGGTTTGGGGGATGTTTTGGTGAGGAGTACCGAAGGAACTTCAGTAAAAGACCGATACGTGGCTTGATATAGGGGCCTACCCCCACACTTCACACACCACTGCGATAAGGGATTTGGGTGCTTTGCCAATATATACCAGAACTTCCGTGAATTTATAGCGCGGGCCAAGTACCACATAGGCTCTTCCTCGTGGATGTCACTTCCAAGTAGGTGAGGCCAGGGAAATAATTTTTGTTTAAATGCTTTATACCTAGTGATTTTGGCTTTGTGTGCAAGGGTGAAAAATAAAAATCAAATAGTGTGACTACCGATTTTGATCAATTTTCCAGCCTAATTAAAGCTAGATGAAAAACATACATCAGAAATGACAAAGAAAGAGTTCTTTTTTAAGCACTTAAAAACGAAGTGTTTGATTTCAATGAAGACAAGTCAAACAGATTCTTTCCCAAATGTGATTAAATTATTTTTAAGCACCAAAAATTGAAATGTTAGAATGTGATAGACCACAAACAAAGAAAGTATTTTTTTTTTTTAGTTCCTAAAAAGGATAAAACACCATAAAAGAGAAATACCTATAGATTTAGCTCTCCAAGGAGTGTGGACTTCAAAAATCACGTTGTTGAGCTCTTCCCCTCGAACAATCCCACGAACCATCAAAGTGCTCCACAAGAAAAGGTTAAGCAAACACCAAACAAAATCCAAAAAGATATATCCAGATAATGGTGAAACAAAAATTTCTATTTTAAGGAACTAGAAAAATTTCAAGGAAATAACAGTTTCGCCTAAAGAGAAAGATTGAAACAATGAAAGGAAATGCTCAAGCAGAACTGATAAAAATCAGTGAAGAAAAAAAACAAAGCTCAAAACTATAAAAAAAGAGATGAACTTACCAATAAGGGACTTTGGTTGGGTCCCATCGGGCGTGCCAGAATGTTGATCAAGAATTTCATGCTTGTTACCTGTCCAAGTTAATGTACCAAAATAAACACAAAAACCTTGAAAAACTAAAATGAAATTGATACCTGATGGACAAGATACGAAGATGTAGATGGATAAGGAAGCCGATGTAGATAAGACGGGCGCACACGAGAAATTTTGCACAGTAGATCCAAGTAACCTGTGAGACACTGATGCTTGACAGAAAAAGACCACGTTAAAAGATATTTAGGTGGACTACCCGAGAAGCAGGTTCGGGAAGCGGTAAGCTCCCTCGGTGGATGTCAGTCCACATTTTCAATTAAGTAAAGAAGCATACATAATAAAAGATGTACGTACAGGACTAGATTTTATGATCAAAGTAATAAACAGAATCTAAACAACAGACAAAAAGCAACAGAAAATAGGGAACTGTGAAAACAAAGCTGGATTTTTGTTACCTATGTCCTTTTACCTGTCTGTAGGATGATCGGCGTCAATTATGTAGAATTGGTGTCGACTGGTTTAGATAGGCGTCAACTGATATAGATCGGCGTTGATCCAAGACAAAGTGTGAGAAGATTTGGAAATCGAAAAGCGAAGGAAATATCGTCAACATCTGCTAGATCTGCAGAAGCTCGAGAGATACTGGCAAGGCTCCACCTATGCTGGATGCAGGAACAGAGTCACTAGAAAATCAATGGAGATGGGCGATGTTGATGTGATAAGAGAAGAGTAACAGTGCTCCTCTCAGGGATTGATTTGGACAAGATCCGCTCTCATTCGATAGATAATGTTCACACTTGATGCTCAAAGATGTCTTGTTCTCTCTCTTACAATATGTGTCCCTAGAACTGAGTTTCTGGGCCTCTATTTATATTCGGCGCCGCTCCGAAAAATTGGCACCGACCGAGTACCAGTCGGCGCCAATCACGGAATAGACTCCCGAGATGGCCAAAAGGAGCGATTTCTGGAAAGATAAGAGTGATCCCTCAATCTCAAATATGGGAAATATCCCACTTTGGGAGGAGGAGAAATAGGGGGGATATATGGATATAATAGATATGAGGTAGATAAGTGGTTAGGATACATGTAAAAAGGTGTAATTAAATAGTTAATATTTAATTACTCACGGGTAAAACATAAAGGGTGAATTAAACTTAGGATATGTGTTTAAATCCCAAATTGAAAAATACCCTAAGGGGATATTGGTGATATAAACGTGCCTCAGGTTACCTGAGAGAGAAAATGTGCACGAGGGACACTAAATTGGATAACCAATTTTAAGTGTCTACATTTCCAACATTCCATTGATCTTAGTCCTAGTGTCAAGCCAATTAGACAAAAGAAAAGACTAGTTAACCCTAATATAAAGCCCGCCATGAGGAAGGAATTATCCAAGCTGATTAAGGAAAAAATAATTTTTCCTATCAAATATTGTACTTGGGTGGAAAATATTATCCTAGTGAGGAAGAAAAATAGATAAATAAAAAATTTCATTGATTTTAGAAACTTAAAAAAATCCTCCTTTAAGGATCATTATCCTCTACCTTCTGTGGAGAAAATTTTGCAAATTTTGGGGAGAGCTGAAAGGTTTTCCATGCTAGATTGGTACTCAAGTTTCAATTAGATTAATGTTAGGGAGGAGAATCTGTACAAGACCGTATTTACAAAAAAGGGTAACATATGCTTATCATAAATGCCTTTTGGTCTATCAAATGCAAGTGTTACATTCTAAAGGGTAATGGACATTTCTTTCAAAGGTTATACCAATGAATTCATCTTTGTCTATCTTGATGATATCACCATTTTCTCAAATCAGAGTAAAGATCATATCAACCATCTTGAGAAGGTATTTGAGATATGTAGGGAATATGAGGTGTCTCTTAATCCCCAAAAATGTAAATTTTCAGTCCCTAGGGGGAATATTTTAGGAAATATTGTTTCAAACAAAGGAATTTCCATTAATCCAAAAAGAATCTCATCTATCTTGTCTATTTCCTTTCCAGTTCACAAGAAATATTTACAATAATTCCTTGGAAAGATTAATTTGGTTAGGAGATTCATTCCTAATTTTGTTCGATTAGTCAGGCCTATCACTCTAATGTTGAAGAATGATTCAGTTTTCAAATGGACAATAGAAAGGAAGGAGATATTTACCAATATCAAACAGGAAATTTCTCCAGATCCTACATTAATCAACCCTGACTACTCCAAGGATTTTATCCTATATGCGTATGGAGTTGAGTCTAGCATTGTTTATTTTTTGACTCAAAAAAATGATTAGGGGTTGGAATAACCTACATATTTCTTTATTCAAACATTTAATGATTATGAATTGAAGTACAATCATGTCAAAAAACAGGTTTTTTCTAGCATGAGGGCTCTAAATAAGTTCAAGAGTATGTTTTCAACTAATCATATCAAATTTATAGTTTCACATTCTAGTGTGAGAAACTTTATTATGGGAGTAGAAATCAATCACAAAAGATTCAAATGGGTGACCAAAATAATGGAGTATGATGTGACTATCAAAGCTAAAAATATGGTAAGAGGTAAAGCACTCTATGAGAACTTCCTTTGGATGCTCAAAATGACTAAAAAACCTCCTTCATGAATGAAGATCTTCCACATAATGCTGAAATTCAATAGGATGAAGGATATGTAATCAATTATCATAGTTGGATTGGTGACACGACTATATTCTTGTCTACTTGTGCATATCCTCGTTGCCTAAAAAAAGAGAAGACATCTGAGACTATATTTCATTCCTTATGCACTAATTGATGGGATTTTTTTCAAGAGAAATATTGATGGAGTTTTTCTAAGGAATATTCAAGGTGAACAAGTAACTAAGGTTTCAGTTGAATTTCATGATGGTTTATCTAATTGAGATTTCTCTACTAATGCCATGACAATGAAAATTATAAAATAAGGTTATTTATGTCCCACATTATTTGCAGATGATCGCAAATGGGTCAGAAAATGTAGGCAATGTGCTTTCTTCACTAGTAAGAAGAGGTTGTATGTCCTTCCACTTTATCCAATTCAAAAAAATCAGTAATTTTACCAATGAGGTCTTGATTTCATTGGCATGATCAACCCTCCATCTAGTGCTAGAAACAAATGGGTTTTGATAGTAACAGGTTACTTCACCAGGTGGACAAAGGTTGTTCCACTGAAGGAAGCAACTTAATCAGTTATACTAAACTTCTTTGAAGATATTGTGAGAAGGTTTTATATCCCTCAGACTATCATTTACGATAATGCAAAAGATTTCTTAGGATCTAAATTTTTTTATTAGGATCTTAGACTTGAGATTTATTTGAATACTTCTTCCAACTACTACCCTAAAGGTAATGGTTTGGCAAAATCCGCTAATAAGAACTTGATTAGGATCACAAAGATAAAAATGAATATCAATCAAAGAGAGTGGCGTAAAAAGGCAAGAAATGCTATTTGGGATGAGAAGATCACAATGAAGAAGGAAATTAGTACTTCCCCTTATAATATTGTTTATGGAAAGGAATTCATTATTCCATTTTCACTTGAATTTTCTTCACTTGAATTATCTCAACAATTGGAATTTGAGGGTGCAAATCAAAGAGAGATCAGAATGGAAGAACTGGTTAAGCTTAAAGATTTAAGATATTATGCCATGATCAAGTTGGAAAAACATTAGAAATAAACCAAACAATGGTTTGATAAAAGGGATAGAGATCATACATTCAAGGTTGGTGAATTGGTCTTGAAATCGAATGAAAAAAGAGCCAAACCAAACATGGGAGACACTTTAAATTTGATGCAATTTGGAGTGGGCCTTATATCATCAATTTTTGTAAAGAAGATAACTCTTTTGAGTTATCAAACCTTGGTGGAGATGTACTAAAAATCCCAATGAATGGGATTTATCTCAAAAATTCCCATTAAGTTGTTTCATAACATCTTGTATATAGTATATTAGTTTTCAATTCCTCTATGTGCTTGTAGCACATTGCTTTGTTAGTAGTATAGCTTTCATTTCCCTAAGTTATCCAATATCACCAATCTCACCATACTGTTATCCAATTTTGCACCCCTTATAAATTGGTCTTTTGTTAGTAGTATAGCTTTTAAGGCCACATATCTCTTCAATCTCACCGTACTGCTATCCAATTTTGCACCCCTTGTAAATTGGATAGCTTCATAAATTTTGACTTGGGTAATTTCATGAGACGTTGGTGAAGAATCCAAAAATTTAGGTAATTTTCATGTTTGAGGCACTTGGAATTATTTCAATTTACTTCTCTCCTTTTCTCAAGGTTTAAAAGGATCCATACTTAGCCAAAAATTGAGAAAAAATAGAAAAATGGAGAAATTTTTCTTTGCAATATTCTACTATCCTTTTCATAAATCCTCGATTCAATAGAGATACAAAAGACTTAGAAAAATTTGGAAAAATTTAAAAAAAATGCTTTCCTTGTGTATTGTGGATCTTTGAGGTGCGGATGGAAATGGTTCCCCATGGAGTGATTTCACCCGAAATACAAATAGAGGTAGTGTGATGCAGAGTTTTGGGTGGGAGAAGGAACTTGAGAAATAGTTCTATCAGTGAATCATTTCCTCGCAATGAAGGTTAGCCCATAAACAAACAAAGTGAATGAAGTCAGGAAAAGTGTAGTATGGATGGGGCTTGAGTACGAAGAACTAAATTTCTAGTGGAACAGTTCTCGACACCCTTTAGTTCTCTACATTCATGAATGGCCTGCAAGGTGAAGGAAAGGCTGGAATGAAGGAGAAAAAGAATTCAAGAAATGAAATGTGATGCAGAAGACATTGAATTTGAGAGAATATGTAGTTTGGGGAACCAAAAATTAGGTAGAACAATTCCTAAGTTCCACCCATGGGTCAATAATCCACAAAACACCTAACATGAGCACAATGTAGACAAAGTAGGAATATAAGGAAATGATAGAAATAGTTCCAAATTTCCCTAGGCTCTTTGTATACCCAATATTTACACATCAAAAAGGAAATAAATAACTAAATGTAGACTATGGAAGAATACTAGGAACTTGTGTTCCTTCCCGAGCCCCTGGATCCGCATGGGCATAACGTTTTCTTTAGTTTTCCAGATTCAAAAAACTTGGAATTTTTGGAAAGGTATTTTCATCCTCTACACCATGAAATATAAAAAAATCTAATTTTGTTAAGGGTAGGTAGGTGAGAATGAATAAAACACTCCTATAATTAATGAACACAATTCTAGGTAGGTGAACAACCAAATCTAATATGATATGGTTCCTTTTCTTCTCTTGCAAGAAAAAGGTCACTAGGGAATGGATTTGTAAGGTTTTTCATACTCCTTTTCAGTAATTTAATGTAGATTTCTGGTGGATGAGAGTAGGAATATGAGTTTTTTCCTCTTCTCTCTCTTTCTCATTCTCTATAAATTGTAATGGGAAGCTCATTTGTGAAGCTTTGCACTAGTGTTCTTGAGTTTTTTTTCCTTGAATTTTGATTAGGAAATGTGTTTATACCTTATTCCTCAATTATAATGATTTGTGCATCTTCTTAAAGTAATTAAATACTTGTTTTGTGGCTAGTATGCTACCCTAGCTAGTGATTTGATGAATTTTCTTGCCTCTTAATTTAATTGCAGGTATGTTGTGTATGTTTCTTAATATTACAGGGTCTATTTCTAGTGTGTATTATATGAAAATGGGATTTTAAATATTATTTTTGACCGTGGCTTTCATTTCTTCCCTCTCCACCTTTATTTTCATTTATTTTCTCTCATTTAAAAGTGTATTTCCCCTTGTTTTTGGTGTTAAAACCTCCCCTTCATATAGGATTTTTTTATGCATCTTCCTCTCTCCATGGTCCCTTAGAATCATATATTAGTGCTAGGTAGGTGTAATTCCCTTCCTACCTGAGTATTTTAGGATTAGGAAGAAGTAGAGGAACTAGCCTTCTCAAGAGGTTTGTCTCAGTTCAAGTCCCACAACTTAGAGATAGTCCCATGTTGCCTCAAAATAATGGGTTGTCTATAACTTAGGAAAAGGTGTAATTCTGAGCTCCAATAGTGTCCTAGATGAGGATAAGATAATCATATTTGACTACCCTAAAAAATATCGACAAGAACCATCTTAAATTTTCACAACACTATGAGTTATATATTTCCCATGTGGCCCAAAGGTATAACATGAAAATACATTATAATACTATTCATGTTGGTGATCTTGTGCTCTACCAAGACATTTTTATAAAAAAAAAATATTGGTGAGGGACACAACTTTAGTCTAAACTAGTTAGGACCATACTTGGTCACAACAAGATTTTTTGCACTTGAAGGTGGGGAATATTATGAGTCTAGCAATTCTCTCCACCTCAACATTTTTATTTTTAGTTTCACATTTTGCATATCACTTCATACTTGTTATCTTTTATTTTGTATTAATTTCATGTCATCATCCTTACATATGTGTAAAATTTATTTGAAGTTTATATTTATTTTTGTATTTCCGCATGAATTTTTCTTTATTTCTTTCATTACTTTCTACTATTTCATTAATACTCATATATTCATTGTTATCATCCAAATTATTTCCTAGTAAAAATTTAGTCTTTGGTCACCTAGTGTCATGATCCTTTATTCCCCAAAAAACCTTAGTTGAGTGTAAAAATTTTGGTCCATGTAGAGTTCTGGAGACTTTTTTGTGACATACTTCCCTACATTCTCTCTTTTTGAGTACAAAACACTAGTATATCTCTTCCTTTAATACCTTCTTCACCTCTCCCATTGTAGACATCATATTTTTACCATCCACATACTCCTCACATACACACATTATTTTATCCAAACTTATCCTTATAAAAACTTCCTAAGTCATTCCTCTCATCTCGTAAAATCAAATTTTACCCCCTTGTAAGTTATAGTTTACTCATCTAAACTTACCTTAACCACCATGAAACCACCTAACCACTTCTAAATCATCCCTAACCCATTTTATCCCAACCTCATAATCTCAATAACTCACCTAACCTCTTCCCAAGAATTTTACCTCATCCCCATACTAAAAAATCGCATTTAAGAAGTAGTTAGAACTAATTCTAAACATCTCCCCCATATTTCCTGGATCACGTATAATTCTAATAAATCCCTAACAATTATAAATAGGATTTTCTAATCTTATTTCAAGGATCTTTAGAAATTCTTAAGACATTACTACATATTTATTTTTAATAAAATAGCGAAGTCATTCCATTTCAGTGATCTCTAAGTTAAACAACAACATCAAAAGCCTCCTTAAAAGACTGCATATAATCTATACAATTTTATCTCCAACAAATGTCCTAGGAGAACAACAATCAATAGTCAACCATATTAATCCCAAATCATCATCTGCAGGTGTTATGCATCCTATCAACATTATAAGGTATTCTTGTATTCTTTATCATTGCTTTTATCACATCAATATTTTCAAAATCATCCTTTTATATATCTATTTATATCAACTTGTCATTTTTAGAGAAAATCAACATTTTTATAATAATCTTTGACAATTCATTTGAATCACCCATGATTCTACTAAATCATCAGTGATTCCTTTGAATCACCTTTGATCCGTGTCTTTTGGCATATTTTTAGTCAATTATAGCGTTTTGTCAACTTTTATCAATATATCTGGATTTAACTTATCTTTCGCAAGTATGTATTTTCTTTAGATGAATTTTCTAGGCCAATCACACCCCATCTCAAGAATTTACGACCTTCCAATCATCCATAAACCTTTCTTATGGGAGAAATTTGACATCCTTCATGAGATCACATTGTGTGCCATCTAATTCGTATTTGACAATGAGGATATCGAGGATAAGTTTGAGTTTCTCTAAGAGATCCAAAAAGAAACCACAAACTACTAGTATGATTACTTCGAATCCATCCAAATAGCTTCCAAATTCACCTGTGATACCTATGAAGTGGAATAGGACTTTCCTTTTGAATTTGATTTCTAGCTTGTTATCTATCATATACATTTTTTTTTATCATTTTTCATCATTATCAATTTACTTCATTGTTTAAAAACAAGCTAACATCCTATAAGGAAGTCCCTTTGGATTCTTGGAATTGGCATTTTCTGAACAACTCATCTACCCATCTTATCTAGTATTTCTTGTTTACTTATCTCTTATTCCAAGTCTATTCACTTAGTAAAAGGAGGAGTACTTTTGCATTTCTATATCTGACCATCCTGACATTGTGACTTTCAGCGAAGGTATTGTTAAATTGTACCTTGTTTTTAAGTTATAGGTACTTTCTACGTAAAATATCAAAGACCCAAAATATAATGGGAATAAGAGATTGTACACATCAAGAATGATATTCAATATAACATTGGTGTATGTAGGCTATTATATAGCCATAATAATATACAAACAACTTCCTATAAAATAAGTGGTTTCTCAACAACATTCCTGTGAATCACAACTTCCTCAACAACTTGTTGATTTAGGTACACTTATATATTATTGTTACATAACAATAATATATTACTAACAAATAAATTAATAATGTGAACACTACATTATTTTTCTAACATTCAACCCCTTAGTGTGAACATTATTAATAGCTAATCTTCACCCTCTTATTGTGAACATGATGAAGAAACATATTTCAAAGAAGTTGAAACACCTCTTAAAATCACTTCTTAGACAAGGTACAAACTGCATAGATTATCTCTTTACCCTTGTAAAGGTGTAGTGTGAAGCTGAAATATGCAGGAATACTCCCTTCCTCTTTGGGTTCCTGTGGGACTTTCCCTTCATCCTTGGGCACCCAAATTCTGAATCTCCAAGATCCACAAGCTTGGCACTAGGTGGATAACCATCCCTTGATTCTACCTCGAAATATTCTCCAGCTCCCCAAAAGTGAGTTTTCTGAAAACATTAATCTTCCCCAATATTCTTGAAAGGAGTTTATTTAGCAAACCAACATATTTCAAATAGGAATTCTGAAATGAACATATATCACACACTACCAAAAAAGTCACCAAATCATCTATACGACATTGTTGTTGATGATTGCTGAGGGGTCTCTGATCAACCTCCTACCTTCGATGACTCTTTCCTCTGATGTCATGATGCTAGCTCAGATGGATTTGATCATGAAGCATAATTACAACTCAAACGCCGAGTTACACTAAAAATGTGTCCGTAAGGGATTTTTAAATATTTTTAAAACTTTTGACAATAACACTTTTTACAGTAGCATCTACCAATAATACACTTTGTTTTGACATTGACACTATGAACCACTCGACTTGACCTTTTGATACTATTTTATTTAACTTGAGACTTTATTAACAATTATAATAGACAACATAATAATAATTTTGACACTTGATAAATGTATTACAAATGACTTACAATGAAAATGGATAATTATTTAAAATGGAAATTAAGACTCATGATGAAATGACACACTAAAAAGATAAATTTTGGTATGTATTAATTTAACACTATGACTCTTAACATCATATCCTACCGTACAAAAACTATAGTCATAGCATATAATAATGATTTCCCAAAACATTTATTTTTAAATACCACTTACTCACGATGAAGGTTTTAATGGACATGATACATTTCTCTTGGAATGCTAAAAGTTTCAATGTTTAGGAGGCTTCAAGAAAAAATACTATCGGTGAAGATATATCCTATATAGATATGGAAAATGGAGGGGTCAAAGTTATCCAAATTTATCCTATTTTACAATCCAACTAGACATTTGTAGATCCAAGATTCGCCACTGATGAAATAATTAATGCATATAATATTGGCATCAGTTAGATATATATAAAAGGAGATAATTTTCATTGTCATGTATTGGCATGGGCTTCAATCATACAGAGAAAATTCCACGTGATATTTTCATACCATATCCTCAAAATATAGGTACAGATGGAAAGTAATTCAAAAATGTTGATTCCATTTAGCTAATAGATTTTAAATACTTGATCAGCCTGTACTTTGATCTACACTTCAATCCAAGAAAAAAAAAATTAGATGAGGACTTTGACTATTTGAAAAATATTTCACTCTATCGCAATTATGAATTGTGTGCAACCTTCATGGAAGATATACGACTGCAAACTAGAATGTGCAGGATGAGAGGAGCTCATGGTGTAGGATTGAAAGCTTACTAGGATCTATCAATGAATAGAATTAAAAGGGACCGAGTTGATCAAATGCACCACATTTCCTTTCTCAATGTCACTTAAAACAATGTGAAAAAGGATACCGATGTTAGAAACAAATGTTGATGCCAAAAAAAATATGCAGAAACCTGACGCAAAGTGAACAATAAACAATGGATACCAAATTGACATGTACATAGAAAGATCTGTAGAGTCACACAAAACATGATCTTGGCACCCAAGTCAGCTTTATATTGCATAATAGATAATACCTTAATCTTCTCCTTAAATTAATTTAAATAGAATATTAAAAACTAGTAAAAGACTCTCATATGAACTAATCACGCTTTGATACCAAATAATGGGAATCAGATATTATACACAACAAGAATGATATTCAATATTAAACTGTTGTATATAGGCTATTATATAGCCATAAAAATATACAAAAGAATTCCTATAAACTATAAGGTTTCTTAACAACACTCCCGTGAATCACAACTTCCTCAACAACTTATTGATTTACGTACACTAATATATTATTGTTACATAACAATAATATATTACTAACTAAAAAATACATTAATAATGTGAACACTACATTATTTTCCTAACAAAATTTACCTAATACATTCCTGGCACGCCCGGTGGGACCCTAACCCCTTCATTTTCTTTAAAATTTAACTTAGAGTTATTTTCAGGTTGTCTTATTTGTTATTACTAGCAGTTCTATAAAATCCTCTGTGATTTTGGCAAATCACTTGTGATTCCTTCAAATTAACGATGATCTCTATGATCTCCTTTTAATTACTCGGCTACTATACCTCTAGGACCATGTTTCCCTTTTTCTTTATTGTTTTGAGCCAATCCTTGTAAGTTTCTCTCTTCTAGAAAATATGTTTTCATAAAATCTAAAAAAATGAAAAGAAAAATTATAGGTATGATTTCTTTGGAATTTTATTTCCTTTTCATCACTTTTTTCTTTTGTTTTAATTTAAATCATATTTATTTTTTGGGACTTAAAACAAACCTCTCATATTTTCTTGGTCATCTAGTCTAAGTAGGAAGTTAATGAATTGCATTCACTTAATTTCCCTCACACACAACCAAACCACATTCAACATAAAATTGTAAAAAAACACTCCTACCCAGGTGGAACTACTTCGATTTCACCACCAAGAGGATAAGTCGACTCGATGTTATGGCTCAGTATAAATAATTTTTAGGCAGTATATTGGCTAATCACCCAACACCCTTATCATTGTGGGACTATGAATTGGGGTAGACCCCAATACCATTCCTCGCACCGAAACCAAAAAAAAATTAGGACTAACATACCTTCAGGTATATTGAGGACTCCTTCCTTTAACATCATCTGAAACCAACCATAGATTAAAATTTCCTAGGACCCCTATGCCATTTTTCACATTTCACCTTTTTCTAAATTAATCAAGATAATAAAAATCCTTTGGTGTGAATTGTTTGCTTATTTGTAATCAACTCTCTAGATTTTGTTTTTCTTCCATTTATTTTTACTTTCATGGTATTAACACGACAACAGTCACATGAAAAAAATTCTGAAAGTATGGTAGAACACTTCTAATATTCTATCTAAACCATCCAAACTTGTATTGAGGACATTACACGTCTAATCAACCAACACTGTGTGTATTTATCAGTATTACAACATAATCAAGAACCCCAACACTCTCCCAATAGTCAATCTACCTCATCTATAATTCTAGATCCATTAATTCCTCATTTCTTTGATAGTGGGGATCCAATATTTATTGATATTTTGGATTCAAACCCCATTTCACTTAACACTTATCTAGATGTTTGAGGCATCCTTCTTAAATAGTATACATTTGAAACACAACCTCTATCTCCAACACCACATATGACTTCTCCTGAATTTTTTATCCTAACCATGAGTTGATCATCCAACAAGTACATCCTTATCCCACTACCAGTGAATCAAAAACATAAAATTTTGTATCTTCATCTTCTATCATTTATTTCAACCTCAACGTTGTATCTTCATAGGATACAACTAATCAAAAATAATCATATTCACTAGATCCTTCATCCGGTTCCACCTCATACCAAAACACCACCAAAAAAGCATCATCCATGATAAGCCCTTTAGTTTCCTTCACCATCCAAACTCCTCCTCTAAGTTCAACATCTATCGCACTAAACATATATCATCCTATCTCCTCTCAACAACCCACATCATCTATCCAAAATGTATTTATGTCTATCCTTACATCAACACCACCCATTAATACAAGTTCTATATCTAGTGTTCACCCCTCATCACAAAAATCATAAACCACCCCTATCTTCTCTTAACACATACCTTAGAAATCTCAACCTCTCATCCACACCTATATCACTTTCCAACATGTACCTCAGTAATCTCAAACACTAATCAACACCTCTATTTCTTTCCAACATGTACCTCAAAAATATTAATCTTTAATTCACACATCCATCCCCTTTCAACACATACCCCAATAATTGCAACCCCTCTTAAACACATATTTTCCTATCCAATATAAATATATTCAACCTTCACTCCCCATATCCTCACAACCTACATATAATATTACTTTGAGTACTCCTTTTCAATATAATATTCCTTTTCCTTACCAGTCATACAAAAAACAAATTCCATTTATATACAATCATCTCAGTCCTTCGTCATTCACTCCTCGGAAAAAACATTACAAAATGACCCTTTACAAGTGTTAATGAACAAAATATTGAGTCTCGAAGCAGCTTCTATGGGTCCTAAAAACACATTATCATATAAAAAATTTGTAACAAACTAATGTACCCATCAGTACCAAACAAAACATATCCTATGCACTAGGAACTTCCTAAGTTCCTCAAATTATATAACAATGAAGACCCTCAACAACACATTTAGTCCTTCTAACATGCTTGTTACCTCATAACACATGATCAGGACCTTATGCTAAGGACATTCCCTATGTCCTTAACAAGACCTGATTTATATTGGTATAATAACATTCCTCAATATTCACTTTTCTCATTCACTCAACTCTTGCAAATTTATTCCTATAACACTTCTCAATTAACATTGCATTTCAAATCACTATCACCAACTTATACACCATAAAGTGATTATAAGACAAATCTATCCTAGACTTTGTCACCCACTAGAAGGGATTTATCAATAAATTATCATTTTCCCTCCCACAACCTTAGTTAATTGAATTATTTTCTCACTCTTGTGTTAAACATATTTCATCCACATTAATAATCCAATCCTTCCAAATGTTTGATGAATCCTTCACTATGGCTTGTAAACTTGAGCTTCACGCTCTCAAAGGTGATAGGGTTAAACTTAGATAAAAGAAACCTAAACTTTAATCTTCATTCAAATCATCTTCTAGCCACAAGAAATATAAGACATCAGCCAATGTAATGATTTTAAAGACTACTTCTAAGGAATGTTTGGCCTCAAAATGCACTTGTTCTCAACATAACTACACACCTATTGGTGAATCCTACAACACCATTTTTGACAAACTCTTAGCTACTAGTAGGATCACCCTTTGTCCCATCCTTCCTATCGATGCATATTTTTCAAAACCATCTTGGAATAGATATAATGATTACTATAAATACCACAAGGTCAAAGGCCATGCTATCGAGAGGCATCGTTTGTTTATAAATGCCCTTTTAAATCTCATTGACAAAGGTGCGTCACAGCTGGATAAACCAAACATACCTCTTAATCAAAATCTCAATGTTTTTAAAAAATCATTTACAAATCATGTCCCATCCACCAGTCAACCAAAATCCAATTTCATCCATTCCCATCTCACTCTTTGAGTAGACAAAGTGGAATACTTAGCAGAATGCATACAAATTTTTTGTGTGAGATAACATGGTGTAGTCAAAGGTGTGGAAGGATAGGGGAGAACACATGCATGAAATATAAGGGTGGATTTGGGACTTAGTAATTTTCATGTGTATAGGCTATTTTTTGAGAAAGAGTGTCAAGTACAAAAACCAGGTAAAGAATTGCATGACATGCATTGGCTATTTTTTAAGGAGTGGCTAGAAGCATTTTTCATGGGTGTAGGCTAAGAATAGATTTTCTACTGCTAGTTAACTAGAAGAGGTCTATTGTGAGCACACTTACATGTGTGGATGTGATTGTAAAGGCATGTGGCTATTTTTAGCATGTGACCTATTTTTGGAATTATGCTAGCAGTGAAAGGAAAGTCCCCACCCTTATAAGTATGTAATGGTTTACGTAGAAAAAGGAGGTGTGAGAACAAATTTACTATGAAGTTCTACTGTCAAATCCAATGTGTGCATAACTAATGGTATTATCTATTGTAATGAGCTGCTATGTATTTATCAAGTTTAATATAATGGAGTGTATTGGCTGAATCAGAGTGTTAATTCTGAGTATACTTGGTTCTTGCATGGTTGGTTTCATTATGGAAATTATTTAAATTTGTTATTGTTTAGGTCTAGATCTGAAAATGCACTGTAGAATGATGTATTAGTTATGGATCTGAATTCTTTAAGTCTTCATCATGATAACATCCTACAATAGCAACCCTAAAGAGGGGCATGGTACCTTTTTACGCTTCGGGTGAGCACCCAGTCTAGGATGAGTGATGTGCCAGCGCGCCTAGGAATTTTCTGGTAAATTCAAGGTTACATCATCTGTTCCATTGTCAGGACCTCTTTTTCAGTTGTTTTTAGGATGGTTCACGATGAAGACATACCAGTTGACCCTAACAAGTGTTGAAGAGTGGACATAAGATCTAGAAGAATAATACAAATAGAGGTTCAACACTAGATATGAGTTTAACACACATGCATGGGTTGAACATAATTTGTATGAGAGCTTCACCATTTTTCCAGTAGATTTATATGAGTGGTTGATTTTTTATGCATCTAAAAGGAATTAGAGGTATCATGCACTTATTTGGACACAGGAAGAATTGTAGGCCCTCTATTATGCTAATCTGATTTGGACATGCACTATGGATATTTGGTTTTGTGGTGTTCTAAACAACTATATTTTGGAGTACTCAATTTCCACTTATTCTTTCCCAGAGGTAGAAAAATTCCAATTTTTACAATATCCCAGGGGAAACTACCAAAAAGGAATTCCAGTGATGATCAAAATATTTATGGTAACCCTAAACTTGGAGAGCAAACCGATGGATAACTAAACCCCACCATGTGTGGGGGTAGGAGAAAGTTTGGTGAAATATGACAGACCTAGTGGTAGAGAGGCAGAGATAAGAAACAAATCTTAAGTATAATGAGGCATGCAGGAGGGAGATAGAGAAACAATGTGACATTGCATAGTGGATGGCATTGAGGAGAGAGATAGCTCACAAAGGAATTGAAGTTCACGTCAAAGAAATGGAACCCGAGCATCAAGAACTCCCTCATTTTGGAAAGCATGATAGGGAACCCCCCTCGTCCTCACATAAAAGCATGCTAGAAGAGATGACCTGGTCCATGGGTGTGTATCTGAGTCTACCTAGAAACCTTGCCCTTGCACTTGGTCTTCTAGTATCTAGAACAAAAAAATGTGAGCAAGCTAATTTAGGTAGTAGGAGAGCAGGATTAATTCATATTATAAGTACATTGATGGAAACACAAGCATCTTCGTTGTTGTTTGGAGGTACCTTTTCAGGTGTATCTTCCATAGAATTATAGTGCACAAAATTTTAGACTGTATTCTATGTGTAGTAACATTTCATAGACTATAGGGGTGCAGTTAAGTACTACTATTGGGACACATGGAACTACATCTTCTAGTCTAACTTAGGCTATAGGTTTAGGATCAGGAGGTATAGGAGGTTCTAGTTCCAGTGGATCTGGTGGTTCTTGAGGCAAAGGAAACACAAGAGGTTCTAGATCAGGTGGGAAAGGTCTACACCAACCCCAAAATATTTACATGGAGATGTCTCTTCATCTTCCAGAGTCTAGGGGCATAAAAGATACTACTGAACACATGCACATGTGTGAAATAATGTGGCATGTAAAAGGAATCATGACTTCTGAGTGCAGGGAAAGTCTATTCGCCACTACATTACAAGGGCGTTCACACAACTGATATAGAAATTTTTACCCTGATCAAACTTGCGTAGACTATGTAGCTTTAAAATATGATCTCCTTAAAGAGTTTCACATCCCTAAGTTTGAGTAGAAGAGTATAAGAGTGCTTAAGGATATTAAGTAAGGCACTACTGAGAATGTTATAGAGTATGATGCTTGGTTCAAAACGTTGTTATCTAAATTTATTATGATATTCATGCAAGCCAACATGCACAAATGTTCATTAGAGGCTTGATTATACCTTTTATAAGGGCACTATCACATAAGACATACACTAACCCGCATGAAGCACTTGAAGCAGTTTTATGTGCTAAGGCAGTCCAAAGTATAGACACTGGGGTGAGCCCATTTTTAGAAGCACAAATTGCAGCTATGATGAAGCAGTTGGAGAAGCTATTGGCAAATTCAACACATGAGACATGCACGGGGATTTGGTGCATAGATTGTGAAGTTGAAGGTCACACAAAGGATAGTTGTCCCCACAAATTAATATGCTCATTATTTTTGGACTGTGAGATATGTCATTTAAACCATGATGTTAGCCGCTGCCCATTATTATAATGCACACTAAGGAAGAATGTTTCTTATTACTGTAAAATTTATAGGTCCACAAATCATGAAATGGAATATTTTTGGCTGATTGGTCGAATCCATGATGGTATAGATGTCGATGTATGGAAGATATGAGTATCAAATAACTCTAAAGGAAAGAACGAGCATCGGGATCAGGATCATAATCAAGTGTGTTATGATCGGAATGAAGGGCGTTTAAAAGGATGTCGTGGCAGAGGTTGAGGATACCATGGTGGATTTGGAGGATGAGGCCATGGTTGTGGATGAGGTGAGTTCCCTCATGCAACATGTTATACATGAATATCCCCTAACTACTATAGGCATGATTTTCCTCAGAATATTACTTGTTCTTTCTGTGGAAAGAATCATAATTATGAGAAATTCTTGGACTTATATGAGCATATTAGCAAGTAGCATAAAAAATAAAACAAAGGTGCAAGGATGGTTAGGATACAACACGTTGTGGAAACCAAGTGGATTCCTAAGTTGGAACTAGAATATGAGGTATTGTTGGTAAATATCACTATTTGCATTGAAGTGGCGCATGCCAAAGAAACATTATAGCAAAATCCTACCATCACTAAGGAGGAGGTCCTGCATGCATGGTACCCAGATCCTATCCATCAGAAGGAGGTTATCAAGATACCATGGAAGTACTTAAAAATATTTAAAGGAGAAATCATGGAAGATGAAGCAAAAACAAAATCAGAAATGGTCCAATCTGATATGGATGACTTGAAATAAGTGTGCAAGATGTTATGCTAGGAGAATATCATTCCATTGTTATGGAATTGGTTAAAGGGAAACACTCTACGTACAAGTATTAAGACTAGATGGCATATCCTACATGAAAATATTCCCCCTCATAGCTTAGAATATGACAAGGAAATCACTCTGAATGTTGTTGTGGGTGGGTGGCTTTTGAGTAATATATTGATTGATACAGGCGCAGAAGTCAATGTTATTACTTTAGATGCATGGGTACAAATGGGAAGACCCCCATTACAGCCATCTTTGAATGTATTTTTCGTGGCTAACTAGACTAAGGCCACTCCCATTAGAGTGTTAGAAGATGCATTCATTACCATACATGGAGCCAAGTTCATTGGATATTTTGAGGTTTTACCACTGACAGAGGAAGATAGCTTCCTATCTATACTAGGGCATCCTTTGTTCTATAAAAATAATGATGATATTTGGTTCAACAAGGGTTATATCAGCTTTAAAAACAAGGAGGAGAGATTTATTATCCCTTTAACAAATGGAAAAATATACACCCTATGTTGAGCCCTTGAGTGAGGAATACTTGAACAAGATTTATGTATGCATCATCTGGGACCCAAAGGTACTTGAGCCATCTAAGGAAGTAATCCTCTAGTAGGAGGATACATATTTTATTAACGATACTATGAGTGTTTCTTGTGAAAATTGGGCTCATAGTACTTATGAGTTGGTCAGGCACGAAGTAAAAAGAAAATTTGTGCGGGACAACAGACATCTTTGTATCAGGAGAATAGGTAATAACTTAGTACCTCATTACACTAGAGAAGGAGATCCTACAATATTTCTATGTGCCATGGAGGAATAAAGGATAGACCCATTAGAGATACATACTGTGATGGGATATACCCTATACCCTACATGGGATAACAATGCGCTGGTGGGTGGTTCACAAGGATAATCTTGTAGGATGAAATGAAATTAGTATTTCTCTTGCTACTAGATTCTACATAAGTAATGCACCTACTTAGATCTACATTTATAATGGTAATCAACGTGTTCACCACCACGTTTAGTAGTGTGAGAGACTTTGGACGATGGGAAAGGAAGCTTTACCACCTTCGCTCTGGCTGTACAAATTTTATTACACTTTACAAATTTGTGCACGTGCTTGGTATGTATATGCAGAACTCCATAGAGAGACTAGAAATTGGCAAGATTTAATTATAGGAATGACTAGAGATTTGCATACTTCTCTACTAAACCTTCGGTAGAAGAAGCATTAAAGGCTATACATCACTTAACTATGGCAGATAGTTACAAGGAAGAAGAACTCATTCATGATTTATTTGATGAAGGAGAATCATGAGCACAGATTATTAGAGAAATAGAAATAGATGCCACAGTACTTAAGCATGATTTCCTTGAGAAGGAAAAAGGAAGAATGATATACTTAGTGGATGATGAAGAAGTAGAAAATATGGATGTATATCATTCAACAAGTGGGCATGAGGTGTTGGATAGTGCAAATAAGACCATGCACACATATCATGAACCTATAAAGATAAAGAAAGTCAATATTGGATCAAATGTTGAGCCTAAGGAGGCCATAATTAGAGACTATTGGCCCATATCTGAAGTGGTAACAATCATTGAGTTACTACAGGATTATTAGGACTTATTTCCTTGGGGTACCATGAACTTAAGGTTGTGCATGAATCATTAGGAGAGATCAAGATAAGTTTTAAGGAAGGTGTTTCACCTTATTCTAGATAATTTCTTTGACGTATTGACAAAACAGATAGGGTAACAGGCGTAGGAGGAATACTTGTTCAAATGTTGGTTAATGGGTTGTTGTGTGTGTATGACTTCTGAATCCACAACTGATTGTGAGAGCTTCCTTTTGGCTAGGAGGAACTACCTGTAATGTAAAGAAAGACCATCAGTAAAAGTTAAAAAATATATGTAATGAACTGCCTAGCGTATGCTAGATCCGAGAAGTGTGATACTTCCTAGATGGCTATCAATCCACTATTTTAAACAATTTAATGGGGTAAATAAGGTAAAACCTATTGTAATTCGAAATGATTTAGGTATCTCACTTAAAATAGAATAAGAAAGTGATCTAATCTAACAGGTTAGGTTAGAATATGATCCGAAGGTCAAGGAACTAGTTCTAGGTCTCTGCAGGTCTAACAGAGGTCTCAGGTAGATCACAGGTGAATGAGGGTGAGAGAGAATTAGGTGGATAGATCATTGTTCTGGGTTGTATGGGTGAATACAGAGACCAATGTTGATTAAGGATGACCGGCAGTGTGTAGGTGTAACTGGTTCCGATTATTGTGGAAAACTGGG
Organism: Taxus chinensis; assembly: GCA_019776745.2. NCBI lineage: Eukaryota > Viridiplantae > Streptophyta > Pinopsida > Cupressales > Taxaceae > Taxus > Taxus chinensis. Next base: position 287,282,774 of record CM034150.1, read on the forward strand.
AATGCCAAAGAACAAGATTTAAGTCTCCTTTTTGATTGCACAAAGGACTTTGGCAGGTCAGGATGAGGTATTGGGTGATTTGGGTAGGATTTGGTGAGGTTTTAATGGGTATATGGAAGGGTGAATGTTGGAGGAGGTTAATGGGTGGCTAGGTAAACAAAATATGATAATATAATGATGAAATGGAATGAATAAGAGAAGTATAACATTTACTTACTTGGATTCTTATCTTAGATGCCTGCGAGTGAGGGATAGAGGTGTTGATGATAAGTTTGAAGGCTGCAGGTGATCACCAACTGAAGGAAAGATTCTGCATGGGATGCATGTACATTCCTCTTTGCTTGGTTAGACCAGATCATTATTGGGATGGCTGTGTAGGAAAAGATGCTTGATCTCCTTCTTTGCATGCATGTTCTCGCTGGAATTCACTCTTACAAGATGTGATATCTCTCTAGAATGTGCTAATGTTTGCCAACTTCTCCAATCTTTTCCAACCTTCTGCTAACCTTGAGAATAAGGTTGTTTTGGGGTTAAAAGGGTAATTAACGGTGGTTCTGGCTTAACCAGTGATGGTTAGGGGTAACTGGCATCAATCAAGGTGGGATTTCCTAGGTTTACTAAAATAGGGAGATCCACTTGATTTCCTTGGATCTTATGTCGTTAACCCATAGATTAAAATAGAAGCTTCTTGTAAGCATGCAAGAATGTGGTTAGAAAGAATGTAGGCATTGATTTTTAGGGTTTAGGTAAGTCTTAGTTAATTATGGAAACTTACTAAGAATAGGTTTTAGGGTGAGTTGGCTTGGTGAGGTGTCTAGGTGAAGTGTATGTGTGGATATTATTTAATTTAAGATATTTAAATAATAAATATAGTGAGGATAATGAATTAATTTAATTTGATTAATTAAATTAATATTAGTGGAGTGAAGGGGGTCATGGCTAGGTTAATGTGATGAAGGGTATTTATTTATCGAGGGACCAAAGGGGAGTGTGACCTATTTGAGTATCTACATTTTTCCCCTTTTTGTTACATAGCTTGTATTGGTAAGTGACGCTAACAAAAATAATATGTGGTTGCCCCATGTGTGGGTGAAGGTGATCCCCCTCAAACTAGGAACTGATGAGGCAAGAGGCAGAACCATTGAGTGGTTTGATAAAAGGTGAATGTGAGAAAGGGTAAGGTGGGGAATAGGGGAAAAAGGGTTTAAGGTATACTCGAGTAATCTAGGTAACTGGTCAGGGTCAAAGGTAGCAACAGTCAAATGCACGCACATGTATAAACTACAACACACTACCAGGTTGAAGAGCAGGAAAACTCTACATCATTTAAGGTCGATAGGTTTATCTAAACAAGGTTGAATTGATTCTGGTATCCAAGGTATAAGATATGGTCAGGAAACAAAATGTAGGTTAGGCATAGGAATGTTTAGGTATGTTTTGGTACACCAAAGGTAGGGTCAGGATAAATGGTCACAACAATAGGCTAGATAAGGTCATTAGGCAAAAAACACAGGTAACAGTGCTATAAGTTATAGCAAACACATAAGGTAAAAGGTCACTAGCGATGGTCCAGGTCCAAATATCTAGGTCACGGCGTGGGTAAGGCTGAGGTATTGGTAAAATAATGAGTCCCCAAAGGAGGATAAGGTTAGGCAGTAAATGATGAGGTCAGGGGGTGAGGTAAATGGTTTGGGTAAACGTTGGGTGTGGAAAAAAGAGTGACGGGAAGGGTAAAAGGGGAAAATTTAGGGTAAGGTGTAGGTGAGGGTGACCGATGCCAATCATGGATAATCATTTTTAGTAGAGGTAAACTGATGATGGTTAAGTAGGGAACGCGACTGATGTTGGTCAAGGGTAACCGACGTTGGTTAGGTCAGGTGTGTTGTAAAAATAAAAACTCCACATTTTTGCTATTCATTTATTATTTTGTGAAGTGAGAAAATGAAAAAAAAAAGAGAAAAGAAAGAAAAGTGTCCAAATGAAATGAAGTGTTAAGTTGGTGGTGTGAACGGCGAGTGATTGATTGGTGAGTAGCGGGTCCACAAGATCATAGCGAGGGATTTGATTAGTGAGAGGTTGCGGGTAGCTAGTCGGTGATGGTGGAGGCCAAAGAGGGATTAGGTGGGCCACCTGTACAGTGACCAGACATGCCACTGAGATGATAGCAACATGATGAGGTAAGCACCCTACTCTACGTTGTTGATTTGATAGATTAGAGGATTATTTTAGTATTGGTTTAGGTGTTGTTTGTTTTTCAGTTTGGTGGGTGGGCACAAATTAAATTTAGGAATGGGGGGAATATTGGGTAAAAGAAGGAATGGGGAGGGTAATAAATGGGATAAGGGAAGTGAGTGGAGGTCCAAGGGTAGGTTAGGTCATTGTAGGTGGGGTAAAAGTGGTAGGGGGGAGGTTTTTTAGAGAGGGGGATTTGGGAAATCATGAGATTTTCCACGACAGTGTCTGGTGTCGGTCAAGGTTGGCCTGTGTTAGCTAGGTGGAATTAGTATTGGTCACCAAATAGGTGACTGATGCTATTTAAGGAATATTGGGGTCGGTAAGGGTGAACTGGTATCGGTCACCAAAAAGGTGACCGATGCCCGTGAAGGGGTGACCAGGGTTAGTTAGGATGAACTGGGACCAGTCGGCTTATTGGGCATAAGGGTCCAAAAGTGATGTGGGCTAGGAAGTTGAGATGGGTAGGGTGAAAATAGGGTATAGGAAAATGATAATTGTTGAATATGGATTGATACATGTAAATTAATGTTTTATTTTTATTGGATACAGAAGAGAGAGAAACTACATATGCGGGATAGGGTTCCACCTCTACTGGTGACAGTGCACGGTGTAGTGACCCCGTTGGAGCTGCAACATTTGGAGGTAGTTGGGTTGAGTGGAGTTTGTCGTTATAGACATGTAGTTTGGCATCCCAGTTTGATGGTCATGTTCTTCAATAGATGGGACTCCACGACCAACACGTTCCACCTACTGACGGGTGAGATGATTATCACGTTGGAGGACGTGTTCCGGATATTTCAGTTACCCATATTAGGTGCACAAGTTTATTCTATCTCCTCTGAGGATTATAAGGAGATGATTGGGACTATTTTTGGGGAGGGGATGACTGCTATGAGATTCCATATTGCCAGTTTGAGCTATGGAGAGATGTAACTAGCCCTATCGGAGGAGATGAGGCTAGTGGTTCTGTTGATGGAGGCAGTGTGCTGATATGCACTGCTAGATGCAGAGGGTGGATGCCTTCCCTAATCACTGATGGGGGTACTCTGTGACATAATGGTGGATGAGACCCACTTTTCCTAGGCATCAGCATTCTTAGCGTAGTTGTACAGGGAGTTGTGGGCATATGGGCGGTTGTGCAAGTTTAGCATGTGTTGTACATTTTTACTGCATTATTGGGCCTACGAGCACATAGTTTTTGTGTGGGCTATAGGGATGTCCCAAGTAGATGCATTCCCAGCGAGATTTGTGTGGGTGGGATATAGGAGATGGGTGCCAGTGATAGGAGAATGGAAATCTGAGAGGCCCACACATGATGTGGCCCATTTCTGGTAGTTACTGGAGGGGTTGTCTAGAGTGGACATTATATGGAGGCCATATGTGGGATTCCCGTCATATAGGCATATACATGAGGAGCTAGCTGAGCTCCAACTAGAGAGATGGATACATGGTCACCATGTCGGGCAGGATGAGATGATCCTAGTAGATAGATTCCGACGGTAGTTCAGGCTAGTACAGGACATACCTCCGCCCTTCCCACAGTATCAGAGAGATGATGTGGAGAGGCCCTTACCTCTACCATAGCCTACAATGCCCACATGGTAGGAGGAGCAGCCATTGGAATGGTGGATAGATGATCCTGGGTGTACAGACAGGTTTAAATAGTGGTGGGTGGCTCAGTTACGAGCCATACAACTCAAACTGGGGTAGTCAGATCTAGCTACCATTATGGTGCAGAGAGACACCCTACAGGGGTAGGTAGCTACTCTCATTACCTAGTTAGATATTCTGCAGACACAACTGGAGGGCTCAGAGGTGGAGGTAGAAGAGCTACGCATACAGGTGGCTAGTCTACAAGCCCAGATGGCTGGTGAAGGATATGGAGATGGAGAGGAGGGGGGTGGTCAGGTGGCAGCCTTACAGGCTCAAGTGGTAGGTTTACAGGGCTAGTAGGTCATATCCCAAGTATAGATTGGGGTCTTATAGGCCTAGATATAGGTATAGGGGTAGGGACCACCACAAGCTCTAGGAGCAGGTCTCAGTGCATAGGTAGGCGTGGGGTAGGGTCCCACAGGGTAGGTATAGGGATCAAGACCTATGGCACCACCATAGACTATACTGTTATCCAAGTTATGGGATGCCCTAGGTGAGGATAGGTACTATCAAGACAAGCTGATGGTGGCTGGGATAGACTTCATATCCTATGCCGAGTATAGGGAATAACAGGTGTCTAGTGAGAGGATGATATCCCACACTCACAGTGTGGAGAGCACAAGAGGTCAGTGAACTTTGAGGCCCAATCAGGTAAAGACTACCAGTGCATGGAGACTAGCTCTAGTTGAGGCGCTAGTAGGGAACTAGGAGGCTGAGGGTACATGTGATATAGAGATGGAGGACATCCGCCAAGATGCCTGATATGCAGTCACTTGATTTTTTGATGTATGATAGTGATTGTGTGATTATATACCGGCACGCATGCTGAGAGATAGTTGTATTAGTGATCACATACCAGCCTACGTGTCGAAGACAATGAGGATGTATGAGTGATTTTATATATTTTAAGCATATACCAGCCTGTGTGCTGAAGAGATTTTGTATTGATTTATTATTTTATTGTATATATGAGACCGGCCTACATGCCAATGACATTTTGTATTGTATAGTAGCCTGTGTGCTGATGATTTGGAGATGATGGACATGATGAGATTTCCATGTATATTTGAGATACACATTGATTTATATGATGATATACATGCTATGATTTGATTTGTTGATGTGTTTGTGAGATATGAATTTTTTGTGTTGATATGGATAGAAATTAGGTGAGTTAGGCATGATGGAGTTAGGTTGCTATAGGCATGAATCGAGTTAGATCTATTTAGGCATGGATCGATTCAGGTTAGTTTAGGCATGGATTGAGTCAGGTTATAGGCATGGATCGAGTCATGTTATAGGCATGGATCAAGTCAAGTCAGTTTAGGCATGGTTGTGTTAGGTTATAGGCACGGATTGAGTCAAAAGTAGGTGAAATGGTGATTGGGTATTTTATGCAATGAATGATAATATGGGTCATATGTGAGATGTGGTATAATCTATAGATAGTGATGATAGAGAAATGGTAGGCGTAATAAATATATGATGTGATAATTTTTAAAATATGAAACAACTTGTTATGTATGTGGTTTAATTTCCAATTTTCAGTATAAAAGGGAAACAAAGTTAGGTGTGATGTAATGTGAGGCACATGGAAGATGAATTGTTTAGGGTAGAGGATGGCTGAGCTAACCTCTAAGGGCCCCATGCCCTCAGATTGCTGCCTACATAGTCCCAAAAAAAAGAGATCTCAGGCCGATGTAGTTCTCCCATAAGCTAGGGAAGAATATAAGGAGGTATGAAAATGAGTTGGTAGGTTGTAGGCATGATTTGGGTATAGGTCAGTTATGGTGAAAGAAGAAGATTACCAAAAATGTAAGCTAGGGAAGAATATGAGAGGTTGGAAAATGAGGTAGTAGGTTTTAGGCATGGTGTGGGTTTTGGATCTGTTAGGTGTGGGTGGATTATAGGTAAAGTGATGTAGGTGATGTCAATTGTGACAAAAGAATAAGATTACCCCAAAAGTAAGCATCGAGGACCAAGTCCTGTATAAGGTACTTAAAATGTAAACAAAGATGGTTAAAAGATAAGAGGGGGGAATAATGCCACCTGATTAGGTAGGATCATACCGAGTAGATTAGACCTTGGCGGAGGTGATGAATGTAAAACCCTAAAGACATTGCATGATGGACTGTTCTATGGTGAAAAATAGTCACATGATCACCAAATGTCTAAGTTCTAAGAAGTCCCTTGAGGTAGTAGGAAATGGGAGTGGGAATGGTTTGAAGGGTGAAAAATTGTAATTTTGCATATGGTATAGGTAGCATGCGATTCGAGCAAGAGAACCTAGATCACAATGGAAAAGTCTATGACAAAAAGGTTGAGTGTTTTGACTTATAGTTTGAGATAGACTAATCGATGTGGGAAGTCTATATGGGATGAATAAAATTTAACTCCTTGAGGTCTTCGTGAAGCTGATCGATGTGGGAAGCTTTGGTTACTCTCATTTTTTTTTTCTTTTTTGAGAGCTTTAAATAGCTATCCTTCTATGGATTAGTCTATTTATAACATCACTTATCAAGAGGAAGATGTCCTTTTGAGGGAGTCATATTTTTATTAGAATTTTGACTCAAGGAGTTTAGTCCCATGTGAGGCCTTGAAGTCATGGACAAGACCAAGGTGGAGAATAAGACTTGTGTTCAAAAGGGAAGATGAAATAACCATGGGATATCATCTAAAGGTAGATGAAAAGTATCCATGAGAATCATGCTATGTGCAGTGCCGTGGTACACATATTCAAGAGAAGATAACAAGTTATGGGTACTCACATGATTCTTTTTTAATCATTAGTGAGGTGTATGAAGTGAATAGCGCTCAAGGGACGAGCATGGAAAGAGACAAAAGGTGAGGGAGGACTACAAGTCAACAATAGAATGGTCGAAGATGCAAGGTGTTAAGGAGATCAGGTTTGGGTTTACCATCAAGTGATGATAAATGATAAGCACCTAATCCATAGGTATGAGTCACGATGTATGGTCCAATCCAATTAGGAGAAAATTTTCCCCGTTTACTTTTTTCTGCTTTGGTTACATGTCAATTTTATTTCAGGACAAGGTCACCAACTTGGAAGGTTTGTTCATGGAAACATTTTTCGTAGGCACATTTGATATGTTTTTGGTAAACTTGAAGGTGGTCCAGAGCATTAAGATGATGTTTGTCTAATAAATATAGCTATGCTAAATGGTCATGATGAAAGTCATCATCATTGAGCATGTCATGGAGAGATATGCAGAGTGAGGGGATCTGGACTTCGAGAGGCAGGACTACCTCTATACCATAGACCAGAGAAAAGGGTGTGGCCGTAGTAGAAGTGCAAATACTAGTGCGGTATGCCCACAGGAAAAAAGGAATGTGCATATGCCAATCCTTCCCAGTATCATTAACCACTTTCATGAGAATCTTGTTGAGGGTTTTGTTAGTGGATTTAGCTTGGCCGTTGGTTTGTGGGTAATAAGGTGATGAGAAACTTAGATGAATGTCGAAGGCATCGAAAAGATTTTGCAATGTTTTGTTTTTAGTGATGAGGCGACGAGGAACACCAAAGTGAAAAATGATGTGGTGGTTAATGAACTCGCATATTTTCTTAGCTTTCGTGGAAATGAGTGGTATGGATTCCACCCATTTTGTATAGTATTTGGTCATAGTGATGATCCATTGATGATGCTAGGAAGAATGAGGATTTATTTTTCTAACAATATCCAAACCCCATTGAGAGAAGGGCCAAAGGTCTCGAGTGACCTATAAGGCATGAATGAGTGTATGATGAAGATTGGAATGTTGTATCATGGTTAAGGGTTGGCCAGTAATAGCCCAGGAGAAAAATATGCTTAACAACAACAAGGCCACTGAAGTGACCTCCACATATGCCATCATGAACTTCCTTAATGGTATAAGGAATTTCAGAACTTGTGAGGAATCGTAAGAGAATACCATCAAAGTTGTGCGTATAGAGGAGGACCCCCAGAATGATGTAATGAGAGACCTTTTTAAGGAAGGTGTGTTATCTGTTATAGGTGAGATCAGGAGGTAAGATGGAGAGAGAAAGGTAGTCAGAGTATTGTTTATGCCAAAGGTCACTTAGGTCATAATTAGTGGTTCTGATCTAGTAAACATCGTGAGGTAAATAAGAAGGTGATTGGAGTCATTGTATGGTGACAAAGATTGTAGAATCTACGGGTGAAGTGGGTTTTTGGGAAGCTAAGCAGGCCGTTGTATCTGCAAACTTGTTGGTTGAACGTGAGATGGTTTGAAGGGTGTAACAATCAAAGGTGGTCAAAAGTATGTCTACATGATTTTTATACTTTTGAAGTATCTCATTATGACATTGGTACATACCATTGACTTGGTTTATGACCAATTAAGAATCACCAAAGATGTTGATTGATTTGACATCTAGGGCATAGGTGACTTGGAGACCTAGTATGAGCACTTCATATTTGGAAATATTATTGGTACATTTAAAATCTAGTTTGAAAGAAAAAGGCATGGGTTCAGCCTCAAGAGGAATGAGGATAATACCAGCCCCACCCCCATGTTGACACTTAGAACCATCGAAGAAGAGTATCATTTGGTAAGGGGGTTTGTCTAGGGAAAGGGTAGCAATTGACTCATCTGGAAATTCAAAATTAGAGGGTTGATCATCAAAAATAGGTGCATCAGCCAATTGGTCAGTGATAGCTTGGCCCTTGATGGACTTTTGATGAATGAATTTGAGGTCAAGATCAGCTAAAATCATAATCCATCATGCGGCATGCTGATTTTGATAAGGTTTGGCATACATGAAGTGTAAGGGGTCGGTGTTGGTCACAACAAAGGTTTTTTGGTTGAGTAGGTAATGATGGAGTTTGGTGGCAATGAAAACTAAGGCTAAGTAAAGTTTTTCAGGATGGGTGTATCGGGTTTCATAGTCCAAAAAAGTATGGCTTATGTAATAAACCACCTACTCCCTATGTTTTTCATCACGATGAGTGAGCATGGTTTCCAAGGAATGGTCAGTATCTGAGATGTATAGGTAAAAAGGTTGATCATATTTAGGTGGGATGAGTACGGGTGGTTAGAGAAGGTTTTGTTTTAAGGCCTCAAAAGATTTTGTGGCATTCATCATCCCATTTAAAGGAGACATCCTTCTTGAGTAGATGATGAAATGGTTGACATTGATCAAATAATTATGAAATGAAACAACGAATGGACTATAACTTACCTTGCAAAGTTGTCGAAGGTTAGTAAGCAGAGGCATTTCAAGAATGGCCTTGACTTTAGCAGGGTCAACCTCTATACCACAGAGGGAAATGATAAATCCAAGGAGATTTTATGAGAGAACCACGAAGATGCACTTCTTAGGCTGAAGGTAGACGTAATATTTAATGAGATGGTCAAAGATGGTTTTGAGGACGGTTAGGTGCTCAGAGCAGAATTTAGATTTGGCTAAGAGATCATCCACGTAATATTCCAATATGTGATGCATGATGTCATGGAAGATGCAATTCATAGCCCACTGATATGTGGCACCAACATTTTTAAGGCCAAAAGGCATGACTCGATAGCAGAAGGTCCCTCAAGGGGTGATGAACAAGGTCTTGTGTTGATCTTCTGGGGCAAGCAGGATTTGGTTATAACCCAAGAAGCCATTCATTAGTGATAGCATCTCATGACCAGCGGTAAGGTCAACCAATTGATCAATATTGGGTAAGGGAAATTTTTCTTTAGGGAAAGCTAGGTTGAGATCATGGAAGTCTGTGTAAATACGAAGTCCCCCTATCACCTTAGTTACAGGAACAATGTTAGAAATCTAATGAGGATAATCAATGGTTAAGATGAAGGAATGAAAAGAAGGTGCTAAAGTTCTTCTTTGATGAGAAGAGCAATGCAAGGGTGCATTTTCCTTAGATTTTTTTTGATGGGTTTGGCATCGGGAATGGTGACAATATCATGGACCACTATGGTGGGGTCAATATCGGGCATGTCTATGTAAGACCAAGCGAAAGCATGGTTATGATCTCTAAGAAAAGTAGCGATGGCTTCCTTTTCAGTAGCATCTAAAGATTTTCTGATCTTTAGGATGTGCGGGTCATCTTGATTATGAATGTTGATCTCGATAGTCAATTGATTCAACATGGTTTGTGTCTCAGAAGGTAACGACCGAGGAATATATGAGTCTTCTGCACCATGGTGGTTGAGTATAGATTCATCATCCTGACATTGAACAACATTAATTGAAGGTCTATCATCATCTCTCATGTCAGGATACAGAAAGGGAAGAGTGGAAGGGGCCTCTCCCTTGCATTGATAAGTCATAGGCCCCAAGGAAATGGTGTTTATGAAAAAAAAACATTAGGAGGGATAGATTTAGGATCCATCGACTCCATCAGTGAGGGTGGTAATGAAGGTGGAGCGGGTGAAAAAGGTGGAGAAGAGCTAGTGTCCTTAATGAGTTCAATGTAGGTTTATTTGGTAGGTGGTTCAAGAAAGTCGATACCATTACGGTCATTATGTTTGTAGGTGGTACATGGAATAATGGTATGGTGGCCTTGCTTGTAAAATCCAAAACCAAAACCCTTCCATGTACATCGATACAGGAAGGTGTGGGTGAAACATCAATCGGTAAGTGATTGGAAGTCAACGAAGCAGGGGTGAGTTTGTGGCAGTGGTTCGGGTGTATAATTGGCAGTATCAAGTCCCCCATAGGTGTGACTAGTATGGAGATGAGGAGGACCATAGAGGAGGAATTCTCCAATGTCGTGATCATAGCGAGGTTTTTGGTGAAGGATTCCATACTCTTGTGGAGTAAGGAATGTGTTGACACTATATAGGTAGTACTCCCCTAGAGTGAGGCGTTGAAAAACACCTTCCAAGGGATAAGTGGTTAGTATGTAGGTATCTAGAATGGATGATGTGTCGGAGGTCAATGCGGAGGTGGAGTTCATGGATTGGGAAGCTGATGGGTCAGTCATGGAGGTTATGGTAGTAGTAGGAATGGAGGAGGTATGTGTGGTAGAAGCAACGACTGTACTGGTAAGTTGAAGTGTAGGTGAAGAAGTAAATATTGTAGAGGTGGTCAGATTAATAGGTATGAGCACATCAATGGGTCAGTAAAGCATGTTGCATGTTTTAAAAGGTGATGGGTCAGCTAGAATGGTATAGGTGTGCTCTTCATGTTAAAACTTTACACAATGATGAAAAGTAGAAGGAACACAACCCATGACACGAATCCAGGGTCTACCAAGCAATAGGTTATATTGGAATTCCCTTTCTAAAATGTAAAACAATTCAGGAACAATGTGGGGGCCCACGCAAATGTGGAGGATGATGGTGCCTAGTGTAGAGGTGATAACATCATTGAATGAATGCAACATGACTGAATGTTTATGCATGTAATTGTCAGGTATGTGCATTTGAGTGAATGCATGGGATGAAATGATGTTAATGCTAGTGCCCCCATCAATCATCACATGGTGTACCTGTATGTCATCGATGTGGACAAAGATGAAGATGGATGGGTCCGGGTCATCATTTTGGTGTGGTGCAATCTCTTCCTCTGAGAAGCTAAGGGAGGCCACTTGGTGAATAGGGTGGGGCGAAGATGAAGGTGGTGATTTGGTGAGAGAGGCTACATGATGGGGTGTGATAATGGAGGTTACGAGTGTAGGGTCATTGGGTAAAACCTCAATAGATTGAAGAACCTCCATGAGAGCTTGACAATGGGATTCCGAGGTTTGGATGAGGTCATATAGGGAAATTTTGAGGGGAGACTGGTGTAATTGTTTAAGCATGGTGTGATGTGTGACACCATTAGAAATGGGGTACATGGGGCCACGGATAGTGATTTTTGGTATGGGTACAGATGGTATGTTGGGTATAGGATTGGTTGGTGTATCAGTTGCCTTTTCTTTACCCTTATCTTTCTGAGCATGTATAGTGATGTGAATCATGTTTATCTGAGGGGAGTTGGTAAGCAGAGGTGGTGTATGGCGAGTGGTATAACAAAATGACGGGAAAAAACCTACCAGAGAAGAAAAACCGTGTGAGGTGAGTTGGGCACAATGACATTTGGGTGGTGGCGTGGCAAGTTCTCTGATGTGAACCATTTTAATTTCAAATCTTGGGGTGGCTCTAGGAGCTATGAGGGTGGAGGTTGTGGTTGTTGAGTGGGAAGTGTGGGAATGGGTGTTGGTGAAGTAGGATCCTCATCGAGAAGGTCATCGTCGTCAAAGTTGGCTTCGAGAGGACACAACTGGATCAGGATAGTTTTTAAGGCTTTACAATTTTCCACATCGTGCCCTAACGCACTATGGTAGGTGAAAATTTTAGTATCATCAAACCCTTTTGGCTTGGGTTTAAGGGGGTCATAAGGCCTGAGTGGCGGTAATTTGATGACATAAGTCTCAAGGAGGTTGGTTAAATTTTTTTTATAAGACCTTGCTAGTGGATCGCAATGGGAAGTGAGCGTGGATTTGGGCGTAGGTGTGGTTGATTGTTGAGGAATAACTTTCGGAAGAGGAGGAGTGGCTTGAGCTATGGGTTTGGGTGCTAGCTTGGTTTTGGGTGTCGGTCATGTTGGTTTAGGTAGGGATATAGTAGGTGAATGAGTAGGAGGGTGTGTGGTTGTTTTGACTACCTTATTATGGGCTGGTGGAATTTTGTTTTTGGATTGCACCTTCTTGGGTAAAGGTGATATGGGTGTACAAGGTCTAGAAGGAAAAGTAGATGGGGGAAGAGGGTTGTGATGCCTCCTCTTATTATAAAAAATAATAATAATAAAATAAATAAAATAAAAAAATAAAAATTTAAAAAGGCCTGTGAATTTGTGGGGGTGGATTAGGGCAAAGGGGGCTCAGGTTTTCATGGGGGATTTTTTTTTTCATCCTTTCGTTTTGATTTTAGAGGAGGGTGTCACAGCCAAGGAGGGAGGGGGAAGCTCAAGACTAGTCTTGGCGCACCCACCAAACTGCCCAAGGAAATGCTCGCCAGATGTCTTCTCATGGAATGCCTTGGTCCCAGCCCGTGCCAGCATCCTCCCATCCTGCGCCAAACAAAAACTCCCTTACCTACGTGGACATTTCTTAGAGCATAAAAGAAAGGGAAATTTTTTCAGACGTGGTAGTTACTAATGCTCTAGTCACAGGTTTTACACAAATCAATGTGCCTTTGGCGTTGTTTTCTGTGTTTGATTAATGAAAGAATGAGATAGCTTCTCATGGAATGTGTTTCATTTGCTAGCGTTTCCTCCATCCTATGCCAAAATGGAGCTTTAAAACTGATGCAGACATCTGCTAGTGCATTATGGAGAAGGGACTTCCAACAGAAGTTGTAGTTACAGGTTCCCTGGGATATATGTCTGCAAAATGTGGAAGCATGCACAAGGCTTGTGAATCATTCGAATAAATACATGGAAGAAATATAGTTCCATGGACTGCAATGATTGCGGGATATGCACAAAATGGTTTTGCTGAAACTACATTGGAACATTTCAAGCAAAATACGGTTGGCAGGTTTGAAGCCACACCCCACAACCTTTACGGATATCTTACCAGCCTATGCCAAGATGGGAAAATTAGAACAGCACTTGGAAATCCATCAAAGCATCATGGAAAGATAAATTTTTTTTTAAATGTCTTGTCAAGTGCCCAGATAAGCATGTATGCAAAATGTGAAGGTATACACAACACATGTGAAATGTTTGACAAAATACCTAAAAGATATGTAGTCTCCTAGACTACAATGATAGCAAGATATGTAAAAAAAAATGGGTCTATTAAAAATGCGTTTGGACTATTTGACAGGATGCCTAAAAGAGATGTGGTCTTATGGAGCATACCTTGATCATGTAATCTTCATTTTTGTTTAATTAGCTATCAGCCATGCAGGTTCAGTGCATGAGGGTTGTAAATACTTCGATGGCATGAGTGCCTTAAGTAGAATCATGCCAAGAATTATTGCCTCACCTCTTCTAAGTTCAAGCTTTTGAACTGTTCTATTAGAACCATTAATTAATTCTTCCTATGCATTATATTTGAAATCCGTTCCTCAGAGTATTCGTATGCACAAAAATGGATTTTGTTGAAAAGACGTCTAATCTGTTAACATAGAAAATGTGGTATCTTGGATTGGGATGACTACTTGAAAACACAAAATGGTTCTATTCGATGAGACATGGGTGCACAACGAATGGCTTGGTTTGCATGTGACTACCTGGCATCAGGTGGAAACAATGGTGGTCTCAACGGATCACGAGTGTAAACCACTTAGAGCCCCCTGTACCATTTCACTCATCATTTCCAAGCATGGTTCTTCTTCCCTTACCTCTCATAATTCTCATGTTTTTCGTTCTCTTTTGCAACTAAATAGAATATTAAATTACTAGAATTTTTAATATAGTTAAATGTCTCTTCAATTCGTCGCAAAACAATAAATTATCGTGTTGTAGCTCACGAAGTCATTATAACTCGTCTACTTTAAACCATGAACTATCACCCTCACTTTAAGATGATTTAGAAAACTCTTACCCATCTTGATCACTCCAATATTGTTTTATCAACTAGAAAAAAATTACTTTCCAGAAATAATGTTGACCAATTCCCTATAAAAAAAAAAAGAGGAAAGAAGAAGTTAATTTTTTTTGCATTTTTTAGAGACTTATTAAGTACCCTTCGTAACTCTGGAAATGAGATGTGAAGTTTCATTCATGTACCTTGGTATATGAGGAGTCACCTCAATGTTTTGACATATGAGATCCTTTTAACGCTCTTATAGGATCCCTGTTACACTGGTTTACAACAGTAGAAAGCTATTAAATCTAGAAAGTTGGTTTTTGTTTTGAATGGCCATTTGAAACCTGGATAGAGAAATTACTTCCTGTCTTCACAAACCTCTAGCGTTTATACTATACAATTGCATGGGACATTCAATATAGGAAAGGGATAAATTTTCGGGGTAGTTTGGCAAAGCCATTTTGTAGGCTTCCGGTCATCGTTTGAAGAGATCAAACTGAACCAATTTCGTCTTGTCGCTCCAGAAAACTTGTTATCGTTTGATAATGGTTTTCTAGTTCTCAGTCCCGTCGACTCTGATGAATTCTCCTTATATAGGGGAAGTAGTAGGAGATGTCTCGTTGCATGCTCCTCCATTAAACCTCAGTTATGGATGTGGTTTTCTGGGCCCTCGAGCTAACTTTTGTTCATTTTACAACTGGGCCACTACGACCAGTGGCCCCAAAAAACTAGCCGCCAAACGCAAATCATTTCTCTTTTTCAATTCCATCATCTGCCATGAATTCTTGGTATATCTGGGGACACGTAGAAAGTTAATCATGGTGTGCATTCTCATCAGAAGATAACTTTTGGAAGCAGTTTCTTAGCCTCTAAGCCCGTTTTGAACATTTTGTAACTAGTGAGAAAATGTAAAAATGGAAAGCTGCAGGACCCTCGTAGGGTTGCCAAATCACCCTATGGAAACTTTTAACACATGTAACTAACTATTTAAAACACTATAATGTAACTTGTTATGTGTATTAGAACTTTTGAACAAACATGGTGTTTTCTCTCTCTACCCTTCTCTTTCTCTCTCCTAGGTTACAAAAAGAAGCAAAATGAAATGTAATGAATACATGTCTCTAAACCTTTTTATTTCGATTGCAAATTGTAATTTTTATCTTATGTAAATGGGAAACTAAAAAATGATAATTATGATTGATTAGGGTGGATGTCATGCCAGCGATTTATCGCTGATATCTTGCTCACGTGGTTTTTGCAGGATGAAAGAATGATGACGTAAAGGCGTTGAGTAATTCATTGTTTATTTTTGGTATTATATTGAAATACTTATTGTTGAAATTGGTAGTATGTAAAATTCGCTAGATTAATAAATGCTTGAGAAATTGGTATTTCTTTCATAGATGTTATTTTGATCCCAAAATTTGTTATGGTAAAAGTGGAATACAAATGTCAAAAGGAATTGAAATTTATACCTTGTAGTGAACTTTCATTGTGCTAACTATTGGTTTAATAATTGGTGTTGTGTTTCTTACCTTGAAAATGTAATAAAGGAACCTAACCACAATAGTCTAACCCTAGTTCAAAATTTGTATATAACTAACATGCAGATGTTAATCCCTTAGTGTAGAAAACTGTGACCTTCAAACGAACTGTTACACCTCAAGGAACATCCTAGTTTAGGCAAATAAGATCCCCTGAATGGGTTGATAATCTTAGTAGGTACGTTTAGTGACATCGACATAAACCAAACATATAGGAGCAACACAGTCAAACTCAACCTAGATTAAGTAGAGCTAACCCTCCCTCCGTATCTTAGTGGATTACCTTGTTTTTTCCGATGATATATTTAAAAGTATTTTTTTTTCCCCATCGAATGAAATCCCTGTTTGATTCCAAATGACATAATTAGAGTTCGTGATATAGTTGTTCTATGTTTGGCATTCTTACTAGTATACTCTTTTGTCCCTCGTATATAAATGTCTTATCTTTGGCTAGTGACAATAGAGTGCTTTGATTTGTTATGGAGGGTTTATAGGGTGAATATGTTTTGAATCTTATTCTAATCTATAATAGAGCGTAAAGCCCTAAGTGAAAAATTGGAATTAAACTAAACCCTAGTGGATTAGGATGTTAACTTGTGGGTAGAAAACTATAATTTAACTCCTTGCATATGAAATTGAGTTGAAAGATGTTGATTCTAGAGAACCTTAGAAATTGTAATCTTGTCCCTTAATCCCTTGTTATGTCATTTTATGGCATTAAGGAATAAAGAATATTTCTTATGAAAAATCATGCAAAACAAAGATATGGGATCTTCGTGAACATAGATCACTTGTGTTCATGTGTAGTTTATAATGCTCCTAACCATGTACTTCCTTAAGATGTTAGACAAGTGCTTTCGTAACTCTTTTGTTTTGAGACGATGCTAAGAACGAGACCATAGTGCGATGTAAGAGCATGTCATATAACATGAAAACAAGATTGGAGATTAGGATTAAGGTCACTCTTGGAGTCCTTATAACTTAATTAAACATTTTCATGCGTTGCAAAGAATATAAATTGCCTTGGTGTGACCAAACTTCGAGAAAACAAAAGATATATAAATATAAATGGAAGTCCATAAGTTATTGAACTTTAACAACTATGGTAGCAAAATAACTATTCCGTGATCGATGGATGTTCTTGGGGAAAAAGCTATCTCGAATCTATGTCTTCCTTAATCCCAAGATTTCACCTTGACATCACGTTAGATTCACTTGTGTAGCAAGGGTAAATTTTAAACATTAAATAAATGTTTGAGAAGCATATTCTTAACATAAGAACAAGATAATTAAGTACTGTATATGTGATTTGAATTGTGCCAAATAAGCACAGTAAGTTATGGAAATTTCCATGATGCATAAAGGAAGCCAACCTAAATTGGTCGAACTGTAAATTAAGATGTGGAATGAACTTAAGATCTTGTAGATGGAAAAAGGAGAAAATATCCTTACAGAATAATGTTCTTAGAATGTTAATCGTAACTAAGATGCAATTGAAGAAATGATGTGTTGTGGGTTCTCTGTTCTTGGAGTAATGTTTCTTGTGGTTGGGTCATTGCTGGTATTCCCATTCATTGGAAAGTGTGGCATCCACATGCCTATGTTTTTTTCATGAGTCTATGTGAGTCGATGACTTATGTGATTGTCGTATATGTGATTTGAGTTTCTATACTTGGAGCCCTTGTTGTGTTGTGTGTAGCAATGCAGTAATGTAAGTCGATAAAAAAAATTTATCCTGGTATTTTACTGTTGTACATTGTGTGTAAAATGTGGGCACTACATATGGTATCAGAGCGGAGGTTCATGCTCTCGAACCTCTGGGATGGATTGGAGTTGTGATGATTTTACATGATGGTGATGGTGTTTCATGATGGTGATAAATATTGGAAGAGTAATGTGTTTTAAGAGTGATGTGATCTATGTCGTAATTGTGATAGTGTGAACACACATGATGTGTATGTCACTTAGTGCACATTTTTAATCATGTTAATGTGATGGGTATGGGAGTATTCTCTCTCCTTCTTGTGGATTCTATGAATAATTCATGTGTGAATTACTGCTTGTGATGAGAGTATTGACTCTCCTTTTTGTGGATCCAATGAGGAATCTGTGTGATGTACCGCCTTGTTTTGTGTGAAAGGAATGATATTGTGAATTGCAGAGTGTTGAAACATTTTGACCTTATGTGATGTGAAGATGTATTGATGTATTGCATGACAAAATTGATGTAAAGTGAATTGCAGTTTATCGTGATGTCATCACCGTATTGTGATTAGTTGTGTGCATCGTCGTGTTGTTTTGCAATTGACTATATGTCGTAATGTTAGACATTGTGTTCCTCATATGTATAATTCATGTAATATGTGATGGTTCATGTCATGATTTAGGGGCATATGGTGAGTATGATCCCTAGTGTACAGTGATTGCACTATAGGTGCAGGATGTGGTAATGTGATGTATTATAACTCATGAAAGTAATGATTGTGTTATACCTTGTATATTTATACCATGCGCAAGATGTTATGGTTATTATGTGTGAATTACCGTTATGTTTGTGATGTAGTTATGTGTATGTCATGGAACTTACACTAGACGACCCTAAGGGGATAAGTTTTCAAGAGTGTATGTGTGGAGAGAGGAGGTGTGGACCAGGTTGTCATAATCTGAGCTGGGTACAAGTGAGAAAGTGGAGTCTTATAGAGACTGAAAACCCACTTTTATCTATTTAGTATACTTCGAGCTTACTCAGTATATTATGGGTGCGCACCACCTTAGGCTCAACTTATGCAACTAGAGTTCCCTACTCTTTCCTATTGATTGTTCATTAAATAATCCTATGTGATTTTGGCTATGTTGATCCTTGTGGGAGTATGGAGGAATGATTCAGGTAGAGATGATGACAGTTACATTATTTGATATACTCATTTCTAGTTACATGTATATTTCTATGAGCTGAGGCTCAATGTCTGAGTGCCAGCAACTCGATTATTACCCCTTTAAGTGGCAGTATGAGGCCACATAGCGATTGTAATGTGCTATTTTATCAATACGTTTTTTATTCGTAAATTGATCATTATTTTTTTAGCTAGAACCAGCTTATTTTCTTGATTGACATGTTCTTATATTTTGGGCATTTATTTCATTGTTGCATTAACATTTGGATTTTGCACTAACCAAGGCTAATTAGCCATTTTTTTCTTGGTTTTAAAACTTTCTTATCATATTTAAAATTTTTGTAGCCTAGCCCAAGGCTTTTGATTTTGCTACTTGGCATTTGAATGGATTGTTATGTTGGTTCTAATGTCGTAATGTGTTGGAATAGGGTCATGGGATTCACCATGGAGTGGTTGAACCTATGGACCCACTTCGTTGTATAGGGGTATGCCCCAAGGAGTTACAAATAACTAGCGGGTTGTTGAACCATGAGCTATTATGTCACTTGGGTTGGGGGTGATAGGGCTCTATGTGCCCAGGGCAATAGGGTGACCTGGCCTCATTAAAAGGAGAAAGGAGACAGGACTCTATGGTTGAGTGACCTGTTATTCTTTATGACACTCTATGGTTGAGTGACCTGATATTCTTGATGGGGCTCTATGGTTGAGTGACCCGACTTGGTTCTGGAAACTATGTTTCTTCCTCTTGGGAAGTATATGGAGATTATCTGGTGATGCTTTGGGGAGGTATATGGAGTTGTATTATGTTGCTTTTGGAGATATTTGGAGTTGTTTTGTAATGCCTTGTGATGTGAGGAGATTGATATAGTGAGTTATGTGTACGTGTATGAGTCTTATTGACACCTTGTTATGTATGAGGTTTGACTCTCCTCTTGGTTGGTATGGATTATTGGATATTGTCTTAACACTATGTTGGTGCAATCATGGATTTTTGGGGCTTGTGATACCCGTTGTATATGTATCAACATGTTGATTCTGTTATTAGTCATATGTGTGTACTAGATCTATGTCAAGGGTGTAAATTGTTGGAAATTAATTGTTATGTGGTCTACTTGTCGTCATTCCATGGTTTGGTGAAACCCTTGTGATGTGATACGGTCATGAAAGTATCTAAAAGTATGCTTGTGGAAATTTGGTGTTGTGTATGACCCTGGTAGGGTGTTGTGATTGTAGTTCATGATGGGAAACCACAGTAATGAATAAACTAAAATTCTGATAAAAAAATGAAATTCTAAAAGACTTGAATTAAGCATAAGGTTAATAGAAAGAGATTAATGAAATAACGAATAAGAGGGAACTGCTAACCTTCACAGAACCTTGAAAGTTAAAATTTCTACCAATTATTCCTAGCGTCACCCCGTAACCATGATTTTGGATATCAAATCTTAACCTTCGAGCGTACCTTCGCCACATTCGTCCCTTGTTGCGTACCTTTTCTCTTTCTTCATTGTAGGTCGCATCGAGGACGATGCTTTCTTAAGGGGAGGAGAATGTAATGCCTCCTCTTATTATAAAAAATAATAATAATAAAATAAATAAAATAAAAGAATAAAAATTTAAAAAGGCCCATGAATTTTTGGGGGTGGATTAAGGAAAAGGGGGCTTGGGTTTTCATGGGGGATGTTTTGTTTTCATCCTTTGGTTTCGCTGTTGGAGGAGGGTGCCACCACCATGGAGGGAGGAGGGAAGCTCTAGACTAGTCTTGGTGCACCCACCAAACTGCCCAAGGAAATGCTCGCTAGATGTCTTCTCATGGAATGCCTTGGTCCCAGTACGTGCCATCATCCTCCCAGCCTGTGCCAAACACAAACTCCCTTACCTGTGTGGACATTTTTCATAGCATAAAAGCCAGGGAAATTTTGTCAGATGTGGTAGTTGCTAATGCTCTGGTCACATATTTTACACAAATCAATGTGCCTTGGGAATTGTTTTATGTGTTTGACCAATGAAAGAATGAGACAACTTCTCATGGAATGCATTTCATTTTCCAGCGTATCCTCCAACCTGTGCCAAAATGGAGCTTTGAAATTGATGCAGACATCCACCAGTACATTATGGAGAAGGGACTTCCAGCAAAAGTTGTAGTTGTAGGTGCCCTCGAATATATGTCTGCAAAATGTGGAAGCATGCACAGGGCTTATGAACCATTCAACTAAATGCATGGAAGAAATGCAGTTCCATGGACTGCAATGATTGCAGGATATTCAAAAAATGGTTTTGTTGAAACTGCATTGGAACATTTCAAGAAAAATACGGTTGGCAGGTTTGAAGCCACACCCCACAACCTTTGCAGCTATCTTCCCAGCCTGTGCCAAGATGGGAAAATTAGAATAGTGCCTGGACATCCATCAAAGCATCATGGAAAGATAATATTTTTTTTAAATGTCTTGTCAGGTGCCCAGATAGGCATGTATGCAAAATGTGAAGGCATACACAACGCATGTGAACTGTTTGACAAAATACCTGAAATATATGTGGTCTCCTGGAATGCAATGATAGTAGGATATGCAAAAAAAAATGGGTCTGTTAAAAAGGCGTTTGGACTGTTTGACAAAATGCCTCAAAGAGATGTGGTCTTATGGAACATACCCTAACCATGTAAGCCTCATTTTTGTTTAATTAGCTATCAACCATGTAGGTTCAGTGTATGAGGGTTGTAAATACTTCGATGGCATGAGTGACTCTTGTAGAATCATGCCAAGAATTATTTCCTCACCTCTTCCAAGTGCAAGCTTTTGAACTGTTCTGTTAGAACCATTAATTAATGCTTCCTATGCATTGTATTTTAAAGTCGTTCCTCAGAGTATTTGTATGCACAAAAATGGATTTTTTTGAAAAGGTGCGTGATCTGTTGACATAGAAAATGCGGTCTCTTGGATCGGGATGACTATTTGAAAACACAAAATGGTTATTTTCAATGAGACATGGGTGTATAACGAATGGCTTGGTTTTCACGTGACTACCTGGCATCAGGTGGCAACAATGGTGGTCTCGATGGATCGCGAGTGTAAACCGCTTGGAGCCCCTTGTACTGTTTCGCTCATTGTTTCTAGGCATGGTTCTTCTTCCCTTACTGTACGTCAGAAAAGCAACAGGAGAGCGTGAGAATCAACAAGTGACTCTTCCACGTACCCGACCTCCCGAGGTCGTGCCGAGACAGCCGGTGAGGGTAGAATATGCAGACAAACTAGTTGGGGAGTCTAATGTCTTCGACACGCACTAATGGTATTTGCGAATCTAAGGCAAAGAAGGCCCTTCTAACTTAGACTGGTGTGATAGATCGATCAGCGAGGATGACTGCTCGAAGGCTCCAATCAATATCGAGCTCTGGCGTGATTCGATCTATGGGTTGTGGGATGCGTGGAAAATGACTCGGGATGGTTTCGTGTATTTCTCCTGATAGGGTCATATGGCGAATATAGTCAACTCTATGG
Source organism: Taxus chinensis (assembly GCA_019776745.2). NCBI lineage: Eukaryota > Viridiplantae > Streptophyta > Pinopsida > Cupressales > Taxaceae > Taxus > Taxus chinensis. Next base: position 287,305,081 of record CM034150.1, read on the forward strand.
ACGATTCTCTGGCCTAGTCCAAAATTCTCTAGCTTTGTTAGCTGTGGTGTCTAGTAGGGACAACTGTTGAATGATGATAGGTGGAATCGGAGTAGACTGAAATACTAATGTACGTAGACCAGTGTCTATGTCTAACTGACTTGTGGATTCGTTAGGCTGTGGGATTTTTGGATCACAACCGTAGACTCTTGGTTGTTGCGGTCCTGTTATGGTCATACGTGAGATAAAGTTCTAATCCCTAGTATCTAGTAGTCGTAAGCTTTCTCAGCCTCTACGTTTAGAATCAGTAATTGTTCGATTTTATTAGAATACCTCACAGGTGTTCTAGCAACTTGAATTCTTAAACTGGTATCTATATCTATGAGGGTGTCTCCAGTGTCTGGCTGTGGAACTAAAGGATCTCCAGCGTCTGGCTGGTGAAACGTGATATTTCACGTGGGTCGCGCCAAAAGAGCGTTTTTGAAAATGCGCACAAGACCTCCGCCCTTCTCAGGGTGGCGGTTACAGGACCGCCGCCCTGTTCAGGGCGGCGGTCACGAGACCGCCGCCGTGCAGGGTGGCGGTTTCGTTACTGAAGGTTCAGAGGCTGAGGAAAGAGGGAAAAAGGGGAAAACAAAGGACACGGGGGCTAATCGGGGCATGCGGGATGTTAACGCATATCCGAAGAGCTCTTTCTGGATCCCGAACACCTTTCGAGGAGACCTGTATCATCATTGGGGCATTTATTACACCGCTCCGCAATACAGTACCTTACAATTTTGGGTACGTACATATTGCCCCCTTGGAGAAGCGTTTTAGCCATGAAGAGGCATAAAACGGTGGGTCTGAGTATGGCAGTCCCGAAATGGGAAGTTAGAAGTTATACCTTACACGTCCGTGTGTCGAAATGACGCCATCCAGAATTCCCGCCACCTGCAAAATGAAAAGAGAACTCAAGTGTAGATAGATGCAATAACTTGGAAGATAAACGCTAAAATAATAGGGAAGGAGAACGTACCATTCATGCGGGGATAGAAACTTACCTCTATCAGCACTCCAAACCTGTGAAAAAGTCATTTTAAGACGAAATAGAACAATATATATATGAAAGTGGGCCCGTTTTCCTATTCATTTACGCGAGTTGATTTGATAAATTTTGAGCTCTGGGACCCACAGTGACGGTTTCTTGAGCGAATAGAGTCAAAACGTCTGGAGCGAGATCGTGATCATGCCTCCACGTGCGGAACGCCACCCCACGAGATCACAGGTTGGTTTTCTTCAATTTTGCATTTTTCCCCTTTCAAATTTGAAATGGCAAATTATTTGTAATGGGGGGGTCATTTTTGAAAATGTTAGGTTTAAAAGGTCCGTCTAGGGGGGGCGCCTACTGGGTAGGCTTTGTTTTTAGCCAAAATAGTTGTTTTTTGCTAGTTTTTGGCTTTTTGGGGTTAAAAACCCGCGCGGGTTTTTGGACCGCGACCGCCGCCCTGGCCAGGGCGGCGGTTACATGACCGCCGCCTTGTCCAGGGCGGCAGTTACAAAACTGCCCCCTGCCCAGGGCGGCGGTTTTGCACAGAATGCAAAAGGACCTCTTTTGAAAACTTACAATTGTATTTTTAGCATTTGTGTATGTTTTTATAACTCTATTGATATCGTTTAGATACTAACTTACTCTGTTTTGTGTGTTTTTTTGGGTGTATGCAGGCGAAGGAGGAGTATATTAGATGGAGCCGGGAGAGAGAGTGTGACTGGCTGCCCAGGGTATTGGATGCCCTCTCAGCAGATGAGGAGGACACATTGCAGAGGGCCGGCATATTGCGGATATTGCGTGTGCCTCACGTTGCTCCATCCAGTCACATACTCTGTGACTTTTTCTCATACTGGGATGCAAATCGGAACACTTTCTTATTGCCAGGGGTCCGCGGTGAGTGGACTATTACTCTAGAGGACGTTTACCGTATCTTGGGGGTCTCGATCATCGGGAGGAGACTCACACTGGAGACAGCTGGGTCCAGAGCACAGATCACACAGTGGGCAGAGTATATGGGGGATGCAGCTATTTCCACGGGGCCGAAGAAGGGAGTGAGAGTTAGATCCATTCCTTCTTTGCCCATCCCCGTATTTTGACAGGCCATCATGGGGATCCTTGCCTCGAGACTGATCGGGGACAAGGGAGGGGACACATTGTTATACTGTTGGGCCCCCATCATTGCACAGATAGAGGGGCATGGCTGGATATACGCCTAGGGGGTAGACATTTTGGGGACCACCTATCACGACTTATACAGGGTGGTCCGTTTATAGGGACAGTCTTTGAGTCACCCTACTCTAGTTATGAGTTGGGTGTATGAGCGCTTCATTCCCTATGGTAGAGGCATGGAGGTGGCAGATCCTGGGGCTGTGAGGGTAGCTAGGTGGTCAGATATGTCAGTGCTTAGAGCACCTCACCAGCTGGTAGCTTCCCTCACCATAGCAGATATGGAGGCCACACCGTACCATCTTATGGCCGGCGTATGGGGAGAGGAGGCCATGACATTGGTTTCCTACTCCATTACAGGGCAACTTATTGACCGTGTGGGATGGGTGGAGGTACATCCTTTCAGCAGGGTTCCTCAGCAATTCGGCCTCCCATATGTGGGCTTGCTTCCTCCAGTAGCACCAGTTTACAGATCAGATCAGGAGGCTAGAGGGGGGCCTAGAGGCCGTGGTTGGACTGTGGTTACCCCTGGCCTTCCTATTGCAGCCAGGGGGATAGTTCGGGCCAGAGGGAGAGCTGGTGCACCTCGGGCACCTTTACTTCGGATTACCGCGGGTCCTGCTCATAGTAGCGATGACCCTATAGATATTGACTCGATTCTGAGGGAGTCCGCAGAGGGAGGGTCGGAGGAGTAGACGGATGAGAGTGATCTTGAGTGGCATGATACTCAGGATATCATGTAGGCAGAGAGGGAGGAGCAGAGTGTAGAGAGAGAGACTCTGGTTTCTGAGGAGCCACTCTCCCAGGGCCATGGTGGAGATGATGAGTCTGTTGCGGGGCGTCATGTTGCCCCAACTACAGGAGCAGCTCCTCAGTCGGTGGTGGCATCTGCAGTGGGTGATGGCCCTAGTGACCCATCTTGGAGGCTCGGTGACCCGAGTAAGTTATCCTCTCCTCTTTTAGTGTTAGTTTGATTTAGGACTTGTTTTAACTGCTATCTCTCCTTATATTTGTATCTTGTATATTTTAGCCTCTCGCCTAGTTTCTAATTTGTCTTTCTTCTTTGTTTTACAGAGACTATTGACGAGTGGCGGGATCTAATCCATAGGGTATGTACTGATTCTCTGATGATCCCTATGGATAAGACCCGTGTAGAGTTATCTGTAGATGTCGGGGAGCCCTCAGCAGCCGACAGGCACACCGACGTCTTCGCTCCCGTTTGGCATGTGGCCAAGATGGTGTCGACTCTCCGTACAGAGTTGGTAGGGCTATAGGATAGGCCGAGCGCCTTATGAGGAGCCACTCTCATGGCGAGACCACGACCCGCTCCTCGGGACCTTGAGCCCCTCCGTCCATTTAGAGCGCTAGCGTAGCCGGAGTCCTAGGCGAGGGCGCGCACCTTCGATGGGATCACGCAGGGGTTGAGAGGCCACTTGGCTCTCCGTATTTTTGTATTATAGATTCTTTTGTGTATCACGGGATCTTTGAGCGTTTTGACCATGCCTAGTGCATGATGGCATTGTATACAAATATTGATTATTTATATATATGCGTCGATTTTGGATCAAAACTTTGTCACTTGTGTTTTCCCTTTCTGTTTCCAGCTTATTCGTGTATACTACGATGTATGTTTTATATGCTTTCTAGAATGTATGCAATGGAAAAACAGATGATGCAAATGTTTGCTTTCTTTTTGTATTTCATGATGCTAATACATGATATTGTAGATATATATTGTGATCTTGAATCTTAACTTTTGTTTAGCAATTTGGATACCTCATGATTTGTTTTGGCAAAGTGATGAGAACAACCAGTATGATGAACAGATTGACTTGCCCCCACCCTTAACTTCACGCAACTAGTAAGATGCGGGAGCTCATCACCAAGAGCCAAGAAGGGGCGCAAGTTATGAAATATGGTGAAGTGATAGTGATGAAAGACAGACAAAGCTTTGGTGGAACCAAATTGAAAACTACAAGCTTACTCTACCTGAATGATTTCAAAGTTTTGGATGTAACTTACCTTGCGGTTTATCCAGACTTAGACCCATAGATGGCCACATAGTAGACAAAATCTTTTTTTTTTTTTTAGGATTTTAACTCTTTTTGGAATTTTGAATATCTGATTCATTCGTTTTTGACTCAAAAGTTTTTGAATTGTTTGTTTATGACCTTTTAACATTTACTTTGTCTAGAGGACCCCCTACACTTTGCCCCGTGCTACCTGTAAGAAGCATGGGTTTATCACCGTGGGCAAGGCATAGGCGAGTAAGGGCATTTCCATCCTTTCCTAACCCTACGTCACTAGTAAGGAGATGCAAGCTCATCACCGAAGGTTGGTGGGGCAAGGAAATGTGTAAAATAAAATTTTTTGTTTAATCACTTCTTGACTTGTTTATTTGAGTAAGATGTCAGTATATTCTTATTTCCAAAGAGATGTGCATATGGGATAGATGTGACACCATGAAGCTTCTAGAATAGACCATAGGCAAGACACCTATCCTAAGAAGAAACCAAAGTGAGAACAAACTTGCAGAGCTTGGTATGGTTACCGTTAGGACTTCGTCATGTCTGATTTTATTAGATAAAAGATTCTGAATTGATTGATGATATCGAAGATGGAGAGGTATGATTAAAGAACTTTTATGCCAGAAACATCACGAGTTTGTAATAAATTGCTTTGAGAATAGATTCCTTGATCACAATTTGTGTAAGAATAAGTGGACAAAATGATCCTAATTTATATGAAAATGCGATGTAGATAGTTATATAGGTAGTGCTTGCTGCTTATGCGTAGAAACATTTGAGGTGGAGGGAATTGACTGTTTCGCCAAACTCCTCACCTTCTAGTGTGCATAAGAGATAAGCGCCAATTCCCATAGTCTTTCATGACTCGGTACGGGCCCAACCATTTGGGCCGGAATTTCCCTTCCTTCGCCAGTCTTCTTATCGATCCTGGATGTCTAACCTCAGAACTAGGTCACCTTCGTATATGTCACGTTCATAGACTTTCTTGTTATACTGCCGGCACATTCAGTCGGCATAGACTCTATGTCGTTGTTCAGCATCTAACCTAGCTTCATCCAGGCTTTCTAATTGAGAAAGACGTACTTCTCGGTAAGCGTCCTCATCCAGAATCCCTTGTAGCAAAATGCGGAGACTGGGGATTTCAACTTCGAGTGGGAGAACTGCTTCTGACCCAAATACCAGGGAGAAAGGAGTTGCTCCTGTTGGAGTTCTTATTGAGGTTCGATGGGCCCCACAAGGCCGGATATAATTTCAAATGTCAATCCCGCTTGTTTTCTTTCACTGTTTTAAGGAGAATGGCTTTCAGTGGTTTTGTTCGTTGCTTCAGCCTGCCCATTGGCTTGGGGATAGTACAAGGAATCCGTATGATGGCTGAATTTTAAATTTGTTGCATAGCTCATGTACTTCTTCATTCTTGAAAGAAATTCCATTATCTGAGATAATAATTTGCGGGATACCGTACCTGCAAATGATTTGGTTCAAAATGAACTTAGTGATTACAAAACCAGGTACAGTTGTAAGAGGCATGGCCTCTACCCATTTAGTGAAATATTCAGTGGCCGGTGATTATTAAATTGTGGCTGTCTGTGGAGGAGGGAGAGAACTTCCCTATCAAGTCTAGGCCCCATGTAGAAAAGGGCCATGGAGTAGCGATTGGTTGCAGAGCCTGTGCTGGTATGTGGATCTCGTGAGAGAATTCTTGGCACTTATAACACCTGCGTGCAAACTCTATCGTGTCATGTTCCAGAGTGGGCCAGAAATAGCCTATTCGAGGTATTTTCCGAGCAGTGGCATGGCCGCCGAAGTGGCCTCCACATATACCACTGTGAGATTCATGGAGAATCTTCTTGGACTCTTCTGTGTCAACATACCTTAAGAGTATTCCATCGAATGCTTTCCGATAGAGTACTTGCTCTATAATGACGTATTTAGCTACGATAATGCATAACTGCCTTCTTTGTTGAGGTGTAGCTCCTTCTGGGTATCTATGGTCCATGATATAACTAATGATATCAGCGTACCAAGGGCACTCAGATATAGTAGGTCGAGTTTCAACGTAATACACGCATTCATCTGGAAATTCTAAGTCTACTAAGTCGCCTCCGTCTAGTGGGTTATCAGCTAACCAATCTACGATGATTTGCCCTTTAACTGACTTTTGGTTTACAAAAGTTAATTCAAACTCTCCCATTAAGGTTATAAAGCGTCCTGCCTTTTTAGACAGGGACTCTTGTGTAAGGAAGGTTCGTAAGTGGTCAGTTTTTACCATGACCCTTGTCTCTTGATTTAGCATGTAGTGTCTTAGGCATTTGGTTGTGAAAAATATGGCAAGACATTCTCGCTTTTACTTTTTTATAGCGTGTTTCATTTGTCGAGCAATGTTCAGCTAATGAAATAATTTTCGCGTTCTCTTTTGTCATCGTCTTCTTGGGCTAGCATACAAGCTAACGAAACATCGGTAGCCCGTGAGTATAGAATTAACGGGCGATCTAGCTTAGGTGGCATTAGCGTAGGTGGTGACAGTAAGAAGCATTTAACTGCGTTGAAAGCTTCGTTGCAGTCTTCAGTCCAATCAATGCGATAGTCTTTCTTGAGTAAATTATTGATTGGATGAATAGTGAAGCTTAAGTCCGGGATGAATCTCCGGATTGCACCCAGCTTCTTGAGAAATGATCTGATTCCAGATTCACTCGAAGGTGGGGCCATTTTGAGGACAGCCCAAATTTTGGTTGGATCAACGTCGATCCCTCATGACGATATGATGTAACCTAGGAGCTTTCCTCCTGTTGCACCAAAGACGCATTTTTCCGGATTTAGCGTAACTCCGTATTCTATTAAACGTGAAAGAATGACATGGTAGTACTTCGGGATGGTCACAACGCTTCTTGGCTTTAGCCAACAAGTCATCTACATAGGACTCCATGATTTTATGAATTAAATCGTGAAATATATAAGTCATAGCCCCGCTGGTACGTGGCACCGGCGTTCTTGAGACTGAATGGCATAACAGCGTAGCAATAGGTTCCCTCAAGGAGTTATAAAGGTGGTTTTAGCTTGATCCTGCTCGGATATTCTGATTTGATTGTATCCTGAGAATCCATCCATGAGAGACAAGAGCTCAAACCCAGCTGTTGCATCAACAATGACATCGATAGATGGCAATGGGAAGTCATCCTTAGGACATGCTTTGTTAATGTCCCGGAAATCTATGCAGATGCGTATCTTTCCATTCTTCTTGAGAACGGGGAACGATGTTTGATACCCATTGGGAGTAGTCAACTGGCTTGATAAATCCTACCTGAAGGAGTTTTATTACCTCCTCTTTTACCATAAGGGCTACCTTGGGATTCATAGGTCTCGATTTTTTGCTTAATTGGCTTTGCATATGATCTAGTGACGAGGGTTGTGCACCGCAATGTGGGGTGCGGACTCCTGTCATCTCTTTGTAATTAAATGCAAATGCCTTCTAATGTTCTTTGAGAACTTGAGTATGTATTTCTACTTCTTCTGGGGTTAATGAAGAACCTATTTTTAATATCGTTGGTTCATTCTCTCTCCCAATGTTGACATCGATTGTTTCTTCGATTAAAGAGGCATTACCCTCTTCGAACTCAGGTGGTGCTGGAGGTAGATCTATATCATCCCCATTTTCTATTGCGTATATGCTAGATTCCCTTTGCGAGGGAAGATCTGTTACGGGATTTCCGAAGTAGGAAGACGAATGCAGGATCAGAGATAAATCTAGTGTGTGACAGGAGCGATGTAATGCTGCATAGGCATTTAAGTAATCCAAAGTAGCCGCATCATTTCCAACATGGTCTAGAATAGTAGATTCATTTCCGCTTGAAAGAGGATTTGTCATTGTTTTTATCAATGGTTCGTTACGAATCGATACTGTGAAGTGAGTATCTTCTAGCTCATTGCTTGGAGTGAAGTGTGATGTTGAAGTTGCTATTGAATCGGCGAGAAGATTTTTCTCTCGTGGGATTGCTTCAATGGATATGAAATTAAATGCCTTGGTTAAATCTAATACAGTGTTTTTGTAGAGTTGTAAATGTTCGGCTTTAGTTTCATACATTTCAGAAACTTGGTTTGTTACTAATTGCGAGTCTCCGAGGACTCTAATGTTATCAATACCGATTATTTTGGCTAAGGTAAGGCCAAGGAGGAGAGCTTCGTACTCAGCGCCGTTGTTTGTGCATTCAAAGTTCAACTTAAAAGAGAATGGGAGGACCTTTTCCTCGGGCGAGGTAAGAAATTATACCTGCCCCTGCTCCATAGCGGCATTTAGCTCCATCGAAATGGAGAGTCCAATACTTAGCCGGGAGTATGGATGTAGGTGTATCTACTGTGTTTGCACACTCTACTTCTACCATACAGAGATCTTCTACTGGTAAGGAACCAACACCTAGGGAAAATCCCATGCCTGTCGAATCAAATGGTAAGAACATTGGTAAATCTTGTTCTATTAATTCAACAATTTTCGCAGTGGTCCCTAATGATACAGTTTCTTTAGTTTTTACCGCCAAGAATTGGGGTTGTTTTTGGCTACGCTGATGGTTTCAAGATCTGTCGTAGGTATCAACTTTTCCTCTAGCTTTGGGTCAGAGGGGTTTATTAAGTTTATTCGTTGGTAGTTCGAATTCTGAGTGCACCCCTGGTCTTTTCTTTAAATCAGCTAGGTGTACATCAAATGGCTTTGGATCACCTTTGGCTATAAATACCTTTCCTAGATGTAAGAATCTTACTTCTTGAAATAGCGTGGAAGGGATTGCCTTCATTTGATGTATCCACGGTCGGCCGAGGATCATATTATAGTTTAGTTTCCCGATCTATAATATAAAAATCAGTCAGGATTGTTTTAGGTCCCAAAGTGACCGGTAGTATTATGGTTCCTATCGATGTGGCTTTAAGGCTATCGTAGCCTCTCAAGGTATTTCGTGTAGTGGAGCAGTTTGTTTCACCATATCCCAATTTTTGGAGAAAAGAGAAAGGAACTATGTTAACCGCAGCTCCATCATCAACCATTTCCCATTTTACATAATTATTATAAACTTGTACTTGCAAGTGTAGGGATGGATCGCCTCGACGTGCGATCTCAGCATCTGTAGGCATTCTACTTTTTTCGAATATGAATTCGACATCCCTATCCGCCTGTCCCGGAGGATAAACATCAAAGTCTATATGATTTACTTGTGCTTCTGGTGGTGGAGTGATACTAATTAAATGACCCAAACCTAATGCCTCTAAAAGAGCAGCCCTGTGAGTAGGGGAATTCTTTAGTAAATCAAGGAATGAAATATGCGAGAAGGTTTTTGTTAGATCATTAATTAGATCGTAAGCACCGATAGGTTTTGCTACGGTTTGCTGGATGTTATCTGTTTCCAGTAGATGGCTTGGACTTGGTTGAGAGAAATACTCTCCTGTCCTCGTAATTGCTTCAACAGGTAATTCAGAGTCTAACTCCACTATTCCAACTACCTTAGGTCGTGGTTGACTTCCTAGTTATGGCGCGACTAACGGATTTAGTGAAGTTGAGGCCTCGTGATCGTTGTTTCCTGTTATTGTACCTTTGTTTGTTCCAATTGGATTCAGCCTATTGCTATCATGATTTGGGAGCAGATCGCTAAAGATCCTGAGGGGAGCATTCTGAGGGGAAACTACCCCTGTGAGAGTATTTGGTGATGATGACATGGGATCTGCCAAAAACAAGTTTGTGAAGAACTGTCTTTGTTCTTCTGGCAAACGTTGCATAAATTTATTGTAGTCACGGCACGTTCTAGTGTCGTGACCATGAATTTTATGGAAACCACAATAAGAATTGGGATTATAATTCCCGTTTTGTTGGTTTGGTGTGTATTGTGGCCTAAAATTCCGATCAAACTGTTGCCTATTAGGACCAAAGTTTTGAAATTGTTGTTTTTGGTTTTGTCTTTGGTTTTGGTAACCAAATGAGTTTTGGCTTGGCCCTTGCATGGGATTTCGCCGTTGTTGTTGTGGATTATTAAAATCCACCGTATTGACTGTCGGGGTAAAGTTGTTGTTTCTTTGGTTGTTTATTTGTGACGGAGTATTAACGACATTTACCCTTTTGGGCTGGTCAGTTACCCCATCTGTTGTTACCCCCACGATTTTTGTTAAGGATTTTGGGTCCTTGATTGACATTTGTGGTAGTTGTAGTATTTTGATGTGGAGGTGATTAACCTCCCATTTGCTCCATACGTCTTACGGCCACTATCTATTGTTGCTTGATCAATTCGCAGAGCGCTCTCAAGTACCTCATCATAAGTCCTTAGTGGGAACTTCTAGACTTCTTCCTTCACTTCTCTACTGAGAGAATGAAGGAATAAATCGCATAGTTCCATCTGATCCATGTTTGGAGCACTTGCTGATGAATAAAGAACTGTACGCCACCTCTGGATGAAATGGGTGACAGATTCGTTGTGTTCTTGTTTGATATGCAAGAATTCCCTGATTCCTATTCTTAATAGTTTGTTCATGTCGAAGGCTTTGATAAACTCAGACACGAGTTGTTTGAATGAATGTATGGAAGCTTCAGGTATTCTATAATACCAATCGAGAGTGATGCCTTCCAAGGTTTTTGGAAATATTTTAGCAACAACCCCGTCCCAAGGGAGTAGTTCTCATATGGCTGTAGCGTAAGCTTTGATGTGCGCGTTTGGATCTCCTTCACCCTTGAATTTGGGCAAATCGGGAAGAGGCCTTGGAAGCATAACGCTTCTTATGGCAAAATCTAAGGGCTCCTTTAAGTATTCTGAATAAATCCCTATTGCATACGTCTCAACCATTGATGGTGCCTGTTGAGGATGGTGGTGGCGGAATGGGTTGTTGATATGGCATAACGTACATGCGTTGGCAGGGGCATAAGGAGGTCCCTGTGTTGGAGAAAACATGCCGGGGGATGAGTACATATCCCCTTGTGGTGATTTGGAGTACATGCTTAAGTACGAAGGGGTACTATCTAGGAATGGATTGCTCTATACCGGACCAGGAGGAACTGTGCTAGCGATAGTGGGTCTAGTTGGTACTTGTTGTGAATACTGAGGAGTCATACCTAATGTGCCTACTCCTGTGAGGAGATCTACTTGGCTAGGATGGTGCAGAGGATTGGAACTCCCTGTTTGTATGAATTTCAAATTTTGACTTGCTTGGGTAAGTTCTAATCCTCTAACCTTTTCTATTAAAGTTTAAATGACTTCGTTTGGTGAAGTCACGATATCATGCCTTGGTGGCGTTTGTTGTATAACATGGTTTTGCGGAGGTATGTGATATCCTGCTATGAGCTGATCACTATCCTGCCCAAGCATTTCTGAGAGTATTTTCTATATGTGATGGCATAGAGATATTTTCTTGAGGAGAGAACTCAGGCTTGTATTTGCAAAAATTCCTACAGGGGGGTACATGCCTTGAGAGCGTTGTTCATTCCTAGGATAACGTATTGAGTACTCATCATCTAAGACCAGAGTATGGGTCTGATTGTTTACTAATTTGTGGTCTAAGTAGCATCTGAGGAGATGAAGCTAGATTCTCCGGTGAACGTCATATTGTTTGAGCCTAAAGGCTCTGTTTGCTACGTTCAAGGGGGTTGATCTAACTCCTCTGCTTGGAAGGACGAGTTATATTTAGATCCTCGGAGTTTGCATTGATAATTGACTAGTTGAATAGTTTTCGCCCCACATTAAGAGTGAGGGAGATGACTGTCCCTATTCTTTTGGGCGTAATATGCCTCAAGACCCAGGAGGGGTCCTGCCATAAGCATCAAATCCTGACATATTTGGGGGGTATATGAATACCCGCAGAATAATGGGAAAGAGCGAAGGTGAAAGAGAGAAGATGAAACTTCTCAAAGAGAAGGTGAAATAATTGTTTGGTTCACGTCAGGTTCACCAATTTTTCACGTCGGGTTCACCAATTTTGTACGTCGAAAAAGCAACAGGCGAGCGTGAGAATCAACAAGTGACTCTTCCACGTAACCGACCTCCTGAGGTCGTGCCGAGACAGCCGGTGAGGGTAGAATATGCAGACAAACTAGTTGGGGAGTCTAATGTATTCAACACGCACTAATGGTATTTTGCGAATCTAAGGAAAAGAAGGCCCTTCTAACTTGGACTGGTGTGATAGATCGATCAACGAGGATGACTGCTCGAAGGCTCTAATCAATATCGAGCTCTGGCGTGATTCAATCTATGGGTTGTGGGATACGTGGAAAAATGACCCGGTATGGTTTTCGTGTATTTCTCCTGATAGGGTCATATGGCAAATATAGTCAACTCTATGGATGATTCCTCTGGCCTAGTCCAAAATTCTCTAGCTTTGTTAGCTGTGGTGTCTAGTAAGGACAACTGTTGAATGATGATAGGTGGAATTGGAGTAGACTGAAATACTAATGTACATAGGCCAGTGTCTATATCTAACTGACTTGTGGATTCGTTAGGCTGTGGGATTTGTGGATCACAACCGTAGACTCTTGGTTGTTGTGGTCCTGTTATGGTCATACGTGAGATCAAGTTCTAATCCCTAGTATCCAGTAGTCGTAAGCTTTCTCAGCCTCTACGTTTAGAATCAGTAATTGTGTGATTTTCTCAAAATACCTCACAGGTGTTCTAGCATCTTGAATTCTTAAACTGGTAACTATATCTATGAGGGTTTCTCAAGCGTCTGGCTGTGGAACTAAAGGATCGCACCCAAATATTTGTTCTCTTTCAAATCCTTCTACAGTCATGCGGATGTTTTCTAGGATAACCTGTAGTTTGGTTGATTTGACCAAAATGTGTGTGCTTGGTCATCTTCTACGTTTAACCCTCTCAACTGTGACCTGATCTGTTGGAAGTTTGTTGTTGTTTGGAAGACTTGTATCTTGAGGTTTTGGTTAATGTCAGTAACTACCACTATGATATTGGGTTGGGGCAAAATTGGCTCGAAAATGTATTCTCTGGGCTCCCTAGGTCCCGTAATTGTCATGCAAAAGTAGTAATGAAACAAACTATAATAAAGTAAAATCTAAGTACACTTCTAGCATATATAATTCCTTTTTTTGTATTTTCTGGCAATTTATAAGAAAGCAGCTATCTAAAATATTTAGAATTGACAACTAAACTAATAACGTAAAACAAACAAAATAGCCGAGTGTAGCTATTTGTCTGTGTAATTTTGTATATCTATTCTAAACAACGAAATAACTAATCTATTTGCGAGATTCTCGATCCTACCTTAGAAGTGAGGAATGAATCATAGTTTCTCAGAAACTATCAATCCCCATAACGTCCCTGGCAATATCGAGAATGGAAATAACCGTAATAAAGCGATTAACTACTTTATTTGATAAATTCTAACTAAAACTTTGAAAGATGAAACCTGGATTTCGCAGAACAGTGGCGAATCCGACTGTGTGTGTGTTCTTGTCCCCTCAGTATGATCTCCTCGTTCTTTGTGCTCATGTGAATCCAGAAAAGCGTGTAATGCTTACATCAACAGGAATAGATACTTGGATCAATGGACAACCTTCAGAATGTAGACAGAATAGAATGCGGATAGGAGAGGGATAGCGCAAGAGTACAGAGCTTGGCCTATGCAATTCCTAGCGGGGTCTATTGTGAATCATGCAACAAAATGTGTCCAGAACCTGAAACTTGTCTGTATGAAGAGCAAAACCTACAATTTTAATGGCTGCCTAAACTATTCTACTCCAAAAACAATGATACTGTTTGCACAAGTTGGATCTGTGGCTTACCAACGGCTGAGTAATGCAACCAAGCATGCAAAGGATTTAAACTATCAACTTAAGCAAACTAGAAGACTGAACTACTGAAAATGGTGAGTTTGAAACAAGAATGAGGGGCCCAAATAATGTTTGCACTTGCACAAGTTGGATATGTGGCTTACCAGCTGCAACACAATACTAACCAAAGCACTCAATGAGAAAACTAAGAATTCTAAGCAAATGAAAACTAAATCTGCTGTAACAAGAAATTCAAAAAGCAAACTTTGGAGCAAAACTCAGAGCCCTTTGTTTGAGTGCAAGCAATCCATTAATAGGAATTCAAACACCCAAAAGATCAAATCCAAACTGAACTCCTAAACAATAAACAAAGGAAAAACACTATTCCAGGGGACCAAAAACATTAATGCATGCTCAAGTCGGCAAGAAAAGCTGGTGAAACGTGATATTTCACGCGGGTCGCGCCAAAAGACCATTCTGGAAAATGCGCACAAGACCACCTCCCTGCTCAGGGCGGCGGTTATAGGACCGCCGCCCTGTTCAGGGCGGCGGTCACGAGACCGCTGCCGTGCAGGGCGACGGTTTTGTTACTGAAGGTTCAGAGGCCGAGGAAAGAGGGAAAAAGGGGAAAACAAAGGACATGGGGGCTAAGCGGGGCATGCAGGATGTTAACGCATATCCGAAGAGCTCTTTCTGGATCCCGAATACCTTTCGAGGAGACCTGTATCATCATTGGGGCATTTATTACACCGCTCCGCAGTACAGTACCTTACAATTTTGGGTATGTACATATTTGAAAACACAAAATGGTTATTTTCAATGAGACATGGGTGTACAACGAATGGCTTGGTTTTCACGTGACTACCTGGCATCAGGTGGCAATAATGGTGGTCTCGATGGATCGCGAGTGTAAACCGCTTGGAGCCCCTTGTACTGTTTCGCTCATCGTTTCTAGGCATGGTTCTTCTTCCCTTACCTCTCATAATTCTCATGCTTTTAGTTCTCTTTTACAACTAAATAGAATATTAAATTATTAGAATTTTTAATAGAGTTAAATTTCCCTTTAATTCTTTGCAAAATAATAAATTGTTGTGTCATAACTAACGAAGTCATTATAACTCGTCTACTTTAAACCATGAACTATCACCCTCACTTCGAGATGATTTAGAAAACTCTTACCCATCTTGATCACTTCACTATTGTTTTATCGACCAGACGAAACATACTTTCTAGAAATAATGTTGACCAATTCCCTGTAAAAAAAAAGAGGAAAGAAGAAGTTAATTGTTTTGCAATTTTTCAGAGACTCATTAAGTACCCTTCGTAACTCTTGAAATGAGATGTGAAGCTTCGTTCATGTACCTTGGTATATGAGGATTCACCTCGACCTTTTGTTTGACTTGAAACAAACATATGACATCCTTTTGACACTCTTATAGGAGCCCTATTACACTAGTTTACAGCAGTAGAAAGTTAAATCTAGAAAGTTGGCTTTCGTTTTGAACCACCATTTGAAACCTGGATGGAGAAATTACTTCCTATCTTCGCAAACCTCTAGTGTTTATACTAGACAAATGCATGGAACATTTAGTATAGGAAAGAGAAATTTTTAGGATAGTTTGGCAAAGCCATTTTGCAGGCCTTTGGTCGTAGTTTGACGAGGTCAAACTAGACCAATTTTGTCTTGTTGCTCTAGAAAACTTGTCGCCGTTTGAAAATAGTTTTCTAGTTCTCAGTCCCATCGACTTTGATAAATTCTCATTTTATAGGGGAACTAGTAGGATATGTCTCATTACGTGGTCCTCTACGAACGTCAGTTCTGGATGCATTTTTTTGGGCCCTCGAGCTAACTTTGTTTAATTTGCACTGGGCCAGCTACGACTAGTGGCCTAGGAAAACTAGCCGCCAAACGCAAACCGTTCGCTCTTTCTTAATTCCATCAACTACTATGAATTCTTGGTATATCTGGGGACACGTAGAAAGTTAATTTTGGTGTGTGTTCTCATCATAAGATAACTTTTAGAAGTAGTTTCTTAGCCTCCGAGCTTGTTTTGAAGGTTTTGTAACTAGTGAGAAAATGTAAAAATTGAAAGCTGCAGGACCCTCGTAGGGTTTCCAAATCACCCTGGAAAATTTTAGCACATGTAAATAACTATTTAAAACAATATAATGAAACTTATTGTGTGTATTAGAACTTTTGACCAAATAGTTTTTTCTCTCTCTACCCTTCTCTTTCTCTCTCCTTGGTTACAAAAAGAAGAAAAATGAAATGTAATGAATACATGTCTCTAAACCTTTTTATTTTGATTGCAAATTGTAATTTTTATCTTATGTAAATGGGAAACTGAAAAATGATAATTATGATTGATTAGGGTGGATGTCATGCCAACGAATTATCGTTGATATCATGCTCACATGGTTTTTACAAGATGAAAGAATGATGACGTAAAGACATTGAGTAATTCTTTTTTTATTTTTGGTAATATATTAAAAGACTTATTGTGGAAATTAATAGTATGAAAAATTCGTTAGATTATTAAGTGCTCGAGAAATTGGTATTTCTTTCATGGATGTTCTTTTTTATTCCAAAATTTGTTATGGTAAAAGTGGAATACAAATGTCAAAAGGAATTGAAATTATTACCTTGTAGTGAACTTTCATTGTGTAATTATTGG
This sequence comes from Taxus chinensis, assembly GCA_019776745.2. Lineage (NCBI taxonomy): Eukaryota > Viridiplantae > Streptophyta > Pinopsida > Cupressales > Taxaceae > Taxus > Taxus chinensis. The sequence continues at coordinate 287,321,698 of CM034150.1, forward strand.
TTTTATAATTGGTGTTGCACTTCTTACCTTGAAAATGTAATAAAGAAACCTAACCACAACAGTCAACCCTAGTTCAAAATTTGTATATAACTAGCCTGCCTATATAAATCCCTTAGTGTAGAAAATTGTGACCTTCAAATGAACCTTTACACTCAAAGGAACATCCTAGTTTAGGCAAATAATATCCCCTCAATGGGTTGATCATCTAAGTAGGTATGCTTAGTGACATCAACATAAACCAGACATATAGGAGAACCATAGTCAAACTTGACCTGGATTAAGTAGAGCTGACCCTCCCTCTATATCCTAGTGGATTACCTTTTTTTTCCAAAGATAGATTTAAAAGTAAATTTTTCCCTCATCGAATGAAATCCCTGTTGAGTCCAAACGACAGGATTAGAGTTTGTGATATAGTTGTTCTATGTCTGGCATTCTTGATATTATACTCTTTTGTCCCTCGTATATAAATGTCTTATCTTTGGCTAGTGACAATAGAGTGCTTTGATCTGTAACGAAGGGTTTATAGGGTGGATATGTTTTGAATCTTATTCTAATCTATAATAGAGTGTAAAGCCCTCAGTGAAAAATTGGAATTAAACTAAACCCTAGTGGATTAGGATGTTAACTTGTGGGTAGAAAACTATAATTTAACTCCTTGCTTACGAAATTGAGTTGAAAGATGTTGATTCTAGAGAACCTTAGAAATTGTAATCTTGTCCCTTAATCCCTTGTTATGTCATTTTATGGCATTAAGGAACAAAGAATATTTCTTATGTAGAATCGTGCAATGCAAAGATATGGGATATTCATGAACATAGATCACTTGTGTTCATGTGTAGTTTATAATGTTCCTAACCATGTACTCCCTTAAGATGTTAGACAAGTGCTTTCGTAACTCTTTGTTTCTAGACGATGCTAAGGACGAGACCATAATGCGATGTAAGAGCATGTCATATAAGATGAAAATGATATTAGAGATTAGGATTAAGGTCACTCTTGGAGTTCTTATAACTTAATTAAACATTTTCATGCGTTGCAAAGAATACAAATTGCCTTGGTGTGACCAAACTTTGAGAAAACAAAATATATATAAATATAAATGGAAGTCCACAAGTTATTGAACTTTAACAACTATGGTAGTGAAATAACTCTTCCGTGATCGATGGATGTTCTTGGAAAAAAATATATCTTGAATATATGTCTTCCTTAATCCCAAGATTTCACCTTGACATCACGTTAGATTCACTTATGTAGCAACGGTAAATTTTAAACATTAAATAAACATTTGAGAAGCATATTCTTAACATAAGAACAAGATAATTAAGTACTGTATATGTGATTGGAATTGTACCAAATAAGCACATAAGTTATGAAAATTTTTGTGATGCATAAAGGAAGCCAACCTTAATTGGTCGAACCGTAAATTAAATGTGGATTGAACTTAAGATTTTGTAGATGGAGAAAGGAGAAAAATATACTTGCACAATAATGTTCTTAAAATTTTAATCGTACCTAAGGTGTAATTGAAGAAATGATGTGTTGTGGGTTTTCCAATCCTGAGTCATTTGTCTTGTGGTTAGGTCATTGCTAGTACTCATTCATTTGGAAAGGTGTATTATAAACATGTATATGGTGTTGTCATGTGTCTATGTGATTTGATGACTTATGTAAGTGTCGTATATGTTGTTGAGTTTTACTTACTTGGAGTCCTTGTGGAATTTTGTAATGAGCAATGTAAGTAAAAAAAAAACCTGGTATTTTACAGTTGTAATTGTGTGTGTAAAGTGTGGGCACTACAAGGGCAAGTTACCCACGGGGATAACGGGGGTGTTGTGAATGTAGATGACGTGGTTCGTGCTTGGGGTGTGAGAGACAGTGATTGAAGTGTAGTGGGTAGTGAGCCAATAACTAAGGGTATCGGAGGTATGGGTGGTAAAGATGTTATAGGTGTGGGTGTAAGTCGTGTTGGGCATCTGGATAGGTTAGAGGTTTGTGAGGAAGGAATGGGTTATTGTGTTTTTGGTTTATTGGTGGGTGGAGGTATCTTGACCATGTGGGTAACCTGAGGTCCTAAAATGGATGGGATAGGTGCAGGTGTGATCGGCGCAGCTGGGGTATGAGTTATATGGGTCTGGTTCTTTTGTTTGGGTGTCGGAGTAGGTGTGTTGTTGTCTTTAGAGGATGTAGTTATTGATTCAGCAACAGGGGAAGAATCCTGATTAAATTTTCTTAATCACAATCAACCAACATTACAGAGAATGGGCTGCAATATTTATAGATATTGTATAGCCAAATACAAACAGGAGATTAAGTTGCATAGGTGCAACCAAATTCTAAAGTACACAAGCTTCTAATAACATCCGGGAAGCAAAAATTAAATAAATAAAAATATATTGTTCAAAACAATATAACAACTCCCAAAATAATCAAATACAAACCAAAGGATGGTTATAATTAAATATAACCATACAAAAACAATAATTAATAAATTTATTAATTATGGAATGCATAATTAAACAGGATAATAATATTTTATCCTAACATTCCCCCCCTTAATTGTGCATTTTCTGAAGAGATGAGGAGAGGAACTCTCTGAAAAACTCAAACTTGTCACGTGCAAGTGACTTTGTTAAAATATATGCTCGTTGTTCAGCAGTTGGACAAAATTGAAGCTGGATGTTGTGCTTTAACACATGTTCATGTATGAAATGAACCTGAACCTCAATGTTCTTTGTTCTCTCATGAAACACTAGATTGTGAAGAAGTTTGATAACACCTTCATTGTCAACATACATGGTGGTCGGTTTGTCCTGTGGTATTCCAAGTCCTTCCAATATGCGACGTAGCCAAATCGCTTCACAGATAGATTCTCCTACAAAATGATACTCAAATTCTGTAGAAGAACGAGAAACAAAGTGTTGTTTCTTACTACCCCATGATATTGGTCTAGATCCCATAAAGAATACAAATCTAGAAGTGGATTTTCTATCATCAATATTTCCTGCATGATCTGAATCTAAATATCTAGTCAAGAAGAAGTTTTCATTCTTCTTGTATTCTAGACCAAGATCCAATGATCCTTTGAGATATCTCAAAATGCACTTTTCTACTTTCTAATGACAAACTTTGGGTTCCTACATGAACCTAGATAGATAGCTCATTGCGAAGCTAATATTTGGTCTAGTGTAGGTTAGGTAAATGAGACTCTCAATCAGCTGTCAATAGAGAGTGGCACTTACCTTAGGAGATGGATCTGAATGAGATAATTGCAATCTGTTCTCCATAGGTGTAGCAATCAGTGTGCAATCCATCATCCTAAACTTATCAAGCATAGTCTTGGTATATTTCATCTAAGAAACAAAAATATGATTCTCTTTCTACCACACTTCCAATCCAAGACAATAGTGCATCAGCCTGACATTGTTCATGTCAAACGATCAATTAAGATATTTCTTTGTTGCATTGATCATCCTCACTGAACTGCCAGTGATGACTAGATCATCGACTTAGAAAAAAAAAATCACCATCTCCCCCCCTTGATTTTTGAGGTAGAGATTGGGATCATATGGATTTCTAACAAATCCATGTTGTACAAGATACTGATCAATCTTGATGTACCATGCCCAGGGTGCTTGTTTTAGACCATACAAAGATTTCCTGAGTCTTCATACCTTTTCTTCTTGACCAGGTACAACATATCCCTCAAGTTGAGTCATGTAGACTTCTTCTAATAAATCTCCATTTAGGAAGGCACTTTTTACGTCTATTTGGTGAACTTTCCATCCAAGCTGAGTAGCTAGAGAAAAAATCATCCTGATTGTTTTGATCTTAGTTGTGGGAGTGAATGTCTCCTCATAGTCAATGCCTTATTTTTGTGTGTACCCCTTTGCTACAAGTATTTCTTTGTACTTGTCCACTAGCCCATCTACTCTGTACTTTGTTTTGAATATCCATCTGCATCCAATGGGTTTCTTCCTTGGTGGAAGATCGACAAGCTGCCAAGTGTTATTCTTAATCATTGATTGATATTCAAAATCCATGGCATCTTTCTAAGATTTTGACTATAGGGCTTCCTGGACTGTAGAGAGCTCATCTGATTCAATAACTCTACTCATCAAAGAAAAGTTAACTTCTTCTCTTTCTTTACTGCGAGTTCGTGGTTCAAGAGTGGATGTATCCAGTGGAGCATCCAATCTTGCATCTCATAATGTACTTGTACACCATTTAGGCATACTCTGAACTGTTCCCATGGGTCGTGGTTCTATCTGATCAACACCATCATCCCCATCATCACTTTCATCCTCTGAGGGAACATCAGCTTTAATTTTTACAATAGGTGAAAAATCTACATCTTGTGAGTCCAGAGGAGGAGTCTCTGCTTCCTTCTTCTTGAAAAACTCAACATCTTTGTTGGTGTAGACTTTTCTAGTCTTAGGATCCATCAATCTATACCCAATAGTCTCTTCAATGTACCCAATGAAGATGAGTTTCTGTGACTTCATATCCAATTTATTTCTGTTCTATTTGTGTATGTACATGCTTGCTTTGCACCTGAATACTCTGAGGTGTGCAATGGATGGTTTCCTTTTTGACCATGCTTCTCATGGCGTTATTCCATTAAGAGCAATTGTGGGCACTCTATTTAACAAATACACTATTGTTTTTGCTGCTTCTACCCAGAATGTCTTTGAAAGTCCAAAATCGTCGATCATGCATCACACCATTTCCATGATAGTACGATTTCTTCTCTCAACAACACCATTTTTCTATGGTGTGTGTGGAGGAGGTATTTTTCAATGAATCCCGTTAGTTTGTAGGTAGTCTCTAAACTCATCACTGGTGAATTCCCCCCTCGATCTAAGTGGAGAGTTCTGATGTGATGACCAGTTTCTTTCTCAACTACTACTTTGAATTTTTTGAAGGTTTTAAATGCTTCACTTTTCTTGCGAAGATAGAAAATCCACATTTTCTGTGAATACGCGTCAACACGAAGAACAAAGTAGTGGAACCCAGAATGACTTGGTTGCATCAGACCGTAAAGATCGGTATGAACCAGGTCAATTTTACCATGAGCTCAAAATGTACTCCTTTGGAACGAAACTCTATGTTGTTTACCTGCTAGGTAGTGAGGACACTTTTTGTATCCTTTTGAAGAGATGGTAGCCCATGTACCATATTACACTGGTGAAGTGTTTCAAGATATTTAAAACTTACATGACCAAATATCTGCTACCACAACTGTGCTGAGGTGGAGTTTTTAGCCACAAGTGCTTGATCATCTTTGTGAACAAAATCAAGTTGGAACATGCGTCCCACATTGGAGGCTTTTGTAATTATTTTCAAGCCTCTTGATTTATCTCAAATCAAACATGTTTTCTTGCCAGATTGACTATCAAAATCAATTTTCAGGTTGTGATCTAGGAGTTGACTAACTGAAAGAAGATTCTTTGTTAACCCAGGGATATATAGGACATCTAATAGTTTACATTTGCGTGAACCAAGGGGTAAAGAAATGTTTCTAATCCCCTGAACTATATATGAATAATCATCTCCCAACGAAACATGATTTTTTTATGGCGTGTCCCTCATTGAAATAAACTAGTCTCTGTGGTCGGTCATGTGTCGAGTGGCCCCCGAATCAAAATACCAGGCATCACTAGATGATGTGGATGGTTCACTTGATCGAGCAGTGAACAAGAAGTCTTCATTGTCTGACTATTCTTGTTGCTCAACAATATTACCTTGTTGGTAGGGTCTTCTTTTCCCCTTTTTCTTCTTGTGATTGTTGTTAGAATGTCCCTTATAAGATTGTTGTTGTTGTGGTCCAGAGTTTTTGGATGAACCTTTCTTGTAAGTGTTATACCAACAATCTTTTAAGTCATGTCCTCTTTTGTAGATAGGACATTTCTTCTTCTATTGATTGTCCCCATGATACTGAATCTAATGTTGGGAATTCTTAAAGGAATTAGGGTTTCCTTTAACTTTTCCTTTCCATTTTTGATGTGAAGATAGTGCATGCTCCTCTTCATCATCCTTATTGTGCATTGCTTCCTCTTGTTGCATTAGGTTTACTAGTTTGTCAAAACCAACTATCATATCTATCACATTTAGTGTTGTGAAAAAAATGTGGTAAGAAAAGGGGATTGCGCTCAGAAAAATGGGAATGAGCACATCATCTATGACTAGTTCTCCCAGGGCTAGAAGTGAAGCCCTTAATTCTATAACTCTTCTTAAGAAAGCTTTAATTTTCTCATTCTGCTTGAATTTCAGTGTATGTAACTAACTCTACAAATTTAGTATGACATTCTTGTTCTTGGCCTCATATAATGTGCTCAATTAATCCCATGCTTCTTTTGTTGTTTTGGCATCTCGAATGTGGGGTTGCACATCATTGGACACTCCAAACAAGATGATGAGTTTGGCCTTCTGATCTGCTTTATCAAACTGCCACTGTTGTGTTATATCAATGGCTGATCTGGTCAGAGTACCATTCACAATAGACCAGATCTCTTTAAACTCAGGTTGTGTCTTTATTTTTTTCTTCCATGCAGTTGCTTCCTTTGAGCAATTGTGAATCCAGAAGAAAAAATTTGGGGGCATTGGTGCCCATTTTACAGAGATCACTGATAGGGTTTGGCTATTATCACTCCAGGTATTAGGTCTCTCAATCTATATACCCTTATTCTGATATACCAAACCTCTCTATATACGCACCCTTTCGATATACCCATTGGTATGTGGAAGAAGCTCATCCTTTCTATATACCCGATGGTATATGAAAGAGGCATTAACATACGTGAAAGAATTCAATACATGGTACCAAGATAGTACTGATGGGGTCTGTATGATTATTGACACCAGCTCAAAGAAATATCCTCATATGCGTGCATAACTTTGCCATATACTTGGATAAGTTCTCATTCCAGATTTATGTCGTGCAATCATTCACATACGGATGGGATGGTTCATAGTGTGTGCACTGTGACCTTATTACTCCCCGTCGATTTATAGGGACGATGCCCAGATGACATTATTGCAGCTATATTAGGTGTTAGGTGTAGTAGTAGTCATGACGGCTTTACCCGTAAGTGCTTCCCAGTGCCACCGTATATACCGAACGCTGCGAATGAGATCCAGGATCTCGTGAGTGTTACAGAACCAATTATTTATTATTTTTTATTATAATTCTGCTAGTTTCTGAGTAGTTACAAAGTTTGCATGCTGACTATGGCAACCTAAAAATTAGTACAATATAAAGTAGTATATAATTTACATTAAAAAAACTAGAAAATTTGAATGGCAGGAAAAAAAAAATTGTTTTGCGGGCCCTAGTGGCCTCCAGAGCCCAAAACGACCCAAAATGCAAAAAAAATGCAAAAAAAAGCTGAAAATGCATTTTTAGATGGGTCTCCTTTTGCAAAAAATGTTTGAAATGAAGAGCCAGGCCGAATGGGAGAAATTTTTTTTTACCCTAGATTAGGGATTTCTCCGCTAAATTTAGCTAGTTATAACTAAATTCAATTTTTTTTTCTAAATTTGGCAGTTACACCAAAAAATCTGCCAAATTCAAAAAACAGGTTGGGGGTGGGAGTTGAACCATGCACCTCCCACTTCTAAGGCTTTCCTTCTATCCAACTTGGCCACTTAAGGGCGCTTGATATATGAATGAACAAATTTGTATTTAATGAAAGGTAAAAGTGACTTACTTTTTGAAAAATGTGACCTGCCAGAGTGGAGGCATGCGTGGAGCTTGCTTGGATTAGGTTTTCCATTTGAAGCGGATCTGAAACATAGTGTTTTGCTTGAATCCACTCCCATATAAGAAGTGCATATTTACTACACCATTTAGAATGTTATTAGGACACATAATCTGCAAGGAAGGTTTTCTGGTTAATCCAGCTAAGGTTACAGTCATTATAGGCCTAAAAGATCATACCAATTAAAGTGAGGTGTGTAGATTCTTAGGTCACACTGGGTATTATACAAAATTCATAAAGCAGTATGCTAAGGTTTCTGCACCTTTGGAGGAGTTACTAAAAGGAAAAGGGACATTCTACTTGGGAGAACCATAACAATGTGCATTTGAGACATTGAAGGAGAAACTTACTATCACGCCTATCCTACATTTTCCTTTGTGGGACCTAGCATTTCATGTACATGTGGATGCCTCTAGCACGACCATTGGTGTGGTTTTCACTCATCTTAGAGAAGGTATAATAGATCATCCTATTTGTTTTTCTAGTAGAAAGTTGACTCATGCAGAGAAGAATTATATAACTATAGAGCACGAAGCTTTGTCAATGATTTATGTGCTCCACAAATTCAGAAAATACCTATTAGCAACACCATTTGTGTTTTATATAGATCACATTGCATTGAAGTATTTGGTAAACAATCCCATTTTACAGGGGCACATATGCAGATGGGTAATCTTATTCTAAGAATTTGATTTTACAATTGTGATAAAACCAAGGAAAAGCAATTTTGGACCATACCATTTATCTAGAATACAATCAAGAGAAGAAGCACAGGAAACTGAGGACACCGTGCCCAATTCACAGTTATACAAGTTACAACTCATGCCATTGGAATTAGAGGATATTGTTTTCCTTCTATGAATAGGTATGGTACCAGAAGGAATGAAATCTTTAGATAAGAAATAGATTTCTATATGCATGACACCATTTATGTTGATTAGTGGTGACATGTAAAAGTTGGTTCAAGATGAAGTATTATGCCATTGTGTACTAGAACATGAGTGCACAAATATCATGGAGGAAGCTCATGGTGGTATTACATGTGGCCACTATGCAAGAGACGCCATTGCACATAATATTTTTATTCACTAGATTATGGTGGGAGACCCTGTATAAAGATTTTAAGGCATATTGCAAGGCTTGTGATCACTGTTAGCACCTTGGGAAACCAGGTCAAAGAGATGAAATTCTTGTAATACCTATTACTAGTTCAGAAATTTTTGAGAAATGGGCTATAGATTTTGTGGGTCCTATTTCATCGGCCACATGCAAGACTAGATCATGCTATATCACTACTTGCACAAACTATCTAAGAAGGTGGGAAGAAGCAGTACCTAAAAAGGATTATACAATAGCTACAACTAGGGTTTTATGGGAAAATATTATTACAAGGTATGGATGTCCTTTGAGTTTGACTAGTGACAGTGGCACACATTTTTCAGAATGAGACAATCAGAATTTTATTAGATGATATCATGATTGCACACCATAAGACTACACCATATCATCCTCAGGAAAATGGGACTGCTGAGGCTTTCAACAATATTTTGATCTAGATGTTGAAAAAAAATTTGATGATGGAAGAAAGGATTGGGATGATAAATTTTATGTATTACATTGGGCATATAGAACAACATACAAGTGGCTAAACAAGGTGACACCTTTTCAATTAGTGTTTAGCATAGAAGCAATTCTTCCTATGGAATTCATGTTACCTTCTTTGCATATTGCATATGCTAGAGGACTCTCTGATGAGAAATTCTTATAAGAATGAATCAAAAAGTTAATTAAGTTTGATGAGCGACAATAAATAGAACACTAGAGTTAGAAGCAAGAAAAATCCAAGCAAAAAACATGGAATGATAGGCACATTAGGGACAAGAAGCTTGCGATAGGACAAATGGTTCTCCTTTATGATTCTAAGTTTCTGTGTCATCTAGGAAAACTCAAAGTAGATTGGTTAGGACCATATGTTATCACTCACATACTTGAAACATGATCTTTTCATTTAGAAACACTTTATGGAATACTTTTACCCAATTACTTCAATGAGAGTAGGCTTAATCCCTACTATAAATAAGTCTTCTTGGTGTTTGTAATAAGGCAATATTTCCATTTAGATTAGGTTTTTAATTATGTATTCCCTAAATTTATTTTCTTCTTCATTGCTATGATTTGTCAATTTAGTTGTTGTTTTGTGAAATAAGAGTGTTTGCGCACTAAAAGCTAATTACCATTTGCAGTATTTTTATGCATAGAGGACTACACATACCATTTGTGTGGGGTGGTTGTTGAGAAATGGGTACACATAAAGGAACAAAATGTTACATGTTCTATTCAAAGATTGAAGAGTTGGTGAAAATAAAATTGCTTTTAAATGAGGACTATGGATGGAGATAAATGAAGGAACAATATAACAAAAGGTAAGAAACGGCCATGGAGACTACCAACATAAGGCACAGTGATGAGTTACTCAAGAACATAGAAGTGTGTTGAAGATAATATTATATCTAGAAGGTAGGAGGGTGTGTTAAAATGTTATGATTGAGGTTCGAAGATGTACCATGTGGAAAAATGTACAAATGGTCACTTAATGAGGATTATTGGTAGGTGAAGGAGCAATAAATGCACCAACTTTTTTAAAATCTATATTATAAGTATGGGATGTGAGTTCATTCTTACCATTGTGATTGTGATAATTTGAAAGAGACAAGTGTGACCGAGCTATGAGTAGAGTGTTTAAGTTCAAAGTGTGTGAAACAAGATGTGGAGGGAAGATTTATGTGTAGATGAAGATTGCATCCCCATTGGTGAAGGTTTTGAGTGAAGCAGAGCATTACAAAGGAGATAAGGCATGTGATTTCAACTTGGGCACGTAAATTCAAGCTAGGGTTTAGGTTTGCATGTTGCAGAGGATAGAAGGCAAGTATTCAAAGTTAGAAAATTGTGAGTTACAGATGGCACTAAAAAAATCACCTACCACAAGATCTAAGGGAAAGAAGAAAGTGGAAGTAGAGGTTTAAATTACTCCCAAGAGTAATTTCATAGAGATGTAATACCCAGAAAATGTAATAGTGGGACAAGAATGGGAGTATCACATTCGGAAGTGAAAAATCATTGATTACAACCACCACACATCAGATAACAAGAGGGAGTTAGATGCGCTACTATGTATGAAGACAAACAAGTGCACAATAGATGACATGCTAGTATATGATGATGATAGAGAGAAGTTGTTGAATCAGATTAGAGTATACCAATTGTATGAGCTCCCATACTTTAGCAAGTATGAACCTTTTTACTAGTGTCTGATGAGAAGGTAAGTAATGCCTTGGTGAAGGTATCTTCAGAGGTGGTGTAGAGGAACATAGACAAATTTTCCACTATCAAGGCACTGAGAGAAGAGATTAAAGCCAAGGATGCTGAGATCAGGAACTTGGAACAAGAAAAGGACCTAGAGTAGAAAAAGAGTGAGGTTCTTATTGGCATGGAAGAGGAGATCGAGGATCATGTCCTCTAATCAAGACCACATTTAAATCCCAAGGTACCCCAAAATTTCCCTTCAGATATGCACTATTTTTGTACTTTGGTTGATATGGTGCTTGAAGAGGGACCAGTTAGGATACCAGCACCAAAATACCCTAAACATGAGGTAGAGAGGGAAAAGGATGCAGTGAATGGAAATATTTCATCATATGAGGGGTTGCTTCAAACTCTCCGGGAGGAGCTAAAGAAAGCGGATAAAGCATTGAATATCTATACACCGCCGGAGGAAGTCATTAGAATAAGGACTATGGTAGAGGATAATGAAGTCCAAAAAGCAATGAAGGATGAAACTTTGGGGGGCGCAGAGATACTGGAAATGGTGAAGCAAAAGTGTGAGGACCTTGCAGTTGTCTCAGAAGCCCCATAAGAACAGGTTGAAAAAAAAATGAAAATTCATAGCACAGAAGATGGATCTACTGGAAGGGAGAATTTATGTAATAGCTAACATTATGTTAGTATTACAAAATGAGAAGGGAGAAATTTCACATGATGAATTAGAGGCTATTGCATTGAACATCTCAAATAAGGTAGAGGCCACATTGAGTGAGTGGTAGACATTAGAGGCCAAAATAAAAGAAGAATATCTAGAGCTCATTCTTTCAGTTGAAGCAGAGGGTGATTTAGAGTGAATCCTTTTTCTTTCTATAGAAATTATTTCACATTTTGTCCATTACTTTATTCTTTATTCGAGGAGTATCCATTTCTAGAGTGGCAATGCAATTTAGTGTTGGGTAATGTTGAGCAAACAAAGTGTAATACTTAGCAGAAGGCATATAGAAGGTTTACGTGAGAGAACAAGGTGCATTCAAAGGTGAGGAAGGATAGAGAAGAACACATGCACAAAATATAAGGGTGAATTTGGGACTTAGCCATTTTCATGGGTATGGGCTATTTTTGGAGAAAGCATGCTGAGCACACAAACTAGGTAAATACTTGCGCGATACGTAGTGGATTTTTTTTAGGAGTGGCTACAAAGCAATTTACATGGGTGCAGGATAAGAATAGATTTTCTATTGCCAATTAACTAGAAGAGGTCTATTATTAGCGCACTTGCATGTGTGGCTATGATTGTAAAGGCACATGGCTATTTTCAGCATGTGACCTATTTTTGGAATTATACAAGTGGTGAAGGGAAATTCCCCACCCTTATAATTATGTAATGATGTGTGTATAAAAAGGAGATGTGAGAACAAATTTACTATAAAGTTCTTCTCTCAAATCTGATGTGCACATAACCGATGGTATTATCTATTAGAATGAGCTTCTGTGTTTTTATCAAGTTTAATATAATGGAGTGTATTGGCTAAATCAAAGTGTTAATTATGAGTATACTTGGTTCTTCCATGGCTGATTTCATTATAGAAATTATTTAAATTTATTATTCTTTATATCCAGATCTAAACATGCACAGTAGAATGGTGTATTAGTTATGGATCTGAATGCATTAAGTCTTCATCATGCTAACATCCTGCAATAACAACCCTAAAGAGGGGCCTTGTACCTTTTCGTGCTTTGGGTGAGCACTCAATCTAGGATTTTTCTAGTAAATTCTAGGCTACATCAACACTATCAACACAATCAAAGATCAACCACCTATATCATTAACATATGGGGCTTCTACTATGGAGTCATCGTCTGTATCATCCACTAGTAGCTTTGTCATAAAAATAACTAACGAAACACGCACTGAATTAGGTACATCCCTTGATCTCACTATAAAAAATACCATACTTTTATCTACATCTTCCTCTCCAAACCCATCTACAAGTTGTTCACAAGGTGCACAAAATAACCTTATCTTATAATATGTGAAAATCTCCTATGATGACCATGTCACTCAACATTATACATTTAATCTTCAAAATAACGTCACATAACCATACGCCCCTTTATCTAAAAATGTTAAAATCATATCACGTGATTATCTAACTTGCTCGACACAAAAACCAATTCCTTCACCTTCCATTATAATACCTCACCCCTCATCCAAGTTATCTATCACAATTACAGAATCAAAAATCATGCCTCAACAAACACCTAAACATACTAAATCAAAATTAGTCCCTTCAACACCTATCCAATAAAAACAATCATCGCTCCCATCGACCTCCACCTCAAAAGGAAATTATACCTTGATCGTTGAAAGGATTCTTAAACAATATATCATAACATTACCTCCTCTTAAGCCAATCTAGCGCTCGAGGGTTGAAACCCTCCTAGTATAACTTTGAATCCTTTTTTTATTACCATCGTACACCAAGACATCATAGAGAGGATTGCAAATCCCTTTTTATTACTATCAAGAACCTTACTAACAAGGGTCTCCTCCCACCAAATCTAGAACCATAAAAAACATCACACAATACATCTAGGACCACTACATCTAAACCATCATATATTCTCATGAACACCAAAAGTGGGAATTTCTCTAAGAAATCCCCTCTTCAAAAAATTGACACATTACATATCACCACTAGAGCATGTACCCAAGACCCTAAAACTATTGATAAAAATAAATCCAAAGTCTTTGTATCACTCACTCCCAAATTATCTAATTAAACACCTCCTGCTAAGGCTAAGGTATCCATTATTTTTGATCCTCACATGGACGCCACTACCTCAAAATAAAATACTATTATCAAACAACTTCACCAAGCTCCCGTAAAAATATCTCTTTACAATCTTGTACAAAATTGTAATTAGCATTGACAATCCATTATTGACACACTCAAATCCATATCAGTACCCTCAGATTATCCACAACCCTTTTTAAACCTAGTACACACTCAAAACATCCACTTCCATCTCCTTTGAAAGCTTAGAAATACCATCATTACAACCATAAGACCATGACCTCCCACTCTTTATCACTACCCAAATCAATGACACACTCATTAAAAGGGTTATGGTGGAGAACGACACCAAAATTAACATTATCTCATCACACAATTTTTATTAACTTCAATTACCCAACAACATTGTCACCCAAACACCATTCATACTCCAAGCTTTATATGACACCATCAATCCTACGTTGGGCACTGTTATCTTACTAATCAAAGTCAACATTAAAAATCTCTCTAAACTCTTTTTTCTGGTAGAAGGAGAGTTCCAATATAACATGTTATTAGGCTGAAAATGGATACACAATGTGTTGTATCCTATCTACACTGCATCGATGTATTAAATACAAGCATAAAGGTAAAAATTTCATGGTTTACAGAGATCCAAATCTTGTCACATTACATATTTATCAAATTATGTGCTCGTTCCTAAGAAAAATTTAGGCTCATCTAATGAAGACTTCACCAGTTCATTCATTCCATCATCAAAATTACCGTATGACACTTCCTTTGAGGATGACATGTGACACTTTTCACTAGGGGAGTATCATCTCCTTACACTTAATTCACTTCCTATGCCAAAAAAATATGGAATACCTAAAAAAATCCCATGTATAAACCTAACATCAGATATGTTATGTCTTATAGTCCACAACATCCCAAAATAAATCTTTTCTTTGGAAGTTGAACACCTTTCTACACATCCTACTAATCAGCATTGTACCAAACAATTAATATCAAACTTTAAATTACTATAAATCCAAGATGTATCTCCATCATTGTTCCTGGAAAGGATTCAGAATTGGATGTTATGACCAAGGAATCCATGAACTTATCCTTGATTACTCCCATAAACCACATGAAAATTATGGGTTATGTTTCAAAAAACTATCCTCCAAGTATTCAACTTGTGTCATGTTCAAACCCATCATAGAACTAGAACCATCTTCCTCATCTACACACGTCAACCTCGTAGATACAGACGACACCATCTCCATCCCATAAAACGTTTTTATTCAATAATATTACATTAGGACCACTAACTTATCACAATAATCCTTATACCAAAACCCTTCCTTTCATCTTGCCTGAAATGATAGAAGAGGATTCATCCATTGTTGACATCCTTTAATGTCAAGATGACCAAGACATCCTTTCACATATGGGAGTAGAGGGCCATTACCTTTAAGAAACCTTACCACATAATACATCAATACTTGTAAATGAATCCATTATCAGCATTAATATAGGGACTCCATCGGAACCTCACATAGTCAAATTAAGTCAATCTTTAGATGCACAAGAGTTAAATGACTTTACCACCTTCTTATCAAAACATAGATAAGCCTTCACATTGTTATATCATGATATTATATACATCAACACCAACATATTCATCAACAATATCATCACCTATCATAAATCAAAACCTATCAAACAAAAATTATGTAGGATGTACCCTTGTATAGATATTATCATCAAAGAATTTAGTTACAACTTTCTTTTTCCACTAATTTAATCACACCCATTGACTATCCACAATGGATCTCTAATATCATCCCTATAACCAAGGCCTCAGGAAAGTGACGTATCTACATCAACTTCTAGGTTATCATCTTCATTTTTCCTAGAGGCAAATTCCCTCTTCCAAACATTGACTAGCTTGTCAACCTAACCGTCGGTCACGAAATGCTCTCCCTTATGGATGGCTTCTCCGGATATAACCAAATACTCATTGCTACCAATGATCAACACCAAATTTCCTTCATCACCCCTTTGGGGAATTTCTATTACCAATAACACCCTTCAAACTTAAATTTGTTGGCACCACTTATCAATATGATCCATTGATCTTATCCTCAAAATAATATAAGACTATGTAGATGATCTTTTAGGAAAATCAAAACATCATAAGGATCATCTCACCATACTAAAAATAAATTCCCTTATCTTATTCAATATTTCCTTCATCTCAACCCCTATTGGGGCCCTAAAATAACTAATTACCTAAGGCATGAAGCCTTGTGGCATGTGGAAGCAAGGCACAAAGGCATGTGAAGAAGTAATTCTTGGAGAGGCTTGAAGGCTTTCACCCGTGCAGGATGGATTCAAGACTTAGTGAGTTGTAGAAAACATGAAAATACACATAGGGATCAAATGGTAAAGAAATCAGATACAGATGTGGATAATCCATGGAGACTTGTGACTTAAGGAAAGGATATTCTAGGGCACCAATATGGTTATCATGAAAGGATAAGGAGCTAAGGGTGTTAAGGATTAGCTGGAACATGCATGCTAAAAGGCACTCGATTGAGGGAAATGCATGAAAAAACCTAGCATATTCCTAGGTAGTGGTAAATAAATCATAAATTGATTCCCTCATGATTTCGCATGTAATAATGATGAGCGGTTAAGAGGAAAGGAGAATGATTACTGTAGAAGGATGAATGGTTTTCACAGAGGAGAAGGAGAGATAAGGAAGGATGGATGTAGAAGTAAGAAGGGATAAGGAGTGAGATATTTAGCGATATTGTGTAATGTGTAATGGTGAGATTTGTGATGTAAGGAAAGCTCTGCTAGGGTGAACATTTCCGTGAATGGGACTCTTTTGATGTAATCTTGGCTACTATAATTTGGCTAATAAATATAATGAAGTAATTTTGAAACATTCATGTGATGGGTATTGATTTGTGCATTTTCCTTATGTTCATATACATGTTATGGGTTTTCTTGATGTTATCTCATGGTTGATTCTACTTTCATTTATTTGATCATGTTATTCTATGATCTGGTGCATTAGGCTAGGAGTTAATGCTTACATGTTAAATTCCATGAATGGATGAACTTATTTTCTTGTTATATTACAACCTCGTGTTAAGAAATAATTTTCTCATGAATCTCACATAAACGAGGGGCTCGATGCCTGGGCACACCTTAGGTGAGATTCCAAGCTAAACTAGATGATATGCTGGTTGTTGAGGTAAGAAATGATTAGAGACTACATTTTGGTTCTGTTGTCAGGACCTCTTTTCAAATTTATTATGAGAATGGTGTGTGATGACAAAGCACTTGACCTTGTACAATTTCAAAGCATGGATCAAAAGCATAGAGGATGATTTTGTTCAGATATTTAGTACTAGACTTGATTTTGATGCACGTAAATGGGTAGAAAAAAATTGTATCATGAGTTGTATGAGACCTTATTTTGTTATTTTTCATTAGAGTTGTATGAATGGATTTTTATGTATGCATCTAGATCAAGAAGGTACTATAGACCTCATGTATGGACCCAAGATGAGTATCATAGGTTTCATGATGCTGATCTTACGTGGATGTGTGATGTTGATCACTGGTGGAGTAGAGTGTTAATGAGTTACACCTTAGAGTACATGATTTCTACGTATTCCTATCTAGAGATTACTGAGTTTGAGATCTTGAGGTAGCCAAGAGGATCGTTCTTGTTTTCTATCCCTTTAGCTATAAATATCTTGATCATTATAATGAGTTTGGAAGCATTTTCTGTGGACGACTAAGCTTCTTCTAAGAAATAGGTGAGAAAGATAGAGTAGAGGAAGATGACAGACCTTATAGATGAAAAGGAGAGGGAAGAGAGATGGCTTAAGTATAATGAGGCTTGGGAGATGGAGTTTACAAGACAGTGTGAAGCTATAGGAGTGATGGATTTATGGAGGTAGACATTGAAGGAAGGATTTGAGGTTCACACGGAGGATGTGGAACCTGAGCAGTTTCTGCTACCCCATCTTGGAAAGCGTAGAAGAGAAACCCCCTTAGATTTTGGAGAGATATCACCATATGAAGAAAGGAAAAGAGTCATTGGTGTACCTCTTAATCCACCTGGTGACCAACCCCTAACACTTAGTTTTCCAAATCTAGATATAAGTATTAATAACCCAGTTGGTATTGGTGGAAGTAACCGATCAACACCTAGGAGGTATAAATTTTCATTTAGCACATCTATAATTACACAATAATTTCCTATGTTTGGAGGTATATTATATGGAACTGTTGATGCAAAATCACAGCACCCCTGGTTGCAGATCAAGTTTCTAGGTTGATCTCTTAGGCATCCAGTGTGATTGCATAACATCGAATCCTTCTCCAAGTGTGGGACTTGAAAATGAGAAGGATTCTCTAGAGAAAGGTTGGTTCCTATTCCTCTGTTCAGATGCACCAATGAAACGTAGAGGTTTACGCCCAAAAACTAATCTAACTACCAAGGAGACAGGGAGAGAGAAATGCATAAAAATAAACCAAAGCTAGGGAGGTGATGCACCGAGGAATGAAGAACATAAGTTATGCAAAAATAAACACAGACCATATAGACGCAATACCACACCACGCATAGGTAACCGAAATGCAATGAGAGATCAAAATGACAACAATGAATACATGAGAGGATTTAAATTTAATCACAGACATATATATTGCTCAGAGAATCAATTCAATACATTGCAGTGGCTAAGAGGCAACAGTGGCATTACAGTCCATGTGGGAGGCTTGAAAACTCCACGAATTCTCTTGCAAGCAGGAGAGAAGGGAGGAATTGCAAAACAAGAATTTCCAACCATTAGAAAGAAGCCCCTCTTTACAATTTATAGGAAGAATGAGAGAGAAAAGAGAGAGGAATTCAAAATCTACCCCAACCACCTCCTGAATGCATTTAACTCATCTCATCATGGCAGAAGCGGTGGATCCTGGTGAAACGGTGGGCTGCCTAACAGGAGCGGCGAACTGTCTGCTGCATTAAAATTGTTTGTTGACGCATCACTTCTGTTTGGTTATTCGTGCTGGAGGTGTTTCTTGATTTTCATCCTCCAAACTGAACCAAAATGCAAGATTGACCTTGGAAACGTGTAGAGAATTTTACCAGCTTTCCATTGATATAAAGAGCGTGCAAACCCGAGCTCTGGATCAAAAGTTATGGCGATCTGAAGATTTAGGGCACGGAACAGAGGAAAACAGATTTTTGAAATTCTTCCCGCGCTCTGCCACTTGGATGACACGTGGCAAGCTCTGATTCGCTGAATAATTCTCTCTCCTCTGCCTTTTGGTAGGCTTTCCTTTGAAACTTCCTCGTGGGCCCTTAAATGGGACATGTGGCACGATCCTATTTATTCGGCTCGGTGCTCGAAAATTCACCCTTTGACTTTTCTGACCTTTACTCCTATGAGGACACGTGGCAGCTTTTGATTAGTCCGCAGTCCTGCCAGCTCTTTCGCACCCTTCGCCTCCATTTGTCCCAGATGTCCCATTTGATTTTGGGCCCTTTGTGCTCATTTCGGCCGGTTCGAGCATTTCGCGTCCATTTGTCCCAGATGTCCCATTTGATTTTGGACCCTCTCGACTTATTTCGGCCGATTCAGACATTTCGAGCATTTTTGGCCCACTTGTCCCACTCGATTTTGGACTGTATGGCCCTTTTTCACCCGGTTCGGCTGGTTCGCGCCTTTTCGGCCGGCTTGGCACGAAGGCGACCCTTTTCAACAGTTTGCCAATTTTTTCTTCTCGGCTGGATCAGCTTTTCGCGCCTGCCGCATACTTCTGTCCCACTTGTCCCATTTTCTTTTGGACTGCCTGTGCTCATTTCGATCGAACCGGCCGGTTCGGGAATTTTTGTCCCAAACGTCCCGAGCAACACTTAGGACTAGGACTTAGCCGATTTTCACGATTTTTCCTGGATTGACTTATTTGCCTTTTTGCAACTTTTGATGCATATTATCGAAATTTACCCTGGGGGGGAATTTTGACAACAGTTTTGACGATTCAGCGGGGTTACCTGCCTGCTAGGTAGAAGATCAGTGGCCTTTTAGCAATCCATTGGGCATGGAGTTATAAGCAATAACCTGATACTGCAACTTCTTCTCCAGCAACACTCCGAACTGTAGAAAATGACCCGAGAGCAGCGAAACCTGTGCCAAAGCAATTAGGGAAATAGAAACCTAAATACAACAGGACAATGTGCATACACACTTAGAGGAATTAAGGGAAATCTAAACTAATATTTACAAGGGAAAACCTTTCTTAGTAGTAATGTTTAAGATAGACTCCGCTAACCGGAATCTGAAGTTCCTCTCCATCCAATGCAGACAATTGGAAGGCATTACTTTTTTTGCATCCCGTGACCATGTAGGGACCACTCCAGATGGCATCAAACTTGGAATGCCTTCCCGGTTTTTCCCGATCTGCATCCCATTTCAGAACTAGGTCCCCTTCCTGGAAGGTCCTTGCTCCATCTCTCTTATCAAACCATCTTTTTACTATGGCCTGATCCTTCTCAATCATCTAAACTGCATGTTCTCTGATTTCTTCTATTTCTATCAATTCTACATACCTGACCTCCATTGGTTCGAACATAGATAACTCGAACTGCTTCATGAGCTCCAAGGCTGGCAATTCTAATGATATAGGCAACACCGCCTCTTTCCCATAGACTAACTTGTAGGGAGAATTACCTGTAGACCTCTTTGGTGTTATTCTATCAGCCCATAACACTTATTTTAGCCTTGTATGCCATGTTCTTTGATTTTCATCTAGAGTCCTTCTGATGATTTTTAGCAAATTCTTGTTTGTGGACTCTACCTGTCCATTACCCTGCGGGTAATAATTTGAAGAGGTGCTCAAATATATTCCATTCTTGACAGTCCATGCTGTAATTTTTGAACCTACGAATGCTAATGCATTATCTGATATGATGGTGGCCGGCACACCGAACCTGGTTACTATTCCTTCATAAAAGTCTAGTATGCTAGACTCACTTGCTTCTTTGAGCGCTACTGCTTCGGTCCACTTGGTGAAATAGTCTGTCGCTGTAAGAATCCACTTGTGGCCTTGACTCGAATTGGGATTGATGACTCCAATGAAGTCCAATCCCCACTGCATGAATGGATGATCTACTGAAATTGGACGAAGGGGCAGTGCTGCTAACCTTCCCTTCCCTGTGAAGAATGCACATTTCTTGCATTTTTTGACCCATGAATAGCAATCATTGAATATAGTAGGCCAATAGTAACCAGCTTTCATGGTTTTGAGAGCTGTTACTCGTGGGGTGAAATGGCCTCCTGCCTCCTCGTCATGGAACTCTTGTAAGATCCTCCTAATCTGACCTGTCCCAACGCATCTCAATAGAATACCGTTGATGTCTTTTTTAAACAAGATACCATCAACAAGCACATAAGGAACTGCTTGTAGTCTGAAGTACCTTCTTTTTGCTTTGCTCATTTCTGGAGGGCACATGCCTGTTTGTAGGAAATGTATCATATTTTGAGTCCAACAGGGAGTAGACACATCGTCATTTTCCTATTTTTGATCATCTTGTAATAGCAGGACAGCTTCTTTTTCATTACCTGTTTCAACTTGTCGACTTAAGGCAAGCTGCTCACATAGTCCCTTCCCACGTATTAGTTTGGTAACCTTGATCTTGATGTCATATTCCATGACACGGGTTATCCATCCTGCACGTTTCTCATTTAGATCCTTGTTCAAAAGGAAGTCCTTAACCCCAGCATGTGAGACTAATAATTGGATCTTGTTGTTTGTGACTAGGTGCTTGAATTTCTTTAAGCTTCTGATTACCACAAGGACATGCTTTTCAATGAAAGAGTACCTAGTTTCGTATTCCTCCAAGCCTTGACTGAAGAAAGCAACTGGTTGTTCTAATTCTCCTTTGTTTTGTTGTACCAGGATTGCAGAAATTGTTTCCCCACCACCAAAGGCATATAGCACGAAGTCTTTGGAGAAGTCTGGATTGACGAGAGTCAGAGCTTGAGATATAGCCTCTTTGATTGCCTCAAAACTTGCCTTGCCTTCAGATGTCCACTTAAATGCCATGCTCTTCTTTAACATCAGCGTTATTGGCTTCACAAGAGCAGTAAAGTTTGGGACAAATCTACGGATGAAATTGATCCTTCCCAAGAATCTTTGAAGAGCCTTCTTGTGACTCGGTAATGGTAATGCTTGAATCGCTTCAACTCTTTCTTGGTCAATCATCAACCCCTCCTTTGAAACAATATGGCCTAAAATCTTTCCCTCGTGAGCCAAGAATATGCATTTTTTGGGATTCAATGATACCCCAAATCTTCTACATCTCTGAAATACTTGCCTCAAATGACAGAGGTGATCCGCTGCACTTTTTGAGAATACAGTGATGTCATCAAGATATATCAAAACTATTTTATTGATCAACCCCTTGAATGCCATATCCATTTCCCTTTGGAAGGTGGCTCCAGCATTTGATAGCCCAAATGGCATTTTCTTGTAGGCATAGGTTCCCCATTTGGTGGTGAAAGCCATCTTGAATTGGTCATCTTCTTTCACCATCACCTGATTGTACCCTGAGTAGCCGTCTAGGAGAGAGAATCTCTCTGAACCGGATACTACTTGCAATATTTGTTCCATTGAAGGAAGTGGGTAATGGTCTTTGAGAGATGCCCTATTGAGGTCTCGGAAGTCCACACACAACCTGATTTCTCCGCTCTTCTTCCTGACCGGAACCAAGTTTGCAACCCAGCTTGAGTGCTTGATAGGGAATATAATGCTTGCCTCGATTAGCTTGTTAAGCTCTTTCTTCATTAGAGGCTCAATGTGAGGGTTGACTGGTCTCTGCTTCTACCTGACAGGCTTAGCATCTGGATCCAATTCTATGGTATGTTGTGTCAAATTTGGATCGAATCCTCTTAAGTCTTCATAGCTCCAAGCGAAGACATCTGGAAACTCTTGGCAAAGTTGTATGAAATCTGATTTCTCCTGTTCGGTGGCCACTTTGCCAATTTGAAGTGTTTTACCTTCCCCAACCGAAATTGGCTCCGAATCTTCTCTCTTGACCTGTATGTTTTCCTTTTCCTTACGAAACTTGTCGTTAGGGTTGAAGATAGACTCCAATGTTACCAAACCCTTAGGAAGCTTGTTTGTCCGCAGCTGTACTACTTGATCCCCATACTGTTGCTCTAATCTGTCCTGATTCCTAGCTGAAAATTCAGCTTCTTCTTGCAAGAAATTGACGATCTGTTGATCGTTCTCAAACACCTGCCAGCTTGTGTTATTATCTGGAACTGCTGGCCTTACAACCACCTGGATGTGTGGCTGCATTTTTCCTCTTCTGATGTTGTCAACCACATCAAACATTGCTCCAACTGCTACGAGCCTATATGCGGCTTCATTTCCTTTCCTGGGTATGGACACAATGTTGAAAGCTTCGAAATCCTCAATGAGGTCCCATACCCTATTCTTGTAGCTCCTCAGTAAGTCGTTCTTTGTAGCATGTTGCCCCCTAATTTGGTTGACGATTAGCTCGCTATCGCCAAACACCTGCAAGTTCTTTATGTCCTTTTTCTTGGCCCAATGAAGTCCATGAATCAATGCTTCATATTCAGCCGTGTTGTTCGAATAGGAAAACTAGAAACGGAAAGCCGAAAAATATTCGATGTCCTGTGGTGAAATCAACACTGCGCCGCCTCCAGCACCTTGTCTGCTTCTCGAACCATCGAAGAATAATCTCCAGATTTTTTTTTCATCTCTTTGTTCAGGCTGGATGATGTTAGGAATGGGTGAATTTTCCTCGTGTATACAATACACGCCTAATTCAGATTCTTCAATTTCTTTGTATGGGTCAAATTCATGACTTTTGTTTGCCCATTCATCCAAAGTTAAATAAGGAATTCCCTCGACCTTAGTACCTGTTTCTAGATCACTTGAACATTCCTCCTGATCAAAAGCTGAGCAATTTGCATTGGTAGGGCCTGGTACATAAGGCTCAATATGGAAATTGGCAATTGGTTCTGACCTGATTGTTGCTTTGGCTCCATACCTTGTCCTAAAAATCATGTGTGACCAATCTGCAGATAAATATCCACCGATTTTCGCAGTGAGTCTCTTGATAGACACAACGCAAAGAGTAGTGGAAGGTCAATCACAGATACATCTTACAAAACTGTAACATTAGGACAGGAATGTAGTGTTAGACTTAACTCCTTGATGACTCCAACAGTCCCCACTGCCGTTCCATCTAACTGTAAAACTCCTTTCAGTACTGGCTCATATTTCAAACCCAGTTGGTCTGCTACTTGCTTTGGCATCACCGAACTACTGGCCCCTGAATCCAACATGCAGTTGTGCATCAAGTGATTTCCAACAATCAATGAAACATAGAAAGGTGGAGGCTTCAAAAATTTTCTTGTATGCCCCCCATCATGTTGCACTGCATTAGTGAGAACTTTCTCATGTCCTAGGTTTGATACATTTTGGGCAGACCAATCAGTCATTGCAGCTTGCAATAAATCTCGTTGCCCTGGGATCGCCAATGATTCCCACATGGAAATGTTCACATGTGTCTTCTTCATTTGATCGATGATGTTGAAAGGGGATGAACTGTCCCTTTGCTGCCCCTTGCTTGGTATAACCTTATCTGGAGCTTGAGCATGTGCGTGTGTTGCTACAACAGGGACCTTGGGTTGATTTTACACATTTGGAGCTGTGTTTGGTCTACTGACCCCCTGTTGTGTAAGAGTGGGTTGAGAAACGACTGGATTAGACGATTGTCCCTCTTCTATGCTTCTCTTCTTTGACCGTGTATTGGCAGCCATGCCTTGAAAAGGCTGTTGGTTAACTCCACAGAAGTCTTCTGTTTGCCAATTTTCCAATGTGGTTTCTGTTGGGGGTCCTTCTTGTTGCTGTTGATTCTCCTCCTGGCTTGGATCTTGAGCAACACCAATGGTTTGCACCATCAAGGCCTGATGCAATGCAGCATTGAAACATGTTGACTGATTGTGAGGTAGATTGCAAGGGTAACACCAGTCGTACTCCTGTGCCATATTATTTTGTGCTGGTACTAATGCCCTAGAGGTAGATATGGCATTTGGATTATAGGGCTGGAAAGGTCTATTGACAGGAGGCCTTGTTTGATTTAAATTTGCAGCTAGATTAGGTGGTCTTTGAGGCTGATACGAAGGTCTAAAACCTTGAGCTTGTTGTCTCTTGAGTGTGACCAGCTCATTACCTAAATTTTGCAGTTGCTTCATGACCTCTTGAAGCTCATTTGGGGAACCTGGAGATGAAGTGGAAGCTTCATTTGAACTTTGATTCCTAGGGGTGGGAATAGGAGCTAAGACAGGTGCTTGACTAGTATTTGGGCTCTCTATACTTGGATATAATGGCATTGGAGGCCTAGGAGCTAGCTTGCCAGCTTGAATCAGACAATTTTCAGCTCTAATGGCAATACTATATGCAGCAGGGATAGTTGTGCCTCCCATAGATTGAACCAACATAGAAATATCAGAATTTAAAGCTTTAAGGTAGTATAGAAAAGCACCTTCTACTGTTGGCCTGACTGTTATTGGAATTCTATCCCAAGATATTTGAAATCTGAAGTTGAAGTCAGTTAGCTGCTCATTGGAAGCTCTCTTGATGGTTGTCAGCTGCTTCAAAAGAGACAAGTTGTCTCCCTTCTCCCCAAATTGATCATGAAGTGCAATACATAGCTGATTCCAGTTTGTGATAGAGCCAGCTCCAAGGCTCCTAAACCATTACAATGCTTTCCCCTTGAATGAAAACACCAGCAATTTGACAGCTACTTGCATCTCATTAATCTCATGGATTGCACAAATATTAGTGATGTCCTTGACATGATCACCAGGAGTGGTCTGATTTTCTCCAGTGAAGTATGGAATGTTCTTCAGTGCTACAACTGGGATTGGATTTTTTGCATTGAGAGCAAGTAGGCTACTGCCTGTGAAGTTGACATAGGGGTTCACTGGTTGCACCATTCTGATTGGTCTTAAAACCCTTGTATACTGAAAGAAAGGCCGCTCAGGTGGAGGAGTTGAAAGAGTTCTATTTGGTGGAGATGGAGACCTTTGAATCCTTCTTCCTCTTTGCCTTCTTCTTGGAGATAATTGTAGGTATTCAAACAACACTTCTTCCTCTCCAACTCTTGACCTTGTGATTCTTCTCATAAGGTTTTAGGCCTGTACTGCTGAAATTCTATTGATTCTTCCTCTTGGAGTCGCCAGATATGCAAATAATAGTTCTTTTAAGCAAGAAAATTGCAGCAGATGCATATCAACCTTGCTGCAATAAAAATGAGACCTCTAGCTCCCACCGGGCGTGCCAAAACTGTTGATGCAAAATCACAGCACCCCTGGTTGCATATCAAGTTTCTAGGTTGATCTCTTAGGCATCCAGTGTGATTGCATAACATCGAATCCTTCTCCAAGTGTAGGACTTGAAAATGAGAAGGATTCTCCAGAGAAAGGCTGGTTCCTATTCCTCTGTTCAGATGCACCAATGAAACGCAGAGGTTTACCCCCAAAAACTAATCTAACTACCAAGGAGATAGGGAGAGAGAAATGCATAAAAATAAACCTAAGCTAGGGAGGTGATGCACCGAGGAATGAAGAACATAAGTTCTATAAAAATAAACACAGACCATATAGACGCAATACCACACCACGCACAGGTAACCGAAATGCAATGAGAGATCAAAATGACAACAATGAATACATGAGAGGATTTAAATTTAATCACAGACATATATATTGCTCAGAGAATCGATTCAATACATTGCAGTGGCTAAGAGGTAATAGTGTCATTACAGTCCATGTAGGAGGCTTAAAAACTCCACGAATTCTCTTGCAAGCAGGAGAGAAGGGAGGAATTGCAAAACAAGAATGTCCAACCGTTAGAAAGAAGCCCCTCTTTACAATTTATAGGAAGAATGAGAGAGAAAAGAGAGAGGAATTCGAAATCTACCCCAACCACCTCCTGAATGCGTTTAACTCATCTCATCATGGCAGAAGTGGCGGATCCTGGCGAAACGGTGGGCTGCCTAACAGGAGCGGCGAACTGTCTGCTGCATTAAAATTGTTTATTGACGCATCACTTCTGTTTGGTTATTCGCGCTGGAGGTGTTTCTTGATTTTGATCCTCCAAACTGAACCAAAATGCAAGATTGACCTTGGAAACGTGTAGAGAATTTTACCAGCTTTCCATTGATATAAAGAGCGCGTAAACCCGAGCTCTGGATTAAAAGTTATGGCGATTTGAAGATTTAGGGCACGGAATAGACGAAAATGGATTTTTGAAATTCTTCCCGCACTCTGCCACTTGGATGACATGTGGCAAGCTCTGATTCACTGAATAATTCTCTCTCCTCTGCCTTTTGGTGGGCTTTCCTTTGAAACTTCCTCGTGGGCCCTTAAATGGGACACGTGGCACGATCCTATTTGTTTGGTTCGGTGCTCAAAAATTCACCCTTTGACTTTTCTGACCTTTAATCCTATGAGGACATGTGGCAGCTTTTGATTAGTCCGTAGTCCTACCAGCTCTTTCGCGCCCTTCGCCTCCATTTGTCCCAAATGTCCCATTTGATTTTGGGCCCTTTGTGCTCATTTCGGCCGGTTCGGGCATTTCGCGTCCATTTGTCCCAGATGTCCCATTTGATTTTGGACCCTCTCGACTTATTTCGGCCGATTCGGACATTTCGGGCATTTTTGGCCCACTTGTCCCACTCGATTTTGGACTGTATGGCCCTTTTTCGCCCGGTTCGGCCGGTTCGCGCCTTTTTGGCCGGCTTGGCACGAAGGTGACCCTTTTCAGTAGTTTGCCAATTTTTTCTTCTCAGCTGGATCAGATTTTCACGCCCGCCGCGTACTTCTGTCCCACTTGTCCCATTTTCTTTGGACTGCCTGTGCTCATTTCGGTCGAACCGGCCGGTTCGGGCATTTTTGTCCCAAACGTCCCGAGCAACACTTAGGACTAGGACTTAGCCGATTTTCACGATTTTTCTTGGATTGACTTATTTGCCTTTCTACAACTTTTGATGCATGTTATCGAAATTTACCCCGGGGGGGGAAATTTTGACAACAGGAACGACATTTGGGAAAAGTATGGGTACATAAAGCTTGGGTATTACATCTCAAAGCAGTGTAGGACACACATCTGGTAGCGGTACAATGTCACAGACTATTGGCGTGTAATTTAGCGTGACAGTGGGGACACAAGGTGCAACCACTTTAGGACCTTTCTAGCTACAAGAGGTGGATCTAGTGGGTCAAGAGAAACAAGAATTGGTGGATCTAGTGGATCTAGATGTGAAGGAAACACTGGATGAAATTAATGTTCTATATCAGGTGGGAAAGGACCTCAACCACCTCAGCAAGTATTTTTTGAAATGTCTTTACATCTACTAGATTACAAAGGTTTTGAGAATACTATAGAGCATGTACAAAAATGTGATATTCTATGGCATGTGAAGGGGATCACTACCCCAAAATGGAAGGTAAGTTAGTTTTCAACAACATTGTAAGGGTGTGTGCATAATTGGTACTGGAAGTATGAACCCCACTAGATAGTAGTAGATTATACCGTGTTGCCTAATTCATTCTTATCTGAATTCCATATTCCTAAGTTTGAATAGAAGATAATTAACACACTGAAGTAGATGTAATAGGGTATGGAAGAGAGTGTGTAGGGATATGATGCATGTTTTAAAATGTTCTTATCAAAACTATCTTATGATATTCATCCTTCTCAGCATGCTCAATGGTTCTTTTGAGGACTAATAAATCCCTTCAGGAGAGTGCTTTCACAAAAGACTTTAACACACCCACATAAGACCTTGGAGGTTTCCCTACATGCTCATGTAGTGGGTAGTGTGGATATGGGTGTTAGTCCTTTTCTTTAATATCATATTGCGGCTATGAAAATGTATCTAGAGAATATGTCTGTGGACTCGGAACATGAGACTCATAGTGGCCTATGGTGCACAAATTGTGGGGTAGAGTGGCATACAAAGGTCAATTATCCTTAGATATTTTTATGCACGATAGTGATAGACTACGATATTTTCTATGGGGGGTCA
The DNA here is from genome assembly GCA_019776745.2 of Taxus chinensis. Classification (NCBI taxonomy): domain Eukaryota; kingdom Viridiplantae; phylum Streptophyta; class Pinopsida; order Cupressales; family Taxaceae; genus Taxus; species Taxus chinensis. The sequence goes on from CM034150.1 coordinate 287,350,716, forward strand.
TAATGCAAGTAGGTGTCCACTACTATAACGCATGATCCATAAGAATGTGTCTTAGTATTGCAATATTTTTACATCTACTACTCATGACACTAAGGATTGTAGATTGATTGACTAGATATGTGATGCCATTAATGTTGGTATGTGCTAGACCGAAACTGGAAAAAAATCCAAGGAAAATGGTCCTCACTATGAAGAGCGCATGAATGGAGGAGCTCGTGGCCAAGGATTTCACAGAGGATTTAAAGAACGTGAAAATTACAAAGGTGGAAGAAGTGAATTTCCTCATAGGACCTATTATAACCTTGGGTCTACATAAAATTACAAGTGTGAATGCCCTGACCTACTACAATACTTTTAGTGTGGAAATAAACACAAGTATGAGGAGTGCCCATAGTTATTTGAGCACATGAGCCAACAACAATGGAAGGATAAAGGTGTCGGAATGGTAAGCGTGAAGAAGGATAACTCAGAATGGATGCCAAGGGTGGCATGTGAGTTAAAGTTAGAACCTGTACTAGTGAAAACATGACCTAAGGCTGCACATGCTAGGGAAATACCAAAGCAGAGACCACTAGTCACAAGAGAAGAAGAGGTGTACAGTAAGTATCCAAATCCTACTCATCAAAAAGAGGTTTATCAGGAGACCATGGATGTGATTCAAATCCTACAAGAAGATATCTAGTGCCTAAAGGAGAAGTCACGGTAGTCAGAAAAAAGGAAATGATCCAAGGCTCCATAGAAGGATTTGGATGAAGTCAAGGAAGTATGCAAAATTTTGAGGCAATAGAATATCATTCCTTTGTTAAGGCAATGGTTATGCGAGAAAGTACCACGCTTCAAAAGAGAGCACGAGAGAGAGAGAGGTCTTGCACACTAACCTTCCCCCTCACACCATTGATTATGATAAGGAGATTACCTTGATTGCAGTAGTTGACAGATGGCTCCTAAGAAATATTCTGATAGACATGAGTGTGGAGGTTAGTTTTATCACCCTAGATGCATGTCAGCAAATGGGAAGGCCCCCATTACAGCCATCCTCAAATGTGTTATATATGGCTAACAAGAAAAAGGAGATGCCCATTAGTGTCTTGAAGGATGCTATTATCACTATCCAAGGGGTGAAATTCACTGGAGACTTTGATGTCCTAGCACTTTCTGAGCCTGACAACTTTCTAGCATTACTTGGGTGCCCCTAGTGCTATAAGGATAGTTTGGACCAAAGCTTCAATAAGGGATACATAAGTTTTGAGAACAAGGAAGAATGGGTTATCATCCCCTAACCGAGAGGAGAAGTCAAATCCTTTACTAAACCCTTTGGAGTGAATAATCCCTTTGAACTTAATCTATCTTGTGTGCTATGAGGTATCCTGATGGTGATACACCTTTAGAAGGGAGTTATTTAGTGGGACTACACTCCACATCTATGAGTGATACCACTAGTGAGCATATGAATTGGTGCATGTAGCATATGAGGAAAAATATTCTAGAATGGCATGGGATGAGGAACACACTCTCTATTAGATTCTTTTGGAGTAACGTGCCTACTAAAATATGTGGCTATGATGGAGAGACACTTGCCTCAAAACATGTTCAAGAATGTGAGAAAATGTGGATGGGAGGCACAGAAGCTTTAACCCCTTCCCTCTGGGTGCACAAGTTTTATTCCACACTACAGAATTCTACACGCACATGGTACATTCATTCAGAATTATGCCATTGACAGGGAACTTGCGGGAGTTAACAGATGACTTGATTCAAACCATTGAATATAAAATTACTAGCCATTGGTCAATGAGGCGTTATAGGTTATTAAGTTCCTAACTTAGGGAGACATTACCATGACTCAAGATAGGATTTTGGAATTATTGGGAGAACCATTTTTGGAGGCACATTTTGATGTGGAGGAACCAGAGGAACTACAGCTTGAGCATTGCCTATATGGAGAAAGAGAAGGGAAACTTGGTCTATGTGATAGATAGAAAGGAAGTGGAGAACTTGGATTTTAAACATACTATGCATATGCATGAGGTAATAGATAGATTTGATGAGCAAGTGCGTACCTATCATGAACCTCTCAAAATAAATAAGGTTGAAGGATGCTATTATCACTATCCAAGGGGTGAAATTCACTGGAGACTTTGATGTCCTAGCACTTTCTGAGCCTGACAACTTTCTAGCATTACTTGGGTGCCCCTAGTGCTATAAGGATAGTTTGGACCAAAGCTTCAATAAGGGATACATAAGTTTTGAGAACAAGGAAGAATGGGTTATCATCCCCTTAACCGAGAGGAAGTCAAATCCTTTACTAAACCCTTGGGAGAATAATCCCTTGACATAATCTATGTGTGTGCTATGAGGTATCCTGAGGTGATACACCTTACGAAGGGAGTTATTTAGTGGGAATACACTCAATCTATGAGTGATACCACTAGTGTAGCATATGAAAATTGGGTGCATGGGACATATGAGTTAATTGGGTGACAATTGTGAGGATCTATTACAAGGGTGATGAAGGTGTTCCCACCTAGGAGTTTGAAAGGAAAGAAATTTCCAAGCTAAAATGGGTAAGTTAACCCTGATGTTTTCCTGCGATCCATGGAAGCCCAGTGGATATGCGAGATCTAAAGGTAAATTAAGCTTATCTACATGTTGTGTAGGAACACAAAAATATGGTGGATGATGCATGAGGAAAATATTCTAGAATGGCATGGGATGAGGAACACACTCTCTATTAGATTCTTTTGGAGTAACGTGCCTACTAAAATATGTGGCTATGATGGAGAGACACTTGCCTCAAAACATGTTCAAGAATGTGAGAAAATGTGGATGGGAGGCACAGAAGCTTTAACCCCTTCCCTCTGGGTGCACAAGTTTTATTCCACACTACAGAATTCTACACGCACATGGTACATTCATTCAGAATTATGCCATTTGACAGGGAACTTGCGGGAGTTAACAGATGACTTGATTCAAACCATTGAATATAAAATTACTAAGCCATTGGTCAATGAGGCGTTATAGGTTATTAAGTTCCTAACTTAGGGAGACATTACCATGACTCAAGATAGGATTTTGGAATTATTGGGAGAACCATTTTTGGAGGCACATTTTGATGTGGAGGAACCAGAGGAACTACAGCTTGAGCATGCCTATATGGAGAAAGAGAAGGGAAACTTGGTCTATGTGATAGATAGAAAGGAAGTGGAGAACTTGGATTTTAAACATACTATGCATATGCATGAGGTAATAGATAGATTTGATGAGCAAGTGCGTACCTATCATGAACCTCTCAAAATAAATAAGGTTGACATTGGCTTAGAAATAGAACCTAAGGATGCTATTATCAGGGATTACTAGTTAGAAAAGGAGGCTTCAAAGATCATTAATCTATTGCACAAGTTTTAGGATTTATTTTCACATGGGTACCATGAGCTTAAGGGAGTTCGCCACTATTTAGGGGAGATACAGATCAAAATAAAGGAGGGATCATACCCAATTCAGAACAGACCTTACTGAATGAATCCAAATATGTGCATCTAGGTCAAGGAAGAGATAGACAAGATGATCACTTCAGGTATCATTGAAGATGTTGAGGAATCAGAATGGATAAGCCCAATGGTCATTAATATTAAAAAGGATGGGAGGATAAGGATTTGTGTTGATTACAGGTATTTGAATGTGGTATGTTTCATTTATCCTTTCCAACCCATTTCACCAAGGAGATCCTAGAAGGAGTAGATGGGCACAAGATCTATTCATTCACGGATGGATTCTCAGGATATCATCAAGTTAGGATTGGTAAAGAGGACCAAGAAAATATAAATTTTTCCCCTAAATGGGGAAGTTTTTCCTACATGGTCATGCCTTTTGGACTGAAGAACACGTGTGTTGTTTTTTCACGTATTGTGGTGTAGGAATTTCAAGACTTCATCCATAAGTTTCTTCAATTTGACCTTGATGACTGGAAACAGTACAGACTAGTGAAGGATCATTATGACAATCTATGATTAATGTTCGAGAGATGCCAAAAATTGTGCATATCCCTCAATATCAATAAATTTCACTTTGCTACTCCATTTGGAACCTTGTTGGGGTATATCATATGTAAGGAACGATTGCTAGTGGATCCTACTAGAGTTTCCATTATTTTAGGATTGGAAGAACCCATAAGTTAGAGTTCAATGCATGTATTCCTTGGGCATATGGGGTACTACGAAAATTTTAGAAGGGGGTATGCCAAAATTAACACACCACTGGATGGATTCTTGAAGCAGGGATGTAAATTCCATTGGTGAGAGATGTAACAGATGGTGTTTGACACATTCAAGAATAGGCTTATCACTATGCCCATATTATGATTTCCTTCTTGGGTTAAGCCTTTCCATGTGCATGTTGATGCCTCAGGGATGGCCATTGGAGCAATGTTAGCACAACCTATTGAAAGGACTGTTGATCACCCTTTTTTTTGCAAGTAGAAAGTTGACACCAGCAGAGTAGAACTATACTACTACCAAGTGTGAGGTATTATCAATGATCTACGTACTGAAAAAATTCACGTAGTATTTGCTAGAAAAACCCTTTATATTCTACACAGATGACATGGTGTTGAAGTACTTGGTAAACAAAATCTTTTTACAAGGGTGCATAAGTAGATGGGTCCTATTATTTCAAGAATTTGAGTTTATTATTGTTATAAAACCATGTAAGAGTAACTTGGGACCTCACCATTTATGAAGAATTGAATCAAGGGATGATGTAAAAAGCATTGAGGATACAATGTCGAACACACAACTGTTTAGAATGCAATGCATGCCCTTTGAATTAGAGGATATTGATGTGTTTCTCAAAACAGGTATGGAGCCAGAGGAAATTAAGACTTTGGAAAGAAAACATTTTTCTATACGTGTCGTGCTCTACATATTAATTGGTGGAGATTTAGACAAATTAGGTCGTGATGAGATTCTGCACCAGTGCATGTTAGAACATGAGTGCATTGTAATGATGGAGGAAGCACATGGTGTAATTACAAGAGGGCACTATGTAGGGAATTCCACCACGTGGAAGATTCTACTGGCAAGGATTTGGTGGGAAAGCATATACCAGGATTGTATTGAGTTTTACAAGGTATGTGATCATTGCCTGTGCCTTGGAAAACAAGGAAGAAGAGATGAAATTCCCTTGCGACTGATAGCTAGCGTAGAACCATTTGAGAAGTGGGTGATTGATTTTGTAGAACCAATTTCACCTACCACACGAAGGAATGGTTTGTGCTATATCATTACTTGCACTAATTACTTAACAAGGTGGGTAGAGGAAATGCTTACGAAGGACTAGAAAACAACCACAATAATAATATTCCTATGGGAAAACATAATCAGTAGGTATGGGTTTCCTTTAAGCTTGACTAGTGACAGAGGCACACACTTTTTGAATGATACAGTCAGGATTTTGTTAGTAGAGTTCATGGTGGCCCATCAAAAGAACACCCCTTATCACCCTAAGGATAATGGAACTACTAAGGAATTTAACAAGACACTAATTCACATGGTGACCAAAATTTGTGATGTGGGGAGATGAGATTGGGATGAAAAAGTCTTAGCTGTACTATGGGCATATAGGACAACCTACAAGAGATTGAACAAGGCTACACTATTTAAATTGGTTTTTTTCATAGAATCTATTTTACCAGTATAATTTATGCTACCATCTCTTTGAATAGTGCACGTAGGAGGATTAGTTGATGAGAAAGTACTACAAGAGCTCATGGAGAAGTTAATGCAGTTAGATGAAAGGCTATCACTTAAATGGTGGATTTAGAAGACTAAGAAGACATGACGAAAAACATGCCATGATCATCATATTAAAAACAAATATTTTGAGGTTGGGTAGATGGTATTTCTTTATGACTCTAAATTTCTATGCCACCCAGCAAAATTGAAACTCCATTGGTTAGGACCATATATCATCTTGTACATCCTTAATTATGGTGTATGCCACTTAAAATTGCTTGATGGGATGAGGTTACTCGGTTACTTCAATGGGAGTAGGCTGAAGCCCTACTATAAATAAGGATTTTGTGTAGTAAAAAATAAGGCAGTATTTCCAATTAGTTTAGATTTCCTTCTAGTACCTTTCTATTTTGGTTTTTTCCTTTGTCATCATTTTTTGGTTTTTTTTTGCGTGTTGGTACACTAGTAGCTAATTACATTGTAAGTAGTTATATATGTAGGGGACCATGCATATATTTTTATGTGAGGTGAAGTAGTAGATATATTGAACATGATTGACAAGAAATTTGACAGTGGATTTTTGAAAAAAATTAACGTGAAGATAGAAGAACAAACAACTTAATGACTAAGGTGCATAAATTCATGTGGTTATGAAGGTGAGTTGAAAGAAGTTTAAAGAGCACAAGAAGGGAAGGATTGCATAGTATGACATAATGTAGGAATCACCATGGGGAACTACTTAGTAGAAAACACAGATGTTATGTACTTTGGCATGGTGACGCACGTGAAGGAGGTCTCTGGTAGTTTAGTTGTATTAGAGCGCCAGGGAAGGCCTTATAAAAAATGAAGGCTTGGTAGAAATTAAAGGATGAGATAGATGAATAATTCCCTAAAATCCTCCAATTTTTTGTGTAACATCCCCCCTATTCCTCAATTCTTTATTCAGATTCTCTCCTAACCACTATTCTTTATTCTTTGGAGCAGTATCCTAGTCGACAAGATTTTTTGTTCAAGAAGCGTGGAGGATTTCCGGGATGGAAAATAGTTTAGTGTGGGGTGATGTTAGGCCCCTAAAGTAACTAAGCACCTAAGGTGAAAATCCTTGTGGTACACAGAATTAGGGCATGAATGCACACACAGAATTAATTATTCAAGAGGTGTGAAGGCTCACGCCCAGGCAAGATGGATTCAGGACTTAGTGAGTTTTGGAAAACAAGAAAAGACGCATACGGAGAAAATAGAAAAGTGACTAGATATAGATGTTGATAAGCCATGGAGACTTGTGACTCAAGGAAAGGATATTATTGGGCATCAATACATTTATCATGAAAGGATAAGGAGTTGAGGTTATTAAGGATTAGCTAGAAAATGCATGTTAAAAGGAACTCAATTGAGGGAAATGCATGACAACACCTAGCATATTTCTAGGTAGTGGTAGATAAATCATAAACTGATTCCTGTAGGATTTTATGGGTAATAATTATGAGTGGTTAAGTGGAAAGTAGAATGATTATTCTAAAAGGACGAATGGTTTTCATAAAGGATAATGAGAGATAAGGAAGGATGGATGTATAAGTAAGAAGGGATAGGGAGTGGGATATTTAGTGATATTGTGTAATGTGTAATGGTGAGCTCTGTGATGTAAGGAAAGCTCTGCTTGTGTGAACATTTCCATGAATTGGACTCTTTTTATGTAATTTGGCTAATAAATATAATGAAGTAATTCTGAAGCACTCATATGATGGGTCTTGATCTATGCATTTTCTTTATGTTCATATGCGTGTTATGGTTTTTCTTGATGTTATATCATGGTTGATTCTAATTTCATTGATTTTATCATTTTGTTCTATGCTCGGGTGCATTAGGCTAGGATTTAATACTTACATCTTAAATTCCATGAATGGATGCACTTATTTTCTGGTTGTATTACATCATCATGTTAAGAAAGAACATTCTCACAAAGCTCACATTAAGGATGGGATCAGCACCTACGCAATCCTTGGGTGATATTTTAGACTAAAATGGATGATATTCCAGTGCATTTGGGAATGGTTGTTGAGGAAAGTAGTGATTAAAGACTACGACCCTGATAAGTGTGTGTTCGGTGTTCTCATTGGTAAGCTCATAGGGTTCATTGTGTCTATTTGAGGCATTGAATTAGACCTCGTAAAGATCAAATCCATCATCAAAATTCCTCCTCCATTAAGTCTCAAATAACTTGACACCCTTCAATGTAAGCTTTAGTCAATCCATCGCTTTAACTCACAAATTTTAGATTGTTGTCAATCTTTCCAACATCTCCTTCGAAAGGATGTGAAATTTAAATGGGATCATAATTGTCAAAAGGCCTTAGATGACCTCAAAGAATATATCCTATCACCACTTTTTTTTATAACTTAATGCAAGGGGGATCCCTTTTACCTTTATATATTTTCTAGTAATCATGCTTTGGGTGTCACACTTGCTTATCAAGATGAGAAAAGTCATGAACAAGCCATTTACTATATAAGCCACACTCTCCATGCCTATAAAAATCATTATACTAAAGCAAAAAAAAATGTTGTACCTTGTACTTTGTAACTTACAAAATATGTCATTATCTACTTAATAATAATACTTTCATAGTTACTACCTTAAATCCTCTTAAAACTATACACTCTAAACCATATCATAGTGAATGAATCAATCAATGGATTATTCTTATGACCAAGTTTGACCTTGAGTTCATCTCGAAAAAATATATCAAGGGAAATTCATTGCCAATTATCTCACCAAAGCACCTCTACCTAACAAATCAACCACCTCATGAATAATTCCCTGATGAATCAATCAACATTATCTATCGTGAATACACCCCTCTCAAAATGAAAATTTTCTTTAATGGATCTAAGTGTCAACAAGAGGGAGGTTTTTACATTGTTACCACACTTTCCTGGGGGACTCCCATCCAAATTTTGTTCAAACTAAAATTCAAATATACCAATAACACGGTAGCGTAAAAAGCTTTAAGGATGGGCCTCTAAACCGTCATCATGCTTAGTGTTCAAATCTTGGACATCTATGGAGACTCGAAATTTTTTCATCAATCAAAACAAATGAATTTATAAATGTAAAAATGATACTCTAACAAAAATAAAAAATTCATTGTTGAATTCCTCTTAGAATCCTTTGACCATTACACTATCCAAAAAGTACCATGATCCTCTAACAAATTCATAGACACTATGGCTTCTCTTGCACCTCTCATCCCTTTATCAACAAATGAATCTAAATTGTTCATTTTTGTGCATAGAATTGATCAACCATGCCACAAAAATGAACTTCCCTCTATCAAAATCATAGAAAACAATCCAACAAACCTAGTGCCGGGGCTATATAGATTTAATATTTATTATACGTGTCAACCATACTTACCTCTTATCCTACGTTATCTATAAATTATAAATGCAATTGGGCTATCATACAAGCATCACATCCCCTACTTTTTCTGAGTGAAGATATCATTCACATACTCCACTCCACCATCTTCACGACATGAGTTTAAGAGGAAATACTAGGTATATCACTTCTCTACAAAATGTTTATTAAAACAAACAATAAGATGGTATTACCTAGTATTTCACCACATCTCCTTCTTGTTACACTTCCACCCTCTTAAATTACACTCTTCCTATCCTTTTGTAGCCATTCCATACACACATTTCATCCTTACACACCCATTATATCTCCATTCCCTTCTTATGTATGACTAAACCTAGGTAGGCCTATGTCCTCTAGGCTTAAACCATCACATCGGTTTATGAATCAATTTAGAATATCCTATAACACTTCATCATACCTGAATCAAGGTGTTTATACTCTGTATCTAGTTACATACTTTTAATTCAGGCTAGTTCTTCACTTGAACTTTGATGTCCTTGTAACACTTCGACCATGAAAACATTGTTATAGCTAAAATATTTATGAAACAATTCCACACTTTCAAGGATGATTCAGAGACCCTTTATAGAGTAATAACACATACCTAAAATTCAGCCTTGTTAGAAATCATACCTCATTTGGACTGCCCTTGTGAGAATTAGGTCTCTTTAGGCCTCTTATCATAATAGTACCCACTTTTAGCTATTCACTCACCTAGAATTTTATATATCTTATTTAGAAATATCATCAAGATGATGACTACAAGATTTGGTAGTTTTACTATAATTTATGAACCCTCTTGCAACTTTATTTCTCTCTCCATTGTCCACTGTATTGCCTCCATTAGAGCTCAAAATTTATGAGATCGATATCTCCAATTGTGATTCTTCAATCATCATAAAAAATTGGGAACCTTTAATTCATGATAAGATGAGAAGTTTTTGAGAAATTCAACTCATTCCATTAGTGTAATTAAAAACTACAAGAAGCCCTGGATCGAGTTTGAGAGGAAACAATTTGGGCTACAAGATAATACTAGGGTTTTCAAGAGATAAGAAGATTCTAGGATACATATTTTACCTCTCTCTAGCTGATCATACACTCACAGTATTCAACCATGTAGTTTATCCTGGCTATTACCTTTATCTTCTCGTCCTGAGTCAAAATAGTGTATGCATAGTCTATACAAAGCCATCAATTAAGAAAATATCACACAAAATTCAACCTGCAAAATCCTTCACAAATTTTATTAATCATGATCTGATTTCATTACATGTTTTTAGGATATTTGTATGATTGTCCCTTCGAATACATCTCTCTCTCTCTCTCTCTCTCTCTCTCTCTCTCTCTCTCTCTCTCTCTCTCTCTCTCTCTCTCTCAACTAACCTAGCTAATTGCTATTTTTGACTTCCAAATAAGCTCAAAAACTTCCTATCAAAGTGAAACAAACACTAATTTGGCTCAAACAAGACCTTATACCACCTCCAAAAAACTCATACACATAGTTTGAAGATAAACATTACAACTTTACATGCCTTTCATGGCTTTATTCCATCTTATCTAATCACTTTTCACCTTTTACTCAACTCATTTACTCCTATAATCTCTTACAAATACTTATTCAAACTTCTTTAACATATTCAAATTTAACACTCACCCACTCACACCTAGATTGACATGTTTAATGGTCTCATATGACCTTATTACTCTTTAGCTCTTGATGCTCCTACATTAGAGTGCCCTTGTGAGAAAAATTTGAGCTCTGGCTCAAATACATTATCGAGGTCTTCCTTCTTTCTTGTCTTCCAGTTTCTTGCTATGCTTCTTGTTTGTTTTCCTTGGATTGTTTTTGTGCTCTTCCTCCCAACCACTACTTTGAACATTTTATTTTATTTCTTCTTCTTCATAATCTTTCCTTTCTTGTTCATTATGCTCCTTAACTATGCCTTCCATTATTCATATTCCCCTACAATCATAACATCTAGAGTAATATTAGTCATCCAACCATAAGGCTTAAGTGCCTTCTCAACTCACTTTATCACCCATATATTCTTATCTTCACATTTATCTCCTTCAAAGGCTTGTTTCACTTTATTGACGAAGTGGAAATCTCCAAAATTGAAATCAAATTCTTTTGTATCCACTATGGGTTTACTTGTTTCCTCAAACTTGATCCCATACCATTATAACTAGTTGCAGCAAACTTCTTCATTCATACAAATTCCTTGTGCTTTGTAATTCAATAACACTTATAACTCTTTAGTTATTGTTATCCATAATAAATCTCCTAGTCACTTGGATAACTCATCTCCCCATTCTAGCTCTATGGTTCTACATGTAGTTTATGTGCACTTCACTTGTTCACTTGGCACATTTTCATGGTGGCAGATTCCCCGCGTGCCCTGTGCACTTCTCCCTTCATTCCTTCTTTAACTTTTTCCTTTTCCTATTTTTTCCATCCTTCTCCCCTTACGTGTACTCTCTGTACACTCACCTTCATCTCAGCATTGCATTCACCCTTCACTAGTTCTTTGGCCTTACTTCCCAGAAATGGATAAGTCCTTGGAAACCCCATGTGCCATTTTCTTGCATCCCGCACATCATTCTATAATGAATGCACCCTTGACATAAGTCTCTTCCTTAATATTTCATACTTTTTTCCCACATGTGTTACCTTCACGCACATTCCTTCTGTCATCTTCCACATGCATACCTTTGTGCCCTCTTTTGTGTTATACTTTGCCATATCATTCTCTAACACACTTGAGTGTGCCATACACAACCAATCAAAGGATGTCAACAAGGTGTCAAATCCTTGCATAAAATCAATGAGTGACACGTGGTAGAACTGATAAGAATATGTGTATAGTTGGCCATCCTTTCATCCAATCCGCATGCGCCACATTTCTTACATTCACAAATAACTCTAAAAATCTTCTGATAGCCATATGTTTTGTTAAAGAGCTCCAATCGGCATGTGCATAGTCTCAATCAATAGTGGTTTATGTGGGCAATAATGTTAGACATTCAAATTCAAAATATGGGTGGATTTGGTTGGTGAGAAGCTAGAAAATGTCTTTCGCACCATTAATATGTAGATTTTATTGCCCCAACCACCTAGATTTGATCTAATCTTCCTTCCTTCTCTAACACACCAAAAATACTTGGGGAAGTTCATTTCACATATTTACAAGAAGATTTGCAGCCATTGAATGCTTCTTTTTGGTGGTTGTATTTCAAATTCAAGTTTTCCCTCCTTCCCTTCTTCTTCCATTAATTTATCTATAAATGTAAGAGTTAGGTTCATTGTTAATATTTGACATTTTGGATCCTTACGCATTTGCTAAGGTTTTCAAATCTTTTTATTTTGAGTTGTAGACCTCTAGATATAACTCGTGCATGTGAATATTGACCTTCAGTCTCCATTGTAATAGCCTGTGCATTTCTAGAAGTAATGGAAGCATCATTTCATGGTTATTCTCTATCCTAGCATGTTTGTATTCCTTCTTCTTGCCTTTCTTTTAATCTTTTTGCTTGTTGTGTCATTTACATTCCTTGTATCGTCATTTTCAAGTTGTGTTATATGAAAAATGATCATGTAAATATGTGTTGTTCTATGCTACATGCACCTAGCCTCCCTTGACTCCTTTCCCTTCATTTTCACTCATAACAGATGGTATTCTTCCCTCCTTTTTTTTGTTATCACCTCTCTTTTAGATCATTTTTCCATTCTATTATCCCTTTATCCCTGGTCCCTTGGCATTATTAGCTTAGTTTTCCCTTCAATGATTAGGAGTAGTAGTAGCAGTAGAAATAGATAGAGGAAGCGGCCTTCCCCGATATCCGTCTCAAGCACGCAAGGGTCCAAAACTTGGAGATAGTTCCATTGTTGTCTCAAATAAATTAGTTCTTCTAGATCCAAGACATGGATGCAAGTTTTATAACCGACATTTTTTGGCACACCTAGTGTGACAAGAATTGAAATATTATATTTCACTTTGCTAAGTTCTGGTGTGTGGGCTTAGTATTTTAGCCTTTAGATGTTCATTTCAACACATATTGCAACTCCCAATGCTTCTAGATCTCTATTTTATTAGTCCTGAGTGCCTTTCATGAGAAGAGTGCATACAAGGAAAAGTGCAACAACTGAAGATTCTTTCAAGTACCTACAACTATCTTCAAGAAGATTTTTTAGTAGAAGACCCACACATTCATCTCCACCTCTAGCACGTCATGCCCGTTCAAATCCTCCTCACAATAGAAAACCTGCATGGGTTTCAATGGCACATAAACCACCTCCTCTACTGAGGAACTTTCCATCTTCACCAGCATAAGTCCTTTGGTTCTACTCGTGTAACATGATATGCCAAATGGCACACTCAAAAGTATTCCATTCTTTACTGGTGAGAATTAGGTCACCCCTCAGGAGCATATCCAAGATATAGAAAATGTTTGTTCACTCTACCTAATCACACATGATGATGTAGCAATTAGGATTCTTGCAACCTATTTCAAAGGTAAGGTGCTCCAATGGTATCGAGGCTTGAGACTCGAATCTATCACCACTTGGGATGAGCTCAGAAAAAAATCTTTGTAATTATTTTAAAGACAATTCATATCACCTATCTTTGGTGGAGTAACTGATAACAATAAGGACGGTGCCTAATGATTAGATAACTGATTTTAATATCAAATTCCAAAAGACTTGGGATAGAATCCCTCTTATGGTAAGGCCTATAGCTTAGTATGCTTTCCTGTATTATCTAAAGGCACTGAATAGTTACATCTCAGTCATGATTCAATCCATGAGAGGTAGGAATTTACCATCTACTTATAATATTGTAGTAACGATAGAGAATAGCCTTATTCGGGAGGGAAAGTTAACTCCTAAACTACCCATGCCCTTGTGCCTAGAAATTTCTCAACCGCACTAGCCTTTTTTCTCTTGTTTTTTATTCCTAATCAAAGTACACAACCTATTTCATCCACCTCCTACTCTCTAGCGCAATCGAAATAAGATGAATAAATAAAGGCCTTGATTAGGAAATTTTCAAATAAAATCATATCTCTTAAGAAGTAGCATGCGCAAGCCTTTAGAAATAATTCCAATCAAGCACATAATCAAAACAATCAGCCTTGAAGGAATCAATTTACAAACCAAAGGTATGTACAGAACTAGAATAATGATAGATGGAATGCTAATGCACATTTTACCTTACAAGTTGTTCCTCCCGTGCCTTCTCTTCTAATGCCCAGTACAATTCAAGAACTTGTTCCAATTCAAAATAATTTTGCGCAAGATTATGAATGGTACTTCTCTTAAAACATGCCTCAAAACTAGTATCATTTCTCTAATGTTACACACGTGTAATCCTATATCATCCAAAATCCTTCCAACTATGAGCCTTCAACAAGCGCACTTGAAGTAGATAACCAAGAAAGGCCAAAACCTCTTATAGAGGAAAATCTAATGTTCTTTAGCACTAAGGACTTTTTTGTAATCAAACAAGCTACAGATGATATAAATAGACCTTGTGCCTAATTTATAGGCAACAAAATATACAAAAGGAGAATGCTAGATTCTGACATGCAGGTCACAATTCCAGCAACACAGGCCAACCCTCAGAAGTAGAAATATGCAGCTAAGACATCTAATAGTAAAAACGTACATGTGTCAGCACGTGAGGTTCCACGTAAAGCTCCTCCAGAAGTAGTGCACGCCCCTCCTTTTCTAGTTCAAGCCTTTATTTCAGCTAAATCCCTTGCCTCTATGCCTAAACAATCAAGAGAAGATGTTGTTGTTCTTCAAATGCACAAGTTAGTGGGTTTTCAATTCAGCATTATGGACCAAATGAAAATGAAAAACATGAATATCATAATGTGGGATGCCCCTAACCATTCCATCTCAGTGTGACCTATTGCACGAAGCTTTGGCTCAAATTATGACGCACTGATCCAACTATCCAAAAACCACACACTTTTGTCAATATTGGTCAAGTAGAGGATAAAAAAGTAAGTAATGTTGCTAAAAAACCCACATATTTTATATGTCCTTGATCATCAGTAAACACCTAGTGCATAATTACATGATAAAATCGGGCACTAATACTTCTGTTATGCCCAAGAAAATTACTGGTGTCCTAGGCCTTAAGTACAATGCCTTGTCTAAAGTGTTACAACTTGATGGCTAAAATTTCACTACCTTAGGAGCCATTAAGGATCTAGAGTTAACTCTTCACACATCTCTAAGACTCTCCATAACTCAAGATGTTTCTACTATTGACCTACCTCCATTGTTTTCCCCTATGTCTTATCATGAAAGTTTACTGCAAAAGTAGGTGGTTACTTATCTTCTATATTGGTCTCATATGTTACTCAAGATAAGATATGGTACCCACCCCCGATTTACCATACAAGCTAAAGCCAATATTTTCCTATCAATGTAGAGTCATATGAATCCCATCGCCTCTCTAAGCCAACTGTTTAATCCAAGAAAGTCAACACCAAGCTTCTGAAGGAGCAGGATGTTCCTCCTCCTCAACCTAACCTTATGCTAAATGAGTGGAGCAGAAAGGCATCACCAATTTGATCCATATGCTGAAGAGCTTGAAGCCTTTGAAACTAGGCTTGGGTACTTATTGTCATCATAGAAGAAGAAGCGGTGTTGCCATGCGCACTCAAGAAAGACCAAGCATGAACTTGGTCTATGGAAGTTATATTTCAATGGCTCTAAAAGTAGAAATGGCGCATGTGCACAGGAGTTGTTCTCGTTTATCCTAAGGATGAGAGGTTATTTTTTACACACAGGTTATCAGTTCATATGCTCCAACAATATAGTAGAATATGAAGCATTGGTGAATTAGCCTTCTTATTGTTGAGAAAAAAGGGATTAAGGATGCTGCATGATATTTGGGGATACAGAATTGGTTATCCTCCAGGTTACCAAAAAAATGTCAAGAAGAGAATAATAAGCTTCTCAAATCTTATAAACACAAAGTTTGGGACCTCCTTGAAATATTTGATGATCTCTGAATCTAGTAGGTGGTACCATGCAAGTTGAATAAAGAAGCTTGATCAGATGGCCGCGCTTCATTCATAAGTATCTCCCTGATGAGTAATTTATCCAAAGGAAACACTCAGCATGCATCAATGATGGTGATTAGATCATCCATCTCCTAGATAACAATACATGTTGGACAAGTCTTTTACAACTGACACCACATATCATCTAGTTCATTTGAAATGATGTAGATTTCTCCTTAAGCATGCAAGCATGACTTACATGCCAGCTATGGTGACTAAGTGATACAACTAAAGAAAAACAATTTACCTAAAGGGATGGTCACCTTAGAGAAAATTTTTAGCCTTGATGACAAGTTCAAGGGTGAATAAAAATATATCCTTATAGCATAAGAAGATTGTATTCCAGTCAGGATTACGCATGGAAAGGAGTTATTTCTCAGTAAAGCTTGTGTGTATGATGAAAAAATACCTTCATATATCTTTGTGAAAAATATAGTGATATCTTTTCATGGGAATATGAAGAAATCAAAGGTTTTTTATCCAAGTGTTTCTCAACACTCCATTCACCTTGATCTTGGTATCAATCCCGTCACACAAAAGAAATGACTAGTCAATCCAAAGATAGAGCCACTGATGAGAAAAGAGTTGTCCAAAATCATTGAGGAGAAGATTATTTTTCCCATAAAGTACTCTACCTGGGTCAAAAATATAGTTCTAGTGTGCAATAATAATGGTGAAATCAGGCTGTGCATTGATTTCAGAGATTTTAACAAGGCATCCCTTAAGGATCATTATCCTTTACCTTCTATGGAGCAGATCTTGCAGACTTTAACTGGCACGTAAATATTGTCAATGTTGGATGGATACTCAGGCTTCAATAAGATCCTGGTTAAGGAAGAGTATTAATTCAAAACATCATTTACAACTAATTGGGGGACATATTCATATCAGAAGATGCCCTTTGGTCTATCAAAATTAGGCATAATGTTTCAACGCACCATGGATATTACCTTCAAGGGTTACATCAAAGAGTTCATCTTGATTTACCTTAATAACATTACAATATTCTCAAAGCAGAGTGTGGTTCACATGAAGCACATGTATAAATTCTTTAAGAGATGCAGAGAGTTTGGCATGTCTTTTAACCCCAAGAAGTGTAATTTTACAGTGGCATAGGGAAATATTTTAGGCCTTGTGGTTTCAAAGGATGGCATCGCAATTGATCCTGAGCGCATTTCCGCCATCCAATCTCTTTCTCTTTTGGCACACAAAAAGGCCTTACAATCATTCCTCTGTAAGATCAATTTTGTTAGGAATTTTATTCCTAACTTTGCAGGATTGGTTTGACCCATCACCTTGATGCTCACGAAGGACATAGCCTTCAGATGGATAGTAGAAGGAAGAGAGAGATTCAACAAGATTAAGTAAGAAATTTCTTGTGCACCAACACTCATAAACTTGGATTACTCCAAGGATTTCTTCCGTTATGCTTATGGAATTGATGAAAGTGTTATTATAGTCTTGACATAAGAAAATGAACAAGGACTACAACAACCAATGGATTTCTTCAGCCAGACACTGAAGGATTATGAATTAAAATAAAGTCACACTGAGAAGTAGGTATACGCCATCATGCACGTGCTCAAGAAATTAAAGATAATTCTCACCATAAATCACATCAAGGTATTAGTTTCTCAATCTAGTGTTAGAGACTTCATCATAGGAGCAGAAATCAGTGAGAAAAGAGTGTGATGGGTGGCTAAGGTCATGGAGTATGATGTGACAGTCAAAGCCACCAAGCTGGTAAGAGGTAGTGCATTATGCAAGCATATTGTGGAGGATGCACATAATGAACTTGAGACTTCATTGTTTCTAGATGAAGATCTCCCATGTGAAGAGCTTGAATAGAATGCATATGTTGATGTGTGTGATTAGATGAAGGATATTATCACATTCCTTTCCGAGGGTGCATACCCTCTTGGTTTAAACAAGGAAAATAGAAAAAAATTGAGGTTACAATCTATTCCTTATGTTTTGATTGATGGCCTTCTCTTCAAGAAGAACCTGGATGGTGTGTTGTTAAGATGTATTGATGGCATAGAGACTAAAAAGGTGTTATCATAATTTCACAATGGATTCTCTGGTGGAAACTTTTCTTCCAAGACTACAACAATAAAAATCTTAATGGCAGGTATCTTTTGGCCTACCTTATTTAAATATGCACAGAAGTGGGTGAAAAAATGAAAATAATGCACTTTCTTTGCAGGAAAGAATAAATATGCAGTGCTTCTCCTCCGACCAATCCAAGCAGATCAGATTTTTGTGTAGTGGGGTCTTGACTTCATAGGCTAGACACAAATGGATTTTAGCAGCTACAAATTACTTCACCAGATGGATAGAAGATGTCATGCTCAAGGAATCAATTGAGCCATTCATCCTTTACTTTCTCAAAGGAATAGTGAAAAGGTTTGGCATTCCTCAAACCATTATCTCTGATAATGCAAAATGCTTCATTGGCACTAAAATCACTGATTGGGCTCTAAATCTACAAATCTATCTAAAGAATTATTACAACTATTACCCTCAAGGAAATGGTCTGGTAGAGTCAACAAACAAGAACCTGATCAGGATCATGAAGCACACAATGAACATCAACCAAATAAAGTGGGCATAAAAAGGTCTCCCACGTGTGCTCTAGCGTGGATAAAATTACAGTTAACAAAGTAAATAGTAACTTCTCCTTACAAGCTTGTCTATGGCAAGGAGGATACTCTTCCTTTGATGTCTTGAGTTGAAATCATTAGCCCTTGCCTAGATAACTTGAGTTTGAAGGCACAAAATAGAGAGAAATAAGAATGTGAGAAGATGATTAATCTTGAAGAATCAAGGAACTCTACCATGAATCAAACTAGAATAACATTAAAAAGTAACAAATAAGTGGGTTTGACATAGAAAGGGATAGGCCACAATATTTCAAAGTTGGGGACTTCATCTTAAAATGGGATGTTGACAAAGCTAAACCATGATGATCATGCAAAGTTTGATGCACATAAGAGTGGCCTCATATATAATCAGTTCATGTAAGGAGGCTAACTATTTTAAGTTAACTAAACTCTAGATGGAGGCACGACTGTAAATCCCAGTAAATGGGATCCATCTCAAACCCTATCTATTGAATTTGATTACATCATCTTGTAAATATTAGATTAGTTTCAATTCCTCCAAGTATGTTATGCACACATTATTTGTTTGTACATAGTTACTTCTTATTGTGTTCTTCTGCATGCACTCCTTTATTGCTTCCAAGATGCCAGTTATGTTTAACAGTTTACACGATTCAGAACAGAGTTCAAAAATGATTCTTACAAATGAATTCAAGGGAAATTTATTTAAAGGGTGTAGATCAGATTTTCATTATTACATAACAGATTCCATGGTTTTAATGGATGCTATTCAGGATACTGATCTCCTTCATCTAGTAGGTAGATAGCCCCAAAAATTTTCAAATTTTTTATCCACAATAACTCTCCTAGTCATTTGGATAACTCATCTCCCCATTCTGGCTCTATGGCTCTACATGTAGGTTGTGCGTACTTCACTTATTCACTTTGCACATTTTCAAGGTGGCAGATTCCCCATTTTCCCTGTGCACTTCTCTCTTCATTCCTTCTTTTCCACTTTCCTATTCCTCTTTGTTCCATCCTCCTCCCCTTGCAGGCACTCTCTACAAAATCATCTTCTTCTCAACATTGCATTCACCCTTCCCGCATGCCTTGGCCTTCATTCCTAGAAATGGCTAAGTCCTTAGAAACCCCAACGTGCCCTTTCCTCACATCCCGCATGTCATTATGTAATAATTGTTCCCTTGACATACGTCTCTTCCTCACCCATTCATCCTTTTTTCCCACATGCATTACCTTCGTGTGCCTTTCTTTTGTCATCTTCTTGCAACTCATTCTTCCACACACATACCTTTATACCCTCTTCTATGCTATTTTGTTCCACGTTATTATCTAACACCCTTTAGTGTACCACACACAACTAATCAAAGTATACCAATAGGGTACTGAATCCTTGCAAAAAATCAATGAGTGACATGTGGTAGAAACGATAAGAATATTTACATAGTTGGTCGTCATGTTAGCCAATTTGTGCGTGCCACATGTCTTTCATGCACAAACAACTCTGATAATATTCTAATAGCCACATATTTGGTTACAGAGCCCTAATCCATGTGTGTCTAGTCTCAATTGATAGAGGTTGATGCGGGCTACAATGTTAGACATTCAAATTAAAAAATTGAGTGGATATGGTTAGTGAGAAGCTAGAAAACATATTTCACGCCATTAATATACATATCTAATTACCCAAACCACCCAAATTTCATCCAATATTCCTTCCTTCTTTAACATGCCAAATAGACTTGGGGAAGCTCATTTGACAAATTTACTGGTGGATTTTCAGGAATTGAATGCTTCTTGTTGGTAGTTGTATTTCAAATTTGGGTTTTTCCTCCTTCTTCCCTTCCTCTTCCATTGATCAATGTAACATTCCCATTTTAAGACTTTAGAAACAAGGGAAATTTTCATTTTTTTGATACATAATGTTCTTTGTTCTAAATTAATATAATTTAGAAAACACATTCAAATGCCATTCCATCTCATAACAGAAAACCATATGCAGCTGTAAATAACTTGGTGAACACCGATCTCTCATTTCACGACTCGGTATTAAATCAATCTCTCATGTTAACTTAGTAATGTGTATACAATGTATACTTGGTTCCTTTACCCTATTAGGGGTACCTACAGTCTGAATATCTGTTACCGATATTCATATGAAATCTTGCTTCTTAAACTAGGTGACATAGGACAACGTAACCAGTAACTTGCGATATTTTGGCCAAAGTTTTTAAACATGTTTATCATTTTTACATTCGTTCATGACATAATCGTAAAATGAAATTAAGTCCCTCACCACACTTGTTATGTTATCTAGAGTGCTCTTTCTTGACTCCTGTCAGTCCAATCTGATTCAATATTTCTTACTAGACAAGGGAAACAACATGCACTAATGTGGAAGACTACTCATGGTGACTAATGGTACATAGACATACTCAATCGACGTAATTTTATTGGCTGTGGCTAGTTATTTTAAGTCAACACAAGCTGACCTCAATGTTAGATCATGTTCCTATCCCTGTATAGGATATAACCATCATCCAATCTTACTTTTATGTCAATCAAGTTAAACAAATAGATTGGGGTGTTGAGACATATCAACTACATCATAGTATCCTATAATGACCTCCATCCTTACAAAGGTACTATACTGTATATATGTGTACCAACATCCAACTAAGTTTCCTCAACTAGACTAACACACATTAGATTATAAGTTTAACAACTTATTAATCACTTCATTAAAGATTAATTACAACAATGCCTAAGGATTCAACTATATTTTTTAACCTATATGGTGGCAAGTTAAAGTTACATGTGAGGTAGTAATGTAGGTAAAATCTTATTCCTTACCTCTCAATTAAATGTTTAAGTTTATCATTAAACAAAACAACTTGTATCATGTATTGTCATAATAGATCTTATAGGTAATAAAATGTGTTAATTAGTTCCTTACTTATTGCATCCCTTAGCTTAATTAAGTTCCACATAATTCCTTTTATTTTGGACTTCATGGAGATGAATTCTAAATTATGTTTAAATCCTTTCAAAACATTCTACTTTATGATTAAGTAATCTTCCTAAAGAAGTACATGCATCCATTTACTTACAACATTCCTAATTTCATGGGAATTATCCTTTTTCCCTATATTACGGGATAATTCCCATCTATAAAAAAAATCACATATGTTTAAATACATCAATAATTCATACACATACATCCATATAATTAAAATATAGTTATTTTTGTATTGATTGAGGATCTGCTTATGAGTGTCAACTTTATAAGTAACATCTCCAATTCAGAAAATAAACCAACTAACATTTTGGATCCCCCCTCCCAATCATTCCATAACATTTAAGTATATAAATTGACACCCTTTATTAGGATAATACTTAACAATGCATCCCAATTCATGACAATGATGTATTATGTAGCAATCATCACATCTTTTATTCATTAAGGAGTGATACATTCATTGAATCCAGAAGTATTTCAGAGATTACAAAGTGTGAAAATAGAAGTACAAAACTAATTTTATTACAACTTTCATTTCCAAAAAGTACATCTCAAGTAATGAAGCCACATATCATCATAATAAAGATGCAATTTCTTTAGTAAAACAAATATAAATTTCTATATGTCTTTGTCCTTTCATCTTTTACGAAATCCATATGGAAAATTGTTAGCATGGGTCAGTTCATTTGAAATGAGCATGATAAGCACTATATCATTAAACCATTGTGCTTTTAACTAACTGCTTCATAAAAATAACCTTGTTTCTTATGAAATAGTTCTAAAAACACAACAATGAAAACAGAAAGACTTTGTTAGAAAAGAATACAATCCAAGAAGAATAGAGAAAATATTTAAGGTTCTATATGTAGGGTTAATCAATCAACTTAGCAACCTTAAATTTTCATCATAAAATTCTTTTCAACCTACAGAAAATAAAATAACAAAGTTAAAGAAGAATAATTATCATTTCATCTTAACTTCACCTTCTCATTCATGTAACCAAATTAAGTCCCTTCAATCAGCCAAATCTAATTTTCAAGAAGTAAATCAAGATACATAAACCTATTTCACAAAATAAATACACCATTTGTACAACCATGAGTATTGTATTTTATGTATATACCATACTATCTCCAACTCATCATATATCCTAAGAAGTGCATTTATTGTAAATAAATCCATTCCAACAGGTAAGGATAACTTAAACATGATGAGAAATCAAAGTAATTTTTAGATGAAACATCCTATAAGTCCTAAGTTATATTTTTTTTTGGAATTCAATTCAAGATGGAAGTCAAGAACAACATCCTATAGACCTTACCCATAATATTTTGATTACTCCTACCATTCCAAGGAAACAAGATACCATTCAGGATCAAACACAAGTTTATTCAAATCTTTATTATTCCAGAAATGATTAGACTAGTAAAAGTTCAAAACTTACACAAGGCTCAATAATTTCTCACGGGCATATCATAAACTCTAATTTGTTGCTTTAAGGTCAATAATACACTAAGAACTATCACAATTTTAAAAATTGAAATAAGCTAAAAAAACCAAAGAAGGAATAACAATGACACCATAGTGAACAACTTCCCCAACCTAAGATTGATGAGGAAATTGGTGAGATTATAATCTCCTCATCTATCCAAACTCACCTAAATAAGAGTTATCATTTATTTATGCAAAGAATAATGGAAAGACACATAAATAATTTTTGTATGAATGATGCACATCAAGTGCTGAAATAATTAAGGAAAGATCACTTACGATCAAATAAATCTTAAAAGAGATTCACCTTAGTCCAAAATTAGATGAATATAAAAGAACCAGGAAAAGTAAAGTAAATTTAAAAAATCCAAACTTTACCTTTCGTCTTTTCAAGAAAGACCAGTCCTAAAGCACGATTCTATCAAAAGATTAATGAATAAATTCAGTTCCTAACAATCCTAGTGAAGAAGGGAAAAAGAGAAAAACAGGTCTAATCTAAAATAGACCTCTGATGAACTCTAAACCATTTAACAAGAAGGAAGATAAAAATCTAGGAAACCTCCAAAAATAAGAGTTAAAATTTCATCAACCATTCAAGAAATCTTCCCCAGATCCAATATTAATTAAGGAACTCAAATGCCGAAAGTGGTTTTAAGAGAATATGAAAATATACAATAGAAAAAAAATGAGTCGCAAACAAACATACATGTATACCTTTAACGAAATGAGAAAATACAACAGTTCAATACCAAAGAAGGGGTTTTCCATATTTAAAAACTAATTGCGTATTCCTCTGATAACCTACAGTCTTAGAGAAATTTGAAACAAAATAACAGTTCCCATTGACATTATCAACAATCAGACACAATATCAAACATGTTATATTTCCCGTAACGTCTACACAAATAATCCTTCGAAATTATTTTAATTTCAACTGAAAGAGGACATATAAGTCGAAAACTAAGGATTTCTACATAGCCATATTAATGTTCATAACATGCAATTCTTAGCATAATTTTTTCCTGAATCAAGAACAAATGATGGTATTCAAAGTCTATAACAGAAAGGAAATCAAACACAAACACTAGAACAATAAGGTTCCAAACAACAATTTTGATATATATCTAAATCTTCCAACAATGATAATAAAGAAAACATTCAAGCAAGAATCTTCAGATTCTATCAAACCAAAACACATACATTGTAAAAATACCCTATAGTCAAAAGATCTCTTAACCAAGAAAAAAACAATTCTAAGCCACTACTATAAAGATTCACGCATAAGCAAGATTACCCAGAATTATGAAAAATATACTCCTGGATCTCATTTTCCAACTATCAAACCAAAATCGATAATGCATCCAAATCAAAAAAGCAAAAACATCATTGAAGCAAAAAATTAAATGATCACAAAATCAAAACCAAAATATTTCCATAAAGAGCAGAGTTTTTTTTATGAAGTACTTAATTAAAAGCATAGAAATTAATGGGTAGGGCCTATCATGCCTGATAGAGCTCCTATCTTCACTTTTTCATAGAAAATCACCAAGTAGAGCTTCAATTCTTTCCCTCTAAATGCCAACAAACCCTAAAAACATTATTATTATTATAGTTTTCATAGTGCTAACTTTATCATTCCAATTCCATACAAGGAAAGAACATTCATGCAATGATTCAAAATTTGGTTCGAAGAGAAAAAACCACATGTAGAGCTTAAGCTCGAAAAATACCAAATGACCAAAACATAACCGAAACCCCTCTTATTTCCATATTACTCTTTCCTAGGTGGGTTTTTTACCATTTCCAAAATATTAAATACAAAATAGAACTGACAATCCTTCCACATCTCCCTCCACCATCATCTTATGTTTGACAATGACTAAACTCAAAAATACATGCAACTAATACTTGGCAGAGGTGCCAATTCACCCCCTTAACTTTTCTCATGCACTCACCAAATTTGGTAGCATAAAAGAGATAATACTGAATTAATTCCTCATTAATTTCTAGGGGTTGGTGCTACTGACCTTCCCCCTCTCTATGTCATCCCATAGGCCCTTTTAGGTTAGCCAAACATTAGGTTAGGAATTAACATAGGTCCTTAGGTCTAAGTCTAAAGTTTTAGTATTAGGTCCTTTATTTATTAACATCCCATATTAACAAAATAACATAGTAACTTAGGTTAGGTTACACCTTTAGGATAGAGTTACAAATTTAAGGAATGTAGTGTAATTAGGTTCCTTAGTCTATAGTAAGAATTACATACCAACTTTTCAAAGAAGAACCAAATTACTATCCAAGTTTAGATACGAAGCAGGGAGCCATGGAGATAACTCGTGACTTCCAAATAGTCATATTTCTGAGACCCTTTGACTTGTCTAGCTTGGTCAATATGACCACAAGATCATGAATTAGAAGAATACCTTGGATCAATGAAATTGATCCAATCTATTGCTATTTTGTAACCAAAAATTATGAAAATTGAAGCACAACTTCAAGTGCAACAAAGACTCGAGGATTAATTTCACTAAATATATTTTTCATTTCCCAAGCAGTGAATTATTGACCATAAGCAGAGATGAATTAATTAATTTTCTATTCAATATAAACATGGAAAAATTGTACCTATTTTAGTAGATAACATATTATCTACAACAAATATGATTTCATAGATCATGAGAGTACATCATCTTAAGAAAAGAATCACATGTCAACGTTTGCAACTTCCAAAACAAAAGTTGTCATATATATCAGCCATGTTAGAGGTGTTATAATTCATCTATAAATGTAAGAGTTGGGCTCATTTTTAATGTTGGACATTTTGGATCCTTACACATTTGCTAAGGACTTCATATCTTTGTATTTCGAGTTGCATACCTCTAGATCTGACTCGTGCTTGTGAATATATACCTTTAGTCACCATTGTAAAAGCATGTGCATTTCAAAAAGTAATGGAAGCATAGTTTCATGGCTATTATCTATCCTAACAAGTTTTCATTCCTTATTCTTGCATTTATTTTACTATGTTTTCTTGTTGTGTCATTTAAATTCCTTGCATTTCCATTTTCTAGTTGTGTTTCATGAAAACTGATCATGTAAATGCGTTTTGGTCTATGCTACATGTGCCTAGCCTCCCTTGAATCCTTTCCATTCATTTTGACTCAGAACATATGGTGTTCTCTCCTCTTTTTCTAGTGCTATATCCTCCCTTTTAGATCAGTTTTCCATTTTATTATCCTTCTATCCCTGGTCCCTTGGCATTGTTAGCTTAGTTTTCCCTTTCAGCATTAGGAGTAGAAGTAGTAGTAGAAATAGATAGAGGAACCTTCCTTCTCTGGAGATTTTTCTAAAGTGCACAAGGTCCCACAACTTAGAGATGGCTCCATTGTTTTCTCAAATGACTTGGTTCTTCCAGATCCAAGACATGGCTGCAATTTTGACAACCAACAATTATCTTATTCTTCCCATGGCTTGTGTAGGTACTAGCACTTCTTTCAAACTGAATTTCATCCTTCTTAAGTACACCCTACTATACCTACCCTTTTTCAAGTTTCCCAAGCTGAAGATTGCATAGTTTCTTATTATTCCTCTCCTTGTTACTTTTAACATTTCACTTATTCTATGTCTTGACTTCTGCAACATGAAAGTGTTATTGGTATTCTTCCTTTGGGATTGAATTCTCATTAAAAAAAACATAATTTCCAAATAATGATTGCCTTGATTAAAACTCAAGTACTTAATATTTTTTTAACTTCTCTTTGAAGTCCCTCTATACTGGCCCCTTGTCATTCATTTCAAAGAGTAAAGTTCCATAGGATAATTTCTGAACTAGACTCTCCCTTAGTCCGAAGGAGTGATTTCTTGACTATAACACCTCCTTTCCCAACTAAGTTTTTCTTTATCATGTGTTCATCCTTGCATATGGTCACTCCTTGTGTTCTTTGAATACTCCTTATGATCTCTTTATGCTCTGCCCTCATCAACTTACTCTCCATTTTACACATTTGTTCTTCCTCAACTAATGTTGGTCTAGTATACTCACAAGAATATGCCTTATATGATACTGATACTTATGCATAAACATTGTTTATCTATACATTTTTAGCACCCCAAAAATTTAGTTCAAGATCATAAAGGAGTTGAACTTATCCTTGGAACGATATAACTAAGTTGAAGGATTTAATGCAGTGACTCCTAGATTCTAACGTGCATCTTCACTTTTCGCAACATGTTTGCCATAACAAGTTGTTTGGATAATGTCAACCTTGCACTGAATAAGGGTAGGAAGTGTTATGTTTCTCCTACTAAAGTGATGGGAATTGGGTATTTTTTAATAATGTTCTATTTGAACCCCAATTTCGTATTTAAATTTTAAGATTGCAATTGGGAACAACATTCATACAATCAAGATAATTAGTTGGTAATTGAGATTTGAATAAAACTAGATTACGATCTTTATAAGCTATGAATAATTAGACTATGGCGTGTTAATCAAAGCTTGTTCTAAGCTTATACCTTATAAAAAGGATTGTGAAATTAATTGGTACTTAAATGTTAAACTTAGTCACTAATGGATTAATTGATAAAAAGATAGGAATGTATCAAATCCTCAGTGGGAAAATTTTATTAAAAAGGGGAAAATAACTAAGGTCCTGCAACTAGGTAATTATATTACATATATTAGAAAACATAGAAGGGCTAATGATTTTACTTTCACTATAACAATCTTGACAAGATGTTTGCATTGGGTTATTGATTATTTAAAAATAAATAAACTGCCTGAGTTATATAATACTAGGGAATAATTATGGCAATTAGAATTTTTCATGTTTTTATTTTTAAATAGATTTTGGGTCAAACTCGAGCTATGAATAAGAGCTTGTAATTAGCGATGAGCTGGAACTCATGCAATCGACCATGCAAAGGAAGAAATTTTAAATGCCATAATTACAAAGGATGTAACCATGTAACTATGGTTGAAATAATTTATGTCTTTTCATTAATTTCCATTAAATTCCTTGACTTGAGTGTAAATTCATCCTTCACTATTAGTTTGAAGGGATTCATGTAATAGTTTTGCCAATAAAATATGGAGCTTGGTGAATCTCTAGAGAATTCTTCGGGTATAAGGCTGTAAAGCCATGTAAGTTCTAAATTTGTTGCTATATAAAAACATTGCATTGAGCAAGGACTGCTAGAATGGGATCTAATTTTTTGGTTCAAATTTGTGTCCAAGGTGTGGCTATAAAGAAGTAAGAAGAAAAGAATCTAGTCTGCCCTTGTTCAAGCAAGAATGGTTCCTTATCCCCTCTTTCATTTTATTTCATCTGATCTTAGAGTGAATACATATTTGAAATTTTGTTTGGGTTCAAGGAAATAGTGAATACATGGAACTTGGAGGTTATTGTTTTTATACTCTATTATTTGCAAAAAGAAATGGTAAATTTTATGACTGTAAAACATGGGTATCTATTGTTTTTATCATTTATACTACTTAAATTGTGTTTACCAATTATGAGTTTAAATGAGAAATTTTGTTTGAATTTTGTTGAGGAGGTTGAACAAGATAATAGTGGGTTTTGTGCATATATTTTTACAGTACACAAACCAATTTTGGGTGTGATAGGTTTTCTAATGCCTGACCAAAATTATAGCATAATAATCTGGTAAGAAACTTGATTTTAGACATTGAGGTCTATGTGTTTCAATTGCGAAAACGGAGATGTGTTTGGGTATGCGCCTAGGATGAGTTGGTGTTTTTATCTGATACATAAGTTAATAATAGTCTTCTGATTTTCTATAAATTGACTATTAGAGAAACATGTTTTTCTGTTATGTCTTATGATTTACTTGATTTACCTAACTTAATAATTTACCTTTATGAGGTCTGCAAGAAATAATTTCCTTATCACCCCCTCTTCGTAAGTAATTCTAGGTGTAAATATTTCCGTTATTGCTTATTCTAAGTTGTGTCTAGTTTGAAATGGTAATAATTCATGTTTAACCTTAGCTTGATATATTGATTCCCTGTAGCTATTAAATACGATTACTGGGAAGTAGCAAGGATTACTCCTGGTTTCATTGTAAATGGGCAATAACAACGACTGAGTTTATAAATGTATCTTATTTTTTCACCATTCAGTATCGTGTAGGTTGTAACCTCAACATGAATGTTCCTTTTGTCATGATATGGAAATTGCCTTTAGTAGTGGTAATGGAATGTTGATTTTTCGACCATTCGAATCACTCCATTTATAAGAAATTTAATCACTTCTTCCTTCTTTAGTGGTTGTCTAGACCAATTTGAATTGATACTGGGGAACATAAAATAAATTCAAGGATTAAGTTTTGAAGGACTAAGCCTTACTTATCTTATACCAGGTAAGGAAACCCATTTATTCTTCCTTTAGGAAGCTATTCAGTTTAGATCTTATATATTTCTATATCCAATTATAAACTTGAGAAAATCTCAGTTCGAGCTTGGTCCTTGATGGATAATGATTGAAAAAAAATGATTTACTATATTATGTTTATAAGAAAGACTGAAAATTATTATTTGAAGCCAAGGGATCTTGATTGTTGGCACCTTGGGTATGTGTCTTAAGTATTGTTGCTGCATTAATAGGGTGCAATGGTGGAACTAAAACTTAGTTTTTTCCCCATTTCTTTAAAGAAATATTTAATGTGGATTCTAATATTTATATTATGTGGAGTTTATGTATTTATTGAATCTCTGTAGGACGATAAAATAAAGTGTAACATATCCCCATTATTGAGGAGTAGTATGTACTAGTCATTGTGACAAACTAGGGAGGTTCAGACTCCTATACATAAGAACATTCAATCTATGGTAGTGGATGTGTTTTTGGATTCTTATTAACACATAATGTAGTAGGAAATAATGGGAAGTGTTGTGTTGTATTAAAGAATACACAAGATGGTATAAATAAGCAACGAATTCTATTTTTCCTTAATTCGTTTAAGTTATCACGATATATAACTTGAGATGTATGACTATCATTCCTTCTTAGGATATTAATGGATAGTACAAGGATGTGTTGTTTTAGGAAATTGTGACATATAAACTTCATGGAATTAAAGCAATAACAATGCAGCGTTTAGACCAGGCTTATTTGATGGATATGTTAGTATTGCTAAAGCTGGTTGGTTTCATTCATGTAGCATGGATTACCTTGTGTGTGTCCAAGGTTAATAATTATTTGAATTGCTTGAACAACAACAATAGTTCAACAACTTCTAGTTATGAATGGGATGATGTAGATTCATACCTTGATTGATAAGAGTTTGATATTACTATTTAATTTCTATGGGATTTGGTTGTATTTACTATAATATGTTGTATCGATTACTTGATGGTCATTATTGGACATTAATATATTTATCTAGCTTTGGTTCAACTTAATTTTGTGAAGTGTTGATGAGTCTTTGTCATTTTGGAATACTGAAAAAGGTAAAAAGACATGTACTTTATAATTGTGAAGCAATTTATTAAAGTAAGTTGATTGATGCTATACATGTTTATGTTGTAGGAATGAAATTGTTATCTGCAGTATATATTTATTCTAATATTTAATGACATGAATTGATATATGGGAGAAAGGACTTTTCTTGCTTAGTTCAGTCAAACTGACCTTGCCTAACCATTGCAAGGAAAGTGAGCGAAGATAACAAACATCATAGAAAGAAATGTCACAGTTATCTAATTGAACCATATGCTTAACTTTAAAGGATAAAGTTTCAGTCAAATTTTTGAATTGAGATATTCTTATTTATGTTAAAAAAAAAATTTGTTGTCTTCGAGTAAAGGTTTTCTTGTGAAAATCTAGTTAGTACATTTATGATATATTGTGACATGGTAAAGATTCCATATTTTGATCAATAGATACTTACTTCATATCGTTGAAAGATTGTTTATACCTCTCTACAATCTTTGTAAAAACTTCTACTAAGTTGTAGAAATATTGGTATAGATATAGCTATATGCTTGTGATATCTTGTCAAAATTAAATCATTGGATGATCGTATTGGAGGGTTGTTATAACTCTTTGATTTAGTAGTATATTAACTACCTTATGAACTAGATGAACCTATTAATTTCAATGATTGAGATGGGAAGTTATGAATCAGTAATATAATTGAAAGGTTAATGGAATAAATTATGGACCAGTGTTGAAGTATTCTTTTAAATCTATACCAATTAACTTATGGGAAATTTAAAGTATTGTTGGTAAGAGGTTGTGAATTCTCGAAAGCCAAGTTAAAGGTCTAATGCTTGGTAGATGAGAAACCATCTAGGTATGAATCTTGATGTCTATACATATGTATACACATTTATGGGAGTTTCTTCTAGTAAATTTTGAGTAATTATCATAGAGGTAATATAATAGGATGACACTTTTGGATGATAAGATAAAGTTCAACATATAATGGTTTGGTCTTTAAAACTTAATTGATGTTCCTTTTGGGAAACACTCAAACCTTTAAGGGAATTAAGTTAAATCATTATGTAAAATTAACCTAACCCTCATAACATGATGGGAAGCTCAATATAGTACTGCAAGATGAAATAATAAATAAGAATAGAACACGGATGTTCTTTGACGCCTAAACGAACTGTCAATCCATAAAATGGGGAAATGAAGTATAAGATCTTCTCATATTACCATCATTCGAAATATATTATGTGATGTACATTAATGATAAAGTTTATTCCAACTAACAAGACATAATGAATAAATTTCATTATTAATCAAGCTAAACATAAATACTAAAAGGACCTATAGGGGATGGGATAAAGTTGATAAAGAAATTTGTGGGAGACTAAACTTTTGAACACCAAACTTATATGAAACGTTGGCTATGATGCCTAATGCAAATGATAAAATTGTTGTTAGGAACATGCAGATTTTGCTCACCTTGAGTATTTATTATTAGATCCATGGTGAAATTTTGGTGTCTATGCTCCTAAAATAGTGAGTTTAAATTAACCATGATAAATATATGATGGTGTAGTCATATAAAGGATAACGACAATCTGATATCCGGAATGCATAGAATATATTTTTTGATGCCAAGGAAATTGGTATGAAGATCCAAGAAAAATTAATATACTATCAAGGTGATAG
Source organism: Taxus chinensis (assembly GCA_019776745.2). Lineage (NCBI taxonomy): Eukaryota > Viridiplantae > Streptophyta > Pinopsida > Cupressales > Taxaceae > Taxus > Taxus chinensis. The sequence goes on from CM034150.1 coordinate 287,383,225, forward strand.
TAAACATGCAAATAAACCTAAGTCGGGTTTGGGCATTGGATGTAGAAGTCCTCAAGAGAATTTGGAGTACTACTGAAACGAGAAACTTAAAATGAATAAGACTCATATATAGATAAATTAGACCTGGATAGTATAAATGTTAAACTAAAATTGAATATCATGATCCTAATAAATAGTATAAATGTTATCGAAAAAGCATAATGGGAATGACTCTATATGTCCCTAATGATGAGTGATTATGTAACTTACATGATTGCTTATAGGAGCAAGAACAAAATTAATGGTTATTGATTCTTGATAATGTGAGGAATTATTTTATTCAGGTTGAATTTGAATCATTAATAAGAGTAAGATTGGGAATATAGATCTAAAGAGTGATCTATCTTATATCTAGAACAAATAGGTAGAAATGAGTATTATCGAAACTACATTTGACCTATCGTGATACTATGAGACCAGACTCTGGATACGTTTCACTAAGTGATGAAGACATGGGAACTAGAACAACCTGTCATGTTTAATTTATTAAGATACTGTGTTTCATTTTAGGAATCTTGACAATTCAACTCACTACCGACCATTACATGGTCATATCCATTTAATGACAGTTGTCGTTATTTGAATACTGCCACTTAACAACTATACTGAGTTCCCTTTTTAAGACCTAAAAATGTGGCATGGTATTTCTTAAGTACAAGCTTGTTAAAGTTACAAGTGTGGTTGGTACCCCGATGCCAACATATGATGGCTACGGGAAGGGAAGTAGTCTAGTAATGACTTGAATCATTACAAAGACACTTTCTTTCCTATAGGCATCATAAGATGACATCAGGGTACAACTTCATGTAGGTTACTCAAGACTTTTACCTTGTACAAGGCTTGTAGCTATTTACAACATCATTGACGACAAATCCATATAACTGAACAAGTGATTAAGGTGATATGACAAGATTCCAATGGCGAGTGTGCCATCATGGAACCGAGCATGGCATACATGGCTTAGAAACCTTACACAAGGTAGAGTAACTATTGATTACAATGTCGAGATTTCACCATTGACTAAGTTGTGAGATGCATGTGTACTTCATAGGTGGAACCCAGGTACACACTTATGGGTTATCACTTATATATCATATCTTGTTAAAGAAGAACCAAAGGGATACATTTTATGTATGGCTTGTAAAGAGCATTGAGGGAGCATGAGTAAGTTCAATATTCTCTCATAAAACTGCATATGGTTCATGACAGTTACCGGAAATGGATTGTATTAAGAATTATGTTGGATTTAAATATATGGGTATTTAAATAAGCTACATGAGCTACGATAGTAAAAAAATTCTCTAATATTGATGTGAAAAAAAGTGGTTTTTACATTTTGGTATCAAAGCTAAAGGTTGCAGTGCTTGGGCCTAATGAGTCCTTACGCTTAATTTTATTTGATTTTATGAATAAAAAATAATAATAATGAAGGACGTACCATGGATAATGAACCATATCAAACTAAGCTTTGGGTTTGGGGGTGAAAGAGTTAGATAATACTCTAAGATTCCTTCATGACACACTATACTGGATAGATGCAAGGAACAACTGGTAAGTGTGAATATGAGCAGCCAAGGAAAAACAACTTAGGCTAAATGATGATGATCAGTTGAATGTTACTCGATTGATAAAACTGCATTATGAAAAAATTGGAGCATAAATCCAATATTAAAAGAAATCTGCATAGCATAAAGGTAGTATATAGAGGATGACTAACTGCTGAAATGCTAGTGACTTGAAGGGTCAATCAGGCCAAAATGAAATCTCCAATAAAATTATAGCTTTATATAGTAAAAACATGCAAGAGGATTAGCTCTTCTTTATTTCTAGCTTTTAAGAAAAGAGATAAAGGATGGGAAAAAGTCATAAAGTATTATCTTTCAGAGTAAAACCTGACAGTAAAGCCTGTCATAGTTTCATAGAAAAAGAAACAAGTCATCCTATCATAATGACAGGTAAGTTAAAGAGAACTGCATGTTACTAAGTAAATACAAGATTAATGCAGCTGAGTCCTTCGTATGAGGTGACTAACTAAAAACTGAAATGGTATTCAAAATTTTTAAATGGAAAATAATAAGGAAAATTGTATGAACCATAACCTTATGTCAGTTATCATGACATTGTCACTGATTAAACTCATTACAAAAATGAAGGAAATATGACTAAAGGATGATTTTCATATTTCTTGACTATAGTATAGTTGCATGAGATTGTTTTTATAACAATATGCAATGGTAAAGTGATCTAAAGGATAGATTCAGGCATATGCATCCTTATGATATCCGTACAGGTAATGTGTGTGTGTGTATATCTGTGTATGATTCTTATGTGTTATGAATGGTGCAAACTTCACTGATTGTGACAAAATAAGATTTCTATGGCTCTAGACTTGGAATTTAGTAGAAGTAAAGGATGTTTACGAGACTAAACACATATTTAAGAGATCTATTTTAAACTTGTAACTGTGAATGTGTAAATCTTTCATCCTCCAAATTGGATTGTATAAATTTTTAAGGTATAGAGGGACTGTGTTACGTTTTATTGTATTATCACATTAGTTCTTAAGATTATTAAGGGTTGAAAGTAATAGGCGTAGATATTAATATGACTATATAATTGTATTATCATTATTCAGATCATTACCCTTGTGGTAGTGTGTGATTGTTGTATGACCACTCTATTGATGTACTACTTGTGTTATTATGGCCAAATAAGTCTAGCTAGTTTACTTAAGTATTATTGAGTAAACACTCTTCTGGAAGATTGAATGATAACTATGTTATTTATTTTTCCTGAGATGCTATGTAATTTCTAAGATATCGTACAAGGACATGGTACTCATTGTTATTGCATACTTTTCTACAAAATTTGATACCTTTATTTCAATTTAAAGTTTAATCGGCCCAAATATTATTTCCTAGGTTGAGACAACATTGTCAGGTTAGTAAAATTTTAAACATAGTAAGAATCTAGAGGTTGAAGAGTGTAACGAAGAATCTTAGGTATGTAACTTTATATGCATGATTCCAAGGGAATATGTAAACTAACCTTCAGGGTTTTAAAGTCAAAAGTATCCTTAAATTTAAGATTGTTATCAATATCATGTGCCTAAGATGATAAATACATAGCTAGTCATATTTGTAAAAAAAATGGTAATTTAAAGCTAGCAAGAGTTACAGGATTGCAAAAATAAAGTCTACTTAACTAAGGTCTTTGAAGATTAAATCTGGGAATCATTAAATTGGGGTGCCACATTTTGGAATTTTTCATAAGGTTATGTTTATCCTTTTAACAATGTGATCATTTTGAGATACTTTGTCATTTATACTATTGTTACTTGATTACATTGATGAGCTCATAACTTACATTATGAGATGGCTGGTTAGCTGTAGTATGTATCTTTGTCTGATGATACAATGATGTATAACTTATTTTATAAAAAAAGGGATTCTTAGTCCGTACCTGTTATGGAAACTAAAGAAGTATATACTCATATTGTTATGATCAAGTTTCGAATGTATGACCTTATTTGAATGTTGGTCTTATTATGATGGAATTATAATGGGAGGTAACTCACTATACCTTGTTTTATGGATATCATACATGATTGTATAGAAATTTAATAATTATTAATCTTAACTAATTTCATCTAAGTTGTTTGTGTATATAAGTCAAGGATATAAAGATTGATATTCTACTCTATTAAGGTATCGATGGACTAATATATTATAACTGTTAATGAATTCATGTTATACAAACGTAAATGAAAATAGAACAATAAGATTACATTTATTTAAGTATGGGCTTATATGGTTGTAACATTATTATTCTAGCACCACTTGAGCTGATTGTGAACAGTTATGTTGGATTGATTACTTATGTTTATCTTGAGTAAATACTAGTTTGAAAGCTTGTCAAAGTATGAGTTTGGATTTATTTTAGAGGTGGAGTCTGATAAATATCACCTTAAAAGAAAAAACTCCTCATGAATAGTCTTGCGTGTTGTAATATGTTCATGTAAGACATCTATGACTATAGTTATCTTGTTCAATACAACAGTGTCATGTTGAATTAGCTTGGTAAAGCTAGATTGTGGAGCATAACTTTTGTATGTATTGAATAATGTTACATGAAGAAAAATACTAATGATATAGAATCTATGGTGTGTTTATCATAGTATAATGGTTTACTGTTTGACAAGTAATGACATTCGGTAAATGTGAACTTATGAAATGTGAAATCGCAAGTTCTGGTGAAGATAATGACTGTACACATGAAACTAAAAAGTGAGTAATTTTTATATAAATGAATTGACTTTGAGAAATGAGATGAAATCATCAGGATTCTGATTCATTATGGGGGGAAGAATGTAACACCTCACAAATTCAGTTCAGGATCATAAAGGAGTTGAACTTATCCTTGGAATGATATAACTAAGTTGAAGGATTTAATGCAACGACTCCTAGATTCTAACGTGCATCTTCACTTACCGCAACATGTTTTCCATAAAAGGTTGTACTAATAACGCCAACCATGCAATGAATAAGGTTAGAAAGTGTTATGTTACTCCTACTAAAGTGATGGGAATTGGGTATTTTTAATAATGTTCACTTTGAACCCCAATTTCGTATTTAAATTTTAAGATTGCAATTGCGAACAACATTCATGCAATCAAGATAATTAGCTAGTAACTGAGATTTGAATAAAAATAGAGTACAATCTTTATAAGCTATGAATAATTAGACCATGACGTGTTAATTAAAGCTTGTTCTGAGCTTATACCTTATAAAAAGGATTGTGAAATTAATTGGCACTTAAATGTTAAACTTAGTCACTAATGGCTTAATCGATAAAAAGATAGGAATGGAATATCAAATCCTTAGTAGGAGAAGTTTATTAAAAAGGGGAAAATAACTAAGGTCCTAAATATAGGTAATTATATTATATATATTAGAAAAAATAGAAGGGCCTAATGATTTTACTTCCATTATACCAATCTTGACAAGATGCTTGCCTTGGGTTATTGAATCTTTAAAAATAAACTGCCTGAGCTATATATATAATACTAGGGAATAATTATGGAAATTATAAGTTATCATGTTTTTATTTTAAATAGATTTTTTGTCTAACTCGAGCTATGAATAAGAGCTTGTAAATAGTGATGAGATGGAACTCATGCAATCGATCATGGAAAGGAAAAAATTGTAAATGCCATAATTACAGAAGATGTAACTATGCAATTGTGGTGGAAATCATTTATGTCTTTTCATTAATATCCATTAAATTCATCGAGTTGAGTGTAACTTCATCCTTCACTATTAGTTTGAAGGGATTCATGTGATAGTTTTGCTAATAAAATTTGTAGCTTGGAAAATTTCTAGAGGATTCTTCAGGTAGAAGGCTTTAAAGCCATGTAAGTTCTAAATCTTTTGCTATATAAAAAACATTTCATTAAGCAAGGACTGCTAGAATGGGATCTAAGTTATTGGTTCAAAGTTTTGTCCGAGGTGTGGATACAAAGAAGTAAGAAGAAAAGAATCTAGTCTTCCCTTGTTCAAGCAAGAACGGTTCCTTATCCCCTCTTTCATTTTATTTCATCTAATCTTAGAGTGAATACATATTTGCAATTTTTTTTCGGTTTAAGGAAATAGTGAATAGGTGGAACTTGGAGGTTATTGTTTTTATACTCTATTTTCTACAAAAAAAATGGTAAATTGTATGACAGTAAAACATGGGTATCTAATGTTTTTATCATTTATACTACTCAAATCATGTCTACCAATTATGAATTTAAATGAGAAATTTTGTTTACATTTTGTCAAGGAGGTTGAACCAGATAGTAGTGGGTTTTCTGCAAATATTATTACAATATGCAAACTGATTTTGGGTGTGATAGGTTTTCTAATGCCTGGCTAAAATCTTGGCATAAGAATCTAGTAAGAAACTTGATTTAAGATATTGAGGTCTATTTCCTTTCACTTCTGGTCTGTGCGTTTCAATTGCAAAAATGGAGACGTATTTGGGTATGTGCCTAGGATGAGTTGGTGTTTTTATCCGATACATAGGTTATAAATAGTCTTCTATTTTTTGTCGTCGATTGACTGCTAGAGAAACAAGTTTTTCTATTATGGATTTGGATTTACTTGATTTACCCAACTTAATCATTTACCTTTATTAGGTCTACAAGAAAGCATTTCCTTATTGATCCCTCTTCGTAACTAATTCTAGGTGTAAAGCTTTACATTATTTCTTAGTTTGAGTTGTGTCTTTTTGAACTGGTAACACTTCGTGTTACCCTTCACTGATATATTGATTCCCTGTAGCTCATAGAGAGGTTATTGGGCAGTAGTAGGGATTACTCCTTGTTTTGTTGTAAATGGACAGTAACAATGGTTGAGTTACAAAATGTATCTTATTTTGTCACCATTCAGTCTCATGTAGGTTGTAAGCTCAACATGAAAGTTCCTTGTCTCAGGATATGGAAAGTGCCTTTAGTCATGGTAATTAAATGTTGATTTGTCAAGCTTTCGGCTCACTCTGTTTATAAGGAATTTAATCACTGCTACCTTCTTTAGTGGTCATCTAGACCAATTTGAATTGATACTGGGTGAATAGAAAATGAATTTGGGGTTTAGGTTTCGAAGGACTAAGCATAACTTCTCTTATACCAAGTATGGAAAACCATTTCTTCTTCCTAGAGGAAGCTATTTAGGTTAGATCTTATATATTTCTATATCAAGTTATAAAATTGAGAAAATATTAGTTGGAGCTTGGGCCTTGATGGATAATGATTGAAAAAAATTGATTGTATTATGTTTATAAAAAAGACTGAAAAGTCTTATTTGAAGCCAAGGGATCTTGATTGGTTGACACCTTAGATATGTGTCTTAAGTATTGTTGCTTCACTTATAAGGTGCAATGGTGGAACTAACACTTATTTTTGATCCTTATTTGTTTACATTTCAGACTTAAAAATCTTATTTGAGGCCAAGGGATCTTGATTGGTTGGCACCTTGGATATGTGTCTTAAGTATTGTTGCTCCATTTATAAGGTGCAATGGTGGAACTAAAACTTATTTTTGTTCCCATTTCTTTAAATCAATCTTTACTATAGATTCTAATATTTATATTATGTGGAGTTTATGTAATGATTGAATCTTTGTAGGATGATAAAATAAATTGTAACATATCCCCATTATTGAGGAGTAGTATGTACTAGTCATTTTGACAAACTAGGGAGGTTCAGACTCCGATACATAAGAACAATTAAGTTACGGTAGTGGCTATGTTTTCAAAATCTTAATATAGCAGAATGTAGTAGGAAATAACGGGAGGTGTTGTGTTGTATTAAAGAATACACAAGATGGTATAAATAAGAAACGAAGTCTATTTTTCCTTAATTCCTTTAAGTTATCATGATATATAACTTGAGATGTATAAGTATTATTCCTTCTTAGGATATTAATGGATAATACAAGATATGCTTTTTTAGGAAGTTGTGACATATAAACTTCATGGAGTTAAAGCAATAAGAATGCAGCGTTTATAACCAGGCTTATTTGACGGATACTTTAGTATTGCAGAAGCTGATTGGTTTCATTCACATAGCATGGATTACCTTGTGTGTGTCCAAGGTTAATACTTGTTTGAATTTCTTGAGAAAAAACAATAGTTACATCAACTTCTAGTTATGAATGGGATGATGTAGATTCATACCATGATTGATAAGAGTTTGATATTTCTATTTAAATTCTGTGGGATTTGGTTGTATTTACTATAATATGTTGTATTGATTACTTGATGGTCATTATTAGACATTAATATATTTATCTTGCTTTGGTTCAACTTAATTATGTCAAGTGCTGATGAGACTTTTTCATTGTGGAATACTGAAGAACGTAAAAAGACCTATACTTACTAATTGTAAATCAATTTATTAAAGTATGTTGGTTAATGTTATACATGTTTATGTTGTAGGAATGAAATTATTATTGTAGTATATATTCATTCTAATATTTAATGACATAAATTGATAAACGGGATAAAGGAATTTTCTTGCTCAGTTCAGTTGAGCTGACCTTGCCTAACCATTGTAGGAAAGTGAGCGAAGATAATATGCGTGAAGTAAAGAAATGTCTCGGTTATCTAATTGAACCATATGCTTACCTTTAAAGGATAAAGTTGTAGTAAAATTGTTGAATTGAGATATTCTTATTTATGTTAAAGAGGTTATTTGTTGTCTTCGAGTAAAGGTTTTCTTGTAAAAAATCTACTGAGTACATTTATGATATATTGTGACATGGTAAAGATTCCATATTTCGATCAATAGATACTTGCTTCATATCATTGAAATACTGTTGATACCCCTCTCCAATCTCTGTAACAACTTATACTAAGTTGTAGTAATATTGGTATAGATATGCCTATATGTTTGTGATATTTTATGAAAATTGAATCATTGGATGATATTATTGGAGGGCTATTATAACTGTTTGATTTATTAGTATATTAACTACCTTATGGACAAGATGAACCTAGTAGTTTCAAATGATTGAAATGGAAAGTTATGAATTAGTAATATAACTGATCGGTTAATGGAATACATTATGGACCAGTGTTGATGTATTCTTTTAAATCTAAACTGATTAACTTATAGGAAATTAAACGTATTGTTGGCAATAGGTTGTGAATTCTCACAAGCCAAGTTAAAGGTCTAATGTTTGGTAGATGAGAAATCATATAGGTATGAATCTTGACGTATATGCATATGTATACAAATTTATGAGAGTTTTTTCTAGTAAAGTTTGAGTAACTATCCTAGAGTTAATATAATATGATGAAACTTCTGGATGATAAGATAAAGTTCAACATATAAGGGTTTGGTATTTAAAACTTAATTGATGTTCCTTTTGGGTAGCACTCAAACCTTTATGGGAATTAAATTAAATTACTATGTAAAATTAACAAAACCCTCGTAACATGACGGGAAGCTCAACGTATTACTAAAAGATGAAATAATAAATAAGAATAGAACACAGATATTCTTTGATGCCTAAGAGAAATGTCATTCCATAAAATGGGGAAATGAAGTATAAGATCTTTCAGATTACTATCATTAGAAATATATAATGCGATTTACATTAATGATAAATTTTACTCCAACTAAAAAGATGTAATGAAGAAATTTCATTATTAATCAGGTTAAACTTATATACTAAAAGGACCCATGTGGGATGAGATAAAGTTGGTGAAGAAATTTGTGGGAGACTAAACTCCTGAACACCAAACTTATATGAAACCTTGGTTATGATGCCTAATGTAAATGACCCAACTGCTGTTAGGAACATGCAGATTGTGCTCACCTTGAGTACTTATTATTAGATCCATGGTGAAAGTTTGGTGTCTATGCTCCTAAAATAATGAGTTTAAATAAACCATGATAAATATATGATGGTGTAGTCATATAAAGGATAACGACAATCTGATATCTGGAATGCATAAAATATATTTTTGGATGCCAAGAAAATTGGTATGAAGATCCAAGAAAAATTAATATACTACCAAGGTGATAGTAACCATGCAAATAAACCTAAGTCGGGTTTGGGAATTGATGTAGAAGTCCTCAAGATAATTGGGAATACTACTGAAACAAGAAACTTAAAATGAATAAGACTCATATATAGATAAATTAGACCTGGCTAATATAAATGTTGAAGTAAAACTGAATAACACGATTCTAATAAATAATATAAGTGTTATTGAAAGGAGGATAATGGGAATGACTCCGTATGTCCCTAATGATGAGTGATTATGTAGCTTGCATGATTTCTTATAGGAGTGAGAACAACATTAATGGTTATTACTCCTTGATAATGTTAGGCATTATTTTATTCAGTTGAATTTGAATCATTAATAAGAGTAAGATTGGGAATATAGATCTAAAGAGTGATCTATCTTATATCTGGAACAGATAGGTAGAAATGAGTATTATCGGAACTAATTCGACCTATCATGATACTATGGGACTAGACTCTAGATACGCTTCACTAAGTGATGAAGACATTGGAACTAGAACAATTTGTCATGTGTAATTTATTAAGATACCGTGTTTCATTTTAGGACTCTTGACAATTCAACTCACTACCGCCATTATATGGTCGTATCCATTTAATGACAGTTTCATTATTTGAATACTACCACTTAACAACTATACTAAGTTCCCTTTTTAAGACCTTAAAATGTGGCATGGTATTGCTTAAATACAAGCTTCTTAAAGTTACAAGGGTGGATGGAACCCCACGAGTTGGTACCGTGATGCCAACATATGATGGCTACGGTAAGGGAAGAAGTATAGTAATGATGTGAATCATTAGAAAGACACTTTCTTTCCCATAGGCATCATAAGATGACATAAACATACAACTTCATGTAGGTTACTCCAGACTTGTACCTTGTACAAGACTTGTAGCTGTTTATAACATCATTGACTACAAATCCATATAACAAAACAAGTGATTAAGGTGAGATGAAAAGATTCCAATGGTGAGTGTGTCATCATGGAACTGAGAATGGCATACATGGCTCCGAAACCTTGTGTAAGGTAGTGTAACTGCTGATTACACTGTCGAGATTTCACCATTTTCTAAGATGTGAGATGCATGTGGACTTCATAGGTGGAACCCAAGTACACACTTAAGAGTTATCACTTATTTATCATATACTATTAAGGGAGAACCAAAGGGATACATTTTATGTATGGATCATAAAAAGAATTAAGGGAGAACGAGTAAGTTTGGTATTCTCTCATACACCTACACATGCTTCATGATAGTTATTTGAAATGGATTACAAAAAGACTTATGTTGGATTTAAATATATGGGTATTTAAATCAGCTCCATGAGGTAAGATAAAAAAAATATCTAAGATTGAAGTGACAAAAAAATTTTTTACAAGATTACTTTTGATGACTGTCCTTAGAGGACTTTGCAACATTTTTTAATTGTTTCATATGGCTACATACATACAATATTATTGAATCTAGAGAATATGCATAAAAGAATCCTCATTTGTACCTCTTTGTTAAGTTATAGATCTGGTTTGGCTCTATATCAGTTTCCCTATTTGTGATAAGCTTTGTTCTCCATCCCATTGGTCTATATATATTTCCCTCTTACTTAACAACTTGCCTTGGTTTTCCTTCAACCATGTAGACTGATTTGTCTCTTCAAAATTGCTCACTACTTCTTGGTTTTGTGTCATACTCCATGAGGTAATGTCATTTGAGTCTTCTTCTTATTTTGACTCCACCATACCTTGACAACAATTTTCCTTCATTTTTTATGTTTTAGCCTCTTAAACTGATATTTTCAGACTTTTAGAGGTCCTTAGGAACACTTCTTTGTCCCATATTTGACTATTCATGTTCATTCTTGATAAATGACTACTACAACCTACATTCACACATGTCAAATCACAATTAGGTTTAAAAACCAGAGCTCGACTATCTTCTTTGGCTACTCCATGCTTGGTTTCAACTTGTTTACCATTTGGCTCCTCTCCTGGGCCTATTTAAATGCCTAATTCCCTCATCTTCTTCTATTGATATTTATCTTGGTTTAAGTTCCTTACAAGGATTGGTCTTCAAGATACCCACTTGTTTCCTTCATTCACATAACACTCTCTTATGTCTTCTTTCTTCCTTATTCTCTTAAATCTTGCATAAGATCCTCTAGGATCGAGCCCCACACTTTATCCTTCTCGCCATTAATTTTTTGCTTGTTCTTGTAACTCTTCCTTTCGTGACTCCACTAATTGTTTTCTTACTTTTTCTTCAATAACTCCATGTTCTTTCTCAGCCTCATTTGGGCTTGTTCATCAATCTTGACTTGTGTTTCTTGGTCAACTACGTTGGACTCTAACTACTTCACTCTTCTATTAACCTTTTCTTCATCTTTCATGAAGGATAAGATCTATTCCTTGGTCTTCTCAACAAAATCCTTGAAGCCAAATACCATGCTTCTCCTTTCAATACCTACACATTGGTCCATCTAAGGTACTAACACATGTTCTATTCCATTTTTTGTTAGAAAACATTTATTTAACCTTCCATTATAAACTAATTTCTTGTCATATTTCCATGGCCTTCCTAGGAGTAGATTACATACATCCATAGGCATTACATTGCACATGACTTTATCATGCAAACTTCCATTTTAAAAAGGTACTCTACATTGCTCATTTACAAGAATCTGATGATCCTTCTAAACCCATGCCACTCTGTAAGGTGTAGGATGAATTAATATTTTCAACCACAATTTGCTAACCATTTCCTCAGAAACAATGTTGTTTGTACTACCATTATCTATTATAACATTGTAGCACTTATCAGTGGTCTTACATATTGTCCTAAACAAGACTCTCTCATAGACTAGCTCCTGAGCTTTGGCTAGTTATTGTTGTAGAAGTACTCTTCTTACCAATAATGATTCTCCATGCCCGTGATCACCATATCCATTAGCCGACTTCTCAAAATATGAAAACATTACTTCTATGTTTTTCATTATTGTGCTTGGATCACTGATATCATGCATCATGCTAACCATCTTCCTCATTACTCCTTCATGGATATAATTTCATAATACCCTGTAATGATGGCTTCTCAAAATTTTCCATGCTTTAACAATCACCTTCACACTTTCAAGCTATCAATAATTTCAAAATACTATAAATTCCTACAATATACTAGATTATAAAATAGCAACCATCTCTGATACCAAAATGATGTAGGGGTTATATAGATTTAACATTTCTTATTGGTGCCAACTATACTTACCTCTTATCATTCATTATCTACACCTTATGAATGCACTTGGGATATCATAAAAGCATCACATCCCCTACTTTTTATGACTGAAGATCTCATTCACGTACTTCACTCCACCATCTTCATGTCATGAGTTAAAAAGGAAACACTAGGTGTATTGCTTCTATATAAAACTTGTATCAGTACTAGCATCCCATGAAAAACAAACAAAAAGATGGTCTTACCTAGTCTTTCACCACAAATCCTTCTTGTTACACTTCCACCATATAAAATTACACTCTTCATGTCCTCTTATAGACATTTAATACACACATTTTATCCTTACACACCCATTGTATCTCCATTCCCTTTTTATGTATGACTAAACCTAGGTAGGCTTATGTCCTCTACACTCAAACCATCACATAGGTTTAGGAATCAATTCCAAATCTCATATAACACTTCATCATACCTGATTCAAGGTGTTTAGACTCGATATTTGGTTCCTTACTTTTAATTCATACTAGTTCTTCACTTGAACCTTGATGTCCTTGTTTCCCTTCAACCATGTAAACCCTGTTATAACTCAAATATTTATGAAACAATTCCACACTTTCAAGGATGATTCAAATACCCTTTATGGGGTACTAACACATACCTAAATTCTTACCTATTTTCTTTGTTAGAAATCATACCTCTTTTACACTACCCTTGTGAGAATTAGTTCTCTTTAAGCCTCTTATCATAACAGTACCCACTTTTAGCTATATACTCACCTAGAATTTGATAGATCCTCTTTAGAAATGTCATCAAGATGATGACTACACGATTTGGTAGTTTGAATGCAATTTATGACCCCTCTTGTAACTTTATTTCTCTCTCCATTGTCCACTGTATTGCCTCCATTAGAGCTCAAAATTTTTGATATCGATATCTCCAATTGTGATTCTTAAATCATCATAAAAATTTACGAACCTATAATGCATGATAAGATGGGGATATTTTGAGAAATTCAACTCATTCCATCAGTGCAATTAAACACTACAAGAATCCCTAGATCAATCCCAACATTAAACAATTTGGGCTACATGATAATACAAGGGTTTTCAATAGCTAAAAAAATTATAGGATTCATATTTTACCTCTCTCTAGCAGATCATACACTGATAGTATTCAAGCATGTAGTTTATCTCGATTGTCTCCTTCATCTTCTCGGCCTGAGTCAAAACAATGTATGCACAATCTTTACAAAACCACCAATTAAGAAAATTTCACACAAAATTCAACCAGTAAAATCCTTCCACAACTTTTATTAATCATGATATGCTCTCATTACATCTTTTTAAGATATTCATATGACTATCCGTTTGAATACATATCTCTCTCTTAACTAGCCTAGCTAATTGTTATTTTTGACATCCAAATAAGCTCAAAAAATTCCTATAAAATTACAACCAACACTAATTTGGATCAAACTAGATCCTAAACCACCTCCAAACAACTCATACACATGGTTTGAAAATAAAAATTACAACTTTACATTACTTTCATGGCTTTATTCCATCTTATCTAATCACTTTTCACCTTTTACTCAACTCATTTACTCCTATAATCTCTTACAAATACTTATTCAAACTTCTTTAACATATTCAACTTTAACACTCACCCACTCACACCTAGAATGACATGTTTAATGGTCTCATATGACCTTATTACTCTTTAGCTCTTGATGCTCCTGCATAAAACAAATTGGTACACTCAGACGTTTGACTATCTTTTAGAATCCAAAATTCCTTCTGGCCTATCTAAAAAATACTAATCAATCTTTCCTCCAATGTGTTGCCTGATATATCATTATAGGGTGTGTTTTATATAAACATGGATTTGATGTTTTCTTGTTAAGATGCCTAAAAAATCATGAATCTATTAAAACCATTCAATAATTCCACAATGACATATGCAGTTGACACTTTAACGAGAAATTTTTTGCTAAGTGCATCCTTTGAATGGGCTGCTATTGGCCTACCATCAACCAAGGTTGTTGCACATATGTCAATAAATGAATTAAATGCCAATAGCATTCCATTCTCACTCACATTCCCAGTCATGTTTTACAACCTTCCAAATAACTTTGGCCTTTCTCATAATGGGGGTTAGACCATATTGGTCTCATCAACCTGCGTTCATCACAACGACACCACTCTATCATCACATTTATTGAATAATTCACTAAATGGTTAGAGGCTATTCCTTTAATCTCTGCTAAATCTAAGAAAATTTTCAATTTCATCTATCATCATATCATATGTTAGTTCAACATCCCTCATAATTTACTCACTGATAATGGAAAATCCTTCAAAAATAAAGAAGCTAAGAAATTATGTGACACATTTAACATCAAACTTAGCTTCCCATCACCATACTACCCACAAGAAAATGGACAAGATGAGGTTTCAAATAAAACACTTAACAAAATTCTCATGAAAATTTTCAATCAAGCAGGCCAAAATTGGCACCTTTAGATCACGTTAACTCTTTGGGATTATCATACTAGCATTCATAATCCTACATATGCTACCCCATTTCTCTATTTTATGGATCTAAGGTGGTCTTACCCATTGAAGTTCAAATTTCATCACTTCGCGTATCCCTCAAAAAAATTTTCCCTAATGAGAACTAGCGTCAAAAATATCTAGCATAACTAAAATTTCTAGATGAACATCTAAAAAATCTCAAACATCACCATGTCTATAAATATCACATCAAGCACAAGTATAAAAAACATATCAAGGGACGTGACTGTAATATACATTATCTCATTCTCAAATAAAATCAAAATGTCACTACTCTGGAAAGGAGTAAACTTCAAAAAATTTCCCCTAACTGGATTGGTCCATATGTCATCACTCACAAGTATGGGTTGAGAGCTTATCACTTAGCCTCCCTTGATGGTACACATGACAAGGAACCTCTGAATACCTTACACTTTTTTCCTTTCTAATGTTAACACATCAACTATCATGATAGTAGTCACCTCAAAGATCTTATTCCACTACCAGCCTTTCACTTCAATATGGTAATTATTTGCAAGCATGTGGTTTTCTGTAACTATCCCCAAAACCTTTGAGATGAGCACCAAGGATATGTTAATCACATATTTCACATGGAAAATTTCTTCCTCAGTAGGATCCCTGCAATCATTATAATCCATCCACCTTATATGCTAACTGAAGACATGTCATGGGGCACACATGTGTATTATCTGCACACATATCTTCCCCTCCTCAAAATGGTCTATTAGGTAGGCACTTAGTGTAAAATAAATTGAAAAAATATCTATGGATGCATCTTAATAAAAATAAAGAGACTGATCCCTCGAAGGACATATATCGAATATCAAAATCATATTATCAAAAATAAAGTAGACTGATCTCTTGAAGGACAGATTCCTGTTGAAATAGAAAACTGATCCCTCAAATGATGTCTATAAAATAACAAAAGTAAAAAATTCAAAAAATTGTAGACCACCCCCTTGAAGGAAGGTTACCCATGTAAAAATTCTTCCCACATTGATCAGCCTTCAAAAAATCTAAAATATCAAAAAGTATCCTAGGAAATCTTTCTTCATTGATCATCTTTCCCATAAGAACAAACTTCCTGCATCGATCATTTTATGTTTAAATAAAATGTACATATCTAGGATATCCCTATGAAACCATTAAAAGGAGGGCCTAATATCCCATACAACCTACATATGTCAACTCTTCTCATGTTCTAAGAAGGTATAGATTTCACTTCCATCTATATCCAAGATCATATGTGTGACTGCCCATCGTTATTCATATGTTAACATATGTTATAAGGCCAAAAGTGCAAGAGCCTTCACTCTACTATTTCCCATCACATATGTATAAAATCAATCATTCCACATTTTTAACCATGATTAAGACACATTTTTTATATACATTAAAGCCACTTTAAGATCAAATATTCAATAACACAACATATCAACAACATAACATTAACATCTATTAACATTTATATAACATCAACATCCATCAATGTTAATACAATCATGGTCATATCTAAATATTCCATTGCTACATCCAAAACATCACATTAGAGTAAAATCAACACATATATCAAATATCAAAATTATAATAATATATCATATCAATGTTTCTTTATACATGTAGTCACAAAATCATGCGGTTACTACCACTATGATACAAAAAAATATGGCATTTTATATATAGATATCGTGTAAGAAAATTATTCACTAATGTCTCATACCCTAGTCCTATCATTATTGTAGTTGATCACTGTCATTAATTTTCTTTCACAATCATCAGTTACTCACACAGTTGTGGTCGTCACTCATGGAGTCTCAACTATCATTTTTTACTCATAATCTGTATCTATTATTTGACTAGGGTGCCTAGGAAGGGATTGGGGCACTCGTTGGTGCCTTGGTGCTCATTTTTAGGCACCCTGGTCCTAGTTACACTTAGTTCTCATTTAGAGTCTCGAGGTTAGTGTTTATAGTTTTCCCTCTCATTCCTCTAGGTACTAGTCAATATTTTGGGTCATTAGAGTCAAAATTTGAGAAAGATATCCCTATATAAACACAACATACACACTATCTTAATGGCGGACTATTTATACTAAGGGATAGCTATCTACATAAGGCAAGGGACTACATTTTGGCACTATCATGCATCACACACTACATATGAAGTGTTGTATTCATTTTATTCCATCCACCATTTGTATCTTACATCTAGATATTGTCTACTATTTTAGTATCATTGGCACTAGGGAACCCTAGGCACATGATAACACACAAAATCACATAGAACTACATCAGGTCTGAGATGTAGTGTAGCACTCAGTCATAAGTTCATCCATTTTGAAGTTTAGGACAATCCAACACATTCATTTACATCTTGATTTTTAGGGTTTTATTCTTTTGTGTGGGTTTTGGTAGGAGATTATTCATCAAATACTTATAGCAACATCAACAAATCTACTGTGACATACATGCAAAAAAGACCAAGTTTTAACAAAGACCTAATGACCAACTCAGATTAAAGTTCCAAGTTATTTTTTAGACTAGGGCTCCCAGAGGCACCTTAATCCTCCCACAGGTTCCCCAATCTGGAAAAATATTCATCTGCTACAACTTCCTGAGGTGTGTTGTCATACTTTGTTCCACTTGTGCATCATCCAGTACAGTTCTAGATCACTGCAAGGTAAGTTCATTTCAGGTTAGTACCTTTTCCCTCTTATTCAATTATTTCATTTTATTTGTATTATCAAATAAAATTAGTTAGTATTTCAGTTTATATAAGTCATTTTATTGTTGTACTTGTTTACATTAATTCTAAAATTAATAATTTTAGTTAATGATTTTGGTTAACCCATACTTAAAACATTTTTTTTCCCTAGTATCTACTTAAAACCCTAATGGATAACCATAGTTCATCTTATTCTCACCTCACCATGTCTCATTTTAGCATCAAACCTATCTATGATGATGCTACCATTTCTAGGCTCAAAAATTTCTATACTAATTCTACTCTGCTAGATGACATCCAACAATAACACTTAGATGGTCAAAAATATGTTCCTACTAGTTTTGAAAACTCTCCTATTGACATTAGTATTTTTTAAGACCTCGTAGCATTTACTCAGTGCACACCATGCTATATGGCTACTAATGATCCTCCTTCTGATCTTTATAAGGAATTCCTAGATGATTCTCCTATCAATTACATGCTTGGTATTGATAATCACTCACATGTACATATTGATTCTTCTCCTAGTCAAACCACTGCTATAGTTCCATTTCATGATTCTCCCACTTCTGATTTTGTTTCTCATCATTCATCACATACTAGTTCTCATACACCCTCATATTATGTTAATGACCCTATAAATAGTATGTTTAATGAAATTCTCACATCCGAGTCTTTAGGAGATGTTAATGACATAGTTGATAGCCATGATTATCCTACTTTTCATTCTACAAAGTGTGAATCTCTATCACCATTTTATTCTGAGGTTATATCTATCATAGTGCATGATTTGTCTCCATCTGTTGGTTCTTCTTCTACCACCATTTCCTCTCCCTTTGTCGCTTCATCTACACCTATTACTTTATCTTATCCCATTATTGTGTCTCCATTGGTCGCTTCACCTCTTAGGGATTTTTCTGATGCTATTCCTACCACTACTATGTGTATTGTATATGTATCATCTACTATAGATTCTTCAGCACCCACTCCTAATGTTCCTTTAGTATCGGTATCTCCTTTATCTTCTCTTGAAATTCCTATGGTCACTCACAATGGCAAGTTAAAACCACTCAACACATTATTACCATCTTCTACTATTCCTTCACAATATATCCTACCTCTCATGCATGTCGTAGGTCAATTACAATCTCAAGTTCAATCTCTCACTCTAGAAATTAGGGTGAACTACGATTATATTAACAATAACTCATTACATGGTAACCCTATTCCTAAGAGGATTCATAACTCCACAATTTCTAATGATTTTATCATGCCTACATTCACATTTTTTGATGGTATTGGTGGCCCTCATGCTCACCTCCATCATTACTGTATGTCTATGAATTCCTATTTTAATAATAGGTTATTGCTTAAGGATTTCTGACATAGTCTTACCAATGAGGAATTACAATGGTACATTCATCTTCTCTTTGGGTCCATTAGTACTTACTATAATATGGAGGATGATTTCCTTTATCATTTTATCATAAAAAATGGACCTAGAGTTAGTTATGATCACGTACCTACTTTACATAAAGGCTCAGAAAAATCTATCATAGATTATATCTTATAGTTCAATGCTTGTATACATCAACTAATATTCCAACCCATGTATTTAGTGAAGCAATTCATTTTTTTTCGTGGTTTGGTTCCTGTGCTTAAGAAAATATTATAATATGATACATGTGAGCCATTCACTCTCTTGTGCTAAAAATTCATAGACCTCGAACAAGATATTCTCTAAGCACATGTCATTGACCCTCTATCTACCTCCACTTCTATGGCATCATCTAGTGCTCCTAAATTTTCATCAATTGAACATCCTACGTAATCATCATCTTGACCTAGCAAGCTAGTTAAACCTACTTGAACACATAATCATACTTATTCTCCTCGTATGTGGAAGACTACTTCTCCACCTAATCTATATGTCTCACATGAGCCATTGCACTTCTCTCATCACGCTCGACAACATGATGTGCTGGATGTTTTACTTAATGAGCGTCTTATTCTCTTACCCTCTAACCAGAATCATCCATATTACGATCTTCAATGTCAAAGTGATCAACCCTATTGTAATTATCATCGCATCAATGGCCATAGGGACATTGATTATTTTTCCCTTCATACTAGATTACAATAGTAAGAAGATCAGGGAATCATTTCCTTTGGCTCTCGCTCACATGAGCGGTCTATTTCTCCTCTACCTCGTCAGTGTGTTACTACCCATGTTGAATTGTCTCCTCCATCTAATACTAGGGTTATTATGCATCCACCACCATAGATTATCATTCATGTGTATTCTTTACCATATCAATCCATCACTACACCATCACATCCACTCCATTCATCTCATCTATCACATCATGATATTGCTTCACATCAGTTTCCATATCTCTATGCATTCATCCATCCCACCACATATCCATATGACATTCAGTTTGGTTGATACACTCATGTTGCTTCCATCCCACATGCTTCCACTGCTTCACTCTGCCTTGGTCTTTGGTAAGTGATTACAATCACCTTACCACCCAATGAAACACTTATGTTCTTAAGGTTTTTACATGACTATTGAAGATTTTTCTCTAAGAATATTTCATTATGTGCTTCGTTGATTCATCTAGCACACTTAATCATTTCCCAATGATGCACTCTTACTTACTCGGCTCATTCTTGACTACTAAGGGGTCTTAACTAAATGTGCCTATCCAGTCACATGCTAGGGGTCATTTCTAATTCCTCCCCCTCTCTCCTATTTTCATCATACTAACATATTATTATCCCATTGCATTATCATTCATCACAACATGTTAGTTTTGTGATCATACATTATCTATTACACTAATCACGTATTAGAAATTCCATTAAAAAAATAATAATATAACTCATCAATGAAATTATAGATGTTATCTATCATCATTCACATTATAGATTTTATCTACCATTATCAAAATTATAGTGCAATTCTACATCAATACACAATAACAATATACAACACATTAACAACAACAAACATTGATTCACAATGTGACATAGACACATAACGAAATAAACTCATCATATATCAATAAAATATATCCATATATATATATATATCGAATATAATCATCAATAAAAAAAAGTTTCATCACTAAGGGGAAACTTCCCCACATCATATATAATAACAAAAATCAAGCCTCATCATCACTATCACTCTCAGATGCTACGAGACCCTAGAACTACATGCCTCACCACTAACTCTGCGTCATTGTTCACAACCTCAACGCCTCTACAATTTCCTACGTAATATAGGGATCTCCATCGACTACTCTAAAAATTGATGTGAGAATCCACGTTTCATGAAAATGCATTCTGTGCTAAGGGACCACCACCAAATGCCTTTCTAGCTCATCGATTCTCCTTACATGCCTTGTCCCTCTCGCCTAAAAATATAGTGCACTTTGTTACTGCTATGGACACAACCACAAACAAATGGGCATTCTCGCCCATGATATCATCCACACTCTCAAGTATCCCTCCACCAAGTACATTGGTTGGCACATTTCATGTCAATGTGTTGATGGATATGTCTACTATTAGGGACCAATATGTGTCACCTATAACATAAATAAAACAATGACTTAGATACCTATCATTATAACATAGGTAAACATTGAAGTACATGATAAAAATATACATATACTTATGCTCAGCTAAATTTTTTTCTACATTAACTAGGGGCATGGGTTTCCCCATCTCCTCCTCATCCATGTTCTAACCCCAATACATCTTTGAACAATGAAAATAATATACCCATCGATTTTTCATCCATCATGCATGATAATCCTTTGTATAACCTACATCATCAAAAATATACCGGCTCTATCACTGTGTCAGCCTCATCTAGCCCATGAGCTACTAGTTTCTCTCTTGTGGGACGTGGACTAGCCCCGACCCTCCTCGATTCCCTAATCACTTGCAACCATATATATGGCTCTGGGGGCACATCTTGAGCCATGCCAAACTGTCATGATACTCTCTCTACCTGACATAGCTCACCCACTCCTAGAAATCGATCCTCCAACCACATAGTCCTACAAATACATCGCAACTCTACAACGTCCTCTAACCACCCTCCATAACCATTGTATGGCCTCCATATAACTACATTGGGCCCCATCCTATATTTCAATGCCCTGTAAGTATCTGTGTCAATCTTACACCTACATAAATTAACCTAACTCCTCATGTATATCTCTATCCTAGCCTACCCTCTTCATGGACCTTCAACTGGCATCAACATGGCTAAATTCTCATATGCCCATACATGCAATAGTGTGGTGGATCCTATCTTGCTACTATGCTCATCATGAGTAAACTTGTATAGATCCTTATATAGGAAGGCCAATACACATAGTTCCCACGTGTATCTAGTGCTCTCCTCCGCTATCGACCAACATATATCGTGCATCTTATACAAGATGCCTACACCTCCTCCCTCTAAGACTATATATGAAGCATTCAAAAACGTTATGAACTTCCACAAGCATGGAGCCCTAGATCTCAAGATAACATCCAAACTAATATGGGCCTTGGTAGGTACTCGAGTCCCCACAAAATAATGTCTAGTAGATCACATCTATCTCTCCATATCCTCCAATGACATAACTTGTACTCTTTCCCCAACAAATGGAAATCACAGTATGTGATACACATCCTTCAAAGTAACAGTCATCTCACCCAAAGGAAACCAATATGTACACATATCCACACACCACCTATCATATAATTTTTTCAATATAGGCATATTATGGGGCACATCCCCCATCTGTGCTATGTGTCATAGTCCGGCATAGTCCATAACATCCCACTCGTAGTTTGACATGCCTAGCCCAAGAAAAGTACTCAAATGGTGACCTCTGTGTAACTCCCTTGAGTGAATATCCCTC
This sequence comes from Taxus chinensis, assembly GCA_019776745.2. Classification (NCBI taxonomy): domain Eukaryota; kingdom Viridiplantae; phylum Streptophyta; class Pinopsida; order Cupressales; family Taxaceae; genus Taxus; species Taxus chinensis. The sequence continues at coordinate 287,406,295 of CM034150.1, forward strand.
TACTCAATCCAAAATGACAAAAAACACAGTGTTAAAACACTATACAAGTTTTAATATACTCTCTTATAAAACTACTATGTACTATAAATATCAATTGCACCATTATAGATCAAACATACACATTCTAGACCAGGGCGCTCAAATGCGGGACTAGGACACTTAAGAGCAGGACACTAGTGCTCAGTTATGGGTGCTCCTATCCCAAGCATCACTACCACCCTTACCACTCTTGTCTAGGTCTAAAACATCATGAAAATTCATAATCTCAAATTTGTAAAAATATGATATAACCAAGTACTATAGACACATTTTGTGAAAAAAACATTATACTTACCAATTCTACCATCATCTATGATGCTATGACAGTTGTCACCCTCTAAAACCAAATAGGAGGTGTTGTTCTCACTTGTGGAACATTTACTCACTTAGTACTCACCCTCACAATCACGTAAAAACCAAATGAAGTTACTAAACACTTTTTCACTTCACTATTTATAGTAACTTTTCATCACCTACTTTACTATGATCATTATTTTGCACTTATTCTCACAAATAATACACACTACTCTATTTTTGTCATATCTTGAGTGTTTCTACTCTAATTTGCACCTTGTTTATTAAATTATTTTTATAATTTCACCTACCATCATACCATACACATTACACATGTGTTATGTCTCCTTCACATTGTCCTTCAATCAATCCACACACATTTTGTTGATCTTTATCACACTACCTATTTATCTCGTGCTTACTTTTGGCTTAACGTTCACTCTTATCATCACTTCCCATTTCACTGAAAGGTGGTACATATCATTGGGGTCATCCTATAATTACCCTTATATCACTATGCATTTGATCAATACTACCAATTCATCATTTTTTAGACATTTACTAATTTACCGCATGACATTCCACCATAAATTCCCCCTAATGACCTAATATGGGGAAAACAAATGTATAAATTCCCTCTACAACATTTCATCACTTCCCCCTGATGACCTAGCCTGGGGGAAACAAATTTTAATAACTTGGAAACCATTACATTTCGGTGACACCCATGAAGTGGGGGCAAGAGTGTCTTTCCTATACCACTACTATATGGGTCAACTATTTGATCAAAATTACCTGGATCGAAGAAAAGAAATGTTTGATCTAATTTCATCTGTAGTGGCTAGATCTTAAAGATGTAGTTAGATATTGGAGAATAAAATGCTTTTCTCCCTACACTCTTCCTCTAACAGCAAGACGCCCAAATATTCTTGTCGATTATTCATAAACACATAATCAGGTTGTGAATTGATCACTTCCTACCCCATCTTATTGTGATCATACAAACTTGATGTCATTAATCACCAAATATTAAAATCATCACTCTCATTTTAGTGCACTTCATCACAACATTATGATTTTTTTTATGTTACATGGATCAATGCATTGATACATGGTTCAACATGTTATATGGTTCTTTCGGCATGCTTTTACTACCACATCTACACATTCTACGACAACATGAGCTTCTCCATATTTATCATAGGTACACATCTCTATGTACTTTATGTTACCAAGATTTCTGCTCACCAACATAAAGTGGGGGAAAATGTAGTAAAAAATCATGCACTTTCTACCACTATTATACCACCCAATATTTGGTTTTATAAATGGATCTTACATAAGAAATGTATTCACTAATGGCTTATCCCCTGGTCCTATTGTTAGTTTAGTCGGTCATTGTCATTAAGTTTCTTACATAGTTGTTAGTTTCTCACACAGTTATGGTCTTCTCTCATAGAGTCTCAGTTGTCATTATTTACTTAGTATTCATCTCTAGTATTTGACTAAGGTGCCTAGGAAGGGATTGGGGCACCCGTCAACACCCTGGTCATCTTTTTTAGGAATCCTAGTCCTAGTTACACATGGTTCTCATTCAGAGTCTTAATTTTGGTCATTGTAATTTTCCTCATTGTAATTTTCCCTCTCATTCCTCTAGGTACTAGTTAGCATGTCAAGTCATTAGTGTCAAAATTTGAGAAATATATCCCTATATAAACACAACATACACACTATCTTAAGGTCAGACTATTTCTACTGATAGCAGGACGCCCAAATCTTCTTGTTGACTATTCGTATACACGTAATCTGGTTGTGAATTGATCACTCCCTACCCCATATTATCGTAATCATACGAAATCAGAGTCATCAATCACCAAACATTAAAATCATCATGCTCATTTTAGTGCACTTCATCACAACATTATGATTTTTTTATGTTACATGGTTCAATGCGTTGATTTATGGTTCGACATGTCATATGGTTCTTTCGGCATGCTTTCACTACCACATCTACACATTCTATGAAAACGTGAGCTTCTCCATATTTATCTCAGGTACACATCTCTATGTACTTTATGTTACCAAACTTTCCACTCACCAATATAAATTGGGGGAAAATGTAGTAAAAAATCACGCACTTTCTACTACTATTATTCCACCCAATATTTTTTTTTATATATGGATCTCACATAAGAAATGTATTCACTAATGACTTATCCTCTGGTCCTATTGTCAATTTATCTTGTCATTGTCATTAAGTTTCTTTCACAGTTGTTATTTTCTCACACAATTCTGGTCATCTCTCATAGAGACTAAGTTTTCTTTATTTACTTAGTATTCATCTGTAGTATTTGACTAGGGAACCTAGGAAGTGATTGGGGTGCCTGTCAGCACCATGGTACTCATTTTTAGGAATCTTAGGCCTAGTTGCACTTTGTTCTCATTTAGAGTCTTAATTTCGGTCTTTGTATTTTTCCCTGTCATTCCTCTAGGTACTAGTTGTCATGTCAGGTCATTAGTGTCAAAATTTGAGAAAGATATCCCTATATAAACACAATATACACACTATATTAAGGTTTGACTATTTCTACTAAGGTCTATTTATCTCCATAATGAAAGTGACTATATTTGGGCACTATTTTGCATCACACACTATATAGGAAGGGTTGTATTCATTTTATTCCATCCCCCATTTACATTTTGCATCTAGCTATTACCCCCTATTTTGGCGTCATTAGCACTAGGGAAACCTAGGAACATGATTGCACACACAAGTAAATAGATCTACATCGGGTCTGAATGCTCAATTGTAAGTCCATCCATTTGGCATATGAGGACAATACAACCCATTATTTCTCATCTTTCATTTTTAGGATTTGATGTTTTTGTGTAAGGTTCTGTAGGAGATTATTCATCAAAGACTTACAATGAAATCAACAAAGATAGTGTGACATACACACAAAAAATATTGAGTAATTGCGAAGGCTTAAAAACTAACTAAAATTTAGGTTCTGAGCTATTCTGTAGACTAGGGAGCCCATAGGCACCCTAATCCTCCCACAAGTGACCCAGTCAAGCCAAATATTCATTTGCTACAACTTCTTGAGGTGTGTTTTCATACATTGTTCCACATGTGCATCATCTAGTACAATTCTAGATCACTACGAGGTAATTTCATTTTAGGTTAGTACATTTTCCCTCCTATTCAATTATTTCATTTTATTTATAATATGAAATTAAATTAGTTAGCATTTATATTTAAATTTACATCATTCATTTCATTGATGAACTTGTTTAGATTAATTCTAAAAACCATAATTTTAGTTAATCAATACATCATCTGGAGTCTTAAAATCTCCCTATATCAAAAATATACATCAAAATTTGGCCTCACAAAGAGCCACATACATCAAAAAAATCATGTCTAATTAGTAAAATTAACATTCCTCAAGTGAATGCCTTCTTGAGCACCACTCTCTTGATCACCACCCTCACCTCCATCAGGTCCTCTCCAACGATTTCTTCCATTTGTACCTCACGGTGGTTGACCTACATGTGTTATACTGACACTGGGTCTCACTCGTCTCCATGCATGATACATAGTAAAATGAGGATCATCACTTCTAGCATTTTTAGCCTACCACCATGTGGAAAATGCCTCTGTAACCTCAACATCATCCATAGTTGTGGGAACTCCTTTTTCATATACAACCATCATCTTATCCTCAGTGGAATTGGAACAAGGAACTATAACTATTAACAATTTTATATTGACATCCCCATCATCACACATATATACTATCACTACATATGGAACATCTTGAATCAACCCAAATTATTTCCTAATGTGACACAATTGGATCAATTCCCACTCTCTTGGCCATCAACCCTATACCCATATATCCTATTAGGTGACCCTAAGCTCACCCCCCTCCCCCTCCTACTATGGAAACCCAATATAGGGTCTCCATCTGACATCACTAGCCTATAAAATAGACATGAGCTGTTGATAGCGTTGTTCACTTTGCACTGGCCCAACATCTCTTTTATCCGATCACCACCAGATAAATCTAATTTTCCCTAACAATTTCGCTAGGCCTCCCAATGGTAAACCTTTAAGCCAAACCACTGTAATGCCCTCATATGCTCAACACTATAGTAGAAAACCAACATAAATCCCAAACCACTTCTTGATACTCCACGCCTATAATTTCATGTAGTTTTGGGCTAGTAATGCAGTGGCCCATACAAACACACTCTTATGCTCCATCATATATGAAACTACACCTATCATCATCCATGGAAACTAACCCCCATAAGAGTCCGGAAAAGCATAACATGTGATCCCTATAATAATCAAAGTCATTAACGCATGAATCTCTATCTTAGGAGCATATAAGGCCTCATATGAGAAACCACCCAAAAAAACTCTACACAATCAACATCAACACCATACAACCTCCTCATCACCCCAACTCTATTTGTATCATCTATCAAATATATCCGCTCTCCCTACATAGGTAACCATAGAATCTTGTGCACATCTAGGGTAATAGTCATCTCACCCATCAGAAAATTAAATGTACATGTCATAGGATCTCATCTCTCTAATAATGCAATAAATAACCCCCACTACTTATGGATGTGTTTGTAATGATGCATCACACCCAAACCTACATCATCCAAATGAAAACAATCATCATCTAACAAATAATCATGCACATCCTCCAAGATTAGAGGAATCATGTCTCTGATGGTCAACTTGTCCCTCACCTGCATCCACAAAACATCAAACATTCATTAGAACATTGTTTCATAACAATTTTATCAAAATTACATAAAAATAGAAATTGCCAATGATTCATAACAATCAATGATGTTCCATCCACATCGAATGTGATTTTCCAAAATCACTGACGATTCTAGCATGTCAATAAATGTGCCCTCGTATGGGCCCAAAAATAAAAAATAATAAAAAACTAGCTAAAAACACAAAAAAAATTCATAGGTACTTACCTCCCCTTTGGTGGGCCTCCTCTGCCTCTTGAATCCTCCTACAGCCTCCATCTCTCACTTATCTCTCACAAATCACTACATTAGATCTCTATTTTTTATAATTTAAAGGGTAAAAGTGAATTTACTTTGGTAAATCTAACTATTTATAGGGCGTCATATTTCTTGCGCTGGAATCACCAACGATTACTATAATTGCCAACGATCACGTTAAATCACCTATGTTTTTTTATAATCACTTGTAATTCCCATTAATCATCAAAAACACAGATTTACAATAACAATGCTATTCAACACACTATAACACTTATCCAAGTGACACATTTGTCCAAAGAGTGTCTCATTTTGAGGATCATAACTCCCTCAAAACCAAGAAATGAAATAGTAAATTACCTCAATTACACAACACAAGCTTGATAAAAAATCTCATCCTGACCAAAAATATATCATGGATTTGCTTTACAACTTCAACATTGGTAAGTCATAAGTCTATAGGAAATGATCCCCTTAACTCCCCTATCACTTGGTTCCCTGGTCTATTTACAACTACATTTTCTTCCTACAAATCATATGTCTATAGGACACAAACCCTTTGGTTCCTCTATTGTTGGAACCTTAAAAATGACTAAGTCCCAAGGAAGAGAGAGAGCACATGCATGCACAAGGTGAGTGTTTAAAATTGAACTCAAAGAAAGACACATAGGAGAAGAGGTTGGCACACAGAAGTAAAGTAGGGATTAAGGATTTAGCCACATTTGTGAGGCAGTATCGCAAGAAAAACACGTGAGGGCCCGAGTAGGCATGATGAATGGATATGATGCCAGCCTAGAGCTTTGGAGGTCAAGAAAAGAATACTCCACATAGGGAATATCGTAGGAGGATCTTTACAGTTAGTGGAGGCCTTTCCAACCTGGAATAGGCACTCAATCATGGAGGACCACACTTCCACTTGGCATGTGATCTAATCATGGGTGAAACTATGGCAATGAATCTAGATTATAATTTAAAGGAGTGCTTGGGTCTGAAATAAGAGAGGATAGAGAGGTAATGAAGTGCTGCAAAAATGTTGGCAAGGATGCTGTTAAGCATATATGTATGCACTTAGGACTAAAATAAGGGTTGTAATGGGAAAACATAGTGAGGATCTTTGTTCATAGTAGTTGTGTAGGGTTGGAATGATATTCCATGATGTATATGTTCTGTGATGACCCTTTTTGATGTAATGTGATTACTGAAAATTATTTTTATCAATATATGAAGATTTTTTATGAATATGTGTGCTTATGGATCAAACCCTAGTGTTTTTTCATATTTTTCATGGTTAGATATGATTTTATTATGTTGTTGTGATGTTTATGCTTATCTCATGATGCATTTGTGCTTAGAAATAGTTCCACTACCTATGCATTAGATTACATGCATGTTTCTTTTTTGTAAATCATCCCTTCATTAATGGTGGAACATTATCACAAGGATCACATAAAGGAGGGTCTCGTCACCTGTGGGTGCCTCAGGTGAGTGCCCAACACTAGGGTGATAGGCCACCACATTTGAGGATAAAATAAATATTAAAGGATAGAGGTAAATGAGACTACATTTTGGTTTCATTTCCAGGACCTCTTTTCAAGTTGTGAGAATGATGTTTGATGACAAAGAATCTAACCTTGGAAAATGTTGAGGATTTTCTTAAAATCATGGAGGATAAGTTTTCTTAGAGATTCAACATTGGATCTGAGTTTGATGCACATAAATGGGTGGAGGATAACCTACATCACAATCTCTATGAGACATTCTTCTGTTGTTTTCCAATAGATTTGTATGAATAGCTCTCAACATATGCATCAAGGATGATTTGGTACTATAGACCTTGTGTTTGGACCCAGGAGGAGTATCAACGGTTACAGGATGTTGATCTAACCTGTAGTCATGTTTTTTATCACTAGTGGAGAGGTGTGTTGACTAGCTATACCTTTGAATACATGATCTTCATAGATTATTGCCCAATGATTCCTAAGTTTGAGTTATTAAGGGAGCTAAGAGGATCATTCTTACGTGCTTTACTGTTAGCCAACAAGTTCTTGATTATCAATTTGAGTTTGGAAGCATTTCCTATGGTTGGCTAAAACTCTCACTAGGTGCAGGGTGCGAAACTTGGTCTAGTTTAGATGGAGGATCTTGTGGTAGAAGAAGAGAGATAGGAGATATGGCTCAAGTACAATGAAGAATGATAAAATGAGTTGGAGATATAATGTGAAGTTTCCGGTGTGATGGACTTATGGAGGCATATGTTGCAGGAAGGATTTGAGGTTCATGTGGAGGGTGTGGGACCTGAGCAGTCTATGCTATCCCATCTTGGAAAGAATGAGAGAGAAACCCCCTCAACTTCTGGTGAGAGCTCATTGTGGGGAGAAAGGAGGAGATTCATGGTCATGCATCTTAGCCCACCCAGTGACAAAACCCTAGTGCTTAGTTTTCACGTATCTAAGATAAGTACTTCTATTTTAATTGGTGTTGGTGAAAAAATAGCTTTAGGTAGATATTATTTTACATTGCACCCATCTATGGCTATGCAAACATTTCCAGTGTTTGGAGGTATTTTTTCTGGCACATTGTTTTGGAAAGGTGTGGGTTCACAAAGTTTGGGTATCACGTCTGGAAGTGGCGTGGGAAACACATATGGTACTGGTTTGGTATCACAGACTTTTGGCACATAGTTTAGCACGACAGAAGGGATGTAGAGAAAAAATTCTTCAGAACCCATAATTTCTACGGGAGGATCAAGAGGACCCAGAGGTATATGAGCTAGTGGATCTGGTGGTGAAGGCAACACATGAGGGACTCAAGGTCCTAGATCTAAGGGAAAGGTCGAAAACACCATTAATAGGTTTTTATGAGATGTCGCTCCATTTACCTATCTACAAAGGTGTTGAAGATTCCATAGAGCATGTAAAAAATTGCAAGTTTCTATGGCATGCGAAGGTCATCATTGACCTGGTACATAAAGTAAGTCAGTTTACAACTACATTACATGGACACATGCATAATTGGTAGAGAAAGTATGATCCCCATCAGATGGTTGTGGATTATACTGTGTTGTGTAATGACTTCTTGGTAGAGTTCCACATTCCTAAGTTTGAATAAAAGAGCATCAACGTGTTGAAGGAAATCCAAAAAGGTATGATGGAGAGCATGCGGGAGTATGACAGGCATTTTAAGAGTCTCTTTTTAAATTTATCCTATGATATCCATCCATCCCAACATGCATAATGGTTCATCGAGGGCTTGCTCACGCACTTCAAGAGATCCCTTTCAGAAAAAAAATTCCATGGATCTACATGAGGCCTTTGAGGGTGCTTTGTGCATTAAGGCTGTGGGAAATGTTAACACTCACATGAGTCCATTTTTGGAAGAAAATATTACATCCATGGATAAACAACTTGAGAAGTTATCTGCGAATTCAACTCATGAAACACATAGTGGACTTTGGTGCATAGATTATGAAGTGGAGGGGCACATGAAGGAAAGTTTCCCAAAAAGGATGGTGCATGCTGTGTCAGTAGATTGTGAAATTTTTCATAAAGAGCATGATGCAAGTAGATTCCCATTGTTGCAATGTGCAATGTGCAAGAGTTTTTCATGTTATTGTAAAGTTTACGCATCCTCTACTCATGATATGAAGGATTACCGATTAATAGACAAAATATATGATGTCATTGATCTTGTTGTATGCCAGACCAACATTAGGAGCATGTTTGAGGCTAAGGACCATCAATATGAAGGGCACACAGATGGAGCAGGTCAAAGAAGAGGTTTTTCCGGAGGCATAAGAGGCCATAATGGTTGCGGAGGAAGAGGTGACTTTCCCTATGGGACCTGTTACAATTGTGGATTGACTGAACACTACAAGCACAAGTGCCCTGATTTTTTGTAGTGCTCATGGTGTGGGAAGAAGCACAAGTATGAATAATTTCTGAAGTTGTATGACCACATGAGAAAGAACTAGAAGAAGGAAAATGGTGTAAGGATGGTGAGTGTAAAGAGGACCGACCCATAATGGATGCCGAGGGTAGCACTTAACTCTGAGCTAGAACCTATTTTGATCACTACACATGTTGAGGCTGCATGCACCCAAAAGGAACCAAAGTATAGGCCTCTCATTACCATAGGAGTTTTACATGGAAAATATCCTAATTTTACCCACTAGAAGGAGGTGTACCAAGAAACCATGGAGGTAATTAGGAGTTTTCAAGGAAAAATCTAGTGTCTAAAGGACCAATCGCACCAATTGGAGCAAAATAATAGCATCAAGGCTCCTCAACAGGATATAGATGAGGTTAGGGAGGTGTTTTGGATGATGTGGTAGGAGAAAATTATGTCTATGTTGGGATAATGGCTAGAGAAAAGGTACCACATGCTGGAGAAGGGTGTGAGAGATAAGTTGTACATGTTAACCTACCTCCTCACAATATTTATTATGATAAGGAGATCACATTGAATGTAGTTGTTGATGGGTGGCTCTTAAGAAATATATTGATTGAAATAGGTGCATAGGTAAATTTCCTTACTCTAAATGCTTAGAACCAAATTGGGAGGCCCCCATTGTAGCCATCTTTTAATGTGATGTACATGGCTAATAGGACAAAAACCATGCCTCTAGGAGTGTTAAAAGGTGCAGCCATAACTATTCAAGGGGAAATGTTTACTAGATTTTTTGAAATTATAGAGCTTGCTGAGGGTGATAGTTTCCCAAAATTACTTTGGTGCCCTTGGTGCTAGGAAAACAATGATGACCCACATTTTAATAAGGGGTACATTAGTTTTGAGATCATGGAGGAGTGCATGATCATTCCACTGACTAATGGATGGTTCATGTCTTATGTTGAACCAAATGGTGAATAATACTTGTTCATCCATCCATGGAAGGGTTCATTCAGTGGGATGATGCACAATCTATGAAGGATACTCAAACTTGAGTTTTCAAAGCTTACTCAGTTAGGTATTTAGGAGGAAGGCAGTTACCATGGTACACTGGGGAGGTAAAGCTTGATGTCTTTTTGGGAGAAATGGAGATATAGTAGAAGTGTCAAGTGGAGAGAAGGAATGGGTCATTGGTGAGGTACCCATCACGACAACCTTCTAGAGTGGTGTGAAGTCAAAATTGCCCTCTCTGTAAGGTTTCTCTAAAGCAATACCCCATCTCAAATTTGTGACTATGATGGGAAGGGACCCTACCTCAAGCCATGTTTTGGAGTATGAAATACTTGTATGGGAGGCGTGGAAGCCGTTACCCCCTTCCCTATGGGTGTATAAATTTTATTCCACCTTACAGGGTTGTGCACATGCTTGGAACATCCATTTAGATTTGTGTCGTTAGATGGGGAATTGGTAGGAGATGACGGTGGATATCATCCAAAATTTTGAGTACCAATCCCCTAAGAAATTGTTGAATGAGGAAATATAGGTAGTTAAACACCTTACCTTGGGAGATTGTGCCATGGCCGAGGACTAAATTTCAGAGTTTATAAGAGAACTTGAGTTAGGGGTGCACTTCATTGAAGAAAAGGTGGAAGAAGTACAGTTTGAGCATGCCTGTATAGAGAAATAAAAGGTTAAGTTTGTGTACCTAGTGGATGGCTGAGGGGATGGATAATTTTCATGTTCATTATTTAGGAGGAACACATAAGATATTGGATAAGGAAGATTAGAAAGCATGCGTCTACCATGTACCCTTGAAAATGAATAATGTTAACATTTCTACTGAAGCTAAGCCCAAGGAAGTTGTTATTGGAGACTACTGGACAGACCATGAGGTTTCAAAGGTGGTTGAAGTGCTGCATGATTTCAAATACATTTTCCCACACGAGTACCATGAGTTAAAATGGATTTCATCCTTTGTTTGGTGAAATGTGGGTCAAGTTGAAAGAAGGTGCATGCCTCATCAAGAAACAACCCTATAGAATGAACCCAAATTTGTATGTAAATCTTAAGAAGTAAATTGACAAGATGATAGAGTCTAGAATTATTGAGGCTATTGAGGAATCTAAGTGGGTAAGCCCCATGGTTACTAGTATAAAAAAGGATGGGAGAATAAGGATATGTGTAGACTAGTAGACTATAGAGATCTCAATGTTGCATGTGTCGTATATCCTTTCCCAACCCCATTTACTGAAGAGATTCTGGAAGGTGTAGCTGGGAAAGAGATCTATTCTTTTATAGATTGATTATCAGGTTATCACCAAGTGAGAATTATGAAGGAATACTAGGAGTAAATAACTTTCACCACTAAATGGGGATTTTTTGCTTATACAGTCATGCCTTTTTTACTGAAGATTACGATTCATGTGTTTTCACACATTTTGGTTTAGGCATTTCAGGACTTCAATCATAAATTTCTCCAAGTCTATCTAGATAACTAGATGGTTTATATGGGTTAGTAGAGGATCATTATGACAATTTATGGTTGATGTTTGAGAGATGCAAGAAATTGAGAATCTCCTTGAATATTAATAAATGTGTCTTTCCACTCCCTTTGGCACATTGTTGGGACACACACTATTTACAAAGGAGGATTACTAATAGACCCCGAAAAAGTTTCTATTATAGTAGGATTAGAGGAGCCTACCAGGCAAAGCACGGTGCATTGGTTCCTAGGCCATACAAGGTACTATAGGAAATTCATCGAGGGATATGCCTAAATTTCCGCGCCCCTAGAAGATTTATTGAAACATAAAAGTAAGTTCTATTGGGGAGAGGTGTTGCATGTGGAATTTGACACACTAAAGGAGAAGCTTACCACCACACCCATTTGACATTTTCCTTCTTGGGATAGGTTGTCTCATGTGCATATTGATACATCTGGTATGGCCATTGGAGCGGTCTTAGCATTTCATGGAGAGGGTATTGTTAACCATCCCTTGTGTTTTACTAGCATGAAGTTGTCCTCAGGCACAAAATAATTATACTACCACAGAGCATGAGGAATTTTCAATGATCTATATGGTGCACAAATTTAGGAAGTATTTTCTGGAAACACTTTTTATTTTCTACATGGACCATATGGCATTAAAGTACTTAGTGAACAAGTTGATTTTGTAAGGGCGCATATGCCGGTGGGTCTTATCATTTCAAGAGTTTAATTCTACGGTTGTGGTAAAACTAGGGAAAATTAATTTGGGACCTGACCATCTATCTCAGATTGACTCAAGAGAGGACACACAAAGCATCAAGGACATGATGTCAGATGCACAATTTTTTAGATTGTAGGGTGTTCCCACTGACTTAGAAGACATTTTTGTTTTCCTACAGATGGGTTGTGGTTCAAGAAGGAATGAAGGCCTTAGAGAAAAAGTAGTTAATTATACGTGCCACATCCTATATTTAAAATGGTGGAGACTTATACAATCTAGGCCATGATGAGGTTTTACGCCAGTGTGTTCTATAACATGAACACACTGCAATCATGGAGGAGGCCCATGTTCAAATTACAGGAGGCCACTATATGAGTAATGCAACTGCATGCAAGATCCTTTTAGTTGATATTTGTTGGGAGATGGTTCACAAACACCGTATCAAGTATTACGAGGCCTATGATCACTACTAGCACCTTAGGAAACATAGAAAGAGAGATGAGATTTCATTAAGGCCTATTGTCAGTGTTGAGCCATTACAAAAATGAGAAATTGAATTTGTAGTCCCTATTTCCCCAGATGCGTGAAGGACAGGTTTGTGCTATCTCATTACCTGCATAGACTATCTTACATGGTGGGTAGAAGTGGCGCCTATGAAGGATTGCATGGAAGAAACAAAAGATAGATTCTTGTGGGAAAATATAATCAACAGGTATGAATTCCCGTTGAGTTTAACAAGTGATAGCGGTACTCATTTCCTCAATGAGACAATTAGAATCTTGTTGGCTAAGTTCATGGTGTTCCATCACAATATTACTCCTTATTATCCACAAGCTAATGGGATTGCTAAGGCCTTCAACAAAATTTTAAGCCACATGTTAACAAATATTTATGATGTTAGGAGAAGGGATTGGGATGAAAATGTATTTTTCATGATATGGTCATATTGGACAACCTATAAAAGGTTGAACAAAGAAAAACCCTTTCAACAGGTGTTTGGTGTGGAGGTTGTATTATATTTTGAGTTCATGTTATCCTCCATACGTATTGCACATGCAGAAAGCTTGCATAATGAAAAATTTCTTGAGGAATGTGTTGGTGCTCGAATTAATATCACCCCTATTTGCTTAAGATTTTTCATCGTTGTTTGCTATATTTTTCTTCTTTACCTGAAGTGGTGCAAGTCAGTTTTATCGATTTTCTGTGTATGGTTTTTTTTCCTCCTTTTCAGTTGAGGATCATGTCTGGATATTGCAGTATTTGGTGGTTTCTTGTGGGGGAACCCATTATGTTTTAAATTCTTGAGGTTGAAGGGTTCACATGTTGTAAATTACTTCTGGGTATTTTCCTTTTATTTGTTTTTTTTCTCTCCCATCGCCCACTGATACATGGAAACTCCCAATTGATTGCGGTGTGGTGGGTCAAATTTGCAAACTTTTAATTTTCTATCATTGTAACACCCTTGACAGTTGTTATTTTCCTCCTTTACATTTCAAGTGTTGACATGTGATTTTCCCTATAAATATATGTTCTTTTGATTTTTGGAGATCATGCTTGATATGGATAAATCATCTTCTATTCTTAAGATCCTTTGAATGAATTGGAATGGCTTCCTTGAATCCATTTTTCACTTCTTGTACGTGAGTTGCAATATTGTTTAAGAATTGTAAACTTATCTATTAATCTGACTCATCCTTGGATCAATTTCAGTGATCCAAGGAATGTTTTAAATATGATATATGAACGAATGATAAATCAAAATTCCATGAACTAAAATATGTATGAATAAACTTTGATTGATTACCATTTATTAGACTGTTGTGTGAACGTGTTTCTATTTAGTCCTATGTTGTGTTTGGATATTTTCAGTTCGATCATGGAAGGATAATGCTGACGCAAATGAACTATAACCTGTACATGGCTTAGGAAATATTTTGGTTCCTAAAACTAAAGGGACTGTCCTAAGGAATCCTAAGCTAGGTAAGAATATACATATTTACTACCTAGCTATGTTAATTAATTGAATTTATCCTAACCTAGATTGTAATAAAGGATTATGGAGAGGTTTCTAGGTTATTTAAATTACCTTAAAACCTAATGCTATATGGTTTTGTGATGATCTAACCTAATGCCTAAAAACTATTGTGTTGGAATTAATCTAACCTATGTGGAAACTACCTAAGGTGGTGATTTATTGACTGGGTTATATCCTAAGGTTACCTATCCTAAGCTAACCTAATATCTAACCTAAGCAATTATGTCTACCCTAAACTATGGGCATGAAGGGGAATAGGGGGTCGCATGTATCACAGGTGATAGTTCCAAGGCATTTAAGTTGTTGATAAGGTTTTTAAAAATCTCCACGTACCACCAATTGTGGTAGGGGCTAGCTGACTTGGCAGAGGCTTATGTGGAAGTAACACTAAATATGAAATTCCTTGTTAAATTTGATTTGGCATTCACTAGGCTTGGAAGGTGGTGGCAAGGAAGGATAGGCGAGAAAATAGGAATTAATAGAATTTATTGTTTTTCAGTTTTTGTGCTCAAACCATTTTGGAAAGCATGCAAACGGGATTGTATGGGGTCATTTCACTTTACATACCTCATGATTTTTTCTTTGCATGCTCTCTGGTTTTTCAAACCATCAAATTGAACTACACTTAAAGGATATTCTTGATATTTTTGACCTATTTTCAGTTCATGGGATATATAAGAGGCAGTGTGGAAAAAGAATGTGGTTGTTTGATTTTTCGTGGAGATGAGGAGAAGTTTTGAGCTTGGATGGAGGTCTCCTTAGATTTGGTAGAAGTTCTATCAGGCATGATAGGCTCTAATCTTTAACATCTCTTGTTTTCTTATAAATGTTTCATTAAAACAATTCTGCTCTTTTGAGATTCTTGTATTGCTTATCTTATCTGGTTATTTGCTTGTTGGGTTTATTAAATCTTATGATATCAATTTTGAATCCTTGGTAAAAGATGTTTTGTTTAGAAACTTATCATGTGTATTTCTTAAAAAAAAAAAGAATGCATGCAAAAATGTATTTTTATAACTCATATTTTTCATTTTGGGATAGGTAATGGAAGTATTCTCTTTAGTTAATCTTCGTTGCTACTTAAATATGGTTCATATTTTTTGAGAATCCTTGGGTTCTATCTGATCTGTTGGAGTTTTTGTTTTGTTTGATCTTGAGCTTGTGTTGATCTCATGTTTTTGTTGAGCCTTTATTCGAGCTCATATTTGATTTAGAACTTGATCTGGTTTCATGTTTAATGAGAACTGGTGATGGAGATTCTTATTGATTTGAACTAGTGTTGGAATGTTGGATATCCCTGGACTGTTGTTGAAGCCTATATATAGCTCGGTGCTTGTGTCTTAGTTCTTTATGATAATCTAAACTGTTAATGTCAGTTCATAATGTACATGGTACTTGTATGTTATACTCTTTTTGGGCTTGAACTTTGGTGAAAAACTTGATTATTGGCCTCGATGCCGGTGAATATACACAGCAAATGTTGAGTACCAATCCCCCATAAGACACCCCCTTGTTGAATTGTCGGCCATATAGGTAGCACACAACCCCCCCAACCTCCCTTGGAGATTGGGCCGAGACTCTAAATTTCATATTATAAGCGAACTTGAGTTAGGGGCCCCTGAGTCGTAATATGGTGGCTCAAGACGCCAAGGATTTCTCGCATACGACCACTGAGCAGCCTGTATAGAGAAGAAAAGGGGTAAGTTTGTGATACTAGGGATGGATGAGGTTCTTGCTTCATTTTCATTTTCTTCTTCTGCCGGAACACATAAGATATGGATAAGGAAGATTAGAAAGCGTGTGTCTACCATGTACCCTTGAAAATGAGAAATTTTAACATTGCTACTGAAGCAAAGCCCAAGGAAGTTGTTATTGGAGACTACTGGATAGACCATGAGGTTTCAAAGGTGGTTGAAGTGTTGCATGATTTCAAATACATTTTCCCACATGGGTACCATGAGTTAAATGGCTTTCATCCTTTTTTTGGTGAAATGTGGGTCAAGCTGAAAGAAGGTGCATGCCTCATCAAGAAACAACCCTATAGAATGAACCCAAATTTGCATGTAAATCTTAAGAAGGAAATTGACAAGATGATAGAGTCTGGAATTATTGAGGCTATTGAGGAATCTGAGTGGGTAAGCCCCATGGTTACTAGTATAAAAAGGATAGGAGAATAAGGATATGTGTAGACTAGTAGACTATAGAGATCTCAGTGTTGCATGTGTCATAGATACTTTCCCAACCCCATTTACTGAAGAGATTCTGGAAGGTGTAGTTGGGAAAGAGATCTATTCTTTTACAGATTGATTATCAGGTTATCACCAAGTAAGAATTATGAAGGAAGACTAGGAGTAAACAACTTTCACCACTAAATGGGGATTTTTTGCTTATACAGTCATGCCTTTTTTACTGAAGATTACGATTGATGTGTTTTCACACATTTTGGTTTAGGCATTTCAGGACTTCAATCATAAATTTCTCCAAGTATATCTAGATAACTGGATGGTTTATGGGTTAGTAAAGGATCATTGTGACAATCTATGGTTGATGTTTGAGAGATGCAAGAAATTGAGCATCTCCTTGAATATTAATAAATGTGTTTTTCCACTCCCTTTGGCACATTGTTGGGACACACTATTTATAAAGGAGGATTACCAATAGACCCTGTAAAATTTTCTATTATAGTAGGATTGGAGGAGCCTACTAGTCAAAGCATGGTGCGTTGGTTCCTAGGCCATACAGGGTACTATAGGAAATTCATCGAGGGATATGCGTGAATTTCTGTGCCCCTGGAAGATTTATTGAAACATAAAAGTAAGTTCTATTGGGGAGAGGTGTTGCATGTGGCATTTGACACACTGAAGGAGAAGCTTACCACCACACCCATTTGACATTTTCCTTCTTGGGATAGGTTGTTTCATGTGCATATTGATACATCTGGTATGGCCATTGGAGCGGTCTTAGCATTTCATGGAGAGGGTATTGTTAACCATCCCTTGTGTTTTACTAGCATGAAGTTGTCCTCGGCACAAAATAATTATACTACCACAGAGCATGAGGAATTTTCAATGATCTATATGGTGCACAAATTTAGGAAGTATTTTCTGGAAACACTTTTTATTTTCTACATGGACCATATGGCATTAAAGTACTTAAGGTAGTGAACAAGTTGATTTTGCAAGGGTGCATATGCCGGTGGGTCTTATCATTTCAAGAGTTTAATTCTACGGTTGTGGTAAAACTAGGGAAAATTAATTTGGGACCTAACCATCTATCACAGATTGAATCAAGAGAGGACACACAATTTTTTAGATTGTAGGGTGTTCCCACTGACTTAGAAGACATTTTTGTTTTCCTACAGATGGGTGTGGTTCAAGAAGGAATGAAGGCCTTGGAGAAAAAGTAGTTAATTATATGTGCCATGTCCTATATTTAAATTGGTGGAGACTTATACAATCTAGGCCATGATGAGGTTTTACGCCAATGTGTTCTATAACATGAGCACACTGCAATCATGGAGGAGGCCCATGTTTGAATTACAGGAGGCCACTATATGAGGAATGCAACTGCATGAAAGATCCTTTTGGTTGGTATTTGTTGGGAGATGGTTTACAAACACTGTATCAAGTATTACGAGGCCTATGATCACTACTAGCACCTTAGGAAACATAGAAAGAGAGATGAGATTTCATTAAGGCCTATTGTCAGTGTTGAGCCATTACAAAAATGAGAAATTGAATTTGTAGTCCCTATTTCCCCAGATGCATGAAGGAAAGGTTTGTGCTATCTCATTACATGCATAGACTATCTTACATGGTGGGTAGAAGTGGCACCTATGAAGGATTGCATGGAAGAAGCAAAAGATAGATTCTTGTGGGAAAATATAATCAACAGGTATGAATTCCCGTTGATTTTAACAAGTGATAGCGGTACTCATTTCCTCAATGAGACAATTAGAATAT
Source organism: Taxus chinensis (assembly GCA_019776745.2). NCBI lineage: Eukaryota > Viridiplantae > Streptophyta > Pinopsida > Cupressales > Taxaceae > Taxus > Taxus chinensis. Next base: position 287,424,765 of record CM034150.1, read on the forward strand.
TGTTGGCTAAGTTCATGGTGTTCCATCACAATATTACTCCTTATCATCCACAAGCTAATGGCATTGCTAAGGCCTTCAACGAAATTTTAAGCCACATGTTAACAAAGATTTACGATGTTAGGAGAAGGGATTGGGATGAAAATGTATTTTTCATGATATGGTCATATTGGACAACCTATAAAAGGTTGAACAAAGAAAAACCATTTCAACAGGTGTTTGGTGTGGAGGTTGTATTATATTTTGAGTTCATGTTATCCTCCATACGTATTGCACATGCAGAAGGCTTGCATAATGAAAAAGTTCTTGAGGAATGTGTTGGTGCTCGAATTAATATCACCCCTATTTGCTTAAGATTTTTCATCATTGTTTGCTATATTTTTCTTCTTTACCTGAAGTGGTGCAAGTCAGTTTTATCGATTTTCTGTGTATGGTTTTTTTTCCTCTTTTTGAGTCGAGGATCATGTCTGGATATTTCACTATTTTATGTTTTCTTAGAGGGGAAGCTATTGTGTTTTAAAGTCTTGAGGTTGAAGGGATCACCTATTGTAAATTTCTTCTTGGTATTTTCATTTTATTTGTTTTTTTTCTCTCCCATCGCCCACTGATACGTGGAAACTCCCAATTGATTGTGGTGTGGTGGGTCAAATTTGCAAACTTTTAATTTTCTATCATTGTAACACCCTTGACAGTTGTTATTTTCCTCCTTTACATTTCAAGTGTTGACATGTGATTTTCCTTATAAATATATGTTCTTTTGATTTTTGGAGATCATGCTTGATATGGATAAATCATCTTCTGTTCTTAAGATCCTTTGAATGAATTGGAATAGCTTCCTTGAATCTATTTTTCACTTCTTGTAGATGAGTTGCAATATTGGTTAAGAATTGTAAACTTATCTATTAATCTGACTCATCCTTGGATCAATTTCAGTGATCCAAGGAATGTTTTAAATCTGATATATGAACGAATGATAAATCTAAGTTCCATGAATTAAAAGATGTATGAATAAACTTTGATTGATTACCAGTTATTTGACTGTTGTGTGAACATGTTTCTATTTAGTCCTATGTTGTGTTTGGATATTTTCAGTTCGATCATGGCAGGATAATGCTGACGCAAATGAACTATAACCTGTACATGGCTTAGGAAATATTTTGGTTCCTAAAACTAAAGGGACTGTCCTAAGGAATCCTAAGCTAGGTAAGAATATACATATTTACTACCTAGCTATGTTAATTAATTGAATTTATCCTAACCTAGATTTGTAATAAAGGATTATGGAGAGGTTTCTAGGTTATTTAAATTACCTTAAAACCTAATGCTATATGGTTTTGTGATGATCTAACCTAATGCCTAAAAACTATTGTGTTGGAATTAATCTAACCTATGTGGAAACTACCTAAGGTGGTGATTTATTGACTGGGTTATATCCTAAGGTTACCTATCCTAAGCTAACCTAATATCTAACCTAAGCAATTATGTCTACCCTAAACTATGGGCATGAAGGGGAATAGGGGGTCGCATGTATCACAGGTGATAGTTCCAAGGCATTTAAGTTGTTGATAAGGTTTTTAAAATCTCACGTACCACCAATTGTGGTAGGGGCTAGCTGACTTGGCAGAGGCTTATGTGGAAGTAACACTAAATATGAAATTCCTTGTTAAATTTGATTTGGCATTCACTAGGCTTGGAAGGTGGTGGCAAGGAAGGATAGGCGAGAAAATAGGAATTAATGGAATTTATTGTTTTTCAATTTTTGTGCTCAAACCATTTTGGAAAGCATGCAAACAGGATTGTATGGGGTCATTTCACTTTACATACCTCACGATTTTTTCTTTGCATGCTCTTTGGTTTTTCAAACCATCAGATTGAACTACACTTAAAGGATATTCTTGATATTTTTGACCTATTTTCAGTTCATGGGATATACAAGAGGCAGTGTGGAAAAAGAATGTGGTTGTTTGATTTTTCGTGGAGATGAGGGGAAGTTTTGAGCTTGGCTGGAGGTTTCCTTAGATTTGGTAGAAGTTCTATCAGGCATGATAGGCTCTAATCTTTAACATCTCTTGTTTTCTTATAAATGTTTCATTAAAACAATTCTTCTCTTTTGAGATTCTTGTATTGCTTATCTTATCTGGTTATTTGCTTGTTGGGTTTATTAAATCTTGTGATATCAATTTTGAATCCTTGGTAAAAGATGTTCTGTTTAGAAACTTACCATGTGTATTTCTTTAAAAAAAAAGAATGCATGCAAAAATGTATTTTTATAACTCATATTTTTCATTTTGGGATAGGTAATGGAAGTATTCTCTTTAGTTAATCTTCGTTGCTACTTAAATATGGTTCATATTTTTTGAGAATCCTTGGGTTCTATCTGATCTTGTTGGAGTTTTTGTTTTGTTTGATCTTGAGCTTGTGTTGATCTCATGTTTTTGTTGAGCCTTTATTCGAGCTCATATTTGATTTAGAACTTGATCTGGTTTCATGTTTAATGAGAACTGGTGATGGAGATTCTTATTGATCTGAACTAGTGTTGGAATGTTGGATATCCCTGGACTGTTGTTGAAGCCTATATATAGCTCGGTGCTTGTGTCTTAGTTCTTTATGATAATCTAAACTGTTAATGTCAGTTCATAATGTACATGGTACTTGTATGTTATTACTCTTTTTTGGGCTTGAACTTTGGTGAGAAACTTGAGTTCCATTGGGGGATAATATTGGGCTTTGTGTTTTGATATGAATTGTGTTGGAGTCTTTAGTTGTTCTAAGCAAGTGTTGAAATCTTGAGTAACTCAAACTATTGTTGAAGCCGTATGTGGCTCTGTACCCATGATTTATATTTTTTTGGAAAATTTCGAACTGTTATTGAAGATTCGTGATTTACATAACACTTATATTTTGTTACTTGTGTATTATGAACTATTGTTGAGACTTCATATCAACTCTATTCTGGTATTTTGAGTTGGATTTTTTTTTTAACGTTTAAAACTGATAACTCTATCGTTGAACCATTGATTAAGGAAAACGGGGAAAATAGTTGGCTGAGTTGTTGGATAAACTCTTAAGATCTCAACTGAAAACTTCTTTTTTTGATGAATAGGTTTGGTAAATCTTTTCTGTGAACTGCTTCGTCTTGTTTGAGATGGAAATGATGTTTTATTAAGGGTGTTATTTTCCCCTCTATTTTGTGGAAACTCACATCTTTAGATCTTTTAAAATAAGATCAGGGTTTCATTTAAAAGATGAATTTAATTACTTTAGTACTCTAAAATTGTTATGAAAATATTATGTCTCTGTTCGAATAATTTTTTTATTACAATACTTATTGAATCAAGAATTGATTACTCTTTTGTAATGTAATAATGAAACCTGACAATGGGATTTCAATCTGAGTTTTCTGATACTTCTTATCATGTTTAACTTATTGATCAATTATTTTTCTATTTCTTGTTGGATATAGTTAATACACCTTGTGCCATTATAAAAGAAAGGAATGTGATTCCTTTAGAACGGACTGTGTTTAGGAATGTTATTTGTATTTCATTCTGGGTATGGAATTGAAACTCATGTTCATTAAAAGTAAAGAAGTGTAAGGAATATGGCAGTGTGCTTTCTTATTACTGGATAGATCATTGGTTGAACTTTTCTATTTTGATTATCTTTTTATATAGATATTTATTTATGAGTTGTTTGGTCTTTCTTTACCCAATCATTGTAGAAATTATGTTGGAAAAGATTATATTATTTGGTTTGATTGAGCTAGAACTGCCAGCTTGTTTGGGAAACTGTTGTTTGACAAGACTTTACTTGTTTGGTTTGAGATGAGTGAGTTTGTCTCTTGCACTCTATCTTTTTTAAGAATTCTCCTTGAACGAACTAGAGTAGAGAATAACTCCTGTATGAGTCTACCTTGATTTTTAAACATTGTTTTAGATCTTTAAAAGTTAACTTCTATATGTGGAAGTAGATTTAAACTTGCAGTTAGACCGATTGATTCTCTATTCCTTCTCGGATTAAAATGAAATTTTGTTCTGATGAATATCTTAAATGTTAGATTTTAAGGTAGTCATCTTTTAAAAGAAATAGTTAAATCATGTTTTGAAACTGTTATGTTCTCGGATGTTTTGTGTTGGGCATAGTTTGTAATGGTTCTTCTTCTTCTTTTGTCTAGGATCTAGATGAGTCATCCTAATAAGAACCATGCTTTGAATCCCTTTCTTTGGCTTGAATCTAAGATAAATGTTGTATTCTTTTATGAAATATTGGGAACAATTAGATATTATGATTTGTTGTTTGCCTAAGGATAATTTATAGAATCAATTAGACTCTATTTTGTAAGGCTGATATTGTGGATTATATTTTGTCCTTCTCTTGAAAGTGAATTCGATTGGTTAAAATGTACTTATTTTTCGTTTCTTTTGATATATTGATTATATGATGTAATAATTGTCTCATCAAAGCAGAGTTGTTTTAATGGAACAATTATTGGAATGCACTTATTTTTAAGGCTTAGTGTTTATCATGCTTAGTTCATTGAACTGACTCGCGCTATAAATTTTTGCAGATGGACTTTGTAAGTGATCAGGAAGGTAAAAACTAAAGTGATGCATTCACTGATTTAAGTCTGATTATGTGAAGAAATTTGAAATCGTTCTTGTGATTGTATTGAAAAAGAAAGGTAGTATTCTTTTGTAATGAAGACAGTTGTTATGTAGCATGCCTAAATGTATAAGTTTTAGAGATGAATTAAATGTTGAGAATTTATTTACATTGGATGTGTAAATTATCTTGTACCTTCATTATATAGATGGAATCCTATCTTTTTGATATTATCCATATTATTTACATGCTTAATGGGGTATTTTTAGATAATTTTGACAGTGGGAATTGGAATAATCTCCCTAAATAGGATGTAACTTCCTAAGTTGCAAAATTGTATGGTCATAACTAAACAATTCAATATAGTAATATGATGTGAAATGAACATTCAACAATAACTATTGAATTTGTAAATGATTCATAGGGGTGTTAAGACCTAAAACTTAATCATGTAAAGGAAGATTCTTCCTCTATCTTAACAATGCAACAAAATGGAAGAAGTGAATCCTAATCGTTAGACTTCATTAATAAAGTTTACTTAGTTACAACCTAGATGGTTGTTACACTTCCTTGAATGGTTAAGTCACAATAAATGAAACTTATGATGTTGATATCCTGTTATGGTTGATGCCTTGTTAAGTCCATTAAATAACATTAAGGCAATCTTAAGCTAAGAAATTTCTTTAGCAATCAATTGAATCTGTTGTATAGAACTACTTACAGAGTGTTGGATTAGGGTTAGGCAAGGTTACTGAAATCTGTTTTTAATAATCCAACTTAATTAAATTTATAATAAACTCCTTGAGGTATGTTAATCTCGATGAGATTTTTTTGTAAGATGCTGGCACATGCAACCTGCAAGGTTGTACCTTCAAGATGATTAGAATATTCTCGAGGATACAACAATGCAGTCGACATGTGGCAACACCCTTCTGCATTGATCATCTAGATCTACAGACTTGGGACTTGATCTTAGTTTCTCTCTAGGTCTGGTTAGTAACATGTCTAAGATATGAGGTAGCCCCCTAAGACTCAGGATACCTTGGCACATGGGGTGGACTTAGGTTGACCCAGTATGCCAACTTACCCTAAGTCTTAGTGAGCCTCCCCCTATCACAACGTATGTTGTTAACTCAAACTAGGGTTAAACCTTGGGCAAGTGGACTGACGGAAATTAGTAAAGGACATTCTTGATAACAATAGAGTGGGGTGAAGGACATATTCTGGATTGATGAGTATGCCATCAAGGAATAGTAATATGAATAGTATGTTAAAAATCTTTGGCCAAAGTATTGCAAGCTACTGGTTGCGTTGTCCTATGTCACCTAGTCTAAGGTTCATGATGCAGATGAATATTGGTAAGAAATATTCAGATAGATTCCTTAGACAAAGCACTTAATACCCTGAACAGGGAAAGAGAACCAATTATAAGTAGTATATAGAAAATTATTCAATACTTAATGTTAAACAAGAATAGATCGATAGTTTACCGAGTCATGAAATGAATAGATCGGTAGCACACCGAATCATTATAGCTGCATATGGTTATCTATTATATGAATGGTTGATTTAGAATGTGTGTTCTAAATTATGAATTTAGAACAGAGAAAATTATTTTTAAAAATAAAAAAAATAAATTTTTCCCTTGTTTTTAAAGTCTTAAAATGGGAATGTTACAGTTGCATTCACAAAGTGTGAAATTGTCCTTGTTACCTAGTAAATGTTCCCCAAATATTTGCAATCAAAGGTTAAGGAAATTAATTTCTCAATTGGTGTTAAGGAGTGTACATTTTTCACAGTTGGAGTGGATGTGGAGAGGGAGTACACATTTGTAGCTTTTTGAATTTAAGAGGGAAGGAATAAAGGTGTTAAAAAGTTCCCGAAACCTATAAGGGACAAGTGGCTACTTATATGAAAAAGGCAAGGATGTCGGTCATTGGGGAACTCAAGCATTTTTGGATTGAATTGGAAATGGGATAAAATTGTAGAAAAGGGGCACAGCCCCGCTATCACCCAAATATGACCACATGTCGAGCCCATGTTGAACCAAAAAATGCGGATGGGCAGGTCAAGTTTTTAAGAAGTATGTAAATTCTCAAATGCTGAAAAATTAGAAAAGGCACCCCAGAGCCCGTGATAGAAAAAAAATTATTCCACATGGACGAATCATTTTCAATATTGAGAACAACAGATTAAATGATCACGATGCATTACATTTATTTTTGTCATCATTAATGTTGCTACGCAAATCAAGGACATTTTAAAGCCTATGAATGCTTTCATATTTACTTACCAAATTGCTTGATTTTTGTTGCTACCCTTGTGATTTTTCATGGAGAATTATCATGTAATTAGTTATGGAGCTTGAATTGTGAACCTAAGGACTGAAAAAGGTTGTTGATTTGGATTTAAATTTTTTAGGTGCTCATGGATTGAATGGTAAGAGCTTAGAAACTCATGTGTTTCTCTTTTAATGGAAATTTGGTTTAAAGGAAAGTTAGATTTTTTGAAGATAAAGACCATGCCATCTTCATTCTCAGTTGCATTAGGGGTCATGAGTGATTTGGACAAGATTACAGACACAAACTTGATGTGTTCTGATCTAGATGATTTTCTTCGGAGACTTAATAGCCCCCATAAGAATGAATCCCTAAAGGAAATTCAAGATAGTTGTATTGCTTTAGCATGTGTCATCCCACCAGTGGTTCATTGCCTAGAGTTGGTGTGGCATTGTGCTATGAGATATGGTCTCGAAAAGAGGGAAGTATTAGACAGGAGTAGCGATGTAGTTTTGACATTGACACCTGCACCCATTAGAATAATGTTAAAATTACCTCTAATCACCAACCTGGTCACCATTGCCATCAAATTAGCCCTATGGGATTATGAAGCAAATAAAAAGTATTATTCCCAAACGATAAATACAAAATGGCTTATTGTGAAAAATAAAATAGCTAGAATTCCTAAAAATCTTGTTAGGGCACAGTTTGTTGAAGGGGTTGAAGATATCATTAGATTACTAAGTCGAATGACAGGTTTGGAAATTGTAAATGAATTTAAGGAATGGATGGTTAGATATATATGGATCATTCTAGAGAGAAAATGGAGTATCTGCTGGGCACTTTTCATTGCATAAGCACAACATGGCCACATGGTCACCTTAGCAATGAGAATTGAGATGGGTGACAATTCAAAGCTAGAATTTTATATGATTACTTACTTAATCTACAATGATTTTTGGCATAGACATTTCTCAGGTTTTTCACCACATGTTTATTTCAAGTAGTGACAAATGCATGAGATATTCCCCCAACTACAATTGATCAACTGGATTGGGAATGTAAGGTTAGTTAATGATGCTTTCTTTTCCCCAATCATTTGTCTTTTTAAGATAGAGTGGGCACAATATAGGATGTCTAAACAAGCTAGATAAGTGATTTTGGAATACGGATGCTACTTCATCCACTATAAAAATATCACATACATAAGGATTAGTGGTTTTGAAGAAAATCCTTGTAAATTGCCTAGGTATGTAAATGATAAATTGATTTTATGTGAACTAGCAAGGCAACTAACACCTGTGCATAAATTTATTTTTGGGAGGCATATTCAAAATATCAAATTCCCTATTCGAATTGGAAGGTAGTCATGCCATTCCATCATAAAGGCCAGGTTGATTGAAGATGAAATGCATAAATTTGATATGGAAAAGTTTGAGGCAAGGGCCAATTATGACATCAGATGGGTACTCAACAACATTTCAAACACTTTTTAGCATGAGCCTCAGTTTGAATATTATTGGATGAACTTTAGGGATGAGGAAGAGTTCAGATTAAGTGATTTCTCTAGAACGACCCTTTCACAAATAATTGGTTTTAAAATTTTATTTATTCCAGAAGGAATTGTGGATGACCCACATATGGTAAGTAAGTATTATGTTGATTAGAAGGTGGAGGCACATCCCATAATTCCCCCATATTGGAATGAGATAGAATCTGATGATTCTTATGTAAGGATAACTGATGTAATGAGAAGAATTGTGAATTGGTTAACTCAGAAAGGCATTGACCTATCAATTCAAAATACCAAAATCTTAAATAAATTATGGATTTTGGGAAACTTGATTGATGATATTCCACCCTTGAAGGAGGGAGAAGATAGAATGGATCCTTTGGGAGGAAATTCCCCTTAATTTCCCTCAAAAATACCTACTCCTAAACTTATAGATGAGTGGACCTTGGCCACTAGTGGAACTGGTACTCCAATGTCAATTCTTAGGCAGAAGACTAAAAGCATGCTTTTGAAATATATGGAAAATTCCCCCATTACTTTTGCAATGATAATCTATGAAAAGGGGGAGGGCTTAGTATCCCATGTAGTTTTCTTAGGTGTTGTACAAAAGCCTCATAATACTGAGAAATTAATGAGTGGAGCCATAGTAGGTGGTCTTACTCAACCTAAGCCACATAAGGGAGGGAAAAGAGAAGCTCCTGATCTAAAATAGTTTGAAAGGGCATAGAAGAAACATAAGGTTTTTCATGTACCAGTATCTGTGAGAATAGGTTCCCACATGCCAAAAAATCACAAGCATAGAGATGTAGTAATCCATCCTCCTGAATTATAAAGGAGTGATGTTTATTAGTAAAAACATGCCCCATCATTTCCACAAATGGGACAATTAGAGTCCTTATTCCCATTTCTACCTATGGAGGAAGCAATAATGAAATCCACTCAAGATAAAGCAATCCAGGAAAATATTGCATTTAGTTTGGTAAGTAGCAAAATTTTAACTCCATGTATGAAGACATCTGAGACCTTTGTTACTAACGATATAATTTTGCCTTTGACAAGAACATTTTATGAATTTGAAAAGGCCCAAAATGATGTAATTGATGTTGATACTGGTGAGGGATTTTCCATGTTAGGTGCCCTCAAATTATCTATGAGTGAACCATTAATCACATCGGTAGATGACTTCCAAATAAGTAAGGAAATAGAAAGAAATTCTCCTCCATCAAATAGTGAAGAAAAAGGATCATCAAGAGATGCTCCTTCTATAAAACAAGTTGTTGCAGGATCAAGTAAACTATAATTGCCTAATGGAGAAGATGTTGATACAGAGTTGTTAATAGAAGAGATTGTTTTTGTTTTTGTTAAAGTTACTAAGGTTGATGAACTTTCTCAAAAGGGAAAATCTATTTATAAAGATAAAGTAGAAGTAACACAAACCATAATTGTTGGCAAGGTAAGCATTCTTGATAAGGACATTCAGCCCCTAGATAGAAATGTGGAGTTGGCTTCAGATGAACAGTCTACCATATCATTTCCAAGAACATCATCAGAACATGAGGAGGGTAGGATGCCAATTCAGAAAAGTTTGAATAATGAAGGACTCATAAGTCAGTCAATAACTCAAGAAAGTGTTGAAGGAGAAGTGGAGTCTAGTATGACATCCATTGAAGAAATACGGAAGGAATATCCCCTGAATGTTGATATAAATCAAGGAAGAAATGATAAACTTTAGTCTCTAGACCAAGGAGAGGAACATATGAAAGAATTATTAGCACAGGGTGAGATTAACAAGATGGTCATTGAAGAAAATAATGAAAAACATGAAGAATCACTAATTCAAGATGGGTAGGGGGCTTTCAAATAGTTGATGGTTGTCCTTGAGGAACCTCAACTTGAATCACATGAGGCAATGGCTGGAATTTTTTTGGAAAAAGGGTGGATTAGTGAGATAATTTCAAATGAAGAAAAAGAGGTCCTTCCTATGCAAGATATTGACCTTACTACTTTGTATTTTCCAAAGACATTAAGAGCCTCAAAAATATCTAGAACTATCACTAAAACCCACATTGACTCATTGGGAGCCAAACCTTTGGAAGTAGCAATCCCCTTTGAAGGAAAGACTAGGGATGACATAACAACCAATGGATATATTATCAAGATTATTCCCTTGGGAAAACCTTCAAGAGACTAGCTAAAGCAAGGGGTATATGAAGTTGTCAATGAACTTTTACAAAATTTAGATGAATATAGAATGACAAAGAAGCAACTAAAAGAACAAGTTAAATCCCTGAGCTTGAATTTGTAACTACTGATTGGGAAACCAAGTCATGATCAAACAAGTGCCTCCATTGATACCCCTGAGGGAATTGATAAAATAATAAAGGTTGTCAAGAAGGTCTAGGTAGTGGACACATGGATTGAAAATTTGAACAAGAGGGGAAAGGAAGCAACTAAAGAGGTTAGGTCAAAGTATGAAGATATCAAAAAAATGCTCACTAAAATTGATGAGATAGTTGAACAGTATGACAATGAGATTTTCTATTTTAAAGGTATTCTTCCCAAGTTAGACCACATTACCTAGCTTAGTGACGAGTTAGTTGAGCATGAAGATATTGTTCCTATACAATTCAAAGGAAATCAGCATGATGTTTAATAGTTGTTAAAGATCAGAGTAGAGACCTTGAATGGGATCAAGGAAAAGACTGAAATTAACAGAAACTGGGTTGATGATACTCTCGATGCTATTGACTTAATGTTGAAGGATATGGTTATTGATGAGTTTAAAAAGAGTTATGGGGATATGAAGATTGGATTTTGAGTTAATTCCTTTGAAAGGAATGTTTAGAAGAATGATTTATCGTATGAAGTCATTAATACCATGAGAAAGATTGAGAATAGAATTACAGAGTTAAAATCAAGACCACTAGAAGACAAGAAAAAAATGGGCCATTGCATTAATACAATATCTAGGCAGGCACTAATTTTCTAGAATCATACAGGACTAGATGAGGTTGAGATTTTGGTTCACCTTTCCTTTCCCCTAAAGAAGACCCTGGAGCTGAAATTGGTTACGAAGGCATGGTATCTACTTGCCTCTTCTCCAAGAAATTGATTTTCCTCTCCAACTCATCTACCTTGTGGGAAATAGAAAGCACTGTGGTGATGGAGGATTTATCATACAACAAATATGATTCCTTGGGAATCTCTTTTTATACAAAATCCTCATCACATAAAAAAGGACATTGAAAACTAGTTTTCCCAGAGACCCGAGGTCTTCTCTCAACCCAGTATATTTTTAAATCTTCAGGAGATTTCAAGTGACCCCATCTAAAAAGATGGAAATAAATAACCTGGAAGGCTGCAAAGACAAGATTTATCCTTATTAGCCTTGTAAGAAGTGCTAACCAGACTTGTTGGTATGTTAATCTTCCTTTGGTGTCACCCACACATTCTATACCAAACAAAGCCCTGACAAAAGCTTCATTAGGACCACTTAAATTGAAAATATGATTTAAGTCCTCTGAGGAAATTTTCTTTAGGCTATGAGCTACGAGTACCTTCATCATTTTATTTAAAATTTCTTATAATTAGAACAAGAAGGGAAATGCATGATGATAATGAAATTTATCCAAGTTTTATAATGAAAAGGAGACATGTTTTTTATTTGGTAAAATGTTTTCCATGGAATGAAGGAGATTCTATTTAGTTCATTCAAAAGGGAATTTAAGAATTGGAAAAGGTAAGGAATGAGAAGAGATGGTAAATAAAGTTTATTTGACAGAAAATATGTGTGGAAATTAAGCCAATGAGACATGAAACAAAGTGTGTTGTGCCCAACGAAGATTATTGAAAAGTGAGTATGGATATATGTCATATCAGAGTCATCCAGAAGTAATCAGATATTGCTTGAAATGATTATCTAATTGATATCAGGAAAGAATGATTAAAGTAATCTACTATAAGTGATGACTTGATATCCCAATCGAGCACAAGCGAAGTTGATTGAAAATACTTGTGATTTGTACATCTGGAAGTTTTAAAATAAAAAAACTTTTCTAAATGCCATGTTCTAGAACAAATTTTGAAAAGGGAATATTCCTTGGAATATTCGTACTCTTAGGGGGAATAAAATTTTAAGGTTAACAAGTGAAGGGGGTGATATAAAAGGAAACAAGATAATCATGCTAGATGGGGGGTTAATTTTTCTGAGAATCATTCAAAGAAAAGAGAAGGAGAGAAAGCTAAGAAAAGCCATTTTTTTTAGGTAACTTATTTGAGAAACCAATTATTTCCTATATATATTTGAAATTGATCATGTCAAGATGGTTGCAAGTATCCATCCCTTGATAAGATTTGAGATTGTAAATAAAATTTCCCTTGCTAATCAATTTGAAGAACGTTGAGTAAATCATGTTAATCACGAACCTAGTTGTGTCTACTTTCATTTTGAGATATCTTCAAATAGGTATATGTGTTCTTGTTACAATATTATGTTAGGAGTTCCTATGAATCACACAAGATCTTATCCTCATGATAGTATTGTGGAATTTGCACTTAAATTATGAAGAGAGATTTCATTTCATAATGCAATAAATGATTTAAATTCACTTTACCTTCATTTCATTGATACAAATTGTTTTTCAGTCTATGAGTGTATCTTACATGTGATGAATCAAGGACTTCTAATGTTTAATTAAGTCTTTAACATGAGTTCTTGTGTTAAATCCTTGAAGAATGTGTGAAGCCTTGTGTCTTTGAGCTTTCATAGATGCACAGTTCTCTAGTTGAAGGTTCATTCTGACTATTTGAATCCATTTTTTATTTTTCTTTGTAGATTTTTTAACATTTGTTAAAATTTCTTAGGAATTTGGTATAATCAACTTTATCCTACTTAACTCCCTAACCAAAAATTTCATATTCAGTGATAAATCATACATGAACAATCCCTGATTGCACTGTATATCCACAAATGCTGAAGAAGATCGTTGAATTTTTCTATCCTTTACCAAAATATGCAGATGCAATCAGTTTTATCATTTTCTTTAGTGATCTAGACCTTGTCTAGAAAACATCTTCATTATCTAAGGTGACAGCTCGTGAGAGTTAGGCTATGTTGTATTGACCATGTTGTCTTAAGGTCTCCTTCAAATATTAGAAAGGGAGAGTCAAATATTGTTAATCTATTGATGTTTTCCACCAACACAGGTCATAAAATGGGTCCTCTCACCCTGATTAAAGGCACAACCTAAAGTAGTAAGGGTAGGTCAAACTATTAGCATGGTGTTATCCTTTCTTTTCCAAACTAGAGTGATAAAGAGACATCTAGAATCCATCCCCAGCTACAAAATGACTCTTATGATTTTTTTATCTCTAAGCATCCTAATCAACTTGTGATGCTGATGGGTTTCAAAGGAAGGATCAATTTGGGTACCAACACCGATCTAGCACCATTGCTAGGAAACATTTTTACAAATAAATATACACGTCAACCTCTGGTAATGATTCATGTGTAAATTTGTACTTTAAACATCATCATTTGTTTAAATTTATAAGAATTATATGAGATCTTGAGTTTGTTGTGTAATATTTTCTTGTTTTAGTAAATGTTACACTAGATCATGGGGATATTGATAAATACTGACAAAGGTTCATCAAATCCCTTGAGATTTGTATAAATTGAGTGTTGATATATAGTTGAAAAATTACTTACAGTGCTTTAGTATAGCTAAGGATAAAATCCTTTATGGAAACTCCATGTTAGTTTACAATTCTTGGCAATCACTAGTGTCTTAATATTTGTCAAGTAGATTTTATCATTAATACTCACAAATATGGAAGGAATAAGATATTTCTTTACTAGGGATCCTACTAGAAAGTTATTTCTAGAGCCTGGGAAGGAAAATTCATAAGGAATACGAGTCTGGAAAGTATTGGGAAATTAAGAGTAAAGAGAAAAGGTAGTACTAGTGTTGGAAGGTGATCAACCTGTAGTTGAGGACTACCCTAAATCTTCAAATAACTCTAAATCAAATAGTCCTCTTAAAAAACTAAATTCTCCAACAAGTGAAGGGCCATCATTTGTGTCTAAAAAATGTATCCCCCTTTTTTTTCCCTTCATCTTCCAGGACTAATAGGGTATTTCACAAAACTGAATCATTAGAGGATATTTACTTGGAAATTTATACTCATGTGCTCCAAAGGCCTCTGGTCTCCTATCATTTTAATTCTTCTGTAGGATCACCTCCTCAAGATAACATGGCTCAGCCCCCACCTAGACCTCCTTTTGTTGTCAATATTTTTATACCAATAAATTTTAGAGGCATGGTTGGGTATCCAAATGTTGTACCCCAAGATGTGAGAAATAGGTTGCCTAAATTTTAGAGAAATAATGCCATTACTAGTGATCAACATTTGATATTTTTTGTTAACATGATGGAATATTTTTAAATTGAGTATGAGGATGTGTATATAAAACTATTCATTCATACTCTCAAAGAGGATGCACATGATTGATATAAGTCTTTACCAAACAATTAAATAGAATCATGGACTAAGATGAAAAATGCTTTCAGATTATACTATGTGGATAAAACTGACCCAAGGTTCCTTCTGTCTAAGTCTGAGAATATCAAGAATAATCCCAATTAGTCTTTCTAAGATTTTAATACCATATTCAATAAGAATTTGAATAGATTACCCATAATCTTGAGGCCAAATGATGAGTCTTGTTTAATCAAATATTTTGATGCTTTTGACAAAAAGGCTACCTACTACTTAAGAGACAAGAACCCTAGAACATTAAGGAAGACTTTTGTTATGGCCTTGTAAATTGAAAATAATATCAGGGAAGTTATCAAACCTCCTAAGAGAGAAGGTGTCAAATTAATTAATCCTGATAGACCTCAGGAAAACAAGGCACTTGATCTAGAGGAGGTCGTGAAGACTTTGGCTAAAGAGGTCAAAGAAATATCGTACAAGTTGGCCAAAGCAGAAAAAGGGATAGGACATAGCTCTCAAGGTTAGCATAAACCAAAAAACTAGGATATATTTGGAAATCATCCTAGGAATGATCACAGGTCACATGGCAAAGGAAAGGGGCCCATGGGGTCAAGTAATAAGAAACCACAACTTAGAGAGAATAGATTGGTCCCTGATCCTTTGACTTTCAAGGTTGCTACAATGGAAGAGTCCCATGTTATTAACTATGTGATAAATGTTTCCTACCACACTCCCTATGTGATTTGAGTAAGGAGGTTGAAGAGATAATAATGATGAAGCTTATGGTGATGTTTACATGATGGATTGCCATGAAAATTAATAACAGAGGGATACTTCAACTAAGTTAATAAGGGGATTGAATTAATCGAGTATTACCTCTCCTAATCATGATTTACCTAATCATGATTTTGAATACTTAAGTGCCTTAATAATTAAGAAGTATGATGGGGGAATACCTTATGAGGAAGATATGTAAATATTGATGAATGCAGTAGTTACACACGAAAAGGAATATAATACAAGAATTACAGTTATCAAAGGGGGAGGTCCTCATGTCAAACAAAAAATTCCACTTCTCACTAATATCCCCAAGGAAACCCCTAAGAAGGACACATTTAACAAAATCCCTGTTGTTCCAAATAAAACTTGTACCCTAGCTCATGCCCAAGTTATGAAGACTATTTTTCCACCAGAAGGAATCACTAATTTCCCACCCAACACCACCTTACCCAAATATGTTCCATGTGATATAGCCCATATTTTGAGTCAAATCAAAGTCACTGTGCCTATTGTTGAATTTCTCAAAATCCCTGAGCATAGACAATGGGCATTTGAGTACTTGGGATTTAAAGAAGAGATAACAACCTCAAAGCAATCAACCAATTTTACA
The DNA here is from genome assembly GCA_019776745.2 of Taxus chinensis. Classification (NCBI taxonomy): domain Eukaryota; kingdom Viridiplantae; phylum Streptophyta; class Pinopsida; order Cupressales; family Taxaceae; genus Taxus; species Taxus chinensis. The sequence goes on from CM034150.1 coordinate 287,441,044, forward strand.
TAGATAAAATACACCGAATAATGATATTATAGATTCAAATCATTCAGGATATTTTATTAGACAAGGGATATTACAATATATAGAATATTGATCTCCTTAATACAAGGAGTCAACTTCAATCTCAAACAATTCCCTAGAATATCTCATGATCCACTAGTTACTCAACATATCTCAACAACTCTTATCTACGTGAGTTACAACTCACTTACATTATTTACTCACACAATATATAATATATATTTGTACACACGCAAATATATAAATATCTAATGTTCACAATAACAAGCTAATTCCTAACATTCACCCCCTTAGTGTGAACATAGGGAGCGTGTATCAAGCTTGACTATACTTTTTGTTGATTTAGCAACGACATTTATGGAGGCTGGAGGCAAAGTACAAGGAGGAAAACAACATCTCTTGTTAGTCAGCAATAAAGAGATTGCTCAGCATATTGGTGACCTTCTTTTAGTTGTGTTGTGTGTTTATTTTCTGTTGTAATAATGAACATAAGTCCCATTCATGTTCAAAGCATGTTTCTTTCCTTCTAAAATCTCCTCTTCTATATTGAAAATGGTAAGAGGAAAAATAATTTACTGTGCTATGAAATGGTTGCTGGTTCCATTCTAAAACCTTCTTCAGAGTTTGTGGATCTCTTGAAAAACACCTACAGATATGGTTGCTAGTTGTCCTAGAAAACCTTCTTGTGGTTAGTGGTTAACCAATTGTAGAACCATATGTAAAACATGAGCAAGTATAGGAGATAACTTTCCCCATGTTCACACTAAGGGGGGTGAATGTTAGGACATTAGCTTGTTATTGTGAACATTAGATATTTATATATTTGTGTGTGTGCAAATATATATTATATATTGTGTGAGTAAATAATGTAAGTGAGTTTTAACTCACGTAGATAAGAGTTGTTGAGATATGTTGAGTGATTAGTGGATCATGAGATATTCTAGGGAATTTTTTGAAATTGAAGTTGACTCCTTGTATTACAGGAGATCAATCTTCTATACATTGTAATCTCCCTTATCTAATAAAATACACCAAATAATGATATTATAGATTCAAATTATTCGGGATATTTTATTAGAAAAGGGAGATTACAATATATAGAGGATTGATCTCCTTAATACAAGGAGTCAACTTCAATCTCAAACAATTCCCTAGAATATCTCATGATCCAACAATTCCCAAGGTAATAGTTTGAATGGTGTGGATCTTCCTCCTGTCATCGTAGATCTCGAGATACCATAATCCCTAGAAGAATTGGGAGAATCACCAAAAGTATACTTGGATACTTCACTTGTGGAATCTCAACTTGATTTTGATCCTTTTTATACCACTTTGATCATCATGGATAAGTTGGTGCACAACTGTATGTTTGATTTGGGAGCTTCATCCAATGTGATGCCTCTTGAGGTGATGAATGAATTAAACATCAAAGTAAAATCAACCTTAAGAAAATGTATAGCTATGGATTCAAGGGAAGTGCCTGTAATTGGATATGTTAAAGGTTTAAAAGTGTAATTAGCAGCTTACCCTGGAAAATCCTTAACTATAAACGTGGTTATTATGGACTTCCCAGCCAAATGGGGAATGATATTATCATGTAAATGGGCTGCTAGTGTGGAGAGGAGTGTGTAAATGGATATGTCATATGAAACCATACAAGTGGAAGGAAATCTTGTAAAGTTATATGGTGAAAAGAAGATGTTACATCTAATTGAAGATCCTAACAATGCTTTGTATGAAGTATTATATACAAATGTAAATGTTGAAATTTTTTTAGGTTATGCAGATTTCAAGGAGCATGAAATTGATAAATAAAAGTTTCCTAAAAAACTTGGTTCCCCTTATACTTTGATGTTTGATGGAGCTTGTTATAATTTTGGAAATGGTGTTGGTGTTGTATTGATATCCCCATAAAAGAAAGAATTCATTTTTTCTTTTAACAAACAATATTACAGAATATGAAGCATTGATTTTGGGTTTAAGGATTTCTTGGAGATATGGTATTAAAGACATTATTGTTGAAGAAGATTCATAATTGGTAGTCAAGGAAGTCCGCAAGTTGTATGCTACAAAGAATCAAAGAATGAAATAATATAAGCATGCAGTTTGGGATTTCATTGAAATATTTGATTCCTTTAATATAGTGTACCAAGATAGAAAGTAGAATATTGCAGTAGACAGATTGGAAGCACTGGGGTCTATGTTTGAAAGTTTCACAGTGTCTCCTTATTATGAATATGACATTAAAGTACTGATAAGATCGTCTATCCCTAATAATGTCAAGCATTGGCAAGTTTTTGAAGATGATGCCCAAATTTAGATGTTTTTACAAAACAAAGGAGAATTCACAAATCATAATGTGGATTAGGAGCCAATGGTTTGTATTAATGAGGGAAGAGAAACCTTATTTGGTAAATATATTATTCATTTGAAGAAAAATACTATTCCAAGAGGTTTGGCCGCACTTAAGTAAAAATTTAATAATGTTAATCGCATTGTTAGTAGGCATATGTCAGCTTCGATAGATGTAGAGGAACAAAACCTGGGGACAGACAATAAACCTAGGAAAATATGGTTAGGTAGTAACTTGAATAAGGAAGAAAAAAAATCATATGTCCAACTGTTTAAATAATACCAGGACTGCTTGGCATTTTCATAGTCAAAATTAAGAGCATATAGGGAAGACCTTTTCCAGCATGAAATACCACTAGAATATAATGTTAAGCCATTAAGGAAAAATCAAATACCAATCAATCCACTTCTCTCCCTCAAAATTCAATAAGAATTAAAAAATTTAAGGAATGGAGGCATCATACAACCTACAAGGTATTCCTCATGGGTGGAAAATTTAGTGTCAGTTTAAAAAAAGAATGGAGATATAAGGTTGTGTGTGGATTTTAGGAACTTGAATAAGGTATAAATTAAAGATAATTTTCCCCTTACTAATATGGATAACATTCTGTAGTTAGTTACTAGTTCAAAATTATTGTCTACTCTAGATGGATTCTCAGGTTATAATCAGGTGGTAGTGAAATAGTAAGAAAGAATCAAAACCGCTTTCACCACTGCATGGGGTAATTATGTGTATGTAATAATGCCATTTGGTCTGATGAATGTTGGAGAAAATTTTCAAAGAGAAATGGATGTAGCATTCTCAAGATATATAAATTATTTCATTGCGGTGTACCAGGATGATGTGTAAATATTCTCAAGAAAAAGGAATGATCACTTGCAACATCTGGAGAAAATGTTGTTAAGATGTAGAGAATATGGAATTTCACTTAATCCTAAAAAGTGCCACTTTGGGGTTCAGAAGGAAAAGTTGTTAGGACACATTGTATCTAAAGAAGGGGTCATGATAGATCTTGAACAAGTGGAAGCTATTGGAAAAGTCCCTATACCCAAAACCAAAAAGGGAATTCAATCCTTTTTCAGAAAAATAAATTTCATCAAGAGATTTATTTCTAATTTTGCTGAAATGACTATTCCCATTACGAGTATGCTAAAAAAGGATCAGGTTATCAAATGGGAGGAAGAAGCTATCCAAGATTTTTTTGGGATTAAAGAAGCATTAAAGAGTGCCCTTATTTTGGAAGCTCCTGATTACAAGAATTTTTTTCAAATGTTTTCTTTTTATTCCAAAAATACTATTGCCTCTGTACTATTACAAAAGGATGATGAAGGAAATGAAAGGCCAATTTCTTTCTTTAGTAAGGCACTTCAAGGAGTAGAATTGAAATATACTATCATGGAAAATCATGCTTTCTCTTTGGTAAGAGAAACAAAAAAACTTAGACCATATATCTTGAGCTCTAAGATCACAGCCTATGTTCCTCATACTATGGTCAAGGATATTTTATGAGAAATGGAAATCTCAAGCAAAAGGTGTCAGTGGGTAAACAACTTACAAGAGTATAACATGGATATCCAAACCACCAAGTTAGTTAGGGGTTTAGGGTTTGGTAAAGCTAATGGAAGAGAGAAACCTGTAGGTAATGGTTTAAATTAAATTGAGGGAGAAGGTATGCATGTCCATGAAATATTTATCAATTAAGCATGGTACAAGGACATCATGTTTTATCTTAAGAATTTGGAATTTCCTGCACATTTGAGTAAAAATCAGAAGAGGGCACTTAGGTTGGCTGCCCAGAAATATATTATCACTGATTATAGACTGGCATGGAAGAATCCTAAAGGGATTCCCTTGAGGTGTATTATTGAAGAAGAAGCCCCTAAACTAATTGTTGATTTTCATGGAGGAGTTTGTGGGGGGAATTTTGCTGGAAGAGTAACTGCTCACAAGATTTTAAGGGATGGTTATTAGTGGCCCACACTTTTTTAAGATACAAATCTATTAGTGAGAAGATGTGAGAGTTTCCAATGCTTCTCATGAAGATTGAAAGCTTTAGGAGCTCTCCCTTTAAAACCAGTATTACTCAAAGCCCCTTTTAAACAGTGGGATATGGAATTTTTTGGAGAAATCTCAGATCCTTCAAGTGTAGGCCGTAGATGGATATTGGTTCCTACTGATTATTTCACCAAATGGGTTGAGGAAATCCCTACTAAGAAAGTAATCACCAAATTATTATGGATTTTGTCTTAAATCACATAATCTCCATATTCAGACTGCCTACCAAAATAATTCTTGATAACACTATGAGATTTTGAGCAAAACCCTTGGTGGCCATGTGTCAATAGCATGGAATAAATCTCACATATGCATATAATTACAATCCCCAAGGTAATGGATGATCTGAATCAAGCAACAAGAATTTGTTGAAAATAATCAGGAGGACATTGGAGATAAATAAATGAAAATGGGGTGAACAATTGACGTTTTCCATCTGGGCTGATAGAATTACTATTAAGAGAGCTACTAGAAAAATCCATTTTGAAATGGTGTATGGAACTCAAGCCTTCATTCCCCTGCATATGCAACTAACTTCCTACTAATTTATTCGAAATTTGAGGATCAAGAAGTTAGTGCATATGATACAAGGATAAATCAAATTGTTGAATAAGATGAAGTAAGAAGAGAGTCCCATCAGAGACATTTGAAATTCAGGGAAAAGTTGAAAAAACTATTTGATAAAAAAGGTGAATCCTTGAGTGTTTAGTATAGGAGATCTTGTGTTACTATGGGATAACAAACATGAGGACAAGGGAAAACATGGAAATTTTGATGCATTATGAATGGGTCCTTACTCCATTGAGATCAAACTCAGTGAGCATACCTTTTTCTTAAAGTATTTAGATGGAGAACTACTTGAATTTCTTGTTAATGGTAGGCACTTGAAGCACTTTCTTGATTGATCTCTCAAAATCGAGGTATGCATTATTGTAAAGTTTACAATTTTTCTATTTGTTTTTGTTCATTTTTAGGTTTTTTGTCCTTATTTGTCTCGGTCCCTGGTGACCGTTGGTTTTGGGTTTCTCGGTGTGTTTTCTATGAAGTTAGTTGTTATCACTTATTTTTGTATTACATTTTTTGACTCCACAGCCCAAAGGATTTTTGGCACATGGTCTTCTTTTATTTGCACAATGGTGTGTTCTTCAAGCACTTGCATGGAGTGCTCATCCCCAAGTCGGAGCTAGTGTTGGTGCTTGAATTAATCTCAACCTATTTGGTTAAGTTTTCCATCGTTGTTTGCTATATTTTTTTGCTTTCCCTGAAATGGTGCATGTCGGTTTTATGGATTTTCTATGTATGGTTTTATTTTTTCCTCTTTTTGAGTCGAGGATCATGTCTAGATGTGCATCATTTTGAAGGTTTCTTGTGGGGAACTTATTGTGTTTTAAGTTTTTAAATTGGAGGGATCACCTGTTGTAAAATTTTCCTTGCTCTTGTTTTTTATTTTTGTTTTCTCTCCCATTACCCGTCGGTACATGGAAACTCCTAATTCATTACGATATGGTGGGTCATAATTTAAAAAATTGTAACTTTCTATCGCATTCAAAAAATAGAAAATCATTACCTCACTGACCCGATAAATATTCTTCGAATATTTACAATCATAAAGGTAGTGTAAGATAATTTCTCAATTAGTATCCAAGAGTCTACATTTTTCATAATTTGAGTGGATGCATGGAGAGGTAGTACACATTTATTTTTAGCTTTTTGCATTTAAGAGAAAAATAATAAGGGTGTAAAAAGGTTCCCGAGACCCACAAGGGACACATGGTTCCTTTTATGCAAAAGGTGGGGGTGCGGGTCATTGGGGAACTCAAACATTTTTGGTTTTGAATTGGAAATGAAATAAAACTATAGAAAAGGGGTTGCAGCCCCACTATCACCCAAATGTGACCATGTGTTGAGCCCATGTTGAAAGCCAAAAGTGGATGGGTGAGTCAAGTTAGCCAAAAGTGTGTAAATTCTCAAATGATACAAAACTACAAAACGTTCCCCTGAGCCCACGTTAGCAAAAAGTCTTATTCCACGTGGATGGCTCATTTTCAAAGTTTAGAATGGCAGAACAAAAGGTCATGATGGAATGCATTTATTTCTACCACCATTAATTTTGCTTCACAAATCGAGGTTTTTAAAGTATGTGAATGCTTTCGTATTTTATTTACCAATTTTTTTTATTTTTGTTGCTACCTTTTATGATTTTCATGGAGAATTGTCACATTTTTAACTGTGAAGTTTGAATTATGCAAACCTGAGGATTGAAAAGGTTGTTGATTTGGATTTAAATTACTCAGGAACTCGTAGATTGACTTGTAAGAGCTTAGAAAATCATGTGTTTCTCTTTCAATGGAAAGTTGGTTTAAATGAAATTTAGGATTTTTGAATATGAAGACCATGTCATCTTTGTTCTCAATTGCATCATGGGTCACAAGTGATTTCGACAAGATTATAGACATAAAATTGATGTGTTTTGATCTAGATGATTTTCTTTAGATACTTAATAGCCCCCATAAGAGTGAATCCCTAAAGGAAATTCAAGATAGCCATATTGCTTTAGCAAGTCCCATCCAACCAGTGGTTCATTTCCTAGAGTTGGTGTGGCATTGTGTTATGAGCTATGCTCCTGATAAGAGAAAAATATTAGACGAGAGTGGTGATGCAGTTTTGACAACCTGCATCCATTAGAATAATGTTAAAATTTCCTGTAATCACTAACCTAATCACCATTGCTATCAAATTAGCCCTATAGGATCGTGAAGAAAATAAAAAGGATTATGCCAAGATGATAAATACAAAATGGCTTATTGTGAAAAAGACAATAGCTAGAATTCCTAAAAATCTGGTTAGGGCACAGTTTTTTGAAGAGGTTGAAGATATCATTGTGTTACTAAGTCGAATGACAGGTTTGGAAACTGTAAATGAATTTAAGGAATGGATGGTTACCTATATATGGATCATTTTGGAGAGAAAAGGGAGTATCTGTTGGGCCACTTTCATTGTAGAAGCACTCCATGGTCACATGGTCACCTTAGCAGTAAGAATTGAGATGGGTGACAATTCAGAGAGCTAGAATTTTATATGATGACTTACTAAATTTTCAATGTTTCTGGGCATAGACGTTTCCTTGATTTGTCACCATGTGCAGATTTCAAGTAGTGCCAAATGCATGAGATATTCCCCCAACTGCAACTGATCAAATGGAGTGAGAATGTAAGGTTAGTTAATGATGCTTTCTTTGCCCCAATCATTTGTCTTTTCAAGCTAGAGTGGGGAAAAAATAGGATTTCCAAACAAGCTAGACAAGTGATTTTGGAATATAGATGCTACTTCATTCAATATAAAAATTTCACATACATAAGGGTTAGTGGTTTTGAAGGAAAGCCTTGTAATTTGCCTAGGTATGTAGATGATAAATTGGCTTTATGTGAACTAGAAAGGAAGCTAACACCTGTGCATAAATTGATTGTTGGGAGGCATAAGAAAAATATCAAATTCCCTATTTGAATTGGAAGGTATTCATGCCCTTCCATCATAAAGGCTAGGTTGATTGAAGATGAAATGCAGAAATTTGATATGGAAAATTTTGAGGCAAGGGCCAGTTATGACATCAGATGGGTATTCAACAACATTGTGAACACTTTTGAGCATGAGCCTCAGTTTGAAGATTATTGGATGAAATTTAGGGATGAGGAAGAGGTCACATTAAGGGATTTCTCTAGAATGACCCTTTCACAAATAATTATTTCAAAATTTCAATTATTCCAGAAGGAATTGTGGATGACCCACATATGGTAAGCAGGTATTATGTTGATTAGAAGGTGGAGGCACATCCCATAATTCCCTCCATATTGGAATGAGATAGAATCTGATGATTCTTATGTAAGGTTAACTGATGTAATGAGAAGAACTGTGAATTGGTTAACCCAGAAAGGCATTGAACTATTAATTCAAAATACCAAAATCTAAAATAACTTCAGGAGTTTGGGAAACTTGAATGATGATATTCCACCCATGAAGGAGGAAGTAGATATAATGGATCCTCTGGTAGGAAAGGCCCCTTAATTTCCCTCAAAAAGACCTACTCCTAAAATTATAGATGAGTGGACCTCAACCGCTAGTGGAACTGGTACTCCTATGTCAATTCTCAGGTAGAAGACTGAAAACATGCTTTTGAAATATATGGAAAATACCCCCATTACTTTTGCAATGCAAATTCAAGAAAAGGGGAAGGGCTTAGAATCCCATGTATTTTTCTCAAGTGTTTCAAAAAAGCCTCATAATACTGAGAAACTAATGAGTGGAGCCATAGCGAGTGTTCTTACTCAACCTAAGCCACATAAGGAAGGGAAAAGAGAAGCTCCTGATCTAAAAAAAGTTTGAAAGGGTGCACAAAAAACATAAGGTTTCTCATGTACCAGTCTTGGTGAGAGTAGGTTCCCACATGCCCAAAAAGCACAAGTATAAATATATAGTAATTGATCCTCCTGAATTTGAAAGGAATGATGTTTATCAGGCACAACATGCCTAATCATTGCCATAAATGGGACAATCAGAGTACTTATTCCCATTTCTACCTATGGAGGAAGCAATAACGATAACTACTCAAGATTAAGAAACCAAAGAAAATTTTGTAGATAGTCTGGTAAGTAGTCAAATTTTAACTCCATGTATGAAGACACCTAAGACCCTTCTTAATAACTATATGAGTATGCCTTTGACTAGAACATTGTATGAATCTGCAAAGGCCCAAAATGATGTAATTGATGTTGATAGTAGTGATATATTTTCCATGTTAGATGTCCTCAAATTATCTATGAGTGAACCATTAATCACAACGGTATATAACTTCCAAACAAGTAAGGAAATAGAAAGAAATGATCCTCCATTAAATAGTGAAGAAAAGGCTCAAGCAACAAATTCTCCTTCTATAAAGTAAGTTGTTGCATAATCAAGTAAAATAGAATTTCCTAATGGAGAAGATGTTGATACAGAGGTGTTAACAGAAGATATTGTTTCTATTTTTGTTGAAGCTACTAAGGCTGATGAACTTTCTCCAAAGGGAAAAGTTGTTTATAAAGAGAAATTAGAAGTAGCACAAACCACAATCGTTGGCAATGTAAGCATTGTTAATAATGACATGCAGCCCCTAGATAGAAATGTGGAGTTGGCTTAAGATGAACAACCTACCATTTTAGTTCCAGGAACATCATCAAAACATGAGGAGGGTAGGATGCCAACTCAACAAGTTTGAAGAATGAAGGACTCGTAAGTCAGTCAATAACTCAAGAAAGTGTCAAAGGAGAAGTGGAGTCTAATATGACATCCATTGAAGAAATAAGGAAGGAATATCCCTTGAATGTTGATATAAATCAAGGAAGAAATGATCAAATTCAGTCTCTAGACCAAGGAGAGGAACATCCGAAAGAATTATTAACACAGGGTGAGAATAACAAGATGGTCATTGAAGCAAATAATGAAAAAAAGGTAAAATCACTAAGTTTTGATGGGCAGGGGGTTTTCAAATAGTTGATGATTTTCCCTGAGAAACCTCAACTTGAATCATAGGAGGCAATGGATGGAAAAAAATTGGCAAAAAGGTGGATTAGTGAGGTAATTTCAAATGAAGAAAAAGAGGTCTTTCCTATAAAAGCTATTGACCTTACTGCTATGTCTTTTCCAAAGACAATAAGATCCTCAAAAATATCTAGAACTATCACTAAAACCCACACTAACTCATCGGCAGCCAAAACTTTGGAAGTAACAATCCCCTTTGAAGGAAAGACTAGGGATAATATAACAACCAATGAATATAATATCTAGATTATTCCCTTGGGAAAACCTTCAAGATACCAACTAAACAAGGGGGTATCTGAAGTTGTCAATGACCTTTTAAAAAATATAGATGAAGATAGAATGACAAAGAAGCAACTAAAAGAACAAGTAAAATCCCTAAGAACACATTTTCAACAAGTGATTGGGAAACCTAGTCAGGCTCAGATAAGTGCCTCCATTGATACCCCTGAGGGAATGGATAAAATAAACAAGGTTGTCAAGAAGGTCCAGGAAGTGGACACATGGATTGAAAAATTGACCAAGAGGGGAAAGGAAGCAATTGTAGAGGCCAGGTCAAAGTATGAAGATATCAAAAATAGACTCAGTGAAATTGATGAGATAGTTGAACAGTGTGACAATGAGATTTTCTATTTTGAAGGTATTCTTCCCAAGTTAGACTGCATTACCCAGCTCAGTGATGAGTTAGTTGAAAATGAAGATATTGTGCCTATAGTAGTCAAAGGAAGCTAGCATGATATTGAAGAGTTGTCAAAGATCATAGTAGAGACCTTGAATGGAATCAAGGAAAAGCTTGAAATCAAGAGAAACTAGGTTGATGATACTTGTAATGACATTGACTTGAAGTTAGAGGATATGGTAGCATTGATAAGTTCAAAAAGAGTTACGGGGATATGAAGATTTACTTTCTGCTTAATTCCTTTGAAAATAATCCAGACCTTTATGAAGAATGATTTCTCCTATGAAGTCATTAAAACCATGAGAAGGATTAAGAATAGAATTGCAGAGTTAAAATCAAGACCACTGGAATACAAAGGCCCCATAAAATGGGCCATTGCATTTATGTATTATCTAGGCAAGGCACTAATTTTCTAGCATCATACGGGACTAGATGAGGTTGGAGAGGTTTTGGTTCACCTTTCCTTTTCCTTGAAGATGACCCTATTTTTGAAACTAGTTGCAAAGGCACGGTCTCTACTTGCTTCTTCTCCAGGAAATTTATTCTCCTCTCCAAATCATCTATGGGTGTATGTGCATGGAGGATTTATCATACAACACATATGATTCCTTGGGAATCTCTTTTGATACAATCTCCTCATCACATTAAAAAAGGATATTGAAAACTAGTTTTCCCATAGACCTGAGGTTTTCTCTCAACCCAGTATCTTTTTAAAAATTTGGGAGATTTCAAGTGCTCTTATATAAAAATATGGAAATACATAACTTGGAAAGATGCAAACACGGGATTGATCTTGATTAGCCTTATAAGAAGTGCTAACCGGACTTTCCAGTATGTTAAGGGTCCTCTGTTGTCACCTGCACATTCTATATCAAATAGATCCCTGAAAAAAGATTCTTCAGGACCACTTAAATCAATAATTTGATTTAAACTGAAGAAACGGCTATGAGCTATGAGTACCTTCACCATTTTTTTGATTATACTCAAAACAAGAAGGGAAATGCATGATGATCCTGAAATTGAGCCAAGTTTAATAATGAAAAAGGAGACATGTTTTTTATTTGGTAAAATATTTCCCATGAAATGAAGGAGATTTTTTAGTTCATATCAAAAGGGAATTTGGAATTGGAAAAGGTTAGGAATGAGCAGAGCTGGTAAATCAAAGTGATTTGACAAAAATATGTGTGGAAATTAAGCCAATGAGACATAAACATAGAGTGTGTGGTGCCCAAGGTGGATTATTGAAAAGTGAGTATGGATATATGTCATATCAGAGTCATCTAAAATTGTTCAGATATTTCTGGAAATGATTATCTAATCAATATTAGGAAAGAATGATTAAAGTAATCAGCCAGAAGTGATGACCTGATATCCCAGTCGAGTGCAAGTGAAGTTGATTGAAAAGACTTGCGATTTGTACATCTGGTAGTTTTAAAAGAAAAATCTTTTTTAAATGCCATGTTCTAGAACAAATTTTGAAAAAGGAATATTCCTTGGAATATTTATACTTTTAGGGAGAAAAAAATTTGAAGGTTAATAAGTGAAGGGGGTGATATAAAAGGAAAAAGAATAATCATGCTAGATGGGGGGTTAATTTTTCTGAGAATCATTCAAAGAAAAGAGAAGGAGAGAAAGTTGAGAAAATACATTTTCCTGAGGGAACTTATTTGAGAAACCAGTTATTTCCTGTGTATCTTTGAAATTGATCATGTCAAGATGGTTGCAAGCTTCTAGCCATTGATAAGATTTGAGATTGTAAATAAAATTCCCCTTGTTTATTAGTTTTAATAACCTTGAGTAAATCGTGTTTATCATGAACCTAGTTGTGTCTACTTTCATTTTGATATATCTTCAAATAGTTATATGTGTTCCTGTTGCAAACTTATGTTAGGAGTTCCTCTGAATCACACAAGATCTTGTCCTCATTATAGTATTGTGGCATTTGCAATTACATTATGAAGAGAGATTTCATTTCATAATGCAATAAACGATTTAAATTCACTTTACTTTCATTTCGATTGATACAAATTGTTTGTCAGTCTATGAGTGTATCATAGGCGTGATGAATTAGGGACTTTTGATGTTTAATTAAGTCTTTAACATGAGATTTTGTGTTAAATCCTTGAAGAATGTGTGAAGCCTATGTGTCTTTGAGCTTTCATAGATGCACATTCTCTAGTTAAAGGTGCATTTTGACTATTTGAAGCCGTTTTTCATTTTTCTTTGTAGATTTTTCAACATTTTAAAAAATTTCTCAATAATTTGGTATAATCAACTTTATCCTGCTTAACTTCCCAACCAAAAATTTCATATTCAGTGATAAATCATACATAAACTATCCCTTCTTGCACTATATATCGACAAATACTGAAGAAGATAATTGAATTTGTCATATCCTTTACCAAAATATGTAGATATAATCAATTTTTATCATTGTCTTTAGTGACCTAGACCTTGTCTAGAAAAAATCTTCATTCTCTAAGGTGACAACTCGTGAGAGTTAGGTTATGTTGTATTGACCATGTTTTCTCAAGGTCTCCTTCAAATATTGCAAAGGGAGAGTCAAATACTTTTAATCCATTGATATTTTCCATTAACACAGGTCACAAAATGGGTCCTCTCACCCTGGTTGAAGGCACAACCTAAAGTAGTAAGGGTAGGTCAAACTCTTAACATGGTGCTATCAAGTAATTTCCAAACTAGAGTGATAAAGAGTCATCTAGAATCCATCCCCGGATACAAAATGACTCCTATTATGATTTGTTTATCTCTAAGCATCTTGATCAACTTGTGATGCCACTCAGTTTAAAAGGAAGGATCAATTTGGATACCAATAGAACATATTGACAAGTTGATGCAACTAGATGAGAGACATGTCATACCACGATTGATTCAAATATACACGTCAACCTCTAGGAAGAATGATTGGCATGTGTAAATTTGTACTTTAAAACATCATCATTTGTTTAAGCTTTGTAAGAATTATATGAGATCTTGAGTTTGTTGTGTAATATTTTCTATGCCACCCAGGTAAACTCAAGTTACACTAGATAATGGGCCCATATTGATAAATCACTGACAAAGGTTCATTCGAAATCCTTGCCAGATTTGTAGGCAATTGAGTGTTGACATATAGTTGAAGCAATTACTTATAGTGGCTTTAGTATGAATCCCTAAGGATAAATAATTCTTCTTGATGTTTGTAAATAAGTATTGTCATGTAGCTTAGGATTTCCCTTAATGTAATTTCTTTTTCATGTGTTTCCTTTATTTTTCACTTGCTTTGTCTTTTGGTTTGGTTTGTTGTGGGCGTTTTTGTGCGCCGGTAACTAGTTACTTTTTTAGAAAGGGTTTTTATGCATAAGGAGCTGCGAATCTTTTTAGTGTGAGGTGCAAGGTGTCAAAGGAGAGCCTCTGTGAAGAGTTTGGTAAGGAGAAAGTGTTGTAAAATGATGTGGATTGGTGGCCCTAAGGAGAATGCATCTTGGGTAACTCATAAGAGTCAGCGTGTAGAAGAAGTGTATATGGGTGGATCATTTGGTGTCAAAAAGCTTATTAAAGAACACGCTTTAAAGGGATAAAAGCATAGAGCAACATGAGGTAGGAAGTGTCAAGAACTAAGATGCAGAGGAAGATTGACTTTGACATTGGTAGCACGCATAAGAATCCATCGTCAATGTAGTTTTTTACACACCAAAAGGTGGCGGGAGTTTCATGTAGGATTGGGCGTAAAGAAAAAATGCTAGACAAAATGTGTGGAAGGATAACATTGGAAAAATCTGATTTTAATGTGGTTATACGTTGGTAGGTGATATGGGAGTTTGTGCGGGAAAAGTAAAAAGCGTGTAAATCCCGCAAGGTTGGGGTGAGTTATTATTTTTACCTTTCGTTTGTTGTTGAAATGAACTCCCTCATGAACTAGGGCTTCATCCTTGCAGAAAAGGAAATTTGTGGATACTTGTGCATGCAAAGTAAATAGTATTTGACCGCCATATTTGTGAACCAGAGTGGAAATGGTAGTACACCGCCCTGCTCATGAGTGGTGGGATTTACGTTTTGGTGGATTCCTAGATAGTGTTTTACATTGACTCTTATGGAAGAAACAGTTTTCCAAGTTAGGGTTTTGTAGAGCTAGGGCACATGTTGTGATAGGAATTTGGTAGAGGAGTAAAGTTGAGGCCATTGTTTATAGATTTGAAATCAAGTTTAGAAAGGAAGAACCTATAAGGAATAGGTGAGGAAAATGGTACCAAGGAAGGCATCAAACACTTCAGCTAGGAAGGGAAAGGGCAAAGGTAACAGAAAAATAGTCGCATCAACTAGTTTTAATAAAGAATGGTACATATAGATGTAGTATCAAAATGGTGTTCTATTAGGTATGGAATGCCAGTGTCCAGCATGTGTGTAAAGATGGTATAAGTTAAATTATCCAACCATAGGAGTGAGCACTGCGGAGAAGGAAATTAGTGTTGGAGTTATTTCACCCTATGGGAGAGAGGACAGTTTCAGATCATAAGCTTTATGTTTATGATGACTCTGTAAAAACCACATTGGATTAAGGTTGGACTCTGCAACTCTATGAGTGGCCATATTTTGGTAAACCCTGACTAGGTTGTACCAATCAGTTAATGTCACATGTGCATGAGGAATATTTCTACTTTTGTAGGAAGTAGAATGCGCTTGACTGCCTAGTTGATTTCTGGAGTACACTGAGACTTATATGCATGAGGAGAGTCACTGGATGATGATTTGGGAGACAAGGATGCACATCAAGGAAATGGCCACATAGAGTATGAGTATAAGAAGGGTTCATTCATAAGTGCTTTGATATTATCAAGATCACTAGCCTAGTTATGAGGATAGTCACACGTAACTTTCTAACTCGAAGGTGAATGGACAAGAGTGCTAGATGCAATTTGATAAGAGGTGGTTGAATATTTGTAGGAAGGTTTTAGAGGGAACAATCTACAACCTCTCAGCCTTCATTGTATAATATATCATAGATGCGGCGCGTGATAGGGACAAGATCATGTATGGTAAAATCCTTCTTACCATCGGTGTTTTTGTTAGATTAGAGTGCCTGATGGGCCAAATAGACTATATCTAGGAGTACATTTAAATGAGGAACCTTCCCCCGCAAAAAGGTTTGAAGCATATGCTTATGAATACAATGACTACTGCACATAAGGCATGCTTGGAGAAATGGTATAAGATAATGCACGATGTGTTTGGTGTGGATTATAGAATCCGTGAACAACTACCATCCTTAGTGCATGGCGAGGTTGAGTTTACAGTATGTTAGCACTTCTGTATAGGCAGGTTTACTTTGACAAATGGCTCAAAAATCCCATGGTCTTAAATTACCATTTTCCTTCATCAGCGTCAATATTTTTAGAGTGTCTTCAATATATTAAAGGAGGCTAAGAAACTTAGATTTGATCTAATCTGAGGTAGAACAAGAAGTATTGCCCTGTTGCATTAGAACATTAGTATACCATAAGAAATGCACGTATGTGGAGAAGTATGTCTCCCATTACGTACATATGGTAAAATATGTGAAAATTCCTACTGCATGAAAGATAGTGGAAAGGGTGTATACATACCTAAGGCCCAAGTTTGAGAAGGGCACATATGTTGAGGATGATGTATCAAATCCAGAGGACCCTTCCATGAAGAAAGGGATGAAGAGAGAAAGGAAGAGACTACAACAAATCAAGGTGCCAAACATGCAGTATAGTTTAGACCGCAATAGCACTAACGAATCCATGAGTCATCAAATACTAGTCCAACTACCTATACACAAGGAGGTAGAAATATCATGTTAAGGAGAAGTCACATGGAAAGGAATTGTCCCTTATTAAGGAGAAGTTTCCAGAAAAAGAAAAGTCTCTTGTGTTAGAGGAGCCTCCAGTAAAGAAAAATTAGAAGGTGACACAGATCTTAGACTCCGAGGAGATAAAAAGCATGAAGGGTGACAAATATGAGGATTAAGAGCACAAGGAAGGTAAGAGTCCCCCTGTTCATGATATAATTGAGCCTTCTGATGCAGAATCTGAATGATTATGAGGAAATCTCATAATCTGGGAGAAAGTTGAAGAAGAAGTGGGGACTTAAATGGCGTAGAAGACCCCACCCTTAGTGCGTGTCGAGGACAATTGGAGATATGCGGAGGAAAGGGAAGTGGCGTTGAT
Source organism: Taxus chinensis (assembly GCA_019776745.2). Taxonomy (NCBI): domain Eukaryota; kingdom Viridiplantae; phylum Streptophyta; class Pinopsida; order Cupressales; family Taxaceae; genus Taxus; species Taxus chinensis. The sequence continues at coordinate 287,457,911 of CM034150.1, forward strand.
CATTTAGAACTTGGTGAAGAAAGAAGTGGAGCACAATGCTGAGGAGAATTGAAGGAAAAAGAGGAAGTAGAAAAGGAGTATGGGAGCATGGGCAGAGATCCCAACTTAGCATTCAACTTCCTGAGAGTAGTGTGCATGGGTGGCAAGGGTGTGATGGTGGCACAGGGACCAAAAATGACTTATGTTAATGACCCTAGAAAGGTTCCCATTACATGCTATGGTTTCCGTAGCACAATACCCACATATGTCGGGACTCTTTTATTGGCACATCCTTTGGATAGTGGTAGCTCATACTATGAACCAACACTAGGAAGATGTTGTCATGGACCTTCGAGTCTCATGTTAATGATCCCGAGTTCAGAAGTTAGTGTGGAAATAATAATAGAAACAGAGAAACCCGAAGAATCTTGTTGTGGAACTCATGGTTAACTAATTAACAGGTTTGTAATGAACTCAACAAGGTTTCAGTGGAAGAAGAGGCATAATTATTTGGAAGGAATAATAGAATTAGAACCCTAGAGGAATAATTAAGAGAAAATAATAAGGAGAAAATCGAGAGAGATAGGGAGATAAAAGGAAATGAGTCATTAATGGCGTAGCTGAAGGATGAGTTGAGGGAAGAAAAGGTGAAGGTGCGCAAATCTTACAAATACAACCCGAGGTCTCTTTTCAAGACTCCATCACCTGAGTATGCCACTACATATAGGAAATAATCTCAGAGATAACTATGAGCAAGATTAGCGATCAGTTCATAGCAGGATATCACATGCCTATACAACACCATTGGAGTATAGCCAACAAATGCCGCTGGAGTTGCAAAGCACCGTAGACTTCACCAAGTGATAGTCAGGGTCAACGTTAGTAGAAGCAAAGATTGAGAGAAACCAGAACTTGCTACTCTGCAAGCTCAAAATTGCCTCAGTAACCATGGCAAGCAGGAAGTTCCAAAGTCCTCCATGACCACCCTAGCCACAGTAGATCTCCTCACAGGAGATAGGAATGTTAGGCATGCCTACCTCAGTATCCGCAACAAACGACCAACATGGCCCATCATCTCATTAGGACAATCCATTACTAGAAAATACCAAGGTAGGATGGGGAAACATGTACTCCAAATCACCACAAGGAGATATGTTCTCCTCTCCCGGCATTTTGGCTCAAATGCGAAGGACTAAGTCCCTATGCCCCTTCCAATGCATACGCTAGTGCCATATCAACAACCCATCCCACCAGTCACTCCCTCAGCAACCACCATCAATGGTTGACAAACTATGCGATAGGGAATTATTCAGAATGATCTGAAAGATGCCCTTAGACTTCGCCATACGAAGCAAGTCATTGCTTCCAAGACTCCTTCCCGATTTACTTCAAGTACAGAAGGTGAGGGAGATTCTAAACACGCTTTATCACAAGCTTAGGCTACAGCCATACGTGATTATTTACTCACATTCTTGGGATGGGGTATGTTGCTAGAATATAGGGTTGTCCCCAAGGACCTTGATGAAGGAAGTTTAGCTCTGGGACTGATGTATTAACCCTTAAGAATACCTGAAGCCTCCATCCATTCAGGCAAACAGACTCGTATCAGAGTTCAATTAAGGTGTTTGACATGAACAAACTGTTGAGAACAGACAAGTCAGGGAAGAGGTTGGCACATCAGAAGTTAAGAAAAGCACAACGAATCTAGTTGCACCCATTTGAGGCAGTATCACTAGAGGTGGCGTACATGAGTTCTTTATTAGGCATGATGAATGGATAAGGTGCCAACTTGTAGCCTTGGAGGTTAAGAAAAGAATATTCCACATAGGGAATATTTGCAGGAGGATCATTGTAGTTAGTGGAGGCCTTTGCAATATGGCATAGGCATTCAATCATGGAGGACCACATATCCACTTGGCATGTAATCTACTCATGGGTGAAACTATTGTGGTGAATCCATATTCTATTTAAAGGGGTGATTGGGTTAGAAATAAGAGAGGATAGAGAGGCAACAAAGTTATACAAGAATTCTGAAAAGAATTTTGTTAAGCATTTATGTATGTGCTTTGGTTTGAAACAAGGGTTATAATGGGAAAACATATCTAGGGTCTCTTGTCAGAGTAGTTTCATAGGGATGGAATGATATTCCATAATGTATATGGTTTGTGATAACCCTTTTTGATGTAATGTGTCTACTGTAAATGATTTTGATCAATATATGAAGCTCTATTATGAATATTTGTGATTATGGATCAAACCCTAGTGTGTTTTCATGTTGTTCATGGTTAGATCTGATTTTATTATGCGGTTGTGATGTTTATGCTTATCTCATGATGCATTTGTGCTTAGAACTAGTTCCACTACCTCTTTACTAGATTACATGCATATTTGTGTTATGCAAATCATCCCTCCATTAATGGTGGAACACTCTCATAAGGCTCACATAAAGGAGGGGCTCGGCACCCATGCATACCTTGGGTTAGCACCGAACACTTGGGTGATAGGTCAGCATGTTTGGGGATAAAATAAAAATTAGAGGATAGAGGTAAATGATACTACACCTATCACTTGATTCCATAACAATACCCATTTTGTTTCTATACCTCATCTTAGGGAAGCATAAAATGAAACACACATGTCAAAAATATCCAATTAACTTAATCAAACTGGTGATCATTTCAATTTTTCAAAATAACCCGTAATTTTAGGGGGATCACCCATCCAAACATAAATCCAACCATATCAAACTATTTTTTTTCAGCAATTTTTCTGTCACAAACCACTTAACAAAAAGGTGAAAAATTATAAACTGGGTTTTTGTCACCTACCTACTCCCCACATACGCACATTATTTTATCCAAACCTAGAATCATAAACATTACCTAAGTCATTCCTCTCATCTCATATAATCAAAATTTACCCCTTGTAAATTACATTTTACTCATCTAAACTTACCTTAACCCCCATGAAACCACATCACCACTTTTAAACCATCCCTAACCCATTTTATCCTAACCTCCCCAACTCTCCAAACATCTTCCCAACCATTTTACCTCGTCCCCATACCTGAAAATCCCATTTTGGAAGTAGTTATAACTACTTTTAAATGTTTTCTCCATATTTTGTAGATCATAAACGATTATAAATAAGAGTTTCTACTCTTGTTTAAAATATATTCATAAATTCTTCATATATTGATGCATCTTTGTTTTCAATCAAATAAAGGAAGTTATTCCATTTCAGTCATCTCTCAGGCAAACAACAACATCAAAAGCCTCCTCAAAATTTTATATACATCAATCTCTACAATTTAATCTCCAATAACCTTCCCAAGAGAACAACAATCGATAGTCGACCATATCAATCCTAAATCATCATCTACAAGTGCTCCATTTCCTCTCAAAATTATAAGGTATTCGTGTATTCTTTATCATTGCTTTTATCATATCAATATTTGAAAAATTATCCTTTTAGATATTTGTTTCTATCGACTCGTCATTTTTAGAGAAAATCAACATTTTTATAGTAATTGTTGATGATTCCTTTGAATTTCTTGTGATCCCCATCTTTCAGCATATTTTTAATCACTTATAACATTTATTCAACTTTTATCAATATCCCTTGATTTAAATTGTCCTTCACAAGTATGTCTTTTCTTTAGATGACTATTCTAGGCCAATCACAAGCATTTATGACCTTCTAATCATCCAACAACCTTTATTTTGGGATAAATTAGACATCCTTCATGAGCTCACAATATGTTCCATCTGATTCACATCTGAAATTGAGGATATTGAGGATAAGTTTTAGTTCCTTTATGAGACCCAAAAAGTAACCGCGGACTACTAGTACAATTACTTCGAAGTCATCCAGATAACTGCTAAATTATCCTGGACTGCCTATGAAGTGGAATAGGATTTGCCTTTTGACCTTGAGTTCTAGCTTCCTATCTCTCATATTCATTTTTTATCATTTTATCATCATTATCAATTCACTTAATTGTTTAAAAACGAGATGATGTGCTCTAACGAAGTCCCTTTCGATTCCTAGAATCATCCTTTATCGAGTAACTCATCTACCCATATGATCTAATATTTCTTGTTTAGTTGTCTCTGATTGTAGGTCTATTCACTTGGAGAAAGGAGTAATTTTCTATTTCTATATTCAACCATCCCAACATTGCAACTATCAGCACAGGTATCATTAAACCCTGCCTTATTTTGAGTTTTAGGTACTTTATGCATATAATAGAAAATACTCAAAATATACCTAATACACCTCATCCTTAGTGATGATCCCTTATATATTGCTTAATAAACAAGGTTGGGGAATGGGAGAAAGGTTTTACCTTAATCTAAAAAAGAAGAAAAGAAACATAGTCAAAATAAAGTACACATAAATAAAATATATATCATTAGATATGCCATGTTACCTAGCCTTTTCAGTCTTCGGTGTTGAGCTCACACATCGTCTTGGTTGTATAAGGTTGATATTTAGGAGGGATTCCATTACTCACCCATATATAGTCTTTATTGATTATCTCATGCATCTTTCTAATTGTATAATAATAGACACGAGTTTTCTATTCAAGAGAGAGAGAGAGAGAGAGAGAGAGAGAGAGAGAGAGAAATTATGTACATAAATAAAGGAGAAATTTTGAAGTAAAGAGACTTCCTAGTCCTAGAGAAAAATCCAATTGTTTGTAACTAGAAAGAGAGTTGAAATCCCTATCACCCATTTTATCACAACTAGTCACTGAAACGTTTAAACCTAGACCTTTGCATCAATCCATCATTTTGTCACTCCCTAATATTTTCCTAATCCTACATTTTGATTATTGTAAAGTCAACTACTTCAATTTTTCATTTACCAACATATTTTAATCTCCTTTTTACAGGATTTCCTTACTTTTCTCTATCTTTTCCCATTTATCACTTTTTCGTTCACTCTATAACTAGCATCGATGTGATTATGCATCTTTATCTCAATTAAAAAATATTTTTCAATGCATATTGGTATATCATCTAATGCATTACCATACATTTTTATAAGTATAGCTACAAATATACCATATCCATCTTGTTATACATTAGATCGTATACATGCATAGTAAGAAAAGTGATAAAAATGTGTATAAATAGGAGTGTCTCAAAACATCTTATAACCAAAATTCTAGTACACACACACACACACACACACACACACACACACACACACACACACACACACACACACACACACACACACACACACACACACACACACACACATATATAAAGTAAAAAATTGTGCACTCATGTCATCATATCCACATTGAAAGGGTAAGTATGGGCCCAAAAATCAAAAATACAAAAAAAAGGGTATACAAGTTTTTCCATGTATAAACCAACCATACACTAGTAATAACTAGACATTCATGGGTTTGGTCATCTCACAAAATAGTGTAGAGAACTCTTAGACCTCTGCATATGATACCTAGTTGTGGAGTGGCGAAGAATCCTTGATTTATGACTATGGTGAGAACTACTTGCATGACCCACCAACGTCATCTATGTAATTTTCCTTCAGATTAATGAATATTGATTCCAAACCAATTTTCTATGCATCACCTATCTCAATATAAAACCTTATCCTTGAGTGTAGAGGTCTTCACAAATTCAGTGAAAAAGAGTTTTGATCCATAATAACCATCATTGAAGGAATCTATGTGTCATCCAACACTGCGAATAACTTTTGGACCTACCTATATCTCATCTAGGGCATTTCTTAAGGATGGGGAAAAAAAATCTAATAGGGAATCCTTGATCAGTTACCTCTACATGGAGGTATTCTGTACACACACACACAAAATGATAGAGTTAGAAAATTTCTCTGCAAGAAAACCACCAACTCTAGAAATGAAATTTTTTTTAATTATAATAGTAAGTCTAAATGAGTGTAAAACTACAAAAATAAAATCAAAATGGGCGTACATGGATCCCATGCCTGCCAATCTGGGTCTGACCTTGCAACAAAAGGCTTATCGTCATCCTCCTCCTCCCCCTCCTCTCTAGTTAGTCTTTGGCTGTATCTAGATTTTCCCTAGTCATTTCCAACTCCCCTAACCAATTGGTGGTGTTATTTGAATCATCATTGGTCCTTGACCAATGTTGTATAACTACTAACACCACTGCCTATTCTATAGGTTACTGGGATGGTGATTGTTTCTGCCCTTGTGGCTGTGGTGTATTTGCTACACTTATCCTCCCTCAACCCCTTCTATGATACTGAACTGCCCCTCCTACATCCGATATAATGAGAAATATTGTGGTCAATGGATTCTATTATAGTCTCCCCATGTGAGAATCCTACTTCTCACAAATACTATGGTATACTACAAGTATGTTAAGAAGGAAGGATGAAAGTGGTTGTATAAATTGTTGAGGCACCCTATACACTAGATTCATCTTGATGTAACTTAATATATCCTTGATCTACTTCACAAGGGAGAATGCCATCAATAAAGCTCCTTCCCTAATCTAATACCCTCTAATCACCAATTAAATCTATGCAATCATGTCAACAATTTTTATTGTCATTTATTCATGAGGATTTTCTTTAAAGGGGGACATACTCCCCTAATGGTGTGCTCTGATGTCCCAGGATGGGACCGATAGTAATACCCTAGAATATGGCCTAAATCTCTCATATAAAAAACTTATTACTAGAGTAGGGTATCTAAAAACCTAACTCCCTATCCTTTCAACCCTATATAAGTCCATGATAAAATTTCTTTTCCCTAACTGAAACAACACCCAAGGTCCTTAATCTCCCTAAAAATAGTAGTGCAATAGTACAACAACTGATATATGTCCTTTTCCCTAACTATGCAATTGAATAATATATCAATGATCAATTTATAAAATTTCATAATGTGTGTATTCCTCATTCCCACAAGTTTAAACCCTTTCTTGGTACTCCCATTGGATGCATATGCATCTCTAAAGTAATTATCCTACTCTAAAGTCCCGAGTTTCCCTATCATAGTACTCACTACCACATCACAAAAATAAAAGAGGAAGAAATATGGGGGAGATGTGTGTTAGTTAGAGGCCAGCTGCAATCCTGGTTGGAAGGACAATGCTGAGCTTTGGAATTATCTTCAAATGGGGGTGTCTCCAGCTTTATCGAGAAAATCCAAGGGCATGATCAACACATTTTAGTGTGATTTACCACATATTGGAAGGAAAGGAAGGTTAAATATGGAGGAAAAAGAGTGTTCATGAATGAGGAGCTAATTATAGAGGTGATAGGTTTAGATTTGGATGGCATCCAGTTCTTCAGCAAAAGAGTTGAAAAAAATGCTGAAGCGAATAAGTTTTCTGACGCAGGGGAGGAAATCATATTTTTTATGGAAGGCATTTAGGTAAGTTCCATACCGGAACCCTTCGATGAAATTACTAAAATGATGGTGTGGTTTATCTCCCTTGAAGTGTACTACATTACTATCCCCACCAAGCACTTAGTATTCTGTAATCACTTTAGGAGAAATATTTTTGTTTTCTTCCTACACTATCTCTTTAATTCTCTGGAATGCTCTATTCTTGACTTTCAAAAATATACTAGGGCCATCCCCCTCCACTAGGGGCTCATTTTTCTCCTTCAAAAACATTACCTCATCAAATTTCCCACCATTTCTATTTCCCCCAGCACTCCACCAATTCCCTCTCACATTACTCCCACTACCAACCCGACCAACTCCTCCAATATCAAAAATTTCAAGGCTAAGAACCCCGCTCCACAAAAAGTAACCCCACCTCCCTCTGGTTGTGTCCTTCGGAGAAACAAGGATATGGAAATGGTTCATAATATTTTTCACATCATCAATGCAAGGAAAGAAAATGCTTCTTAGTAGGAGAGCGAAAATATTCTCCTCAAAATGGAAATGTTGGAAAATGAGGTAGAAAGTATTAAGAAAGAGATGAAATAGTTAAATAAAAAAACATGAAAAGCGAGATGAATGAGGATGTGGGTTTTGGCACAAATCAGTAGACTAGGGAGATTTAAGGATAGACACGACCACAACATGGCCATCTTTAAAGCCATAAGTGAGTTCCTTGAACAACATTTCAGAAACATCACAATGTTGAGTGGAGTCCTTGAGGATATTTGGGGTAAAGAAAAGGAGAGAAATCAGGTCATCTCGTAGCTGAATGTTAATGATCCAACACATGTCACTACTATGGCACTTTTTACCTCCCTGCAAATGATAAAATCAAGGATTGAAATGGATTCAACAAAATAATACCTCCTGGGTAGGATGTAGGAGTTAAAGTTGTTTTGTTTATGATAGTATGCTATTTTTTTGTTGTTTAGCTGTAGTTATGTCCTTGTCTTCCTTTTTATTAGTAGCTTCATTCTTTTGACTATTGTTGGTCTTATTATAATATCTGTATTCATATCCTATTTTACTACTTTTTCTTCTTGATCTAGATTTTGATCCTTTTTGTAACATGGTATAGTCCCTTCAAAACTATTTTCCTTTAATAAAAAAAATCACTACCACATATCTCCCTAAAATTTGGATAATTTTGGTCTTATAAATATCCTTCAGATTGATAGTCCACTCTATTACCACAAATGGAAATCAAAATTTATTCTAGTCTAAATATTAATAGGCTAAAACATCACATAGTATATTACTTGCAAGAGAAACTAAAGGAGTCTAGAAAAGTTGTAAAAGCCCTGAGTAGTGCAAATTCATTATCTCTTATGGAGTGAATTGGCACATGGATCCCTGCATCCGATTGAGCTCTCTATCATGGATCCATCTCACATATTCACTATGAAATTATATGAAAAAACACAAAACATAAGATAATTAGGTTCAAACTAAGGAAAAAATAATTTTCATGAAAAACATTCTAACTATCGACACGCTAATGTCACTTCCTACAAGTATTGATTACGTTTTTTGTCACCATTAGTTATGTGTTTGAATGTTTCAGACATGTATCCATCAACGAAGGTTATGAATCCTCTATGGATGTTTTGCATTCAACATTCTCAAATACATAACCACTTACTTTCTTATACTCGTGATTCTATGACGCTAAATACTAAACCTAAAAATGACTAAAGTACCTCAAAAAATCAATTTTTTTAGCATTTTCTTTCTCTACCCCTATGTTGGAAAAATAGTTTGTCACAAGGGAAAATTAGGATATTTCACCAATGCTCTGGGACAAGATGAAGTTTCCTTTGCTTAATAATGGGGTAGCTCCATTTATTAAAAACATGAAATATATATTACCCTAACCATCGTGGGTGGCCTTTCAACCAAGGATCACATAGGAATACTATATTAAACCCATGTACAAAAAGGAGGTGGAGGAAAGGTTTGTTTATGGAGAGAGGGGAGAAAGTGAGAAGGGGGTTTTACTTAATAAATAGTAAGCTAGGTTTATTGACATAAAACCATAATATTTCCATGTTTACAATGAGAAGAAACCATGTCAAGGAAATATGAATTAAACACAAGTAATTCCAAGTTTATTTTCATAATATTGCACAACCATGCTCATGGAGTAAAGTTGAGATGGAGAGGAAAACATAAGACAAGGAAATATAAGAATTGAAATTTCTTTCTTGTAGTAAGACAATGGGAGCTATCAACTAAGAAAAACTAACCCTGTGGAATGGAGAAACCATTCCAATTTATAGCTTTACATTATGTCTCATCATCTACCCCCCACACGACCTTTCATAGTCCCACCACTTGTGACCTTTCACATTCCTCTAGGAAAGAGAAATAAACCCCTTTATTATTAATGAAAAGGAAACTTTTACAATTAAAGAGCCATAAAGTACAATTTATAATGGAGAATTTGAAAGTAGAGAGAGAGAAGAGATATGGAATGAAGAAGGTTGAATAAGCTCTTAGTTACATTGTAGAGATGTACTCAAGTGAATTATTGATCCTTTGAAAACTTCCTAAACTTGATGAATCCTCTTAGTGCACTCATTCTTTCATAAAATTACTCTTTAGGTACTCCTCTGAATGATTAAATTCCATGGTGCTATTAGGTACCCTGAGAGAATGAGTGAGAAGCCCATGATTAGCAAACCATTCAAACTGAGAGAAAATCCTTCTTTCACTTTAACCAATTGTTCAATATTTTAAACACTACCATGTCTCTATGATCTTTCTTGCATTTGATACATCTAGTGTGAACAATGAGATGAATTTATCACATGGGGTGATCTTGGTGATCCTATCACCAAATGACCATGATAACCTATGAGACACAATGAATTACAAGACCAAATAATTTGATATGATATGGGTGAAGGAGAGATATTTGATGAAGAATGATACCAACCTTTGATCAATCCATCTAATGAAATTGGAATTAGTATGAGACCTATTTTACGAAACCAAAAGGGCTTTTCTTTTTTCCTGAACCACAATTCAATTGTCAATACTTTAAAAATATGAAATTTTACATTTCCATTCATTTGAGGAAAGCTCGTGAGTGTTGATCACCACATTTTTATAGGTGGGGATTTATAAGCATTGGGAAATACCATTTATAATGAGGATTTCCATAATTATATTATCATTCACTAGAGATGTTTCTGAAATTATTTTAAACTTATCTAGGTGCTCTTTCTTCAGCATGAGAGGGTCAACATCCTTGTATCTTAACCAATATCATGAAACTTGTTGGGGTGTTAATTTCAAGTGGGGATACCATTTGTTAGACCACCACTTGGACTACCCTTGTCTTAAATATTATTTGTAATAATACTAGTCAGTCTTAGTAGCTAAAAGAGTGGAGTGGTATAACCGCTTACCCATCCTATATAAAGAGGATGATCCCTCATGGGATTGGACTTAATTGGTGATATTACTTGGTTAATGAATATATAGACCTATTTATCTATGCTTAGATACTTATGCGAGATATTATACACTGAGAAAAAAGTATGCTATTGTTTGTTGTTAGAAAAGGAGTGAAGTGGAAGTGTTGGGTTAAACTATAAATTCTTAATATAAAATAATGATTTTTCAGTGGAGTCTTTTCCTTCGGGTTTCTCCACTTAAATTTGGTGTATCTTGTCTCATTTAATTTTAGCTATTATTATTTACTTTCATCTATAAGTTGTTAACTGTTATATGCATATGTAAACATCTGGTTAATTTATGGACATTATAATCTATAATCCTCACTTATTAATTCATGTATATATAATTCTTCAATTATATCTTCACACATTTGTTATTAAAAAACTTAGTATTTTTAGTAAGCCTTATTTTGACAATTCCATTTTAGTTATCAATTTCTTAATTTTACACTTTTGAATTTCCTTGATGTTTAAAGGGTAATGACAACTCTAAAAATAAACTCTTTGTAGCACTTAATATTTATAGACAATAAGGCTTAATAAGTCTTACTATTTTTATAATTTTTATTCTCAGTTTTGGAATGGAATGAAAATGGTCTCAAAATTTTTCATTTTGCAATGTGAGGATTTGATCCAATTTCAAAGGATTTCAATTGTTGGGTTTTTGTAGATCTGGTAAAAAAAATTGGCTGAATATTTCAAATGGATGTAGAAAATGATACATATCATTAATGAAAGCATGTAAATAATCTTCTTAAAGGTGTTTTTACAAGGAAGATACATTCAAAATCTCATGGAAAATGGACATGGGGTTTGGGAGATATGAGAAAGAAGGATTTTTGAGAATGGAGGATGTTTGATGAAATTTTAGTAGCATAACAGCACTACAACAACAATTGGGGGAGATAATATCACAATGAAATGCAAAAAAAAAATTAAGTGTGAATTTATACCTCTTTCAAATCTATTTTCCCTCTCACTAGCTCCATTTAACTCACCTTACACCCAAACTAGCTAACGCATGTATAGTGGAGGTTAGAGGTGTGGTTGCACCCTAAAAATAGAAGACAAAGGGATATCATCCTGTCTAAAATGCGTCATGGGTGAGGATCTCATGAGGATGGGATCATATTTTGTGAAAATGGTAAGTTGGTAACAATTTTATAACACCCCAAGTCATCATTTCAAGTGAAAAAAAATTCCTCCTTTGGGGAGCACATTTTTGTGCCCCCCATATCTCTTGAGACAAAGGGAAAAAGGGGCATCAAGCCTCCAAAAGGCCACCATGGATCTAGATGTCATGAAAAAGTGGTCAAACATCAAGTTAGGTGAGTTTATAACATCTTCTAACCACCTAAGTTGTCACTTGAAGTGACACAACCAAATCCTCCATAAGGGGAGTACATTTTGGTGTCCCTCATGTTCCTTTATACCAAGGGACAAAGGGAAAAGGGACATACATGTTCCAGAACTCCACTCAAAGATGATTGGTTATGCTAATGTCATCAAAATCAACGTGAAAATACCCTAGGGAGTGGATTTTTTTTCGCAAGAGAAACACATGGAGTTCAGAGGGCTGAACTTATATGATTTTGACTCCAAAGAACCCATTAAGTTCAATCCCAAACACTTTTAAGACCTAATTCATCTTGAAAATTTCATTTTCAGTCCATTTTCAAATTTTTCCTATGAACATGCACCAATAAGTAGAGTCCACCAAAGTATATAATATGCATGAAAAAATCCAACACATGGACCATGATGAGGGTATAATTTACTCCAATTTGAGCTTTCATTAGGCTCATAACTCTTCCCAAGGTGTTCGAAATATTTTGAGCTAGTTCCACCTTGTAAACAGGATCCTTTATTGCACTGATGGATAAGTTTATGCATTTTTATACTCTTGTAATTTTATAGTCCCAAGACCTCTTGAGGCTTCTAAAAATCTTTGAATATGGTGACTATATCCTTTGAAACATGCATTTCTCAGTGCCTTACCCAAAAAGACCCGGTTATACTTGAAATTTTCCCGACCTCTCATGGCTCCACAAAAACTTCCTAAACTACCTTGTATCATCTTATTACTATCCTAAACAAATCTAGATGGGTTTTCCCTTGCAGTTAGCTTCTAGAGGATGGCCTCCTATGATAAAATACCAAAAATAGCCCCTTTGGGAGCATTTTTCTTTCATATATCTCAATAACTTCAAGAATGAATTCAAATACACTTCTATGCACATGAAACACACTTTAAAATTGTGTTAGCACATTCCTCTTTGCTAGAATGTGGATAACACGTTGGAAATTTTAATTGGAGGAATTTTTTTACATTTAACAGGAAAGAGGATTTCAATTGTGGGTTTGGTTTTCATGACCAAAATTTTTAATTTTTGCAAGCTAGAAATTTAGCATGACAACACCCTCCTACCCAACATTTTTATATTATTATAATGTAAATTGATTCCCCCAAACTACAAATCTCATCAAAACTATTTTCTTCCTCTAAACACAAAATGTACATTAGTCACCTATCCTCTCACCATGTCTTCTACTGTTGGTATTAATGCCATCATGTTGTTGTCATAAGCCCATATCCTCTCTTTGTTTGTAAAACCCTCACCATTTCTCCATAGCTCAAAAATTAGTATCCTCTCTCACACAAATAATTTCCAAATTTAGAATATATAGGTGTTGTTTGGGTCCAAATTTTGAAAAATTAATATTTTTGCATTTTTCATTGTTACACTCCATTTTAAATTCTACATAGATTGTGGAGTCATTTTGAACTTTTTTTCTACTTACCTTTCATTCTTAATGTTGTATAGTTATGATTTTTTTAATTTTCACATGTAACATGAGTTAGTGAAAAGGTAATATTTTTTCAACCCCACTCAAAAGTTGAGTCCTCTCTTTCTATTTTGATTACTTAGTCACTTCTTACTTTGATTATTTATACTACACTTGATTTTTCACTTGTTTTATCTTTTTATTAGAAGTTCCAAGAGCTATTTTTTCTTTGCTAGAAGGTAAGAAATGTAAGAAAGGTAATTTTTTCCCTTTTGTTTCCTTATTTCAGTGCTTACTTCTTTAGCATCACATCCTAGAAAATTCATGTTAGGACTACTTCCCTGAGGGGGCAATTTGTATGCTCCCTATTTTTTCACATTATAATATTTAAAATATCCAATGATAATGATAACAATTTCCAAAAACATGATAATATGTTTTAAAATGATCACACCACTACATAACCCCATATTGACCATTATGTCACATGATTTCCTTCTTAAGCCCTTTAAGAGTCTTTCATAAGGTTAGTTTTTATTTACCCATTTTTCATTTCTTTTTACCTAACATGCTACCACTCGGTACTGTTACCTTCCACAGGAGTTCCATCCCTCACTCATATAGTACCTTTTTCATATGTGGTGGGGTTGATTCCACCCACAAAGGTTTTATCTTCCACTACAGTGGTTACGTATCCACCTCCTATTGGAGATAGAAGTTTCATATATTTTAATTTTTGAGCTTATATCCTTCTTCCCATGTATTATTTTTCATTCTAATTTTAGAACATGTACCCATTTTCCCTTTTTTTTAATACCTAGTTCACTACTCCTACCCACTTGCACTTGAGTTCACCATCTAACGAGCTAATCTTGGCCATAGATATAGTTGTTGTTCTTGAGTTAGGTTTTGGGTCTTCTAGAGGGTTTTATAGTAAGTAAAATTATGTTCTTTTTTTTTTCCCCCATAATTTTTAAGTTTTCCATAGAACACTATTCCTACCACTTTTTTGATTCAAAGAAAGAAAGGCCAAATCCAAGGTAAATTAATTCTAATTTAATAAAATCTAAATATTTTATTTAAATCTAAATGTAAAACTATGATAGAAATGATATGAAATAAAATATGAATGCTAAATAATTTATTTTATTTTACCAATAAAAGGAAATGAGAGGGGTAAGGTACTAGTCTCAATTTTTCTTATGTCACAGTGACCTAGAACTGAGAAATATACTGAAATAGAATAATAGACTTTCATAACGAACCACAAGAAAAATGTAGTAGAGATGGAATTGTCTAGAATGGGGAACCTATAGAGGGATGGGGGTTTCTACGGGTGCCTTGGTCTTGTTTCAGAGCACCCTGTTTTTCATAAAAGGTTAGAACCTTGCTCTGCTATTACCGCTAGGGTTTCACACATGTTTTCCTTTTGTCATGTGTATGTCACACTTGGATTGCCAAGGCACTTGTAAACCTACAATGAAGAAAGAACCTAAAAAATCCTCAAATAGATATTAAATACTAAAAAATGATGATATGAGTATATAGATGGGGTTGGCCCTATCTCTATATGGCGAGTAGACTACAAATAGTTTCCCTAAAAAAGAAAGATGAAAAATGAGGGGTCAGACCATCCTCGGTAACATGTATTACGCCAAGCATCCCTGCCACGTGTAATGAACTTGTAGAGTGTGCAATCAAAATTAGAAAGTAAGTAAACAGACATGTGTGTATGATAAATATAATGACATACAAGATATCTATCTAGCATGTGTAATAAGATGAACATGTAACAAGTAAATGTAAGAAAGATTTAATGTAACCAAGATATGAAGTATGTAGTTGATGGATGAAATGAAATATAGAGTAAATGATAGGATCCACGTGCCCCTCAAGTGAATGTAATTGTATGTAGTGAGTATCATTTTTTTATTCTCCCTCAACAATCAATAATAAACCTTAAATGGGAGTGCATCATCAGGAAATGGTCTAACTATGTTTTGTTAGTAACATGATGTGATGAATGTGTTTTGATGATATGCTACATAGAGATGGGGTGTAAGAATGTGTGATGATGTAGCCTAAAGTATATATCACACCAAGATGGTGGAAGAAGTGATTATTTTTCTTACATCATATATCACTAAAGGATTCTAGAAGAAGCTATGTTTTAGCCTAAAGTGTATATCACCAATCTAGTAATTTCACATGAGAAAAAGGGTGCAAGAATGAATGTGTGAGTGTAATCAGGTTCATTTGATTCGATACCTTAAATAGTCTAGTATAGACCATGAGACTATATTTTTTCATCGAGTAGTGAGTGTGGCATGGATGATTGAAATGTATAGTATGTGTGGTAGATTTAGTGATGAGATATCTCTATGTGATGTGTATAATGTGTAGTATGCAATGAAATAAGTGTAGATTTATAATGGAGAAAATGCGAATGATGTATATTACATGCATGATGGAATATTTTGGTTGTAAAATGTAAGATGATGTGTGTATAAAAGTGTGAATCATATGAAAATGCATGATGTGTAATGTGTGAGGTTTGTGTGTATAGGATGCCCTCAAAATTCAAGTGTGAAATAAATCACAATAGTGTGTCATAGGGTAATGTCAATGTTAGCATGTGTCAAGTGGTGTGTGTTGTCGGTTACGAGAGGTTACACATAATTCTACCCAAGTGTGTAGTGGTGAGTGAACTATCCAATGAAATTAAATGATGAAGTTCCACTATTCAATGATTGTGGTGATGAAAGCATGTGATCATGCTCTAGGAGTGGTGGTATAAAATATAAATGTTGTGCAAGAGAGTGAAGCCTATGTGCATGTGATGGATGAGTGTATTGTGTGCACCTTCGTGTAAAAAAATTGTAGGTTATGGAGACTTATGTGAAATGGAACATGGT
The DNA here is from genome assembly GCA_019776745.2 of Taxus chinensis. Lineage (NCBI taxonomy): Eukaryota > Viridiplantae > Streptophyta > Pinopsida > Cupressales > Taxaceae > Taxus > Taxus chinensis. Next base: position 287,474,479 of record CM034150.1, read on the forward strand.
GGTGATGGACATCTACATTGAATAAAATTTGGTGGTGATATATGATGGGTTGCAGTAATTATCCAATAAAATGGCCTATATTACTTTATCAGACTAGAAAAGCAATGAGATATTTTAGGTTGCATGAAAGTAGGTGAACTAGGAGTTATGGTGCTTTAGGTGATATTTTCCATGGCATACTAGATGAAGAATATGATACACTAGCCACTGCGAGAGGCAGTTGCGACCATGGAGTAGATGGAGGTACATGATCGATAAAAATGAATTGATTATTATGGATGAATTTGAGACACAAATGATTCATGGAGATGATAAACTAAGACCTTTGAATTCAATTAAGACTTAATAGCATGTCACACTCATCAACTTCTTACCCCACAAGAAAGGGTACAAACATAGTAAGAGGACCGATGGTAACATGAATATTGAAAATGACATATGAATTGTTCATTGGATATGAAATTTGTGATGGGGGATAACCGCTAATGATGAGGAGTGGATTAGAACATGCACTAATGGGCCAAGATAGATCAACCTTAGTATTATTAATAGGGGTAGATCCAATCAAAGAAGCGAAGTGTAGGTGATTAGAAGAGAACGTGGCATGATAATCACAATAAGAAAAAGAGATGAGCAATGGAGAAATGTCGATATTAGAAACTAAGAAATCAAGGAGCCCCAATACAGGAGGAGGTATTACGTGATATGTATGATTAGCTGATGAATTAGTGGATTTATTCTCATATTTTGGAAGTGGGTTATTAAATATTTTGAGCTTATGATTTTTTGTTGACTAGTATAGAGTCTGTAGGCTTTGGGAATTTAAGCTTGTTGTTATCAATAGGATCTTGGATGATTATGTGAAACTTGAAGCACCTATTTGTAGATTGTCTTACTCATTGATGATAGTTTAATTGATATTTTTCATTGGAATTTCTTCCTTTTGGTTGTGATGGGTCTAACTGAAGTGGTGGAGGAAGTGTGATAAGATCTGTATCAAGAAGCTATTGTAGTATGAGGTGTGGAGCAATAAGGAATTTTGTGAATGTGCACTAAGGAAATTTCTATTGAACTTCGTTGGTCTTAGAGACAATATTAATAGTAATTTTGGTGTTAGTAGGTTTGGTCCTTGAAAGTTAGAATGCTGAATTTATTTGAAAACGTGTAGAAGAGGATGTTTGTTTCTTATATTTAATATTGCCAATGGATAAAATCTTGGTTTCACGAAGCTTGAGAGTATGACATAGTTGATCGAATGAGAGAGATGTCTCAAAGAGAACACTTTCTTGAAGAGGTGGTAGTATACTTTGAATGAAAAAATCCTAAAGTTGAGATTCAGAAAGAACATTAGACATCTTAGCTAAGTCATTTTTGTATCATAAGACATAGTCTGCTAAATGTTCATTAGATCCTTTCTTAAATTGTAAAAGTTGTGCATATGAGATTTTAGAGATGATATTAAAAGAGAAATGAGTAAAAAAACATCGATTTATCCTCAGCTGCCGAATTGATGGACTTATCACTGATCGTTGCACTACATCTTAGACCCAATGTATTTGTAGGTGTGTGTGTGTGTGTGTGTAGAATTATGCCCTAGGTTTCTCTTGTGTCAATTACACTTTGTGAGTAGCGAGCAAGTAACTAGATGTAGGATGTAAAGAATGTGTACATGGAAAAAATAGACTCCCCTCCTATAAATTGGGATGTAGATGAACCATCCTTGTATCCCTTGTGATGGATCTAGATGGATGCAAATGGAGCTATAGATGCCTTTTGATGGATGCAACCTTAGGTGGAGATAGTAGATTCTTAGTGATTGGTGCCTTGTTATGATCACATAACTTTATATTTATATGATTCCCTTTCTTGAATTTCATAATTAACCTAGAAAAGACCGAATACAAAAAATATAAGATGCTCAAAAGGATAGAAAGGACCTAGAAAGTGTGACCAAAGTAAAAAGAGGAAAAGGGCATCTAGAGGCAATGGGGCTTCCTGGCATTGGCATCCTAGCTGGGCCCTAGTGTCCAAAATGAAAAATTCCAAAAGGTGTAAAGAAAGAATAAGTAAGTACAAGTGTAAGACCAAGAAAAGTGATAGAAAGGAAATACAGTTGGCCAAAGACATGGGTTAATTAGTACTTATCTTACTTATGAATCATGCAAATAGTAGTATGTGATCGAGACTAGATAATTACCGAAAGTGTCTAATTTTGTGTCTACATTTTCCCCCACTTTATGTTGGTGAGAAATAATCTCGGTAACATTAAGTAGATAGATATGCATACCTGATATCCATTTAAATTGATGTGGAAAGCATTCTGGGAGACTAGATAGTGTGGAGTGATAAAATATGGAGCGTGGAGACTAAAGATGGAAAAGTGTAAAAGGTGATGAAAATGAACCTAGGGTGAAAGTGTGTGTGTATATGTCAATGTGTGTAATGTACTTTTTGTTAGTATCGTGTGTATGTTGTTGTTGATTATGTTGAACAATTTCTTCCAATACATATAGACCTGTAAAAGAGAAGATGATCAAGTATTCAAATACACATGTATATATAAAAGTGTGTAAAAATCGTGTAAGTAAAGTATGTAAGGAATATTGAAAACGTGAAAAAGGAACATTTGCACCTAATCTGTGACAATAAAAAAGGTGTATTAATGATTTTCAGTGGTCAAATCTATACTTGCATCGTAGATCCAGAGGATATGAGCTATATGAGACCCCAATGGACCCGTCCCCAATTTGTGGGACCTTACACGCTTGGGAAATATCTCCGGAGAAGGCCGGTTCCTCTATCTATTTCTACTACTACTACTACTACTACTATTCCTAATTCTGAAAGGTAAAACTAAGATAACAATTCCAATGGACCATGGATAGAAGGATAATATGAAAGGAAAAAACACTAAAAGGTGATAACACCAGAAAAAGAGGAATGAACACCATCCATTTTGAGTGAAAATGAGAAGAAAAGGGGCATAAAAGAAGGCTAGATACATGTAGCACAACTAAAATTCATTAAACAAATCATTTTCATGGAATACAATTAAATATGGAGCTACAAGGGATTTAGAATGACACAACAAGAACATAATGTAAAATAAAAGGAAAGAAGAAGGAATACAAACACGTTAGGATAGAGAATAGTCACAAAATGATGCTTCCATTACTTCTAGAAATGCATAGAGCTCCTATAATGGTGAAAGAGGCCGATATCCACATGAACAAGCTAGATCTAGAGGTTTGCGACTCAAAATACATAAAATATGAATTCCTTATCAAAATATGTAAGGATCCAAAATGTCGAACATTAATAATGAGCTTATCTATTACATTTATAGATGAATCCATGTAAGAAGAAGAGAAGGAGGAAAACCTGAATTTTAAATACAACCACCAATAATAAATATTTAATGTGTGCAAATCCTCCTGCAATCTGTAAAATGTGTTTCCCTAAGTTTTTTTAGTGTGTTGGAGAAGGAAAGAGGGTGGATTAAATCAAATCGGGTGGATAAGATCAAATCAAGTGATTGGAGTAATCAGATCTTCTCATCAATGCCTAGTAAGAGGTTTTCCCATTTCTAACCTACTAGATCCACCAAAAAAATTAATTTGAATGTCTAGCACTGTAGCCAATGTCAGCAGTTATTGATTGAGACTAGAAACATGTCGATCGGAGTTCTATAGAAAAAGATATGGCTACCAGAATTTTGTCAAAGTTGTATGCGCACACATGACATGTGGCACACATGGATTAACTGAAGGACATCCAACTATGCAAATATTCTTGTCATTTATGCCATGTGTCACTCATTTATTTTCTACAATGATTAACACCCTATTGGTGTAGTTTTATAAGTTGTTTGTGACACACTCAGGCGTGTTAGAATGACATGGCATGAAATGATGCAGAGGAGGGTGCAATGGTGTGCACTTGGAAGAATGAAGCATGGGAAGAAGGTATGAGGAAGGTGTGTGAAATAAAAACATGTACGGAGGAAATAGGGAAAATTGGTGAGCGTAGAACATATGGTCAAGGCATAACTATTACAAGGTAATGTGCAGGGCATGCGAGACGGCCAGGGACTTAGCTTATTGAAGAAAGTGCAAGGCATGTGCACAAGATGAATATCTACCTGGAAGAAGGTGAATGAATAAAAGATGCATGCAAGGTAAGAGTGGAATAAATAGGAGAAGGAAAAAAGGAAAGGGGAGAAGGGGAAGAGTGCAAGGGTGCACAAGGAAACAATGACCAAGTGAATGTGCTAAGGAGACAACTGAGGTGCGCATGACTGCAATGAATATCTTTGAGTCAGAATCTGTATGTAAGCTATCCAAATAACTAGGAGAGTTATTTGGATAATAGTTTTGGTGAATTTCTAGGCCATCTACCTGCTAGATGAAGGATTATTTTTAGCTTTGAATAATTTCCCCTAAAGTCACTTGAAGGATAATTTCTTCACTATATTCTAAATCCTACAAACTAATGAAAATTGTTGGAAGAAGCTCAACACCTAGAAGAAAAGAGAAGAGTGCATGTAAGAAGCACACAAGAAGAAATAACTATGTACAAAGAAACAATGTACACACAAAGCACTTGGAGGAATTAAAACTGATCTAGATATATATATATATAAATGTACCAAAATTAATGGAAGTCTCTGATATGGATCCCATTTACTGGTATTTGCAACACACCTCCATCAAGATGAGTTAGCTCAAAAGAGTTAGCCTCCTTGCACAAACTAATGATGTATGGGCAACTCCAAACTGAATCAAAATTTCAATGGCACCCTGGTTTATCTATGTTAGCATCCCATTTCAAGACCAAGTATCCAAATTTGAAAGCTTGGGGCCTAGCCTTTCTAGCAAACCATTTCTTTATTACTTGTTGATGTTTATCTAGTTTGATCATGACAGAGTTCCTTGATTCTTCAAGATTAACTAGCTTTACCATTATGATTTCTCTTTGTTCTATGCCTTCGAGTTCTAGTTGTTGGGAAAGTTCCAATGATTTCAACTCCAATGTAAAAGGAAGGGTAGACTCTTTTCTACAGATAAGCTTATAAGGTGAAGTTCCTATTGTCTTTTTAATTTTGATTCTATCTTCTCAGAGCACGCGTGAGACCTTTGTATGCCACAATCTTTAGCTGATGTTCATTGTACACTTCATGATCATGATTAGGTTCTTGTTTGTTGAATTTGCAATACCATTTCCTTAGGGTTAATAGTTGGAAGAAGTATTTAGATAGATTCCCAGATTTAGAGCTTAATCAGTGATTTTAGTGCCAAGGAAGTATTTTGCATTATGAAAGATAATGGTTTAAGGAATGCAAAACTTTGTGACTATACTCTCAAGAAATTCAAGGATGATTGACTCAGTTGATTCCTTGAGCGTGGTATCTTCTATCCATTTGTTAAATTAGTTTGTAGCTATCAACACCTATTTGTGTCTAGCACTTGAAGGTGGATTGATCATTCCTATAAAGTCAAGACCCCATTGTGCAAAAGGTTGATCCGCTTTGATTGGTTAGAGGGAAAACATTGTCAGCCTCTTATTTCATACAAATAAAATGCATTATTTACATTTTGTGACCCACTTGTGTGCATTTGTAAACAAAGTATGCCGAAAGATACATGTTGTTATGATCTTCATTATTGCATTTTTGGAAGAGAAGTGTCCACTAGAGAATCCATCATGAAATTCTACTAACACCTTTTCATTTTGTGTATTGTTGATACACCTTAACAACATGTCATCAAGATTCTTATTGAAGAGAAGTCCATCAATCAAAACATAAGGGATATATTGTAACCTCAGATATCTTCTTTTTTCCTTGTTTAAGCTAGGAGGGTATACTCCCTTGGAAATGAATGTGATCATGTCCTTCATCTAATCATGCACGTCAACATCTGTATTCTACCCAAGTTCTATGTGCAGGAGAGCTTCATCAATAAAAAATGAATTCTCAAATTCAAAGTGTGCATCCACAACAAGTTGTTTGTAGAGTGCGCTACCTCTTACCAAATTTTTGGCTTGGATAGTCACATCATACTCCATGATTTTGGTCACCCATCATGCTCTCTTCTCACTGATTTATGTTCCCATGATGAAGTCTCTAATAGAAGAGTGGGAGGCTAATACTTTGATATGATTTTTTTTAAGCATAATTTTGAATTTATTGAATGTGTGCATAATGGTGTAGACATGTTTCTCCATATGACTATATCTTAATTCATAATCCTTCAGTGTATGGCTAAAGAAATCCACTTTTTATTCCATCCCTTTTTCATTTTCTTGTGTTAGGATAGAAACAACACCTGCATCAATGCCATAACCATAAAGGAAGAAATACTTTGAGTAATTTGGGTTGATGAGTGTTGGTGTGTAAGTAATATCTTTCTTGATTTTTCCAAATATTTATTTTCCTTCTTTTGTCCATCTGAAAGCTATGTCTTTCTTGAGCATCAAGGTGATGGGCCAAACCATTCCTACAAAATTAGGGATAAAATGCCTAACAAAATTGATCTTACTAAGGAAGGACTACAAGTCCTTTTTGTGCGTTGGTAGGGACAGAACTAGGATGGTTGAAAGACACTCAAGATTAGTTGTGATGTCATCCTGTAAAACCACATGGCCTAAGAGCTTTCCCTGTGCCACTACAAAGTTACACTTCTTGGGGTTAAGGGATATCCCATACTTTCTGCATTGCTCAAATAATTTCTCTAGGTGTGTCATGTGATCCACACTCTTCTTTGAGAAGACTATAATGTCATCAAGGTAAACCAAGATGAAATCATTGATGTAATCTTTGAAGGCAATGTCCATGCCATGTTGAAACATTGTGCCTGCATTCGGAAAAACAAAGGGCATATTCTAATATGCATATGTTCCCCACTTGGTTGAAAACATTGTTTTGAATTGATATTCTTCTTTAACCAGGATTTGATTGAAGCCAAATTATCCATCCAACATTGAGAATCTTTGTGCTCCAGTTACAATCTCCAGAATTTTCTCCATTGAAGGTAAAGGATAATGATCCTTTAGAGATGCTTTGTTCAAATATCTGAAATCAACATAGTCTTATTTTACTATTCTTATTGTGCACCAAAACTAAATTCGTGACCCAGGTAGAGTACTTGATGGGAAAAATAATCTTCACCTCAATGAGTTTGGATAATTCCTTCCTCATGAGGGGCTCTATCTTTGGATTGACTAGTCCTTACTTTTTTCTGACGAGATTGATACCAAGATCAAGGTCAATGGAGTTTTGAGCAATAATTGGATCAAAACATTTGATGTCTTCATACTCCCATGAGAAGATATCACTGTATTTTTGACAGAGAGATGAAGGAATACTTTTCATTATGTGCACAAGCTTTACAGAGAATCAAATCCTTTTCATGCAAAATAGTGACGAAGGAGCGGTCTTCTTATACGGAGCGCATATAATTTTCTAAACCCTTGAACTCATGATCAGGGATAAAATTTATCTCTAAGGTGCCTAGCCCTTTAGGAAACTTATTTGACTTCAGTTGAATAACTTGGTCACCATAGCTGTCATGCAAGTCATCTTGCATGATTGATGAGAACTCAAATTCATTCTAGATGAACTAGATGATCTACACGTCACTATTAAACACTTTTCAGATGGTGTTGTTATCTTAAATAGATGGTCTTATCACCATCTTAATGTGTTGAGTGTTTCTTTTGAAAAATTCCTCAACGGGAGATAATTGTGAACCAAGTGCGGCCATTTGATCAGCTTCCTTATTCATTTTGTATGGCACCACCTAAAAATTTAGAGCATCAAAGCTATCAAGGAGGTCCCAAACTTTGTGTTTATAATATTTTAGAAGCTTATTCTTTTCCATGAACTTGTTGGTGACTTGGTGGATAACCATTTCTATGTCCCCAAAGATCTGTAGTGCCTTAATCTTCTTCTTTTTAGCAGTAAGTAGACCATGCACTAATGCCTCATATTCTGTCACATTTTTATAAAATGTAAGCTACAATCTATGTGTGAAGAATAATTTTGCATCCTTAGGGGAAATGAGAATGACTCCTACTCTGGTGTCATTTCTACTTCTAGATCCATCAAAATATAGCTTCTATAGACCAATGTTCTCTTCACTTTTCTTGAGCACACGCGGTAGCACAACTTCCTCTTCAAGAATGCAGTAAGTACCAAGCCTAATTTCATAAGCTTCCAACTCTTTAGCATATGGGTAAAATGTATGGTACTCTCTTACCACTCATAGAGTAATAGATCAGGAATAGGAGTTGGAAGAGGATACTCTTCAAAAACTGAATCTTGTTCTTCTTGGATTAAATAGTTGGCTTGGAGAGAGGATGGGACATATGACTCTATTTGATAGGAAAATATTGGCTCAGCTTGTATGGTAAACTGGGTACCATATCTTGTCTTGAGTAACATATGGGACCAGTCAGAAGATAGGTAACCACCAACTTTAGTAGTAAAATATCTTGACAAACATAATAAAAATAGAGGGGGTAGATCAATGATTGACACATCTTGAGTTATTGTGATACTTGGACATACATGGAGATTTAACTCAATATCCTTGATGATTTCTAGGGTAGTGATCATTAAACTATCAATTTTCAGGACTCCTTTTTTTAGGGGGTGATACTTATGACCTAACACATCAACAATCTTCTTAAGCATGAAAAAATTACTACCACATGAGTCAATCATGTAGTTATGGAAAATATTTTTTCCTATGATCAAAGACATATAGAAGGGTGGGGTTTTAAAAAATCTACTTACTTGTTTCTCCACTTCTTGCCAGATATTGATAGAAGCATGCAACTTATTCATAGCTAGATCAGTGCGCAGGAGTTGCGCCAGAGCTTCATGCAACAAGTCATGTTGGGATGGATTAGTGAGTGCATCTCACATTCTGACATTTATTTTTGTCTTTTTTATCTAGTCCATAATACTGAATGGGAAACTGTATGATGGAAAAGTGACAAGCGAGCATAGGAATCTACAAGTAACTTTTCCTCGCACCTGACCTCTTGAGGTCATGCCGAGACAACCGGTGGGGTTTGAATATGCGTGGGATGCAGACAAACTAGTTAGGAAATATGATGTCTTCGACACGCACTAGTGGAAATTACGAATCTAAGGCAAAGAAGGCCCTTCTTAACCTGAACTGGTGTGATAGATTGATCAGTAAGGATGACTTCTCGAAGGCTCCAATCAATATCAAGCTCTGGCGTGATTCGGTCTATGGGTTGTAGAATACGTGGAAAATGACCTGGGATAGTTTCGTGTATGTTTCCAGATAAGGTCATAGGGTGGATGGTAATTATATTTGACTCTATGGGTGATTCTCTTGCTTAGTCTAGAATTCCCTAGCTTCGTTAGCTGCTACGTCTAACAAGGATAACTGTTCAATAATGGTAGGTAGAAGTGGAGTAGATCTGAATACTAGTGTACGTAAGCCAGTGTCAATGTTAGACTGACCAGTAGATTTGTTGGGTTGAGGGATCTTTGGGTCATAACCGTAGATTCGTGGTTGTTGTGGTCCTGTTATGGTCATGTGCAGAATCTGTCCCTAATCCCTAGTATCCAGTAACTGTATGCTTTCTCAACTTCTATATTCAGAATTAATAATTGTGAAATCTTCTCAGAGTATCTTACAGGCTTTTGTGCAACCTGAATTCTCAAGCTAGTATCTATGTCTATGAGAGTATTTCGTACTTCTAGCTGTGGGACCAAAGGGTCACAACTAAATGTTTACTCTGTTTCAAGCCTCTCTACAGTCATGTGGATATATACCTAGGGTAATCTGTAGTTTGGTTGATTTGACCAAAATGTGTGTGCTTTGTCATCTTCTATGTTTAACCCGCTTAAGTGGGAACTAATTTGTTGTAAGTTTACCATTATTCGGAAGACTTGGATCCTGATATTTTGATCTATATCAGTTATGGATGTGACGAGATTGGGTTGGGGCACGATTGGCTCGAATACGTATTCTCTGGGCTCTCTAGGTCCCATGATTTTCATACAAAATAAAGTTCTATAAATATAAATAATGACAGAATAAACTAATTGTGAAAGATATGTCTATGTATATTCCTAAATCTGATATATCTATCTACTAAACAGAATTTAAAGAACAACTATCTAAGATATCTAGAATTGACAGTTTAGAATAACAAATTAAAACAAACAAGATAACCGAGTATAGGTATTTTTCTATGTAACTGTGAACCTATTCTAAATAATCAAACAATTGATCTAGTCTATTTGTAAGACTCTCGATCCTACCTCAGAAGTGAGAAATGAATCATAGTTTCTTAGAAACTATTAATCCCCACAACTTCCAAGTGGTAATATCGAAAGTAAAATTAACTGAAATAAATTGATTGGCTACTCTATTTGATATGTTTCTAATTGGAACTTTGAAAGCTAGAACCTGGATTCTACAGAACATTGGAAAATCCAATGGTGTATGTGGTTATGCCCCCTCAGTGTGATCTCCTCGTTCCTTCGTGTTCACTTGGATCCAGAAAAGCATGTAATGCTAGCATCAAAAGAAGTAGATATTGGGACAAAGGTAGCTTAGGATACAGACTGAATACAATGCGAGTAGGAGAGAGATAGCGTAAGAGTACAGAGCTTGGCTTATACAATTCCTAGCGAGATTTATTGTGAGTCATGCAACATAAAACGTCTAGAACCTGAAACTATCCTATTTGAAGAACAAAACCTACAACTTTAATGGCTTCCTATTGAAAACAAACTATTTTACTCCAATGGATTGGATGAAATATCAACAACATTTACACAAGATGGATATGTGGCTTCCTAGCAGCAAAACAACACTAACTAGGCATGCAATGAAAGAAACTAAGAATTCAAAATAAAATGAAAGACTAATCTATTGCAATGAGAAATTCAGAGGTAAATTTGAGGGGCCATTTGCTTGAGCACAAGCCAACTATTTATAGCATTTGCATTTACCCAAGGTAGAAACCAAATTGATCTCTTAAACTATAAACAATGTCAAAACACTATTCCTGGGAGCCATAATCATTAATGCAAGCCTATGGCGGTGAAAAAAAGATGGTGAACGTTGAAATTTATGTGAGTCATGTTAAAAGAGCATTCTAGAAAATGGGTAAAGGACCGCTGCCCTGAGCAAGATGGTGGTTACAGGACCGCCACCCTACTTAGGGCAGCGGTCATGAGACCACCACCCAGGCAGGGCAGCGGTTTTGTAACTGAAGAGCAAAAGGCCAAGAAAAGAGGGAAAAAGAGAAAAACAAAGCACGTGGGGTCTAAGTGGAGCATGTGGGATGTTAACACACACTTGGGGAGCTTTTTCGGATCCCAAACACCTTGCGAGGAGACTTATATCATGATTGGGGTACGTGTTACGTTGTTTTGACGGTGTAGTACCCTATAATTTTGCGTACGTACATATTGCCCCCCTCGGAGAAGCGTTTTAGCCATGAAGAGGCGTAAAACGGTGGGTACGAGTATGGCGGTCTTGAAATGGGAAGTTGAAAGTTATACCTGCTACGTCTGTGTGTTGAAATGACGCCATCCAAAATTCCCACTCCCTACAAAATGAAAAGAAAACTCAATTATAGATAGACAAGATAGATCGGAAAATAAATGCTAAAATAATGGGAAATGAGGACATACCATTTGTGCAGGGGTAAGAACTTACCTTCGTCGGCACTCCAAACCTGTGAAAAAAAACATTCAAAACAAGTCAGGTTGCTATATATATGAAAGTGGGCACATTTTCCTATTCATTTGTGTGTGTTGATTTGATTGATTCTGAACTCTGGGACCCACGGTGATGGTTTCTTACGAGAGTAGAGTCAAAACGTTCGTGGTGAGATAGTGATCATGCCTCCACATGCAGATCATCGACCCGCGAGATCACAAGTTAGTTTTCCTCAATTTATCATTTTTACCCCCTCAATTTTAAAATGTTAAAATCTTTGTCATGGGGGGGTTATTTTTGAAAATGTTAGGTTTAAAAGGTCCATCTAGGGGGGGCACCTACTGGGTAGGCCTTGTTTTAGTTGAAATGGTCCTCTTTTGGCATTTTTTTGGGCTTTTTAAGTTATAAAACCAGTGTGAATTTTCGGGACACAACCGCCACCCTTAAGGTGGAGGGTTACAACACTGCCTCCCTACTCAGGGCAGCAGTTGTGCACAGAATGCTAAAAGAACATCTGTTTGAGATTGTTTTTGCATTTTTAGCATTTCTATGTGTTTTCATGATTTTTCTAGTATTACTTGGATGCTAACTTGCTTTGTTTTGTGTGTTTTTGGGTGTATGCAGGCGAGAGAGGAGTATATTTGGTGGAGCCAAGAGAGGGAGTGTGACTGGCTCCCAGCAGTACTAGATGCACTTTCACAGGATGAGGAGGAAACTCTTCAGAGGGCTGGGATACTGTATATCTCACGTGTTCCACATGTTGCACCATCTAGTCACATTCTTTGTGACTTATTCTCCTATTGGGATGTTGATCAGAACACCTTCCGATTACCAGGGGTCCGAGGTGAGTGGACCATCACACTAGAGGACGTTTACCGTATCCTGGGGGTCTCGATCATCGGGAGATGACTCACCCTCAAGACAGCAGGTTCACGGGCCCAGATAGCACAGTGGGCTTCCTATATGGGAGATGCAGTCATGTCCACAGGGTCGAAGAAGGAGGTCATATTTCAATCTATTCCTAATTTTCCCATCCCCTTGCTTCGCCAGGCTATTATGGGGATCCTTGCCTCGAGATTGATTGGGGACAAGGGAGGAGACACATTACTGTACTGTTGGTCCCCCATCATTGCATAGATTGAGGGCCATGGCCGGATTTATGCCTGGAGAGCAGACATTCTTGGGACTACCTACCATGACTTGTACAGGGTAGTCCATTTACAGGGGCAGTCTTTGAGCCACCCAACCCTAGTCATGAGTTGGGTCTAAGAGAACTTCATCCCCTATGGCAGAGGTGTAGAGGTGACATATCCTAGAGCTATGAGGGCAACTAGATGGACAGATATGTCAGTGCTCAGAGCACCTCATCAGCCAGTTGCTTCTTTGACCACTGATGACATGGAGGCCACACCATATCAGACCATGGCAGGCATATGGGGCGAGGAGGCTCTTACTTTGATCTCCTGCTCCACCATAGGGCAGCTTATTGACAGAGTGGGGTGAGTGGAGATACACCCCTTTGGCCGATTTCCTCAGCAGTTTGACCTACCCTACATGGGCATGTTTCCCCCGGTAGCGCCAGTATATAGGTTAGTTCGAGAGGCCAGAGGGGGTCCTAGAGGCCGAGGTTGGACAGTTGTTACTCTTGGTGTTCCTATTACAGCTAGGAGGGTAGTACGTGCTAGAGGGAGAGCCAGTGCACCTCAGGAACCCTTGCTTCAAATTACCATGGGTCCTACCCATAGCAGTGATGACCCCATCGACATAGACTCTGAGTCTGAGGAGTTTACAGGGGGAGAGACAGAGGAGGACAGTGATCCTGAGTGGCATGACACTCAGGATATCATGCAGGCAGTGAGGGCCGAGTAGAGTGTAGAGAGAGTTACTCTAGTTTCAGAGAAGCCACTCTCCTAGGGCCATGGTGGGGAGGATGAGTCCATTGTAGGATGCCACATTGCTCCAGCCATGGGGGGAGCACCTCAGTTAGTAATGGCATCTGTGGCAGGTGCTGACCCTAGAGATCCATCCTGGAGGCCTGGTGATCCGAGTAAGTTACCATCCTTCCTTTTAGTGTTTGTTTTTTATTAGGATTTCCTTAGTTACTATTTCTCCTCTTATTTGTTCTTGTATTTTATCTCTTGTTTTTTTTCTAATTTGTTTTCTCCTTTGTTTGCAGAGACTGTTGATGAGTGGCAAGCCCTGATTCGTAGAGTATGCATGGATACCCTAATGATCCCCATGGAGAGGACCCATGCAGAGTTGTCCGTGGACGTTGGGGATCCCTCAACAGTTGGTAGACACACTGACATCTTTGTCCCAGTCTAGCATGTGGCCAAGATGGTATTGACTCTCTTCACAGAGCTAGCTGGGTATATGATAGCTGAGCACTTGATGAGGAGTCATTCTTGTGGTGAGACTACAACTACCGCTTGGGATCCTAAGCCCTCCGTGCACTCAGAGCGCTGGCGTAGCCGGAGTCCTAGGCGTGGGTGTGCACCTTTGGAGGGGTCTCATAGGGGTTGAGAATCCACTTGGCTCTCCTAGATTTTGTATGATATATTCTTTTGTATATCCCGGGCTCTTTGAGCATTTTGACCATGTTTAGCGCATGATGGCATTGTACAGGAATTTTGATATATATATATATTCTTTTTGGATCAGAATTTTGGCATTCATGGCTTTGTTTCTTTTCCAGTTTCCTCATGTAAATTATGATGTTATGCTTATATGCTCTTTAGAATGTATGCAATGGAGAACAAATGATACAAACGTTTACTTTCCTTTTGTATTTCATGATGCTGATATATGATAATGTAGATACAATGTGATTTTGAATCTTAGTTTCTGTAAGCAATTTTGGATACTTCATGTTTGCTTTGGCAAAGTGGTGAAGACAAGCTGATATGATGAACAGATAAACATGCCCCTAATCCTAACCCCACGCAACTAGTAAGATGCGAGGGCTCATCACTGAGAGTTAGAAAGGGCACAAGCTATGAAATGTGTTGAAATGGTAGTGATGAGGGATAGACAAAGCTTTTGGGGAACCAAATTAGGATGCCACAAGCCTACTCCACTTGAGTGACTTCATATTTTTTGGGATGTAACTTTCTTTGCGGTTTATCTAGACTTAGATCCGTAGATGGCCACATGGTAGACAAAATCTGGGTTTTTAGGATTTTTAATTCTCTTAGAATTTTGGACATCTGAGTCATTTGTTTTTGACTCAATACTTTAAGATTTGAATTGTTTGTATATGACCTTTTACGTGTGTTTGTCATGAGGAACCCCTACACCTTGCCCCATGCTACTAGTAAGAAGATTGGGTTTATCACCATAGGCAAGGCATAGGCAAGTAAGGGCATTTCCATCCTTTCCCAACCCTACGTCACTAGTAAGAGATGCAAGCTCATCACCAAAGGCTGGTGGGGCAAGGAAATGTGTAAATTTAAAATTTTCTGTTTGATTCTATATTTGACTTGTTTACTTGAGAAAAATGTCAGTGTTTTTATTTCCAAAGAGATATACGTATGGGATAGATGTGACACCATGAAGCTTCTAGAACAGACCATAGGCAAGACACCTATCCTAAGAAGAAACCAAAAGTGAGAACAAGCATGCAAACCTTGGTATGGTTACCATTAAGACTTTGTCATATCTAGCTTTATTTGATGAGATGATTCCGAAATAATTGACGATATCATGGAAATGGAGAAGTATGATTAGAGCGTTTATGCCAATACCATCAGAAGTTTGTAATGAATTGCTTTGAGAACAAATTCCTTGATCACAATTTTTTTGTACGAAACAAGTGGACAAAATGATCCTAATCTATATGAAGATGCAATGTAGATATAATTATAAGTAGTGCTAGTTGCTTACGCGTAGATTTGTTTGAGGTGTAGGGAATTGACTGTTTCACCAAATTCCTCACCTTCTAGCATACATAATAGGTATGCACCATTTCCATAGTCCATCATGACTCGATATGGGCCCACCATTTGGGCCGGAACTTCCTTCACCGGTCTTTTTGTCGATTCGTCTGTCTAGCCTCAGAACTAGATCACCTTCATATATGTCGCATTCATAGAACTTCTTGTTATACTACCAACACATCTGGTCAACATAGACTCTGTGCCGCTATTCAACATCTAACCTAGCCTCATCTAGGCTTTCTAGTTGGGAGAGACGTGCTTCTCTATAAGCATCTTTATCCAGAATCCCTTGTAATGAAATGCGGAGACTGGGTATTTCAACCTCAAGTGGGAGAATTGCTTCCGCCCCAAATGCTAGCGAGAAAGGAGTTGCTCCTGTTGGTGTCCTTATTGAGGTTCGGTGGGCCCATAAGGCTAGATATAACTTCAAATGCCAATCTCATTTGTTTTCTTTCACCGTTTTAAGGAGAATGGCTTTTAATGTTTTGTTTGTCGCCTCAGCCTGTCCATTGGCTTGAGGGTAATACAAGGAGGCTGTATGATGGCTTATTTTAAATTTATTACATAATTCATGAACTTCGTCATTCTTAAAATAATTCCCATTATCTGAGATAATGACTTATGAGACACCGTACCTGCAAATGATTTGGTTCAAAATGAATTTGGCGATTACAGAACCTGGTACAGTAGTAAGAGGCATAACCTCTACCCACTTGGTAAAATATTCGGTGGCTGTGATTATAAAATTATGGCCATCTGTAGATGAGGGAGATAATTTCCCTATTAAATCTAGGCCCCATGTAGAAAAGGGCCATGGAGTAGCGATTGGTTGTAGAGCTTGTGCCGGCATGTGAATGTCATGAGAGAATTCTTGGCATTTATGACACCTTCGTACAAACTCTACTGCGTCGTGCTCTAGAGTAGGCCAGAAATAGCCCATTCGATGTATTTTATGAGTGGTGGCATGGCCACCGAAGTGACCTCCACACATTCCACTATGAGATTCGTGGAGAATCTTCTTGGATTCTTTTATGTCGACATATCTTAAAATCATTCCATCGAATGCTTTTCGATAGAGAACTTGCTCTATGATGACGTATTTAGCTACGATAATGCGTAAACACCTTTTTTGTTGTGGTGTAGCACCTTCTGGATATGTACTGTCCATGATATAATTAATGATATCAGTGTACCAAGGACACTCAGAGATAGAAGGTCGGGTTTTGATGTAGTATACACACTCATCTGGAAAGTCCAGATCTACTAGATCACCTCCATCCAATGGATTATCAGCTAACCAATCCATGATGAATTGTCCTTTAACCGACTTCTGATTTATGAACTTTAATTCAAATTTACCCATTAAGGTTATAAAGCGTCCATCCTTTTTAGACAAGGACCCTTGTGTGAGGAAGGTTCATAAATGGTCTATTTTTACCATGACCTTTGTTTCTTGATTTAACATGTAATGTCTTAAGCATTTTATTGTAAAGACTATGGCGAGACATTCTCATTCCACTTGTGTGTAGCATGTTTCATAGTCGAGCAATGTTCGAATGATGAAATAGATCACTCATTCTCTATTTTCATCATCTTCTTGAGCCAGCATATAGACTAACAAGACATTGGTGGCTCACAAATATAAAATTAACGGGCAATCTGGCTTAGGTGGCATTAGCGTAGGTGGTGATATCAAGAAATTATTAACTACATTGAAAGCTTCATTACAGTCTTCAGTCTAATCAATTCTCTTATCTTTCTTGTGTAGATTGTTGACTGGATGAATGGCAAAACTTAAGTTCGAGATGAATCTCTAGATTGCACCAAGCTTTCTGAGAAATGATCTGATTCCAGATTCATCCGAAGGTGGAACCATTTTGAGAATAGCCTTAATTTTTGTTGGGTCAACATCGATCCCACATGATGATGTAATGTAACCTAGGATCTTCCCTCCTGTCACACCAAAGACACATTTTTTTGGATTTAGCGTGACTCCGTATTCTATCAAACGTGAAAGAATGACGCGAAGAACTTCCGGATGGTCACAACGCTTCTTGGCCTTGGCCAACAAGTCATCTACATAGGATTCCACAATTTTATGAATAATATCATGAAATATATACGTCATAGCCTGTTGGTATGTATCACCAGTGTTTTTGAGACCGAATGGCATAACAGCATAGCAATAGGTTCCCCAAGGAGTTATAAATGTGGTTTTAGCTTGATCTTGTTCGGATATTCTAATTTTATTGTATCCCAACAATCCATCCATGAGACACAAAAGCTAAAATCTAGTTGTTGTATCAACAATGACCTCTATGGATGGTAATGGGAAGTTGTCTTTGGGACATGCCTTGTTAATGTCTCAAAAGTCTATGCAGATGTGTATCTTTCCATTCTTTTTGAGAACCAAAATGATATTAGATACCCATTGAGAGTAATTGACTGGTTTGATGAATCCTACTTAGAGGAGCTTTATTACCTCCTCTTTTACCATGAGAGCTACCTTGGGTTTCATTGGTCTCAATTTTTGCTTAACCGGTTTTGCATCTGATTTAGTGACGAGGTTGTGTACCACAATGTGGGGTGCAACTCTTGTCATTTCCTTATAATTAAATGTAAATGCCTTTTGATGTTCCTTGAGGATCTGAGTGTGTATTTCTACTTCTAATGGAGTTAACAAGGATCCTAACTTCAGTATCCTTGGTTCATCTTCCATTCCGATGTTAATATCAATTGTTTCTTCGATTAAAGAAGTGTTACCTTCTTCAAACTTGAGCGGGGCCAGAGGTAGTTCCAGATCATCTCCATTCTCAACTGCGTATATGCTAAGTTCCTTTTGTGGGGGAATCTCTGTCATGGGATTCCTGAAGTGAGAAGATGCATGAAGGATTAGGGATAAATCTACCACGTGATGGGTGAGATGTAACGCCGCATAGGCGTTTAAGAAATCAAGAGTGGTTGTATCACTATTGATGTGGTCTAGGATAGTAGATTTTTCAATTCTATTTAAAAGAGGATTTGACATTGTTTTTATCAATGGTTCATCATGAAGGGATACCATGAAACGTGTATCCTCTAACTTACTATTTGGAGTAAAGCGCGATGCTGAGGTTGCTATTAAATCGGTGAGAAGATTTTGTTCTCGCGGGATTACTTCGATTGATATGAAGTCAAACTCTTTTCTTACATTTAGTATAGCTATTTTGTAGAGTTGTAAGTGCTCGGATTTGGTTTCATACATCTCAGCAACTTGATTTGCTACCAATTGTGAGTCTCCTAACAATTTGATGTTATCAACACTAATTCTCTTAGCTACAATGAGGCCAAGGAGGAGTGCTTCATACTCAGTGTTGTTGTTTGTGCATTTGAAATTTAGTTTGAAGGAAAATGGTAGGACTTTTCCTTCGGGAGAAGTAAGGATTACTCCAGCCCTAGCTCCATAATGACATTTAGCTCCATCGAAATGGAGAGTCCAATACTTAGCTGGGAATATGGGTGTTGGGATATTTTTCATGTTAACATCTTCTACCTCTACCATGCAGAGATCTACCACTGGGAGAGAACCGACACCTAAGGTGCACCCCATGCCTACAAAATCAAATGGTAGGAACATTGGTAGATCCTATTCTAGTAATTGAACAATTTTTGCAGTAGTTCCTAATGATACTATTTCTATAGTGTTAGCCTCATCTTTGGGGGCTGGGGTTACCTTGGCTAGGCCCATAGTTTCGAGATCTGTCGTAGGTATCAACTTTTCTTCTGGTTTCACACCAGTAGGTTTATTAAGTTGATTTGTTGGGAGTTCAAACTCTGAGTACATGCCTGGTCTTTTCTTTAGGTTAGCCAGGTGTACATCGAATTGTTTTGGATCACCTTTGGCTATGAACACCTTTCCTAAATGCAAGAACCTTACTTCTTGAAATAACATAGAAGGGATTGCCTTCATACTGTGTATCCATGGTCAGCCGAGGATCATATTATGGTTAGTTTCCCGATCTATAATATAAAACTCAGTCAGGAATGTTTTGGGTCCTAAGGTGACTGGTAGTATTATAGTTCCAATTGAAGTGGCTTTAAGGCTGTCATAGCCTCTTAGCGTATTTCAGGTTGTGGAACAATTTGTTTCTTTGTACCCTAGCTTTTGAAGGAAAGAAAAAGGGACTATGTTAACTCATCACGCATTTCACATAATTGTTATAGACCCACACTTGCAAGTGTAAGGCCGGATCACCTCAGCGTGCAATCTTAGCATCTGTTGGCATTTTGTTTATTTTGAATATGAATTCGACATCCCTATCCGGCTGCCCCGGAGGATGGATATCAAAGTCTATATGGTTTACCTGTGTTTCAGGAGGTGGAGTGATGTTGATTAGATGACCTAAACCCAATGCTTCTAAAAGAGCAGCCCTGTGAGTAGGGGAGTTCTTTAATAAATCCAAAAAGGAGATGTTCGAGAAAGTTTTTGTTAGATCATTAATTAAGTCATAAGCACCCACGGGTTTTATTAATACTTATTGGATATTGTCTATTTCTAGCGGGTAGCTTGGACTTGGCTGAGAGGAATACTCTCATGTCCTTGTTACAGCTTCTATGGGTAGTTCGGCATCTAACTCCACTAATATGACTATCTTAGGTCATCGCTGACTTCCTAATTGTGGCGCAACTAATGGATTCAGCAAAGTTGAAGCTTCATGATCATTGTTTCCTGTAATCACACCCTTGTTTGTCCCACTTGGATTTAACTTGTTATTGTTGTGATTTGGGAGTGGATCATTGAAGATATTGAGGGGTGCATTTTGAGGGGAAACTGCCCCTGTAAAAGTATTCGGTGCTGGTGATGTAGGATCTGCCAAGAACATATCTTTGAAAAGTTGTCTTTGTTCATCTGGCAAATGTTGCATGAATTTATTGTAGTCATGGCATGTTCTAGTATCATGGCCCCGAATTTTGTGGAAACCACAATAGGAGTTAGGATTGTAATTACTATTTTTTTGGCTCGATGTATATTGTGGCCTAAATCTTTGATCAAACCGTTGCCTATTGAAGATTTGCGTTTGTTGTTGTTTTTGGTTTGAGTTCTGGTTTTGATACCTAGTTGAATTTGGATTTGGATCCCGTGTAGGGATTCGTCATTGTTGTTTTTGTTGTTGTTGTTGCGGATGATTAAAATACACTGTGTTGATTGTTGGAGTAAAGTTATTGTTTCGTTGATTGTTTATTTGTGGTGGAGTATTCACAACATTTGTATTTCTAGCCTGATCAGTTACTCCATCCATTGTCACTCCACAATTTTTGTTAAGAATTTTAGGTCTTTGATTGACACTCGTGGTAGTAGGATAAGTTGTAGTGTTTTGGTTGGAGGTGATTAACCTCCCATTTGTTCCATATGTCTTGCAACCACTATCAATTACCGCTTGATCTATTCAGAGAGAACTCTCAAGTACTTCATCGTAAGTTCTTAGTGGGAACTTCTAGACCTCTTCCTTTACCTCTATGTTGAGATAATGAAGCAATAGATTGCATAGTTTCATCTGATCCATGTTCAGAGCACTTGCCAAAGAATAGAGAACTGTGCACCACCTCTAGATGAAATGGGTGACAAATTCATTGTGTTCTTGCTTAATGTGCAAGAATTCCCTAATTCCTGTCCTTAATATTTTTTTATGTCAAAATCCTTGATGAACTCTGACACAAGTTGCTTGAACGAATGGATGGAAGCTTCAAGTATTCTATAATACCAATCGAGAGTGATGCCCTCCAAATTTTTGGGGAATATTTTAGCAACAAACCCATCCCATGGGAGTAGTTCTCAGATGGCTGTAGCGTAAGCTTTGATATGTGCATTTGGATCTTACTCACCTTTGTATTTGGGAAAATCGGGAAGAGGTCTTGGAAGCATGATGCTTCATATGGTGAAATCTAAGGGCTCTTTCAAGTATTTTGAATATGTCCCTATCGCATAGGTTTCGACCATTAATGGTCCCTGTTGAGGGAGTGGAGATGGAATGGGTTGTTGATAACTGATCCAACTCTTCTGTTTGGAAAGATGAGTTATATCTGATCCTTGGAGATGGATTTTGTGTTGATAATTGGTTATCTGAATAGTTTCCGCCCCATACCAAGAGTGAGGGTGATGATTGTAGTGGCGTCTATTGTATTCAGTTGAGCATAGTATGCCTCAAGACCTAAGAGAGGCCTACCATATGCATCGAATCCCGACATATTCGGGGGGTATATGAATACCTGCAGAATAATGGGAAGGAGTGAAGGTGATGGTGATTTTGTGTTGAAAGCTAATGAGGTAGTAAAGATGAAGACCTAAGAGAGTCATTTTAATTTGAAAGAACCAGTAGAAATATGACTCCAAGCCAGAGAGTAGAAAGTTTCACATCGGGTTCACCAATTTTGTACGATGGAAAAGTGACAAGTGAGCATAGGAATCTACAAGTAACTTTTCCTCACACCCGACCTCCCGAGGTCGTGGTGAGACAGCCGGTGGGGATTGAATATGCATGGGATGCAGACAAACTAGTTAGGCAATCTGATGTCTTTGACACACACTAGTGGAAATTACGATTCTAAGGCAAAGAAGGCCCTCCTAATCTAAACTAGTGTGATAGATCGATCAGCAAGGATGACTTCTTGAAGGCTCCAATCAATATCAAGCTCTGGCGTGATTCGGTCTATGGGTTGTGGAATATGTGGAAAATGACCTGGGATAGTTTCATGTATGTTTCCAGATAAGGTCATAGGGTGAATGGTAATTATATCTGCCTCTATGGGTGATTCTCTTGCTTAGTCCAAAATTCCCTAGCTTCGTTAGCTGCTACGTCTAACAAGGATAACTGTTCAATAATGATAGGTGGAAGTGGAGTAGATCTGAATACTAGTGTACGTAAGCTAGCGTCAATGTCAGACTGACCAATAGATTTGTTGGATTGAGGGATTTGTGGGTCATAACCATAGATTCGTGGTTGTTGTGGTCCTGCTATGGTCATGTGTAGAATCAGTCCCTAATCCCTAGTATCCAGTAATCATATGCTTTCTCAGCTTCTATATTTAGAATTAATAATTGTGTGATCTTCTCAGAGTATCTTATAGGTGTTTGTGCAACCTGAATTCTCAAGCTAGTATCTATGTCTGTGAGAGTATTCCCTACTTCTGGCTATGGGACCAAAGGGTAACAACCAAATGTTTTCTCTCTTTCAAGCCTCTCTACAGTCATGTGGATATATACCTAGGGTAATCTATAGTTTGGTTGATTTGACAAAAATGTGTGCGCTTTGTCATCTTCTATGTTTAACCCGCTTAGCTAGGAGTCAATTTGTTGTAAGTTTACCGTTGTTCGGAAGGCTTGGATCCTGAGATTTTGATCTATATCAGTTATGGCTGTTACAAGATTGGGTTGGGGCACGATTGATTTGAATACGTATTCTCTGGGCTCTCTAGGTCCCGTGATTGTCATACAAAAGAAAGTTATATAAATCTAACTAATGACAGAATAAACTAATTGTGAAAGATATGTCTATGTATATTCCTAAATCTAATATATCTATCTACTAAACAGAATTTAAAGAACAACTATCTAATATATCTAGAATTGACAGTTTAGAATAGCAAATTAAAACAAACAAGATAACCAAGTATAGCTATTTTTTTGTGCAACTGTGAAGCTATTCTAAATAATGAAGCAATTGATCTAGTTTATTTGCAAGACTCTCGATCCTACCTCAGAAGTGAGAAATGAATCATAGTTTCTTAGAAACTATCGATCCCCATAGCTTCCTTGGTAATATCGAAAGTAAAATTGACTGAAATAAAGTGATTGACTACTCTATTTGATATGTTTCTAATTGGAACTTTGAAAGCTAGAACCTGGATTTTGCAGAACAGTGACAAATCTGATGGTGTATGTGGCTATGTCCCCTCAGTGCGATCTCCTTGTTCCTTCATGTTCACTTGGATCCAGAAAAGCATGCAATGCTAGCATCAACAGAAGTAGATATTGGGAAAAATGTATCTTAGGATACAGACTGAATATAATGCAAGTAGGAGAGAGATTTATTGCGAGTCATGCAACATAAAATGTCAAGAACCTGAAACTATCCTGTTTGAAGAACAAAACCTGCAACTTGAATGGCTTCCTATTGAAAACAAACTATTCTACTCCAATGGATTGGATGAAATATCAACAGCATTTGCATAAGATGGATATGTGGCTTCCTAACAGCAAAACAACACTAACTAGGCATGTAATGAAAGAAGCTAAGAATTCTAAGTAAAATGAAAGACTAATCTATTGCAATGAGAAATTCAGATTAAAATTTGAGGGGCCATTTGCTTGAGCACAAGCCAACTATTTATAGCATTTGCATTTACCCAAGGTAAAACCCAAATTTATCTCTTAAACTATAAACAATGGTAAAACACTATTCCAGGGAACCAGAATCATCAATGCAAGCTCATGGCGGTGAAAGAAGCTAGTAAACATTGAAATTTATGTGAGTCGTGTTAAAAGAGCATTCTGGAAAATGTGTAAAGGACCGCCGCCCTGAGCAGGGCGGTGGTTACAAGACTGCTGCCCTGCTTAGGGTGGCGGTCACGAGACCGCCGCCTAGGTAGGGCGGCAGTTTCGTAACTGAAGAGAAAAAGGCCAAGAAAAGAGGGAAAAAGAGAAAAACAAAGTACACGGGGGCTAAGCGGAGCATGCAATATGTTAACACACACTTGGGGAGCTTTTCCGGATCCCGAACACCTTGCGAGGAGACTTGTATCATCATTAGGGTACGTGTTACGTTGTTCCGATGGTGCAGTACCCTACAATTTTGGGTACGTACAGAAACCAACTCAATTTTACATTTGAGGAATAACAACATCCTTGCTTGGTTGCTTGAGTAGAGACACAAGAATCCTAGCTGGCATAGAGTCTTGACATACCAAAAGAGGGGTGCATGTCACTTCTAAAGGAGCTTTGCATGAATCCTCAGGAATAGGCACTTGAGTGCTTTTACTACTGGATGTATTAGTTGCTTTCTTTTACTTTTGAGGTTTTTCTTGTGTTTCTATAATTATGTCTTACACGCCAGACTCAAGCAATCTCTTCTTTTATCTTGTGTTGTTCGTAACTTGGGCGTGCAGTCTTCTTGTATCCTCTACATCTTGGTTGATTGCAAAAAATTCTTGAGCACCAAAGAACATCAAATTCACCTCTTGATGAGCTTATAACATTTATTTGTTATCTGCTTCTAGTACACTCATTGAAGGTTCATAATTGGGAGAATTTTGAATCATGTAGACTTGCGTGCATGAAAAATTGGCACAATAATATTGACAATGATGCATATTGCAATGAAATCACCATTCAGACTCCTATGTCATGTTATTTTGGATTGGGAAAATTGTTTGAGTTGTACTAGGAAATGGAAGAGAAGGCGTGGGAGGAATAACCTACAAAGGGAAGTGCACATTAACATGCCATCTATCATTTTTCTGGTTTTGTCTGTATCTTTGATTCCCATACTAATTCCACCAGGGTTGATTGATTTGGATTTTTTCCTGATTGGAAACACCTCTATAGGCTTGTGCCTGCTACTTTTCCAATGATATGAACTTCTTGGACAATTTTCTAATCAAGGCCTTTAATTCATCATATTCTTTTTTTGTGTGGGAGATTAGGATGTAAATACAACTAGGTGCACACTCTTCACTAGAATTGGAGCAATAGAAGGTTGGGGCACTTGAGACGTATCTGGGAACAAAGGCATAGGAGGCCTAGGCACCAACTTATTAGCTTGAATGAGACTATTTTCTTCCCTTATTGAAATGTTGTATGTAGCAAGTAAGGTTCTTCCTCCCATAGATTTAATCATGACTGAAATGTCACTATTCAAATCCCTTAGATAGTACAAGAAAGCATGTTTTGATGTAGGAATTACTACTTGAGGAATTATGTCCCAAGTCTTCTAAAATCTGATGTTGAAATCAGTCATCTGCTTGTTGGGTGTGCACTTTGTTGTATTCATCTACTCCACCAATGATAGATGATCTGATCTATCTTCAAAGTAATTACAAAGAGTTTTCCTCAGATCCTCCTAAGTAGAAATATATGCAAGTCTTAGGCCATAGTACCATTGGAGTGCTTTACCCTTGAAAGAGGCTGCAAACAACCTGATAGAAACATCATCATGTTTAATCAAATAGACAGAGCATACATTGGCCACATCTTGACTGAGTTCAATAGGGGTGACTTGATTTTCTCATGTGAAGTATGAAATACTCTTGAGTTTGGCCACTGGCACATCATGTTGGGCATTAATATTGAGTGGGCTTCTGCCAGTGAAACTTTCTAAGTTCCTTGGAGGAGGAGGAGGTTGAAGCACCATGGTAGGGCATACTTGTCATTTTGAGGAGGAGTAGAGTGTGCACGGCATGCTGGAGATTGGGATGCACACATGGAAGATTTGTTACATGTGTTTCTTGGTGAAATTTGAAGGTATTCAAAGGGTCCTTCAACTACAAAACTCTATCTAGTTTACACTCTTTTGATAGAAGGTGTTCATGACTGTAAAATACAAGCTTTGGAAATATTGGGAGTTTCCAGAGGTGTTGAAATAAGCCTCCAAACAATGGAAATACTAAGTTAACACACCTAAACTTATCGATATGAAATTTAAGCTTTCATTATTGGTCCCACCAGGCATGCCCGAAATTTTTGGTGGTCAAACTTGCACCCACATCTTGGATCCAAAAGAGATAAGCTATTTGAGAAAACAATGGAACCATCCCCAAGTTTTGGGATCTTGCGCATTTGGGACAGATCCCTGGAGAAGGTCAGTTCCTCTATCTATTTCTACTTCTACTGCTGCTCCTAATGCTAAAAGGTAAAACTAAGCTAACAATTTTAAGGGACTAGGGATGGAAGGATAACATGAAAGCAAACTACACTAAAAGGTGATAACACCAGAAAAAGAGGGATGGACACCATCTATTTTTAACAAAAATGAGAAGAAAAGTGGCATAAAAGAAGGCTAGATACATGTAACACAACTAAAACGCATTTACAATATCATTTTCATGGAACACAACTAAATATGGATCTTCAAGGGATGTAGAATAACACAAAAAGAACATAATGTAAAAGAAAAGGAAAGAAGAAAGATTACAAACATGTTAAGACAAAGAATAGTTAAAAATGCATAGAATTGTTACAATGGTGAAAGACGATGATATCCACATGCATGAGCCAGATCTAGAGGTCTACAACACAAAATACAGAAAATATGAATTCCTTAGAAAAATTCGTAAGGATCCAAAATTTATAACATTAACAATGAGTTTAGCTCTTACATTTATAGATGAATTCATGGAAGAAGAAGAGAAGACGGAGGGAAAACCCGAATTTGAAATATAACCACCAACAAGAAATATTCAATGCTTACAAATCTATCAAATGTGCTTCCCCAAGTTTTGTTTGGCATGTTAGAGAAGGAAAGAGGGAAGATCATATCAAATCAGGTGGTTCGAGAAATCAGATCTTCTCATCAATGCCTAGAAAGAAATTTGCACATCTCTAACCTACCAAATCTACCAAGAATTTGAATTTGAATGTCTAGCACTGTAGCCTACATTAATAGCTATTGATTGAGACTAGGCACACACTGATTGGATCTTTGTAGTAAAGGATATGGTTATCTGAAGTTTTTTAGATTTGTCTGCGCATGCAAGACATGTGGCACATGCGGATTGGCTGAAAGGATGACCAACTATGTAAATATTCTTTTTGTTTCTTCCACATGTCACTCATTAATTTTTTGTAAGGATCAGTGCCCTATTGGCATGCTTTGATAAGTTTCTTGTGGCACAATCGAGTGTGTTAGAATGACATGGCTCGAAATGATGCAGAGGAGGGTGCAAAGGTGTGCGATCCAAATAATGAGGCACAGGAAGAAGGCAGGAGGAATACACATGAAATTGTAACATGTGTGGAGGAAATGGGGGAAAATGGTGAGTGGATAACATATGGTCAAGGTGTAACTATTACAAGGTAATGTGCGGAGCACACGAGAAGGCCAAGGACTTAGCTGATTGAAGCAAGTACAAGGTGCACGTGCAGGATGAATAACTACTAGGAAGAAGATGAATGTGTAGAAGATACACATAAGGTAAGAGTAGAACAAAGAGGAAAAGGAAAAAAGGAAATGGGAGAAGGGGAAGCACGCAAGGGCGCACAAGGAAACAATGACCAAGTTAATGTGCCAAGGAAACAACTGAGGTGTGCATAACTGCAATGAAGATCTTTGAGATGGAATATGTATGGATTTATTTGGATAAAAGTGATCATGTCGATGAAGTTTGATTTTTTTTGGAGATCTCACGCCACTGGCTGAAGAATATATGGAAGAAATCTTGATTTATCCTCCAAAATTTAACTGCTTCCTGAAATTATAGAGATCTTTGTATTGTATAGTTTTTTGGGTGATCCAATACCATGGTAAAAGAAGTGTAGAGAGGAATGTCTAGTGTTATCCTCTATCCTTTAACTGTTTCCTGGAATAAAAAACCACTACAGATGATTTTTATTAATGTATGTGTAGCCAAGCTTATAAAATATGTTGTGTATGAGTTTTATAGACTATGTTGAACCTAATCATTGTGTAACTTCCCCTTGGTTATAAGTGCTCTATGAAAGACATTGTTATAATAAGGACCCAAGTATGATTCTGATCCCTCAACTGTGTTGTATTGGTATTGTTTTGTGTTGTATATACTATGTGTAAAATATTTTATGGGGTGACATATTCACCCAAATGATGCCCCTTTTTGGGGGCGCATGTGACATCACTGAAGGAGAATGCGGCCCAAAAGAGGACCAATCACTAAAATTTTACCCTACAGGGGGGTGTGCTTAGTAAAAACCAAGGCACATGTAAACAAGTGGCTAGGAAACAAGTGTTAGTATGAAAAAACATGCATGTAGAAGACAAGTGTAAGATAAACAGACAATGTATATGCTAAGATTCAAGTAAACATGTAAGAAGATAATATTGACCACACAAAATGGGTCAAAAACATGGTACATCACTCACGATGTCATAATATGATCAAGACTAAGAAAACTAAAGAGATACAAGTGTGCACATAAAACAAATGTAAAATCCCATAAACGAGAGTATACAATGACAAGCAATAGCAAACAATGTAACAAATAACCAAGGTGCAAAATAATCCTCCAAAAAAATGGTTAATAGGTTGCACCCCTTAGCATGTTAGAAAGATAAAAATGATGTCAAAGCATGTATGCTATTATAATGGAGGGTGTTATGAACAATAATGAAACAATAACACTTGTAGTATACAAAAGTGGAAGCTCCCAGGAGCCGTGATGGGACTATTCTTATCAAGGGTTAGCTATCTACATAGAGCAAGGGACTATTGTTTCACCACAATGTTGTGTATTAAAAATAAGTGTAAAGTTGAGGAGTTTTACCTATGAGGTTGAAGATGGGTTACACACATTGTAGAAGACCAGGTTGAATGTGAAGAACTCCTTTTTTGCTTGAAAGAACTACCTGAAATACAAAACAAGACAACAAGATAACATTAAAAACATCGGTTCATGGATTTCAAAGAGGAGGATAGATATGAGAATTGGGGTGCTTCCTAAAAGGCTTTCAATCCAAATTTTAAGACAAAACAATGCTAATAAAGAAATTGAAATAGAGACTACTGTAGCTGTATAGTTTAGGTATCCTATAAAATCATAGTAAATTAAATCTAATCTAAATAAGTGTATACAAGACTAAATCTAAAGAGGGTGGTTAGATGTTTTAGGTATGTGGGTATGATGTAGTGCCCACTTCCCTTTGGCACCTTTTATTTCTGATCATGATACTGTAGACTATGACACACATTTTAATAGTTTTGATTTATTATGGTGTTAGATGTCAGATCCTAGATTATTGTTGAATTTTATTATATATAATACATGATGATTATTAGAGACACTCACATGTGGATGATGATATACTATTGACATGGATGTTTAATGGAATATATTCAGACATGTGATTTTGGAAATTATGAGTAAACCTAGAAAAGGAAAATTATTTGATGATGATATAGTTATCAATATAAATTGTAAATGATTTCGTTGATTGCCTTGGTGATTGTTGTGATTAATATGTATAGATTATTTTTTGATTTTACCATATATTCATTTTGGACGTTCCGATATGGCCATGAGGATGAAGGAGGTATTTTTGTTTTGCAGGTTTAAAATATCACAACGAACATCGGGGGGGATTGGAGACTAACCAAAGTGGAATTCTAGGTGAATTCGACAAGGTCACCATGACAACTTATTTTGTGTGTGTTGTATTTTGTTAAAGATTCCCATGGGGGGGATCATCTTTACATGTGACCATGGGTTTGTGTATTTTATTAATGTGTTTCTTTTATTTATTGTTGTATGTATTTTAATTGTAATGTGTTCTCTTCTTTTAATAAATTTATTGCGATAGATTACTGTGGAAAGCACATGTTTAAAATTTAAATAAATCAAATTGGGATATGGAAAGTAATTATTAGAGTTGTTGGTTGTTGTATTTAGTTTGTAAGTGATGTGTAAGTGGTGTAAGAGTATGTTTAAGTCAGATTTTAGAGTATGAAATACTCCACCTCCATGGAAATTCGAATTTGACCTTGGGGGCTGTTTTTGGAGACTTGTGGAACAGGTAAAACTTGTCCCATGCCTCTAAATTTATGTTACCAACCATACTTATGGTTGGGAAAGTGATTGATGATTTTTTTAATGCATTTTATTCATCTTGTGCATGTTTTTAATTACACTTTCTTACATTTTAATTGAATGGTTGTCCCTTGAGGTGTGGGCTATTTTTGAGTGTGCAAGTAACCTGTCATTCTTCACCCACCTCTTTATTGAGCCTTGTAGTTTGGAGTTTGTCTTTTGTGTTTGAATGTGAGAATATATGATGTGGCATCCTACATGGATCCACATCATCCTCTTCTTTCCCCCTTCTATATATTTGAAACTCTCTTCTTGTTTTGGGGGTTGTTGAAACATTTTGCATGCTTCCTTGGGAACATTTTTCTTGTGATTGGAACTCTTACTTTGGAGAAGCTTTGGTGAAGATTGTTGCTTGGTTGTTGAGCCTCTTTGCATTCATCCTTGGGGGAACATTTTTTTTTGTGATTAGATCTCTTGTTGATTTGGAGGAGATTGGAGAGCATTTTATATTTTGGCACTACTGTTTTGGGATTCTATTTTTTGACATTCAAATCTTGCTTTGTGGAGAAAATCATTCCATGGAGAGGTAGGAGTTTTTTCCTTATTTTATTGCTTTTATTTTCTTGTTGAGTTGTGTGTATGGAAAATGTTTTACTGCTTTTTTTGGCTGGTTGGGTAGACTTCCTTAGAGAAGGTGTAGGAGAAGGCTATGGGGAATCCATGTGGTGGGGTCATAAGGGAGTGCCATGGGCATAAAATTTTTTTGGAGGGAGTTTTAGGTTTGGGATCCACCATGGAAAAGAAATATCTTGCATTTATTACTTGTGGGGGGGAGGGGTATAAGGGAAAATTTGTGGGGGGGGGCATAAGGAGGGGTTAGGAGGCATAAGGTTTATGGGATATGATATGTTATATTGGTGGTATGATTATACGTGGATGCCCAATTCCTAATTGGGAGGAATAAGTAGCTTCCCCCATAGTCCTTGCTCCTTTGGCTTGCAAGATCAAGCCTAAGTTCTGCTTTGAAATGTTTCTAAATGCAGTTGTGAACTACTGTTTGTTTTTGTGTTTCATTGTGTTACAAAAAGAAATGAGTGTGTGAAAGAATGTTGTGTTGTGGAAGCTAGTTGTTTCCATGGTTGAATTACACCTTTTATTGTATCTTAGTTGGGACTTGGGGGCCAATGATGAAGGAAGGCTTCTCCTTTCATTGGATGTCTTGGTTGGGTGGAGAGCATTGCCTTTCCCCCTCTTTTGTTGTGATCAAATTAGAAGAAAATGGAAGTTGCATGTTGTTGTCTTGGAGTAAAAGAAAAGTGCAGTTTGACAGTCCCTTATGGAGATAGATTCATTGTAACCCTTTCCCACTTGTTGTGGATGAAATTGTATCATGTATCTGTGAAGGAAGGATGTGTGAAACTTGATTATGAAGTTAGATATTGGAATTATGAAAGACATGTACATTCTGTATTATTGTTGGCAAGAAATAGAAATTTGTAGTTTCATTCAAGGAATGGAATAGGTAAAGATGTATCTCATTTTGATTTAATAAAGATTGCAAGTTCATCTCTCATTGCATTGTTGGGTGAATTGGAATGTTAAATTGTGATTAGAATCACTATTTTGGAAAATGAAAGAAGAAGAAATACATATTGGGGAATTATATTGTATTGGTTCTCTTATGAAAATTATTAAAGTGGAAATCAAAATTAAAATTTCACTTTGAAATGGTTTACTTCTAAATAACGGAATGTATTGGACTAGTTTAGGAATGAAGTGCCATATTTGTAGGATGAATTTGATAAACAAACTTCAAGAAATAAATCTCTGTTATAAACCTTAAACTGGCAATTAATTTTAATAAAAATGCACAGTTTGGACTAGCACTTAAAAATCAACTTGGAAACCTTAAACTTTACCATGATATATTAGTAATGTCCTCAATTGACAAAGAAGATTTAAGAGAATATCTTGAATCATTGCAAAATTGAGCTTAATCTCTTCCTCAACCATTTTCTGTCATTTGTCGGAAAAATTCAATTTTGAATCAATTGAGCAAATTAACTTTCCTAAAACACTCTAAACCCTCCCTAGATCAATCCTCCATGTCTGTTTGACATGTTGAGTGAAGGAGGAGACCAAATTTAACCAAATTAAGAAGTTTAAAATTGCCAATTCACTATTTATAAGCCTACAAATCCTTTTTGCAAAATTTACCCTTAAAAAACTTATCAAAATGTAAAATGTATGTTTCTAATGCAAAGAGGCCATTGAGAGATTTCCAAAAAGTCCTCATTTTCCCAAAACTGAGCTTCCTAGCAAAATTTATGGCACTTTGAATTTTTTGTGCCTTGGCGGGAAAATTTGGGAAAATTTTCCCTAGTGGGCCTGCAACCCAAACATTTCCCGTCATTTTGCCTTAGAAAAGTTTTTGAAAAAAAAAATGGTTTGGAAAAATTTTACCTTTTTCCTCCACTGGCCCATAGCCAATCAAAGGGAACCACATGTCCTCTTGGGGCTATGGCGGAGGCGCGACTTCCTTTTTAACCCTTAGCCTTTTGAAATTTTGGGGAAAAATTTCCATCTTATCCCTATCGGCCCACAGCCAATGAGAGGGTACCACATGGCACCTTCGGGTGGTAGCGGGGAGGGAGGACCCCTTTAATTTATTTGGTTTTTGGCCTTGGGAAAATTGTAACAAGATTCCCTCACAGCCTCACAACAACGCCCCCACTCCAAGATTTTCTTCTTCCACAAGCGCGTGGATTCACACGTTCCTT
Organism: Taxus chinensis; assembly: GCA_019776745.2. Lineage (NCBI taxonomy): Eukaryota > Viridiplantae > Streptophyta > Pinopsida > Cupressales > Taxaceae > Taxus > Taxus chinensis. The sequence goes on from CM034150.1 coordinate 287,507,660, forward strand.
TCTCCCTTTTGTCCTTCGTAAGGCGTAATGCGCTAAATCTCCCAACCGCTCCATGCCCCTCTTTCTCTCTACTCCCTGTGCCTAACCTTAGAGTGCCACACATCCCCAAGTAGACTCGTGGGTGCATGAGCACTGGTTTTTTTTTTCCTCTTCCTTGGGTGAAGCACCCCGAATCCTTCCATCATTCCACCCTTCCCTTTTCCCCAACATTGTCTCTGAGGCCATCACGTGTCCACTAGAGACCCACAGAGGCATGGAAGAAATTTTTTATTTATGCCCACGTGATGGTATAAATTCCTCAAGCCTCCTCACGACCCGCCAACCTATTGGAGGTGCTTTCCCCTCCTCTAGACATGTGTGCCCTTGGGGAAAATTCGACCCAAGAACTCCGCCCGCTCATATCTTGAGTTCTGTAAGGAGTTAGGATGACTTGTTTATATCATTGGAAAGGTGAGAAAATTTCCTATCCATTAGGAATGGTTTAGGGAAATTTTGGAAGCATTAAGAAGTGGAAAAATCCAATTGAAAATTTGATTTTATTAGAGAGTTAGGTATGGGAGCAAATTTCTCCCTGAACCTAACTAAAACTTGTAGCCCTAAGTTTTGGACCTTGTGACCTTTGAGAATTGTTAATAAAAGAGAAAATTGTTCTTGTGGATTTAAGTTGTTCTAGAATCTGTTAGTGGTAGTTACTGCCTAGCAACGTGGGGGTAGACACTCTCAATCAAGTGCTAGGAGTGGGGTAAGTGAGACCTTGCTCTATTGACTTTATTTATGTATTCTTTCCCTCACTTTAATTTAAACCCTTATCTTGTCTTGATCTGGTGGAAAGTAATTACCTTGGGTATTTAATTGTTTTGGGTCCCTTAACCCTAAAATTTAATCAGGGAATATTTAGCTAAAATGTCAATGAAATCAGTAATTAAATTAATCCCTAGAGATATTTGAGCTAGGGTGGACCTATTGCACTTGTTACTCTATAATGAGAAATTAATAAATTATTATAATGGGAAAAATTATCAGTTGAATATAATTGTCTTCGAGACTTTGGTTGTTAACTCCAAATCAAAAAAAATTATTCCATAATTTTCTAGCTAAACCTAGGTTTTTCATGGGTCTCAAGTGGGTTGTTTTAACCAGGCATTACATATGATAGAGGATGTTAGGGAAGTCTAGGTGAGATTATAGGAAGCTTTGAGAGGTTTTGGGTAGGTAAATTATCTTACTGATCTGGGATAAATGACCAGTCACAGAGACTGGTATTGGTTAGGTGACCAATGTCGGTACCTGGTAATGACCGATGCTGGTTGGGTGACCTGTCTCGGTAGGGGAGATTGGGTAAAATGATTAAAATGGGGTTATTTTAGGCTCTCTATCTAATCACATATTGTTGAGGAGGGCTTAGGCATGGTAGTAGGATTTATGTGAGGACTCAGCAAGGGTGAGAGAGGTGATTAGAGGATAAAAATGGTTCAGTTTGGTAGGGTATTTGGTAGATGGGTGACAAATGATATTCAGATGATAAAAGAGTTGGGCAACAGAATAGGATGAGAGATCTACAACCAAAATAAAAACTAACAAAAAAGGTTAATATATTTATATAAAGACATGTAGATCAGTAAATGGTGGTGGTTTATCGATGTTCATAGAATAAATGGGTTTGGGTCCAGTGCAGTGGAAACGAAGCATGTGTGCTTCCCTATGAATGATCTGAGGCTGAGGAGCAAGAGGCTGGTTGCTGGTGAAGAACTGGAATGCTCTAGTTTTTCATTTAATTGTTTGGATGCTTGAGAGTTAAGAATGTAAGAATGTCAAAAACTAAGATTCAGGAACCCAGGTAGAGGATTTGAAATCCTTAGTTAAGGGAATTGACGACGGTTAGGTGACCAGTGTGGACTGAAGAATAATCAGAATTGGCTAGGGAGAAAAGGTCATACTTTGCCAAAAATAACCTTTTCTTCCCAATTTTGGTGTGATTCATAATTGATTCCATGTCAATAATGTGGAATGACACTAAATGGATTAGGCATTTGGTTGGAGGAATGATAGGTAATTAAGGTTAGGGTTAGAATGAGTCCTAGTTAGTTAAGGGGAGTGGGGACATAGTATAAGTTAATTAATAGGATTGGAATAGGTATAGGATGAGGTGGAGAGATGAGGTGGCTAGGTTAGGTGGAAAAATTAAATTAATAATGATGTGAGGAGGGGTCATGGTTAGATGTATGTTAATCGAAGGGGACTTAGCAGAGTTTGACCTAATTTGGGTGTCTACATTTTCTCCTTTTTGTTGCATAGCTTGTATTGATAAGCAATGATGACAAAAATAGGAGGTGGTTTCCCCCGGTATGGGTGAAGGTTAGGTTTCCCTAGGTATGGGTGGGGGTGATCCCCCTCAAACAAGGAATTAATGAAGTAGCAGGTAGAATCGGTGATGGATTTGAACTGATCAAGTAGTAGGAAGAATCAGTGATGGGTTTGATAAAGTGGTAGGTGATGAAAAAGGTGGTAAGGTGTGGGTGTAGGTAATGGTGATATCGATGTGGTTAATAGGTGGGGGTGTTTAAGTGCATGCAAACATGTAGAATGTGATAAAGCACTAGGTCGAAGAGCTTACAAACTTTACATCATCAAAGGTCGAAATTTTATCCAAACAAGGTTGATGTGGTCTAGGTATCCAAGGTATAAGATATGGTCATGGGAACACAATGAGGCTAGGTGTAAGAATGGGCATTAGGTTTGTTACAAAGTACCTAAAGGTTTTGTCTAGTCAAGATAAACATCATGACATAAGGCAATGAAAGGTTAGTAGGCTAAACAACACGAGTAGCATCAACACAAGGTACAATGAGGAAATAAATTCAAGTTTCCAATGGGTGAGCTTGGGATGGGTGTATAGGTAAGGCCATGGGTAAGGCCAAGGTGTAGGAAAAAATGTGCCCTTACGTACACATAGGTAGGGGTTAGGTGATAAGGTGAGTAGGTGAGCATGTAGGGTTGGGGTAAGGCTTAGGTGGTAAGAAAATGACATCATGCATAAAAAATTAGGTAAATTATGTATAATTGGTTTATGTAAGGTGACCAATACCATTTGAAGGGGAACTAATGCCGGTAAGTGTGACCAAAGCCGGTCACCTAGGGAATTATCCGAATGACTTCGGTTAGGTAAATTTGGGTTTAAAATATAAAATCCACATGAAAAAGATTCATTTTTGCATTTGATGTGGTTGAAAATGACAAAGAGAGAAGTTTGACGAGAAAAATGACATGGAGGGTGAGAAAGAGATGATTTCGCAAGATTTTATTGGTTGGAGGAGTTAAGTTTGTGAGCCCACAAGATCTACCTGAGTGATTGGATTGGTTGAGAGATGAGAGATTGAATTAGACATGACAGAGGCTGGAGAGGGTACAAGAGGAGCTCCCATGTAGAGATTTGACATCCCACCATGTACACGAAGCTGAGTAGAGGTCGGATTCAAGCTCCATTTTTGTTTTGGGTAAAAACTAAGGTAGAAAAAGTTAAAAATTTGGAGTTGGAAATTGAATTGGTATTTTGGTTTAAATTGGGTGAAATTGGGCATGGGTAAGGTGAAATGTAGTCCAATTAGGTGGTAAACTAAATGTAAATAAAAATGAGGGTGATTTGGGTGGGTAGTTAAGGTGTTTAAGTTAATTTTTTAAAAATGGGGATGTGAGGGTTCGGCCCTAGGGCCAAAATAGTAACCAACGTTGGTCATTTATCAGTCATCATTGATAGGCTAGCCAATGTTGGAAAGTTTGAAGGGGGGCCGATATCAATTAGGGTGAGCGATGCCAGTCACTATGAAAATTGACTAGGTTTGAAAAAGGTAAATTGGGAAGGCGGAAAGTTAAGGGAAGGGTGGGTTAGGGGTAGTTTATGTAGGAATGGATGGGTGAGGGTTAATTCAAGTAGGAATAGATGGGTTAGGGTAAGAGGCTGGGTGAGTTAGGGTTATTTAGGTAGGTATGGGTGATTTATGTTTGATCTAGGGTACGAATGGGTGGGTTAGGGTTAATCTAAGGTAGGAATGGATGGGTTAGGGTAGGCAGGGAGAAATGAGAATGTGTAGGAAAAAATCAAAGGTATAGGTCAATAATGTAGGATGGGCACAAGATAGATGTGGTAAGTTAGGGAAATAGGTGAAGCGGGGAATGGAATGAAACAAAAAAAGTATAGATGTTTAGGCTAGATAGAATATACATTAGGAAAGTAGGTTGGGTAAATATGGGTAGGATAGGAAAGGCGTAGGTAAGTATTGGGCTAGGTAGGGTCAAATAAATGATTGAAAGGGATAATTGATTGACATGTTTGAATGGTGATGATGCAGGCGAGACAATAGTTGGCGATGAGAGATATACTGCCACCCCTTTTATTACAGATGTAACCTAGCATTAGAGAGGATGAGTGGGTTCACATGAGGGATGTTGTTCTAGGCGCTATTAGGTAGTATAGGAGGACAGTCTGAGATCACAAGATGATATTCTCTCTCATCGATAGATGGGATCTAACGACCAACACATTCCACTTACCTATTGGTGAGATGACCTTTACTTTGGAGGATGTTTACCAGATTCTAAGACTATCTATTATTCTAGAGCCACTATATCAAATTTCTTTAGATGATTCATTCAATCCTATGGCTACGCTTTTTGGAGATTCCATGAGAGAGTTTTCTTATCATAGTGTGAGAGTTAGCTATGGTGATATGTTTGTCACACATCGATAGGAGACCTGACTTGTGGTGTTGATGATGGTGGGGATTAGTTTTTTTTCACTCTTAGACTCAGAAGGTTGGAGATTTCCATTGGAATTGATGAGGGTATTGGAGGACATGATTGAGGAGAGAGTTTTTTTGTATGGGCACCAGTGCACCTAGTATAAATTTATTGGGAGTTTTGAGCCTATAGGAGGATTTGGCAGTTTAGTGTGTGTTACACCTATCTTCTTCAGTGTTGGGCCTACGATCACATAGTGTGTCTACATCCACGAGGCCTTCTACCACAATACTTACATAGAGGAGTCTCAAGAGATAGCTATGGGAGGTGGGTACCAATAGGGGCACATATGAGAAGGGATGAGGCATCACGAGATGTGACATATTACTGACGTATATTAGAGGGCCTATTTACACTTGATATTTTTTTGGCGACCCCATGTAGATTTCCTTTTATATGGAGGCATGGCAGAGGATCTAGCATGATTATAGCTAGTTTGATAGATACAAGGATAGTGACTTGGGGAGCATGAGATGATACCAATTAACTGAGTCAGATACCCGTTTGGGTTATAGTAGGATGTGCCTCCATGTAATGTCTCTACCATGGTTGATATCCATGATGACTGCTATAATTGAAGTTGAAAATTTTGATATGTGATTCTTGTTGAAGACAATGTACTCTCATGAGATAAGTAATCAGGTTTGTTGTAGATGATATGTTTATATTCTAAAAATGAATACAATCATGCCATGTCAATTTTGAATTTAAAATGAATTATTTCATTTTTTCTTATGTTGAATATTCAATGCATGTGGATAGAAGAAATAAATTTAGTATAAACTCGTTCAAATCCTATTTCACATTTGAACTTGTGCTTTAGTGTATTTAATTTATGATGCAATATAGCCATACCTTGGATCAATTTCAGTGATCTAAGGCATGCTTTTGATTTTATGACGTTTAGGTCATTTGACCAAGTTGGGAAGAATTTTGGATTTCTGAACCTAGGCTGCCACGGGATCACATGTGACATCTTTTTGATACACCCTTTATAGTGATCGAAGAATGTCATGTTTATTCATCATAAGGTAATTTTTATGATTGGTTTTATGGACCTAATTTAATCTAAGTTCCTATTATTAATATCTTATCCTATGTTTAAGCTAAGGTGATTTTATTATTGTGGTTTATTATTTGGAAGGAGGTAATCCTAAGTCTTGATACTAGTTATTATAAGACTAAATAAGAAATTATACCTAAGGACCTAAGTTAGGTTTATAAGATAATATTATTTAAACCTACCCTAAAGGAATTGGCTAGCTGAAAGGGGGTGGCATGTATGGAAAGTGGAAGGGTGTAGGTGGCACCAATTCCTAAGGAATTTAAAATATTTGAATGAGTAATTAAATACTCGGTTACCACCAATTTTGGCGAATGCATGGAAATTAAGGTAAGGATGAGTTGTCAACTCTACTAATTTCATTTACATGGAGTTTTAACTTTTAGTTTTAACCAACACGGATTTGGTGATGGCAAGGATGTAGGAGAGGACTCTTTCATTCATGTTGGCAATTAATGTTCTTGACAAAAGTGAAAACCTCCTGGGAAATAGGAGAAGGTTGGAGGAATAAACATTTTTTGGTTTTTATTGTTTCATTTGGATTTTGGGAGCTTTAAATCTCTACATGTGGTTTTTCATTCTTTTGAACCTCCAATTTGAATATGTGTATGATTAATCTCACCTTGCATGGTAGAAATAATAAAGAAATCAGAACATGGAAGCTATAAGAAGGAAGTGAGGAGAGTTTCAGAGGCTTGGTTTTGGTTTTTTCATGGAAATCTTGCAGTAGAGGTTTTCATGAAGGATCAAGGCCATAAAAAGGAGACAAGAGAACTTCCAAGCATGATAGGCCCTATCTCATTAAATCTTTTTATTTTACTTAAGTGTTTTCATTGAAAGAAATATGCTCTTTTATGAAATCATTCCTAGTTTTTGTTGTTTGTGCTTAGTTTTACTTATTACTTCTTCAATGACATTTCTCGATAATGGTTTCTTGTGGATGCAATGTGATGCTATGTATATAGTGATTTATCATGATTGTACTCTTATTTATTTGAAGCACTCAACTGTTATTGAACTGGGTTGTGTTTATTTATTATATTCACCATAAGAATGGGATTATAACTAATTTTCAGTTCCATTAGATAAACCTTTGTTTAGGAGGCAGTATCATTCGTGGATGTTTGAACTGCAAAGGTATGCCTATTGGGAGTCCTCGTTTCATTTCTTTTTAGTTGTTGAGTTTAGTGACTAACCATCCTAGGATTTTTAGTTTGCTTTAAGTAAGATCTTGTTGATCCTTATTAGGCATACATGAAGATTGTAATAGGCACTAGAAGTGCATTTTATGAGAGGGTAACTGCTGTAGTTTTCTATCTGAATTTCTTTATTTTGATTTTAGTTATAACCCTTCACAGGTGGACCTATTTAGTTACAGATACTGGTAATAATATCTCTTTCACATTTGTCGTGATAACGTTTAATGATTACCCTTTCGGGTTGGCTTGAGAAATGAATAAATTCTAGTTTGAATTGTTCCAAACCATGGCATAACTTTAAAATGGTCTTATGTGAAATTATAGTCTGCTTAAAATGTATTTATTTCTTGTTAGGTAGTACTCATCATTGTTTGTGTACTCTCTTCAAGTTAGTTCATGTACAGAACTTGATTGAAATTTTGAGAAAGTCTTGGGTTGTTATACTTTTAACTTGGGTTTGTTTTCTTTTATTATTGTGCTCCCTTGTGGAAATTTAGGATCTATAAGTGTATATGGAAATTTTGTTAAGTTACAAATCATGTTATCTGTAACAAGATTCATATTGGAACATCTTGTTTCTCTTGATGATGGTTGTAGGTTTGATGGAGTCTTTTAAACTGTCTCCTTGAGACTATTTTGGCATCTTTAGTTTTTTTAATAGTTGAATGATGTTATTTTCATATGTAAGCTATTTTTTTGTAGATTGATAATGTTATGTCTACACTGATAAATATAAGTTAGTTAATATTCTTTGATCTTGGGGTTGGTATTTTGAGTAAGATAATAATCTTGTGTGTTACTTGTAAAATTGATCTTTGTCTTTCACCATTTGTATCTTATGAAAATAATGAATATTCAGAGGTGATATTTTTATATGCAAGGATTGTGATAACTTTGTATTGTTCGATTGAATTTTGAACTTAGTTGGAAAGCTAGGTTCTCAAGGAACTGTTACCATTGGTTAAGTTTTTTTGTTGGGGGATAGTACCAAATCTCTTATGTGGTTATAACCATTCTTACCTATGATGTTTGATTAGTTCTTGATCAACATAATCCTTTGAATATGAGCATATTTTTGGCTAGGAAAGTTTGTTGGAAAGGGAGTTATTCAAGTTGTTTTTTTATCATTCAAGCTTATTAGTAGGTTGTTAATATTTTGAATATTAAAAATAGCATACTGTTTTTATAAAGGTAGTATGATTAGATCAATTCATTTCTTCTTGAATAATAAGAACTGGTTGAGTTTTGTGGAACTTAGGTTGGAAACTAAATTGAGAAGTTAAACTTTAGGATAAGAATTTTCCTTACTTATTTCTTAATTAGTTGTTATTTAGATGATTATCATGTTGTAATGAGTTTCATAACCATGTTCGAGATAGAATTAATTATGTTGGTTTAATTAGTTTTTTCTTGAACATTGTTTCATGTAGATTATATGACTTCTCTCTTTTTATTTTATGTAATCTTAGAGAAATTATTTTTGGTTGATCTTATTTTTGTATTTGGAAACTTTTTCATTAACATCGGGGTTCTTTTTGTGAAACAATTAGATAAAATCATTTTTTTTCCGTTATAGTGTTTATCATGCTCAGTTCTTGTGAGCTAACTCATGCTAACAATTTTCCAGATGGAATTCGTAAAAGATGAAACGAGAAAGAGTTATAGAAAGTTACATTTATTTTACTAAAGAAATTATCTCTTCATTGTGATGTCTACTTATTGAAATTTAATTGAAATGTACTTTTGTTGGGAAAAATTAATCTAGAAGATGTATTAAAACTAGTTTTATATTGATGGAAAGACATTTGTGTAAATCTTTGAAATACTTCCTAAGTTTAGAGAGTAGTGAAATATCTTTTCGATAAATGAATTGCTTTGGTAAATATGTTGATTGCTGATTTACTTATGATACCTTCACGACATAATTTTCTATAATATTACTAGATAATATCGTGCATGATGGGGCTATATAGATATATGTAATATGGGATTATGAAACTTAATAGATTATATGATATATAAAGCTTCTAGAATTAAGGATCTATACTTATAATTTGATTCATTTCACTTGGTAAGAGAACAACTAAGTTGATAATCATTAGTAGATCCTTTAATGGTAAAGGGAATATGGATTGTTTATATAAATGTGTGTGGCTTCTTATTGTTAAACTAAGCCATATGTTTTCTGATTTCAATAATAGAACTTCATTCCTTAATAGAGAAAGAAAAGGATGATTTCCTTTGTAATTAAATAATGAGTTATGTATGTATGATATCTTTTTAAATGTTTATGAGTAAATCATAATGATGATTAGTTGTATGTTCCTTATCTGATATCAATATTCTGAAGCATGGATGCTTAGAAGGGTTATTAGAAATATTTAGACTTATGATATTCCGAAGTCTAATGTATAAGTTTTCGAATAAGATTGTTACAATGTTAACTATAGTGAGAAAACTTAATGACCTTACTTTTCTAATATCGAATTCTGACATATCAATATATGAAAATAAATAGTTAAGATTAAGATAAACATAGGCATGAATTCAGATTAAGCAGGAATGCATATTTTATCTACATACCTTTCTCTCAAGTAAAATACACCTCGTACCCTTCTTTGGGGTAAATTGTGCTTAGTGGACCCTTAAGTGTGTTTTTATCGTTAAAATATTTAAGATAATAATTATTGGGTTAATAATCTAATATTATTAAGTATTTTAGTTTCATTGAGGAAACTTAGTTGGATTTTGTAACATAGTGACTGCAGTAGAGTACCTTCATAATAACACGAGTCATTACGAGGAAACTATGACACAACCTGCTATGCTACAACACTCCACTTAGTTCAATTAACTCAATGGACATAAGTGAAATTTTGGTCCATGGTTCTACTCTAAACAGAGATAGAAACATGGATTAGTGTAGTGGTCAAATCATGTTGACTTAGGGTAACTAGACACACCCAATTGACAAAATTCAATTGAGTATGTCTATGTATCCTTAGTCACCATGAGTAGTCTTCCATACTAATACATGTATCTACCCATGTTTAGAGTGAAACTTTGATTCAGATTTAGATTGACAGTACTCAAGGATGACCAGTCTAGATAATAATACAAGTGTGGTGAAGGAAATATCCATTTCGACAAGTATGTCATCTTGGAATGTAAACATGGCAGACATGTTTAAAACTTTGGACTAAGTATCACAAATTTTTGGTTGCATTGTTCTATGTCACCTACTCTAAGATATGGGATTTCAGATGAATATCGATAACTGATATTCAGATAGGCTTCTTAGACAGAACACTTGGATGCCCCTAAAATGGTAAAGGAACCAAGTATACTTAGTATACACTTAAACAAGTTAACATGAGAGATTAATTTACTACTGAGTTATGGAATGAGAGATCAGTGTTTCACTGAGTCATTATAGCTGCATATGGTTTTCTATTATGTGATGGATTGGAAATGGAATGTGTGTTCTGGATTATATTAATTTAGAATAGAGAACATTATGTAAAAAAAATCCTTGTTTCTAAGTCTTAAAAAGTGGATGTTACATTCCACCCTTTCCATAGTACCATAGTGACAACGTGGAGAGACCATTATCTCTACCACATCCAGAAAATCCCACAGGGTAGGAGGAGCATGTTGTCGATAGGTGGATTGATGATGCAGGCATGCCTTACAGTTATAGTAGTTAGTAGATAACCCAACAACAAGAATCACCATTGAGTCTAGGATAGTTGAACCTGGCTACTATTATAGTACATAGGGACAAGTTTTAGGGGTAGGTGACATATTTATAGTTATAACTAGCTCATGCATAGGTGGCCACCTTATAGGGATAGCTAGCACAATCCTAGGCATAGGCGCAAGCAAAGGATCTGACACAGCCACCGACAGGGGATGGGGGGTAAGTTGTAGGACTACAGGCTCAGATGACTACTTTATTGGCACATATGGCCACATTACAGGCACAACTAGCAACTACATATGCACCGATAGTGATACAGGGTCTTGTTGTATAGGAACAGGCACTATGATAGGGTCTTGTTTCACAGGAAACAATACAGGGGCTGCTAGTATAGGGACATAGGCCATTATTACTAGGATAGGGTCAACATGTTAGAGTTAGAGCGATGACACCTCCCTAGGTGATATTCATGGATAGGTATAGAGATGCTATGCTTGAGGGAAGGTATTATTAGGATCAGATTACATATGTTGGTCTCCAAGTTTTTTCATATATCACGTACAAATCTCAATAAACAACCGATATGAGGACTAACTAATAGACTTATAGTACCAGTAGCTTTGGGAGCCACAGGTCTCATGGATAGGGTCAACGAGAGATGACTAGTGCTCGGAGACAAATCCCAGATGAGGGTATAGGAGATAGAAGTAGAAGTGTTGGCCCTTCATAGAGATGATATGAAAATCATAAAGATGTTATTTTTTATTTTGATTTTTGATGTATATACCGACCTACGTGCCACAGAGGTGAGATGTATATGATAGATTTTGAGAGACTCATTATTATATTTGTGTATACATGTATTAACACACATACATTCCAATTATATAGTTGATGATGATATTTACATATGATGTGTTTGATTTTATTTCCATTATATTGTTATCATGGAAACTAGATTTGTAGGCATGGTTTGGATGATGTATGTTGTGAATGATGCATTTGATTTCCATTATATTGATGTCATGGAAATTAGTTGTAGGCATGGTTGATTTTATGGTTTGTTTTAATGTCCAAGTTATTGGTTTTATAAAAATTAGATGAGAGGCATGGTTCTGGTATGGTTTGTTTTGATTTGATTGAATGGTTTAATTTCCAATGTATTGAGGTTTTGGAAATTAAATGATTAGGCATGGTTTGGTTGATGAGGTTTTTAGCTTTGGTAGAAATAAGAGGAATGGAATTTACCCATTTTGTGTAGTATTTATTCACTGTGATGATCCATTGATGACGTCGAGAAGAATGAGGGTTAATCTCGCTGATGAGATACAAACCCCATTGAGAGAAAGCCCAAAATTCTTTGGCAACTAGTAAGGCATGAATAGGGGTATGATGAAGATTAACATGATGTTGTCACTTCACACAATGTTTCATGTATTCAAAAAATTATTGGTTAAGGGTTGGCCAATAATAACTGAGGTGAAGGATGCGTTTAGCAATGGTGAGGCCACTAAATTGTCCACTACAAATCTTGTCATGGATTTATTTAATTGTGGTACTCATATTTAGGAGAAGTTTGAATGGTGACATATAATCACACAATTGTGTTGAGTTGTTGGTACTTAAAATAGGCAAGTTAAAGGAAAGTGGAACTCAATGGACAATCATATAAGTGACATAAAGTTATGTATTACTTTATTCAACAATAAAATGATCGAAGATGTAAGGAATTAAGGGGATTAGGTTCAAGCTTACCCTCAAGAGAAGATAAAAAATAAGCTCTTGATACGTAAGTATGTGTAACGATGTAGGGTCCAAGCTAATTAGGAGAAAACTTGCCTCGTTTACTTTTCTCCACTTCTGTTACATTTTGATTTTCCTTGAGGAAAAGGTCACTAATTGTGAAGGTTCGTTCATGAACACATTTTCCATAGGCTTGTTTTATGTGTTTTTGGTAGAGTTGGAGATGTTCTGGAGAATTTAGATGGTGTTCATCTAGTATCTAAAGTTGTGCCAAATGTTCTTGGTCAAAATCATCATCATAAATCATATCTTAGAGTGATATACAAAAAGATGGAATTTGGACTTCGAGAGGCAGGATGACCTTTGTACCGTAGACAAAAGATAAAGGTGTGGCATTGGTAGAGGTATGAATACTAGTATAATAAGCCCATAAGGTGAAAGGAATGTGTGTATGAAAATCCTTACCAGTATCATCGATGAATTTCATAAGAATTTGATTGAGGGTTTTGTTAGATGATTTGGCTTGGCCATTTTCCTATGGGTAATAGGGTGAAAATAAATTGAGTTGAATGCCAATATTGTCACACAGTTTACGAAGGGTTTTAATTTTGAATTATTTTCCATTATTAGTGATAAGGCGACGAGGAACAAAAAATTGACAAATGATATGATGATTGATGAATTTCATGATATTTTTAGCTTTGGTAGAAATGAGAGGAACACACTTTACCCATTTTGTGTAGTATTTGGTCACTGTGATGATCCATTGATGAAGTTGAGAATAATGAGGGTTAATCTCTTTGATGAGATGAAAACCCCATTGAGAGAAAGGCCAAAATTCTTTGGCGACTAGTAAGGCATGACTAGGGGTATGATGAAGATTAGCATGTTGTTGACACTTCACACAATATTTCACATATTTAAAGCAGTCTTGGTTAATGGTTGGTGAGTAATAGCCGAGGAGAAGGATATGTTTAGCAATGGCGAGGCCACTGAAATGTCCACCATAAATCCCATCATGGATTCATTTAATTGTGTACAAAATTTCAGAACTGGTTAGGTATCGTAGGAGGATACTGTCAAAGCTATGTTTGTAGAGAATACTCCCCATGACGAAGTAATGAGAGAAAAAAATTTGGAAGGATTTTTGTCCATTGTGAGTGAGATCTAGAGGTAGAATTAAAAATGTGAGGTAGTTAGTGAATTTCTTATACCAAAAGTTGTATGGGTTGGTTTCGATTCTTCCCACAAAATTGACACTGCATATAAGATAAGAGGGTGAATGTAACTGTTGTACTGTGATAAATATTTTAGAGTCTAAAGGTGAGGCAATTATTTGTGAGGAGAGAAAAACCATGTTATCCATGAATTTGTTAGTGGATCACAGAGTGTTTTGAATGAGGTAAGTGTCAAATGTGGTCAAAAGTATGTTGACATGATGTTTATTCTTTTGAAGGCCCTCATTACGACATTAGTATAAAAATTTGACTTGGTTCACAACTAGTTGGGATTTGAAAAAAATATTAATGGATTTAACATCTAAGGCTACGGCAGTCTGAAAACCCAAGACAAGTTCTTCATACTCAGTGATGTTGTTGGTGCAATTAAAGTCAAGTTTAAAGATAGTGGCATAGGCTTGTGTACGCACCAAAAGGTACATGTGCTATATTATCGAAAAATGGTGAAAAAAGTCCCCAATGATGATTCACATCATCTTAGAATATGTTCAATCTCCAAAACTCATCTGTAGTGTATTTTTGTAATGTAGACATCCTTACATAGATTTTCCACACTTTTTCTAGTTTCCCACTTTGTTTTGTACATTTTTTGGCCATTAGTGCTATGATTGCCACCCAGGTAGGGCAGCGGTGCTATCCTCTTTTTCTATATTTTGTCGTGCATGTTTTTAACATGCAACGATTCACTTAACTTCACTTTTAGGGCACGTTTATGATCCAATTTGTCTAAAAATAGTTTTTATTGATTGGTTAACCTTCTCTTCTATTTTTGCATGTGCTTTAGTTAGTTAGAACCACCTCTTCTTTCCTTGTGCATAAAGGAACATCCCAGCCCCAATTATTATATATTCCATGCTTGTGTTCAAGTAAAATTCCTGAGTATTTTTGTGTATCTTTCATAGTATTACTACCACAATCCAATTAGGAATTGCATAGCTAAGCTCAGATCTCTTGTGTTATCTCTCTTCTACTTGCATTACAACCAGACTGCCTTCAAGATACCATTGCTCAAATGTCTTCTTCTATGTTCTTTTGCATTCCCAATACCTTCAACTCGTATGAACACATAAAGAAAGAAAAGAACAAACTAAGGGGAAACACACAAATAAAACTGGATTTTCCAAAGCTCTTATTTATCCAGGTTGGAATTACTTGTTTGTTTGCTTCATTTTCCAAAATGTTAATTTTGAATCGCTAGTTTCAATTGCATATCGAATAGAGTAGTAAAATTTTTCATTTAATTGATTAGGCAATTACAAGTAGATCAAATCATTAGAAAGTTTTCTCTTTGACATTACTAGGGAAGTTATGGGGAACAATAACTCTTTTAGGGTCATGATTTGTTCTTCACCTTTGAGGTAGGGTTTGAAGGGTTTTGATTAGATTAGGTTATTTTTTTAAAATTTAGATTCATGCATTCACACAAGTAACCATCTACATCTAGTTGATTACTTGTCTTTAGTTTGTTTATTAGATTAGAACACATTTCTTAAAAACTAGAAAAGATCAAAAACATTTACTTTTGTTAAATTAGTTTACTTTCATTGTTTTCTCTCTGATATATTGTGAAAATGCCAAAAAAATAGATTATATTTCCTTTTATAGTTAGTTTGTTTTATCAAGATCATTTGAATTTCATTCTACATGACCAACAACGACCCACAACAGGAAAAGACATACAATTGTGATCCTTTGGTCCCACAACCCAACAGGCTGAAGTTGATAATAGATATTAATACAAGTTTACATTTGACAATCTTATACACACCTACTACATTCTATGAGAAAATAGAACAACTAAACACACTAAACATTTTTGTTAATCAAGCCTATGATTATTGGACTAATCCTAGAAATAGGGTTTGATTACACACATGACCACAATAGGACCACACCCTTAATGAGTTTCTAGTTATGATCCTAAGGTCCCACAACCAAATGAGCCTACTAACTAATTATATATAGACACTAGTTTACGTGCATCATTATTTATATCATCACCACTTCCACCCTTTCACAAATTTCATTATTGAACATAGAAGTCGATCAAGATAAGACCTTCTGGACCAGACTTGAAAATCTTCCATAGTTCCTATGAATTCATTATGCATAAAATTCTTACTTCCATGACCTTGTCTGGAAACCTATATAAGGTCCCCGCAGGTTACTTTCCATGTGTTCAAAAACCAGTGAAAAGAATCTCGATAGAGCTTGATATTGATTGGAGTCTCAGAGTAGCTATCATATCAGATCGATCACTCATGCCACTTCAAGTTAGGAGAGCATTCTTTTCCTTATATTCATAGATCCCGTTATTGTGTGTTAAAGATATAAGGTTAGATCATTAGATTTTCCACCATCACCCCACATACACAATCATTTATAATCTACACCGGTTGTCTTGGCATGACCTCGGGAAGTCGGGTGTGAAGAAGGTCACGTGTTGATTTTCTTTCATACACATTAGTGAACCCAATGTGAAGAGCTAGTCTATAAGCATTTCCACTTTCTTTATCCATCCTTTATTCTTTGGGTATTATTAGACCCCCCAAATATGTTGGGATATGATGAGTACGGTCAACCCATCTCAGGTTCTGACATGTACAACTACCAAAAAATTATACCACAAGAATCATTTTCACTCTTAACTTAGGAAGAAAACCGATCAACTTCCCAAAATCCTCTTCTTTAAGGAACCAACGTTGGTTCCTCTATGTGTATTGAGGAATTTTACCACATCACGCAAAAATATTCTCATGAACAATCAAGTTCAAACAACATGAATTTTACTGGGGAATAAATTTCATCTCCTCATGTATTGTTTTGATAACCCATTAGCATGTAATCGAACCATCTCCCGCAACTCCAAAACAATAATGCTACCCCTCCACCAACTAAAAATATTGTCAACGAGGGGTGACAACATAGTGAACAATTCATAGCAAGATACCACACTCCTCAACAACCTCCAATATTTCAACAACAAGTACCTAAACAAAGTGCCACCCCATCAATGAGTGAGGTCATCTCAGTGTTAGTAGATAAATTAAAGGAGCTAGAGATTTCCAAAAATTCTCAAAGTTCATACGCATGGCAATCAATAACTTCTCCATATCCATAGAATTACGGATAAATACCTACTGCACAGAATCTTCTAGTTTATATGGGTGCTCCAAACCCTTGAGATTTGCTGACTAGAACAAGCCCCTAAGGTATGCCTCCTCATGCCACATATGGCTATCTACAATAGGTACCATCCAAAATTGCATTCTTGAATGCCATACCAGCTTGAAATGCAACGTTTCTTGGCTTTGTGCCTTTGATTCCATATCAAAGTAATCAACCCCCCTACGTACACATGTATTCTAAATCACCATAGGGGGATATGTACACTTGCCCAAGTCTATATGGATAGCCACAGGAGATGCCATATGCCCCCCAAAAAATTTATGTTGTGCCATTTTAGTAACTAATGCAACCTACACCTCCCCAACAAGGATCTTCAATGGTGGAAACGTACGGAATGCAGAACTATTCTAAAAATATTAAGGAGCCTTTAGAATTCTCCATCTGGACATTCATGCTCTCAAGACCCTTTCCTGATCTTTTGAAATTCAAAGGGGAGGGAAATTCTAATGCTCACATTAAAGCTTATACAACAGCCATTCGAGAGTTGCTTCCATGGGATGCAGTTATTGTGAAGATTTTCCCTAAGATGCTAGAAGGTATTTCTCTAGGTTAGTACTATATGTTGAGAAAATACTTAGCAGAAGGCACAGCGAAGGTTCATGCATGAGAGTAGGGTGTAATAAAAGGTGCAAAAGGATAACGAAGGACACATGCATGAAAGAAAAGGGAAGATTTGGGACTTAGCCATTTTCACATGAGCGGGCTATTTTTGGAGATAGTGTGTAGAGCACGTAAACCATGTAAAGATTTGCATGATACACATTGACTATTTTTTGGAGAGTGACTACTAAGTGTTTTGTATGGGTGCAGGCTAAGAATATAATTTCTACTATCAATTAACTAGAAGAGGTCTGTTGTTAGCACACTTGCATGTGTGGATGTGATTGTAAAGGCACATAGCTATTTTCAGCATGTGACCTATTTTTGGAGTTATACAAGCGGTGAAGGGAAATTACCCACCCTTATAAATATGTAATGATCTATGTAGTATAGGTGTGAGAACTGAATTACTATGAAGTTATGCTGCTAAATATGATATGTGCATAAGCTATGGTATTATCTATTGTAATGAGCTTCTGTGTATTTACAGTGTTAAATATAATGGAGTGTATTGGCTGAATCAGAGTATTAATCCTGAGTATAATTGGTTCTTGCATGTTTGACTTCATTATGGTTACCATTTAAAACTGTTACTCTTTAGGTCTATATCTGAACATGCTTTATAGAATGTTGTATTAATTTCGAATTTGAATGCATTAAGTCTTCATCATGCTAACATCCTGCAATAGCAACCCTAAAGAGGGGTCTGGTACCTATGTGCACTTTGGGTGAGAACTCATTCTAGGATGAGTGATGTGCCAGCACGCCTGGGATTTTACTGGTAAATTCTAGTCTGCATCATTGGTTTTGTTGTTGGGACCTCTTTTTCATTTTTTTTCAGGATGGTTCGCGATGAAGACATACTGGTTGACCCTAGCAAGTGTTGAGGAGTGGATACATGATCTATAAGAAGAATACACACAGAGATTGAGCACCAGATCTAAGTTTAATGCATGCACATGGGTGGAATAGAATCTCTATGACAATTTGTATGAGATATTCTTTGATATATTTCTAGTAGAGTTGTACGAGTGGCTGATTGCTTATGCATATAAAATTAATTGGAGGTATCACACACTTTTTTGGATGTAAGAATAATTTCAGGCCTTCTATAATGTTAATCTAATTTGGACACACACTGTGGATACTTGGTTTTATGGTGTTCTGAATAGATATATTCTTGAGTACTCAATTTCCACCTATTCTTTCCTAAAGGTAGCAAAATTCCAATTATTATGATATCCCACGGGAAATTACCTGCAAGGCATTCCACAAGTGTTCAAAACTTAGATCGTAATCTTTAACTTGGAAATAAAACCAATGGCTAACTAAACTCCACCACGCGCAAGGGAAGGATCATGTTTGGTGAAATATGGAAGACCTAGCAACAAAAAGGAAGAGAGAGGAAATACGGCTTAAGTATAATAAGGCACGTAAGAGGGAGATAGAAAAGAAACGGGATGTTGTAGAGTGAATGGCATTGTGGAGAGAGATGGCTCATGAAGGATTTGAAGTTCACATAGAAGACGTGGAAATAGAGCATCAAGAACTCCTCCATTTGGGAAAGCATGACAAGGAACCCCCTTCGGCCTCACATAGAAGCGTGGAAGCAAAGATGACCCAGGCCATCAGTGTGCCTCTGAACCTACCTTGAAACCTTTCCCTTGCACTTGGTCTTCCAACATCTAGTGTGAAAAATAGAGAGTAAGCTAATTTAGGTAGTGGGAGAGCAGGATAAATTCATATAACAAGCACATCGATGATGGCACAAACGTCTTTGCTATTGTTTGGAGGTACCTTTTTAAGTGTATCATCCACACATAATTTAAGCATGCATAATTTTGGACTCACTTCTGGGAGTGGTAACACTTCGCAGACTGTAGGGGTGCAGTTTAGTACTACTGTTGGGACACAAGGGAGTACATCTTCTAGTCTAACTTCGGCTACAGGTTTAGGATCAGGGAGTATAGGTGGTTCTAGTTTTGGTGGATCTAGTGGTTATGGAGGTAGAGGAAACACATGAGGTTTTGTATCATCTGGGCAAGGTCTGTACCAACCCCATAATATTTACATGGAAATGTCTCATTGTCTTCCAGAGTCTATGGGAATAGAAGATGCTACAGAAAACATGCATATGTATGAAATCCTATGGCATGCAAAAGGAATCACTGATTTTGAGCGTAGGGAAAGTCAATTTGCCACTACATTACAAGGATGTGTACACAACTGGTATAGAAAGTTTGACCTTGATCATACTTGCATAGACTATGTAGCTTTAAAAGATGCTTTCCTTAAAGAGTTCCACATCCCTAAGTTTGAATAGAGGAGTATAAGTGCGCTCAAGGATATTAAGCAAGGCACTACTGAGAGTGTCTAAAAGTATGATGCTCATTTTAAGATGTTGTTATCTAAGCTTTCTTATAATATTCATGCAATCCAACATGTGTAATGGTTTTTTGGAGGTCTGATTACACCTTTTAGAAGGGTAATATCATATAAGACATATAGTGATCCACACAAAGCACTTGAAGTAGCTTTATGCACTAAGGTAGTTGGCAATATAGACGCTGGGGTGAGCCCACTTTTAGAAGCAAAAATTACAGCTATGGCGAAATAGTTGGAGAAGCTATCAGAAAATTCAACACATCAGATGTGCATGGGGATTTGGTGCATAGATTGTCAAGTGGAAGGTCACACAAAGGATAGTTGTCCCTATAGATCAGTACGCTCATTACTATTTGATTGTGAGATATGTCATTTAAGCCATGATGCTAGACACTACCAATTATTATAACGTGTAATAAGGAAGAACATATCTTGTTACTGTAAAATTTTCAGGTCCACGACTCACGACATGGAAGACGGTCAGATAATTGGTCAGATCCATGATGCTATAGATATTGGTGTATGATAGACAAGAGTATCAGATAACTATAAAGTAAATAAAGATCATAAAGATTGGGATCACAATCAAGTTTGTTATGATCATGATGAAGGGTGTTTTGAAGGAGGTCCTAGCAAAGGTCCAGGATACCATGGTGGATTAAGAGGACAAGGCCATGGTGGTGGATGAGGTGAGTTCCCTCATGGAACATTTTATACATGTGGATCTCTTGACCACTACAGGCATGAATTTCCTCATAATATTACATGTTCTTTCTATGTAAATAATCATATTTATGTGGAATTTCCATACTTTTATGTGCATCTTAGTAAGCAACATAAACAATAAAACAAATGCACATGGATGGTTAGGATACAACACACTAAGGACATTGCTAGGATACCTCCATTGTAGCCATTTTTGAATGTATTATCCATGGATAACAATACTAATGCCACTCCCATTGGAGTTTTAAAAGATGCATCCATTACCATAAAGGGAGCCAAGTTCACTGAATATTTTGAGGTTGTAGCACTGGTAAAGGTAGATATGTTCTTAGCTCTACTTGGGAGTCCTTGGTGCTATGCAAGTAATGTTGATCTTTAGTTCAACAAGCGTTATATCAATTTTGAAAATAAGGAGGAAATATTTATCGTCCCTTTAACAGATGGAAAATGTGTGCCCTATGTTGAGCCTTTGAGTGAGGAAGACCTAAACAAGATTTATGTGCGTGTCATCTAGGACCCAAAGGTGCTTGAGCCATCTAAAGAAGGAATTCTTTAGTGGGAAGATGCACAGTTTGTTAGCAATACTAAAAGTGTTGTTTGTGGCAATTGGGCTCATAATACTTATGGGTTGTTAGGGCACGAAGTAAAGAGCACATTTGTGTGGGACAACAAACCTCGTTGTATCAGGAGAATACGTAACAACTCAGTACCTAGTTACACTAGAGAAGGAGATCCTATGGTATTCCTACGTGCCATGGAGGAGTAGTGGATAGACTAGTTGGAGAGAAAAAATATGCTACCATACACCCTGCACAGGACAACAATGCGTTGGTGGGTGGTTCACAAGGAAAATCTTGTAGGATGGAATTAAATTAGGATTGATCTTTTTACTAGATTCTTTAGGAGCAATGCACCTACTCAAATCTACATGTATCATGGTAATCAACCTTGTCAACACCACGTTTAGCAATGTGAGAGACTCTGGACAGAGAGGAAGGAAGCTTTACCACCTTCGCTCTGGGTGTACAATTTTTATTTCACTTTACAAGGCTTCTCGTGTGCTAAGTATGTATATGCGGAACTCCATAGAGAGACTAGAAATTGACAGGATTTAGGTGTAGGAATGACCTAGATGTTTGACTTTTTCTCTACTAAACCTCTGGTGGAAGAGGAATTAAAGTTTATAAAGCATTTAACTATGGGAGATAGTTCCAATGCAGAAGAAATCATTTAGGAGTTATTTGATGAAGGATACTTAGGAGAACACTTTGCTAAAGAAATAGAGACAAATGTCACACTACTTAGGTGTGTTTTCCTTCAGAAGGAAAAATGAAAGATGGTCTACTTAGTGGATGATGAAAAAATAGAAAATTTGGATGTAGAACATTCAATGGGTAGGTGGGAGGTTTTGGACAGTGTGGATAAGACCACGCGCACCTAAGCAATGTAACATTGCATAGGATACCATCCATTGTAGCCATCTTCACTGAATGTATTTTCCATGAGGTTGTAACAATACTAAGGCCACTCCCATTGGAGTTTTAAGAGATGTTCATCCATTAGCTCTACTAAAGGGAGTCCAAGTTGGTGCTATGCAAATAATGTCTGATCTTTAGTTCAACAACTGCATTGGTAAAGGTAGATATGTTCTTAGCTCTGACTTGGGAGTCCTTGGTGCTATGCAAATAATGTATGATCCCTTTAACAGATTCAACAATGTGTGCCCTATGTTCAAGCCTTTGAGTGAGGAAGACCTAAAGGAGGAAATATTTATGTGCGTGTCCCGTCTAGGACCCAAAGGTGCTTTCTATCAAGGAGCCATCTAAAGAATGTGTGCCCTATGTTGAGCCTTTGAGTGAGGAAGACCTGCACAGGATTTCTGTACACGTCAATATCTAGGACCCAAAGTGTTCTTTGTGGCAATTGGGCTCATAATACTTATGAAGGAATTCTTTAGTGGCACAATTACATTTTATGATGCACAGTCTGTTAGCAATACTAAAAGTGTTGTTTAGAAGTAAAGAGCACATTTGTGTGGGACAACATAGTACCTTATGGGTTGTATCAGGAGCAAGAAGGTAACAGAGCTCATTACCTAGTGGGACTAGAGAAGGAGATCCTATCGGGATTCCACCAATTGTATTCCTACGTGCCATGGAGGAGTAGTGGATAGACAACTCAGTACCTAGTTACACTAGAGAAGGAGATCCTATGGTATTCCATACACCGTGCGCATGGATAACAAGGCAGTAGTGGATAGTTCACTAGTTAGAGAGAAAAAATATGCTACAATGGACACCCTGCATTAGGACAAGTGATCAATGCGTTGGTGGGTAGGTTCTTTACAAGGAAAATGCTTGTAGGACTGGAATCTACACGTATCATGGTAATTGAACCTTGTCAACTAGATTCTTTAGGAGCAATGTGACCTACTCAAATCTACACGAGATCATGGTAATCAACCTTGTCAACACCACTCCTCATTTAGCAATGTGAGAGACTCTACCACAGAGAGGAAGGAAGCTTTATCACCTTTGCTCTGGGTGTACAAGCTTTATTTCACTTTACAAGGCTTCCTCGTGTGCTAAGTATGTATATGCGGAACTCCATAGAGAGACTAGAAATTGGCAGGATTTAGTTGTAGGAAAAGGACTAGAAATTGGCAGGATTTAGTTGTAGGAATGACCCAGACATTTGACTTTTTCTCTACTAAACCTCTGGTGGAAGAGGAATTAAAGGTTATAAAGCGTTTAACTATGGGAGATAGTTCCAATGCAGAAGAAATAATTTAGGTTAGAAGAAATCATTTAGGAGTTATTTGATGAAGGATACTTAGGAGAACACTTTGCTGAAGAAACAGAGACAGATGTCACACTACTTAGGTGTGTTTTCCTTCAGAAGGAAAAATGAAAGATGGTCTACTTAGTGGATAGGAAAAATGAAAGATGGTCTACTTAGTGGATGATGAAAAAATAGAAAATTTGGATGTAGAACATTCAATGGGTAGGTGGGAGGTTTTGGACAGTGTGGATAAGACCACGCGCACCTATCATGAACCTATGAAGATGAATGAAATTTAATATTGGATCAGATGCTTACTTGGATGAAGAAATTGAATATTGGATCAGATGCTTAGCCTAAGGAGGCTATAATCAGGGACTATTGGTTTGATTCTAAAGTGACAAAAATCATTAAGTTACGACGGGATTATCAGGACTTATTCCCTTGGGGATACCACAAACTCAAAGGTGTGCATGAATCATTAGGGGAGATGAAGATAAAGCTTAAGGAGGGTGTACACCCAGTCATAAAGAGACCATATATGATGAACCCTAACTTGTGTAAAAAATTCAAGGAAGAAATTGACAAAATGTTGAAATATAGAATCATCAATCTCCTGGATGAGTTCGAATGGGTTAGCCCAATGGTGATCAATATTAATAAGGATGGTCAAATTAGGATTTGTGTGGACTATAGAGAGATGAATGCAACATGTGTGACTGATCCCTTTCCTACACCATTCATCAAGGAAATACTAGAAGGTGTTGCAGGGCCCGAAATCTATTCATTTACAAATGGATTCTCTGGGTATCATCAAGTTAGGATTACACAGGAGGATCAAGAAAAGACTAATTTTACAACCGAATGGGGCATATTTTCCTATAATATGATGTCTTTTGGTTTGAAAAATGTGACTGTTGTATTTACGTACATAGTTGTTCAAGCATTCAAATATTTTATTCACAACTTATTATAGGTTTATTTAGATGATTAGACGGTGTATGGAATTGTTTAAGATCATTGTGACAATTTACACTTAATGTTTGAAAGATGTAGATAGTTGAGTATTTATTTAAACATCAATAAATGTGTATTTTCTATTCCATTTGGAATACTGTTGGGGAACATTATCTGTAAGGAAGGTTTATTGATTGATCTGTCTAAGGTGACAGTCATTATTGGCCCAGAGGGGCCTACCTGTAAGAGTGAGGTGCACATATTCTTAGGTCACATTGGGTATTATAGAAAATTTATAAAGGGGTATGCTAAGGGTTTTGCACCTTTAGAGGAGTTACTAAAAGGAAAAGGGACGTTCTACTAGGGATAACCACAATAGTGCGTGTTCGATACAGTGAAGGAGAAACTTAGGAAAACACCTATTTTATGCTTTCCTTCCTAGGACTGACCGTTTCATATACATGTGGATGCCTCTGACATGGTGTTGGATCATCCTAGAGAAGGTATTATAGATCATCCTATCTATTTTGCTAGTATAAAGTTGACTCCTGCAGAGTAGAATTATATAACTACAAAGCACAAATATTTTTTTATGATCTATGCACTCCACAAATTCAAATAGTACCTGCTAGCAACACCATTTGTATTTTATACCGATCACATGGCATTGAAGTATTTAGTAAGAAATCCTATTTTATAGGGGTGCATATGTAGATGGGTGCTCATATTCCAAGAATTTTATTTCACAATTGTGGTAAAACCAAGGAAAAGTAATTATGGACCAGACCATTTATCTAGAATACAGTCATGAGAATAAGTGTAAGCAATTGAAGATGCCATGCCCGATGCAAAGTTGTACAGGTTACAACATGTGCCATTAGAATTAGAGGACATTTTTGTCTTTCTATGAGTAGGTATGGCACAAAAAGGAATGAAATCCTTAGAAAAGAAACAAATTACTATTCGTGTTACACCATTTATGTTGATTAGCAGTGACCTTTATAAGTTAGGTCAAGATGAAGTATTACGCCACTATATACTAGAACATGAGCGCACAGATATCATGGAGGAAGCTCATGGTGGTATTGCAGGTGGGCCCTATGTAGATGATGCCACTGCACACAAGACTCTACTCATTGTATTATGGTAAGAGACCCTACATAATGATTATAAGGCATATTGCAAGGATTGTGATCATTGTCAGTGCCTTGGGAAACCAGGTCAATGAGATGAAATGCCTCTAAGACCTATTACTAATGTAGAACCATTTAGGAAATGGGAAATATATTTTTTGGGTCCTATTTCACTAGCTATGCATAAGAATGGGTTGTGCTATATCGCTACTTGTACAGACTATCTGAAAATGTGGGAAAAAGTAGTGACTAAAAATGATTGTATAGTGGCTATAACAGCCAGGTTTCTATGCAAAAATATTATTATAAGGTATGGATTCCCTTTGAGTTTGAGCAATGATAGGGGTATACATTTTCTGAATGAGAAAATCATAATATTATTGGATGAATTCATGATTGCACACCATAATACTACACCATATCATCCTTACGAAAATGGGACTACTGAGGCTTTCAACAAGATTTAGAGCCAGACATTGACAAAAATTTATGATGTTGGAAGAAAGGATTGTGATGATAAAGTTTTTGCAGTACTTTGGGTGTATAGAACAACATATAAGCAATTAAACAAGTCCACACTTTTCAATTAGTATTTGGCACAGAAGTAGTTCTTCCTTTGGAATTCATGTTACCTTCTTTGCCTATTATGTGTGTTGGAGGTCTAGCTGATGAGAAAGAATTAGAATAATTGATTAACAAGTTGATTAAGTTGGGTGAGCAATGAGAAATAGCTCGCTGGAGTGAGAAGAAAGAAAAATCCAAGTAGAAATCATGGCATGATAGGAACATAGGGACAAAAAGCTTGAGATAGGACACATGATGCTCTTTTATAATTCTAAGTTTTTGTGCCATCTAGGAAAAATCAGAATACATTTGTTAGGACCATATGTTATAACTGACATACTTGAAACATGATCTTGTCAGTTAGAAATGCTTAATGAAATATGGTTACCCAGTTACTTTAACAAGAGTAGGCTAAAGCCCTATTATAAATAAGTCTTCTTGGTGTTTGTAATAAGGTAGTATTTCCATTTAGATAAGATTTTTAGTTATGTAATCCCTTAATGTATTTCCTTCTTCGTCATTATACTTTTTCAATTTAGTTTTTTTTTTGTGAAATAAGCATGGTTGTGCACCAGAAGCTAATTACCATTTGCAGTATTTTTATGCGTAGAGGACTACACATACCATTTGTGAGGGGTGGTTATTGAGAAATGGGTACAGATAAAAGAACAAACTGCTACATGTGCTATTCAAATTTTGAAGAGTTGGTGAATAGAAGATTGCTTCCAAATGAGGACCATGGATAAAGATAAATGAAGGAACAATATAACGCAAGGTAATGGCATTCGTGGAGACTACGAGGAGAAGGAAAAGTGATGAGGTAATCAAGTGAATGGAAGCACACTGAAGAGAAGCTTGTATCTAGAAGGTAGGAAGGCGTGCTAAAAGGTTATAGATGAGGCGTAAAGATGTACCACACAAAAAATGGTGAAAAGGGTCAATTAATGAGGAATGTTGGTAGGTAAAGGATTAATAAATGCACCAAATTTTTGAAAATATATATAAGGAAGGGATATGAGTTCATTTTTACCATTGTAAATAACAAAAATTTAAAATTTCTAAGTGCGATTGAGTTGAGCAAAGAGTATTGAGGTGCGATGAGTGTGAAACAAGACATGAGGAGAATATTTTTTGCATAGGAGAAGCTTACGTTCATGTTGGTGAAGGGTTTGAGTGAAGCAGAGCATTCAAAAGAGATAGGGCATGTAGATTCAAGCTAGGGTTTGAGTTTTCATGTTGTAGAAGATAGATGGCACCAAATAAAGCACCTTTCGTAGGAGCCAAAGGGAAGAAGAAGGTGTAAGTGGAGGCTGAAATTGCTCCCAAGAGAAATTTTTTAGAAATGCAATATCTAGAAGGCGTAATAGTAGGACAAGAATGGAATTATCACGTCTGAAAGTGCAAGATTAGTGACTATAACCACCACACTTTAGATAATAAGAAGGAAATGGATGCGTTGTTGAATATGAAGACAAACAAGCGCACAACAGAGTTGGTGTATGATGACGATGGAGAGAAGCTTCTAAAACATATTGGATTCTACCAGTTATATGAGCTTCCATATTTTAGTAAGTATGAACCTTTGTACCAGTGGCTGATGAGCAGGGTATATGAATATTTATTCTATTTCACCGGACGCAGGGTAAGGATTACAACCTCTCTAAATTCAAATATAACAGGATTGAGGGGAACACGAGTGGACTTGAATAGTGACTTGACATATAAAGCAGCCACTTTGGAGGCACAAAAGGAGTTGGGATACAACAAAGGTCTGTGTAGAATGGATATCGATAAACTGAAGAAGTACCTAGGTGTACAGATAGCTACACATCTAGTCACCAAATTAAATGATCAAGAGAGATGGTCTGAGGGGAACACAATGTGGTTACACATTATAAGGATAATTTCACAGGGAACAATCTATAATCTATTAGGCTTCATTACAGACACTTTCATCGAGGAAGTGTGCATAGGTGAGAGAATCATTTTTGGATCTATCCTATTATCCTTGGTATTTTTTGGATATTGAAGTGCTCGATGGGCCAAAGAATAAGATCTAGGAGTACCCCATGTAGAATAAGTCCCTTGCAGAAATATCTGAGAAGTAATTGTGTGAAGGTTTAATGAGTGGGCATTCAAGAAGAGGGTGGAGATGTTGTATGACAGGCTCCACACTGCATTTGAAGAGAAGTGGCACATCCTGAAGGAGTTACCTTTAGTTTTGGGTAAGGCATTCTAGTTCGTAGTATATCAGCACTTTTGCATTGCATAGTTTACGATGAAGGATGAAACTTCGAGCCCCTGGTGTAAGCTCTAATATGCCTTCATAGTGCACTACTTCGATGCATAATTCCATTGATTTAACACTGCACGATGCCTAAATTTGGTTGCAGACAAGGTATACTACAACTACCACATGTTGTGTAATACTTATGTCTATCCATAGTAGACTACCTACATAGAGAGGCTAATTTAAGGCATGATAAGCTTGAATCCTATGAGTTTGGTGATTGGATATAGTGGGTCTGTGCTTAGCTACCTTCAGCTCAAGCCTCAGTTGGAGGGTAAAAAATATGTGGAGTATGCATTCGTGCTTTTAGGGCCACCTAAGGGAAAGCATACAGTGGAGAATGTACCAGCTCTAAATCCCAATCAAAATATAGAAGTAGATGATGAAATGGAAGAGGGTGAATAAAGTGGTGGCCTAGTGTATAGAGGATGAAGGAAACCCTCAGATAGGGTAGAATCTAAGCACGCAAGTACTCCACCCCAGACACAAGAAGAAGGGGACGAAGAATTAGAGATAGGAGAAGAGCCTAAAGAACATCAATTTAAGAAGGTGTTCAAACAAACAAGGACTCAAGACACTACTCCCAAATCACTACAAAGATCACCATGAATCTCTCCATAAAAAGAGAAAGTTGAGAAAACAAGGAGAAAATTGAAGCTGAACGAAGAGGCAGAAGATTCTGAGGAGAGCGCACCCAAATCTCCTACACCACCAGAAGACATGGAAAAATATGAATAAATGAAAGATGAAGATGTGAAGAATGAAGGAGAAGGGGAAAAGGAAGAAGAGGTAGGACCAGATAATGCTCAAGACATAGAAGATCCAGCTCCAAATCTTGGCACGCCAGAGGGGCCAAGAAGGAAAAGGACAAGTGGAGAATTTATTAGTCCATATTTGGGCTATGTTGAGGACACAAGTAAAATTGTCTGTGCCTAATTTCAGAGCATGGTGAGCCCTAAGGAGTTATATGGATGGGAGCTGATGGATGAGGACATGACCACCACATGCACATGGAAGCAACTATCTTGGTCTATGCACACACATGGACGAGCCAGACTTTGACGTATGCAAATAATCCTGTGTGTCAAGAATGTTGATTAAGGCATCTCAGGACATAATATAACCATGAAACCCACTCTTATGTCTGATGAGAAGGTAAGTAATGCCTTGGTCAAAGTGTCTACAGAGGTGGCATAGAGGAACATAGACAAATATTCCACTATCAAAGCACTAAGAGAAGAGATTAAGGCCAAGGATGTAGATATCACATGCTTAAAAGGAGAGAAGGACCTGGAGAAAAAGAATAATGGGGTCCTTATTTATATGGAAGAGGAGATAAGGGATCATGTCCTCCAATAAAGACCAAACTTAGAGCCCACAGTACCCAAAACATTCTCTTTGGCTATGCACTATGTGTGCACATTAGTCGATTTGGTTCTTGAGGAGGGACTAGTGAGGATGCTAGCACAAAAAGACCCTAAGTAGGAGGCAGAGAGGGAAAAGGCTATGGTAATTAGAAAGATTTATTCATACGAGGCATTGCTCTGAACCCTGTGGGATGAGCTAAAGAAAGAATACCAAGCATTGAATATTTGTACAAATCTTGAGGTAGTCATCAGAATAAGGACAATGGTAGAGGACAATGAAGTCCTAAAAGTAATGAAGGATGAAAATTTGGTGAATACAGAGAGACTAGATCTAGTAAAGAAAAATCACGAGGCCCTTACAGCGGCTCATGAGCCCCATAAGAACAGTTTGGATGAACTTGGAAAACTTATAGCTCAGAAGATGGATCTACTGAAAGGGAGAATGTCTACAATGGCTAACATTATGTTAGTATTACAGAATGAAAAGGGATAAATTTCCCATGATTACTTGGAATCTATTACAGTGAATATTCCAAAAAAGGTAGAGGTCGTGCTAAGTGAATGACATACATTAGAGGTAGAAATAAAGGAAGAATATCCAGAACTCATTTTTCTAGGTGAAACAGAGGGTTGTGTAGAGTAAATACTTATTCTTTATATAGAAATTCTCTTACATTATTTCCATTTCCTTATTCTTTATTGTTCGAGGAGTAGCCATTTCCAGGGTGGAAATGTAGTTTAGTGTGGGGTAATGTTGAGTAGATACTTAGAAGAAGGCACATAGAAGGTTCTCGTTTGAGATAAGGGAGAAATCAAAGGTATGGAAGGATGGGGAAGGACACATGTGAGAAAGACAAGGGAAAATTCAATACTTAGCCATTTTCACATGAGTGGGATATTTTTTGAGATAACATGTAGAGAACACAAACCGGGTAAAGAATTACGTGACATGCATCAACAATTTTTGGAAGAGCAGCTACTAAGCATTTTGCATGGGTACATCCTAAGAATAGAATTGTTTCTTCCAATTGACTAGAAGAGGTCTTTTGTTAGCACACTTGCATGTGTGGCTGTGATTGTAATTGTGCCTGACTATTTTCAGCATGTGACCTATTTTTGGAGTTATGCAAGTGGTGAAAGGCAAGTCCCCACCTTTATAAATATGTAATGATCTATGTAGTATAGGTGTGAGAACTAAATTACTATGAAGTTATGCTGCCATATATGATGCGTGAATAAGCTATGGTATTATCTATTGTAATGAGCTTCATTGTATTTAATTTGTTAAATATAATATAGTGTATTGGCTGAATTAGAATATTAATCCTAAGTATCATTGGTTCTTGCATGTTTGACTTCATTATTGTTACCATTTAAATCTATTACTCTTTAGGTCTATGTTTGAACATGCTTTGTAGAATTTTGTATTAATTTTGGATCTCGATGCATTAATTTTTCATCATGCTAACATCCTACAATAGTAACCCTAAACAGGGACCTGGTACCTTTGCATGCTTTGGGTGATTTCTCAGACTAGGATGAGTGATGTGGCAGCGCGCTTGGGATTTTACTGGTAAATTCTAGGCTACATCACTATAAGATACCAGAGGCTTAAATACACTCCTTCAAGCAACTCGTATCATAATTTATTAAGGATTTTGATATGAAAAAACTTTTGAGAACATGGATCAAATAATTATTTCATATCAAACAAGAGCACATTGAATCCACATCCCACTTCATTCAAAGGTGGTTACAGGTTCTCTACTCCTCCATAAGTGCTCCAAATATGGATCAGATAGAACTTTGTGATTTGTTCCTCCATTCTGTCAATAGGGAGACAAAGGAAGAAGTTCAAAAGTTCCTGCTAAGGAGCTATGAAGAGGTGTTAGAAGGTGTTCTTTGAATTGACCAAGAAACTATTGACAGTGGTCGTAAGACTTATGGAGAAAATGGAAGGTTAGTCCCTTCTAACCAAAATAACCCCAGTTACTCCAACAACACAAAAAATAATCAAGGGCCCAAGGTCCTTAATAAGAACCATGGGGTCACGATGGATGGATTTAATGACCAACCCAAGAAGCCTAATGTTTTTAGTCCTCCCAATACGAATACTACCATTAGCAACAACAATGGCAATAATTAGAGAAATAATAACTTCTCGCCCTTAGTCAACGTTGTAGATTTTAATCATCATCAACAACAATAACAACCTAAGCAATCAAGACAAACGTAGACCCAAGGCCCTAACCAATACCCAAGCAGGTATCTGAACCATTTCCAAAACCAAGGGAAAGGGTTCCCAAATTTTAACTATAACAACCAGCAGTTGAACAATAATTGTAATTTCATAAAACAACAAGGTACAAACCAAAGGCATCGAGATTATGATCCTAATTTATATTGTGGTTTCCATAGGGTTCATGGGCATGATGTAAGAACATGTGGTTATTGTAAAAAATTTCTACAACATTTTCCAGAGGATCAAAGACAATTTTTTGTTGACATTTTTTTGGCAAACGTAACAATTCCAACTCAGAAAACCTACATGGGACCAGTGTCCCCATAAAACACACCACTGAGAATCTTTAACAATCCTCTCCCCACACACCCAAAGGATGATAGAATAAATCCTAATGGTTCAAACAAATTTATTGTAATAGGGACTTGTGATCGCGAAGCCTCAACTTTGTCAAACCCACAAGTGGCACCTCTTTTGGATGGTCGCTAGCAAATAAAAATTATGGGATTGGTGGAGTTGGACACTAAACCTCAGATTACCAGTTGCCACTATAATGAAAGATTATTCTTCGCATCCAATCCCGATCTACCCAAACTATATCATATGACATTTGTGATACGCTAGACAAGCCAGTAGGGGCTTATGACTTGATAAGTGACTCTAAACAAGACCTTCTCCCACATTTCCTTCTTGGATCTGTTAAAGAATTCCCCTATGCTAAAAGAGCCGCTCTGCTAGAAGCACTAGGTCTTAACCATTTGATTAACATCACCCCACCTCCAAAGGCACAAATAAACCACATGGACTTTGATGTCTATCCTTTGAGGCATCCTAAAATAGATGTTGGATTCTTGTTTGGCATCAGCAAGATGCCCACAAATGCTGAAATAGCTTGTAGAGGTGATCTAACATTTTTTTTACAAGTTTGGATTTACAACAACTATGTAAATCATATGATGATTGATGATGGGGTAGTGGTTAACATACTCCCCTTCTCTTTCTTTCAAAAATTAGGTTACAGAGAGACCAATTTATCTTAAACGTGAAATATGCTGAGAGGCTATGCTAGCCTCAAAGCAACATCCATTGAAACTATAGTATTTTCAGTCACCCTTGGGCCTAAGACGGTTTTAACCGAGTTTTATATTATAGATCATGAATCCAACTATAATATGATCCTTAGTCATCCTTGGATTCATTGCATGAAGACGATTCCCTCCACTTTTTTTTAGGAAGTCAGGTTCCTACATTTAGAGAAGGTCTTTATGGTGCAAGATGATTCAAAAACCTTCAACATACATCTAACTAACTTGAAAAAGAGGCTAGGGATCCATTCTGAGTTTGAGCTTCCTAAAAATCAGTTAAAAAAACCTACAAGTTCAGTACCAGAGGAAACATTAGTTCCTTTAACAGAATTAGAAGTCACAGGTTTGATCAAAGGCATTTTGGCATTCAAATATGACACCATCTTCGTAGAGACAGTGTCATTAGGAACCATAGTGAATATTGTTGATCTATTGGAGAAGGATTTACCTATCCTCCTTCCATTTCAATTCTATGGGTATGAGACATACCTTGGGACTCGGTTCTCTTCCAGCAGATGAATTTTGTATGGTTAAAGTAACTGAGGTAAAGGAAGAAGATACAAAGGATGATCCAACATCCAATTTTCTGAGTAATTATTGGACTCTCCATTTTGATGGAGCCAAGTGTCATTTTGGTGCTGGGGCAGGTGTGATCCTTACCTCTCTTGAGAGAAGGATCCTTCCTTTTGCCTTAAAGTTAAACTTCGAATGTACAAATAACGGGGCTAAATATGAGGCTCTTCTATTTGGTCTCATTGTAGCCAAAATAATGAGTGCTCTTAATATTAGGGTGCTGGGTGATTCACAACTAGTCACAAATCAAATATCTGAGGTATACGACACTAGAGCTGAGCATTTACAACTCTACAAGACAATAGAAGTCCTAAATCTAACAAAGGGGTTTGACTTCATATCAACTGAAGTAATTCCACTTGAGAGAAGAACCAACTTATCACGGACTCTATAAGAAACTTCTACTTCTCTAATTCACTCCAAGTAGTGAGTTGGAAGACACAAACTTCATGGTCTCGGTTCATGCTCGAACCTTTGGTTTGTAAAACACCGATAACCCCAATGTGTGACATACATAGAAACCAAGAGCGAACCTATTATCTTCAGACCACGTTGATAGTGATAAAGAAACTCTAGGATATCTAAACTGCTCTTATGCAGAATTACATCTTACTTATCACGAGGTTGATCTTTCCCTTAATCCCACATTCTTCTTCCTATTTATGAAATCCCATAATAGAACCTTACCCTGGGAAAGAGCTCAAAATTTATTAGGTAGGAGAAGAGGGGGATTTAGAGTTACCTCTGGCCCCACCTTAGTTTGAGGGAAGTGCCTCCTTATTTGAGGGAACAATCGATATAAACATTGAGACCAAGGAGGAACCAAAAATCTTGAAACTAGGATCCTCTTTACCTCCTAAGGAAGTTGAAATACATACTTGTATCCTCAAAGAGCATTAAAGAGCTTTCACATTTAGCTACAAGGAAATTAAGGGAATTGCACTACACATTGCAATTCACCACCTAGTCACTAAGCCATATGTCAGGCCAATTAAGCAGAATTCAAGGCCCATGAAGCCAAAGGTGGACCTCATGGTGAAGGAAGAAATGATGAAACTCCTACAGGTAGGGTTAATTAAGACAGTTGACTACTCACAGTGGGTGTCTAATATCATCCCTATTCTCAAGAAGAATGGAAAGATTTTTATTTGTATAGAATTTCAGGATATCAACAAGGCTTATCCCAAATATGATTTCATGTTACCATCCATTGATGTTATTGTTGACGCAACAGATGGTTATGAGTTGTCTCTCATGGATGGGATTTCTAAATATAATCAAATCAGAATCTCTGAGTAGGATCAGACCAAAAATACATTCATAAACCCTTGGGGAGCCTACTATTATGTCGTCATCTTGTTTGAGCTTAAGAATGCTGGTGCCACATACCAATGAGAAATGAATTATATATTTCATGATCTTATACATAAGATTGTGGAATCCTACATGGATGACCTTCTGGCTAAGGCCAGAAAATGTTGTGATCACCCAGAGGTACTTTATATCATCCTTTCTCCCTTAATTGAATATGACGTCACATTGAATCTAGAAAAATGTGTATTCAGTGTAACGGGAGGAAATATTTTGGGATACAACATATCCTCACGAGGGATTGATGTAGACCCAGCCAAAATTTGATGTGTATTGGAAATGACTCCACCATTAGACGAGTCTAGCATTAGATCTTTTCTTGGAAAACTCAGTGCAATCTGAAGGTTTATCCCTGATTTGACCTTTTCTATTCACCCAATCAACAATTTGTTGAAAAAGGATTTTTGCATTGATTGGATGAAAGAATGAAATGAGGCATTTGAGTTAGTTAAATGGTTTTTGCTTGTCTCCTCCCACACTCATGCCACTTAGGTCAGATCGCCCCTTGATCCTGTATTCATGAGCTACGGATATCTCATTAGCATGCATGTTGGCTCAAGAAGATGATGAAAAAAGAGAACATGCAGTCTATTTCATTAGTCAAATATTGCTTGATTATGAGACATATTATACAAAAGCATAGAAGGAATGCCTTACTATAGTTTTCACAATAAAACACTTAAGACATTACATGTTAAACCAAGAAACAAGGGTTATTGTTAAAACAGATCACCTGCAGACATTTCTCGTGCAAGGATCCTTATCTAAGAAGGTTGGATGCTTCATAACTCCAATGGGAGAGTTTGAGTTAACATTGTTTAGTCAAAAAAATTTCAAAGGATAAATCATTGCAAACTAATTGGCTAAAAAACCATTGGATGGAGGCGATCTTGTAAATTTAGAATTTCTTGAAAAGTGTTTGTATTTTTGTGAAATTAAGCCACCCAAATCTGCATGTCCATGGTACACTGACATCATTAATTTCAAGTGGACCATACATATCCTAGAAGGGGTAACATCGCAGAAAAGAAGATAGTTACATGTTATAACCGACAAGTATGTCATCTTGGAACAAGTGATCTATCATAGAGCCTTTTATGGAATGTTGTTAAGATGCATTGATGAAGAAGAATCTGAAAAGATTCTTTATGAATCACATAGCGGAGTATGTGGATGTCACTTAAATGACCATGCCACTACTCGGAAGATACATCAGATGGATATTTCTGGCCCATGCTAGAACATGACGTGGTAGAGTTTGTGTGCACAATTTCAATAAATGTCAAGAGTTCTCCCATGAGATCCACATACTAGCACATGATCTATAACCAATTGCAACACCATGGCCCTTTTCCACATGGGGCCTAGATTTGATAGGGAAATTCTCTCCCTCATCAACAGATGGTCATAACTTCATAATCATGGCCACAAAGTACTTTACCAAGTGGGTAGAAGCCATGCCTCTTACCACCGTGCCTAGATCAGTAATCGAAAAGTTCATTCTGAACCAGATTATTTGTAGGTACGGGGTCCCACATGTCATTATCTCAGGTAATGTCACATCCTTCAAAAATGATGAAGTACGTGAGTTGTGTGAAAAGTTCAAAATAAGTCACCACATGGCTTCTCTCTATTATCCTCAGGCCAATGGATAGGCTGAGGCTACAAACAAGACATTAAAGTCTATTCTCCTTAAGACCATCAAGGAGAACAAGTGAGATTGGAATTTAAATCCTTTTTAGGCCTTGTGGGTCTATCAGACATCGGTAAGAATGCCTACGGGGGAAACCCCCTTTTCTTTGGTATTTGGTGTAGAAGTGGTTTTACCACTTGAAGTCGAGATACCTAGTCTCTGTATATCATTGCAAGGAATTCTAGGAGAAGAAGGCTATCGATAAGTGCAACTCTCTCAGCTATAAATTCTTGATGAGGCTAGACTCAATGTTAAACAACAACATATCATTTACGCTGACTGGATGGCTTGGAAATACAACAAGAAAGTCTATGAGCATGAAATATATGAGGGATATTTGGTTCTAAGACTTGACAGCCGAATAGACAAAAAGACTGACAAAGGAAGGAAATTCAGACCCAGGTGGTTGGGTCCATATTGAGTAATAGAAGAATACAAAAATGGGGCATTTCACTTGTGTACACTAGAGGGTGAGGATTTTAACAAATCTGTGAACTCTCTTCACCTAAAGAGGTATTATGCATGATCCGTTAGCATTTTCATATGTACATAACTATATTTGCATTGCACTTTCATTTACCAGCTCATTTTGTAAAATCTATGATCAAGGGACTTATTCTTATAGAAATTCCTTAAAAACTTCTAAAAACATTGGAAAAACATTCAAATCATACCTCTACAAATATCCACAGTGTAATCAATTGTCTCCAAATCATTTCATTAATTCAAACAAGATAAGACAAAGTTTTTATAGTAACCATACCAAGGCCTGCATACTTGGTTCTACTTATAGTCTCTTTCTAGATTAGGTGTCTTTGCCTATAGTATGTTCTAGAAGCTTCATGGTGTCACATCTATCCCATAAACATCTCTTTGGAAATAAGAACATTCTAAACATTTTTCCTAGATAAATAAGTCAAATAAAAATCCACAAGAAAATTTTATTTTACACATTTATTTTCCCTACCAACCTTCGGTGTTGAGCCTGCATCTCTTACTAGTGATGTAGGGTTGGGAAAGGAAAGAAATGACCTTACTCACCTATGCCTTGTCCATGGTGATAAGCCCATACTTCTTACTGGTAGCATGGGGCAAGGTGTATGGGGTCTCTTTGACAAACTTGAAAGTTAGAAATAGTTCATTCAAATATTGTGAAGTCATAAATCAAAACAAAGTGAGTTGGATGTCCAAAATTCCAAAGGATCTTACAACCTCAAAACCAGATTTTTTCAACCAAGTGGCCATCTACAGATCTAAGTCTAGATAAACTAGAAAATAATTCACATTCTAAACTATGAAGAAAACTTGAGTAGAGTGAGGTTGTAGTGTCCCAATTTGGTTTTTCAAAACCTTGTCTTTCTCTCATCATTACCATTCAAAAATTTCATAACTTGTGCCCTTTCTGGCTCTTGGTGTTGAGCCCTCACATCTTACTGGTTGTGTGGGGTTAGGAGTGGGGAAATTTCATTCACTTATCATATCATAGTATAACCAAGTTTTTCCAAAAACAATATGAGGTACCAAAGGTTGTTTAAAGAAACTAAAGTTTGGCATTACAATGTGTTTGCATTATCATATATCAGCATTATAAAAAAATCATTTATGTTATCATTCACATCCACTAAATACATTTTGAAAAGCATAGAAAGTGGAAATTCTAAACATCTAGAGTACACATGTGAGATGATCCAAAAGGAATTCAACTCCAATACAAAGAATTATCAAACCAAAAAGAAGAGTCTATATATATATCATGGTGAGTAAAATTTGTATACAATACTATCATGCACTAGGCATGGTCAAAAAAATCTCAATGAGCATGAAATATACAAAAAATATTGTATAGTGATCAAAAAAATCACAACAAAGAAATAAAAGGCCCAGTGGCCTATCAATCCCTCTGGGATCCTTTGAATGGTGTATGGCCACATCCAGGACTCTTATTGCGACTATGATGATGATGGGAATGAACTGAGTGGTGTAAGTTCCCATGGTGGCAGACACTAACTGTGGTTTTGCTGTGAGAGTGACTCTATCTCATCAGTCACTCGACCACCTCAAAGCCAACCACTTGAGTACAAAGGGAGGTCATCACCTCGCTATTCTCCAGACAGGTGAAAACACATCAGTATGTCTGCTGGCTACTAGCGGTTGTCTTGATCCTTAGTCATCTCAGATCAAGTCTTCCCTCAAGGGATCAATAGGGTGTCCATGTACACCCATCAAATAAGCTCTTGCCACTCCTGTATAGTCACTGTAAGCAAGAAAATAATAAGAAATGACGAGTTAGAAAATTCCAAAAAAGAATAAAGCAAAAAGAAGTACTAACTAACATTTCTAACTAAAAAAGTCAAGAGAAGAGTGTCAACATACTCGGATCTCTAGGCATCGAGGTCAGATTTGTGGTATTTACTACTAGTGGTTGTGAGACCTCCCTAAAGCCATAGGTGAGATGGTTTCCTATCACAAACTCATCATCTCCCCCTCCATCTCAAGGAAGTCATGGACCGATTATCCGAATATGTCTTTAACCCTAAAAAATGCTCAAAAAATGCAAAAAAGAGACCATATTGAATGAAATAAAAGACTGTCCCATGTGTGCCCCCCCTAGAGACTCATTTAAGACAATAAATTTTGAAAATAATCCCCCCTAGGTAAAATTTTTGGTAGTTTTACATTTTAGGTTTGAAAATGTAAAAGTGAAAAAAACCAACCTTAGAATGCATTAGTCGATCTCCCACTCATGGAGGTATGATCATGATCTCGTAATGATCATTTCAGCTTATACTCTCATCAAAAATGGTCACCATGGGTCCAGAGCTTCAAAATCAACAAATAAAATAAGTGCAAATGAATTGGAAAATGAGTTCATTTGATATAAATATGTTATTTTAACCTCGTTTTGAGTGTATGTTTCACAGGGCTGGAGCGTTGGTGGAGGTATATCTCTATATCCCCGCACAAATGGTAACTCCTCTTGTCATTTTGATTTAGTGTTTATTTTTTGATATTTTATCTATCTGCACTTGAGTCTTCTTTCCCTCTTACAGGTATTGGGAGCTTGGATGGTGACGTTTTGACACACGGGCGTGTCAAGTATAGCTTCTAACTCCCCATTTCGGGAATGCCATACTCGGACTCTACGTTTTACGCCTTTTCATGGCTAAGACGCTTCTCCAAGGGGGAAATATGTACGCACCTAAAATTACATGTCCTAAATTGTCAAAAAATGGTTACAAAAGTCCCCAATGATGATTCACATCCTTTTAGAAGATGTTTGAGCTCTGAAACCCATATGCAGTGTATATTTATAGCCTAGACATCCTTACATAGATTTTACACACTTTTTCAAGTTTCCCACTTTGTTCTGTGCATGTTTTGGCCATTAGTGCCAGGACCTCCACCCTGTTTGGGTGGTGGTTTTGAAACCTCCACCGAGGAAGGACAATGGTCTTGTGATCACTGCCCTACGCAGGGCGGCGGTCCTATCCACTTTTTCCAGATTCTATCATGCATGTTTTTAACATGTAATGATTCACTTAACTTCTCTTTTAGGACATATTTATGAACTGATTTGTCTAAAAATAGTTTTGATTGTTTGGTTCTCCTTCTCTCTTCTATTTTTTCATGTGATTTAGTTAGTTGGAACTACCTCTTCTTTCCTTGTGCATGAAAGCACATCCCAACCCCAATTCTTATATATTCCATGCTTGTGTTCAAGCAAAAGGCCTAAGA
The DNA here is from genome assembly GCA_019776745.2 of Taxus chinensis. NCBI lineage: Eukaryota > Viridiplantae > Streptophyta > Pinopsida > Cupressales > Taxaceae > Taxus > Taxus chinensis. The sequence goes on from CM034150.1 coordinate 287,548,088, forward strand.
ATTTTTGTGTATCTTGCATAGTATTATTGCCATAATCCTGCTAGGAATTGCATAGCCAAGCTCAGATCTCTTGTGCTATCTTTCTTCTACTTGCATTGCAGCCAAACTGCCTTCAAGTTGTCATTGCTCAAGTGTCTTCTTTTGTTGTTGTTCTTGCATTCCCAATACCTTGGAATCATATGAACACACAAAGAAAGAAAGGAACAAATTGAGGGGACAGACACAAATACAATTGGATTTTCCAAAGCTCTTGTTTATCCAAGTTGGAATTAATTGTTTGTTTGCTTCATTTGCCAAATTGTCAATTTTGAATTATTAGTTTCAATTACATATCAAATAGAGTAGTAAAAATTGTTCATTTCAATTGATTAGGAAATTACAAGTAGATCAAATCATTAGAAATTTTTCTCTTTGACATTACCAGGGAAGTTGTGGGGAACAATAGCTCTTTCAGGGTCATGATTTGTTCTTCACCTCTGAGGTAGGGTTTGAAGGGTTTTGATTAGAATAGTTTATTTTTTTTAGATTTATATTCATGCATTTACATAAGTAACCAGCTACATCCAGATGATTACTTGTATTTAGTTTGTTTATTAGATTAGAACGCATTGGTTAAAAAATAGAAAAGATCAAAAACATTTACTTTTGTTAGATTAGTTTTCTTTCATTGTTTTTCTCTGATATATTGTGAAAACACCAAAAACATAGATTATATTTCCTTTTATAGATAGTTTGTTTTATCAAGATCATTTCAATTTCATTCTGCATGACCATCAATGGCCCACAACAAGAAAAGACGTATAGTTTTGATTCTTTGGTCCCACAACCTAATAGGTCAAAGTTGATAAAAGATATTGATAGAATTTTACATTTGATAGTCTTATGCACACATGCTACATTATTTGAGAAAATTGAACAACTAAACACACTAAACATCATTGTTAATCAATTCTATGATTATTGGACTACTCCTAGCAATAGGGTTTGATTACGCGCATGACCATAATAGGACCAAAGCCTCCACAAGTTTTTATTTGTGATCCTCATGTCCCACAACCCAATGATCCTACTAACCAGTTAGATATTGAAACTAGGTTGTGTGCATCAATATTTATATCATCACCCCACCCGATATCATTACACAACTTTCATTATTGAACATAGTAGTTGATTAGGATAAGACCTTCTGGACCAGACCAAAAAATCATCCATAGTCCCTGTAACTTCATTACACCTCTCATTCTTACTTCTATGACCTTGTCTAAAAATCTATATGAGGAGCCCACGGGTCACTTTCCGCATGTCCAATAACTAGTGAATATAATCTCAGTAGAGCTCAATATTGATTGGAGTCTCTGAGAAGCCATCATATCAGATTGATCAATGATGCCACTTCATGTTAGGAAACATTATTTTCCTTAGATTCACATATCCCATTATTTCATGTCAAATTTATAAGGTTACCTCAATATCTTATCCACAATCACCACACATACACATCCATTTTTATTCTACATCGGCTATCTTGGCACAATCTTGGGAAGTCAGGTGTGAAGAAGGTCATGTGTTGATTTTATTTCATACATATTACCATCAAGAGGGATGAGGATGACCCCTACACCACCCCCATGTTGACATTTTTGAACCATCGAAGAATAAGGTCATCTGATAAAAAATGTCATACAAAGAAAGAGTGGTAATTGATTCGTTAGGAAAATAAAAGTTCAAATATTGATTTCTAGGAAGAGGAGTGTCTACAAGATGAAAAAGAATAGGTTTGTACCTTGACAGAGTTTTGATGAATTAATTCCAAGTCTAGGTTTGTAAGGAGTGTGAGCCGACATTTGGTGCATTGGTGTTGGTAAGGTTTAGCATACATGTAATGCAGAGGGTCCATCTTGGTGATGAAAAAAATTTTATGGTTAAGTAGGTAGTGGAAAATTTTTTTGGCCACAAATACCAAGGCTAGGAAAATATTTTTAGTGTGAGTATACCTAGTCTCATAGTCTAAAAGAGTATGGCTTATGTAATAAACTGCTTGCTCCTATGTTTCTCATCGTGATGAGCAAGCATGACACCCAAGGAATGATCATTGGAAGAAATTTAGAGCTTAAAATGTTTGTCATCTTTAGGTGGGATGAGCACAGGTGGATGAAAAAAGTATTTCTTCAATGCTTTAAAGGCTTTTTGGCACTCATATTTCTCATTGAAGGATACATCCTTTTTAAGAATATGATGAAAAGGGTGAAATTGGTCACAAATTTGGGAAATAAAGCATCAAATGGATTTTAATTTTCCTTGCAAACCACAAAGTTTTTGAAGGTTAGTTAGTGGAGGCATCTTGAGAATAACCTTTATTTTGGAGGGATCAATAATTTTAGAGAGAACAGAAAATACAAATTTCTTTGGTTGAAGGTGAACACAATAGTGAATGAGATGATCAAATATGAATTTTAGGACCGGGAGGTGTTTGGAACAACTTTTTGACTTACCAAGAAGGTCATTGAAATAATGTTCCAATATGGCATGCATGATATCATGGAAGATATAGGTTAGAGTGCATTGATAAGTGGCACCAACATTTTTCAAGATGAATGACAAGATGCAATAACAGAAGGTCCCCCATGAAGTGATGAAGGTAGCTTTTTATTTATTTTCTGGAGCAAGTAATATTTGATTATAACCCAAGAATTTTTCCATAAGAGAACATCTCATGTCTGGTTGTAAGATCAACAAGTTGGTTGATGTTAGGTAGAGGAAATTCATCCTTAGGGTGGGCGAGGTTAAGGTCACAAAATTCCATGCAGATGCAGATTCCCCCTATCTCTTTGGTGGTAGGAACAATGTTAGATATTCCATTGTGGATAGTCAATACATCGAATGAAGGAAACAAAAAGAAGGTGATAGAGTTCTTCTTTCACGAGAAGGGAAATACTTGGATGCATTTTTTGTAACTTTTGTTTAACATGTTTGGCATCAGGTATAGTCACGATATTTTGGACCACGATATAAGGGTCAATACTAGGTATATCATAATAATACCACATAAAATTATTGCTATGATCTTGAAGGAATGAGGTGAAGGATTTTTTTTTTTGGAAAAATATAAATATTGGCCTATCTTTAGAATTCAAGGGTTTTCCTGAGTGTGAATGTTGATCTCTATGGTTGATTCATTTAACATGGTTTTTGCCTCTGAAGGTAATGATTGGTGAATGTAAGAATCGTCTGCACATAAATAGGTGAGAATAGAATCATCATCCTAATGTTGAATGATATTGATAGAAGGTGTGTCATCATCTAACTTTATCAGGATAAATAATAGGAAAAGGAAGAAGGTTCCTTGGCATCACAACGAAAGGTTAGCGATCCCAAGGAAATAGTGTTTATAAGAGAAAACTAGGAGGGATGGATTTTGGATCCATGGAATCCATGGGTGAAGGCAGTGCGATAGGCGAGGATGGTGGAGAAGACTTATCATTCTTGACAAGGGTAAAGCGATCCTTCTTGGGAGGAAGTTACAAAGAAAAACCAAGTCCAAAATGGTCTTTGTGTTTTTAGGTGGTGCAAGGTATGACTATGTGATAACCTTTCTCATAAATACCAAAGCCAAATCCCTTCTAGGCACATCAATGAAGAAAAGTGAGGGTGAAGTGGTAGTTGGTGAGGTATTATAAGTCGGATGAGAAAGGTTAGGTTTGGGTAGGTGGTTCAGGAGAATAAGAAGAAGTTTCTAGTCCCCCATATGTTAGGCTGGTATGAAGGTGGGGAGGACCATATGGAAAAACCTCTCCTACATGATAGTCATAATGTGGGTGTTGGTGAACACTTCCATACTCCTGAGGAGTAAGGAAAGTGTCTATATGGTATAATCAGTACTCTTCTGAGGAAAGGAATTGAAAAACACCTACCAAGGGGTCATAAGTTGGTACTTGGGTAACAGGGATGGATGAGCTACTTGAAGCTAGAGAAGATGAGGAATCAATTACTAGTAAAATAGTTGGGTTGGTAGATGGGTTAGCTATGGAAGCTATGAAAATAGTGGGGATAGATGGGATGGTTTTGGAAGGTGTGATAGAAGTGGTAGATGAGCCGAATGTGGAAGGTATAGCAATAGAAGTAGTAGATTAGGCAACAAAAGAAAATTAAGCAGTAGGGGTGGTAGATACCTTGATTGGAATAAGGACATCATTTGGTCAGTAAATTATGTTGTAGGTTTTAAAAGGGGAAGGATCCACCTTAATGGTATAGGGGTGTCCTTCATATTAATAGTTTAGGCAATGGTGAAGGGTTGAAGCGACACACCCCATAGTGTGAATCCAGGGTTGGCTAAGCAACATATTATTTTGAAATCCCCCCTCAACCACATAGAATAGTTCAATACTAGTTCAAGGACCCACACGGATGTGGACGATGATGCTGCCAAGTGTAGAAGTCATGGCATCATTGAAATAATTTAGCATAACAAGGGTTTTTTGCATGCAATGGGTGGGTATGCACAATTATTCATACGCATGGGAAGAAATGATATTAATGTTATCACCTCCATCAATCATAACACATCGAATGTGAGTATCGTTGATGTAGGAAGTGATGAAGAGGGTAGGATTAGGATCATCTTGTTATATAGGGGAAATATTTGAATCATCAAAACTGATGGCAAAAACTCGATGAGAGGTAATGGGGGAAGAAGTTTGAGGTGAAGCGGTGAGGGCAGCCATAGGTGTATGATCATTTGGTGGAACCTCGATAGATTGTAGGACCTCAATGAGGGTCTGATGATGAAACTTAGAGGTTTGAATTAGATCGTACAAGGGTATTTTTAGAGGATATTGATGTAGTTGTTTAATCATAAAATGATGTGTGACTCCATCCGAAATAGGATAAGTCATCCCAAAGGTGGTTTACCTTGGGGGAAAGAGCAGGTGGAATTGTGGGTGAATGTACACTGGATGGGCTATTAGTTTTTTATTTTACTTTATATTTTTTCAATTGAGTGGCTACTTGTACCATATTTATTTCAAATATTGGAGGAGTACAAGAGGGTTATGGAGTTTCAGGTAAATCCTTTCGAGTAGACATAGGGCTAGGCCATGTAGTATCACACAAAGAGGGAATGGAATTATCCTCTAGCAATTCATCTTTGTTGAAGAGACCATCTGAAGAATAGAGTTGAAGTAGAATGTTTTCGAGTGCCTTATAACTTTTTACATCATGTCGTGGTGAGTGATGATATGCACAAATTTTTGAGTCGTCAAACTCTACTGGTTTGGGTTTGAGCAGTTTATAACACTTAATAGGATGTAGTGAGATAGCTGTAACATTCCCATTTTTAAGACTTTAGAAACAAGGAAATTTATTTTACATAATGTTCTTTAAATCTTAATATAGAACAAACATTCCAATGCCAAGCTATCTAATAATAGAAAACCATATGCAACTATAATGACTCGGTGAAACACCAATCTCTCATTTCATGACTCAGTATAAAACTGATCTCTCATTTTATTCAGTAATGTGTTTACAGAGTATACTTGGTTCCTTTAACTAGTTAGGGGTACCCAAGTTTTATGTTTAAGATCCTATCTAAGTATCTATTACCAATACTCATCTGAAATCCCTCTTCTTAAACTAGGTGACATAGGACAACGGAACCAACAACTTGCGATACTTTGGCCAAATATTTTGAACATGTTATCATGTTTACGTTCCTAGATGGCATACTCGTCAAATGGAATAATTCTTTCACCACACTTGATCTATAATTCAGAGTGGTCTTCACTAACTTCTATCAGTCCCACTTGATTCAAAGTTTAACCCTTGAAAAGGTTAACAACATGCCCTAGTGTGGAAGACTACCCATGGTGACTAAGGGTACATATACATACTCAATCAACCTACATCAATTGGGTGTGTATAGTCATCCTAAGTCAATGTGTTTTGACCTTGACACTATATCATTTCCGTATCTCTACATAGGGTAGAACCATGATATAGTCATGAACCGATGTTAATCTAGTTGAAAAAACCATGCGGGGTGTAAAGACATGTCAACTACATCATAGTATCCTCATAATGACTTTTATCATTAGGAAGGTACTATGATGTCATTGGAATGTGTAAACATCCAACTGAGTTTCCTCATCTAGATGAACATACCTTAGATTGAAAGTTAATATCTTATTAATCACTTCATTACATATTAATTATAGAAACCTTATGGATTGAACTAGGTTCTTTAACCTATAGGGCTACAAATTGAAGTTGCATTTGAGGTAGGTGTGCTAATAAAATCTGCTTCCTAACCAGTTAATTACATGTTATGTTTATTATACCACAACAACCTAAATTATGTCCTTACATAATAGATTTTACATTTATGAAAGTGTTAATTTATTTCTTACTTATTTCAGCCCTAGCTTAAATAAATTCCAAGTAAACCTTTTATTTTATACTTCATTGAAATGAAGTCTAAATTCCCTATTTACTTCCCTTCCAAGCATTCCTAACTTTGACTATGGAATTCTACTTAAGGAATAAAATCTTCAGTTATTTACTTACATTAATAATGACTCCTTTAACAATAATCTTAATTTATGTCCATGATTTATTTTATGCAAAGTATCTTTCTTTCCCCATATTAAGGGCTAATGTCCATTTATAATCAAATAGCACATTGTAAGTTATAATCATGGTTTAATACACATACATCCATATAACTCAATTACAGTCATTTTGTAATAATTGATTATCCTCTTAGGAATGTCAAATTTATAAGTTACATCACTACTAGAGAAAATATTACATCTAACAACATAGATTCCTACCCCAATCATTATATATTATTTAAGTATATTAAATACCCTCCTTCATTAGGGTAATACATATCAATTCATCCCAATTCATACCAATAAGGTATTACAAAATGTAATATTTAGAATCATCATATCTTTTATTCATCAAAGAGGAGTGATACATTCACTAAATCCAAAACATTTCAGATATCTCAAAATGTCAAAACAGCAATACCTAACGAATTCTTATAACAACTTTAGTTTCCAACAAGAGAATCTCAAATAATGAAGCCACATTTCATCATAATAAAGATACAACCCCTTTAACAAAAAAAAGTAACTTTCTATATGTCTTTCCCCTTTCATCTCTTATAAATTCCATCTGAAAAATTGTTAGCATGAGCCAGTTCATTTAACTAAGCATGCTAAGAACTATATCATTAAAAAAATGTTCTTTTAATTAATTGTTTCATAAAAAGAACTTTGTTTTTCATGAAACAGTCCAGAAACTACAACTGAACTACATAAAGACTTAACGAAAAAGGATACAATCCAAGAAGAAAATAAAGAGAGAGAATTTATAGTTTCCCAACAAAAGTAAGGTTTGGTCAATCAACCTATCAATCTTAGCTTTCCCTCATAAAACCACTTTCATCATAAAATATTGAAATAGTAAAGTTAAGGAAGAATTATCATTTCATCTGAACCTTACTTTCACTTTCCTAAAACCAATTTAATTATCTTCAATCAGCTAAATCTATTTAACAAGAAGAATATAAGATACATAAGATTATCTTTCAGTTTTAATTCCATTATTTGTGTAGTACTGAATATAGCCTTCCATATAATTATCCCACTTACTCATATTCATCCTAAGTCTAAGATGGAATTAATCATAAATAAGATCATAAAGACAAGTAAGGGTAACTAAATCATCATAAAGCCTTTAGTAACCCCGATTGAAGCATTCTAAAATTCTTAGGTTTAGATTAGAATCCAATTCAAGTTAGAATTCAAAGATAACACCATTCATACCTTATCAAAATTATAAGGTTGATTATATCAAGAAAACAAACTAACATTTGGGCCTCATACCAGATACACATTCATTAGTATTCCATAAAGGAGAAAATTGGTTTAAGTTCATAACCTATACAAGGCTCAATACTCCTTCTAAGCATAACATAAACTTCAGTTTTGTTTCCCTAAGGAAATTAATACACTAAATCCTATCACATGGTCAAGAAGTGATATAAAATAAAATAGATCAGAGAAGGAACAAAAATGATATCTAAGAGAACAAAATCCCCATTGTAATATTGAAGAGTGTATGAGAGAGATTACAGTCTCCTCATCTATCCAAACTCTTATGAAGAAGAGTAACATTTCACATGCAATATTGATGAAAGACATAAAATTAATTTTTGTATGAACTCCTCATGTCAGGTGTTGAACAGTGAATAATACTTCACATGCGACCAATCAATATCTAAAACAGAATTTGACCCAAGTTTGAATTGGACGAGTAGGAAAAAATAAGAAAAAGGAAAACATAAAATAAACATCCAACCTTTTCCTTTTGTCTAAACAAGAAATACTAGTTCAAAACGTGTTTCGCTAAAAAAATTAAGAATCAATTCACTTCTAAAAATCCTAGTGAAGGGAGGAAAATAAATAGTAGAACTACAGGTCGAAACCGAAACATACCGTCTATCAATTTAACCATTTATAATAAAGAATATTAGCATACATACATTCCTAAAAAAGAGATTCATTCAACGATGATTAAACATTAACTCAAACCCAAAAATATTTGCTACTCAGCTCAAAATCCCATGTGGTTTAAGATAACTTGAGAAGTATTCAACAAATAAAAATGACCTTAACATATATGAAAACATGAACATGCTTCGATGAAAGAGCTATTAAAATAATTGATATCCAAAATGGGATTTCATACAAAAAACATGAAGTGGGCTTTCCTCAAATAACTTACAGTTTCAGGGTAAGTTTAAAAATGGAATAATGTTTCCACTGACAATATCATCCATCAAACTCGTTCATAAAATAGGCTATACCTCCAATACAATGGTGTATCACCTACACAAGGGTTCCTTTAAAATCTCCTTAAACAACATCAGAAAGAAGACATGTAAGTCGATTATGAGAATTTCTAGATAGCAAAATCAATGTTCAAAACATACAACTCTTAGCTTAATTTTTCCTTTAGTTAGGAACAATGGTGGTATTCAAAGTCTACTATAACAAGGATAACAAAAAAAACTAAAAAACAACAAGATATCAAGAAAGATTCAAGATATCCAAAAATTTCCCTATCTGTAGTCTTCAAACAGATATTATACAGAACATTTTGATCAAGATCCTCATAATCAAATAAACCAAGATATATACATGTCAAGAGAAAATTTTAACGAAGATCACCTAACAGATATTGGCTCTATTTCAAGCCTCTACTAAAAGATTAAATAAAAAGCTAGTTTACTTAGAAGTATGGAAACCATACTCCCAAAAAACTCTTTCCACTATCTAACAAAAATCGATAATGTATCTAGGAAAACAAAAATAAATTCAATCACAAAAAGAAAACTAGAATATTTCCTTAGGAGAAATTTTTTTTATGAACATTTAAGTAAAAGCATAAGACTTAATGAATAAGGTCTATCATGCCTGATAGAGCTCCGGTCTTCTCTTTTTCACAGAAAATCTCCAAGCAGAGCTTCAATTATTTCCCTTGAAACACCAACAACTCTCAAAACCTTCTTCTTCTCTTTCTTATAGTTTTTAAAGTGCTAACTTCCTCATTTAAATTCCATGTAAGGAAAGAGTATTCATACAATAATTTGAACTAAAGCAAAAAAACCAGATGCAGAGCTCAAGCTCAAAGACCAAATGACCAAAACAAAACAAAACCCCTATTTCTTCTTCCTAGGTAGTTTTCTCTAATTTCAAAAATATTAAATGAAAAATAGGACTGTTAATCGTTCCATTTCTCTCGCCACTACCATCTCTATTTCTAGAAATGACTGATTTCAAAATTGTATGCATCTAAAACTTAGCGGAGATGCCAATTAATTCCCTCAAATTTCCTCATACCTTCGCCAAATTAGGTAGATCAAAAGAGATAAGACCAAATTAACTTCCTCATAAATTTCTAGGAGTTAATACCACCAACCTTCCTCTCCCTAGGTCATTCCATAGGCCCCTTTTACGTTAGCCAAACATTACGTTAGGTTTGACATTATTTTAGAAACTAACATAGGTCCTTAGGTCTAAGTATTTAGTCTTAGGTCCCCTTTAACATCCCATATTAACAAAATAACTTAGTAACTTAGGTTAGGTTACAATTTTAGGATAAAGTTCCTATTTTAAGGAATGTAAGGTAATTAGGTTCCATGTTCATCGTAAAAATTACATCTCAATTTAACAAAAAGAAGGACCAGATTAATACACAAATATAATTACCAAGAAAATATCCATGGAGATCAGATCATTCATGACCTTCATACATTCAAAATCTAGGAGCCTTTCATCTATCTGGATTGGTCATTATGACCTCAAGGTTTATAAGTTAGATGTATACCTTGAATCAATGAAATTGATCCAAGGTAATATTGTTTTGGATCCCCACAAATTATGAAACTGAAACTCAATTTTCATTCCCAAACAATGAATTATTCTACATAAAAATAAAAGATGAATAGCTTCATTTTATACTAAGCATAAACATGGTAGAATTGTACCTATTTCCACAGATAACATATTACCTATTACAAACATGATTTCATAGATCATAAGAGTACACCATCTTAAGAAAAGAATCACATATCAACATTTATACCTTCTACACATAAATCATCATAATATCAACCATGTTGGAGGTGTTACATACCTCCCTCCTAAAAAGGATCATCGTCTTGATGATTAACTTAGTCTAACTTCTCAGACAAGAAAAATAATCGTAATTATAGTTCTTTCATCCATAATTTCATAAATAGAAACTAGAGTTGAGAATTTCAAATTTCCACAATTTATTATAGCATAAAAAATAGTTGTTTTTAGTACTAAAGAAAATAGTGCCTTCCCAAAAATTGAAAAATTATTGATAATTTCAAAACAAGGTTTCCAATTATTATCAATCAACAAAATTAATTCTGTTCAAATAAATGAGGAAAATCAGTTTTCATGTCCTCAAGGTTTTCCCATGTTGCACTTTCTTCATTAAATTGGTCCCACTAGACCTTGCATTGACTAATTTCATGATTTATCAAGTGCATCTGGTGATTTTCCAACACTCTAATGGGTTTAACCATGATTATTCCAAGGTCTTGGACCAGTAAGGAATCCCAATTTAATAGATGTGATAAATTTGAAATGTATTTCTTAAGTAAAGAAATATGGAAAACATCATGCATTCATGATAAATTAGGTGGTAATGCTAAATGATGAGATAAAAGATTGATTACTTCAACTATTTCGAAGGGTCCCACATAACGAGGTGATAACTTGGCTTCCTTGCCAAAGGTTACATAACTCTTTTTTGGCTTAACCCGTAAAAATACGTTTTCACCCAATTTAAATTTCTTATCAACCCTTTTCAAATCTGCATAAATTTTTTGCCTATCTGCCACTTCTTTTAAATGTTTATGAATCATTTTAACTTGTTCCATTTCAATAAGGATTTTTTGTCCAATTACCTCTTTGTCTTCTATGATATCCCAACTAACTGGAGTTCTACATTTCCTTCCATACAATGCTTTAAAAGGTGCCATTTTCAAAGAGGCATGATATGTATTATTGTTAAGTGAATTCAACTAATGGAAGGTACTCTTCCCATTTATACGATCTATGCAGTACATTCATAACATATCTTCCAAAACCTTATTAACTCTTTTAGTTTTCCCATTTATTTTTGTAAAAAGCAACACCCCAGTTTTCCCATTTATTTTTGGATGGTATGTTGAAATAAAATTCAATTTAGTTCCTAAGGTTGTATTAAGGATTTTCCAAAATCAAGATGTCATTCGAGGGTATCTATCTGATATGATCAATTCATGTACTCCATGAGAACAGGAAAAGGTGATCAATTCATGTACTCCATGTAATCTAAAAATTTCATGCACAAATATTCTTTCTAAAACAAGTGAATCATCCTTAATATTACCAACAATAAAATGTGTTATTTTTGTCAGTTTATCAACAACTAAAATAACATCATGCTTATTTCTCATTATCTAATTAACTCTCTAGTTTATCAACAACTAAAATAACATCATGCTTATTTCTTGACATAGGCAATCCCTAAAAAAAATCCATGCTAATTACCTACTACTTATATTGTGGTATGCTATGAGGATACAATAAACCAACTGAGTGCATATACATCCTTAGATGGCTATGAGGATACAATAAACCAACTGAGTGCATATGCTCAACCTTAACACACTTACATTCTAAGCAGTATATCACAAAATTAATTGTCTTTCTTCATCCCTTTCCAAAAATATTGTTGTTTTATATTAGCAAGAATTTTCATAATATTGGGATGTCCTGAATAAATCTGGTGAATTTTCATAATATTGGGATGTCCTGAATAAAGTGAATTATGAAACTCAATTATCAACTTCCTTCTTAACTCATTTCCCAAAGGTATATACACCTATTTATCATATCTCAAGATTCCTTAGTGATCGAAGTGAAAACCTTTATATCTTGAGTCATTTGGATCTGCAACAAGCGTTATTTTTACTTATTGAAAGTATGAATCAGATTTCATGATACATTTTACCTCATCCTTAAACTGATTTCTCAAAGTTATAAGTGTAGAAATATGTTTCCTATGACTTAGTGCATCTACCACTCTATTTTATTTTCCCTTTATGTAACTTATGTCAAAATCATATTGTAACAAAAAATCTAACCATATTCATTGTATTGCATTTAGATTTGGCTGAGTGAAAATATACTTCATCCTAAGATGATCAATTTTTAATTCAAAAGGTATTCCTATAAGATAATTTCTTCATACTTGAAGTGCATGTATTATGACAGTAAGCTCTAGGTCATGGGGAGCATAATTCAGTTCATGTAAATTGAGTTTTCTACTCTCATATGCTATAACATGTTTATTTTGTAACAGAATACCTCTGAATCCTTCTCTGGAAGCATCTATAACTACCGTAAATTTTCCATTTGAATCAGGTACAACCAAAATAGGTGCAAATGTTAATTGATCCTAAATATTTTTAAATTTTGATTCACATTTTTCACTCCACTCAAATTTCTTATCTTTATTATGTAATGAAGTGATTTAGTAAAATATTTTCTATAATAACCAGCAAGACCCATGAAGCTTACTAATTCGTGTACATTCTTAGGTGCAGGCTAGTCAGTTATGGAAAAAATCTTTGATGGATCAATTGTTATTCCATATTTACTTATAACATGTCCTAGTTAGTGCACTTCTATCTCAAAGAAATAACATTTGGACAACTTACCATATAATCTTCTTTTTCTTAAGATTTCAAGAACTATTTTCAAATACTCATGATGCTCATCAATACTTTTAGAATATATGAGAATATCGTCCAAGAATACAAGAATTTTTTTTCTAGGTATTCTTGAAAGATATTATTCATTTCATTCATAAAATCTATAGGTGCATTTGTCAAACCGAAAGGTAAAACTGTGAATTCATAATACATGTACCTTGTCCTAAAAGTTGTTTTATGAATATCTTCATCTTTGATTCTTAACTGATGATACCCAGAATGAATATCTATCTTAGAATATACTGATGCACCATGCATCTAATCAAACAGATCATCAATTATTCAAAATGGATGATTGTTTTTAATTTTTTCTTTGTTTAACATCTTATAATCAATACACAACCTAATTGTTCCATCTTTATTTTTCACAAAAATTACTGGTTCTCCCCAAGGCAAGACACTTGATCTTATCAAACCTTTAGAAAACATTTCTTGTAACTCTGACTTAAGCTCTACTAGTTCAATGGTAGTCATTTGATATGGTGCCTTGGAAATAGGTTTAGTTCCCAACTTGATCTCAATTATGAAATCAAACTCTCATTTAGGCGGAAGATCGGGTAGTTCTTCTAGAAACACATCGCTGAAATATCTTAACAATGGATATTTTTCCAAAAAATCAGTATCACCTTCAATTTTTTTAGAAATGTTACTGCATACAAGGTGCAGCCTTTGTTTTTGGCATTTTAAGTTGTATAGCTGACAATTTTCTAACTAAAATATCACATTTTATTCCCTAGATGTCTGTTATTTCTTACAAATCATCAAGATAGCTAATGTGTTTTTTTAAATAGACTACTTTAGCCTTATGTTTAGCAAGCTAGTTAACACCTATTATGACATCATACGACCCCAAAGGAGCAACATAAAGATCAAATTATGTGGAAAAAATAGGCAAGTCTAGGACTTCTCCAAAAATAAACTGACTAACTGTGTGGATAACATTATTTCCATAATGTATAGCCTAAGATTTTTCTATTTTTCCAGCTTTTATTTTTAGTTTTGAAGCTAATTTACTAGAAATAAAGCATTTAGTAGTTGTAGTATCAAAAATTATAGTAACAGGTATTCCAAATAACTTACCTGACACTTCTATAGGCGTAACTTGTTTTTCATCTTATTTATAAGCTACTGCAGCATGTATCTTATGTTGTTGATTGTTTTTATCTTTCTTTAGAGGGCATTGATTTGTATAATGATCTTTTCCACAATTGTAGAAGCCTCATATAGGTCCTCTTTTAGGATCAAATTTATTTCCATCCTTAAAATTGTTGTTTTGTCCTCCATAGGAATTTTGTCCATTATTATCGTTCTTAATGAAATTGTTTCAAACATTTGCAATAAGTTTATTTGTTTTTGTTTTCTTGTTGTTATCAGCAAAAAAATTATTTTTGGTAACAAAACTTCTTCCATGCCCCCTTTCTGGGTGCAAGAGATGAATAATTAGGAACTATCTTTCTGATTTCTTCCTTATGGGAAGAGATTTATTTTAAATTTTTTCCCATCGAATGGTTTTTTATACAACCCCTTCCATGGTGGTTGGGATTTTCACATCTACTTCAACCCTATCATAGGATTTAATCCAATAATGAATTTTCATATCATGAAATTCTCATTAGTTTGATACTGAGGCACGTACTTGAGAAGTGTAGTGAACCTCTCCCAGTATTTTTTTATAGTTGAATTTCCCTGAGTTAAGTTTTGAAATTATTTCATCTTTTGATCATAATAAATTTATGGCAACCATCATTTCCTAAAAAAGTTTTTAAATTGATCCTAAGTGATGCTTGATTCATCAATATTCAATTCAGCCTTGCAACTATCTCACCAGGAAGATGCTTCATGGGAAAGTTGATGCTCCCCATACTACTTTTGTTTCCTCTGAGAAGTTTCTTATTACAAAGTACTTCTCCATTTCATTGAGCTTGTTCTCAGCTCCATCCCCAAGTGTTGTTTAATCAAACTTAGGTGGACTTATCCTTTTTATATCATTTGTGAGTTTATTTATTAACCTTTCCTTTTTATTTTCAACCTAATTGGGTACATTTGCATTCGTATTTTTAGAATTATTATTATCAACACCCAAATTCCCAACATTAGTGTTGTCCACAGGAGGTGACTGGTTTTTATTACCAGCATCTTCTTCCTCCTCCTCATTTCCCATAACTTGTTGTTCAAGGATAGCTAGATGATCTCTTGGGTCCAACAGAGTAGAAAGGATCTCATCAAGTTTTTGGGTGGTAGCTATGTCTCCACCAAGGGGTGGGTTGTTTGCAGCATTTCCCCTTGTTCTAACCATTTTATGCTCACAAGAAAATTAAGTTTTTATCAGATTATGGACACAATAGGTCTAAGAGCTACAACCTTCATCTCTGATACATAGATGTAACATTCTCATTTTAATACTTTAGAAAAAAGGAATTTTTCTTTTACATAATTTTCTCTAAATAATAATTTAGAACACACATTCCAATGCCAATATATCTCATAATAAAAAACCATATGCAAATTTAATGACTCGGTGAAACACCAATTTCTCATTTCATGACTCGGTACAAAATTGATCTCTCATGTTATTCAGTAATGTGTATACAAATTATATTTGGTTCCTTTACCCTATTAGTGGTACCAAAGTGTTCTATTTTATAGCCTATCTAAGTATTTGTTATCGATGCTCATCTGAAATCCTACTTCTTAAACTAGGTGACATATGACAACGGAACCAACAACTTGCGATACTTTGGAAAAATATTTTAAACATGTTATCATGTTTGCATTCCTACATGACATACTCATCAAATGGTATAAGTCATTCACCACACTTGATCTATTATTTAGAGTGATCTTCACTGACTTCTATCAGTCCCACTTGATTCAAATTTTAACCCTAGACAAGGTTAGCAACATGCCCTAATGTGGACTACTACCTGTGGTGACTAAGGGTACATATACATAATATTCCTATGTCAATTGGGTGTGTCTATTTATCCTAAGTCAATGTGTGTTGACCTCGACACTAGATCATGTCCCTATCTCTGTATAGGGAAGAACCATGATCCAATCATAAACTTATGTTAGTCTAGTTGAACAAACTATGCGGGGTGTTGAGACATGTCAACTGTAACATAGTATCCTCATAATGACATCTATCATTATGAAGGTACTATGCTCCAGTTGGAGTGTTTCAACATCCAACTGAGTTTCCTTATCTGGACGAACATACCTTAGATTGAAAGTTAATATTTTATTAATCACTTCATTGTAGATTAATTACAACAACCATATGGATTGAATTGGGTTCTTTAACCGATAGGGTTACAAATTGAATTTGCATTTGAGGTAGGTGTGTAGATAAAATCTACTTCCTAACTAATTAATTATATTTTGTGTTTATTATACCACAACAACCTGAATCATGTTTTTACATAATAGATTTTGCATTTATGAAAGTGTTAATTTATTACTTACTTATCTCAGCCCTAGATTAAATAAGTTCCAAGTAAACCTTTTATTTTATACTTCATGGACATGAATTCTAAATTCCCTTTTTACTTCCCTTCCAAGCATTCCTAAGTTTGACTATGGAAGTTTAATTAAGGAAGAACACCTTCAGTTATTTACTTACATTAATAATTATTCCTTTAACAAGATCTTAAGTTATGTCCGTGATTTATTTTATTGAAAGTATCTTTCTTTCCCCATATTAAGGGATAATTTCTATTTATAATCATGATTCAATACACATACATCCATGTAATTCAATTACAATTATTTTGTAATGGTTGAGTATCTTCTTAAGAATTTCAACTTTATAAGTTGCATCACTACTAGAGAAAATAATACATCTATCAACATAAATTCCTACCCCAACCATGCCATATTATTTAATTATATTAACTACACTCCTTCATTAGGGTAATACATATCAATTCATCCCAATTCATGCCAAGAAGGTATTACAAAAAGTAATATTTAAAATCATCATATCTTCTATTCATCAAAGAAGATTGATACATTAACTAAATCCAAAACATTTTAGATATCTGAAAATGTTAAAACAACATTACTTAACCAATTCTTATTACAACTTTCATTTCCAACAAGTGCATCTCAAATAATGAAGCCACATTTCATCATAATAAAGATACAATTACTTTAACAAAAGAAATGTAACTTTATATATGTCTTTCCCCTTTCATATTTTACAAATTCCATCTACAAAATTATTAGCATGGGTTAGTTCATTGAACTAAGGATGATAAATACTATATCATTAAAAAAATGTGATTTTAATTAATTGTTTCATAAAAATATCTTTGTTGTTCATGAAACAGTCCAAAAAATACAACTGAACTATAGAAAGACTTAACCAAAAATAATACAATCCAAGAAGAAGAAGAGAGAGAGAGAGAATTTAAAGTTTCACAATAAAAGTAAGGTTTGGTTAATTAACTCATCAACCTTAACTTTCCCTCAAAAAACCCCTTTCATCATAAAAAATTTAAATATAAAATGTAAGGAAGAATCATCATTTCATCTGAACCTTACTTTCACTTTCCTAAAACCAATTTAAGTTTCTTCAATTAGCTAATCTATTTAACAAGAAGAATATAAGATACATAAGATTATCTTTGAGTTTTAATTCCATTGTTTGTCTAGTAATAAATATAGCCTTCCATATAATTTTCCCACTTAAACTCAAATTCATCCTAAGTCTAAGATGACACTAATCATAAATAAGATCATACAGACAAGTAAGGGTAACTAAATCATTATAAAAAAATTATTAACCCTAATTGAAGCATCCTACAAGTCCTAGGTTCATATTAACATCCAATTCAAGTTATAATTCAAATATATCATCATTTATCATAAGTATAAGGTTGATTATATCAAGAAAACAAACTAACATTTAGGCCTCATACCTGATACACATTTGTTAGTATTCCATAAAGGAACAAATTGGTTTAAGTTCAGAACTTATACAAGGCTCTATACTCCTTATAAGCATAATATAAACTTTAGTTTTGTTTTCCTAAGGACATTAATACACTAAATCATATCACATGGTCAAGAAGTTATATAAACTAAAATAGATCAGAGAAGGAACACCAACAATACCTAAGAGAAAAAAATCCCCATCGTAAGATTGAAGAGTGTATGAGAGAGATTACAGTCTCCTCATCTATCCATACTCTTATGAAGAAGGGTAACATTTCACATACAAGATTAACGAAAGACACATAGCCAATTTTTTTATGAAATTCACACATAAGGTGCTAAACAATGAATAATAGTTCACATGAGACTAATCAATATCTAAAACATAAGTTTACCCAAGTTTGAATTGGATGAGTATAAACGAATTAGAAAAAGGAAAACATAAAACAAACATCCAACCTTTTCCTTTTGTCTGAACAAGAAAGACTAGTTCAAAACATGGTTCCTTAAAAGGATTGAGAATCAATTCACTTCCAAAAATCCCAGTGAAGGGAGGAAAGTAAACAATAGAACTATAGGTCAAAACCCAAATAGAGTGCCTATAAAATTAACCATTTATAAGAATGTTGATAAGCATGTGTGCATTCATCAAAAAGAGATTCATTCAGCGATGATCAAAACATCAACTCAGGCCCAAAAAATATTTGTTACTCAGCTCAAAATCCCATGTGGTTTAAGAGAACTTGATAGGTATTCAATAAGGAAAAATAACCTTAAGAGATCAAAACCTGAACACCTTAGATGAAATATCTATCACAACAATTGATATCTAAAATGGGATTTCATTAAAAAAAACAAGGTGGGTTTTCCTCAAACAACTTATAGTTTGAGGTTAAGTTTAAAAACACAATAAGCTTTCCATTGGCAATATAATCCATTAGACTCATTCATCAAATAGGCTATACCTCCAATACAATGGTTTATCATCTACATAAGGGTTCCAATAAAATCTCCTTAAACGACATTAGAAAGAAGACATGTAAGTAGGTTATGAGAATTTCTAGATAGCAAAACCAATGTTCAAAACATACAACTCTTATCTTAAGTTTTCCCTCAGTCAAGAATAATGGTGATCTTTAAAGTCTACTACAGAAAGGATAACAAATGCAAACTAAAGATCAAGAAGATATCAAGAAATATTCAAGATATCCAGAACATTTTGAACAAGATCCCCATTTGTAGTCTTCCAACGAAGTTTATACATAACATGTTGAACAAGATCCTCATAATCAAGCAAACCAGGATATATACATGGCAAGAGAATTTTTTTGCTAAGATCACCTAATAGATCTCAGCTCTATTTCAAGCCTTTACTAAAATATTCAATCAAAAGCTAGTTTACTCAAAAGTATGGAAAATATACTCCCAGAACACACTTTCCACTATCCAACAAAAATTGATAATGCATCCAGGAAAACAACACAATACCTTAAAGAAAAATAAATTCAATCACAAAAACAAAACTAGAATATTTCCTTAAGAGCATAGTTATTTTCATGAACATTTACGTAAAAGCATAAGACTTAATGGATAGTTCCTATCATTTCTGATAGAGCTTTGGTCTTCTCTATTTCACAAAAAATCTCAAAGTAGAACTTCAATTATTTCCCTTGAAATGCCAACAACTCTCAAAACCTACTTCTTCTCTTTCTTATAGTTTTTACAGTGCTAACTTCCTCATTTAAACACCCTGTAAGGCAAGAGTATTCATGCAAGAATTCAAACTGAAGCACAAAAACCACATACAGAGCTCAAGCTCGAAGAACAAATGACCAAAACAAAACCAAACACCTCTTTATTCTTCCTAGGTAGTTTTCACCAATTTCAAAAATATTAAATGAAAAATAGGACTATTATTCCTTCCATTTCTCCTGCCACCACCACCTCTATTTCTGGAAAGGACTAAGTTCAAAATTAGATGCATCTAAAAAAGGGATAAGACCACATTAACTTCCTCATAAATTTCTAAGAGTTGATGCTACTGACCTTCCCCTCCCTAGGTCATCCCATACGCCCATTTTAGGTTAGCCAAACATTATATTAGGTTTGACATTAGTTTAGAAACTAACATAGGTCCTTAGGTATAAGTATTTAGTATTAGGTCCTCTTTAACATCCCATATTAACAAAATAACTTAGTAACTTAGGTTAGGTTACACTTTTAGGATAAATTTCCTATTTTAAGGAACATAGTGTAATTAGGTTCCATGTTCATAGTAAAAGTTACATCTCAATTTAACAAAATAAAGGACTAGATTAATAAACAAATCCAATTCTGAAGTGGAGAGCCATGGATATTAGATCATTCATGACATTTGTACATTCAAAATCCATGATCCTTTCATCTATCTAGATTGGTCATTATGACCTCAAGGTTTTTAAGTTAGAATCATACCCTAGATCAATGAAATTAATTCAAGGTAATGTTGTTTTGGATCCCCATGAATTATGAAACTAAAACTAAATTTTTCATTCCCAAGTAGTGAATTATTATGCATAAAAATAAAAGATGAATAGCTTCATTTTATATTAAGCATAAACATGGTAGAATTTTACCTATTTCCACAAATAATATATTACCTACTGCAAACATGATTTCATAGATCATAAGAGTACACCATCTTAAGAAAATAATCACATGTCAACATTTACACCTTCCAAATAGAATTCATCATAAATATCATCCATATTGGAGGTGTTACAATAGTTGAGGTTTCTAATAACTAAGCGGGGATGTTAGAATAGTATCCTACCAATGGATCACAGTGAGAAGTTAGAGTTGGCTTGGATGAAGGTGTGGATGATTTTTGTGAAAGAAGTGGAGTTGGGGGTTGAGTCATTTTAACTACATTTTTTGTAGGTTATATGGTTTTTGGTTTAGTTTGCACCTTCTTAGGTAAAGGTGTTCGAGTAGTGTGTGAAGAAGAAGGGGATGCAGAAGGTATAGGCATGTAAGTGAACCAAGTTGATAATAGAGGTGTGGGTAAGATCCTGGTCAGGGTAATGTGGAAGGTCTAGGTAAAAGAGAAGGTAAAGGTGTGGGTAGAATAGAAGATCGAAGTGAGAGTGTGGGTTACCTCACTTTAAGTTTTCCTTGGGGGAGAGGTAGCTTGTCCAAGGTTGATAGATGTGGGACTAATATTTATGGAAGAGGAGAAGGTGAATAAAAATTCATGGGAGAAACTGAGGTGTGAGGCTTAAGAGGTTAGGTCTTCCTCTTAGTTGCGGGAATAGACTTAGTGGCAGTTTGTGAAGAGGTGATCAAATATTTCTTCACATGGGGATGGACTAGACTAGGAATCGACAAGACCCCCAATGTAGTGGTAGGTTTAGGTGCAGGTGAAGGTTTGGGTGCGGATAGAGGTTTGGGTGTAGATGAAGGTTGGGTTGAAAGCGAGGCTGATTAAGAAAAGGATGATATAACTAGATCATGTGTGATAGATTTGGTTTCTTTGAATACTTTAGGATAGATAGTTGAATTATCTATTGAGAACATCTAAATTTTGGTAGATAGTGGGATTCCAAGGTGCCCACAAAGTGTGGAGTAATAAACATACGCTAATTGATCATCCAAATGAGAGAATGGCGTATAGGTAGAAGAAGATGATGATGACTTGGTGGTAATCCCTGTGAAGAATTCTGAGGAATGTCAGATAGGGAATTTTTTGGATTCTGAATCTGTAGGTAAAAATGGTGTATGAAGGTTGACAGGATCTTTGAAGACCCTAGGAGAAACATCACTTATAGGAAGAGGATACAAAATTGGCTCCTCTATGTGTTGAGGAGGGAGCAAGGTAGGTGGTGTAGACTCTTCCTTAGGTAGAGAAGAGGATAAGATAGGCTCTTCCATGGGTAGAAGTGTGGGTAGTGTAGGATCCTTGATAGGTGCAGAGATAAGTGGGGTAATATCCTCTGTAGATGGAGTAGGTGAGGTAGGGTGCCTAGTAGGTAAAAAAGTGGGTAGGGTTAACTCCTTCGTGTGTAGAGGAGTGGGTGAGGTAGGCTACTTAGTGGGTAGAGGAGTAGGCAAGGTAGGCTCCTCCATGTGTAGAGGAGTAGGTGAAATAGGCTCCTCCATGGGTAGAGGATCTTAGGAAATAATTTCCTCAATAGATGGGATGGGAGGAAACTAATAAGAAGGGACAAGTATTGTGTCAAAGATGAAATGAACATTGTGAACATTGGTGTCATTACTAGAGGTCTCACCATCCTGGTTTGATAATGTAACATAATCATTTTACGACTTTAGAAACAAGGTAATTTATTTTTTCTATATATATAATGTTCTCTGTTCTAAATTAATATAATTTAGAACACATATTCCATTTCCAATCCATCTCATAACAGAAAACCATATGCATATGTAAATGACTCAGTGAACACTGATATCTTATGTTAACTTAATAATGTGTATACTATGTATACTTGGTTCCTTTACCCTTTTAGGGGTACCCAAGTGTTTTATCTAAGAATCTTATTTGAATACCTATTACTGATATTCATTTGAAACATTGCATCTTAGACTAGGTGACATAGGAAAACGCAACCAGAAGCTTGGGATATAGTGGCCAAAGTTTTTAAACATGTTTACCATGTTTACATTCTTAGACAACATACTCATTGAAAGGAATATTTACTTCACCATGTACTTGTTATGTTATCTAGAATGTTATTTCTTGACTTCTATCAATCCAATCTGATTCAAATTTACAAACTAAACAAGGGAAGTAATATGCACTAGTGTGGAGGACTACTTGTGGTGACTAAGGATAAATAGACATACTCAATCGACTTACATCGATTGGGTGTGTCTTGTCACCCTAAGTCAACATGAGTTGACCTCAATAGTATTTCATGTTTCTATCTCTATTTAGGGTGGGACCGCGATCCATACTTCCACTTACGTCAATCAATTTAATTGAACTAAGTGGGCTATTGAGGCATAACAAGTTGTATCATAGTATCCTCGTAATGACCCCTATCATTAAAAAGGTACTATGTCACAGTTTCTATGTTTCAACATCAAACTGGGTTTCCTCAACTAGACTAACATACTTAAGATTATATTAGTTAATTAACCCAATTAATTATTATCTTATAGCTTAACGATAACAACACTTTTAAGGGTCTTCAAGCACAATTTACCCAAGAAGGTTACAAGGTGTAAATTACATGGGAGGTAGGTATGTAGATAAAATTTACTTTACTAACCATTATGAATTCATGCATATGTTAATATTAATCTTATTTTTTTATTTCATATGATGACATGTATGAATTCAATGTTATGAAAGTGTGATCAATAGATATTTTTACTTTAGTTTTAGCTCGTAACAAGATTCTTGAAACTTTTGCTTTAGACTTCATAATACTAAAATTCTAAATCCTTTTATTATCTTTATAAAAATTCAAGTTTCAATTACAAAAACATGCTTAAGGAAAAACACATCCATCCATCCTCATAATTTAAATCATAACACCTATCAAGACCTCAAATTAAGCTCTTAGTTTAATTACAAGGAAAATATCATTTTTCCTTATTAAGGACTAATTTCCTAATTATGAAAATAGATCACACATGTTTTATCATAACAAATAATTCACACACATTCATATAATCTAATCATACCCCCCTTTCTACTATTTAAGGTTCTACCAAAGAGTATCAACTTAGTTGTGAGCTTTCACTTGGAAATAAATCAACTATTATTGCAGATCTTTAATCCAAGAGTCTTATATATTATAAGATCTATTAATTTTTGTAATCCCATATCACATGTATATCTAAATTTCTCCCAACATGAATGTTATTACTTAGTAATATATCACAAATTTATGCCAATGAAAGTCTCATAAGTAAATCAGAAAACAACAATCATCAAGCCATTCATTTGTCAAAAAGGGAGTGATCCACTCACTGAACTTAGTAATATTTCAAGGTTTACACATGCCATTGCATCAATATCAAACTAGTTTTAATACATATTCTTTTCTTGAAAAAAGTACATTTCAAGTAATGTTGCTACATAGTCATCATAATAAAGAACAAATTTCTTTAGTAAATTATATGTAACTTTATATATGTCTTTCTCCTTTCATCTTTTACGAAATCCATTTGCAAAATTGTTAACATGAGTCAATTCATATGATTTGAGCATGAAAATGCTATAACATTAAAACAATGTGCTTTTATCTAAATATTTCAAAAAAGGAACCCCGCTTTTAATGAAACAGTTCGAAAATCACAAATTTAAATTAACAGAAGGATTTCCCAAAAGATTATAAAACCAACAAGGAGAGAAAAAGATCATAGAATCTACAATAAGTATTGTTTAAGTAAAAAATAATCAATCAACATAATTAATTTTATCTCAACCACAAATATGAACTCATTATAACCTGCTAGTCATCCAAACAGTAGTATTTAAGAAAGAATAAATTCACATTTCTAGCTTAATCTTAACTTCTCAACCAAGCTTCCAACTTAAGTTCCACAACTCAACCTGTTACTTGTTCAAGAAGAAGTACAATGATATAAACAACTACCTTTCTATAACAAGTATATTATTTTAGTAGTCAAAAGTTAACAACCCGAATTAAAACTGAATGATCAAACAAGAATCTAAATATCATTCCATCAAACAATCCTACCTAAATTAGGCTCAACTCAGAGTCTAAGGATTATATTTATCAAAAACAAGTCTCAAATTATAGTTAAGAAAAGTTTAACCAATCAATAAAATTATAACAAGATCAACATAACTCACGGTATAAGTTCCTTGCAGACCTGAATTCATTTTAGAGTTAGGATCTTAAAATATCAAGACATAAATAACATTCCAGACTTCATAAAAACAACCAGATCTGCATGTAAGTGGTTTCACATAAGCTACCAAATAAGAACCGAGAAAATCATTAGATACAACACATAAGCTCAAAACTAACTAATCCCTAATTAAGGAAAAGGAGCGGTCATATACACAGATCATAATGAATCAAGGTTAAGAAAAATCCAAGATCAAACACAAAGATCCAAGACAATAAGATCTACCATAAATAAGAACACTAAACCCCACCTAGGTAGTCAAAATTCCACACAAGAACAAAAGACACAAAAGGGAGAAATCCTAGGTTACCGTGAACAACCCAGAACTTCCCAAAAGACTCACCAATTCAAATTTTGGAACCAAAAAAGGGAGAGTATCCAAAAAATTGAGTTTACATCTACACAAGAAGAATAGCAAGGTTTATTCAAACCTCAACCTCCTCTTAAACATTAATAAGTTAAACCTCAACTTAAAACATTCCATACTACAGTTACCTATTTCCCAGGGTAACCGACGAGGGTATTCATTTAAATTTACTCAACAAGGAAATGGAAGCACATACAAGTCCCAATAATAACTATTCCAACCAAGAAGGATTGCAATTACGGTCACAAAGAAGATAAATAATTATAAATAATCTCCCTTAAAGACAAACACACTTCTAGTGCTAGATAGGCTTTGAATGCCCAAATAAGATCAACAAAACCATACCTATAACGACCACATAGCCCAAAATGGGTAATAATAAATGAATCAATTCAAAGAGATTAGAAACCAAAAGAATCAATAGGTATACCCTCCTATTCATCTTCCACAAAAGATATAGTCTCCCAAACATGGGTTATACGAATGAAACAAAAGATTTGATACAGTTCCCATTTCATGGTGAGGATACATATATTCATAACCTTGAATAGTACAGCCGAATGATTCTAGAAGTACAATTTTAGACATGATATCATCAACCATTATAGTTGGTTTCCAAATATTATCAACAAGAAACTGACCCAAAATGAAGAACACCAAGATTCTTCTAAAACCTAGGAATATATCTTAAACTTCCATGACAAAGTCTCCTATAAAGTTAGTCTCCAAAATTAATAATAAGGAGAGCATTCTAACCTAATATATATATATATATATATATATATATATATATATATATATATATATATATATATATTTCAACAAAAACCATTCAACTATTTACGCATACACAATACCTAGACAAGGTATCCATCCAACAAAGATACAAACACAAACTTGTATGAATACCCAAGGAAGTTCTGTTAGTTCAAATTCAAAGCACCCCCAAAATGACCTATGGATCTAATTTTCTAAGGAAATGTCATTTGGTGTGAATGCACAACATTGATCTTTCCCAAAGTGTGGGACCCTCTCTAGAGAAGGCTGGTTTCTCTTCCTAAACTACCTGCCATAAGCTAATCTAGTGCAGGCAAGCTAATCTAATCCAAATCTAACTATGCCAAGGAGACAGAGAGAGAGAAAAGAGGGGAAAATAGAGCCTACACTAAAATGGTGATACACCAGAGAAGGAAAATGTTGAACATCTATCAAAATTGTCATGGAACAAGAAGAGGTGAGCAATGGAAAGGATGGACAAGTGCATCACAAAACCAAGGATAAATTTCACACAAAAAATGTTCCAAAACTCCATGAACACAGGTCCAAAATCTGCAATGAACATTCAAACATGCAAAAATACCTACAATGAAGAGAGGCAAGAAGTAGACAAGCAAAACAAGAAAGGATGGACAAATGCATCACAAAACACATTTTTTATTGCTCCAGAAGTTTGCACAAAACATCATTTTACTAGTGAGAGGGAAAAAATGCCATTACAGAGCAAGGGAGGAGGTTCAAACTCCATTTTCAACCCTAGGGAAAAACATAAGGGAGAGGTAGAGAAGAATGATGAACAACTTGTTACAAATGAGCCAAAACTGGCTTGTAACCATGAAGCCGAATGGAAGAAAGGAGAAAACATGGGAAAATATGATTTTAGACTTCAACCCTTGACAAGATTCATTAAAATAGAAAGGTTACCTCTGCAAATCCACTTCTCAATGCATTCGAGCCCGAAGGACAAGAAATTTCCCATACCTCATTAAATATGGTAGATGAAAATCTGATTTTTTTTTGTCTTTTCCAGTGCTAGAGACGTTTTTCCAAATTTCTCCCATGAATCTTCACCAAAATCCAAAATTGAGGGGTCTAAACTGTAGATAATTTCATGAGCTTTCCAATGACATAAAGAATGTGAAAATTTGAGCTCTGAATCAAAAGATATGGCCCTCTGAATATTTAGGGCAAAAAGGTTGAAAACAAAGTCAAAAATCGGTTAGCAGGGTCAAACTTTAAAATTTTTCCTTTTGAATTTTTTTCCCAAAAACCTCTGCACCTCTGCCACTCTAAGACACGTGTTTCTTCCTAGTTCATTGATGGGATCTCGGGCTCAAACATTGCTTTTCCCCTTTGATTTTTACATTGGGAAAATTTCCCAAAATTAGTCTGCACCCCGCTCTCTCAGTGACACTTGGTGCTTTCCCATTCACTGATGGAAACATGGGCCCAAACCTCACATTTTTCCTTTGATTTCAAATAGGGAAAAATTCCCACATTTTCCTCATGCTCTGCTACTCTAGTGGCACATGTCGGCTTCTGGTTGCTTCACGAGGTTACACTTTTTTTTCTCCATTTGTGCCTCTGTCGCTTTGGAAAAAAACTAAAGTTTCCTTCCCACCTTTGACTCTCACCACTATCATGGACACGTGTTGCTTCCTCATTGGCCACGGGCCTTCCGCAACTTTTTCTCCATCCTCCTCCGTGGGCCTATGGGCCAAAATTTTCCCTTTGCACCCTTTTCCCTCTTCTTGGAAAATTCTCCAACTTTTCTCCACTACCCCGACCTCTGCCACCATGTGGCACCATTTCATTGGCCGCAGGCCTACCTAGGGAAATTTTCCCCAAAAAATCTACCGAGCCATAACTTTCAAAATATTTGGAGTTAGGAGGAAAATTTTACCTTTCTGAAAAGGGGCAGAAAAATCCTATCTGATGGATCCATTTCCAGAAAATTTTGAGTTCTTGAAATGTGTGAAAAATTAATTTGAAGCACAAGGAAGGGAAGAATGAAGGCAAGTTAACCAAAATAAGCATGGGGCTTATTTTGGATAACAATTTGGCAACTCAAAGGGGTCATCTTCCTAATAGATGAAGTGATCAGCTACCTTGAAGCATCCATTGGGACATTGAAGTCATGAGTAGTAGCCTGATAAACTAATTCTGAACTTTTGAAAAGCTTCCCTTTGAGCCACTTGGAAACCCACTATAACTTGGGGTCATCTTCACCAAAATGCCACTGACAATGAACTGTGCAAGAGAAACACAACTAACACCATAAAAAACTATTTACAAAATTGGAAATCATACATACCCCAAGTGGGATATGTAGAGTGTGCACAAGCACTTCTTCTGCTGAAAGCAAACCTACCTACTCTACTCTAACTGCAAGTAAAGGTGAGCTAAACAAACCCTGCAACTGGTTGTGAAAAATAGCTTCCTTTCTTCAAAATGGGCAGCCATGCAATTGATTTGGAGCTGATCATGGCTGTTAGTGATG
Source organism: Taxus chinensis (assembly GCA_019776745.2). Taxonomy (NCBI): domain Eukaryota; kingdom Viridiplantae; phylum Streptophyta; class Pinopsida; order Cupressales; family Taxaceae; genus Taxus; species Taxus chinensis. The sequence continues at coordinate 287,576,918 of CM034150.1, forward strand.
AGTGAAAAATCAACAAGAAGCTGTCTTCTACCCAAATCATCAAGGTGTCAGCATTAAAGAGAAATTGAATACCTCCTTTAGTTGACTCTGCATTTGGATTGAAGAGGTATGGATGGTGATCCTTGGTACTTTGATAGCTCATCCTCATGCCTAGAAGCAAGCATGACTAGTTGTGGCTTCTCCATTGGCTCCAATGAAGCCAAATACCTTATTGGGAAAGGTCTGATCCATTTGATATGCCCATAGCTCTGATTTTCAACTCCAAAAATGGAGTCTTCTTGTGGACCTTCTTGGGTGGATGATGTGGAAGAAATGATGAAGTTCTCCTACTATTTTCCTTCTTCCTCCAATGAAGAACATGGAAGATTAATACCTTCCAATCTTGGTTCCAATGAGCTGTCACAAAACACAGGCTGTTGTTTTTTAATGTTCTCATTTGTGGCAGTAGGCTCTTGATGTTGGAGAATGAATGGTGGAGAAGAGAATGTTGTAATTTCAGCTGGCTCCTCCTCAAGACATTCCTCTAAGTCTGATAAATCATCAAACTCTTCATTGTCCTGCTGCAACAAAGATTTTCCCTCTTGCATGGTGACCTTCAAATCTGCATTTTCTTCACCATGTGCAACTTCATTTTCAAACATGCAACTTGCCAATTCGAATTCATCCAAGAAATCATATTTTTTGAGAGATGAAGTGGGAGAGAAACATGAAATTTCTTGTGCCTCTTGCTCACAATTTGGACCTGTTTTGTTCACCTCCATAATGGATTCATCAATCAAATCAGCCCCTTCAAATGAAAGTAAAAATTCATCAATAATGCTTCCTTCATCCAATGGCTTCAAACATGATTTAATCTCTTCCATTTGCTCCTCTTCAATGGGGTTTGGAGCTGGTTTTTCTTCCTCCACAATGACTGATTTTGTAGTGCAAATTGGATCAACATTTTCTTTGGGAAAAGTGTCTAACATGGACAGCCAACTCATGACCAACACTATTGATTCTATTCCTCTTGTTCTTGCTCTTCTTCTGCTGCTATAAAATCAGCATCAACCACCACTATTCTCCCAACTCCAACTTCCTCTTTTGGGTTCACCATCAAGGGGATTTTTGTAATCCCGAATTTGAGAGCCAAGTTCAAAAAACTTTTGATCTTTTCATCCTTGTTTGGTTCTTCTTCTTGCTTCTATTTTCCTTGACTGGCATTCTGATTTTTATCTTCCCAACATGGATTTGGGAATGCAAGAGGAGGGGTGGGTTGTGACTCAATTGATTTTGCAATTTTTTGTGGTGTTGGAGGAGGTAGAAACTCTTGTTTCTTTGGAGGGAATGGATGTTTTGAAGGGAAAATGAGTAGAGAAATTGAGGTGGTATGGAGACTAGGAGGATGGAGAAATGGAATTAACTTTTGGGACAGCAGATGGAGAGTTTAAAACTTGACATTGCTGAGATAAAACAAATTGTGAAAGAGGTGAAAGAAAAGGCATGAGATGGTGTGCTTACCCATTGACAAGGTTGATTGAATACTCCTCTCATACACCTCTATTCCTTCAGTCCACTTTGCAAGCAATGGCAACGTTGCAACAATGAAGTCAAGTTTCTCTTGAGGGCTTATAATGTCCTTGGAAAAGGTCCCACCCATGGATAAGGTTCTCCACAACTGATTCCAAATGCTTTCATTTTTGCTTGATCCCTGGATTGCACCATGTTTACCTCCATATTTTGGATCTTCTCCAATAGATATGCATTTTCTTCTCGACTTTCCTCACAATCTGCATACCCTTGTGCTTGACATGCTTCATAGCTAGACTGAATTTGGCATTGCTCATATGGGTATGCATACTGGTTTTGAATATGATCAAAATTCTGATCTGGAGGATTTGAGAAACATGTTGGAGGTGGGAAACATTGTTGTTGTTGTAAATGCAAATTCCATGAGAGGAAATGAAGTCATGATTGCACAACTTCATGGAATGAAAGAAGATGGAAGAGATGGAAATGAAATGGAAAATGAACGGAAATATAGGTCTGCTACTTCAGAGAATGATTTGCTGACTAGATGGAGTCGCCAAATGTGCTTGCAAGTGCCTCCAAAGGCTGAAACCTTCACCAAGAGCACATCAACTTGATAAAGATGAAGTGAAATAACTCTTAAGGTCCCACCGAACATGCCAAAAATATTTGTGTAAATTCATAACACCCCCCAAATCGACCCTCATGGATATGCTTTACTGGAGACAAATGGTCAATTTGGTGTGAATTAACAACATGGAGTTTTCCCTAAGTGTGGGATCTTTGCAATTGGGGAAATACTCTCCAGATTGAAGGTTGGTTTCTACTTCCTCTGTTTATGTGCCATGCATGCAATTCCAATGTAGGAAAGCTAATCTGATTCTAAAATAAATACTGCTAAGGAGACTACCAGAGAGAGACAATGAGGGATAAAATAGATCCTACAGTAAAATGGTGATACACCAAAGAAGGAAAATGCTGAACATCTATAAAAACTGCCATGAAATAAGAAGTGAGCAATGGAAAGGATGGACAAGTGCATCACAAAACCAAGGATAAATTTCACACAAAATATTTTCACAAGACTCCATGGAGATGCAGCATCCAAAACCTACAATGAACATTCATACATGCTACAAATACTTACAATGAATAGAGGCAAGAAGACAATAATAAACAAAATGAGCAAGGATTGGACAAATGCATTCACAGAACATGCATTTATCATTGCTCTAGAAGTTTGATACAAAACATGCATTAACACTGGCAGAGAGGCAAAAAACATTGCATTGCAAATCTTCAGGGAGGAGGTCTGAAAATCCATTCAAATCCACCTACTAAGGAAGAAAATCAATGATCTTAGGCAAGAGCAAGGACGTCTGAACAACTTGTTACAAAATGAGCCAAAACTGTCTTTTAATGATGAAGCAGAATGGAAGAAAGTTGAAAAAATGTGATGAAAATATGATTCTGGACATCTCTAACCACCGAATAAGATTCATTAAAACAACAATGAAACCATCTGTAAATCCATTTTTTGATGCATTCGAGCCATGCTGGAGAAGAAACAGATGCCATGCCTCATCAATTTTGGTGGTTGGGGGTCGGTTGATACATTTTTGTCTTTTCGAGTGTCAGAGACATTTCTTCCAATTTTCTCCCATCCAACTTTTCACCAAAACTCCAATTAATTAATGGGTTCAACATGTAAGTAGAGGTCGTTGACCAGCTTTCCAATGGTACATAAATAATGATGAAATTTTGATCCACTAGATCGAAAGATATGACCTTTTGAAGATTCTAATGGCCAAATTAGGTGAAAAAAAAGTCAAAATGTTGGTCGGCGGGGAAAAATCTTTAATTTTTTCCCTCTTTTTTCAAATTGGGAAATTTTTTCACAAAAACTCTCTATCCCCTGCTCCATCTCCATGACACATGGTGCACTTCCTGGTTGATCCGATGGGCTTGTAGAAACAAACATCGCTTTGCGCCTTTGATTTTTGTAAACGGAAACTTTTCCCAAAATTAGTCTGCGACCCTTCTCGGTCCTCGTGACACATGGCAATAATCCCATTCACTGATGGAAATGCGGACCTTACGAAATCTCATTTTCCTTTCCCTTTGATTTCAGATCCGCGGGCCAAATTCCCACATTTTCCCTATGCTCCGCCACTCTGGTGGCACGTGTCAACTTATGGTTGCTTGGCGAGGGTGCGCTTCTTTTTCTCCATTTGTGCCTCTGTTGCTTTGGAAAAAAACCAATATTTCCTCCACGCCTCTGACTCCCACCACTTTCATGGACATGGGCCTTCCACAACTTTTTCGCCATCTTCCTCAATGGGCTTGCATGCTAAAATTTTCCCTTTATGCCCTTTGTCCTCTTCTTGGAAAATTATCCAACTTTACTCTGCCACCTGGACCTCCACCACCACATGGCACCATTTCATTTGCCGCAGGCCTACCTAGGGAACTTTTCCCCAGAAAATCTGCCAAGCGATAACTTTCAAAATATTTGGAGTTAGGAGGAAAATTTTACCTTTCTAGAAAGGGAAAAAAAATCCTATCTGATGGATCCATTTCCAGAAACTCTTGAGTGCTTGAAATGTGTGAAAATTGAAGTTGAAACACAAGGAAGGGAAGAATGAAGGAAATTTATCCAAAATAAGTAGGGGGCTCATTTTGGATAACAAGTTCTTATACAAATAAGCTAGACACAATTGAAAATCAAATAACCCAAACATCATAATCGATACAACACACAGTGTCATAATGCATCCAAAGAAACCAAGTCAAAAACACCACTAAAATAAGGAGAAGAAACACAAAACCAAAACTAGAAAGGTTCCAATCAAGAGAAGAATTCTTTTAATGAAGACATTTAAATAAAAGAAGAATATTTAAAGAGATAGGGCCTATCATGCCTAATAGAGCTCCTGTCTTCTATACCTTGTTGTAAATCTTCAAAAAGAACCTTGATAGAAAATTTTCCATAAAAACACCAAAAACCAGGCTCTGAAACTTTCCCTTTCTTCCTCTTATAGATTCCTTGCTTAGTTCCTGTTACCATCACCACCATGCAAGGTGAAAATAAGCATGCACAAATTCAAACCGAAGGTTTGAAAAATATAAAACCACATGCAGAGCTACAAATCTCACAAAAACCAAATGAAATATTGAAAACCGAAAACCATCTTTTCTTCTAACTTCCCCTATTTCCAAGGCATTTTGTTTTGTAATGGCCAAGATCATTTAATGAAAATAGTACTGACATATTCCTTCCTTATTTCCCACCTTTTCCAAATCATTGTTGGCTATTACCAAGTTTAAAATTCCATGCAACCCAAACTTTAGCAGAGGTGATAACTCAGCCTCCTCTAAAATTCCATGCACTCTCCAAAATTGGTGGTAACAGAGAATTTAATGCCACTTAAAACCACTTTAATACCTTATAAATTGGTGCCACCAACACCTCTTTGCATGTCACCCATGCCATCCCCTTTAGGTTAGTCCATGCCCTTAGGTTAGGTCTATAAAAATTAGATTAGAAACCAACTTAGGTCCTTAGGTTATTTTATTAGTTTAGTCTTAGGATATCCTAGTTACTTGACTTAGGATCCCCTTCATCTAATAAACAACCACATTAATAAAAACATCAAACTTAAACTTAGGATAGGATAAAAAATCAGGAATTTAGATAACATTATGTAACCTCCCTAATAATTATTGAAATACAAATTCAACATTACTAAATGAAGAATTAAAATGACGTTATTGGATCACTTAAGAAGGATGTGAGTAGAAAAGGTCACCCATGATTCCGTGGCAGCCTGGGTTTAAAAATCTAACATTTTTTCCAACCTTGTCAAGATGACCTTGACATCATAAAATTGAAAGCATGCCTTGGATCACTAAAACTGATCCAAGGTATAGCTATCTTGCATTAGAGATCATAAATACTGAAGCATAAGTTCAAATACAATAAAGACTATGAATGAGTTTAAGCTGAATCAATTTCCTCTATCCACATGTAGTGAAAATTCAACATAAGAAGAAATGAAATACTTCATTTTAAATTCAGAATAGACATGGCATATTTTTATCTATTTCCAAAAGATAATATATTATCTACAATAAACATGATTACTTAGTTCACAAGAGTACACTGTCTTCAAACAAGAATCACATATCAACATTTACAACTTCGAGTACATAAGTCATCATGGATATTAACCATGTTAGAGGCATTACAGATGAAGGGGTATGGTTTGGAAAAGGTTTCTTAAAGATATGAAAGTTTTGGTTTTCCAGTGCGTTATGGTTGTCCAGGATGAGATCTCCATTATCTAACATTTCTTAGACAATGTTCTTGAAGGTTTTACAATTTTCATCACTATGTCCCTATTATCAACTAATTTTGACTTCACAAAATTAATAAACATGGGAATTTTGAAATTTTTTGAAAGTATTATTTTGTGTGATTTAATGCCTTCGTCATGATCGTCTCATTTTTGTGATCGTTTCGGTCTTCATTTCATCCATTTCAGGTGAGAACTCCTCCCACCAGGTTATAAACTGCATTAATAATTAATTAATTAATATTTAATTAATTTATTATCCTTTATTTGATAAAATCAATTTTTATTAACTTTTGGGTTTTTAATTAAATAAATATTAATTAAAATTCATTCGACAAGATTTATTTTAATTGTCGAGGGAAAGTAAGCTTCCACTTCCAATTTTCAGGGATGCCCAATTGGCTTCCCATACCCAGATTTCCCCTTTCCTGGAAAATTCATTTTATTTCCCCACTTGTGGAATTTCTTCCACTGATTTCCAATTCAACTAATTGGAAAATGGGAAAAAAATATCCAGATTTCCCACATGGCAAAATAAAATAGGGATTGCCAACCTACCTTGCTATTTCCACTCGCAAATGGTTGTTTATTTGTCACTTTCCCCTGGCAATTAATGCCACTACCCAAGAAAGATGGAATTGGTTATTCCAACGGAAATAAGAAACGGTTACAGAATCTTCTTTAATCCTCATAACCATTTCTCTGTCAAACTCGTTGGAAAAATTCATGCGAAGAAGCTTTGAAGCTTTCAATATTTCTAACTTCTTCTTATTTCCTTTGTAGAAGCATTTCCCCAAGGAAATAGTTGGAAGAAGTTTTGTTCTATTTAATTAATTTGTTCCTTCACATTACCAGTTTATTTTGAATGCCATTTTGGAGGAATACGGATTGCAAAAGAAATCAGTTCATGCTCAACCCAAGGAAGAAGATGCATGCACTAGGAGGTATTAATGTGTTTCCTTAGCAAGGAAATCCATGCAGCTACAAAAGAAGACAAAGAAAATCAGTCCATACACAGCCAAAGGTAATAAGAGCACGTTGTAAAAGTGAAAGCAAAGAAGTAAGAACAATCTTCCACATAGCTTGTAGGAGGGAAACAACAAGTTGAATAAGATTAAAGAAAACAAGCTCCATGCATTGGGAAATACAGTCCAAGGGAGCCACGCAGGGAGGGAAGAAATATCCAGAGATCCATTTCCACGCACAACCCATGCATTTCCCAAACCTGTCCAAGAAAATAACAGTCCACAACTGTCAGTGAGAAGACTACGCATCAAAGAAGATCTACACAACAATAAAACATTGCCCACGCAGCAGGGAGAAGAGAGCAGCAAATTCCCACGCCCAAGGAGAATATTTCAATGCATAGGAAAAGTTAATTCAGTTTTTCCCACACCAAATCCAAGGTCTCAAAAATAATCTCCACGCAGCCAAAATAGAATAAAGACACATGCATAAAACAACAAAAAAAGAAGAAAATCAGTCTATGCCCAACCAAAAGTAAGAATTAAAAAAAAGAATAACAGTCCAAAAAAAGAGATTTATTTCCATGCACAAGAAATTACATTCAAAATCCTTCACCTAGAGATAGACTATGCAACCATGAAGGAATATAGATCCATGCTTGCATAATTCAAGCGAAAACCAGTCCAAGGAATTCCACGCATTCACAAAAGAAGGAAGTATAAAAAATAAATCATTTTCAATGCATCTTGAGAAAGAATACAACATAAGAGTGAATTCATGCAAAAATAAAGAAGTTTCAAGTATTCACGAAGGAGCTCTCCAGGCAATTTAGGCTATTAAATAATATTCCGCGTTCAAACACTAGCGCAAGAAAATTCCAAGTTCAAAGTATTGCCGGAAAATCAAAGTAATTCTTCAAGTTGAAGCAATCAAGATCAGGGAAGGTGGAACTAGTGAAAAAAATATATTAATTTGATCCTACGTGGAGCCATTGTGACCGGATAATTTAAAAATAAAAATTATTATTATTTTTGCCGCGGTTTGTATCTGTTAAAGTAATCAACTTTGGAGCTCGATATCTCGAAGTTGGATGATCGTCGGGAAGAAAGGTTTGGTTCGTTGAATTCTCCCCAACTTCATGTACTCCTTTGCCAAATTTCAAATGTGCAACACCTCATTTGATATTTTTCACAGAGCCAAATAAAACGTGAGTTGTTTGATTTCGCTGCATGTGCAATTTTCAGCCTGTCAAGGTGACTCACTTTGAGAGTTGATATTTTGAACTCAGATGATTGTCAAGAGAAAAAAATTATTTCTTTGAATTTTTCCCACCTTCATATGCTCCCTTGCCAAGTTGTAGATGCCCAAGGTGACATTTGGTATTTTTTCCAGGCTAAAACCAAACAAGATTTTCACAGTTTTTCACTTTCATTTTCCTAGCAGTTTCAGAAGAGTCAACTTTGACCTTTAATATTTGACTGAATAATTTGATTGGGAAAAAACCCTCTGACACGCAAACTTGTGGTACCTTAATATACTCCCTCATCCAGTGAGAGTTTCTTAGAACAAGATTTGCTATTTTTCCTAGGGCAGTTTCAGAGGCAATTTGTGCAGTTTTGAAGTAAGGAAGTAATAGCCCGAAATCACGCTTCTGTCACAATCATGTCATCTTCAAACAAAGTGATGTTGCAGTATGAGTTTTAGGGCATTCTACCCACCTCGAAGCTCCATTCAGAGTATGAGAACATCACCGATACCAACTTGGGACACGTCGACGTAAGTCAGTTCTGTGATTGCATATCAACCGAAGGTGAGTCACAATTTTCTTAACACTTGTTCTGAATTGGTCATCACTTGCATAGATGTACCACAACACCTGCATAGTGTGGTGATTCAACTCCAATGACCCTGAAGCGGAAGCAACCTTTGACTTCCTTAATATGTGGTATAAGTCGTATCTATTGGCATAGGTCTCTTCAAAGTCAAAAGCCATTGTTGTTGACAGAGATCGATAATGGGAGAAGCTTGTCTACATCAATTGTCTTCACTTGATCATTGTACGGATCTATTCATCGAAAAACCAAGACCAATGATAAGTACAATTGTGTGGATCATCAAGCAAGGCCACATCATTCAAGCGTGTCCCTGTCAGCTCTCAGTTAGCAGCGGGCACAATACTTCATTGGCCAGTCTTAAAGTTGGAGCGTTCTCGAATTGGATGATCGTGAGCGGATCAGAATGGCAACACTTCGGGATGGTGACAAAGACAAAAGACATAACTCTAGGAAGTGAATTGCAATTTTGGCTCTTGGAAGATCTTCTCAATAGTGAAAGATCAAGAGTTGGATTCTGACAAGCCAAGGTGGCGTAATGACTACAGTCTCGCAAAAAATGAATAATTCACCATGGAGGGATATTCAGAGCATGTGGAGAATTGTGTGGAATTGTGAATGCGAATACGAATCAAAGGCAAACTTGCTCACACCAGGATGTTGCTCAAATGGAGAGGTGGATGAATTACTCAAGTTTCAAGTTTGACTCTCTTGTCATGCTAGAGGATTGCGGAGCATGGTCAATGAGTTCATTCCCGTACGACCGAGATAGGCGGACTCTTGGCCCAATGGATAAGGCATTGATCCTAGGTGTCTTGATCTAGGTGGCACATTGCTGACTATGATGTTTATGTGTGTGTCCAAGTCATTTAAGTGGGGTCCACATGTACCCATTGCTTTTTGTTATAAAGTGGTATTTTAAAATGGTGTTATTATTGAACTCACTTTTGGAAAACTTTAGATAACTTAAGTGGTTTCTATTTTTAGTCGCTTTTTAATAAAGTTGGTTGAGAAAGTCAAAGTCACTTAAGTGCCCTATTTAATGTGCATTTAAAATCCTAACTACTTTGTAACCAACTTTTGGGTTATAAAAGGATGTTAGGGGCTCATTTGTAAGGGTGACTTTGAGAGAGGAGAAGAAAAATACTTTTGTATGCAAGCTTTACTTCAAAAAAAGAAACTTTGTGTTCTTTTGAGAAGACATTTTGGAGTTAATGAAATATGAACTTTGTGTCCCATTCATTGTCTCTTATATACATTTGATGTTCTTCTGTTCATTAGATGTTAGTGTTTGAATTTTGCATGCAAATATTATCTTGGATCTTATTGTCAATGCTACTAATATGTTGTTATAATTCACAGTGATCAAGCTCTCGATTATCTACTTGTTCACGTGTGTTCCCTTTTACTCATTCTCATTTAACTGACGCAAACTCCGTTTTATTTGTGTTAGTTATTTATTGTTCTTCTCCATGCAATACTAGACTCTGCTTTTACCTAACCCTTGCATGTTCCTTCCTTCCATTCATTCCTTTCCTTCATTACATTCCATATCCCTCATTTAGTTTTCTTTCCATTGATGTTCTGAAACACCCCCCACATATAATTTTGAATGTAGAGATGTAAACACAGTTTTGGTTTTTCAATAAAGGTAGCATCACCTTCATTGAGGAGGGACTTTGTTCCCACACTGTTGCATATCATTTTCATGTGTGCAAATCTATATGCTAACAATTTTTGGTGACTCTACTTGGGATTCTAGAATCGATAAACATTGCTTGGTTAAATATTTATGACTATCCCCTCTACAAAAGCTCTAGTTCTTCAACCAAACCTTGTGCCTGATGAATATTTTTAAGGAGACATTGCTGCCAACCTTCGAATAGTAGCTTGGGAAAACCACAAAAGCTTACAGAAATTTATGGCTATTGATAGAACCATTGATAGAGAAATCTACATTGAATACCTTAGAAGAAGAGCACCCACACTTGTGGCAGGAAGACCTCTTCGAAAATTGTTGATTGTTGTTCATGTCCCTCTTCCACCAAGGCAATAATATTTATGACTATTACAGGTAAATCACCTATCTTGCAACAAAATCATGTTTTTACAGATACTCAAGAAGACATATCATTAGATTTGAGGCAAGATATTTGGGAAAAGTGTATGCGCAACTATCATTTTTTTCTCACCACATCAGTACTAAAAAACAAAGAAGATCAATCTGCAAGAGATTCTAGAGTTATTCAGACATAAATAGCTCAAGAAAGAGAGTGAAGAAAAAAGTAAAAAATTGATCAGAACATTTCAGTGATCCTTTCACAATAAAGATTTCAAACTGACAGGAAAGAGGTTTACATGAGGAGAAAAATCTAAAGGTCAATCAGATCCTATTTTTTACTTTCAAGGAATGTTTGGTTTCAAGTTATCTCCTCCAAGGAGGAAAACACCCCGTAGATCTATAAGCCTTGAATCAAGTCCTAAAAGAGAAAGCAAGGAAGGCATCACTACAATTCAAGCACTTGTTCTTGCTCGCGTTGTTTTTCCTTCGCATACCACCTTTCGCAAGATGGCAGTTAATGTACCATGGGGAAATTCCATAGGCCCATTGGCCTTACCAGCTCAACATGACCTCCCACAAGGATCAAGGAAGATTCTTCCCAAGTTTGATGGAGATGGGAAGACATCACCAAATGACCACATTTTTACTTTCTTTGTTACATGTGTAGTTTTGTCAATGGAATATGAAGATTTCATTATTCACCTTTTCGTTAAAACATTGCATGATGTTGGCACAAATTGGTTTCATCATCTTCCAAATGGATGCATTACAAATTGGAATGATATGAAAAATAAGTTTGAAGACCAATTCAAGATGGCAGAAGATGAACATGCCCTTATTTCCCAACTATCTCAGGTGAAGAAAGATCCAACAGAACCCATGAGGAATTTTGTGGATAAATTCAAAAGAATGGTGAACAAATTTCCTACCAGGATTCTCCCAAACCCTGACGGACAAAAATGTTTCTGTATTAACGCACAACAACTAGAAGTGTGTTATCAGATGAGAAGGGATAGAGTGGTTACTTTGGAACTTGTTCAATCCTTGCCATAGAAATTGAGGATGACTTAATTATGGTGGGAAAATTCAAGAAGACTTCCCTTAAGGGAAAGAGTCAATAAACCTCCAAGGCATCAAAGGCTATACTTAATAAAATTTCTAATGATGTGATAGCTTTTAAAAAACAATTTTATCAAATTAGTAAACATGCTCCTTACTAAAACATCCTAAGAAAATTCTATGTTCCCAAAAAAGCTAGAATTGTAGGCACTCCAACGAGGCTTGCTATTGAAGTGGCTCCTGCAAGTAACTCAAAGTGTGATGTCGTTGAAGAAAGTAATGATGAAGTTGAGGTTGTTGAATTTGACAAAGAAGAGTTGGAATTTGGGACATATGAACCTGAAGTCAAAGAGCCTAAAGGAGAAAGTAATAATCATTTCTTCGAGTACCATTTAGAACAAGAAGATGAATATGAAGAAATTATAGAAGATATGAATAGTCAATCCTTTGTTATCTTCACATGGTCTCAGAAAAAGGAGCAAAGTACTGCTCAGGTGGAAAATAAAAAGAGCTCCAAGGAAGTTTCTAAAGAATATAAGACTAAGGAAAATTCCAAAGAATCAAATACAAATGAGAATCCTAAAGAGTCCAAGGTGACTGAGGTTTCCAAGGTCAAAACTATCTTAAATAAAGGAGGGCCTTTGTCAAGTTAATTAGTTGATAAATCAGCTACAAAGAGAATTTCTTCTTCCACATCAGTATCAACCAAGCTCGAAGCAAAGGTAAAAAGTGTGCCATCACCAAGTTCAAAATAACTAGTATCTGAGACATCAAGTACGGTCATTTTCCTCAAATTTTATATTATTAATCATATCAATAAAACAAATATTTTCATGTCACATGTGGAGTACTTGAAGTCCAATAAGGATTAACTCAAGAAATTGGTCTAGTTTATCAAAGGTAACTCTATTATTCATTCCTCCAAAGGAATTCTAAAAACTCCCAAATATGGGAAGACTCAAAATATTGTGGTAGCCACTACACCTTCGAATGAAAAGATTGAACCTTTCTTTATGTCCTTTCTGATCAACAGATGTAAATTAAGCAATTGCATTATAGATTATGGAGCCTCAGATAATGTGATGCCTGTAAAAGTAACACGTGATCTTGGGTTGACTTGTACGAGAAAATTCAGATCTTTCTACTCCATGGAGACAAGAAAAGTTCCTCTAATTGGGCAAATCAAATATGCTCAAATGGTTTTAGCCCAATTTCCTCATAAGTGAGTTAAGGTAACTATTCTAGTTACTGAAATTCCCGCTTCATATGGTATGTTGTTGAGTTGGAAATTTTGCAAAGATATGAGTGGTGAGATTCAAATGCACTGGTCTCATGCTATGATCCTTATTAGATGAGAAATGAAGAAGTTAATGCCAAAAACTCAGGAAAATTTCACCGTTACAAAAACTGATGATCCCCATGCATAGGTTTTGTTTCAAAACTCAAGTGTTGGGCCTCAGAATATTGGCTAAGTACAAGAAGGTGTGTGGGCATGCAAGACCTATTTAAAGAAGGGAATACGGGGTGAAAGTGCGCAGGACAAGGTTTTAGCATGGTTTAACATAACACATAGTGCATGCGCAAGGAAAGATAGGTTTTGGGACTTAGCCATATTCGGCGTTCTAGGTAGCACACGATAAAAGCATGACCTATCTAGCATGCAGAGTGGATAAGGTGCTAGCCTAGAAGATGTATGGTCAAGAAATGAATATTCCATGCATGTGATGGAAGGATCCAGAAAGACATCATTGTAAAGAATGGAGAGTTCAGACCAAAGGGAGCATACTCCATTGGAGGACCACTTGGACACTTGGCAACTAATCTCTTATGGCAGTGGAGGCTAAAGCTATAGATAGAGATGCTTGGGTAGAAGAAAAGAGGATGAAAGGGGTATCATATAGATTTTTGATAGGCAAAGCTCTATAGAGATAATAGTGGGTTCTATGGGTTAAAGTCCTCATTAGGAGGACCGTAGGTGAAATTGTAACATTCCCATTTTAAGACTTTAGAAACAAGGGAATTTTTTTTTGTTTTTTTAAATAATGTTCTTTGTTCTAAATTTATAATTTAGAACACACATTCTTTATCAACCATTCATATAATAGATAACCATATGCAGTTGTAATGACTCGGTGTGCTACTGATCTATTCATTTCATAACTCGGTAAACTACTTATCTATTCATGTTTAACATTAAGTATTGAATACTTTTCCATATAATACTTATAAGTGGTTCTCTTTCCCTGTTCAGGGTATTGAGTGCTCTGTATAAGGAATCTATATGAATATTTGTTACCAATATTCATCTACATCACGAACCTTAGACTAAGTGACATAGGACAACGCAACCAGCAACTTGCGATACTTTGGCCAAATATTTCTAGCATATTGTTCGTATTACTATTCCTTTACGCCATACTTGTTAATCTAGAATATGTCCTTCACCCCACTCTATTGTTACCTAGAATGTCCTTTGCTGACTTCCGTCAGTCGACTTGCCCAAGGTTTAACCCTAGTTCGAGTTAACAACATACATTGTGATAGGGGAGGTTCACTAAGACTTAGGGTAAGTTGGCATACTGGGTCAAACTAAGTCAACCCCATGTGCCAAGGTATCCTGAGTCTTAGGGGGATACCCCATATCTTAGACATGTTACTAACCAGACCTAGAGAGAAACTAAGATCAAGTCCCAAGTGTGTAGATCTAGTTGATCAATGTAGAAGGGTGTTGCCACATTTCGACTGCATAGTTGTATCCTTAAGAAGATCCTAATATTCTTGAAGGTATAGCCCTACAGTTGGCGTGTGCCATCATCCTACAGAACAGCCTCATCGAGATGTACATACCTCAAGGAGTTTATTATAAATTTAATTAATTTGGATTATTAAAAACAGATTTTAGCAACCTTGCCTAACCCTAATCCAACACTCCTTAAGTTCTTCTATACAACAGATTCAATTGATTGTTAAAGAACTTTCTTAGCTTAATATTTCCTTAATGTTATTCAATGGACTTAACGAGCCATCAACCATAATAGGATATTGTCGGTCGTCAAATAGGACTTTTAAGAAGAGCAACAGTCAGGGGACAAGAAGTCCCTCCTCTTTAATGGGAGAGGTTCCCTTATTCAGAAACGAACCTATTTACAAATGTACAAGACATGATTTGTCTGGTTAAACTTGGATACTACGAAATTATTTTCTATGAAGATCATCAATTACAAAAAGGACTGAGGAAATGAGAAGTACGGGAAAGAGTAGAAAGGAAACATGTAGAATTATAGATATCAGAGTAATTCTTTATGTATGCGAAGTCACAGTGAATTGAAACAAGATCATTTGTATTGGATAAATAATATGGAATTCAGAGACACAAAGTTCTGTAAATAACATCTACTAGAACACAAATTTTCTTAACATAACACAGATTCATTAATCAAGGACACAAAGTTCCTTCTTGGTTATACAAGATCACCAGGCTTGTAAAGTTGAAGAGTATGCAATCGGTGAGACTAAAAAACTTGAGACAAATGATCTTCACAGAGGAAATAAGTGAAAGCTTAGGAATAACGGAGATCGGATAGACAAAGAATAGAAATTCCTTTTGTATTGATTTCTTTATGATATATTTACACTTTTTAGAAAATAAGCCAAGTTCTTCCTCCTTTTAGAATGGTGTGGAGAAGGCCATTATATAGCTTACAATTCAGTTACTCTCTCATAACCATTTCTTTTAACTAAAGATATTAGTTAAGGACCGCCAATCACAGTACATCAACCTATTACAATGAAAACGAGAAAAAGAAATAGAAGAAGAAGAGAAGAATAAGGGGAAGAAGACAGGTGGTCGGTCACTGAGAGGGACCCACTGACTTCAGAATCCGCTACCTAAAATTATCCTTAACACCTTAACTATGTCTTTGCCATGAGGGACTGACGTGTTGGCTGTAGACTGAGTCCAAAATCCAAGACACTTCTCCATTTCTTTATCAAACTCAACGTGAGTATGATAATGCTTTATTTGCTTCTTCAATGGTAGATTGAAGAGAGCAGGATTTCCTTCATTTTTTCTTCGGAGATGGAGCTTTCCTTGAATAATTATCTTTTACAAAAGCTCTGAACCGAGCTTTGATTTCTTGCAAGGAAAGGGAAACACCAGAATTTTCATCCTGAAGATGACAGTGTATATCTTTGAAAGCAGAGACAACCAGTGTCTTGAAAGCTTCGCCCTTCTGCCAACTGTTCTTTAGTTCTCCCAAAGCCTCCTCCAGGACTTCAGATCTTCATATTGATAGTATCAGAGCCGCAACCTAAATTCGGGGAAGAATTACAGAGAAAAGGGATACACGCACAGGGAATTAGGTTGCAAGGGTTCGAGCAAGGGTAGCATTTGGAAACAACGTAAGAATCGCAAAGGTGGCTTGCTCATTATATAGCCGTTGAGGAGAGAGAAGGGTGATCAATGCACATTAAATTCATATCTATTAGTTTGAAAAACAACATATTCGGGTAGAGTGGGAAAAACTAAGTATGAATGGCATTTGGTTCACTTGGGACATGTGAGACGCGAATGCGCGAAACACGTGGCTCGGCCGACTCGGGCGAAACAGGGAGAAGACGCACAAATGCAGTTTGGGGCATTTGGGACGAAAACGTGCGAAGGACGCGGTTCGGGCGTTTCGGCTGAAAAGGTGACAATGAGTTCGGAATAGTTTGGGACATTTGGAATGCAAGTACGCGAAGTACGCGGTTCGGGCGTTTCGGCCGAAAATGGAACAGCTTGCAAAATTAACTTTCAGACATTTGGAACGCAAGTACGCATGGAACGTGGTTCGGGTGAAACGGCTGAAAATGGAACAGCTTGAAGAATTAACTTTGGGACATTTGGAACATGAAAGTGCAAAGTACGCGGTTCGGGTGAAACGGCCGAAAATGGAACAACTTGCACAATTCCATTTGGGACACTTGGGACGAAAAGATCCAAAGTACGCGACTCGGGTGGTTCGGGTGAAAATGTTACAATAGGTCCGGAGAAGGTTTGGGACACTTCGGAACATGAAGACGCGTGAAGTACGCGGTTCAGGTGATTTCGGCCGAAAATTGAACAGACTCGCACATTTTGAAGTTTGGGACACTTGGGACGAAAAGTTCCGACGGACCTGAAAATCGGGACAACATCAGGGAAATCGGCTGATTGGGGAACAAAACGCACTTCAGAACTTGGGACACGCGGGACAAAAATGTCCAACAGGCCCGAAATACATACAAAATGACCCAAAACTGCATGACTTTTCTCAATCTCACGACCTTTTCACACTACCATCTCGACAGAGAAGACACTTAAAACTCAAAATTTTGAATTTTTCACTTTACTTTCATAAGAGTAGGGAATTTTGAGTAGACAACAATTGGCTCCTTCTAGGGATGACTTGGCATAAATTCAAGGAATGAAACAAGGCAAGAACTTAGACAAACTCGGGGAAGTAGACCAATACCTTATCCATTGGGCCATGGAGTCAAAAAGCAGATCAATACAGAGGACAACACACCAAAACAAAAGGAAAGAAAAACAAAAACACTGTACAGAATATACAAAGGACTCCCTAATCACCTAGGACTTGAACAACTTGAGATACTACCCACTATAAGGAAGTGGAAAAGAAAAACCATCCATGTAATCAAGATAAAAGGAATTCTCACCAGTAAAGTGTCTGATCTTGAAAGGTCTGAGCCATAGGGAATCAAACTTTCCATGGCTGCCACGAGGGTTCATGCCTTTTATCCCATAGCAACACAGTGTCTCCAACTTGGAAATCTCTGAACCTAGCTTTCTTGTCAAACAGGACCTTAACCTTCTACTGGTGAACAGATATCCTATCAGCAACCCTCCAATCTGTCCTCATTCAGTTTGTGTAGGTACATAATTCTCTTATCCAAAGCATCTCTGAAACTAGTATCTTCAATGGCCTTCATTAGATGTAAGGCCGGCAGTTCCACTATTACTGGCAGTTGAGCTTCTACTCCATATACCACTTGAAAAGGAGACATTCTAATAGCTCTCTTTGGTGTGATTCTATCTGCCCAAAGAGCATCATAGAGCTTCTTGTGTCAGTTTCGTTGAGACTCATTGACTAACTTTCTTATAATAGTCACCAGATTTTTGTTAGTGGATTCCGCTTGTCCATTTCCCTGGGGGTAATAATCTAAAGAATGAGCCAAGGAGATGCCATACCCGTAGCAGAAATCCATTATTTCAGTTGAAGAGAAATTCGAGGCATTATCTGTTACAATCTTGTTAGGTACACCATACCTTACCAAGATGTTCTCTTTAATGAAGCTGCACACCACTTCAGAAGTAGTACTCTTGACTGGAATAGCTTCCACCCAATTTGGTGAAATAGTTAGTGGCAGTTAGCACATGAGTGTGACCAGCACTAGAAGCAGGATTAAGTGTACCAATGAAGTCCAAACCCCACTGTTGAAATGGATCCTCAATCACAACTGGCTTGAGAGGAAATGAAGCCAATCTAGGTCTTCCCACAAAAGTCTGACAAGCCTCATATTTATCAACCCACTTGGATGCATCTTTGAACAAGGAAGGCCAGTAGTATCCTCCACGGAGTATCTTATGAGCTGTAACCGTTGAAGAATAGTGCCCTCCACATGCCTGATCATGAAAAGCTGAGAGCAACTTTCTCTGTTGTTCCTTGTCCACACACTTCAAAAATCTCCCATCTAACCCACGCTTGAACAAAGCATTTTCCCACAATACATATTGCACTGTTTCTTGTGTTGATATGCAGTATCAACCTCCTGATTGTATCCCGAGAATCCATCGAGATGGATAACATTTCAGACCCTGTAACTGCTTGCACCTGATCCATCATAGGCAAAGGATAATTATCTTTCAAAGAATCCTGATTCAGGTTCCTGAAATCAACACAGATGCAGATCTCACCATTTTTATTCCTAACAGGCACAATATTTGCAATCCATGTTGAATGCTGAATGGGAAAGATGATTTTAGCCTTCAACAACTTCTGTATTTCCTGAAAGATTGTGTCAGCTATTTTGGGGTTGTATTGCCTTTATTTCTGCTTGAAAGGCTTAATTCCAGGCTTAAGAGGAATAGAATGCTGCATATCTTTTGGCCTGAAGGCTTTTAGTTCTTCATAAGAATAAGCGAGAACATCCTTATACCTCTTTAAAAGATCAATTGCTTTTCTCCTCTCATCTGCTGTGCAACATTTTCCAATGTTCACGAGCTTAGGGTTAGTAGAACTCCCAATATTGATTTTGTCATACTCAGCTGATTGCTGAGGTCCAGTAGAAGCTCTAGATTTCACATACCTGTCATGTTTATCAAATAGTTCCTCCAAACTCACCAACCCTTTAGGAATCTTGTTTCCTTTGAGATTGAGGCATCCATCTTGATTTGTTTCTTCTCCCTTGGGCGACTGCTTGGTGAAAGGGCACACTCTCACGAGGCAGGTTGTCACTTCCCTCAAAATACAGTTGTTCGAAATTACCCTTGAGTTCCAGGAAGGAAAGAAAATGTTGATCATCATTGAAAACTTGCCAGTTATTGGTATTGTCAGGTACACTAGGCCGATGGACCATTTCAATAGTGAACTTATCCTGAGAGAAATCAGGATGAGGAATCAGTAGTGACCCTGAGACAGCTAGTGAATCAGCCCTGCTGTTCTTTTCCCTAGGTACTGCTTCGATAGAGAAAGCATCAAGGAATTCAATGGAATCCCAAACCTGATTCCAGTAATGTTTTAGCCTTCCATTTTTTACTTGAAAAAGGTTTCTGACTTACTTTACAATCAATTCTGCATCACCACGAGCCAGAAGATTCTTTACACCTTGTTCGTTGGCCACTTGCAGTCCAAGAATGAGAGCCTCATACTCTGCTGTATTATTAGTATTTTCGAACTGCAACTTAAATGAAAAGGGAAGGCTACCTTTGTGACACCAGCAGGACAGGCTCCAGAACCAGCTGAGGAACCTTCCATCAGGTGACACCAGCAGGACACCAGCTCCAGAACTAGCTGAGGAACAACTTCCATCAAACTCTAAAATCCAAACCCCGTTAGGATCTTTAGGAGACACTTCTGGGAAGTTGGATTTCATCAGGGGACATAATCATGTAGTTACCATGCCCCATATCCTCATAGAGTATTTGTGCTTTAGGATCATCCGTTTTCTGCACAATATACTCAGACTGCTTCTCAGGCAGCAACTTCTTCATTTGTCCATTGACAGGTATGAGTGCATGTGACCAGTCCATTTGGATTTCCCCACCCACGTCTTTGCAAAAGTTCCTACTTAGCAACATCCCGTATGAAGGGGGAATATCTGCCACTAAGATGGTAGCCAACACTTTCTTCTCGGGTAAAGCAGCAAAAGCTACTTGTGCATCTTTAATCCTTCCGACCAGGGGCACTTCCTTACTCTCCATAGAGTAACAAGATCCATAAGTGCGTGTGAGAGTTAGGCCTAAAGCATGAGCTACTTTAGCAGGCATCACATTATCTGAGGCTCTGGAATCTATGACACAATTACTGAGCCTATGACCAGCTATAAGAAGTGTTACATAAAATGGTTTAATTTTGTCACCAGGCGAGGTGACAGCAGCTACCAGACTAGGCTGTGGTGCAGAAGGAGGAGTAGGTAAAAGGCCTTTAGAGGTGGTCTTAGAGTGGGAATTAACAAAGTGGATCATTTTGGCAAAAGCTTTGGGATGAGTTTGATAATACTCGGCCTCTGAGATTTGAACCTTAGTCTTTTTCAGATGATCAATAATATCAAAAGACCCAAAAGTGGATTGGGCCATCATCATTTGAAATTCTAGGCTTATCAACTTTAGGAGAAAAAGAAGGAGAAACTTTAGTAGTAGGATTGATAGGACTCACCTTTGGTTTAGATGAAGTAGGGATAGGAGATCCTCTTTTTGCAATCACGGGAATAGTTGTGGACTGCTCCTTAGATTTCTTGATGGGCTATGTCACTTTCTCCCTCTGACTTGTCTGCTCTCGAGTCATGACAGCGAATGATTCACTATTCATGTCTGCTACCACTTCATCATAATCATCTCCATCATCAATGCCCTCAGTGGTGAAGAAATTAACTCGAGATCCCTCAAGTTCATCTGCTTCATCATCAAATTCTCCACAAACTCCTCGCAAGCTTCATTATCCTCATCATCATCTGGCTCTTCAACTTCACAGGTTGCATTCACAGGAACCTTAACAGGAGGTCCTTCAAGTGCTAGTCTTGTTTGAGAAGCAGGCAAACGATTTCTGGGCTGGAAATTTCTCCTTGGAACATCTGCATAAGGAGCATGCTGAGCTAATTGTTTCTTTATAGCAATGAGATCATTCGCAAGCTTTTGGACTAACGGATCAGTATTAGGTCCAGGAGTGGAAGAGGAAGAAGCAGTAGACTTAGATTTGGGAGGGTCTCTTCTCAACTTCCCTGACATGATCAATTCATCCTCGATACTAACAGCAAGAGTTTGATCCTCGACCAATGTTGCGAGATTAGCCCTTCTTAGTGCATAACCAACTTTGGGCGATTGAGCATTTAGGAAGAAACATTTTTGAATTTGATCAACAGGTCGGGTAGGCTACGGAATTTTGTTGATCAATCTGTTGAATCGGGCCACAAATTCTCTCATGGGTTCTTGTGAATCTTTCTTTATCTGAGAAATTTGGGCAAGCAAAGCATGCACATCTTCTTCTAGTTTGAAACGGTTTTCAAACTGAGTTCTCATTGTGTCCCAGTCGGTGATAGCGCCAGCCGGAAGGTGGTAGAACCAATCAGCAGCATTATCTTGTAACGTCTCAACGAACAGCCTTACGGAGACGTCTTCATGTTCGACTCCCAGAACTCCACATGCAACAATGAAGGCTGCGATGTGTTCATCAGGATGCACTTTTCCATCACCTTTGAATTTGGGGAAGTTCTTCCGGTTACCTCTGGGTAACTCATGCAAAGGCTGAGGAAGAGCAAGGGGCCCGACACGATGACCCCATGGTAATGGCGCCGCCATTCTTGGAAAAACGGCTTAGAGAGGAACTGCAACACCAACAAGAATCAAAGCTTGCAGATTAGGGCTAGCTGGCTCTGAAGGAATACCACCCGTAGGAATTCTATCTTGAACAGGTGGAGTGCTTGTCGAACGAGTCCTTCTATTTCTTGTTGAAGGAAAAGGAAAACCCTGCTGCTCCAAAATCTGGAACTGAGAATCTTCAATACCAAGGGCCCTTCTCCCTCGAGTAAAATGCGGAGTCACCAGATCAAAGGATGATCAAAAAATTACAGAACTGGAATATGATTTTCCCCAGCGGAGTCGCCAAAAACTGTTGGTCGTCAAATAGGACTTTTAAGAAGAGCAACAGTCAGGGGACAAGAAGTCCCTCCTCTTTAATGGGAGAGGTTCCCTTATTCAGAAACGAACCTATTTACAAATGTACAAAACATAATTTGTTGGTTAAACTTGGATATTACGAAAGTGTTTTCTATGAAGATCATCAATTACAAAAGGACTGAGGAAATGAGAGTACGGGAAAGAGCAGAAAGGCAACATGTAGAATTATAGATATCAGAGTAATTCTTTATGTATGCGAAGTCACAGTGAATTGAAACAAGATCATTTGTATTGGATAAATAAGATGGAATTCAAAGACACAAATTTCTGTAAATAACATCTGCTAGAACACAAAGTTTCTTAACATAACACAGATTCATTAATCAAGGACACAAAGTTCCTTCTTGGTTATACAAGATCACCATGCTTGCAAAGTTGAAGAGTATGCAATCGGTAAGACTAACAAACTTGAGACAAATGATCTTCACAAAGAAAATAAATGAAAGCTTAGGAATAACAGAGATCAGATAGACAAAGAATGGGAAAGTCCTTCTGTATTGATTTCTTTATGATCTATTTACACTTTTCAGAAAATAAGCCAAGTTCTTCCTCCTTCAAAATGGCGTGGAAAGGCCATTATATAGCTTACAAAGTCAGTTACTCTCTCGTAACCGCTTCTTTTAACTAAAGAATAGTTAAGGACCGCCAATCGCAATACCTCAACTTATTACAAAGAAAACAGAAAAAGAAAGGGAAGAAGAGAAAAGAACAAGGAGAAGAAGACAGGTGGCCAGTCACTGAGAGGGACCCACCGACTTCAGAATCTGCTACCTGAATTTCTCTAACGCCTCAGCTATGTCTCTGCCACGAGGGACTGACGTGTTGGCCATAGACTGCGTCCAAAATCCAAGACACTTCTCCATCTCTTTATCAAACTCGACATGAGTATGATAATATTTGTTTACTTCTCCAACGGTAGATTGAAGAGAGTAGGATTTCCTTCATTTTCTCTTTGGAGATTGAGCTTTCCTTGAATAGATTATCTTTGACATAAGCTCTGAATTGAGCACTTGATTTACTTGCAAGGAAAGGGAAACACCAGAATTTTCATCCTGAAGATAACAGCGAATACCCTTGAAATCTGAAATAACCAGCGTCTTGAAAGCTTCTCCCTTCGGCCAACTGTTCTTTAGTTCTCCAAAAGCCTCCTCCAGGACTCAATCTTCATATTGATAGTATCAAAGCCGCAACCTAAATTCGGGGAGGAATTACAGAGAAAAGGGATACATGCGCAGCAAATTAGGTTGCAAGGGTTCAAGCAAGTGTTTCGCACCGAAACAATGTAAGAATTGCAAAGGTGGCTTGCTCGTTATGATAGTCGTTGGGAGAGAGAAGGGTGATCAATGCGCATTACATTCACATCTATCAGTTTGAAAAAATAGCATATTCGGGTAGAGCAGGAAAAACTAAGTATGAATGGCATTAGGTTCGCTTGGGACATGTGATACGCGAATGCGCGAAACACGCAGCTCAGCCGATTCGGGCGAAGTAGGGAGAAGATGCACAAATGTCTTTTGGGACATGCGTGACATGAATGTGCGAAGTGTGCGATTCAGGTGTTTCGGCCGAAAAGGTTCCAATGGGTCCGAAAAAAGTTTGGGACATTTGGGACAAAAAGTTCCGAAGTACGCGGTTCGGGAGTTTCGGCCCGAAAATGGAACAACTTGCACTTTTTGATTTGGGACATTTGGAACACGAAAGTTGCGAAGTACGCGGTTCGAGGAGGTTTCGGCCCAAAAATGGAACAGCTCGCACGGAAGGTTTGGGACACTTGGAACATAAAAGAGCGAAGTACGTAGTTCGGGGATTTCGGCCGATCGGGGAATACAGCGTACTTTTGAGCTTGGGATAGGGGGGACAAAAATGCTCTGATAGGCCCGAAAATGGAACAACTTCGGGGATTTCAGCCGATCGGGGAACAGAGTGCACTTTTGAACTTGGGACAGGCAGGACAAAAATGTCTGACATGCCCGAAATACATATAAAATGACCCAAAACTGCATACTTTTCTCAATTTCACGACTTTGGTACATTAGAGAAAACACTTAAAACTCAAAATTTTGAATTTTTTTTAACTTTCATCAGAGCAGGGAATTTTGAGTGGACAACACATATCAACATCATAAGTTCCATTTATTGTGACTTAACTATTCAAGGAAGTGTAATAACCATCTAGGTTGTAACTAAGTAGACTTTAGTAAACGAAGTCTAATAATTAGGATTCACATCTTCCATTTTATTTGCATTCTCAAGATAGAGGAAGAATCTTCCTTTACATGATTAAGTGCTAGGGCCTAGTACCCCTATAAATCATTTACAAATTCAATATTTATTAATGAATGTTTATTCCATATCATATTACTATATTGAATTGTTTAGTTATGATATCAAATTCTGCAATCTTAAGAAGCTCTATCCTATTTAGGGAAATTAGTCCAATTCCCAGTGTCAAACTTATCTAAGAATACCCCATTAAGCATATACATAATATGAAGTATAACAACAAGATAAGATTCCATCTATGCAATGAGAGTACAAGATAATATACACACCCAAAGTAATAAATTCTCAACATTTAATTCATCTCTAAAACTTATACATTTAGGTATGCTACAAGACAATTACCTTCATTACAAAAGAATACTACTTTTATTTTTTTATATACAATCTCAAGACCGATTCAAAATTCTTCACAAAAATAGGACTTAAATTAGCCAATGATCACATAATTTTATGCCTTCCTTTTCACTTATGAAGTCCATCTGCAAAAATTGCTAGCAGGGGTCAGTTCAATGAACTGAGCATGATAAACACTAAGCCTTAAAAATAAGTGCATTCCAATAAATGTTCAATTAAAACAAATCTTCTTTAATGAGACAATTATTACATCATATAATCAATATATCAAAAGCAACGAAAAAGAAGTACATTTTACACAATTGATTTCACTTCCAAGAAAAGGACAGAATATAATCCCCCATATCAGCCTTACAAAATAGATTCTAATTGATTCTATTAGTTACCCTTAGGCAAACAACATATCATAACATCTCATTATTCTGAATCTTTCATAAAAGAAAACAACATTTATCTTTGCTTCAAGATAAGGAAGATTTTAAAGCATGGTTCAAATTAGGATGACTCCTCTAACTCCTAAACAAAAGAAGAAGAACCAATACAACTATGCCCAAACCCAACACATCCGAGAATAGGACAGATTCAAAACGTGATTTAACTATTTCTTTTTAAAAGACAACTACCTTAAAATTTAACATTTAAGATATTCATCATAACAGAGTTTCATTTAAATCCAAGAAGGAATAGAAAATCAATCGGTCTACCTACAAGTTTAAATCTACTTCCACATATAGAAGTTAAATTTTAAAGATCTGGAACAACGTTCAAAAATTAAGGTAGACTCATACAGGAGTTAATCTCTACTCGAGTTCATCCAAGGATAATTCTTGAAAAGATAGAGTGTAAGAGACAAACTTACTCATCTCAAACCAACCAAGTAAAGTCTTGTCAAACAACAGTCTGCCAAACAAACTGGCATTTCTGGTTCAATAAAACTGAATAAAATAATCTCTTCCAACATCATTTCTACAAATGATTGGGTAAAGGAAGATCAAACAACAAGAAAACTTCATTTCAAAGGAGAATCAAAAAATAATTTCAACCAATGATCTATATAGTAAGAAGAAGCACACTACCATATTCTTTAGACTTTTTTACTTTCAATGAACATAAGTTTCAATTCCCTACTCAGAATGAAATACAATTAGCAATCCTAAAAGATGGTCTGTTCTAAAGGAATGAAGTTCCTTTCTTTTATAACGGCTCAAGGTGTATTAACTATATCCAACAAGAAATAGAAAAATAACCTATCAATAAGTTAAACATGATCAGAAGTATCAACAAACTCAGATTGAAATCCCATTACCAGGTTTCATTATTGCATTACAAAAGAGTAATGAGTTCCTAATTCAATAAGTATTGTAATACAAAAATTATTTGAACAGAGAAATATAATCTTTTCATAACAATCTAAGAGTACTAAATCAATTAATCTCATCTTTTAAATGAAACCCTGATCTTATTTTAAAAGATCTGGAGATGCGATTTTCCACGAAACAGAGGGGAAAAGAATACCCTCCATAAAACGCCATTGCCATCTCAAACAAGATGAAACAGTTCACAGAAAGGAATTACCAAACCCATTCATCAAACAAAGACGTTTTCAGTTGAGATCTTAAGAGTTCATCTAACAACTTAGCCAACTATTTTCCCCATTTTACTTGATCAATGGTTCAACGAAAGAGTTATCAGTTTTAAACATTTAAAATAAATAAAACCCAACTCAAAATACCAGAACAAAGTCAACACAAAGTCTCAAAAATAGTTCAAACTACACAAGTAACAAAATACGAGTGCTATGTAAATCACGAATCTTCAATAACAGTTCCAAACTTCCCAAAAAGTATAAAACATGGGTACAGAGCCACATATGCCTTCAACAATAGTTCGAGTTACCCAAGATTTCAACACTGGATTAGAACAACTAAAGGCTCCAACAAAATTCATATCAAAATGGAACTCAAGTTTCTCACCAAAGTTCGAGCCCAAAAATGAGTAATAACATACAATTACCGTGTACATTATGAACTAACAGCAACAGTTTAGATTATCATAAGGAACTAAGACACAAGCACCGAGCTATATACAGGCTTCGACAACAGTCCAGGGATATCCAAGATTCTAACATGATTCAGAACAACAAGAACCTCTATCAACAGTTCTTAACAAATGCAAACCCAGAACCAAGTTCCAAACCAAATATGAGCTCGAAAACAAGCTCTTCTAAAAACACAATCTCAACACAAGCTCACGATCAAACAAAACACAAACTCCAACAAGATTAGATGGAACCCAAGGTTTCGAAAAAAAACTTTGAACCATATCCAAATAGCAACAAAGGTTTTCTAAACAGAATACTTCCATTACCCGTTCCAGAATGAAAAAGTTGAGTTACAACAATAAGTTTTTGCATGCATTCTCTTTTTTTAAGAACTATACATGGTAAGTTTTTAAACAGAACATCATTTACCAAGGATTCAAAACCAATATCAAAAGATTTAATAAACCCAACAAGCAAATAACCATATATGATGTGCAATCCAAGAATCTCAAAAGATTAGAATCGTTTTAATGAAACATTTATAAGAAATCAAGAGATCTTAAAGATTAGAGCCTATCATGCCTGATAGCATTTCTATCAAATCAAAGAGAACCTCCAGTTAAGCTCACAACTTCTCCTCTTCTCCACGAAAGATCAAACAACCACCTTCTTCTTCCACACTACCTCTTATATATCCCACAAAACGAAGATAGGTAAAAAATATCAAGAATAGCCATTAAGTTCAGCTCAATCTGCTAGTTCGAAGAGAAGTTAAATCATATCCAAGATGATTTATCCATATCATTCAAGATCTATCTTGGAGTATACCGATGCTCCATGCATCTAATCAAATAAATCATCAATTCTAGGAAGTGGATATCTATTCTTGATTGTTGCTTTGTTTAACATTCGGTAATCAATGCATAATCTAAGTGTTCCATCTTTCTTTTTCACAAAAATCACTGGTGCTCCCCAAGGTGAAACACTTGGTCTAATCAAACCCTTAGAAAAAATTTCTTTTAATGCCTTAAGCTCTACTAATTCTATAGTAGTCATTCGATATGATGCCTTAGATATAGGTTCGGTCCCAGGCTTGATCTCAATCGTGAAATCAAATACCCGTTTGGGTGGAAGACCTGGCAATTCTTTTAGAAATACATCTCTGAAGTCTTGTAACAGCGGATATGATCATTCCATTAAATTGTTGTTTTCCTCTGGAGTTTCTAAAATTTTTACTGCATATAAGGCACATCCTTTATTTTTGGTCTTTTTAAGTTGTATAGCTGACAGTTTCCTAACAAAAATCTCATGTTTCACACCCTGAATCTCTGTTATTTTCTAAAGGTCATCTAAACAACTAATGAGTTTTTCAAAATAATCCACTTTAACCTTATGTTCTGCTAACTAATGGACACCTATGATTAAATCATAAGACCCTAAAGGTGCAACACATAAATCAACCTTTGTGGAAAAGTTAGGTAATTCAAGGACTGCTCCAAAAAGACACATACTAACTGTATGAATAGAATTATTAACATAATGTACATTCCATGATTTATCAATTTTTTTAACTTTTCTTTTAAGTTTTGAAGCAAGTTTACTAGAAATAAAACATTCATTAGCTCATGTATGAAAAAGAATAGTTACAGGTATGCCAAATAACTTACCAGGATCTTCTATAGGTGTAGCTTTCTTTTCATATTGCTTGTCAGCTACTGTAGCATGTATCTTGTGCTGCTGATTATGATCATCAATCTTCAAAGGGAATTGATTTGTGTAATGATCATTGCCACAATTATAACAGCCTCCTACAAGTCCCTTTCTAGACTCGAAATTATTTTCAGCCTTAAAGTTATTATTCTGACCTCCATAGGACTTCTGTCCATTGTTATTATTCTTGGCAAAATTGTTTCATGCATTTCTAGCAGTCTTATTCATTGTTGTTTTCTTATTATTATCAGCTAAAAACTTACTTTTATTACCAAAATTCTTCCGTGGTCCCTTCTTAGGTGCAAGAGAATCTGAAGATGGGTTTGGAACCTTCTTCCTTACTTCCTCCTTATGATCAGAAATAGCCTTTTCAATAACCCCTTCCATAGTGGTTGTGATGTGAACATCAACTTCTCCCCCAATAATGGGATTCAATCCCATAATGAATTTTTGTATCCTGAATTTCTCATCAGTTTGATACTGAGGTACATACTTGAGGAGTTCCGTAAACCATTCCCAATACTCAGTTACTGTTAGCTTTCCTTGAGCTAAGTTCTGAAATTCAGTCATCTTCTGATCATAGTAGAGTTGTGGCAGCCATCGTTGCCTAAAATAACTTTTAAATTGATCCCGAGTGATGTTAGTTTAATCAATATTTAACTCAGCCTTATGGCTGTCCCACCATGAAGATGCTTCATGGGAAAGCTGATATGATCCCCATATAGCCTTGGTTTCCTCCGAGAAGTTCCTTATTGCAAATTACTTCTCCATTTCACTGAGCCAATTCTCATATCCATCTCCTAATGTGGTGCCGTCAAACTTGGGTGGACTTATCATTTTTATGTCATTAGTGAGTTCTGCTACTAGCCTAGCCTTTTTGTTCTCAAGCTGAACAGGTATGTTAATGTTGTTATTATCAACACCCAAATTAGCATTGTCCCCTAGAGGTGGATGATTATTATTATCATCTTCTTCTTCCTCCTCATTTCCCATTACTTGTTGTTCAAGCACAGCCAAACGATCTCTTGTGTCCAACAGGGTAGCAAGGATCTCATCAATTTTCTGGGTAGTTGCCACTCCTTCCTTAGGTGGAGGGTTATTTGTAACATTTCCTCTTGTTCTCACCATTTTCTATTACAAGAAAATTCAGGTTTTTATCAGATTATGGACTCATTAGGTCCAAGAGTTGCAAACCTTCCGCTCTGATACCAAGATGTAACATCCTCATTTTATACTTTAGAACAAGTGAATTTTTTTTTTTTTTTAATTGCATCCTGGTTCTAAATACATAATTTAGAACTCACAATTCAAATAACCAATCATATAACAGACAACCATATGCAGCTGTAATGACTCGGAGTACCTCTGATCTATTCATTCCATGACTCGGTAATCTACCGATCTATTCATGAGTAATAAGAGTCGGTGTTTTTATTTAACACATTACTCTTGCAGTTCTCTTCCCTAATCTGGGATTCAGAATGCTCTGTCCAAGGAATCTAACTGAATAATTGTTACTATTATTCATCGGCATCTCATCCCTTAGACTAGGTGAATTAGGACAACATAATCAGCAGCTTGCGATACTTTGGCCAAATATTTGAAACATACTATTTATGTCTCGTATTCCTTAACGGCATACTCGTCAATCTGGAATACATCCTTCACCCCATTCATATGTTATATAGAATGTCTTACACTGACTACTGTCAGTCCTTCCTTTCACAACTGAATCACTCGGAGGCAGATTAATAAGGTGATAATGTTATATGGATGCCCACGAGGATTAGGGATATAGTGACATACTAGTTCAACCTTGTAGTTCAACCAGTGTGTCATGATACCCCGAATCTCCTAGGCAGCCTTATAACATGACCACGTTCTTAATCGGTCCCTGGGTAACTCGTGCAAAATCAAGTGTAAATCTTAGTGATCAATGCAAAGGGTGTTGCCATAAGTCATCTGCATTGTTGTAACTTCGAGAAGATCCTAATCTTCTCGGAGGTACAACCCTGTAGTTGACTTATGTCGTCAACCTTTAAATCCTCCTCGAAAAGATCTACTCAGTAACAAGCGTTACGCACTTGAGTTTAAATTACTTTAAAGACTTTTCCCTAAGGTTAGCCTTTCCGATCCCTGGATTCTTCGCCTTAAGACGACCCTCCTCTATAAAACCCATTACTTGGTAGAGATATTAAGGTCAAGTTCTTCATCAAGGAATCATTAGAATACACCTGATTCTAAAGCAACAGAATTAGACAATACCTCATAACCTTTTCTTGAGATTGCCATCTGAACTCCATTTGATTGTATATCAGTTCTCTTAATTGAATTTATATCATACTTTTTAGTATAAAGATATAAATGATTAAGAATCCAATTTAATATTGTCCTGTTATACTTAGGACTAGGGATTAGTAATTTAATCCAGCTTGTTTAGCGTTCTCTTTAGGCTCATTTTTAACCTATCTTCTAGAAAGACAATTATTTAAATCCAATATTGCTTTCGCTAGCACAAATTAGAACTACTAAACACTCATAAGAATTCAATCTCATTTTCTTGCAAGCTTTCATTGTCAATCATAAAAGCATTCATATTATACAATGATAACAATGCCCCTTCGTTACATAAACCGAAGAAGGTCAACTATCAGAAATAGAATACAACACATAAGTTTCAAACACTTATTTCCATTCCTTTCAAAACTATACAATTACATTTTATGCAACAGCATACTTGATACAATGCTCAACGGAAAAGAAACATCTTTTCACATATAGTACATCTGTAAAATCAAGTTGTAATTCATTATCAATCAAATAAACAATCTGATCAGCCTGTCAGATCTGCATTGCTTTTACCTCTTACGGCAACCATCTGCAAAAATAGTAAACATGAGTCAGTTCAATGAACTGAGCATGATAAGCACTAACTTTTAAAACAATTGCAATCCATCAATTGTTTTCATTAAACACCCTGTTTAAATGAGATCAGATATTCACATTAGTAAACATATTCAGACTATGCCCTTGTAATACAAAATGATTACAAATATGTAACTCTAACATGGTCACAAAATAGTCTTAATCACTTTCTAATATTTCGTCAAATATTAAAAATCAAGGAACGAATGTACACAAACAATCATTGAATCCAAAATCACAACATTGGTCAGATCGTTTCATTCATCCAATAAGGAAAATATCATAACAAATTGGGTTCCACCAATATGTTTACAACACAATTCCCACTATTAGACAGATGTCATCAAATAAGCTAAAGAAGGGAAAGAACCAAATCATTCATACTTGCTTTCACATAAGTTCGTTACTGTACTGTCTACACAAATGAAATACATTCATCCAGTAAGCATACAAACAAGTCAGTCAAACAACAGGAAGAATCACTGTCATAATAAAAATCGAACACAACAAGGCTTTACGGCCCGAATTCGAAATAGAGAAACCCAGTATTGCGGTCAGCAATAGACTACATTGCCTTAGGCAATTGGATGTTTCCCAAGATTATGCCAAGACAATCACTCAAAATCTCCGAACATGCTCAGTCTCAATCAGACAGGAGTGAATGGAAAAGAATATAGCAAATCTATTCTTACCTTGGCGCATGGAAGTCTAAGGTATGATATTCACGGTTCACTTCAGCAGAGCTAGAACACGAGATAAAGATTCATGCTCAAGGATCTCAAACAGTGACAAAGGCAGTGTCCAAATGTCAAGTTCAGAAAGAGACAGAAGTATAAGTTACCTTTCCAGAATTCTAATGATTCAAACAGAGGTAACAATTCAAACAATTGCATATGAATTCATACTGTATTCATCAACGAAGCATTATGAAAATTAGGCAAACAAATTAATCTCAGATTTCAAACCAAGAACCCAACTGAACCCCTGTCAATGCGACACAATGGTATTCTTACGAATATCAGAGATCAAAATACAAATTATTTCCTTAAGTCGCTGAAACAATGATTTCCCAAAATTCATCTATATTCAACCATGAACAGTGACTTAAACATGTAAATCATTCAATCGACTCCAATGAGTCATTCTAATAAAAAAAAAGAATACAATTCTGTATTTATATTGCATACTGATACGGGTTTAATAACCATGACCTAGCTCATAAGGTCGATATACAAGATGTCAAACTGTTCACAGAAATCCATCAAGGCCAAAATAAACATCACGAGTTCAATATCAGGCTTGTACAGAAGCCAAAGAAGCAAGACATCTTCCACAGGGTCAAACAACAGGATAACCCAACAGTCCTAATTGAAACAGTTACACTGTCCATCTATCATAAGTTCAACTGAGTCCTAACAACAGTAACCAAAATAATGCAAGATGATAAATCATCGGTGCCAACAATGGCAACATTAAGATCAGGCAAAAACAAACCAGAATACCGAATTTCCAAAACAAGAAGTCCAACGGTACCCTTACCATCATTTTCACACAAGATGGCACAGGAAAGAAATGTGGAATCTCATCCAAAGAGTATAAACCACAAGTTCTTGCAACACGAATGTAAAATAACAGAGGTCGTGCTACTCGTTACTCTTCAAGTACAAAATCAAATTACCAGTATCCCAATAGATATTCAAATGAAGTTCAACAATGGTTCACAATACGATTCATTTAAAGGACTCCACATAGTCGACCGAATACATATATCCATACTGTACACTGTCAACGGTTTAGATCCTGTTACACAAATAACATGGAAAAACAACTACTAATGAGTCGAAAGGAAAAACTGTAACACTAGTTACCTGATTCCAAACCATTTTAACAGACAGAACAAACCCAAATAGTATCATTAGTCACTGTCACTAAAAACCACAACAGGGTTTTCAAAGGTTCAACAAACTGATCAAACAAACAGTCCCATTAATATTTAATCCGACTGTTTCCAAAACAAGAATCGACGACCAAAAATCGACAACATAACAATCAATGGCCTATACCCATCACAGGATCGATTCATGGGCTCACGCCGAACAGGCCGAGCAATCATACATATCACAAGTTTCGCATAATCAAACCGAAATGCAAACACAAGGAAACAGTGACACAGTTCGAATTTAATAAACACCCAACAAGGATAAAGAAGATTCGAACCAGAAGAGATTCAGTACCAAAAATCAAACAAAATCTCCATAGAAAATCCTCTATTTTCTCAAAACATTTGAACAGAGTTGTTCTAATGAAATCACTTGAAAGACAACAAGATATTTAAAGGTTAGGGCCTAACATGCCTGGATTTTTTATCAAATTTCTGAAGCAGACAACAGGAAGAGCTCAAACTTCCTTTTTTTTTCCAAGATAAAGGGACCAACAAAATTTTGCTATCTCCATCACATATATATCCTCCATGACAGAGAAAAGAGCTAGAGCAGTTCATACTTGCCATGCAACTCAAAGAGGACTGGTGCGAAGAACCAGTAAACAAGCAGGGAGAAAACCGAAAATCGCGATAAACCTAACAAACCCTCAAACTTCCCGTTTGCATGCCTTCTCGCGAATTCTGGGCTCGTTTACCAAGAATATTGAATGCCATTAAACCAACTTTCCCGCTTAAACTCAACTTCCACCGACCGCCAGAATTGGCGACAGTCCAATGAAAATTCAAGTCCATTTCCAAACTTAGTGAATTGCCACGTCTGCATAGGTTAGCCGTCGCTTAAGCCTCCGCCATGACCTTTCCCTCATCCTTATCCATGCATTAATTGCCATAGAAAATGCCGCCCATGGTTCACACCCCTCCATAGGCCCCTTTACATCCTCCTCAATAGTTAGGTTAGTAACTTAGGTTAGAATTTAGGATAACACTTATTCTAACCACATCACATGTAGTTACTGACTTAGGATATTAACACATAGCCTAGGTCTAGGTTAGATTAACACTAATCTAACCCCTAGGTTAGGTTTTAGTTTTAGGTTACTAACCATTAATAATTCCAGTTAGGTATAACATTTTATATGCCAAGAAAAGACCTAAAATCATGCATCTCCGAACAGGATTCACTCCTATACAGCCGTTAGGCTACAGGAATATACATGACAGAATTATTACTTGGTCCCCGTCCGAGACCTTCCAGATATACTTTGATATCGAGAACCAATTCATTTCCCAAGATCAGCCTGAGTCATTCTCCTGACCAGCTTAATCAATGCTTCCATACCTTGCAACCTGTTCAAGGTCTGTGATCTAATTCATCACAAACAAATTTAAAGCATTACTTGGATCAATTCCACTGATCCAAGACTAGATATTATAGATGAATATCTCTATAATTCATTCCGTGATCAGATTAATATTCAGACACAAAATGAAATAAATAAAAGAGTCTAATCATATTCTGACTCATTCAAGATCTGCAATCTGCAAGGAAATTACAATACATATCAAGCATGATTTCTAAATCGAGGAACACATCCTTATACAAGAAATCACATATCAACACTTGTATATCCAGGAGAAAGTAACAACATTTTAGGGTGTTACATGCTTCCCTCCTAAAAAGATTCATCGTCCCGATGAATTACATATTAAATTAACCTTCAGGTCAATCAATTTATTAGTTCACAAACACTGTGACTACTTCCATATTAAATAGTTCCAGAAATCAATGTCACAACACATTTATTCAACCTAAATAAAGTCTGCCTTAATCTGGCTTTCATAAATACTTAAAAACAATCAGTTCATAAAAGTATATTTTTGTCAACAGTTTTCATTCTGTTGCAAAAAGAGAAGGAAAAGTAATTTTCATCTCTTCCAGGTTTTCCCAAGTTGCACTTTCTTCGCTAAACTGGTCCCACTGGACCTTACATTGCTGTATTTCACGATTCCTTAAATGCAATTGGCGAGTTTCCATCACTCGTGTGGGTTTAACCATGATTATTCCTGGGTCTTGGACCTGCAAGGAATTCCAATTTAAAACATGTGACAGATCTGAAACGTATTTCTTAAGCAAAGAAATATGGAAAACATCATGCATGTGAGATAAAGCAGGTGGCAATGCTAAACGATAAGCTACAGGGTTGATTATTTCGACAATTTCGAAAGGTCCCACAAATCGAGGTGACAACTTGGCAGCCTTGCCAAAAGTTATAGAGCTCTTTCTGGGTTTAACACGCAGGAAAACCTTATCACCCAACTCAAACCTTCTGTCAACCCGCTTAAGGTCAGCATAGCTCTTCTGTCTATCCGCTGCTTCCTTTAATCGTTCACGAATCAGCTTAACTTGCTGTTCCATTTATGTGAGAATCTCTGGTCCAATTACCACTCTATCCTCAACACTGTCCCAACTAACAGGGGTTCTGCACTTTCTTCCATAAAGTGCTTCAAATGGTGCCATCTTAAGAGAGGAGTGATAAGTGTTGTTGTATGCGAACTCAACTAATGGAAGATACTCTTCCCATTTATACTGTTGATCCATACAATACATTTGCAACATGTCCTCCAACACTTGATTTACCCTCTCAGTTTGCCCATCCGTTTCTGGATGATATGCAGAACTGAAGTTTAGTTTTGTTCCTAGGGCTACGTTAATCGTTTGCCAAAACCTTGACGTCATTCTAGGATCCTTGTCAGATATAATCAGTTCTGGTACACCATGCAATCTGAAAATTTCATGTACGAACCTCTTGGCCAGCACTGGTGAATCATCCTTTAGATTTCCAGCAATGAAATGAGCTACCTTAGTCAGTTTATCTACAACTACCAGGATAACATCATGCTTATTCCTGGACATAGGTAGTCCTTATACAAAATCCATGGTTATTACTTGCCATTTGTACTGCAGTATGCTATGAGGATATAACAATCCAGCAGGGTGCATATGTTCTGCCTTCACCCGCTGACATTCCAGACAATGAGTCACAAAATTTATCACATCCTTTTTCATACCTTTCCAGAAGTATTGTTGTTTCATATCAGCAAGCATTTTTGTAATACCTGGGTGTCCAGAGAAAGGTGAATTATGAAATTCAACTAACAACTTCTTTCTTAAATCATTCAGCACAGGTACATATACCCTATTTTCATAACGCAAGATTCCTTCATTATCAAAATGAAAACCTTCATACCTTTTATCTTTGGGTTCTGCAACAAGCGCTGCTTTTACTTGCTGAAAATATGCATCTGATTCTAAGGCACTTTTTACCTCGTCTTTAAACTGAGTTCTTAATGTTATAAGAGCAGAAATGTGCCTCCTACGACTTAGAGAATCAGCTACTCTATTCTCCTTCCCTTTGATATAGCTAATATCAAAGTCATATTGTGATAAAAATTCTAACCACCTTCTTTGTCTGGCATTCAGATTGGGCTGAGTAAAAATATATTTCAGTCCTAAGTGATCAGTTTTCAACTCAAAAGGTTTTCCAAGTAAATAGTGTCTCCAGACTTGAAGTGCATGAACAATGGCAGCAAGTTCCAAATCATGAGGGGCACAATTCAGCTCATGTAACTTAAGTTTTCTACTTTCATAAGCTATGACCTGATCATTTTGTAACAAAACACCTCCAAGGCCTTCCCCAGAAGCATCCGTTACAACAGTAAAATTCCCATTAGGATCTGGTACAGCCAATATAGGTGCAGAAGTCAACTGGTCTTTCAGACTTTTGAAAGCCGCTTCGCACTTGTCATTCCACATGAATTTCTTATCCTTCTTTTGCAATGAAGTTATTGGTGCAGGTACCTTAGAAAAATCCTTTACAAATTTTCTATAGTAACCAGCAAGACCCATGAAGCTTCTTACTTCGTGCACATTCTTTGGTGCAGGCCACTCAGTTATTGCCACTATTTTTGAAGGATCTATAGCGATTCCTTCTTTACTTATGACATGACCCAAATAGTGAACTTCTGAATCAAAGAAAGAACATTTGGATAACTTACCATACAACTTTCTCTTTCTCAAAATTCCCAAAACTATCTTCAGATGCTCATTCTGCTCCTCAACACTTTTAGAATAAATGAGAATATCATCCAAGAATACAAGTACAAACTTGTCCAGGTATTCTTGAAAAATATTGTTCATTAAATTCATAAAGGCTGCGGGTGCATTAGTTAACCCAAAGGGTAGAACTGTAAATTCATAATGTCCGTACCTTGTTCGGAAAGATGTTTTATGAATATCTTCCTCTTTAATCCTTAACTGATGATAACCAGATCGAAGGTCTATCTTAGAATAAACCACTGCTCCACACATCTGATAAAACAGATCATCGATCCTAGGAAGTGGATATCGGTTCTTGACTGTTGCTTTGTTCAACATCCAATAATCAATACACAGCCTTAGTGTTCCATCCTTCTTTTTCACAAATATCACAGGTGCTCCCCAAGGTGAAACACTTGGTCTAATCAATCCTTTAGACAAAAGCTCTTGTAACTATGCCTTAAGCTCGACTAACTCAGTAGTAGTCATCCGATAAGGTGCCTTGGAAATAGGTTCCGTCCCAGGCTTGATTTCAATGGTAAAATCAAATTCTCTCTTGGGTGGTAACCCTGGTAATTCCTCAGGAAAAACATCCCTGAAACCTTGTAGCAGAGGGAATTGTTCCATGAAATCATCATCTTCTTTAGGAGATTCAGATATCTTTACCGCATAAAGGGTACATCCTTTATTTTTAGCCTTTTTAAGCTGCATAGCTGACAATTTTCTAACTGAAATTTCTCGTTTCACACCTTGAATCTCTGCTGATTCCAGCTGATCATCTAAACATTTTATGTTCTTTTCATAGCAATCTACCTTTGCTTTATGGTCAGCTAACCAATTGACACCGATGACAATGTCATACGATCCCAAAGGTGCAACATAGAGATCAACTTCCGTGGAAAAGTTAGGTAAGTCAAGGACTGCCCCAAAAAGACACATACTCACTGTATGAACAGAATTATTACCATACTGTACAGTCCAAGATTTATCCATTTTTCCAGCTTTTCTTTTAAGTTTAGAAGCTAGTTTATTAGATATAAAACATTAAGTAGCTCCTGTATCAAAAAGAATAGTGACAAGTATGCCGAATAACTTACCCGGAACTTCTATAGGTGTCACTTGCTTTTCAGCTTGCTTGTCCGCTACTGCAACATGTATCTTATGCTGCTGATTACGATCATCATTCTTCAAAGGACACTGATTTGCGTAATGATCTTTACCATAATTGTAGCAGCCTCCTACAGGTCCCTTTTTAGGCTCAAAGTTGCCTCCAGTTTTATAATTGTCACGTTGTCCTCCATAGGACTTCTGCCCATTATTATAATTTTTAGCAAAATTATCTTTTACGTTTCCAGCCGGCTTATTTACTACTGCTTTCTTATTATTATCTCCTGGAAACTTACTCTTGTTTCCAAAAATTTTCCATGGTCCTTTTCTGGGTGCAAGAGAGGTTGAAGAAGGGTTTACAGTCTTCTTCCGCACCTCCTCCTTATGAGCAGAAATAGCATTTAATTTTTGTTCTTGCCTTATGGCCTTTTCAACAACTCCTTCCATAGTGGTTGGACTGTGAACATCGACCTCTCCCCCTATCACTGGATTCAATCCCATGATGAATTTCCGTATCCTGAACTTTTCGTCAGTTTGATACTGCGGTACATACTTGAGGAGTTTTGTAAACCGCTCCCAGTATTCAGTTACCGTTAGCTTCCCTTGAGCTAAGTTCTGAAATTCTGTCATTTTCTGATCATAGAAAAGTTGTGGCAGCCACCGTTGCCTAAAATAGCCTTTAAATTATTCCCAAGTAATATTGGTCTCATCAATGTTTAGCTCAGCTTTTCGGCTATCCCACCACGAAGACACTTCGTGAGAAAGCTGATAGGCTCCCCAAATAGCTTTGGTTTCCTCTGAGAAGTTCCTTATTGCAAAGTACTTCTCCATTTCACTGAGCCAGTTCTCAGCTCCATCTCCTAGTGTGGTGCCATCATACTTAGGTGGACTTATCCTTTTTATATCATTAGTGAGTTCTGTTGCCAATCTGGCCTTTTTGTTTTCTGGTTGGACAGGTGCATTTCCAACATTAACATCAACACCCATTTCGGGGTTGTCCTCAGGAAGTTGTTGATTATTATTATCAGCTTCTTCATCCTCCTCATTTCCCATCACCTGATGTTCAAGCACAGCTAAGCGATCTCTTGTGTCCAACAGGGCAGCAAGGATCTCATCCAGTTTCTGGGTTGTTACCGCTCCTCCTTCAGGTGGAGCATTACTCGCAACGTTCCCCCTTTTTCTAACCATTTTCTGTTACAAGAAAATTCAGGTTTTTATCAGATTATGGACTCATTAGGTCCAAGAGCTGCAAACCTTCCACTCTGATACCAAGATGTAACATCCTCATTTTATACTTTAGAACAAGTGAATTTTTTTTTTTTTTGATAATTACATCCTGGTTCTAAATACATAATTTAGAACTCACAATTCAAATAACCAATCATATAACAGACAACCATATACAGCTGTAATGACTCGGAGTACCTCAGATCTATTCATGAGTAATAAGAGTCGGTGTTTTTATTTAACACATTACTCTTGTGGTTCTCTTCCCTAATCTGGGATTCAGAATGCTCTCATCGGCATCTCATCCCTTAGACTAGGTGAATTAGGACAACGCAATCAGTAGCTTGCGATACTTTGGCCAAAGATTTGAAACATACTGTTTATGTCTCGTATTCCTTAACGGCATACTCGTTAATCTGGAATACGTCCTTCACCCCATTCATATGTTATATAGAATGTCTTACACTGACTACTTTCAGTCCTTCCTTTCACAACTGAATCACTCGGAGGCAGATTAACAAGGTGATAATGTTATATAGATGCCCACAAGGATTAGGGATATAGTGACATACTGGTTCAACCTTGCAGTTCAACCAGTGTGTCATGATACCCCGAATCTCCTAGGCAGCCTTATAACATGACCACGTTCTTAATCGGTCCCTGGGTAACTCGTGCAAAATCAAGTGTAAATCTTAGCGATCAATGCAAAGGGTGTCGCCATAAGTCATCTGCATTGTTGTAACTTCGAGAAGATCCTAATCTTCTCAGAGGTACAACCCTGCAGTTGACTTATGTCGTCAACCTTTAAATCCACCTCGAAAAGATCTACTCAGTAACAAGCGTTACGCACTTGAGTTTAAATTACTTTAAAGACTTTTCCCTAAGGTTAGCCTTTCCGATCCCTGGATTCTTCGCCTTAAGACGACCCTCCTCTATAAAACCCATTACTTGGTAGAGATATTAAGGTCAAGTTCTTCATCAAGGAGTCATTAGAATACACCTGATTCTAAAGCAACAGAATCAGACAATACCTCATAACCTTTGCTTGAGATTGCCATCTGAACTCCATTTGATTGTATATCAGTTCTCTTAATTGAATTTATATCATACTTTTTAGTATAAAGATATAAATGATTAAGAATCCAATTTAATATTGTCATGTTATACTTAGGACTAGGGATTAGTAATTTAATCCAGCTTGTTTAGCATTCTCTTTAGGCTCATTTTTAACCTATCTTCTAGAAAGACAATTATTTAAATCCAATATTGCTTTCACTAGCACAAATTAGAACTACTAAACACTCATAAGAATTCAATCTCATTTTCTTGCAAGCTTTCATTGTCAATCACAAAAGCATTCATATTATACAATGATAACAATGCCCCTTCGTTACATAAACCGAAGAAGGTCAACTATCAGAAATAGAATACAACACATAAGTTTCAAACACTTATTTCCATTCCTTTCAAAACTATACAATTACATTTTATGCAACAGCATACTTGATACAATGCTCAACGGAAAAGAAACATCTTTTCTTATATAGTACATCTGTAAAATCAAGCTGTAATTCATTATCAATCAAATAAACAATCTGATCAGCCTGTCAGATCTACATTTCTTTTACCTCTTACAGCAACCATCTGCAAAAATAGTCAACATGAGTCAGATCGATGAACTGAGCATGATAAGCACTAACTTTTAAAACAATTACAATCCATCAATTGTTTTCATTAAACACCCTGTTTAAATGAGATCAGATATTCACATTAGTAAACATATTCAGACTATGCCCTTGTAATACAAAATGATTACAAATATGTAACTCTAACATGGTTACAAAATAGTCTTAATCACTTTCTAATATTTCGTCAAATATTAAAAATCAAGGAACGAATGTACACAAACAATCATTGAATCCAAAATCACAACATTGGTCAGATCGTTTCATTCATCCAATAAGGAAAATATCATAACAAATCGGGTTCAACCAATATGTTTACAACACAATTCCCACTGTTAGATAGATGTCATCAAATAAGCAAAAGAAGGGAAAGAACCAAATCATTCATACTCCCTTTCACATAAGTTCGTTACTGTACTGTCTACACAAATGAAATACATTCATCCAGTAAGCATACAAACAAGTCAGTCAAACAACAGGAAGAATCACTGTCATAATAAAAATTGAACACAACAAGGCTTTACGGCCCGAATTCGAAATCAAGAAACCCAGTATTGCGGTCAGCAATAGACTACATTGCCTTAGGCAATTGGATGTTTCCCAAGATTATGCCAAGACAATCACTCAAAATCTCCGAACATGCTCAGTCTCAATCAGACAGGAGTGAATGGAAAAGAATATAGCAAATATATTCTTACCTTGGCGCATGCAAGTCTAAGGTATGATATTCATGGTTCACTTCAGCAGAGCTAGAACACGAGATAAAGATTCATGCTCAAGGATCTCAAACAGTGACAAAGGCAGTGTCCAAATGTCAAGTTCAGAAAGAGACAGAAGTACAAGTTACCTTTCCAGAATTCTAATGATTCAAACAGAGGTAACAATTCAAACAATTGCATATGAATTCATCTTGTATTCATCAATGAAGCATTATGAAAATCAGGAAAACAAATTAATCTCAGATTTCAAACCAAGAACCCAACTGAACCCTTGTCAATGCGACACAATGGTATTCTTACGAATATCAGATATCAAAATACAAATTATTTCCTTAAGTCGCTGAAACA
This sequence comes from Taxus chinensis, assembly GCA_019776745.2. Taxonomy (NCBI): domain Eukaryota; kingdom Viridiplantae; phylum Streptophyta; class Pinopsida; order Cupressales; family Taxaceae; genus Taxus; species Taxus chinensis. The sequence goes on from CM034150.1 coordinate 287,619,573, forward strand.
ACGATTTCCCAAAATTCATCTATATTCAACCATGAACAGTGACTTAAACATGTAAATCATTCAATCGACTCCAATGAGTCATTCTAATAAAAAAAAAGAATACAATTCTGTATTTATATTGCATACTGATACGGGTTTAATAACCATGACCTAGCTCATAAGGCCAATATACAAGATGTCAAACTGTTCACAGAAATCCATCAAGGCCAAAATAAACATCACGAGTTCAATATCAGGCTTGTACAGAAGCCAAAGAAGCAAGACATCTTCCACAGGGTCAAACAACAGGATAACCCAACAGTCCTAATTGAAACAGTTACACTGTCCATCTATCATAAGTTCAACTGAGTCCTAACAACAGTAACCAAAATAATGCAAGATGATAAATCATCGGTGCCAACAATGGCAACATTAAGATCAGGCAAAAACAAACTAGAATACCGAATTTCCAAAACAAGAAGTCCAACGGTACCCTTACCATCATTTTCACACAAGATGGCACAGGAAAGAAACGTGGAATCTCATCCAAAGAGTATAAACCACAAGTTCTTGCAACACGAATGTAAAATAACAGAGGTCGTGCTACTCGTTACTCTTCGAGTACAAAATCAAATTACCAGTATCCCAATAGATATTCAAACGAAGTTCAACAATGGTTCACAATACGATTCATTTAAAGGACTCCACATAGTCGACCGAATACATATATCCATACTGTACACTGTCAACGATTAGATCCCATTACACAAATAACATGGAAAAACAACTACTAATGAGTCGAAAGGAAAAACTGTAACACTAGTTACATGATTCCAAACCATTTTAACAGACAGAATGAACCCAAATAGTATCATTAGTCACTGTCACTAAAAACCACAACAGGGTTTTCAAAGGTTCAACAAACTGATCAAACAAACAGTCCCATTAATATCTAATCCGACTGTTTCCAAAACAAGAATCGACGACCAAAAATCGACAACATAACAATCAATGGCCTATACCCATCACAGGATCGATTCATGGGCTCACGCCGAACAGGCCGAGCAATCATACATATCACAAGTTTTATATAATCAAACCGAAATGCAAACACAAGGAAAAAGTGACACAGTTCGAATTTAATAAACACCCAACAAGGATAAAGAAGATTCGAACCAGAAGAGATTCAGTACCAAAAATCAAACAAGATCTCTATAGAAAATCCTCTATTTTCTCAAAACATTTGAACAGAGTTGTTCTAATTAAATCACTTGAAAGACAACAAGATATTTAAAGGTTAGGGCCTAACATGCCTGGATTTTTTATCAAATTTCCGAAGCAGACCACAGGAAGAGCTCAAACTTCCTTTTCTTTTTCCAAGATAAAGCGACCAACAAAATTTCACTATCTCCATCACATATATATCCTCCATGACAAAGAAAAGAGCTAGAGCAGTTCATACTTGCCATGCAACCCAAAGATGACTGGTGCGAAGAACCAATAAACAAGCAGAGAGAAAACCGAAAATCGCGACAAACCAAGCAAACCCTCAAACTTCCCATTTGCATTCCTTCTCGCGAGTTCTAGGCTCGTTTACCGAGAATATTGAATGCCATTAAACCAACTTTCCCGCTTAAACTCAACTTCCACCGACCGCCAGAATTGGCGACAGTCCAATGAAAGTTCAAGTCCATTTCCAAACTTAGCGAATTGCCACGTCTGCACAGGTTAGCCGTCGCTTAAGCCTCCACCATGACCTGTCCCTCATCCTTATCCATGCATTAATTGCCATAGAAAACGCCGCCCATGGTTCGCACCCCTCCATAGGCCCCTTTACATCCTCCTCAATAGTTAGGTTAGTAACTTAGGTTAGAATTTAGGATAACACTTATTCTAACCACATCACATGTAGTTACTGACTTAGGATATTAACACATAGCCTAGGTCTAGGTTAGATTAACACTAATCTAACCCCTAGGTTAGGTTTTAGTTTTAGGTTACTAACCATTAATAATTCCAGTTAGGTATAACATTTTATATGCCAAGAAAAGACCTAAAATCATGCATCTCCGAACAGGATTCACTCCTATACAGCCGTTAGGCTACAGGAATATACATGATAGAATTATTACTTGGTCCCCGTCTGAGACCTTCCAGATATACTTCGATATCGGGAACCAATTCATTTCCCAAGATCAGCCTGAGTCATACTCTTGACCAGCTTAATCAATGCTTCCATACCTTGCAACCTGTTCAAGGTCTGTGATCTAATTCATCACAAACAAATTTAAAGCATTACTTGGATCAATTCCACTGATCCAAGACTAGATATTATAGATGAATATCTCTATAATTCATTCTGTGATCAGATTAATATTCAGACACAAAATGAAATAAATAAAAGAGTCTAATCATATTCTGACTCAGTCAAGATCTGCAATCTGCAAGGAAATTACAATACATATCAAGCATGATTTCTAAATCGAGGAACACATCCTTATACAAGAAATCACATATCAACACTTGTATGTCCAGGAGAAAGTAACAACAGTTCAGGGTGTTACATAAGTGTTTTCTATTTTTAGTTTCTTTTTAAAAGTTGGTTGAAAAATTGAAAGTCACTTAAGTTCCCTATTTAATGTTCATGTAAAACCTAACTACTTTGTGACCAAATTTTGGGTTATAAAGGGAAGTCAGGAGCTCATTTGTAAGGGTGACTTTGAGAGAGGAGAAGAAAATTCTTTTTTATGCAAGCTTTACTTCAAAGAAAGAGTTAATGAAATATGAACTTTTTCCCCATTCATTATCTCTTATAGCATTTGATGTTCTTATGTTAATTAGATGTTAGTGTTTGAATCTTGCATGTAAACATTCTCTTGGATTTTATTGTCAACATTACCAATATGTTGTTCTAGTTCACATTGATCAAGCTCTAATTATCTACTTGATAACATCTATTCCCTTTTACTCATTCTCGTTTAACTGATGCAAACTCCATTTTATTTTTGTTAGTTATTTATTATTCTTCTCCATGCAATATTATGCTCTACTTTTACGTAACTCTTGCATGTTCCTTCCATTCATTCCATTCCATTAATTTCCTTCATTCCAGTTCATCTCCATCATTCACTTTTCTTTCCATCGATGTTCCAAAACACACCCCACAGATAATTTTGTTTTTTCAATAAAGGAAGCCTCACCTTCATTGAGGAGGGAATTCGTTCCCACACTTTTGCATTTTTGAAAATCCATATGCTTACAGTCCCATAATGTGGTGATAGTTATAGTATCCATTCTTCTTATACCATGCGGGTATAGGATGGGAAGGGTCAAAACTAGTGTTTGGTTTGACAAGTGGAAGGGTGATGGCTCCCGCTTTTAAAATATTTTCTAACACTGAGGAGCAAGGATCTCCTATGGGGGTGTAACATTTGTGTTTATACTTGTACTGGAAATTCTGAATAGGGGATAGATTAGGAGGAGGTTTCAGTTGGTTTGATAGATGATAGGGGCCAACTTTCAGGACCATTACGTTGGGAGATATTTTTGCCTTAGAATGATTGTTTTACAGTTTAGAAGAAGAGGAGGAGTCATTTAACTTAAACGAAGTGCTCTTGTTGCACAATTTAAGATTTTCCTCTTCAAGGGAACAAAACTCTATCTTTTGAGCCATGGTGAATGCCTCATCAAATGTTCAGAATTTTTTTACTTGAATATTTGGGGAAATATTCCTGGCACAAGCCCAAGTGAAAAACTCTATCAGTTCGGGTTGTGTAAATTGAAAGGTGAGCTGATTAATGAGCCCCTAACAGCGTATGGCAAATTCAATGATAGAATTGTCATCGTAATGACAAATAGATTATAAATCAATCATGGAGACCTTCTTAGAGATATTGATGGAGAATTGATCAAGGAACACTTGGACCAACTAATTGAAAGAGAAGACTAAGTGCCTAGAAAAATAATTGTACCAATCTAGAGTAGATCTTGTCAAGGACATGGGGAAATTCCTAAGGAGTAAGGTATCATCATGGGTGATGAAATAACATACGTGTTTGAAAAATCACATATAATTTTGAGGGTATTCCTTGCTATCAAATTGATTAAACTTAGGAAAATCCCAATGTGCGAGATAAGGGTTAATAGGTATGTATGGATGAATAGGCTCATTGCTGATTTCATCATAAGTCAAGGCATTATGAGAGCTTGAAACAAATGCTTCAAGGTTCTACATCTTATCCATCGTCATCTTTATAAGATCCATCATAGGATTAGATTGAGGGATTCCCCCTACTTTACAAGGGGGTGGATAAGATGAGTGGGTCATAGAAGGCACACAAGTATATGGTGGTGCCGAGTAAGCAAATTGACATGTGGGTATATAGGCACTAGAAAAAGAAGAAGGAAAATATCCTAAATATGAAGTGGAGGTGATAGGTTGTGACTGAGGCAAGGTGTAGGTAGAAGGAAATTGTGTAAATACCCTCGTAGTGATGGGTGGGAGATTTTGGGGTATAGAAAGGAAAAAACTCTAAAAGGGGGTATAAGTTACCGACACCACTGGAAGTTGTGAAGTTATAGGTACTGATGATGTGGGAATACCTATACTAGGATTCATAGATGAATATATGGTAGATGTTGAAGTGCTAATAGAGGGCGGGGAAGTGATAGACATCAAAGGTACAACAAACGTAGAAGGTGCTATAAATGCTAAAGGTGTGGAGGATTTCAAGGATGTAGTAGGTTACGTTGATGTGGGAGTAGGTAATGCTGAAGTAGCATTCACATATATGGCAAGGGGTATGAAGGTAGGCATACCAAATAATAGTTGGCCTAATGAATTGCAGGTAAAAGAGTGGGTGAGGTAATGTTGCAAGGCCAAGAGGTTGTGATCAAGGAATTTAGAAAAATCCTCATCACCTACAAGTACAATCATGATATTAGGATCCATCAGAGATGAGATGAAGGGCAGTAAAGGGTGCATAATTAGCATGAAAATTGAGGGATCACACCTGTTAGTGAGTCTAAACCATATGAAAGGTGGAAAATAGGTACTCTAGGCTCTCCAGAACTGACATAACTTAGAAATAAATGTTTGGTGAAGTTTGTAAAATATAAATAGGTTTTTGTTTCTGATAAAATTTGAAAAACAATGAGACCAATACTAGTTAATTAATTAGTTCCAGTTAGGTAGAAATACCAATTTCAATTACTGTGGATAACCAAGAAATTGCAAAATCTAAATAAGAAAGGCATAAAGTGGGTATAATTGGATCTTGTTAAGGGTGAAAAAGAATAAAAAATAAGTGTATTGAAAGAATTAGAATAGAAAAAGATGGTATGTGAGAAGAGAATTTTGTTTTTATAGAATAATAAAAAAAATATAGAGAAATAGAAACATTCAGTTAACCAATGTTGGTATGATGATGGAACCAATGGCATTCGCTGGACCGATGTCGGTTACTAAGGTCTTTGAGAAGATGAAGAAGTTCTTAAATTTTGAAGTAAATTAACTCAAAATAAGCTAACATAGAAGTTGTATATGGCAAAAATATATCCTATCACACTCAGAAAAACCATAATACACCAGATTTGATAGTGGAGTGTGAAAGAGAAGAAGAAGTGATGAATCATCCTCACAACTAAAAACTCAGAAGACAAGAAAGAAATCAATAATCACACAAGTAAAAACTAGAAAAAAACACGTCAATCCTAGGTATCATATTTTAGTGTTGAGTGGCTTATGCCTTTTAGAATGTTAGTGAATGAAATAGAGTGTTTGGATAACAAAGGTACCCTAAAATCAAGCTATGGATTGTTTCAAGTTATTTTTGGCTAAACAGTCCTCGATATACCTTCCAGTATGTGAGTTCCATGCTCTAATATGACAAACCGTCCAGAACACTGGGCGGGGCACACTGTCAATCAGTTATTTTGTAAGTGGTTTAGCTTGTGGATGAAATGTGAACCATGCTCAATCCTATCCAATCCAATCCAATCACCAAGTGGTCATGACCTCCACTATGTGATTTCTAATTAAATCTATGTGATATAATGCAACACTCAAAGGATGAAATGCACAAATTTTAAAACCCAAATTCAAAATGATATTCAATGTAGATAATAGGAGAATAGGTAGAGGAATGGTTTTCACTAATGCATTACAGAAGGAATAAGAAGTTTTATTTTTAAGAACCAAAAGATAGATTTCCTTTAGACAAATATAAAGACAAGTAGATTTACCAGAGAGATATTTTTAGTGAATATTTCATAAAAGAAACAAACACAAAAATGCAGCCTATATGAAAATAAAAAGAACCCACAAGATGGGTTCCACCGGGCATGCCAAAATGTTTCACCACAATGTTGCGTATAAAAAATAAGGGTAAAGGTGAGGAGGTTTACCTATGAAGCCAAAGATGGGTTGCATGCATTGTAGAAGACCAGGATGAATGTGAAGAACTCCATTTTTTCTAGAAAGGACTGACTAAAATACACAATAAGATGATAAGATAAACTTACAAACATTGGTTGGTGGATTTACTAGTGGAGGCTAGATCTGGGAAGCAGGCTACTTCTTAGAAGGATTTCAATCCATGTTTTAAGAAAAATAAATTCTAATAAAGAACATGAAATAGAGAGACCTATTGTAGTTGTATAGTTTAGGTATCCTACACAAGCATAGTAAATTAAATCTAGCCTGAATAAATGCATACAAGACTAAATATAAAGAGGGTGGTTGGTTATTTGAGGTCTGTGGGTATGATAGAGGATGTTAGGCTAGTTTGGGTGAGATTATGAGAAGCTTTGAGATGTTTTTGGGAAGGTAAATTAGCTTTCTGGTCTTGGATAAATTACTAGTCACAAAGAACAGTATTGGTTAGGTGACCGATGTTGGTACTTAGTAATGACCGACGCCAGTTGGGTGATAGGTTTTGGTAGGGGAAATTGGGTAATATGATTAAAATGAGGTTGTTTTAGGCTCTCTGTGTAATCACAAATTTTTGAGAAGGGATTAGGCAGGGTAGTAGGGTTTATGTGAGTACTCAACAAGGGTGAGAGAGGTGATTAGAGAAGCAAAATTTTTTAGGTTGGTAGGATATCAGGTAGACGGGTAACGGATGATATTCAGATGAGAAAAGAGTCAGGAAATAGAAGAGGATGAGAGATATACAAACAAAATAAGAACTAATAAACAAGGTTAAGATACTTATCTAAAGACCTATAGATCGTTAAATGGTGGTGGTTGATGGGAATTCATAGGAGAAACAGGTCCGTGTCCAATTTCGTAGAAATGGAGGTTGTGTGCTTCCCTGTGAATGATCTAAGGCTAAGGAGAAAGAGGTTGGTTGCTAGTGAAGAACTGGAATACTTTGGTTTGTTGTTTGATTGCTTGGATGCTTGAGAGTTCAAAATGAAAGAATGAAAAAACCAAGATTAAGAAACCTGGGTAGAGGATTAGAAATCTTTATTTAAGGGAACCAACAATGATTAGGTGACTAGTGTCAGATGAGGAATAACTAGTGTTTGTTAGGGAGAAAAGGTCATACTTTTCCAAAAATAGCCTTTTTTCCCAATTTTGGCGTGATTCAGAATTGATTCCAGGTCAATAATGTGGAATAATGCTAAATGGAGTGAGAAGTTGGTTGGAGGAATGATAGGCAATTAAGATTAGGGTTAGAATGAGTCCTAGTTAGTTAAAGGGAGTGGGGACTTAGTCTAGGTTAACTAATAGGCTTGGAATAGTTCTAGGTTGAGGTGGAGAGACGATGTGGCTAGGTGAGGTGGAAATTATATTAATTTACATAAGTAAATTAATAATCATGTGAGGAGGGCTCATGGTTAGATGTACGTTAATCGAAGGGGACTTGGCAGGGTGTGACCTAATTTAGGTTTCTACAATTACATTTTGGCTATTACTTTGTATACACAATGCATAGAAAGGGGAATTTATTCTATTACATCCACACATTTGCATTTTTATCTAGCTATTGTCTATTATCTTGATGCCATTGGTGTGAGGGTGACCTAGGAGCACTATTGCACACACAAGCATACATAACTACATTGGGTCTAAGATATAGTGCAACACTCAGTTATAATTCCACAATTGTGGTGGTTGAGGAAATTCCAACCCCTCATTTTACATCTTTCTCTTTTAGGATTTGATGTCTATTTTAGGGTTTTGGAAGTGTTTTCTTAATTGCAGATTTACAAGTGCCTCGGTGATCCAAGTGCAACATAAATGTGACAAAAGGTGAATGAGTGTGAAACCCTAGTCGCCATATCAAAACCAAGTTCTGACCTTTTTTATAGACCATGGAACCTAGGAACTGTTATCCAAAATTCACCCCCCCAGGGTAATTTTGATAACATGCACCAGAATATCCAAATCCCAAGAAAATTGATTGATTCAGAGCAAAAATCAGGTTTGCAGGGTCCCTTCAGGTAATTTTCTAACTCCCCAGGCCGAAGAAGGAAGGAGCAAGCTTTGAGAAAGTGTGGAGAAGGTTGCAGAAAGCAAGTAGTTTGGGCCAGGAAAAATTGTGAAAATCGGCTAAGTCCTAGTCCAGCACAAGGTGGGACAAATGGGACAAAGGTACGCGAACCGACCGAACCGGCCGAAATGAGTCCAGTCGGCCCACTAAGCATTTGGAACAAGTGGGACGAAAGTACGCGGCGGGCGCGAAATGCCGGTTCGATCGAGAGAGAAAATCAACTAATTGCTGAGAGGGGCAGTTCGGGATGAGTGGGACAAATGGACACGAAATGCCCGAACCGGCCGGTTCGCGCGAAATCAGCACAAGGAGCCCAAAAGCAATTGGGACAAGCGGGCCAGAAATACCCGAACCGGCCGAATCGGCCAAAATTGTCCCAAAGGGTCCAAAATCAAAATGGGACATCCAGGATGAATGGACGCGAAGTACGCGGAAGACCTGGCAGGCCCGAGAACCATATAGAAATTGCCACGTGTCTCAGAGGAAAAGTCCAAAAGTCAAAGGGGCAAGGTTTGAAGCACTGGCCTGAGCCAATAGGAATTGGGCACGTGTCCAATGGAGCAAGGAAGTGTGGAACTCGGGGAGGACTTAGAAATTTTGAAGAAGTCTTGGGCCCAAAGTTTAAAAGACAAGGTTGACCCCGCGCCCTGTCCTCCAACCAGATCATGCCACGTATCTTCCAAGTGGCGGGGAAGCGGGAAAAAAGTGGAAAATGTTTTAAAATCATCAAAAAGGTCAAATTTCAAGAGACAGCCCACCGAAAAATAAAAGGAGAGAGAATCACGCGACCAATCAGAGCGTGCCACGTGTCATCCAAGTGGCAGAGCGCAGGAAATATTTCAAAATCCGTTTTGGTCTGTTCCGTGCCCTAAATCTTCAGATCGCCATATCTTTTGATCCAGAGCTCAGATTTCCACGTTCTATATATCAACGGAAATCTTGTGAGATGCTCTACATGATTCTAGGATCAATCTCGAGTTTTAGTGTAGTTTGAAGAGAGAAAATGGAGAAACAGCGCTGACGTGTGATAATGGCTAGAAGCGACCTTTCAACAACCTGTTTTAATGCTAATGGGTCGCATTCTTCTTCTGCACGGCCAGAAGTGACATTTTAGCGGCCCAGTTAATGCAAATGGGTCGTATTCTCCTAAAAATCACTCAAAGTGACAGGGTATGGGTTGACAAAGATCCCCCATGCTGATTTAATGCATCTGCAGTAAATGAGGGAGGGGCTTGCACGTTTTTTCATGTTTCTGTCCCCTGGGCTCGACCCATGCAATGTAAAAAGCCAGATTTGGCTCATTTGAAAAGAGTTGTTCATTCTTTCTGCTCTGCTCTCCCTTCTTTTCTTCTCTAGGGTTGAAAATGGAGTTAGAACCTCCTCCCTTGCTCTGTAATGGCATTTTTGCCTTTTACTAATGGAATGATGTTCTGTGCAAACTTCTGGAGCAACAAAACGTGTTCTATGATGCATCTGTCCATCCTCTCTCATTTTTTCTTGTCTTCTTCTTGCCTCTCTTCATTGCAGGTGTCTGTGCATGTTTGAATGTTCATTACAGGTTCGGAGCTGTGTTCATGGAGTTTTGGGACATTTTCTGTGTGAAATCTATCCTTAGGTATGTGATGCATCTGTCCATCCTTCCCATTGCTCACCTCTCCTTGTCCCATGGCAGTTTTGATAGATGTCCAACATTCTCCTTCTCTGGTGTATCACCGTTTTAGTGTAGGCTTTTTTTGTTTTTTCCCTTCTCTCTCTCTCTCTGTCTCCTTGGCATGGTTAGATTAGGATTAGATTAGATAGCCTGCACTAGAATAGCTTGTGGCAGGTAGTTTAGGAGCAGGAACCAGCCTTCTCTGGAGATTCTTCTCTTAGTTTTACAAGTCCCACGCTTGGAGAGAGGTTTCCATGTTGTGCAATCACACTGGATGCCTGAACATCAACCTAGAAGCCTGATGTGCGTCCAGGGGTGCTGTGATTTTGCACTAACAGTTTTAGCACGCCCGGTGGGACCTTAGAGGTCTTTCACTTCATCTTTTGCAAGTTGATGTGTTCCTGTGAAGATTTCATCCTTTGGAGGCACTTGCAAACACATCTGGCTACTCCATCTGGTCAACAACCCATCTCTAAAGTTGCAGACCTTCCTTTCCATTCATTTCCATCTATTTTTCATTCACCCTTCTTTCCATCCCTTTCATTCTTTCATTCTATGAAGTTGTGCAATCATGACTTCATTTCCATCATGGAATTCACATCAACAACAGCAGTATATTCCACCTCCAACACATTTTACAAATCCTCCAAATCAGCATTTTGAGCAGATTCAAGATCAGTATGCATACCCATATGAGCAGCAGTGCCAAAGTCAGTTTGGCTCTGGAGCTTTCCAAAAGCAAGAGTGTGCATACAATGAAGACCATCAAATCCAAGATGCTGGTCTGTTGGAGAAAATCCAAAAGATGGAGGAGGGGATGGTGCAGTCCAGAGCAACAGCTCAAATGAGAGCTTTTGGAATCAGTTATGAAGCACCCTGTCCATGGGTGGGACCTTTTCCAAGGCATTACAGCCCTCAGGAGAAGCTAGACTTCATGATAAAGATGCTGCCCCAACTTGCACAATGGACAACAGAGATAGAGGCCTACAGACTTGTTGTTGAACAACCTTGTCAATGGGTAAGTTCTACACCATCATCTGGTTTTTCTCTTTCCAATACTCAAGTAGCACCATCTCATTTAAATCCTCCATCTGCTGTCCCGAGTGTTGAATCCATGTCTCCATCCCATAGTCTTCCACCACATCTCGATTTTTCTTTCCTTTTTCCTTCCAAACAGTCATCCCCTCCACAAGAGCTAACAGAAATACCCCCTCCTCCAAAGAAACAAGAGGTTTCACTGCCTCCACCACCACAAAAAAGTGTAAAATCGGTTGAGTTTCAACTCATTCCTCCTCTTGCATTCCCAATTTCATATGGGGAAGAAGGAATTGAAAAAATCAGTCATCAAGGACAGCAAGAAGAGGAGCCCAACAGAAAAGAAATGACAGATGACTTGAAGGTTTGGGCTACCAAATTTGGGATGACAAAGATCCCCTTGATGGTTAAGCCTACAGAAGAGGCTAAGGTTGAAAAAATGGTGGTTAGGACTGATTTGGTTGCAGCAGAAGAAGAAGATCTTGCAGTCCCAACTTGTCCTCTAGAGCAGCAAATTGAAGAGTTTGACTTGACAAACTTCATGCTGGAGAAGGAGTTCAATCAAGAGCAAGATTTCCTTCAAACATTGGAGGAAGGAGAAGCTGCTCCAAATCCAAAAGAAGAATAGCACAATCTAGCTGTGAAGGAGAAAAGTGCAGATCCAAGGGCTTTGAGCACAAAGCAGGCTACAGGAAAACCTTCAGTTCTTCTCTCTACTTCATCTCTCTCAAGTTCCAGTGCTGAAGAGGAGTTTGATCTCTCAAACCCAATATCGGAGAATGAAGGAAACCATGGTGGTCAAGTTGCAGATCTAGAGGACACCATGGAGGAAGTTGAATACAAGCAGCAGGACAACAATGAGGCAGTTTACCTGTCAGATTTGGAGGACTATTTTGATGAAGAAGAGCCGATTGAGTTTTCACCATTCTCTCTTTCATCATCCACATTCCAAACACCAGAGCCTGCTGCCATGAAGGAGAACTTTCATTTGCAGCAGCCTGCATCTTATAGCAGCTCTTTGGAATCAAAATTGGAAGATTTAAATCTTCCATGTTCTCCTTCGGAGGAAGGGAAAGGACAGAAGGTTTTCACCTTTTCTTCCACACCATCCATCTAGGAGGATCTACTAGAAGACTCCATTCTTGGAGTTGAAAATCACAGCAATGGGCATACTCAAAGTACCATACCTTGCCCAATCAGGTGTTTGGCTTCATTGGAGCCAAAGGAAAAGCCACAACCAGTCATGCTTGCTTCTGAGCATGAGGATGAGCTACAAAGTACCAAGGATCAGCTGCCATACCTCTCCAATCCAAATGCAGAGCAACTAAAAGAGGTATTGGATTTTTCAGTTGATGCCTTGATGATTTGGATAGAAGACCAGCTTCTTGTTGATTTTCCATCCATCCAAACAGCCATGATCAGTGCCAAATCAATTGCATGGCTGCCAATTTTGAAGAAAGGAAGCTATTTCTCACAACCTGTTGCAGGGTTTGTTTAGCTTGCCTTTGCTTCCAGCTAGAGTACATTAGGTAGATTTTCTTTCAGTAGAAGAAGTGCTCGTGCACACTCTGCATGTTCCATTTGGGACATGTATGATTTTCAGTTCTGTATATAGTTTTTGGTGTTGCTGGTTTTGCTCTTGCACAGTTCGTTTCAGTGGTTTTTGGTAAGAACAACTCCATGCCCGGTGGGTTTCCAAGTGGCTCAGAGGGGAGATTTTCAAAGTCCAGATCAGTTTTCAGGCTATTACTTATGACTCCATGCCCAATGGATTGCTTCAGGCTACTGGCCTTTTCATCTAGCAGGCAGATGCCCCCGTTGAGTCGCCAAATTGTTATCCAAAATTCACCCCCCCAGGGTAATTTTGATAACATGCATCAGAATATCCAAATCCCAAGAAAATTGATTGATTCAGAGCAAAAATCAGGTTTGCAGGGTCCCTTCAGGTAATTTTCTAACTCCCCAGGCCGAAGAAGGAAGGAGCAAGCTTTGAGAAAGTGCGGAGAAGGTTGCAGAATCAAGTAGTTTGGGCCAGGAAAAATTGTGAAAATTGGCTAAGTCCTAGTCCAACACAAGGTGGGACAAATGGGACAAAGGTACGCGAACCGCCCGAACCGGCCGAAATGAGTCCAGTCGGCCCACTAAGCATTTGGGACAAGTGGGACAAAAGTACGCGGCGGGCGTGAAATGCGGGTTCGACCGAGAGAGAAAATCGACTAACTGCTGAGAGGGGAAGTTCGGGATGAGTGGGACAAATGGACGCGAAATGCCCGAACCGGCCGGTTCGCGCGAAATCAGCACAAGGAGCCCAAAAGCAATTGGGACAAGCGGGCCAGAAATACCCGAACCGGCCGAATCGGCCGAAATTGTCCCAAAGGGTCCAAAATCAAAATGGGACGTCCGGGATGAATGGACGTGAAGTACGCGGAAGACCCGGCAAGCCCGAGAACCATATAGAAATTGCCACGTGTCTCAGAGGAAAAGTCCAAAAGTCAAAGGGGCAAGGTTTGAAGCACTGGCCCGAGCCAATAGGAATTGGGCACGTGTCCAATGGAGCAGGGAAGTGTGGAATTCGGGGAGGACTTAGAAATTTTGAAGAAGTCTTGGGCCCAAAGTTTAAAAGACCAGGTTGACCCCGCGCCCTGTCCTCCAACCAGATCATGCCACGTATCTTCCAAGTGGTGGGGAAGCGGGAAAAAAGTGGAAAATGTTTTAAAATCATCAAAAAGGTCAAATTTCAAGAGACAGCCTGCCGAAAAATAGAAGGAGAGAGAATCATGTGACAAATCAGAGCGTGCCACGTGTCATCCAAGTGGCAGAGCGCGGGAAATATTTCAAAATCCGTTTTGGTCTGTTCCGTGCCCTAAATCTTCAGATCGCCATATCTTTTGATCCAGAGCTCGGATTTCCACGTTCTATATATCAACGGAAAGCTTGTGAGATGCTCTACATGATTCTGGGATCAATCTCGAGTTTTGGTGTAGTCTGAAGAGAGAAAATGGAGAAACGGTGCTGACGTGTGATAATGGCCAGAAGTGACCTTTCAACAACCTGTTTTAATGCTAATGGGTCGCATTCTTCTTATGCACGGCCAGAAGTGACATTTTAGCGGCTCAGTTAATGCAAATGGGTCGTATTCTCCTCAAAATCGCTCAAAGTGACAGGGTATGGGTTGACAAAGATCCCCCATGCTGATTTAATGCATTTGTAGTAAATGAGGGAGGGGCTTGCACGTTTTTTCACGTTTCTGTCCCCTGGGCTCGACCCATGCAATGTAAAAATCCAGATTTGGCTCATTTGAAAAGAGTTGTTCATTCTTTCTGCTCTGCTCTCCCTTCTTTTCTTCTCTAGGGTTGAAAATGGAGTTAGAACCTCCTCCCTTGCTCTGTAATGGCGTTTTTGCCTTTTACTAATGGAATGATGTTCTGTGCAAACTTCTGGAGCAACAAAACGTGTTCTGTGATGCATCTGTCCATCCTCTCTCATTTTTTCTTGTCTTCTTCTTGCCTCTCTTCATTGCAGGTGTCTGTGCATGTTTGAATGTTCATTGCAGGTTCGGAGCTGTGTTCATGGAGTTTTGGGACATTTTCTGTGTGAAATCTATCCTTGGGTATGTGATGCATCTGTCCATCCTTCCCATTGCTCACCTCTCCTTGTCCCATGGCAGTTTTGATAGATGTCCAACATTCTCCTTCTCTGGTGTATCACCGTTTTAGTGTAGGCTTTTGCTATTTTTTCCCTTCTCTCTCTCTTTGTCTCCTTGGCATGGTTAGATTAGGATTAGATTAGCTAGCCTGCACTAGAATAGCTTGTGGCAGGTAGTTTAGGAGCAGGAACCAGCCTTCTCTGGAGATTCTTCTCTCGGTTTTACAAGTCCCACGCTTGGAGAGAGGTTTCCATGTTGTGCAATCACACTGGATGCCTGAACATCAACCTAGAAGCCTGATGTGCGTCCAGGGGTGCTGTGATTTTGCACTAACAGGAACAAGACTAGGGTGCCTGTAGGCACCCCTATCCCTCTTCAGGTGCCCCAGTCTAGCCAGTTCCCACCTCTGCTATATTTTCTATGGTTCATTATGACAATCTGTTATTCTATTTCATCATATTGCTCAATTCCAGGTGACTATGAGGTAAGAAAAATCAAGGTTAGTACATTAATCCTCTCATTTCCTTTTATTGGTAAAATCAAATAAATTATTTAGCATTCATATCATAGTTTTACATTTAGATTTAAATAAAATATTCAAATTTTATTAAATCAACTTCCCATAACAATCACCCCAAAGATCTTGTTTGTTTTTTGTAGCTACGAAAATAATACAAGGGATTCCATACTAGTATTCTATCCCCCTTGAAATATCCAAAAATTTATTGATTATTATTCTTCCAATACATCTAGTTTTCGATCTCTTCCTACTGCACCACTTCCAACATACTGATCACAATGAGCATCAAATGGAATAGTTTGTTGAGGGTATAAGTAAGGAAATTTCAAATCCATCTACATTCTAATTGTAAAAAGAGGTTGGTCTTGTATTTAATTTATTTAATTACATGTATGTTTGATATTAACTTTCTTTCTTATATTTAATTAGAAAACCTTTAAAACAAAAACGGAAAGGAAATCGATTAGATATATTTGTTTGAATTGATGTTTATATTTTAATATTTTGATTCATCCATGCTCTAAGATTCTCAAATCTTTGGGATTAGACCTTATATTTACTTATAAACATAATATTTCTTATTTAGGCTCTATGTTAGTTTAAATTTAGAAATTATAGCGGAAAAACACAAAACCGCTAAAAAGAGGCTTGACCATTAGATTTGACATTAAAATTGTTGATACTTAGATCAAACACATTCATATTTTATTTTACATCAAGTTTCTCATCATATCTTTAACTTCAAGATAACTCGAAAATAGTTTAGCTTTTATATCTTAAACTAGCAATCCCTCATTTTTCAAAAAGAGAATCTAGTTTAGAAATTTGCATCACACAAGTTACAAAGGTCTTATCTAAAGGCATAACTTGCATAGGAAGGATTGTTTCTTATATTTATTACATTTTATATCTATTTAGGTAGCTAGAAAGCATCTCACCTTAATTCTTAGATTTACTTATATTTTTTCATCTTACAACGTCATGCAAACCTCATGAAATTAACAAAACATAATAATTTGCATTTTTTTCAACTAGAGTAGTAAAAATAAGTGTGGATGGTTAATTTTCATTGCATGTCGTTAAATAATTGGAATTCAAAAATTCTTTTTCTAGAAATTAGTTATATACGATTTAATTATATTCTATTTTATAAAACAAATTACAAACTAGCCAATTGAAATAAATATAGATAAAAATCTTATAGTTTAAATCTTGTACATTCAAGCATGTGGATTTCAATCCCAGGAAAACCAAGTAAATAATAACAACAATAACCTTAAAACAACTTGTTATCCTGCAAAATTGACAAGGGCAATTTGCAGGTAACCATACCAAAAATTCCGTTTTGGCCCCCACGGAAGTTTGATAACGTTTGAAATAGCCCAAAAACTCCCTTCAAAAATTAAGTTGTTTCAAGACTTAGCTATTTTTAGCTAAGTCCTTTGGGGAGAAATTGGTGTGTCGACGTGTAGAAAGTTGTGCCATTTTACAAAGGGGAATTTTTGTCATGTCGACATGCAGAAAGTTGCACCATTTTAAAAAGGGGAATTTTTGTTGTGTTGATGTGTAGAAAGTTATGCCATTTTACAAAGGGAAATTTTTATCGTGTCGACGTGCAAAAATTTGTGCCATTTTACAAAGGGGAATTTTTGTTGTGTTGATGTGCAGAAAGTTACACCATTTTGCAAAGGGGAATTTTTGTCATGTCGATGTGCAGAAAGTTGCACCATTTTACAAAGGGGAATTTTTGTTGTGTCGACGTGTAGAAAGTTGTGCCATTTTACAAAGGGGAATTTTTTTCGTGTCAACATGCAGAAAGTTGCGCCATTTTACAAAGGGGAATTTTTTTCATGTCGACGTGCAGAAAAGTGTGTCATTTTACACTGGGCAGAGTTGTTTCTTCTTTCTGGGATCCATTGATCATTTTTGTAAAATATTTAAAAAGCATGTTGGCATACACGATGACCTCATCCATGTTGCACCATGGGATGTTGCCATCGAAACACTTTCCCAAGTCAACTGTTACTTTTTAGATATTTTCTAGATATTTTGTAAGTAGTGGGTTTTATTTTATCTTCTTCCCTCCTCTCCTTCTATAAAGACTTGAATACTTGTTGTATCCAAGGGTGAACATTTTTTATGAAAAGAGAAGTGAGGAGAGAAAGAATTTGTGTTTTCTTGCAACAGAAGAAATATTAATACACATATTCAGACTTTGTGCTCAATATATGTGTTATTTGCATCAGATCTTTCTTAAGTTAGATCTATGTTTTTATTCTGTTATATTCATTCCTACTATTGTCATATGTTCATCAGTATTGCTTTAATTGTTTATGCTAGTAAGTTTGGCTCTGTTTACTACTAACCCAAAGCATAAACCTTCTGACCTTTCCATCTTGGAATTCATTTCTTTTCTTCCTTCAGATCTACCCTCCTTCGTTCCTTCCCTCCTACCTTTCTATTCATAGTTGGAACTACCTCTATTGGGATGAGATCCCAAAACCCCTGAAGTTAGAATAGTGTAGATTTGCACAAATTCTAGCTTGATAGATTAGCAATAAAATAGTTTTGCTTTGCTGTCTCAAAGAGGGGCTATGCCTTGCACACTCTTGGCCTGTTTCCCCAAGACCTTCCTAACCAAAATATTTTCAGACCAACAGTTTTTGGTGACTCCGCTAGGGATAAAACTAAGGAAATAACTAAAGAACTGTGAAACTCACTACCAGATGACAAATTTTATCCCTTTGTTGAAAATCAAAATTTTTGCATAAGTGATCAAAATTGAAATTTTCCTTATGAAAATCCATAGATCTGTACCAGATAGAAACTTTTAGTTCACTGAGTTTTTATAAAAACTTGTATATTTCAGTAAATCTGAGATTCTGACATTTCATGATATTTTCAAAACCTTACAAAATTCAGGTCAAAGTTCTGAAAATCAGCGTACTAAATTGACCCACCTTTTATCCTTATTAATCTTTGTCAGAAAACTGCAATCGATTATTATAAAAAGGGTAAAATTAAATATTGGAAAAAGTACATGCTACTGATTTTTGCCAGAAAAATCAGAAAATCAGCAAGTATAAACAAAAAGATTGTTGTAAATCTACTCCTGATTGTTGCAGATCTGAACAGATACGCTGGCCGATGAACCATTTACTCGTAGTAGAAGAGCTCGTGGGGAATTTGATCTAATTTTTAATCTACTTCAAAGGAACAATTTTAGTATCACTCCAGCACAATTTGCATTACTGATCTTAGTGGATTGATTAGCAAGAAGTGCCTCACCTCCATGAAAGAGCCAGATTTCACAGGGTGCCTTGACATCTACTTGCAGTGCTCTTTTGCTAAGTGAAACCACGCTCCCTACTCGTATTCTTTTTCCTTATTTTCAAATGGTAGCAAATCTACCTGTACCATGGGGAAATGCCATGGGTCCTCTAGCACTTCCACATCCAGTCAATCCCCTCCCTCATAGAAATCACAAAAATTTCCTAAAATTTGATGGGAGTGGAAATCAAAGCACATACATGTATAGCTATGTTTATCATGTCATGCAACATTCTAGACGTGACTCATGAGGATGTATTAGTTCGTAGCTTTCTGGATACCTTGCAAGGGCTTGCAACAAAGTGATTCCAGCATTTACCAGCCAGATCCATCACCAGTTGGGCCACATTTGGAGTGCATTTGAAGACATATACAAACCTTCAGAAGACCCATTTGTGTTATTTTCACAAATCACTCACATAAATAAGGAGACCAGTGAAACCATGCGTGATTTTATCACCTGAGTCAATTCACTGATCAACGGTGTGCATCTTGCCATGATGCTGACATTAGAGAATCAAAAGTGTTTCTTCTTGAATGCCATGAGTTTCAAAGTAAGTTTCTTACTTTTACAGGAACAAATACCCACCTTGGCCCTTGCTCAAGCTATGGCAATTCGGATAGAAGACAACCTTCTTATATCTGGTGAGTTAAGATGAGAGATGTCAAAATCAAAGGCTTCAACTTCTTCTCAGGCTACCTCATCAGATCCAGCATTCCAGAAGATGACAAATGACTTGCTCTCATTAAAGAAGCAATTGGCTCAAACATCATCTACTACTCCATACAGGGATATCCCATGGAGGAACTTCACTCCCAACAACGCCCCCTAAAGGCCGCATTTTCCTGTCACTTCTCCAAGGTTAGTAATTGAAGCCCCTCTAGTTATTGTTCTGGTCGAAATCGAAGAAGATGAGCCAAATTATGAAGAACCTTCATCACAAGACAAAGATTATCAAGATGTCGGTGAACCGACTGGTGACTCTACTATTGGGTATATGGAATTTGAAGACGAGGAATCTGATGAAGAAGAGGGTACCCAAGGGTATGCGAGTGGAAAATCATACGTAATTTTCACTCACTCACAAGGAAAAGAAGCAAAGGTTTCTGTTATAAAACAAAAGGAAAAGGCTGTGGTAACTCCTCATCCAACGATCACTAAAAGAGGAAATCCCCTTCCTACTCAACCTCCTATTAAACCTTTTGTAAAGAAATATTTTCCTCTTGTTTCTCCTCTAATTCACCCTTCCTCCAGTCCCCATAAAGACTAGTAATCCTCCTCTACAAACACAAAATGAAGGACTCATTCCTTTGTTAGCATAACCCTTGGTCGCATTCAATATTATTGATCATATGAAAAAGACCAAGATCCAGATGTTTGCAGTTGAGTACCTTCAGTCCAACCCAGAGCAGCTTGTAAGATTAACTAAGTATATCCAAAGTCAGGCTGTCATCCCTCCTCCCATTTCCCTAAAAGGAATTCTTCCCATTCCTCCTACGTCTCACGTAAACATTGCCTCAACTTCTGCATTGAGGAAAATTGACTAATAAATGGTCATAAACTAAGTAACTGTATAATTGATTCTGGAGATTCTAACAATGTTATGCCAGCAAAGGTTGCCCATGCTTTGGGCCTCATACTTACCAAACCTTTTGGTAGATGCTACTCCATAGAGACCAAATAGGTACCATTGATTGGTCAGATCAAGGATGCATGGTTTGCATTTGCGGCATTTCCTAAGAAAAGGGTAAAAATGACTATTCTTGCAGTTGATATTCCAGCAGCATACGGGATATTGCTAGGGAGGAGCTTTTGTAAATAATTTGGTGGGGAAATTCATATGGACTAGTCCAAATCCAGGATTCCTTTTAAAGGGGTGATGCAGACGTTGGAACCAGAGTCACAAAAGAAATATCTAGTCACCAACTCTGATGACCCTAAAGCTCATATTCTTTTCGAATCATCAGGGATGGGAAACTATTTCTTGTCCACCAACTCAGATAGAAAAGACGTTATCATCTAAAAGGAGGATCCCAAAAAGTATGGACATTATAGTTTGATGGCAGTTGCATGACAAATGGATGTGGTGTTGGGGCTGTTCTAATATCTCCTGAAGAGCATATTTTCCCTATTTCTTTCAAGTTGCAGTTCTTCAATACTAATAATACTTTCGAGTATAAATCCTTGTTGCTTAGCATGCAAGATACAAAAGATAAAGGAATCAAGAAGCTGAGAGTGCAAGGTGATGTTGAGCTAATTTTCAATCAAGTAAAAGGGGTATACCAAGTAAAGAATGACCAGCTCAAACACTACCACAATCCAATATGGGATATCATCGAAGAGTTTTATGCTTTCTCAATCAAAGTAGTTCTGTGAGCTCAAAATGACATGGTTGATTCATTGGTCAGTTTCATCATCTCTCATGCTCCCTCACCCAGGGTTAAAAATGGATATATATACCATTGAGGTGGTTTTTTTCCCAAGTGTACTAAATAATTCACAGCACTGGCAAGTGTTCAATGATGACAACCAACTTATCACTTTTTTGGAGAAAGCTAACAATTTCAAAGAACTTCATTTTGATGGATCAACTTCTACGTGTCGTGAGTCTCTCACCGGTCAAGCACATGAATCTGAAAAAGACACAGTGATACAGCTCAAAGGAAATAAGATTCCTAAAGGTTTGGTTTCCTTAGAATGATTATTTGATAATCATGATCGTTTTGTCAAGAAAAAGCAGACAGGATGATCCTTCCTCTTCTCTAGAAACTGAGTCCATCAATCAGGGTACTATGGAACATCCTCGTTCCATGAATATCAGGAAGTGTTGTACGCCTAAGGAAAAATGAAAATTCATTAAGTTGCTGAAAAAATTACATGGATGTGTTAGCATGGTCTTATGCTGATCTGAAGTATTTCAAACCAAAGGACATTCGAGGCATGACATTCTGCTCAAGGATGATGTCAAGCATTTTCATCAAAAGCAAAGGCACTATAATCCCAAAATCTCAGGTACCATCCAAGCTAAAATTTAGAAGATGTTAGATGCAAGGATTATTTTTCCAATTCATCACAGTACCTGGGTTGCAAATATTGTGCCTATGCGGAAGAAGAATGGCGAGATACGCATATGTGTGGACTTTCACAACTTGAACCAGTCATCCTTAAAAGATAACTATCCACTGTCAATAATGGATTAAGTGCTACAGGTAGTAACTGATTCAAAAATGTTTTCTATGCTTGACATTTTTTCAGGTTACAATCAAATTCAAGTCACACTTGAAGATCAATTCAAAACAACATTCACCACTCCTTGGGGTACCTTCACCTACAATAAAATGTCGTTTGGTTTGATCAACACCGGTGCTACCTTCCAACGAGCAATGGACTTTGCATTCAAAGATATGATGGGAAAGGTCATCATGGTTTACCTAGATGACCTGAACATTTTCTCCAAAAGATGAAGTGATCACTGCAATCATTTGGAACAAGTCTTGATTAGATGCCAAGAGCATGGGATTTCATTAAATCCTAAGAAATCAGTTTTTTTGGGTCACCGAAGGAAAGCTGCTAGGACATGTTGTCAGTAGAGAAGGAACTAAGATAGATGTTGAAAGAGTCAAGGCTATTCAGAACCTTACTTTTCCTACAAGAAAGACTGGTGTTCACTCTTTCTTCGGAAAGGTAAAATTTCTTAGATGCTTTGTTCCCAATTTTGCTGAGAAGACTCGTCATATATCTACTATGATAAAAGGATCCCAAACATTCCAATGGAGTGAGGAAGGAATGACATCATTCGAAGACATAAAAACCTCCATCACTCATGCTCCTATTCTGGTGTGTCCTGACTTCAGCAAAGACTTCATCATGTACAGTTATGCCTCTGTGCATACTGTATCAGCTATCTTGATGCTAAAATAACTCCAAGGATATTGAATCCCTGATTTATTTCATGAGCTCTCCTCTTAAGCCTCATGAACTGAAGATGTCACAATTAGAAAAGCATGCCTTTACCATGGTAAAAGTTGTCAAAAGTTTCCGCTGCTATATTCTGAATTATTATACAATAGTGTTGGTTCCTGACAATGGCTGTTAAGTCTATCCTGATTCTCAACAGGACTTAGGGAGCTTACGATGGAATTGGATCGCAAGGGTCCAATAATAGTTGACCTATGACATCAAACCAACCAAGTTGGTAAGAGGTAAGGGCCTGTGTCAGCTAATGGCTGAAAATTAAGACTCGGAGGTACCTGAAGATAAAGCTGATCATGGCGATGGAGAACAAAATGAACTGGATAAATTAGATTCTTTGCCCATGGTTCTATTTTTTGCAACCAACGACGAATGGTATTTTGACATCACATTATTTCTCACCTATAGTGAGTGCCCAACTCACCTAACCATAAAGAAAAATTGAATGGTGAAACTCAGAGCCGTAAGATATGTCATATGGGATGACAGATTATATAAACATGGAATTGATGGCATTTTTCTATGATGTGTTGATAAGCCACAATAGGTAAAATTGTTGGAAAGTTTTCATGACTCAGCCTATGGTGGTCATTTCTCCTCATCAGTGACAGCACACAAAATCATTTGGGCCAGGTACTGTTAGGAATATCTTGATTACTGCTTCACATTATAATATATGTTTGTTATATTGTTTCAACAATATAATTTTATCATACCTGTAATGATATTAATGGGTTGTTTGGTTGTGTGACTTCATGGTTTGTAGTAGGTCATTTTTCTATTTCCATGTCTATTTATTAGCCTTAGTATTGATTGTAATGAGGTTGAATACAATATCATAATATTAATTAGTCTAGTGTAGACAGGGGTAATTGTATTAACGGATAGGTCGTATCAATTAGGGTATTTGTTGGATAGGCAACTTAATTAAGGTAGCTTGAGATGTAATTAATTAATGATGATATGAGGGAACAATGAGTGCCTTTGACGATGATGTGGTCCCCTTCTCATGAGAAAGGGGATAATTAGTAAATAATTTACTGTAAATCCTTAAATTGCTTGGGCAATAATTATAGGTGTCTACATTATCATGTATAGTTTTCATGTCGATCGTGATCGACATTTTACATATGTGGATTTTTTCAGCTATTCTCCTTGATGCAACAAGAAATCCAAAGATGTAATTAAATCCCCGATCGCTGTTAAGCTATGTCTGCAGCTAATCTCCCTGCTCTGAAGCCTCGATCTCCACGCAGACAGATGGTCACAAATTTGGAAAAGCATGTCTGAAGCCATATGAATAAAAGCAGATCAAGTTTCTTTTCACTACTATGCATTCTAAATGTCTAGATCCAATCGCACATGCCTCTCTTTGTCTAGTTCACCCTGACACATGCTGTTAAGTCTATCCTGACTCGAATAGGATGTAATAGGGAGTTTTACAAGGGAATTGGATGCAAAGGTCCATTGAATATGATTCAGACATCAAACCAAAAAATTTGGTAAGAGGTAAGGGCCTGTGTCCAGCTAATGGCCCGAGACATAAAGACTCAAAGGTACTTGAATGAGAGAGCTGATCACATTGATGGAGAATCAAAATGAAATATGAGAAAGTGGATTCTTGTATCCCATGGTTCTGTCCAGTCGCAACCAATGACGAGATGGTATTTTAACATCACGTTCTATTCTCACCTACATGGATGAGTTATGCTCCAATGAAAACCTCAACGCACTGAATTGATGAATAAGCTTTGATCTCAGTGGATCAGCTCAGGATCCTACGAGATATGTCATATGGGATGATGGATTGTACAAATGCAGAATATAGATACCTGTGTATGTATTTTCTACACATTCATGCGTGGTGCATTACATGCACAACTTTGGGATAATTTTACATCTACGTAATATTCGTAATATGTTTGGAAGGTCTTCCATTTCATCAAAGCGTATTGTATCAAATATCCTCTACTACGCTATTTCTCAATCTATTTAGCATGGGCATCTGATTGGTTTTGTTAGATCACTTTGGGACCACATACAGATTTTGTGGATTGGGAATCATACCTCAGATATCTCTACATGCAGTTGATTTTTTTTTCAGAATCACCTCAGGCCATATTTCTTTGCCACATGTCTCCCACATTACACGTATCCCACTCAACACTAAAAGTTTTTACATGTGTGATCTACCGACTTACATTGGTACACCTGTCTCACGGATGCATTTTTGGTGTTACCCGACGTCTGTCAAAATAAAGTGTTTCACATTATGGGAGAAAAGAATAAATCACAATGTGTAAACTATTAAGCTTCAACGTCCAATTTTTTGAGTAAGAAGCATCGTCTACTAGAGGATGGAGGCACAGGAAGCTAGAGGTCATTCAGTGACCTCTTGTTATTCATCAATGACGGGGCCACACAAAGCTGTGGTGATAGTGTGTGTGTGAGTTTGCTTTCTTTTTTGAGTTGCAGTTGATTTCAGTTGTGTGTAGCATGATTTTTTTTCAGTGTTCCTGTTAGGGCTTGAATAAGTGAAATGTTGACATTAAGGGGGGAATATGGTCTCAATGTTCCATTTTCTCTTTTTCATATTTGTTATCAGTGAACAGTGTTTCCTACATAATTCCATGAAGGAAAAGCATACTGGACAGATGAAAGCACAAGAAAAATCACCATCCATTTGAGGTTGTTGGTTGTCCTATAAAACCATCCATGTTGAGGTTATTTGTTGTCCTATAAAACCATCCATGTTGAGGTTGTTGGTTGTCCTGAAAAACCATCTAGATCATGAGCATGCACGGGTGGCACACTGTAGAAGGAAGTGTTATTGTTGTTCTCCCATGTTTGCACTAAGGGGGGGAATGTTAGGAATATCTTTATTAGTGATTCACATTATAATATAGGTTTGTTATATTGTTTCAACAATATAATTTTGTTATACCCGTAATGATATTAATGGGTTGTGTGACTTCCTAGTTTATAGGAGGTCAGTTTTCTATTTCCATGGCTATTTATTAGCCTTAGTATTGATTGTAATGAGGTCGAATACAATATCATAATATTATTTCCTGTGTGACAATATTGTTGTTCCAATAGTTACTACTGGTTGACGCTATTCCAAGATACAACCACTTGGGTAGTGAAGTGTGAACTTTGCCAACAGTTCGTTGTCAAACCAAAGTTGGTTGCATTTCCCCTTAGGCCTTTCATTATTGACGAACCATTCAGACAATGGGGAATTGATTTCCTTGGAGCACTCAATCCTTAGTCAAGTGCTGGACATAGTTACGTCCTAACAGCAACTGATTACTTCACAAAGTGGGTAGAAGCCATACCTGTCAAGCATGCCACTTTTGAAGTTCTTTGCAACTTCATCAAAGAGAATATTATTGTGAGATTTGGCATTCCACAAAAAATCGTTGCTGACAATGCTTCCAACTTCTCTTCAAAGGAAGTTATTGGTTTTTTTATGGATATAGAATAACCTTAGCTCATGCCTCTAATTATTATCCTCAGGGAAATGGTCAGGTATAATCTAACAATAAGAACCTCGTAACTATCATACGGAAGCTAGTTGTTGAAAACCAATGGTCCTGGCACAAATCATTATATGATGCTTTGTGGGCAGATTGTATCACTCCAAAGAGGTATCTCGACATGTCACCTTTCTAGGTGTTGTATGGGATCGATGTCAAAATCCTTATCTCCACAGAACTTCCTGCTCTGCGCTTGGCTCGAGCAATTGAAGATGGAAATTTTCATAATTCTCTTGAAAAGAGGATTTTGTACCTGACGAAACTTGAAGAAAAGTGAGTGAAAGTGGTTGACAAGATCAATGAACATTAGAATCAAGTTAAGAGGTTGTTTGAAAAGAAAGTTAAGCAAAGAGATTTCTAAGTGAGAGATCTTGTTCTTCTATGGGACAAACGAAGAGAACCAAAAGGTATGCACAGGAATTTTGACTCTCTTTGGAGAGGACCATACAAAATAAAGTATCTCAATGGAGGGAATAATTTCTATCTCTCATATCTGGATGGAATTGAACACCCGCTTCCATATAGTAGGCAACACCTAAAGATATTTAGGAAGTAGAGCTTTCTCTCTTCTTTATACAGTTTTCTTTCGTTGTGTGTTTTCTTTCTATTGTTGTGTGTTCCCTTTCTTTTTCTTTTTTTCACCCTTGTTTTTTACTCTCTGTAACCCAATGGATAGGCACATGAAAATATGGGATTCTCTACCCTTAAGTTTCACTCAAAGATAGTCCCTAGAAAGAGCCAACTATTATCCTGCAAAATTAACAAGGGAAATTTAAGGTAACCATACCAAAAATTCTAGTTTGGCCCACAGGGAAGTTTGATAACATTCAAAATAGCCCAAAAACTCCCTTTCAAAAATCTAGTTGTTTTAGGACTTATCCATTTTTAGCTAAGTCCTTTGGGGAAAAATTGGTGTGTCGACGTGCAGAAAGTTGTGCCATTTTACAAAGGGGAATTTTTGTCATGTTGACATGCAGAAAAGTGTGCCCATTTACAAAGGGGTGAAAATGTTGTGTTGACATGCGGAAAGTTGCACCATTTTACAAAGGGGAATTTTTGTCGTGTCAACGTGTAGAAATTTGCACCATTTTACAAAGGGGAATTTTTTTCGTGTCAACGTGTACAAAGGGGAATTTTTATCGTGCTGACATGCAGAAAGTTATGCCATTTTACAAAGGGGAAATTTTTGTTGTGTCAACGTGTAGAAATTTGCACCATTTTACAAAGGGGAATTTTTATTATGTTGACATGTAGAAAAGTGTGCACCATTTTATAATGGGCAGATTTGTTTCCTCTTTCTGGGATCCATTGATCATTTTTGTAAAATATTTAAAAAGCATGTTGGCATACACGATGACCTCATCCATGTTGCACCATGGGATGTTTCCATCCAGTAACTTTCCCAAGTCAACTATTGAATTTTTATATATTTTGTAAATATCTTGTAAGATATTTTGTAGTTGTTGGTTTGCTTTTGTCTTCTTCCCTCCTCTCCTTCTATAAATACTAGAATACTTTTTGTATCCAAGGGTGAACATTTTTTTGTATGAAAAGAGAAGTGAGGAGAGAAATACTTTGTGTTTGCTTGCAACAGAAAAAATATTAATACACATATTCAAACTTTGTGCTCAACGTGTGAGTTTTTTGCATTAAATCTTTCTTAAGTTAGATCTATGTTTTTTATTCATGTTATATTCATTCCTAATATTGTCATATGTCCATCAGTATTGCTTTAATTGTTTCTTCAAGTAAGTTTGGATCTATTTACTACCGGCTCAAAGCATAAACCTTCTGACCTTTCCATCTTGGAATTCATTTCTTTTCTTCCTTCATATCTACCCTCCTCTGTTACTTCCCTCCTACCTTTTTGTTCGTAGTTTGGAACTAACTCTATTGGGATGAGATCCCAAACCACCTAAATTTAGAATAGTGTAGATTTGCACAAATTCCTACTTGATAGATTAGCAATAAACTAGTTTTGCTTTGCTGTCTTAAAGAGGGGCTATGCCCTGCACACTATTGGCTTGTTTCCCCATGACCTGCCTAACCAACAGATTTTCAGACCAACAGTTTTTTGCAACTCCACTGGGGATCAAACTAAGGAAATAACTAAAGAACTGTGAAAATCACTACCAGATGACAAATTTTAACCCTTTGTTGAAAATCAAAATTTTTACATAAGTGATCAAAACTTAAAATTTCCTTATGAAAATTCATAGATCTGTACTAGTTAGAAACTTTTAGTTCACTGATTTTTTACAAAAACTTGTATATTTCAGTAGATCTGAGAATATGACATTTCATGATATTTTCAAAACCTTGCAAAATTTAGGTCAAAGATCTGAAAATCAGCCTACTAAATTGACCCACCTTTTATCCTTATTAATATTTTTCAGAAAACCGCAATTGGTTATTATAAAAAAGGGTAAAATTAAATATTGGAAAAAGTACATGCTACTAATTTTTGCCAAAAAAATTAGAAAATCAGCAAGTATAAATAAAAATATTTTTGTAAATCTACTCTTGATTGTTGCAGATCTGAACGGATATGCTGGTGGGTGAACCATTTACTCGAAGCAAAAGAGGTCATGGGAAAGTTGATCCAATTTTTGATCTACTTTGAAGGCACAATTTCAATATTACTCCAGCATGATTCACATCACTAAGCTCATCGGATCGATAAACAAGAAGTACCTCACCTTCATGAAAGATCCAGATTTCATAGGGTGCCTCGACATCAACTTGAAGTGCTCTTTTACTAAGTGGAACCACGCTCCCTACTCTTGTTCTTTTTCCTACTTTTCAAATGACAGCAAATCTACATGTACCATGGGGTAACACTATGGGTCCTCTAGCACTGCCACATCCAGTCAACCCCCTCCCTCATGGAAATCACAAAAAATCTTGAAATTTGATGGGAGCAGAAATCAAAGCACAGACGCACAGATATCTGCCTTTATTATGTCATACAACATCTTGGATGTGACTCATGAGGACGTATCAGTATGTCTCTTTCTGCATGACCTTGCAAGGGCCTATAGCAAAGTGGTTCTAGCATTTACCAGCCAAATCCATCACCAGTTGGGGCACATTATAGATTACATTTGAAGACATACAAACCTTCAAAAGAAGCATTTACATTATTATCACAAATCACTCACAGGAAGAAGGAGACTTTGAAACTATGTGCTATTTTATCATTTGATTCAATTCACTGATCAATGGTGTGCATCTTGCCATGATGCCGACATTAGAGAATCAAAAGTGTTTCTTCTTGAATGTCATGATTTTCAAAGTAATTTTCTTACTTTTACAGGAACAAATACCCACCTTGGCCCTTGCTCAAGCTATGGAAATTTGGATAGAAGACAAACTTCTTATATCTAGTGAATTAAGATGAGAGACGTCGAAATCAAAGGCTTCAAATTTTTCTCAGGCTACCTCATCAGATCTAGCATTCCAGAAGATGGCAAATGAATTTCTCTCATTAAAGAAGCAATTGGCTCAAACATCGTCTACTACTCCATACTGAGATATCCCACGGAGGAATTTCACTCCTAACAATTCCCCCTAAAGGCCTCATTTGCCTACTGCTTCTCCAAGCTTAGCAATTGAAGCCCCTCTGGTTAGTGCTTTCACCGAAATTGAAGAAGATGAGACAAATTATGAAGAACCTTCGTCGTAAGGTGAAGATGATCAAGATGTTGGTGAACCGACTGACGACTCTACTATTGGGTATATGGAATTTGAAGATGAGGAATTTGATGAAGAAGAGGGTACCCAAGGGTATGTGAGTGGATAATCATATGCAATTTTCACTCACTCACAAGGAAAAGAAGCAGAGGTTGCCGCTGAAAAACAAAAGGAAAGGCTGTGGTAACTCCTCCTCCAACGATCAGTAAAAGAGGTAATCCCCTTCCTACTCGACCTTCTGTTAAACCTTTTGTAAATAAATCTTTTCCTCCTATTTCTCCTCCAATTCACCCTTCCTCCAATCCCATAAAGACCAGTAATCCTCCTCTACAAACATGAAATGAAGGAATCATTCCTTCATTAGCAAAACCCTTGGTTGCATTCGATATTATTGATCACACGAAAAATAATAAGATCTAGATGTCTGAAGTTGAGTACCTTTAGTCCAAACCAGAGCAACCTATAAGATTAACTAAGTATATCCAAATCTAGGCTATCGTCCCTCCTCCCATTTCCTCAAAAGGAATTATTCCCATTCCTCCTACATCTCACATAAACATTGCCTTAAATTCCGCATCAGGGAAAATTGAACCTTTTTACCTATCTCTCCTGATCAATGGTCATAAACTAAGTAACTGTATAATTGATTTTGGAGCTTCTAACAATGTTATGCCAGCAAAGGTTGCCCATGCTTTGGGCCTCACACTTACCAAACCTTTTGGCAAATGCTACTCCATGGAAACCAAATAGGTACCATTGATTGGTCATATCAAGGATGCGTAGTTTGCATTCGTGGCATTTCATGGGAAAAGGGTAAAAATGACTATTCTCGTAGTTGATATTCTAGCAGCATACGAAATATTGCTAGGGAGGAGATTCTGTAAAGAAGTTGGTGGGGAAATTCATATGGACTGGTCCAAAGCCAGGATCCCTGTCAAAGGGGTGATGCAAACATTAGAACCAGAGTCACAAAAGAAATATCTAGTCACCAACTCCAATGAACCTAAAGCTTAGATTCTTTTCAAATCATCAGGGATGGGAAACTATTTCTTGTCCACTGACTCAGATAGAATAATCCCAACTACTCAACCACAAAACATAGCTACATTATTTCATTTACAAGAACATAATAAAATGATACAATAACACTTGCTAATCCATATAACAAGTTTATACTTTACACAACATTACACCAACGTATACCCATGGCTCCTATTTTCGCCAAACATAATTGACACGTCTCTTGTTCAAGATAAGCCAACTAGAAAAACCTCAATTCCTATTATCCTTATGATTTTCTCTCGATCATATCTAGCACCACATAGTGATTGTTCCTCTTCTAACATGGATGACTCTAGATGAATAGATATTTTTTGGTAGAGTTGGAAATTTCCCTCATGTTCTTAGTAATCTTGAGAAACAAAACATCCATGAAAATATATTATCTAAGTTAAGGTTCCATGTATTTCATTCTTTACCTTCTCCCACACACATCATCCCACAATTATTTTCTCTTGATGGAAACCCCCCTCGAGACAAAAATCACATTTCAACCTTATGAGACAACTGCTCCCATTAGAGGTTTATGTATTTTAAGCTTTTATTATCTCTCCCTTCCCATCTCCCACACGAAATTTATTTTACACAAGCCAAAATCACTTTGTTCACTAAACATGATATATATTAATAAATTTTCACTGCCAATATTCTTGATCACACCATTCACCATGAGCAAGTATGTCGGATATTTATCACCCTCGATAAGAAATTATTTTTTTCTCAAGAATATTGATAGTAGAAACATCCTTTTATCTTGTCATTATACCCCTCGATCCACACTATATTTATATCATCTGTATTATTCCTCCACTATCATCCCATAATCCTCTACATCAACTATATTATTCTAGACTCAAAAGGGTTTGAGTACACACAAAAGGCCCTTACGCTTTCTGGCATGTACAAATATGGTGAACCTGGTATGAAAGGATATGTTATTCTCATATCCTTTTCCTTCACTTATTCCATTCTAATTTCCTCTCATCCAATTATTTTTTGGATGTTCTTACACCCCCAAATATTTTGGATCATGAATTTTAATAGCCTATCATAGGCCTTGACGCTTACTATGCTTTCATGTAATCCCAAAAATCACCTTATTTGTCTATATGGGATGAAAACTATTACCAAAATGTGAAATTACAACATATATCTTGTGTTCATGCTCCAAATTGTTAATGTTTCAATATATATCACCCTTTTATCGAGTGTATTCCTTCAAAAATTTACTCTTGCTAGTTTTCTCATCTAAAAAATGTGTATTTGAAGATATAGACATGGTGAATACGTGTGAAAATATCGTGTTAAGGGTGGAAATCCTCTTTTTTGGTCGACGACCATAATAGTCATGTTACCTCTGTAAAATAACTGTCAAAGGACGGACATGAATGGGGTGTAATCATGAAAAACATCCTTATATACTATCCTCTAGCCGCTGCTACAAATTTCATATTTTTATCCACCACCTGAAGATATGTGGCATGTTCCCATTGATTTCAGTGTTACGGGTTTAATTTTAAAATTTACAACAATTACATAATACATACAAAATGAAAATTTAGCCCCAAGGCCTGAAGACTATTCTTGGGAATATTTGATGCGTCCTATAATTTACTATGAATAATCAAGGCATGTTGGCACATCACTTAGCCTAGGTTGAGTTCTCACCCGAAGTGCACAATGGTATTGTTATCTAAAATAATCCCCTGTTTATTTTGGCTAACTTGTCTTCATTTTTTCCTTCATTATGCCTCAGTAAATTTTTAACACATTTCAAGCACTCAATTTTTCTAGGTATTGCTTCATTAGATAGATAATTTTCTCCCCTTTCCAGAGAGGTAAAGAAGTCCTCCTAACTCCTTGTATTTTGCAAGTTATGGCTCAACGTAGTTTGGAGGGGAAATTTTCCCAAGGCGGACCCGTGTGAAAAAATTTGGCAATTATCCTTTTGTGGTCAAAGGGTCAAAGGGAAAATTTTGACCTGAAAGCCCACAAGGAGATAAGAGGGTGCCACGTGGCAGGTCGGAGCGGTGGGGTGGAAGGACTTCGATTTTTTTCGGCATTGGGGTCAAAGAGTCAAAGGGGAAAATCCAAGCGAAAGCCCACTGAGAAATGAGAAGATGCCACGTGTCCTATCAAAGGCAAAGGTTGGGGTAGTGGAAGGACTTTGGAATTTTTTCCAAAGTGGCTAGTGGCTCAAAGGTAGAAAGTGGAGTGCATCCCTGCCAAGTAACCAGATGGTGCCACGTGTCTCGGGGTGGCGGAGGCGCGGAGTAATTTTGGAAAATTTTCTAAATCTTCAAAGGGGCAGAATGATCATTTGAATCTGTAAATCAATGAGATGGCACCACATCGCTGCAAAAGTTGGGGTAATGGATAATTTTTGGGAATTTTTTCCAATTTGAAAAGGAGGGAAAAATTTTGAACCTCGACCCACGAACCCTAATTTTTCACTAAATCTTCAGAGGGCCATATCTTTTGATCCAGAGCTCATATTTTTGCATTTTTTATATCATTGGAAAGCTGTTGAATTTCTCCACATGATGGAATATTCAATTTATTTTTTATAGAGTTTGGTGGGAGAAAAATGAGAAAATATCTCTGGCACATAATAAATACAGAAATGACATTCAACCACCAAAATTAATGAAGTATGGGTCATTTTTTGATCTGCAAAGCAATGTACTTTGGTGTATGGATTTTTCCATGAAGTCCATCACTTTGCAGGTGAGATTGAAGGGATTTAATTGGTGGTTGAGCTCATAAATCAGTTTTCCCACATTTTTTTCTTTTCCTTCGTTCTGCTTCGCCATTAAAAGCCAGTTTTGGCTCATTTGTAAAGGGTTAGATGTTTTTGTTCTTGCAGCCTCCCCTCTTCTCCTTAGCACATGAATTCAAGGAATTTTAGGCCTTCCATGGAGAGTTTGACATGTTTTTTTCCTTTTTTCAATTGTAATACATCATATTAAACTTGGAAATGGTAATGCATGTTTTGTGAATGATCCTTCAATCCTCTCATGTGTTTATCATTGTCTTCTGATATTTCATTATATTCTGGAAATTTGTGCATGCTTTGATGTTACATCTCTATGATGTGTGTTTATTTTCAAGAAAAAAATTCATCACTCCTTTGGTGTATCATTGTTTTAGCTTAGTTTTGTTTTCCTTTTCCATGCTTCTTTTAACCCTGTCTCCTTGGAAATTTTAGAGTAAGAGTTTTGAATCAGAACCTCTACAAAAATTCATGCATACACCTAAACAGAGGGTCAAGAACCATATTTCTTTGGATATTTTTCTCACCTTGTAAGGTCCCACACCTTGGAGAAAACTCAATGTTGTGCAATCACACTAAATGACCTAATTCTGAACTACATATCTGAAGGTCATTTAAGGGGTGCTATAGATTTTCACTAATAGTTTTGGCACATCCGGTGGGACCTTAGAGGTATTAATATTTATTACAATAAGGTTGATGTGCAATTTTTGTAAGTTTATTTCTTGAAAGAGCACTAATTTACACATCTGGTGACTCCAAAAGGATAAAATCAATTGGTTTCAACAGTCTAAGCTTGAAGATTCATGAGAAGAATCCAAACAAGGTCAAGGACTAGAGATGAGGGATTGTTTAACTATCTACAATTATCCCCAGTAAGAGGAGAAAGAGGAAGAAGGATTTAAAGGTATCCATCTCCACCAAACATAACTCTATCAACTCCTCCACCTGGTATACCTTTCATCCAATCAACAAGGGTTCTCATGCTAATCAAAATGACACAACCCAATCCTTATGTCAACTTTACTAGAAATATCCCACTTTCTCTCAATGCACAAAACCTAGTTCCAATTACAACATTGAAAAACATTCCATACTTTACTAGAGAAAATCAGACCACCCCTGGTGATCATGTCAAAGACATTGCTAATGTTTGTGCAATCCATGAGATTATTGAGATGTAAATTGTTGTCGAATTGCTAGCATCTTCATTCAAAGGGAAAGCCTTGCAATGGTTTAGGATCATTGAGGCATGATCTATTCAAAATTGAAACCAGTTGTGCATAGCCCTCTATAACCAATTTGGAGAGAAAGGGGACAACTTGTCTCTATTAAAGCAACTAACAACTATCAAGAGAGCTCCCAATGAGACACTAACAGACTTCAATTTCAGATTTCAAAGAACGTGGGATAGAATCCCATTAGCAGTGAGGCCAACAACTCAAGGTGCTTTCTTATACTTTCTCAAGGCTTTAAATTATGACATTTCTATGTTGATCTAATCCATCGGAATTGCAACTATACCTACAGCTTACAACATCACCATTAGGACTGAGAATTGTTTGATCCAAGCTAGTAAACTTGTACCTAGGCATCCTATGCCCTTATATTCAGAGTTGGAAATCCCAAGTACTAGTTAAGCACCTACTTCAACGCCTATTCCCACTCCTAGAAATCAGATTTCAAATGAAACTTCTACTTCATCCCCTAGTGCCTCAAGTGATCTTCAAGAAATTATGAAACAATTGCAAAATTTGGGTAATGAGATGGATACGCTCAAGAGGCAACAAGCTCAAATTTGTAGGCCTTTTTATCAGCCTCAAACTCATCCTAATAGACAGCCATATCAGCCTAATAGGCCACCCAACCCAGATGTTAATCAAAATCAAGTAAGTCCTCTTGCCAATAGACCATTTCAGCCCTATAACCCCAATGTTGCATCTACCTCTAAAACCTTAGTCCCAGTGCAAAATAATATAGCTCAATAGTATGATTGGTTTTTCCCATGCAATGAACCTCACAATCAATCTATGTGCTTCAATGGTGCTTTGAAACAAGATTTGATGGTGACAACAACTAGTGTAGAGAGCGAGGAGAGTTAAGAAACAAACCAACAACAAGGAACATCTCAGAAAATACAACTCCAAATGAGACTACACTTGTGAATTGGCAGGTTGAAAATTTTTGTGGTATGAATCAAACACCTTCTCAGAGTGTAGCAGCTAACACATGGTTAAATGAAAGGAATATTGGTGAAGGGAAGTCATTAGATCCAAGTGATTCATAGCCTTCCATCACTCCACAAGGTGTTGGCAAGAAAAATGCAGTTCCAAATGTGCAAGGAAAGCCCAAGCCACCTTCTAAACCAACTCAAATACCAGCTGTTGTAGCCCATGTACAAGAAAATAATGTGCAGACTAAAGGGAAACAAAGATATGGTTCATCCCCATTTAACATCATTGAACAAATGAAGAAGACCAATGTGAACATATCTATATGGGAGTCACTATCCATCCCAGGACAAAGGGATCTATTACAAGCTACCATGAAGAATTGGTCAACCTCAAATCAGTAAGCTCATATGAAAGAAGGTACTCACAAATGCTACTCAGCCTGAAGGAAATCTTGGAGGACAGAAAGGTAAAAATTTGAAGCCCCCTCCATTATATGTTTCATTGATCATTGGGGATAAACTAGTACATAATTGTATGATTGATTCTGGGGCAAGTAGTTCCTTGATGCCCAAGCAAATATATGATCAGTTGGGCCTTCAATATGAATTCATCTCTAAGGGGGTAGTGCAATTAGATGGGACATAAGTAACAATAGTTGGGGTAATTAAATATTTGAGCCTTACTTTGCATGCATGTCCCAATGTTACTATTTTGTAAGATGTGTCAGTGATAGATTTGCCACCACTTTTTACCATATGTTTCTTAAGGGATTTCATAGCTAGAATTGGAGGCTACCTATCCATTGATTGGTCACACATGTTGTTTAGGACAAGGTATGGAACCAAGGTCACAATCAGGTCCGAACCTATTGCAAACTTTCACATTCAGCCTCATACTCCACACCCAATCAATGTCAACTATTCAACGTTTAATCAAGAGGATTATCCAAGCACACATGAAGATGACACCAAATTTGGAAGCATTGTAGATTTGAATCTTGATGAATGGGAAAGAAAGGTACATGATTTTTATCCCTACAAGGAAATAGAGGAATCTGAACTAGGAGTCTATTACATGCATGAAGAAAATCATCCTCTTCTTAACATCACCAAGCCAGACCATAAAGATGACAATGAGGTATGGCAGTTGTTCTTTGATGGATCAAGAAGTAGAAAAGGTGTAGGAGGGGGAGCTATGCTTGTTTCACCTCAAGGAATTAAGTATTATTCAGCTTTTAGATTTCAATTTACATGTTCTAACAAAACTACGGAATATGAAGCTTTAATACATGGATTGCATTAGTCAAGGAAGAGAGGCATCAAAAACTTACAAGTCTTTGGTGATAGTGAGCTGATTACTAATCAAGTTAAAGGAAAACATGCTGCCAAGAATGACCTAGTCAAGAGTTATAAGAATAGAGTGTGGGACCTCATTGAGGATTTTGAGGGCTTTGGCATCAACTCCATTCCTAGGAAATAAAACCAAACTGTTGATAGGCTTGCAGTAGTTGGAGCAACTTTTGATGTTGTGGAGAATATCAAAAGAGATAAAATGAAACAAAAAATCCATGTGATTGTGAGGTCATCAGTGCCAAACAATAATGTAAGTTGGTAGGTGTTTGAAAGTGACCAAAAAATAATCAATTTCTTACAAGAGGAAGTTGAGTTCTCAACCAAAAATCAGGAAAAGTTAGAGCAGAAGTATGTTGATCAAGTGGCATAGCTAAGAACCAATAAACTGCCAAAGGCACTTGTGACTTTAGAGTCTATTTTCAATCCTAATGATCAATTTAGGAAAGAGAAATCAAACATCCAAGTCAAGGGAGAGGATTCAGAGCCCATCTCGATTAGAGAAGGCAAGTAACTTCAAATTGGTAAAGTGGCAATCGAGCAAGAAAGGTATGAGTTCATGAAACTTTTCCAAGAGTTCCTAGATGTATTTTCTTAGAGCTATGAAAACTTGAGGGGTTTCAATCCCAAGCTAGCACAACACACAATTGAACTAGATCTAAGTGGTAAGCCCATCAGGCAAAAACAAAGACTGGTCAATCCTCACATTGACCCTCTCGTGAAGAAGGAATTGAATAAGTTAATAGAGGCAAGTATCATATTTCCCATCAAGCATTCAAGCTGGGTTACAAACTTGGTTCCAATTAGAAAGAAGAGTGGAGGAATCAGGTTGTGTGTAGACTTTAGAGATTTGAACATAGCATCCCTAAAGGATCACTACCCACTTCCTTCGATGGAGCAGATTTTGCAAGTTGTTGCTGGCTCTGAGAGGTTTTCATTGCTAGATGCTTATTCAGGGTATAATCAGATCATGGTAAAGGAAGATAATCAGTTCAAAACAGCCTTCACCACCAAATGGGGAACCTATGCATATATAAAAGTGCCATTTTGGCTATCTAACGCTGGAGCTACTTTCCAAAGAGCAATGGATATGGCGTTCAAGGGACTGATAAAAAATAGTGTTGATATACCTAGATGATATACTTTGTTTTCTAAAAGTGCAGAAAATCATCTCTTTCATTTGAGACAAGTGTTCCAAAGATGTTGAAGATTTGGGGTATCCTTGAATCCTAAAAAATGCATTTTCCTAGCTCATGAAGGAAAGCTCCTAGGCCACATTGTTTCCAAAGAAGGGTTAGAAATTTATCTAGAGAGGGTTGAAGCAATAAGAGCACTATTATTGCCAAGGCATAAGAAGGATATTCAAAGTTTCTTGGGAAGAATCAATTTTGTTCGAAGGTTTGTTCTAAACTTTGTGGCCCATGTCAAGCCAATAACTATGATGTTGAAGAAAAGTGTGGCATTCAAATGGATGGCTGAAGGTAAGGAAAGTTTTGAGGTAATCAAAGAAGCTATCTCATAGGTTCCAACTCTCATTAACCCAGATTTCTCCAAAGATTTCATCCTTTATGCATTTGGCGGTGATGATACAATTTCTGCAATTTTGGTACAACAAAACAAAGAAAATACAGAGCAACCAATTTCCTTCTTTAGCCAAAGCTTGGAGGACTATGAAGCAAGGTATTCCTTCATTGAGAAGCATGTTCTTGTAGTGATTAGGAGCTTGAAGAAATTTAAGCATCTAGTTTTAAACAACAAGGTTCAACTGTTGGTTTCTCAAGTGGGAGTTAAAGACTTCCTCCTCAACAAATATCTAAATGAAAAATGTGTAGGGTGGATTATTTGTGTCATGGAGTATGACATTGAGTTCAAAGTCACCAAGCTGGTATGAGGAAAGGGATTGTGTGAGTAATTTTCCTTGAGTCAACCAATTGAAGAAAGAAAATAAAAGGATGATGTTTTTGTGATGCAAGACAGCCAAGAACAAAGAGACATTCAAGAAGAAAATGGTGGTATGTTCACTCCTTATTGGACCCAAGATATAATGCACTTCTTACAAATAGGCCTATGCCCTCTAGAGATGAACAAAGCCAAGAGAAGACACTTCAGATTGCAAGCTATTCCGTATGCACTTGTTGATGGTGTCTTGTTCAAAAGGGATATCAATGCAGTGTTCTTGAGATGCATTGGGACAAATCAGATTGAGAAAATGTTAGAAGAGTTCCATGGTGGATCAGCTGGGGGTCATTTTTCTCCAAGAGTGATAGCTCTCAAGATCATGAAGATTGGTTATTATTGGCCCAAAGTGTTTAGTGATTGTTATGCATGGATCAAGAGGTGCAAGAATTGTGCATTCTTCACAGGCAAAGAGAGGTTAACAGCACTTCCATTACACCCAATCTCAGTTGACCAACCATTCATGCAATGGGGTTTAGAATTCATTGGAGTCATTAATCCAAACTCAAACCAAGGGCACAAATGGATTCTAATAGCAATAGACTACTTCACTAAATGGACTGAGGCGGTGGCACTCAAAGAGGAAAATAAATCTAGCATTCTAGACTTCTATGAGGGGATAACGACCAAATTTGGTATGCCTACCACTATAATATCAGATAATGTGTTGGAATTCATAGGATGAAAGATAACTGAATGGTCTGTTAGAAATGGCATCTATTTGAGCACTTCATCAAATTATTACCCTCAAGGTAATGGCCAAGCTGAGTCCACAAATAAGAATCTATTAAGAATCATCAAGAGGAATCTTGATGAAAATCAGAGGACTTGGCACACTAAGCTCAAATCAGCTCTATGGGATGATAGGATAACTCCCAAGAGATCTATAGGTCACTCTCTATTAAGACTTTTTAATGGGAGAGAGGCAATCTTGCCTATGTCACTTGAGTTGCCAACATTGGAATTCATGAAGCAATTAGAATTTTTGGAGTTTGATCAAGAGAAGATTTGATAGGAAAGCTAAGGCTAGAATTTTCCAAGTTGGATATTTAGTGTTGAAATGGGATGCAGACCTAGAAAATACAAGAAGGCATTCAAAATTTGATTCCATTTGGAGTGGTCCCTACATAGTCACAAAATGCAAAAATAGCAATGCCTTCCAATTGTCTACATTGGATGGTGAGGAACTACAGATTCCTGTTAATGGAATCCATCTAAAGCATTGCTACTAGAAGGGAAAATTCTTACCTTGTACATATTATCTTAGATTTTTCCTTTCCCCCAAGTTCCTATGCACATTGTTTATTTGCAGCTTATATTTACATTCCCTAAGTGCTTTGGCACAAGTTTTGTTGCCGCAAGGATGCATCTTTTGCAGGTCATGTTCCAGATCAAAGTAATTTTCTACTCTCACAATATTCATCTTAGAGAATTTCTAGTGAATTGAGAGTAGCAAGAAATTAAGTTCATGACCACATTTCCCAAATGGATTGCTTCAAGTAGCTAGTCACTTCATCTAGTGGACAGATGACCCCTCTGAGTCACCAAAATTGTTATCCAAAATAAGCCCCTACTTATTTTGGCTAACTTGTCTTCATTTTTTCCTTCATTGTGCCTCATTAAAATTTGTACACATTTTAGGCACTCAAATTTTTAAGGTATTGCTTCATCAAATAGAGATTTTTCTCCCCTTTCCAGAAAGGTAAAGAAGTCCTCCTAACTCTTTGTATTTTGAAAGATATGGCTCGGCGGAGTCTGGAGGGAAATTTTTCCCAAGGCGGGCCCACGGGAAAATTTTTGGCACTTAGCCTTTTGTGGTCAAAGGGTCAAAGGGAAAATTTTTACCCAAAATCCCACAAGGAGATAAGAGGGATCCATGTGGTAGGTCAAAGCAGTGGGGTGGAAGGACTTCAATTTTTTTGGCGTTGGGGTCAAAGGGTCAAAGGGGAAATTCCAAGCGAAAGCTCGGCGAGCAATGAGAAGAAACCATGTGTCCTATCAGCAGTGGAGGTTGGGGTAGCATAAGGACTTTGGAATTTTTTCCAAAGTGGCTAGTAGATCAAAGGCAGAAAGTGGAGTGTATCCCTACCAAGTAACCAGATGGTGCCATGTGTCTCAGGGTGATGTGCCATGTGTGCCATGTGTCAAAGGGGTAAAATGATCGTTTGAACCCGCAGATCAGTGAGATGGCACCATATGGTAGTGCAGGTTGGGAGGGTAGAAAATTTTTGGGAATTTTTCCCAATTCAAAAAGGAGGGAAAATTTTTGAATCTCGGCCCGCGAACCCAAATTTTTCCCTAAATCTTCAGAGGGCCATATCTTTTGATCCAGAGCTTGGATTTTTGAGGTTTTTATATCATTAGAAAGATGTTGAATTTCTCCACATGATGGACTATTCAATTTCATTTTTTGATGGATTTTGGTGGGAGAAAAATGAGAAAACATCTCTAGCACACAAAAAATACAGAAATGACATTCAACCAAAAAAATTAATGAAGTATGGGTCGTTTTTTAGATCTGCAGAGCAATATACTTTGGTGTATGGGTTTTTCTATGCATCCCATCACTTTAAAGGTGATATTGAAGGGATTTAATTGGTGGTTGAGCTCATAAATCAGTTTTCCAATGTTTTTTGTTTTTCCTTTGTTCTGCTTCGCCATTAAAAGCTAGTTTTGGCTCATTTGTAAAGGGTTGGACATTTTTGTTCTTGCAGACTCCCCTCTTCCCCTTGGCACATGAATTCAAGGATTTTTAGACCTTCCATTGAGAGTGTGACACGTTTTTTGACTTTCTGCTATTGTAATACATCATATTAAACTTGGAAATGGTAATGGATGTTTTGTGAATGATCCTTCAATCCTCTCATGTGTTTATCATTGTCTTCTGATCTTTCATCATATTCTGGAAATCTGTGCATGCTTTGGTGTTACATATCTATGATGTGTGTTTATTTGAAAGACAAAATTTCATCACTCCTTTGGTGTATCATTGTTTTAGCTTAGTTTTGTTTTCCTTTTCCATGCTTCTTTCAACCCCGTCTCCTTGGAAATTTTAGAGTAAGAGTTTTGAATCAAAACCTCTGCAAAAATTCATGCATACACCTAAACAGATGGGTAAGAAACAAGTTTCTTTGGAGAGTTTTCTCACCTTGGAGAAAACTCAATGTTGTGCAATCACACTAAATGACCCAATTTTGAACTATAGATTTGAAGGTCATTTAGGGGGTGTTTTAGATTTACACTAATAGGTACCAGGTCCCTCTTTAGAGTTTCTTATACAAAATGTTTTTGTGATGATGTTGAAACATGTTTAGATTCATAAGTAGACATAAACATTCCACAGTGCAAAATCCAGATCTAGATCTTAGAAAATCATAATAAACGAACTAAACAATAACTATGATAAGATTAACCATATAAGAACCAGATTTAGTCATGTCTAACATCATTATCCAGCCAATATATTCCATTTCATAATTACTATAAAACACGAAAGCTTCTTACAATGTAAATTATCTCCATGAGTGATGTGCGCGTCAAAACTAGTAGCAAAACTCTACAATAATTCACCACCACTAAACTATGAAAGTCAATACATATTTATAGGGGTGGGGTCTTGTCCTTCACCACCCATGCACTTCTCAAAATAGGTCACATGTTGATAATAACCATGTGCCTTTACAATAGTATGCACAATATGCAAGTTCTATAACAATAGATGTCCTATAGCCAACTCTAAGTAGAAGTCCTATTATTAGCTTAAACTATGCATGACGCTTATCTGACACTTGTTCCCAAAATACCATAGCATGTAGCACAAGTATTCATTTTTATGTGTGCTCCATATGTTATCTCAAAAAATAGTCCTTATCCACAAAACATCCAAGTCCTAAGCTAGGTAAATTTAATACTATTATAGCGTCACATGCTTCTAGTGCCCTATATTCATGCACCCACTACTTAGAATGTTTCTAGTTGTTCAAAATTACCCCACACTAGAGTAAATTTTCATCCTGTAAATGTAAATTCCTTCATATGTATTCAATAATAAATATTATAATGAAAGAATGAAAATAATGAACCAAACTCTATACAGAAGGATGAATTTTATCTTGCAACACCCTCTTCTTCAACTAGAATGATTAATTCTGGATATTCATTTTTAGCTCATCCTCCAAGGTCTTCCATTCACTCAGTATGTTCCTCATTTTCTCTGGAATATCAGTAGTTATGTCATCTAATTCATCCTGAGTGTTCTTTTATTTCTCATTCTTTAGTACCCAGACAACATTAGCCATACCCACACAACATTCTCTCCATAAGGTCCATCTTTTGCGCTATGATTTTTCCAAACTTGTTAATCATTTCCTTGTGCAGATCATCTCCTTCTCTTCATCCTTTATAGGAGTCACACGCAATGATTTCCTTACTAGATGTAAAGTTCCAACACCACTGTCTCCTGAAGCATGCCTCTTTATCAGAATCCTTTTGGTGTGCAAAAGTCTGGCGTTGTCTTCAAGTTTCTCTTGTTTTAGGATGTTTTCTAGTCTTGTATGTACTGGGTCTTCCTGAGAAGGGGGTGCAGATGCAACATTCCTTGAATTCCCCACTATTTTATTCTTCTTATGGGGTCTTGGAAGATCCATATATGTGCCCTTCACCAATTTTCCATCCTTAAACCTTGGCCTTAGGTAAATGTAGATGTGCGATGGTTCAATCTTCCCTATCACTAAAATCTCTGGCGTGACATCAACATTATCAGACTCTATGGTTTCTACATAGGCCTCCTTACTTGGCAATATATATGTTTTGCATAGAATGTGAATGTCTGCGACTAATTTATTGGTGTTAAATTAGAGATGACGTGCATCATGAAATCTATTTACAGAGTCCTTAAAATACCTTTCGGTAAATGTAAAGGGAAACTTACACCATGGGATCTTCTCCCCAGACTTCATGTGGAAGCACCCCAAGATGAAATCTTCTTAAATGCCATACATAGTCTCCAAAACCACTTGTCCAAGTGCATTTTTTATGTGTTGGAAATAGACCCATGCAATGTGTACTTTTCATATCTTTTGGCTAGGGAATTTTTCTCTAATGGAAACTCCCATATGTTTTCCCTAAGATTGTCTAGTACCCCAAATTCAATGAACACAATTAATAACAAAATTGCACCCCAAGTTATCTTCTCACCTTTTTCTACTTGGTTGCATGCCTCATTCACAAATCTCTCTACAATGTAACTAGTGATATTGTAGTATGTTTTGTTGTCCATTTTTTGTGTTATATGCAACCAGCACATGTTTACCTTGTTCTATCACTCAGTGGCCCCTATTTTACTCCTTGTTAACCACA
The DNA here is from genome assembly GCA_019776745.2 of Taxus chinensis. Classification (NCBI taxonomy): domain Eukaryota; kingdom Viridiplantae; phylum Streptophyta; class Pinopsida; order Cupressales; family Taxaceae; genus Taxus; species Taxus chinensis. The sequence goes on from CM034150.1 coordinate 287,664,106, forward strand.
CTGCTACTCTGGTGACCATGTTTGGGATATTGGTGACATTGAAAGCTTAGCCCCACTTCTTATAATTGTATAGGGATGATGTGGCATCAATTCACTCGTCATCTATTAATTCTTCAATCATTTCTAAACCCGTTTCCTGTAGCTTGGTACCTTTTCCAATCCATTTGGCAATTATCCTTATTTTCCTACCCGTAAAATAGAAATAATCTTCATGGACCCGCAACATTAGCCATGAGTACAATTTCTTGGTATTTCTAAATTAGGGAAACTCCAAGATCTATATTATGCCCATTTTCTCAAGAAGATTCTTCACCGAGGCATCTAAAACCCTTATTTCATCCACCAGTCATCGGTTAGTATTTCTGTAGAATTCTACCATGACGTCCTTGATACATTTTATAGTGTGGCGGTTAATCTCTGTAACCCTAAACTAAGTAATATTTGTTTTCCATGTCCAACAATGAATCCTTCTAGATATAGCATTTCCACCATCCACTCCTATGTTGGATTTTCAACCTCCTCTGCTACTGGAGCTTTCTATGGTGCCATCACCCATTTTGATTCTTCAAAAGTGTAAAAACCCTAGATGTGAAATGAAAACCCTAGTCACCCTTCCATCACACACATGCACCGCTCCTTAAATCCTACTTCTATGCCTGGGTACCCAACATTGTGATTCATAATGTGACAAGTTTACTTGATCCACAAAATACTCTTTGTCTCTATCTCTTCTTTGCACTTCACAAATTTTTTTCCAAGTTTGTAAGGTAGAAAATGATGTTGAGAATGCCAAATTTAAACCAAGTTTCAAAAATTACCTTCATTAATTGATCCACCTGCCACTGTATACAACATTAATTTCTCTGTAGAATGTTGCATGCCTCATTATCTTGTGCTTCAATGTCTCGCACCTCAAACTTTTTCATCTCAGTCATAATTTTTTGGCACTTCACTACTTATCTGTAACAGATATCCTCTACTTGTGCTTCCTCAAGCTGAATTATTTTATCCAATGTGATCCAACATACATAGTCTCCAATGTTATAGCATCCCTTGAATTATATTGAGCACCCAATGCCTTACGCGTGGTCTTAATTTTTTAGAAATTCTTTGGAAGTTCTCATGAATTTTGAAACCTTTCTCATTTTGTTCCTCTTGTGGTTACCTGTGAGTTTATTTATTTTCCATACCTTCATTATCTTCCCCACACTAATGGTATGTGCAGTCATCTATGCATATAAACAATTTAGATTGTGATCGGGTTCTAGCGCACAAACATGCTTATTACACAAAACACTGAACTAAATTGACAAAGTATAACGACGAAGAAGGAAATACATTGAAATAAAATATAATAAATTAAATCTAATCTAAATGGAAATATTTCCTTATTACAAACACCAAGAAGGATAATTTATAGTAGGGCTTCAGTCTACTCCCATTGAAGTAACCGAGTAACCGTGTTCCATCAAGTGCCTCTAATTAGTAAGTGCCTAATTCAAGTATGTGAGTGATCACATATGGTCCCAACCAATTCACCTTAAGATTACTTGGGTGGTGTAGAAACTTTGAATCACAAAGAAGTACCATCTTCTTGGCCTCAAGATTCTTGTCCTTGATGTGTCTATTATGACATGCCTTCTGTCAAGACTTTTTCTGCTTTTGACCCCAACGTGCTATGGTGTGCCTCTCATCCAGCTATATTAACTTTTCAATTCTTTTTTCCAATTATTTCTCATCAACTAGACCTCCTGCATGTGTAATACACAAAGAAGGTAACATGAATTCCATGGGAAGAAATGCTTTTGCGCCAAACACCAACTAAAAGGGTGTTACCTTATTCAACCTTTTGTAGGTTGCCAATGTACAAAAAAAATTTATCATCCTAATCTTTCCTTCCAACATCACAAATTTTTTTCAAGGTCTGGCTCAATATCTTGTTGAAGGCCTCAACAATCCCATTTTCTTGAGGGTGATAAGGTGTAGTCTTTTGGTGTACAACCATGACTTCATCCAATAATATCCTGATTGTCTCATTCAAGAAGTGTGTGCCCCTATCACTTTTTAGACTCAATGGACATCCATACATAGTAAGAATATTTTCCCATAATAACCTTGTTGTTGTAGCCATTGTATAGTCATTTGTATGTTCTACTTCTACTAACCTAGTAAGATAATATGTATAAGTGATGATGTAGGGTGATCCAGTTTTACGCGTAGCTGGGGAAATATGACCCACAAAGTCTATTGCCCATTGTTAAAATGGTTATGAACTAGTAATAGGCCTCAAAGGAATTTCATCTCTTTGCCCAAGTTTTCCAAGGCACTGATAGTGATCTCACACCTTACAATACTCTTTGAAATCCTTGTATAGGGTCTCCACCATAAACCAGTGAGACGAATCTTGCACGCAGTGACGTCACCTACATAATGTCCACCTGTAATACTACCATGAGCATCTTCCATGATATATTTGTGCTCATGTTCTAGTACACCCCAGAACAATATTTAATCTTGGCCTAGTTTGTAAAAGTCACCACTGATCAACATGAAAGGTGCGAGGAGAATTGTAAGTTATTTCTTTTCCAAGGATTTCATTCCTTCTGGTGTTATACCTATTCATAAAAAGACATAAATATCCTCCAATTCCAAAGGTGTGTGGTTTAACCTATATAACTATGCATCCAACATTGTATCTTCAATTGTATGTGCCTCCTCTCTTGATTGAATTCATGATAAGTGGTCTGGGACATAATTACTTTTACTGAGTTTTAACATGACTGTAAATTCAAATTCTTGGAATAATAACACCCACTGACATATGTGCCCCTATAAAATGGGATTATTTACCAAGCATTTCAATGTCATGTGATATGTATAAAAAAAATTGTTGCTAGCAAGTACTATCTAAACCTTATGCAATGTGTAGATCATCGACAAGGCCTAGTTCTTTGTAGTTGTATAGTTCTGTTCTACAGGAGTTAACTTTCTACTAGAAAAAAAATAGGATGATGTATAATACATTCTCTAGGCTGAGCTAACACTGCACCAATGGCCATGCCAGAGGCGTACACATGTACATGAAAAGGTTGGTTCCATGAGGGAAAGAATAGAATAGGTTTCGTAGTAAGCCTCTCCTTCAATGCCTCAAATGTGCGCTACTGCATTTTTCCCCAATATAATGTCCCTTTTGCTTTTAGTAACTCCTCCAAGGGTATGGTAATTTTAGCATATCCCTTAATAATTTTTTTGTAATACCCTATGTGACCTAAGAATCCACGTACCTCACTCTGACTAGTAGGATCCTCCACGCTTACGATAATTGTAACCTTAGTTGGATTTACTAACAAACCTTCCTTGCAGATGATGTGCCCTAGCATAGCTCCAAAAGGTATAGACAATACACACTTCTTGATATTTAAAGAGATTCTTAATTTTTTGCATCTTTAAAACATTAAGCAAAAGTTGTCACAATGATCCTTGACAATGCCATATACCATCCAGTCATCTAAGTAAACCTATAAGAATTTGTGTAAAAAATCCTAGAATGCTTGAACAACTATGCGCAAAAATACAACAGGCACATTCTTTAGACCAAAGGGCATCACCGTATATGAAAATTTTCCCCATTTAGTCATGAATGGTGTTTTCTCTTTATCTTCTTTAAAAATTCATACCTAATGATACCCAGAGAATCCATATATAAAAGAGTAAATTTCACGTCCTTCAACGCCTTCTATTATTTCCTCAGTGAAAGGTGTAGGAAAAGGATCAATTACACATGTAGCATCCAGCTCCCTGTATTCGACACAAATCCTAATCATGCCATCTTTCTTTATATTTATTAACATGGGGCTAACCCACTATGATTCATCTAGGGGCTTAATTATGCCATATTTCAACATATTGTCAATTTCTTCTTTAACTTTTACATGTAGGTTAGGTTTCATCCTGCAAGGTCTCTTCCTAACTGGGCACGCACCTTTCGTTAGCTTAATCTTCATCTCTCCCAAAGATTCATGCACTCCTTTTAACCCATGATAGCCTCTAGGAAATAAGTTCTAGAAATCACGTATTAACTCATTTACCTTAGCCACTTCAGAATCAAACCAATAATCTCTAATAATTGCCTCCTTAGGTTCATCATCCATGCCAATGTTCACTTGCTTAGTCTTCATAGGTTCATGATAGGTATGTGCCTTTTTATCCACATTTTATAAAACCTCACGCATACCTTTTGAATGATAAATGTTTAAATTTTCTACTTCTTCATCATCCACTATGTAGACAATATTTCCTTTCTCCTTCTCAAGACAAGCATGCAGTTTGAAATCGATCACATCTACCTCATCAAAATGTGCTCCTAGGTCTACCTCACCAAATAAATCCTGAATGATTTCTTCATGCTTTACACTATATCCCATAGTCAAGTGCTCCATAGCTCGTAATGCCTCTTTTACCACAGTTTTAGTGGAGAATTAGTTGAAATTCTGGAGCATTCCTGTAGTCAAGTCTTTCTAGTTTCTAGTGTCTCTATGTGGTTCCGCATAAATATACCAAGTGTGTGCGGAGCCCCACAAAGTGAAATATTTTTTTTTGCACCCATAGTGAAGGTGGTAATGCTTCCTACCCCTATGGTAACGCATAGTGCTAAAATCTTTACCATTGAGAGTAGAATCACTGGAAAAATGGGGGGTCCACTGTGCAAAACAGAGCCCACCCACAATCTAGCGTGGAAAGAGGATGTTGTGCTCTGGAACTATCTTCAAATTGGGGGTCTTGTGAATTTGATAGAAAGAATTCAAGGTTTTGATCAGGATATTTTTATTAAGGTCACACAGGGATGGAAGAATCAGGTTGTTAAATACAACAACATGGAGGTTGAGATCACGGAGGAGCTCATCACCCAGATCACGGGACTTAGTCTTGATCGCACCAAATTATTTAATAAGAAGGTAGATAGAGAGGTGGAGACAAAGAAATTCCTGGATGAAGGGGAAAATCTTGAGTTTGTGACATCCGGCATCAAGTTGGCTTCGATTCCTGAGCCTTTTGCTGAGCTCACCAAGATGATTGTTAGGTATGTAACTCTTGAGGGGAGATTTTTTACTATTACTCAAAAGCATTTGATATTTCTTAACCACTTTCATAGAAATATAACCATCAGCTTCCCTCATTACTTGTTAAACTCGCTGGAGAAATCTGTTTGGGAAGTGTAGAGTCATTCTAGGGTAGTTCCTTTGCATCAAGGGCTAATTCTTCTCATCCATTGTCACTACTCAAACTGTCCCCGCATGAATCCTACTCCACCCTCTTCCTCCATTCCTCCCCCTACTCACACCACCTCCATTCCCCCCTGCTCGAAAGGAATATTGAAACTGCTTCGTCTAACAAGAAAAGAAAGGCCATGAAAACTAAGATCCCTACTTCTTAGAGGGTTCTTAGAAGCCACAAAGACCTCGAGCTTGCTGAGAACCTCCTACACATCAGCCAACTGGTGGAGGAGCCTAAGGAGAAGGATTTGTTGGTCAAAGTGGGCAGGATGGAAAAGGAAATCCAAGAGCTCAAAAGGGTTATTAAAAATATGGAAAAAGCTAAGGGAAAAGGAATACTACAAAATGATGATGAGGAGGGTGTTATTGCTGAAGTGTTCAAGAAGTTACAGTCTTTGGATGGAAGAATGGGAAATGCAAAAATTTGTAATGACTGCATCCTATCTGCTCTTAAAAGTATTTACAATTTCATTGAACAACATGTTCATAGTGTTTGCAGCCTAAGCGAGATTAATGAAGACATTTGGGGCCCCAAAGAGAAAAGGGATATGGAAATTTCTCAGGCAGATCTGAAAGACTCTTCTCAGGCCACAGCCATTTATTTCTTTGTCTCGCTGCAAGTGATCAAAACCAATATTGACAAGGCTATCAAGTAACATGGTGTTGTGATGCTATTTACTGGCTGCGAAGTTGTTGATGACTGACGGATCTAGAGTTGTTTTTTGGCAGAGATATTCTAGGATAGATATCTATTGTTTGCTTTTTGATCTCTTCTGCTATTTTTTGGATCATTTTATGACTGGATCCTTTCTTTTAATATGTTGTTTTATCTGGTTGATGAGCCCTCTGAGGTTGGTTTTTTTTCCCTTCTCTAGGTTGTTTCTCTCACTTCTGATATCTGGCTTTTGAGGCCTTTTGTATACAGGGTATACTCCCTTCAAAACTATTTTCCCTTAATAAAAGAAATACTTCCTACCCCTCTGTTCAGAGTCTCTCAGTGTTGAACGTGGTGCTAAACAGGTTGATTACCATGATATATGCATATTTGAGTAGGTTCATTGCTCTTAAGAAACCAGGTTGTAAGAGAAATTCTTACTTCATTCCATTCTACATATCCTTGTGAACCATCCACCAAAGCGTTGTTGTACCGCACAGGGTATACACTAATATATTTCTTATATCCACTTGATCCTTCAATTGTTCCTCCATGCCATACAGGAATACTGCAGGGTCCCCTTTTCTAGTTTACCGGGGTATATAGTTGTTGCCTATCCTCCTAATACAACGAGGTCTACCTCCTTGTGCAAATGCACTTCTTACTTTGCGCCCAACCATATCATAAGTTCCATGTGCCCAATTTTCACAAGCAATACTTGTAGTATCACTAATAGACTGTGTATCTTCCCACTGGAGGATTCCTTCCTTAGATGGTTCAAGTACTTCCGGATCTTGAATGATGCACACATAAATTTTGTTCATGTCTTCCTCACTCAAAGGCTCAACATAAGGTGCAAATTTCCCATCTGTTAGAGGGATAATAACTTGTTCTTCCTTGTTATCAAAGCTTTTATACCCCTTTTTAAACTGTAGATTAACATTATTTTCATAACACCAAGGGTGCCCAAGTAGAGCTAGGAAGTTATTTACTTCCGCAAGCACAAAAACCTCAAAGTCCACAATGACCTTTGCCCCTTTTATAGTAATGGATGCATCCTTTAAAACCCCTATTGGAGTAGCCTTAGTTCAATTTTACATGAACAATACATTAGAGGATGGCTATAATGGAGGTCTTCCCATATGCATGCATGCATCTAAAGTAAGAAAATTAACTTCCGCACATGTAGCAATCAATATATTGCTCAAAATCCAGACATCCACAATGAAATTTAGAGTGATCTACTTATCATAATCCAAGCTATGAGGGGGTAGATTAGCATGCAGGATATTACAGCCATTATCAATACCTACATGCAGAGTTTTTCCCTTTAAGCAATTTCCTAGTAATGGATTAATAGTCTCATGGCGCAGCATCTTGTATACCTATTTCAAATCATCAACATCTAAGTGGACTATCTCTACTACCTTATTTTATTCCAACTTTCATGATTTTTCCTTTAAACACTGTATTTCACCCTGAAGATTTTTAAGCACCTTCATGGTCTCTTGATAAACCTCCTTCTGATGTTTAGGATCTGGGTATCTTGCATGTAAAACCTCCTCCTTAGTAATGGTATGTTTTTTTTGCAATATTTCTCTAGCATGCCCAGCTTTAGCACTTGTAGTAATATTCACGGGTATTACCTCTGGTTTCGGTGCCAACTTTGACATCCATTGATTTTCCATTGCACTTTTTATTCTAACCATCCTTGCACCCTTTTTATCCTATTTATGCTACTTGTTAAGATGCTCATATAAGTCTAGGAACTCCTCATAGTTATGATTCTTTCCACAAAAAGAACATGTATTATTTTGAGGGCATTCACACCTATAATGGTCAAGAGATCTACACTTATAACATGTTCCATAAGAAAACTCACCTCATCCACCACCACAACCTCAAACCTTGAATCCACCATGATATCCTTGACCTTTGCAATAACCTCCTTCAAAATTCCCTTCATTATGATTATAGCGCCCTTGAGTGTGATCACGATCATAGTACTCACTCTTAATTTTAGAGTTATTTTGTACTCTTGTCTATCATACACCAATATTGATAGCATCATGGATCTGATCAATCAACTTGTAATCCTTGGTATTGTGAGTCATGGACTAGAAAATCTTATAGTAGCAAGATAAGCTCTTCCTTATTGCATGTTGTAATAATGGGCATCGGCTTGCATCATGGTATAAATGAAATATCTTGCAGTATAGCAATAATGAATGCACTGACTTGTAGGGACAACTATCTTTAGTGTGTCCCTCAAATTTAAAATATGTACACCAAATCCCAGTGTATGTCTCATGTGCTAAACTGGCTGATAAATTGTCCAACTACTTTACCACAGCTATAATCTGAGCTTCTAGGAATGGGCCCACTCCATTATCTAAACTTCTAGCTACCTCATTGTGTAACACTACTTTGAGTGCTTCGCGTGGATCCATATATGTCTTATGTGACATTTCCCTCATAAAACGTGTGATCAAGCCTATGAAAAACCATTGTGCATGCTAGATTGCATGGATATCATACGAAAGTTTAGACAAAAGTGTTTTGAAATGGGCATCATATTCTTGAACACTCTTAGTAGTTCCCTACTTAATATACTTGAGTGATGCAACCTATAATTTACCAGTAAAAACCCAGGTGTACTGGCACATCACTCAGCCTAGACCGAGCACTCACCTAAAGCGCACAAAGGTACGAGGCCCCTCTTTAGGGTTTTTGTTGCAGGATGTTAGCATGATGAAGACTTAATGCATTCAATTCCATAATTAATATATCATTCTATAGAGCAAGTCCAGATCTAGATCTAAAGAACAACATGTTTAAATAATATCCATAATGAAATCAATCATGCAAGAACCAATTATACTCACGATTAATACTATGATTCTGCCAATACACCTCATTATATTAAACACAATAAATACATAGAAGCTCATTACAATGGGTAATACCATAAGCTTATGTGCACATTAGATCTAGCAGGATAACTTCATAGTAATTTAGTTCTCACACAATCCTCTTATTCTACATAGATCATTACTTATTTATAAGGGTGGGGAATTTCCCTTCACTGCTTGAATAACTCCAAAAATAGGTCGCATAGCTGAAAATAGCCATGTGCCTTTACAATCATAGCCACACATACAAGTGTGCTAACAATAGACCTCTTCTAGTTAACTGGTAGTAGCAATTCTATTCTTACCTCATACTCATACAAAGTGCTTAGTATCCACTCTTCTAATAATATCCCATACATGTCGTGTAATTTGTTATCCAATTTGTGTACTCTACACATTATCTCCAAAAATATCTCGTACATGTAAAAATGGCTAGGTCCCGAATATTCCCTTGTCTTTCGCATGTGTGTTCTTCCCTATCCTTCCATGCCTCTGACTACGCCCTATTCTCACACATGAACATCTTGTGTGCCTTTTGCTAAGTATCATACTCTCTCCACTCAACATTACTATTGTGTGCAAAATCACAGCACCCCTTGGATGCAAATCAGGCTTCTAGGTTGATCACTCAGGCATCCAGTGTGATTGCACAACATTGAATCCTTTCTCCAGGTGTGGGACCTGTAAAATGAGAAAGGAATCTCCAGAGAAGGTTGGTTCCTGCTCCTAAACTACCTGCCACAAGCTATTCTAGTGCAAGCAAGATAATCTAATCCTAATCTAACCATGCCAAGGAGACAGAGAGAGAGAGAAGGGAAAAACAGCAAAAGCCTACACTAAAACGGTGATACACCAGAGAAGGAGAATGTTGAACCTCTATCAAAACTGCCATGGGACAAAGAGAGGTGAGCAATGGGAAGGATGGATAGATGCATCACAGGCCCAAGGATAGATTTCACACAGAAAATGTCCTAAAACTCCATGAACACAACTCCAGACCTGCAATGAACATTCAAACATGCACAAATACCTGCAATGAAGAGAGGCAAGAAGAGAACAAGCAAAAACGAGCAAGGATGGACAGATGCATCACAAAACACGTTTTGTTGCTCCAGAAGTTTACACAAAACATCATTCCATTAGTAAAAGGAAAAAACACCATTACAGAGCAGGGAGGAGGTTCGAGCTCCATTTTCAACCCTAGAGAAGAAAAGAAGGGAGGGCAGAACAGAAAGAATGAACAACTTGTTATCCCGTATCTAAAATGAGCCAAATCTGGCTTTATACAATGCATGGGTCGAGCCCAGGAGACAGAAAACATAGGAAAACATGTAAGCAGCCCAACCATTGACCAAAACACATTCTTCATTAAAATCGGTGGTTGAGACATCACTTCTGGCCATGCTGAAGAAGAATGCGACCCATGTGCATTAAAACTGGTTGTTGAAACGTCACTTCTGGCCATTATCACACGTCAGATCCGTTTCTCAATATTCTCTCTCTAGAATGCACCAAAATTTGATATTGATCCAAGAATCATGTAAATAATTTCATAAGATAATTTCATAAGCTTTCCGTTGATATAAAGAATGTGCAAATCTGAGGTCTGGATCGAAAGTTATGGAGGTCTAAAGTTTTAGGGCACAAAACAGGCGAAAACGTGTTTTGAAATATTTCCCGCGCTCTGCCACCTGGATGACACGTGGCACACATTGATTGGTCACGTGATTCTCTCTCCTCTACCTTTCGACGGGATTTCTTTTGAAATTTCCTTATGGGCCCCTTAAACTTGGACACGTGGCGCTATTTCATTGGCTCGGGTCAGTGCTCGAAACTTTTCCCTTTGACTTTTGGACTGCCTCCCTTACGACACGTGTCGTGATCTGGTTGGTTCTCGGCCCTTTCGGCTCTTTCACGTCCACCGCGTCCATTTGTCCCAAATGTCCCAGTTTTCCTTGTGCTGAAGTTTCTTGTTTTGGCTGAACCGGCCGGTTCGCGTCCATTTGTCCCAAATGTCCCACTTTGTTTTGGACTGAAGCTCCTCATTTCGGCCGATCCGGCTGGTTCGAGTCTTTTTGTCCCAGATGTCCCAAATGCTTCGGATTACCTTGACCTTTTTCACCCAGTTCAGCTGGTTCACGTACTCACGGCCCAAATGTCCCATTTGCTTTCGGACCATTTGTTCCCATTTCGGCCGAACCGGCCGGTTCGGGTCCTTCGTGTACTCTTGTCCCGAACTGTCCCTCTCAACAGTTAGTCCATTTTCTTTTCCTCTTTTGGCCGGATCGGCTTCTCGCGCCCACCGCGTACTTCTGGCATGATTTTCCCAAATGCTTAGCAGGCCACCTGGAGGCTTTTCGGCCGATCCGCGTCTTTCTGTCCCACACGTCCCTATTATCCCAAGGACTAGGACTTAGTCGATTTTCACAATTTTTCCTGGATCAACCTACTTTCCTGGGACTTGAATATTATGATGCATGTTATCAAAATTACCCTGGGGGGGGAGAATTTTGGATAATAGTTTTGGCGACTCAGCGGGGTCATCTGCCTGCTAGATGAAAAGACTAGTTTCCTGAAGCAATCCATTGGGCATGGAGTCATAAGCAAGCCTAAAAATTGATCTAAACTTTGAAAACTTCCCTCTGAGCCACTTGGAAACCCACCAGACATGGAGTTCTTCTCACTAAAAACCACTGAAAAGAACTGTGCAAGAGCAAAACCAGCAACACCAAAAACTATGTACAAAACTGAAAAGCATACATGCCCCAAATGGAACATGCAGAGTGTGTACAAGCACGTCTTCTGCTGAAAGCAAACCTAGCTACTCTACTCTAATTGGAAGCAAAGGAAAGCTAAACAAACCCTGCAACTGGTTGTGAGAAATAGCTTCCTTTCTTCAAAATTGGCAGCCATGCAATTGATTTGGCACTGATCATGGCTGTTTGGATGGATGGAAAATCAACAAGAAGCTGGTCTTCTATCCATATCATCAAGGTATCAACTGAAAAATCTAATACCTCTTTTAGTTGTTCTGCATTTGGATTGAAAAGGTATGGCAGCTGATCCTTGGTACTTTGTAGCTCATCCTCATGCCCAGAAGTGAGCATGACCGGTTGTGGCTTCTCCTTTGGCTCCAATGAAGCCAAATACCTGATTGGGCAAGGTATGGTCCTTTGAGTATGCCCATTGCTGTGATTTTCAACTCAAAGAATGGAGTCTTCTTGTAGACCCTCTGAGGTGGATGATGTGGAAGAAATGGTGGAATTCTTCTGTTCTTTCTCTTCCTCCAATGAAGAATAGGGAAGATTAGAATCTTCCAATCTTGATTCTAAAGAGCTGCTATAAGATGCAGGTTGGTGCAAATGAAAGCTCTCCTTCATGGCAGTAGGCTCTTGTGTTTGGAATGTGGATGATGAAAGAGAGAATGGTGAAAACTCAACTGGATCTTCTCCATCAAAACAGTCCTCCAAATCTGACAGGTAAATTGCCTCATTGCTGTCCTGCTGCTCATGTTCAACTTCCTCCATGGTGCCTTCTTGATCTGTAACTTGACCACCATGGTTTCCTTCACTCTCCAATATTGAGTTTGAGAGATCAAAATTTTCTTCAGTACTATAACTTGAGAGAGATGGAGTAGAAAGAAGAACTGAAGGTTCTCCTGTAGCCTACTTTTTGCTCAAAGCCCTTGGATCTGCACTTTTTTCCCCCACAACCGGGATGTGCTCCTCTTCTTTTGGATTTGGAGCAGCTTTTCCTTTCTCCAATGTTTGAAGTCAATCCTGCTCTTGATTGAACTTTTCCTCGAGCATGAAGTTTGTCAAGTCAAACTCTTCAATCTGCTGCTCTAGAGGACAAGTTGGGGCTGCAAGATCTTCTTCTTCAACAAAAACAGTCCTCACCACCATTTGTTCAACCTTAGCCTCTTCTGTAGGTTTAACCATCAAGGGGATATTTGTCATCCCAAACTTGGCAGCCCAAACCTTCAAGCTATCTGTCATTTCTTTTCTTTTTGGCTCTTCCTTTTGTTGTCCTTGATGACTGATTTTTTCAATTTCTTCTTCCCCACATGGAATTGGGGATGCAAGAGGAAGGATAGGTTGAAACTCAACTGATTTGACAGTTTTTTGCGGTGGTGGAGGAGATGAAACCTCTTGTTTCTTTGGAGGAGGGGGTGTTTCTGTTAGCTCTTGTGAAGGGGATGACTGTCTAGAAGGAAAAAGGAAAGAAGAATTAAGATGGGGTGGAAGACTGAGAGGTGGAGAAATGGATTCAACACTTGGGACAGCAGATGGAGGGTTTGAAACTTGACACTACTGAAATGAAACAGATTGGGAAAGAGGAAAAGAAAAGGTATGAGATGATGTGCTTACCCGTTGACAAGGTTGTTGAATACTTCTCTCATACAACTCTATTTCTTCAATCCACTTAGCAAGAAAATGCAGCATTGCAATCATGAAGTCAAGCTTCTCCTGAGGGTTGTAATGCCTTGGAAAAGGTCCCACCCATGGACAGGGTGCTCCACAACCGATTCCAAAAGCTTTCATTTGTGCTTGAGCCCTGAACTGCACCATCCCCACCTCCATCTTTTGGATTTTCTCCAACAGACCAGCATCTTGGATCTGATGGTCTTCATTGTCTGCATACTCTTGCTCTTGGAAAGCTCCATAGCCAAACTGACTTTGGCACTGCTGTTCATATGAGTATGCATGCTGATCTGGAGGATTTGTAAAACATGTTGGAGGTGTGATATACTGTTGTTGTTGATGTGAATTCCATGATGGAAATGAAGTCATGATTGCACAACTTCATGGAATGGAAAAGAATGAAAGGGATGGAAAGAAAGATGGATGAAAATGGATGGAAACGGGTCTGCAAGCTCAGAGAAATGGGTTGTTGATCAGATGGAGTCGCCATATGTGTTTGCAAGTGCCTCCAAAGGCTGAAATCTTCACAGGAACACACCAACCTGCAAAAGATGAAGTGGAAGACCTCTCAGGTCCCACCAGGCATGCCAAAACTGTTGTGTGCAAAATCACAGCACCCCTTGGATGCAGATCAAGCTTCTAGGTTGATCACTCAGGCATCCAGTGTGATTGCACAACATTGAATCCTTTCTCCAGGTGTGGGACCTGTAAAATGAGAAAGGAATCTCCAGAGAAGGCTGGTTCCTGCTCCTAAACTACCTGCCACAAGCTATTCCAGTGCAGGAAAGCTAATCTAATCCTAATCTAACCATGCCAAGGAGACAGAGAGAGAGAGAGAGAAGGGAAAAACAACAAAAGCCTACACTAAAACGGTGATACACTAGAGAGGGAGAATGTTGAACCTCTATCAAAACTGCCATGGGACAAAGAGAGGTGAGCAATAGGAAGGATAGACAGATGCATCACAGACCCAAGGATAGATTTCACACAGAAAATGTCCCAAAACTCCATGAACACAGCTCCAGACCTGCAATGAACATTCAAACATGCACAAATACCTACAATGAAGAGAGGCAAGAAGAGAACAAGCAAAAACGAGCAAGGATGGACATATGCATCACAAAACACGTTTTGTTGCTCCAGAAGTTTGCACAGAACATCATTCCATTAGTAAAAGGTAAAAACACCATTACAAAGTAGGGAGGAGGTTTGAGCTCCATTTTCAACCCTAGAGAAGAAAAGAAGGGAGGGCAGAACAGAAAGAATGAACAACTTGTTATCCCGTATCTAAAATGAGCCAAATCTGGCTTTATACAATGCATGGGTCGAGCCCAGGAGACAGAAAACATAGGAAAACATGTAAGCAGCCCAACCATTGACCAAAACGCATTCTTCATTAAAATCAGTGGTTGAGACATCACTTCTAGCCATGCTGAAGAAGAATGCAACCCATGTGCATTAAAACTGGTTGTTGAAACGTCGCTTCTGGCCATTATCACGTGTCAGAGCTGTTTCTCAATTTTTTCTCTCCAGACTACACCAAAATTTGAGATTGATCCTAGAATCATGTAGAGAATTTCATAAGATTTCCGTTGATATAAAGAACGTGCAAATCCGAGCTCTGGATCGAAAGTTATGGAGGTCTGAAGTTTTAGGGCACAAAACAGGCGAAAACGTGTTTTGAAATCTTTCCCGCACTCTGCCACCTAGATGACACGTGGCATGCATTGATTGGTCACGTGATTCTCTCTCCTCTACCTTTTGGTGGGCTTTCTTTTGAAATTTCCTTGTGGGCCCCTTAAACTTGGACACATGGTGCTATTTCATTGGTTCGGGTCAGTGCTCGAAACTTCGCCCTTTGACTTTTGGACTGCCTCCCTTGCGAATCGTGTCATGATCTGGTTGGTTCTTGGCCCTTTCGGCTCTTTCGCGTCCATCGCGTCCATTTGTCCCAAATGTCCTAGTTTTCCTTGTGCTGAAGTTTCTTGTTTCGGCCGAACCGGCCAGTTCGCATCCATTTGTCCCAAATGTCCCACTTTGTTCCGGACTGAAGCTCCTCATTTCGGCCGATCCAGCCGGTTCGGGTCTTTTTGTCCCAGATGTCCCAAATGCTTCGGACTTCCTTGACCTTTTTCACCTGGCTTGGCTGGTTCACGTACTTGCGGCCCAAATGTCCCATTTGCTTTCGGACCATTTGTTCCCATTTCGGCCGAACCAGCCGGTTCGGGCCCTTCGCATACTCTTGTCCCGAACTGTCCCTCTCAGCAGTTAGTCAATTTTCTTTTCCTCTTTCGGCCGGATTGGCTTCTCGCGCCCGCCGCATACTTCTGGCCCGATTGTCCCAAATTCTTAGCGGGCCGCCTGGAGGCTTTTCGGCCGATCCGCCTCTTTCTGTCCCACACGTCCCTACTGTCCCAAGGACTAGGACTTAGTCGATTTTCACAATTTTTCCTGGATCAACCTACTTGCCTAGGACTTGAATATTCTGATGCATGTTATCAAAATTACCCTAGGGGGGTGAATTTTGGATAACAATTACCCCACACTTAAATGCATTTTTGCCCCAAAAATGGTGGTCTTTTGATATGAAATGAATAAAGAATAAGAAATGGATGAATGTAAAGAATTACTATAAAAATAATAATTATTTACTCTGCAACATCCTCTGCTTCAACTGGAAGAATTATTTCTTGATATTCTTTTTTTTTTTTTGCCTCTAATGTTTTCCACTCACTCAGCATGGCTTCTGCCTTTTCTGTAATATTTAATGCAATAGACTCTAATTCATCCTAGGAAATTTCTACCTTTTCATTCTATAATACTAACATAGTTTTAGACATTACAGACATTCTCCCTTCATGAAGATCCATCTTCTATGTGATAAGTTTCCCAAGTTCATCCAGCTTATTCTTATGGGGCTCCTAGGCTGCTGCAATGGCCTCACACTTTTGCTTTACCAATGCCAATCTCTCCATGTGCCCCAATGTTTCATCCTTCATTTACTTCATGACCTCATTGTCCTCTAACATGGTCCTTATTCTTATGACTGCCTCCAGAGCTGTAAAAATATTCAACACTTGATCTTCTTTCTTCACCTCCTCCCATAAGGTTTAAATCAATGCCTCGTATGATGAAATCTTTCACACTACTACAACCTTTTCTCGTTCTACTTCCTGCTTAGGATCTTTTGGTGGTGGCATATGAACTAGTCCCTCCTCAAGAACCAAATTGAATAAGGAACACACATAGTGCATAGCTGAAGGGAACTGTTTTGGTACATTGGGCTCTAATTCTGGTCTTGCTTAGAGGACATGGTCTTTGATCTCCTCTGCCATGTTGATAAGGACTCCATTCTTCTTCTACTCCAAGTCCTTCTCTCCTTTCAAGTGCTAGATCTCTACATATTTTTCCTTGATCTCTTCTCTTAGCACTTTGATAGTGGTATATTTGTCTATGTTCCTCCTTGCCACCTTTGTAGATACTTTTACCAAGGCATTATTTACCTATTCATCAGACATAATAGTGGGTTTTACGGTTATATCTCTTACTCGAGGTGAATTCTTCAACCTTCTTGACACATAGGATTATTTGCATACGTCAAAGTATGGCTCATCCATGTGTGTGTGCATAGACCAAGATAGTTTCTTCCTTGTGTGCATGGTGGCCATGTCCTCATCCATCAACTCCCATCCATATAAATCCTTATGGATCATCGTGCTTTGAAAATGGGTTCAAAAAATTTTACTTTTATTCTCAGCATATCCCAATTTCATAAAAATAAACTCTCCACTTATTCTTTTAGTTCTTGGCCCCTTAGGAACTAGCACACCAAGATTTGGAACTGGATCCTAAGTGTCCTAAGAAGTATCTTGTCTTGTCTCTCCTTCCTTTACCCCTTCTCCTTCATTCCTTACATCTTCATCTTTCATTTATTCATCCCTCAGCTCTTCCATGTCCTCTGGTTATGTAGGATATTTGGGCACACTCTCTTCAGACTCCTCTGCCTCCTCATTCAGTTTCAACTTTTTCCTTCTCTTCTCAGTTGTCTTCTTCTGTGGAGAGAGTCACAGTGATCTCTGTACTGATTAGGGAGTAACACCCTAAGTTCTTGTCCATATGAAAACCCTCTTAAAGTGGCATTCTTTAGGGTCTAGTCCTAACTCCAATTATTCATCCCCTTCTTCTTGTTCCTAGGGTGGAGTACTTGTGTGCTTAGATTCTACCTTGTTCAAGGGTTTCCTTAATCCTCTATGCACCAAGCCACCACTGTCTTCACGCTCTTCCTCCTCATCATCTAATTTTATAGGTTTAATGGGCTTCGAAGATGGTACATTATCCATTGTATGCTTTCCCTTAGGCGGCCCTATGAGTGTGAACTCATTCTCCACTTATTTTTTACCCTCCAACTTAGGCTTGAGCCGAAGGTAGATAAGCACGACCCCATTGTCTCCAATCACAAAAATCATAGAATTCATGCTTATCTCATCTAAAATTAGCCTCTCTAGGTAGGAAATCTATCATGGATATACATAAGTCTTACGAAGTGTGTGGTAGTCGCAGTCTACCTTATCTACAAAAAAATTTAGGCATCGTGCATTGTTGAACCGATGGACTAATGCCAATAAGTAGTGCACTGTGAAGGAGTATGGAAGCTTACACTAGGGGCTTCAAGTCCCGTCCTTCATCGCAAATCATGTGATACATAAGTGTTGATATACCGTGAACTAGACTTCCTTACCCACCACCAAAGGTAACTCCTTGGGAATGCAACACTCCTCTTCAAATGTCATGCGGAGCTTTTCATACCACATCTCTTCCCTCTACTTGAATGACCCACTTATTGAACCTTCACACAAGTACTTATAAAATATTTCTACAAGGGACTTATTCTACATGGGGTGGTCCTAGATCTTGTTCTTTGGCCCATCGGGCACTCCGATTAACAAAAATACCCAGGATAATAGGACAGCACCGAAACTGATTCTCTCACTTGTGTGTGCTTCCTCAATCATAGTTTCCGTAATTTACCCTGAAATGTTGTAAACTATTCCCTATGAAATTATTGTTACAATCTGTAGCCATATTGTGTTCACCTGGGACCATATCTCTTGATCATTCAATTTGGTGAATAGGTATCATTCGGTTTGTTGATATCCATTCTGTAAGGACCTTTTGTGTACCCACACTCCTTCCGCATCTCTAAGATGGTTTCTTTATCTGTCAAGTGATTGTTCAGGTCCACTCTTGTGCACCTCAATCCTATTATAGTTGAAATCAGAGTGGTTTTAATCCTTACCTTGCGTTATGGTGAAGTAGAAAAAATCCTCATTTACCCTGCTCATCAACCACTAGTACAAAGGTTAATACTTTCCAAAATATGGAAGCTCATACAACTAGTAAACTCCAATCTACTTTATTAGCTTCTCTCCAGCATCATCATACACTCTTATGTCCTCTTCTATGCACTTGTTTGTCTTCGTATTCAATAGCACATCCAACTCCTTTTTTAATCTAGTGTGCGGTGATTGTAGTCACTGATCTTTCACATTCAGACGTGAGAATCCCATTCTTGTCCTAATATAACACCCTCTAGATATTGCATCTCTAAAAAATTGCTCTTAGGATCAATTTCAACCTCTGCTTCCACTTTCTTCTTCTCTTTTTCTCCTTTGGAAGGTTATTTCTTTGGTGTTATATATAAATCGTAACTTTCTATCCTCAGATGCTCACCTTATTTCTTCTACAAAGTGAAAACTTATACCTTAGCTTGAATCTGCATGCCCTAGTTGAAATCATGTGCCCTAGCTCTTTCAAATTCTCTACTTTGCTAAAACCCTTCATCACGTGGATGTAAGCTTCTCCTATGCAAAAATTTACTCCTCACATCTGGTTAGACACTCATCCCACCTCAATACTCTTTGCTCAGGTCAGTCACACTTAGCTCCTTCAAATTTTTGCAATTTACAATAGTAAAAATGAACTCGTATCCCATCTTTATATAGATTTTAAAAAATTTGGTGCATTTATTTCTCCTTGACCTACCAAAAATCCTCATTAATTGACCCTTTTCACATTTTTCCACGTGGTACATCTTTGTGCCTCAGCTATAACCTTTTAGCGCACCTTCCTAACTTTTAGCTACAAGCTTCTCTTCAACGTGCTTCCATCCACTTGAGTACCTCATCACTGTACCTTCTCCTGGTAGTCTCCATGGCTGCCACTTATCTTGTGTTATATTGTTCTTTCATTTATCTCCATCTATGGTCCTCATTTGGAAGCAATCTTTTGTTCACCAACTCTTCAAACTTGAATAGCACTTGTAGTAAGTCATTCTTTTATGTGTACCCATTTCTCAATAACCACCCTACACAAATGGTATGTATAGTCCTTTGTGCATGAAAATAATGCAAATGGTAATTAGATTCTGGCGCATAAAGGTGCTTATTTCACAAAACACTAACTAAATTGACAAATATTAGCGACAAAGAAGGAAATACATTAAGGGAATACATAATTAAAAATCTAATCTAAATGGTAATATTGCCTTATTACAACACCAAGAAGACTTATTTATAATAGGAATTCAGTCTGCTCCCATTAAAGTAACTGGGTAACCGTATTCCATCAAGCGTTTCTAATTAATAAGCTCATATTTCAAGTATGTGAGTGATAACATATGATCCTAAAAAATGTACTTTGAGTTTTCCTGCATGACATAGAAACTTAGAATCATAGAGAAGCACCATATGTCCTATCTCAAGCTTATTATTCCTAATGTGCCTATCATGCCATGCTTTATGCCTAGCTTTTTCTTTCTTCTGACTCCATCATGTTATTTCTCGTCACTCATACAACTTAATCAAATTTTCAATTCATTCTTCTAATGCTTTCTCATCAGCTAGACCTCTAGCATGCACAATACACAAAGAAGGTAACATGAATTCCATAGGAAGAACTGCTTCTATGCCAAACACTAATTGAAAATGTGTGGCCTTGTTAACCACTTTCTCATTGTTATATATGCCCAAATCACTGTAGAAACTTTATCATCCGAATCCTTTCTTCTAACATCAAATATTTTTATCAATGTCTTGATCAAAATCTAGTTGAAAGCCTCAACAATTCCATTTTCCTGAGGATGATATGGTGTAGTATTATGGTGTGTAATCATGAATTCATCTACTAAAATTTTGATTGTCTCATTCATAAAATGTATGCCCCTATCACTGGTCAAATTCAAAGGGCATCCATACCTTGTAATAATATTTTCCCATAGAAACATGGTTGTTGTAGCCATTGTAAAATAATTTATAGGCACTGATTCTACCCATCTTGTTAGATAGTCTATGTAAGTAATGATATGTCATGATTCGGTCGTACACGTGGCTGGTGAAATAGGACCAAAAAAATATATAGCACATTTCTCAAATGGTTCTGCACTAGTTGTAGACACCAAAATTCGGTCACATTCTCCTAGGTCCCTCATCAAATAAACACCTTGAACACATTTACCTAACCATGGCCCCCTTCACCCCACTCTAATATTAATTTAATTAAATTAATTCATTATCCTCCCAAAATTTGTTATTTAAATATCTTAATTGGATAATACCCACACATACACCTCACCTATCCATCTCACTTAGCCACCTTACCCTAAGACATATTCTTAGTAAGTTACCATAACTAACTAAGAACTACCCAAACCCTAAAAATCAAAGCCTACATTCCCTCTAACCACATTCCCACACATTAGAAGGAAGCTTCCATTCTATTCCGTGGAGCAAAAATAGGTGAGATCCAAGAAAATCAGAACAATCTGCCTAGTTTAGAAAACCTAGGAAATTTCATCCTAACCTACGTCGGTTACCATAAACCACCATCGGTCAACCTGAAACCACCATCAGTTACCATTTAATCCCTAAAACAACCTTACTTCTAGGTGGGCTCATTGCTTAGAGGTTGATACATCTTCTGAGAATAAGTTACAAAACCAAAGCTGCATGCAAGTAGAACCAGCATCCCTCCACGCATTAGAGCATCCAAAGCCAACACTTGAAGTAACCATAGAGCCATTTACCTTCACGGGAGCATCCAGGGAAGAGCCAACACCACACATAGTTCCTTCTATTTGATCACCTACCATTGCCAACCAGAAATCAAGCTCGTACAAACAATAATTTTTTTTAACCTGCACTGGTTCATTATCACTTTAGTATATCCTTTCACTTATGTTGTTAGTTTTTGTTCTCATTTCCATTCCCCACCATTTTATCTCCATGCAAACTTGACCATCTCTTTACCCATACCCTTGAACTACTCATATATGGACTTTCATCATTCCTGTGCATACCTAAGACCCACACGAACCTTGTCATTTCCCTTCCCTTTTCATCTAGCCTCAGATCTATCTCCTTGCCAAGTTTTAATTAAGTTTCCTATACCCCGACCATACCATCGCCAGTTACCCACAACCACTACTGGTTAACCTAAACCGACACCAGCCATATCAGACTGACATTGGTCTCTTTGTTTTTTACTAGAAACCAAGAACAAAGCCTAAAACCTCCACCAAATACCCAAAATAGTCCAAAACCTCACCTTGATAGTGATCTTGACCTTCAGATTCAATCATAGCTTAGATTTTTGTGAATGAATTTACTTATTTTAGATGAATGAGATACCTATATCATTTTAACTACAGTAGGATTTCATTTATTGTTAGCATTAAGTTGTTTTAAACAGTGGATTGACAGCAGTCTATGAAGTATCACACTTCCTGGATCTAGCACATACTAGGTAGTCCACTGCATATACTGTTTAACTATTATTTGGTGGTCTTTTTTTCCATTTCAAGTAGTTCCTCCAAGCAAAAAGGAAGCTCTCACAATCAACTATGGATCTAGAAGTCATATGTGCGCAACAACCTACAACCACCATTTCAATAGGTATTCCTCCTAGCCCTTTACCCTTATATGTTTCGTCAACATTCAAAGAAATGATCTAGAATCAGGTGAAACATTTTGGCACACCCGGTGGGACCCATTCAGGGTTCTTTACATTCTTTAGGTTTCTAGGTGAAAAGGTTGTATGTTTTTTTCCTTTCTAAACATTTCTTACATTAAATGTTCTTCCTTGGAACCTTCTCTTCTTCTATTTTCTAAGAGAAATCATATTTTGGTGCTTAAAAAAGAACACTTCTTCCCTTTCATTAATATTTCATTAGTGAAAGAGCATCCCTTCTCCTGTTCATCTTTTTGTCATCGAATGCAACACTTTAATTTGGGTTTTAAACTCGTTTCATTTCATTTTGCTTCTCTACAATAGCTCACATTAATTGAGGGTAACCTATATGCTGGAAGTCATGCAAAACTGATGGTTGACAAACAAATCAAAGAAAAGCACTTCCTTTCTTTTTCTCTCTCTGAGTCTTACCCAAACATCAAAAATTTAAAATATATACACATTCTTAAACAACATCTCACCTAGAAGAAGTTGTAGGTTATCACATGGTCACGACACAGTGGTCACCCCACTAGTTATCTCTATCCAATACCCCATCACAGGATGACCCACCCCCACCATAAAATACCTAAAACCTCTTCTTGTAGATCTCCTTCTTCGTAGGAAGCCATCCTCACCAAAAATTCTATTCTAAAGTTCATGAGTCATTCCTTAAACAACATAAGCTAAACAAACATAATAGAAAAATCACTCTTAGGATCATATTTTTCTTAGTGTTTCTGCTTGGCTTGTGTTTTGAGGTGAGAGGTCACATTCTTCAATTTTATTATTTCCTCTTACACACTCCTCATCATAGTTGGTGTATTCCAGCTTCATCTGAGTGTGCCTAAACCTTATTCTCATCATTCTCAAAATTTTGGGTTTGATTCCACATTTAATTTTAACTCACAACCACATTTTCTTCATCTCTATTTCAATTTCATAGTGATCGGTGTTGATCCAATGACCATCATCAGTTACCTTCTGACTGCCATCAGTTTCACTCAAGTGGTGTCAGTTCATTGTTCTTTTGGTTAACCTACCCAAAAGGAAACCTATTCACCTTCTTTGATTGTTCAGATTCTGTGTCACTCTTATCATATTTACTGACCTGGTAATTCCATCAGCTTCTTGCATACTTGGCAAAGTATTGGCCTTTTCCTTGTTTTGACAAATTTTCCATTCTCTATAGTGACCGACAACAATTAACTGTGACTAACGTCGGTTTACCCTAACCAGCACCAGTTAGCTTGTGTAATTTTCCATCTGACATTTTAACCCGAATTCACCCACCACCGCCTATTTATCCCATCTCTGCTATATTTCTGTGTCATTTACAGGAAGCAGTCTTGCCTCATTAGTACTTGTTCACATAGTGCTGACCCGAAGCTAAGAAAATGCCCTCATATTCCATGCCACTCATCAACCACTCCTCCCTACTCCTTCACCACCTTCTATTTCATCACCCATGGATCTTACCCAACCTATCACTGTTGTCATAGGAGATAAGGAGTTCACACAACTCCTTGACCAGAACCCTACCGCCTTGCAGTTTTATCTTTCCCACTCATCCACTCGAGATGCCTTGGGTCAGTTGATATACAACATGCCCGTATCTATCCCCCTGACACTCACTCCTACTTCTACCCCAGCCTCTACTAGCTCTGCACTACCTATATCTACATTGCCCCCAGTCGTTTCTCAGTTCGGCCCCATACCTGTTATAACCACCGCGTCTACCACATTTGTTATACCCGCCACATCCAATATACCTTCGCCAATCACCCAGAACATAACCTCATCCGCACCTATTATTTCATATATATCTGTAGCTACACAACCACCCCCGATGTCGGTGACCACTACCATTTCCAAAACATTATCCTTTGTATCCCATAGTCCTTAGCCCCCATTACCACTAGGGTCACCATGACCCTTCCACCTCCATATACGTACTATCAGCATCCTCTCGTTTCATCTATCATTCATTTTGGGTACATACCCCCTATTTCATTCCCTCCTTCTCAATCTACCTATATGGAAGTGCCATATACTGGAATGCCACCCTCGTCATATGCCCAACACCAACCCTCTTTCACTACAGGAGTCACCTAACCATCACAAGCTACCAACGACCTAATCAAGTTAATGATGGACAAGATGCAGGAATTGGAAGCATCGGTTTCTAGCTTGTGTAACACTCTCACCTATGATGATATTTTTAATGAGCCTATCCACCCATCCATTCCTATCCGCCCATATCCCATGCATTGGGAAATGCCTAAATTTAACCACTTCAATAGTAAAGATGACCCACAACAACATTTACGGTCTTTCAAACATGGGTGTTATTTGATCACCCACGATGATGCTCTGCTTCTGAGGACCTTTCCCATGTCTCTAACTAGGCCTGCATTAGATTGGTATAGTGGGTTACCTAGACACTCTATCTTCTCATTTAATCAGGTAGCCCAAGCCTTTTTGGATCACTTCTCCATTAACGTTATTAATAAGGTTACCATGACTGACCTCTACTCTATGCGTCAGTATGAAAATGAATCTATCACATATTTTGTTTCTCATTTGCGTAGCCTGATCAATCAACTCACATTCCAACTACCACAATTTGAACTCATAGAGCTCTTCATGTGGGCTTGTACTAGACATATTTTTCCAACCCTTCAGGTCCAGACTTTCCAAACCTTCGATGAGGCATTCACCATGGCAAAAAAGTTAGAGATTTGGGCCATCAAAGAGAAGAACATCCAACTACACAATAAGAATTTGGCCTTCAAATCAAATGATGCCTCTTCTAATTCAAAACCAAAAAACAATTATTCAAAAGCTAAGGGAACCACTAACGCAGTAGTACTCAATGTTGGCCTAGCCCATCCGTCAAATCAGGCTAGCCCCTCATCAAATCTCTCACTCGTTCAGAATTTTCAATTCAGATGGGAATAACAGAAATATACCCCAATTAGAGAACCTTATTCTTCTATTTTAGAAAAGCTCATTAAAGTTGGGGCCATCACCCTTCCTCCCATAAAACCACATACTGGTTTTGATCCTTCTCACCCCATACCTACATGGTATAAGGATCACAACTTCTGTAACTATCATTAAGTAAAGGGTCATAGTGATGGCAATTGCATCACTCTCAAAAACATTGTCCAAGAAATGCTCGAGAAAGGTGAGTTAACCGTGGATAATCCTAATGCACTTTCCAATCAAAACCTACACATCTTCAAGAAACCCTTTCCTAATCATGCCACTTCTTCTGATCAAACTGGAGAGACCTCAACTCATGATAGCCATACCCACAAGGTCCATGCTATTTTTAGTGATGCACCCGTTTCTTCCTAATTACTTCATATTCCTTCTATAGAGGAAATTATAGCCTAAAGTCCTCCACCTACACTTGAACCCACCTCACCTATTCCTCCACCCACAGAGGAACACCCTTCACCTCCTTCCTCACCTGTGGAGGAGCCTTCTATTAACATCGAGACTATTTCATCTTTGGCTTCTCCACCTAGAGATATGTCACCCACAGTACCTCTCTAGCCCATAGAGAAGCACCCATCATCTCCTCCACCCACAGAAGAGTACCCACCATATCCTCCACCCACATAGGAGCACCCGTCATCTCCTCCACCTGTCAAAGACCCAATAGAAATTCCTTTGCCTCTAGGTGACCATTCTCCATCAACTACCCAAGATCATGCGGATTTAGTTTTTGATCTCTTACCCACAGAATCCAAAGTTAGAAAATTCCCCGTCTCTAAGACACATGTTATGGGAATTTTCATTAGATCCTTATCAACCTCACCTACAATAGTGTCATTTTCATTCCTACCCAATCACCTAAATTATTTGGCTACGTCTTCTACTTCCTATCTCAACACAAATGCAAATGTCACTTGCTAACACTTCCACTATCTACCCAAAAGTATTTCAACTAATTGAACCAAACACAACCTCAACTACCAAAAATTCCACCATGATACCCCTCATGACTCAACTTACACCTCTACCCATAGCCCAAAATGCATCTAACTCCCAACCCACACCTACATCATCTTCCTTGCCTAAACCTATTACTGCCTTAGGGGTCATCCCAACCGCCAACCTTACTCATCCACCCATCAAATTAGATTTAGCTACATCCTCAAAATCCAATACCAAACCTACTCCAACAATCAAAGAGAAGAACCCATTGCATAAATCTCATACTCCAACCTCACCGATCACACTTTCATCACCTTCACCCTTTTCGTCCATCTTAGGTTCTCACCCTTCCAGCACAGTTAAGAAACCTACACCTGCAAATAAACTAAAAACACAAGAGCCCATTCCCCCATCGCAAACCTAAAACATACCCAAGCACCCACCACAACTTCTACCCACATTTGCAACATCTTTACCACCTATACCTATAATACCATTGATCACTCCTTCACTACCCATGACGCTTCAGTCTCTTTCCCTCACACCTCCGGCATGACCTACACCATCTACCTTTACAAAACCTCCATTATCCCCATGGGTAACTCACCCTCTTCCACCATCCACTTTTCCCTCTAGATCGTGTGAGCCCATATCACCTTTACCTAATAAGGTGTAACCTAAAGACAAAAATACACTACCCTCCACTAAGCTAGTCAAACCAACCACACATTCTCTTGTCAGTTCATCTACCATACCCATGCCCAATCAAACAAAACCAACACCCAAGACCACACTAGCACCTAAAACCATAGCTCAGCCCACTCTTCCTCATGCAAAGACCCTTCCTCTACAATCAGCTACACCTAAACCCAAACCCAGTTTCACTTCTCATTGTGATCCAATGCCAAAATCTTAACCAACCTCCTTGAAATTTTTGTCATCACACTACCACCGCTTAGACCTTAGGAACCTCTCAAACCCAAACCAAAATGGTTTGACGACACCAAAATCTGTGCCTACCATCGTGTGTCAGGGCACGATATGGAGAACTGCAAGGCTTTGAAAACCGTTCTTATCTAGTTATGTCCTCCTGAAGAAAAATTTGACGATGATGATCTTCTCGATAAGGACCCAGTTTCACCATCACCCATTCCCATAGTGCTTCCCTCATTACCTACTCAATAACCAATAACTCCACCTCCACAAATCTTAAAGCCACCCCCAAGATTCAAAATTAACATGGTTCACATCAGAGAACTCACCAAACCTCCACCCAAATGCCGGTGTACTCAACTCATTTCACAAGGTTCTTTCCCACCTCTGGGCTTCTACCCTTCATGTCACTATACCTTTCATGGCTCGCCTACCTTTCCTACCTCTCCACCTTATATCGACATGATCCACGTTGCTACCCGTGCTCAGAAGGACAAAGGAAAGGAAAAGGAAACCGACCCACCAACCAATCCTATACCCAACATACCATCTACACCCATACCTAAAATCACTATCTGTGGCCTCACATATCCTATTTCCAATGGGGTTACACATCACACCATGCTCAAAAAATTACACCAATTTCCCCTCAAAATGTCCCTATATGACCTCATCCAAACCTTGGAATCCCATCGTCAAACTCTCATAGAGGTTCTTGAATCTATTGAGGTTTTACCCAAGGACCCTACACCCATGGCCTTCATTATTACACCCCATCTTGTAGCCTCTCTCACCAAATTACCACCTTCATCTACACCTTCACCTACTCACCAAGTAGCCTCCCTTAGCTTCTTAGATGAAGAGATCGTGTTGTACCAAACTGATGACCCCGATCCAGCTCTCTTCATCTCTGTACACATCGATGATATACATGTATCATGTGTAATGATTGGTGGGGGCACTAGCATTAATATCATCTCTTCCCATGCATTCACTCAAATGCACATGCCTGAAGAAGTTACATGCATAAACATCCTGTCATGTTGCATTCATTTAATGATTCTATCACCTCTACACTTGGCACTGTCATCCTCCATGTTCGCGTGGGCCCCCGTACTATTCCGAAGTTATTTTACATCTAGGAGGGGGAATTTCAATATAACATTTTGCTTGGTAGACCCTATATTTGTGTCATGGGTTGTGTTCCTTCCAGTTTGCATCATTGTGTAAAGTTTGAGCATGAAAGACACACCTATACCATTCTGGAGGACCCGTCACCTTTCAAAACTTACAAGATACTTTACCGACCTAATGATGTGCTTATACCCATTAAAGTATCTACCTCCACTACCACTGCCTCTTCACCTACACCTCCACTCACTAGTGCCGCCACTACCTTAACCGCACATACCTCCTCAATTCCTACCGTTTACCGTAACCTCCATAGCCAAACCGTTAGCCTCCCCATCCATTAGCTCCACCTCAGATCTAACCTCTGACACATCATCCATTATAGCTACCCACATACCAACCACAGATCCCTTAGACGTCACTTTTCAATGCCTCACTCTGGGGGAGTATTGCCTATATAGTGTCAACACATTCCTTACTCTGCAAGAGTATGGAAGTCTTCACCAGATCCCTCATTATGATCACCGTATAAGAGAGCACATCCTTTATGGTCCTCCCCACCTTCGTACCAATCTCACCTATGGGGGACTTGATACTACCACTTACACACCTAAACCATTGTCATAAACCCGCCCATTTTCCACTAACTTCCAGTCACTCACCAATCGCCATTTCGCCCACACCTTCCTGCACTGATGTGCGTGGAAGGGTTTTGGTTTTGGATTTTCTGAGAAAGGCCACCATACTGTTATTCCATGTACTACCCGTAAACATAACGACCGTAGTGGTATCAGCTTTGTTGAACCACCTACCAAGAAGGCCTGCATTGAACTCATTGAAGACATCATCCCTTCTCCACCTTCGTCACCACCATCACTACCTTTACCGACAGAGTCAATGGATCTAGATCCATTCCTCCTAACTTTTGTTTTCATAAACGCCATTTCCTTGGGGCCTCTAACTTATCAACGTGAGGGTGAGGCTCCCTCTTCTCTTCCCTTCCTGTACCCTAAAATGAACGATGGTGACACACCTTCGATTAACATCATTCAATGCTAGGATCATGAATCTATACTCACCTACCTTGGTTTAGAAGAATTATATATTCATCGGTCATTCTCCTCTGAGATGCAAACCATGTTGAATGAATCAACAATCGAGATCAACATTCATACTTAGGATGACCCACACATTCTAAATATAGGACAATCTTTAGATGCTGCTAAACAGGAAGCCATCACTTCTCTTCTTAGAAACCATGACCATGTTTTTTCTTGGTCTTACGTAGATATGCCTGGTATTGACCCCACCATAGTGGTCCACAATATCCCAACCATTCCTGATGTTAAGCCCATAAAACAAAAGCTGAGGAAAATTCACCCTCGCATTTCCCTTCTCATTAAAGAAGATCTTCAACACCTTCTTTTTGTTTCCTTCATCTTACCCATTGATTATCCTCATTGGATTTCTAACATTTTCCTTGTCGCTAAGGTGACAGGGGGACTTTGTATTTGCACGGATTTCCATGACCTCAATCTATCCTGCCCAAAAGATGACTTTCCTTTACCCGGTATTGACTAACTAGTTGACCTTATTGCTGGTCATGAGATGTTATCACTCATGGATGGCTTCTCGAGTTATAACCAAATCTTGCTTGCCTTGGAGGATCAACACAAAACCT
Source organism: Taxus chinensis (assembly GCA_019776745.2). NCBI lineage: Eukaryota > Viridiplantae > Streptophyta > Pinopsida > Cupressales > Taxaceae > Taxus > Taxus chinensis. Next base: position 287,694,066 of record CM034150.1, read on the forward strand.
CATTCATCACCCCTTGGGGGACCTTCTACTATCAAGTCATGCCTTTTGGCCTTAAAAATGTTGGTGCCACATATTAGTGGGCTATGACTTACATCTTCCATGACATCATGTATTGTATATTAGAAGATTATGTGGACGATCTCCTTGTCAAATATAAACACCGCTCCGAGCACCTCGCCATCCTCAAAACCATATTTGACCGCCTCATTAAATATTGCATTCACCTTCAGTCCAAGTGTGTCTTCACGGTTCTCTTAGGAAAGCTCCTGGGATTTATCATTTCCTTATGTGGTATAGAAGTTGACCCTACTAAATTCAAGGCCATTCTTGAAATGCCTCCACCCACAAACCTTAGACAACTTTGTATCCTGCAAGGTAAGTTGCAGTTTATTCATCATTTCATTTCACAATTATCTGATCGGTGTCAACTGTTTCATCATCTTCTCAAGAAGGGTGTCTCCTTTAAATGGGATAATGACTGCCACAAATATTTTGAGGCCTTAAAACAATACCTTCTCCAACCACCCATATTCATTCCACCTAAAGATGATCAACCCTTCTACCTATACATCTCATCTACCGATCACTTCTTGGGGGCCATGGTCTCTCATCGTGATGAAAAACATAGGGAGCATGCAGTTTATTACATAATCCGTACTCTTTTGGACTACAAAACCCAATACACCCATGCTGAAAAACTCTACTTATCCTTAGTTTTCATTACCATGAAACTTCGTCATTACCTACTTAATCACAAAACTTATGTTGTGACCAACATTGATCCCCTACACTTCATGTATGCCAAACCTTACCAAAATCAACATTTCACATGTTGGCTTAAGCTTCTGGCTGACCTCAACCTTAAATTCATCCATCAAAAGTCCATCAAGGGCTAAGCTATCACCGAACAATTGGCCGACGTGCCTATTTCCGGGGATCAGCCCTCTAATTTTTACATTCCAAATGAGTCAATTGCCACCATTTTCCTAGACAAGCCCGCTTACCAAATGACACTCCTCTTTGACGGCTCCAAGTGTCAGCATGTGGGTGGGGCAGGATTTATCCTCATTTCACGTAATGGTGAACTCATGCCTTTGTCTTTTAAACTATATTTTGATTGTAAAAACAAGATTGCCGAATACGAAGTGCTCGTATTAGGTCTCCAAGTTGCTTATGCCTTGGATGTCAAATCCATCAATGTCTTTGGTGATTCCCAATTGGTCATAAACCAAGTCAATGGTATATATCAATGTCATAATGAGACACTTCAAAAGTATAAATATCACGTAGACATACTTTTGACCACCTTTGACCGCTATGATCTTTAGATCGTCCCCTGTTTAACCAACAAATTTATAGATACCATGGCCTTCTTGACCTCTCAAATACCCACTTCGCGTGCAAATTCTAAAATATTTATCATTGTACAACGACTCCAATCACCCTCTTATTTACCTTGTGAATTTTACTCTATCAGAACCACTACCCCTGACCCAAGTGACCTTTGGTATAAACAATACTCTGAATATCTTTCTCTCTCTGTCTTACCTCTAAACCTCACCAATAATGGACAAAGTGCCTTTCTTAAAACAGTCTCTCATTACATCATCATGGGTGGCATCCTCTATAAGCGTGAATTTGGTGGTATTCTCTTATGATACTTCATGAGTTTTGAAATTCCTTATACCATCAAGGACGTTCATGATGGCATATGTGGAGGTCACTTCAGTGGCCTTACTGTTGCTAAGTGTATTCTTCACCTAGGCTATTACTAGCCAACCCTTAACCATGATTGTTGCGACTACATTAAGCATTGTGTGAAATGCCAACAACATGCCAACCTTCATCATACACCCAGTCATGTCGTACATGTCACTTGTGACCTTTGGCCCTTTTCTCAATGGGGTTTGGATCTTGTTGGAAAGATCAATCCCCATTCTTCCCAATGACATCAATGGATCATCACCGCTACCGAGTATTACGGATAATGGAAAAAAATTCAAAAATAAAACCCTGCGAAAACTTTGTGACACCTTCGGCATTCATCTAAGTTTTTTGTCACCTTATCACCCAGAAACCAATGGCCAACCCAAATGTACTAACAAAACCCTGAACAAAATTTTCATGAAAGTGGTTAATGATACTAGGAAGGACTTGCATACACACATTCCTTTCACCCTGTGGGCATACCGTATTAGTATTTACACTTCCACTGTTGCCACACCTTTTTCTTTGGTCTATAGTACAGAGGTTACTCTGCCTCTCAAAGTCCAGATTCTATCACTCCACATTTCTCTCCATGACATGCTCAATGATGATGAATTTTTTCAAAACCATTTAATACAACTTGAGTTATTAGATGAATGTTGTCTTAATGATCTTGATCATCTTCAAGTTTACCAAAAATATATCAAACGTGCCTACGAAAAATGTGACCATGAACGAACCTTCCAAGTTGGTGACCTCATACTAAAAGAAAATCAACATGTAACCAAAGTAGGAAAAATTAAACGAGGAAAATTTCTCCTAATTGGCTTGGACCATACATCATGACTCATACTTACGGATCAGGTGCTTATCATTTATCTTCATTCGATGGTAAACCCAAACATGAGCCCTTTAATGCTCTGCATCTTTGACCATTCTATTGTTTAATTTTATTCTTACCTCAATTGTTCCCTCTTTCATGCTCATCCCTTGAGTGCTATCCACTTCCTACACCTCACCAATGATTAAACAAGAATCATGTGTGTACCTGTCACTTTTTATCTTCTCTTGAATATGTGTACCATGGTGCTACACATAGCATGATTCTCATGGATACTTCTTGTCTACTTTTAGATGAGATCCCTTGGTCATTTCACCATAATTTCTGAATAAGAATCCTATTCTTCACCTTAGTCTTATCCATGACTTAAAATCCCTCACATGGGATCCAAATCTTTGAGTCAAACTTCCAATAAAAATATGACTCTCTCAAAAGGACATCTTTCTCTCTAAAATTGCTGCTATAAATAGACTTCTCCCTCAAAGGACAGTGATGTAAAACTCTTTAAAAAAAAAGAGACAAGAATATGAAGAATCTCGCATCGATCAGCTTCATGAAGACCTCAAGGAGTTAATTTATTCATACCATATAGACTTCCCACATCGATTAGTCTATCTCAAATACAAGTAAAAAAAAAAAAACATTTTCATCATGGACTTTCCCATTGTGACCTTGGATCTCTTACCAAAAGGCATGATACCTACTACCAAATAAACTACCAATTTTCACCCTCTCACCATTCACATTTTCATTTCCTATCTGCCTCAAGGGACATCTTGGAACCATGAAATTTGGTGATCATGTGACTACTTTTTATCCTTAGAACAATCAATCATGCAATGTTTTTAGGGTCTTACATTCATCAACCCCTCCAAGGTATGACCTACTCATTATGATCCTAACCAATCAGGTGGCTTTCTTACCTCCTCTTATCTTTTAACCTTCCTTATTACGTATTGATTACCTTATACAGGACTTGGTCCTTGACACTTACCTTTGGGTAATCTTCTTCTCCCACCATAATCAAACTCACCTATACCAATTTTCCCATAACTCACCCATACCTAATAGACCTAAACTCAATCATGCCTAAAACCTACCAACTCATTCTCATACCTCCTCACATTCTTACCTAACCTAAGGTCCCTTTTCACTGGGACTATGTAGGTAGCACTCCGAGGGCATGGGGCCCTTGGAGGTTAGCTCGGCCACTCTTTACCCTAACCCATTCATCTTTTATTTTCCTAAATCACATTCTACCTTACTTAGTTTCCTTATATCAAAACTTGGATATTAAACCAAACAAACAACAAGTTGCTTCACATTTTTATCATCATCAAAGAATACATTTATTATGATTACCATTTCTTTAGCATCATCATGCATGTATTATAAAACATCTTATACATGACCCATATCATCATTCATTACACATATTAATGAATTACAACCTCAACCAATTTTAAAATCAACCATGCCTAGACCAAAACCTAACTCAACCATGCCTATGACCTGACTCAATCCATGCCTAAAACCTAACTCAATCCATGCCTATACCAAAACCTAACTCGGTCCATGCCTAGACCACAACCTGACTCAATCCATGCCTATGACTTGACTCCATGCATAGACCACAAACCTAACTCAATCCATGCCTAACACACCTATCATGAATCCATCTATGCATAATAATAAAATGCTATCAACACAAACACATAATGACCATAATCATCATCATCTCTATAAATAGAATATCCATATCCATAAATATCCAATGTCTTCAGCATGTAGGCCGGTGTATATAATCCAATCTCTCAAAACTCTCATATACAGCCTCACCATATGCAGTGCGCAAGTTGGTATATGATCAAAATATATAAAACTCTAGTACATCCTCACCATCTTTGGCACACAGGCCGGTATATATCAAAAAATTACTACAATACATCAAAATACAAGGATGGGCATCAGGAATCATCCTTCTGGACATCCTCCATGTCAATCTCTCTTGTCTCCTCCTTGGCTCCTATCCGACGGTCTGATAGAATCTCACCACCTGCCATAGATCACAGTCAAACCCCTACTAGTTCATCACATAGAGCTGGTCTCCGTGAGCTGGTGGCCTCTCCCTGATCCTATCTTAGAGCTCGATGGCCCCCTATGCTCTCTACACTGTGAGTCTAGGATTTAGTCCTCTCACTCGAGGCCTATTGTGCCATGTACTCTCCATAAGATAGAAAATCTATCTCGGCCACCATCAATTAATTCTGGTAGTATCTGGCCTCACCTAAGGCATTCCATAACCTAGATATGGGTATGGTATGTGGTGGCCCCATTGGCCTCGGTCCCTGTACTTGTCCTGTGGGACCCTGTCCCACCCCTGCTTATGAACTGAGACCCTGTCCCAATGCCTGTGGAGGTGCCATTGGCCTCACACCATGTGCCTATACCTATGCCTATAATGCTTGAATCTATGCCTATGCAGTGGCCAACTAGTTCTGCAAACCAGAAACCTGTGCCTGTAGGGCGGCCACCTAACCATCATCATCATCTCCATCTCCACCCTGGGCCATCTAAGCCTAAAGACTGGCCACCTGTGCATGAACTCGGCCACCTCTACCTCTGAACTATCTAACTACCCCTACACCATCCCAAACTAGGTAATAAGTGTCAACACCTGTCCCTATAAGGTGTCTCTCTGCACTGTGATAGTGGATAAATCTGACTACCCCGGTCTAGGTGGTACTACTCATAAATGAGTCACCCACCACTGTTTGTATCTATCTATCACTATGGCATCATCAATCCTCTAATCTATCACATGTTCCTCCTCCCTTGTAGGTGTTGTCAGTTGTGGAAGTGGTAGTGGTCTCTCAAAATCATCCCTCTAATACTGTGGGAAGGGCAGCGGTATATCGTGTCGTAATCCCAACTTCCATCTAACTCTGTCAATGGGGATCATCTCATGCTATCCTGGATGGTGCCCCTCTATCCATCTGAGTAGTTACATGCTAGCTAGCTCCTCATCCATCTATCTATATAAGGGATAACCCACATACAGTCTCCATATAATATCTACCTCGGAAAATCCCTCCAATAGCCACCGATAATATGCTACATCATGTGCAGCCTTGTTTGATCGCCGCTCTCTAATAACAGGCACCCATCACCTATACCCCACCCATAGCAAACCCATCTCAAACACATATGCTCAGGGCATACCCACTGGATGCACATAGACAATGTGCTAATAGGCCCAACAATGTAGAATAAAAGTGCAACATAGACTAAACCTACAGAGCCACCCATATGCCCATAGCTCTCTATAAAGCTATACCAGGAATGTTGGCACCCAAGAAAAGTGTGTCCTCACCATCATCATGTCATGTAAGACTCCCATAAGTGATCGTGGGAATCTCCCACCCTCTATATCTAGCAGTGTAAAATAGTAGACTGCCTCCATCAGCAATACTACTAGCCTCATCTCCTCTGGACGGGCTAGGTACATCTCTCCATAGCTAAGACTACCATTGTAGAATGTTAGCTCTGCCACCCCCTCCATAAATACCATCAGCATCAACTCCTTAGATGCCTCTGAGGAGATTGAATATACCTACATCCCCAATATGGGTAACTACAGGATCCTAAACACGTCCTCCAGGGTGACTATCATCTCACCCGTCAGTAGGTGGAACGTGCTGCTCATGGCATCTCATCTATTGATAAGAGTGACCATAAAAATCAGCTACCGGACTACATGCTGGTAGCGTTGGATGCCACTCAGTCCCACCTCCTCCACATGCTGCAACTCCTCAAATTTTGTTGCACCATGAACTATCACGAGCAAGGGTGGCACCCTGTCTTGCATCCTCAACTGATCTCTCACCTACATCTAACAAAACAATCACATCATATCTACATTCACCTATAACCATTCCCATTACCATACCTCTTTTACTTTGCTAATTACCCATTTATCCCATGGCCTACTCTCCACCCCAACCGAACCGACCCCAACCCAACCCTAACAACCCAACTTACCTACCCTACACCTACCAAACCCAATATCACCTTACCTATTTACACACACCTCGATCCCTTACTTACTTCCATTTTGACCCACTCCACGACCTTACCTATTTTCCCACACATCTATACATTTTTCCCTAAAAAATATCCACCCTTACCTATTCTTACCCCTTACCTATGTTATGATCTTCACCAAAACCACTCTTCTCGCCCCTATCTATGTCACCCACCTAGTCTCGGACACCTTTTGGCCCCTTTTTCCCCCAATTACGACTAGTACCGGTTACCCCTAACTGACCCCAATCCCCCTTCAACCAACATCAGTCACCTTCTTTGTGACCTATACCGGCACACTCACACCGACATTGGCTACCATCCAATCGACACCGGTCACTGTTGCGTCAAAAACCCACGATGCCCAAACCCTCATTTTTCCTTTAATTTCCCTTTTCCTCCCTTCTACCTACCCAAATCCCTCCTACACCCTTCCTTACCCCTTCTTCACCTAATCCCCTCCCTCCCCATTCCTATTTTACTAGATTTCCCTCCCATAATTCAAAATTTCTTTTCCCCCCAAAAAGAAAAATCCATTTTTACCCACCTAGACTTTAATTCAATTTAACAAAGAAAATAACAAGTGGGATTGAATCCTACCTCATTACATTTTTGTCTGCGTGGTGGCACCTCTGTCCATTGCAGTGGTGGTCCCCCAATCCCTCTCCTACCTCTGTCATCACCCAATGACTACTCACTCTCCAATCACTCAATCCAATCAAATCGATCCATCCTAGCTTGTGGATCCACCTATCAACCAACTCTCACTAGCCATGTGGCTTGCCAACTCAGTACTCAGCCTCAATCTGTCACTTTTCATCTTTTTTCTCTCTCTCTTGTCATTTTCCCAATTTGCTAAAAGATAAATGATTTGAAAAATGTAGTAATTTTTCTTTTTATAACCTACCTAACTTGACCAGTAATGGTTTCACCTTGATTGACTTCAATCCTGTGCCATAGCTTACTATGGTTGGTCCCTCTTGATCGGCATCGGTTCCTTTTAACCATCATTGGTTTACCTCCTTAGTATTTTTCCTACCTTCTACCCCCAATTTTCAACCTGAATCCTTTTTACCTCACCCATGCCTCACTAGGAAACTTCACTATATCCTCTTGACCTTATCATTTGCTACCTCACTTTGTTCTCATTCATGGACTCGTAACATTTACCTAAACCTCAGCCCTACCCATGTCGTGACCTAGATATTTGGACCTGGAACATTGCTAGTGACCTTTGACCTCATGTGTTCACTATACCTTATGGCACTATTACCTATGTTGATGGACATTCTAACCTTACCTTACCTCTTGTCATAATTGTTTATCCTAACCCAACACTTAGTGTACTAGAACATACCTAAACATTCCTGTGCCTGAGCTCTGTCATGTTTCCTTACCATATCCTATACCTTGGATACTAGAATCACCTCAACCTTGTTTGGATAAACCTATTGACCTTAGACAATGTAGATTTTGTCTACTCTTCAACCTGGTATCATGCTACAGTTTATACGTGTGCGTGTGTTTGACTATTACTACCTTTGACCCTAACCCATTACCTATATTACCTGAGTGGACCTTTTTCCCTTTTTTACCCCTGTCACCCACCTTCCTTTACATCACATTCACCTTTTATCAAACCACTCACTGATTCTCCCTTCTACCTCATCAGTTCCTGGTTTGATGGGGATCACCTTCACCCACACATGGGGCAACCACATCTTATTTTTTATCAGTGTCGCTTACCAATACAAGCTACATGACAAAAAGGGGCAAAATGTAGATGCCAAAATTGGGTCACATTCTCCTGGGTCCCTCATCAAATAAACACCTTGAACACATTTACCTAACCATGGCCCCCTTCACCCCACTCTAATATTAATTTAATTAATTTAATTTAATTAATTCTTTATCCTCCCAAAATTTGTTATTTAAATATCCTAATTAGATAATACCCACACATCCACCTCACTTAACCACCTCACCCTAAGACCTATTCTTAGTAAGTTGCCACAACTAACTAAGACCTACCCAAACCCTAAAAATAAAATCCTACATTCCATCTAACCACATTCCCACACATTAGAAGGAAGCTTCCATTCTATTCCGTGGAACAAAAATGGACGAGATCCAAGAAAATCAAAAGGATCTTCCTAGTTTAGAAAACCTAGGAAATCCCGCCCTAACTGACACCGGTTACCCTAAACCACCGCCAGTCAACCCTGAACCACTGTCAATTACCATTTAACCCCCAAAACAACCTTATTTCAAGCTGGGAACATTATTTAGAGGTTGATACATCTTCTGAGAGCAAGTGACGAAACAAGAGTTACATGCAAGAAGAACTAGCATCCATAGCCAACACCTGAAGAAATAACATAGCCATTTGCCTTCACAAGAGAATCTCAAGAACTGTCAACACCACACTTAGCTCCTTCCATTTGATCACCTACCATTGCCAACTAGACATCAAGTTCATACAAACAGTAATTTTTGTTAACCTGCACTGGTTCATCATCACTTTAGTAGATCCTTTCACTTCTATTATTAGTTTCTATTCTCATTTCCATTCCCCACCATTTTATCTCCATGCAAACTTGACCATCTCTTTGCCCACACCCTTGAACTTCCTATATCTAGACTTTCATCATTCCTGTGAATACCTAAGACCCACATGAACCTTGTCATTGCCATTCGCTTTTCATCTAGCCTCAGATCTATCTCCTTGACAAGTTTTTATTGAGTTTCATGTACCCCAACCATACCATCGCTAGTTACCCACAACCGCTGCCGATTAACCTAGATTGCACCAGTCATACCAAACCAACATCGGTCTTTGTGTTTTTGACTAGAAACCAAGAACAGAGCCTAAAACCTCCACCAAATACCCAAAATAGTCCAGAACCTCACCTTGACCAGTACCATTACCTTAATAGTGACCTTGACCTTCATATTCAATCATAGCTTAGCTTGTTGTGAATGATTTTTCTTATTTTAGATGAATGAGATACCTAAATCATTTTAACTACAGTAGGATTTCATTTATTGTTAGCATTAAGTTGTTTTAAACAGTGGATTGACAGCTGTCTAGGAAGTATCAAACTTCCTGGATCTAGCACACGCTAGGCAATCCACTGCATATACTGTTTAATTATTATTTGGTGATCTTGTATTCCATTTCAGGTAGTTCCTCCAAGTAAAAAGGAAGCTCTCACGATCAGTTGTGGATCTAGAAGTCATACATGCGTAACAACCTATAACCAACATTTCAACAGGTATTCCTCCTAGCCCTTTACCCTTATTTGTTTCATCAACATTTGAAGAAATGATCTAGAATCAGGTGAAACACTAGTAATAGGTCTTAGAGGCATTTCATCTTGTTAACCTGGTTTCCCAAGGTGCTGACAGTGATCACAAGCCTTGCAATATGCCTTACAATATTTATACAGGGTCTCCCAATATAATGCAGCGAGTAGAATCTTGCATGTAGTGGCGTCACCTACATAGTGCCCACCTGTAATACCACCATGAGCCTCCTTCATGATATCTATGTGCACCTATTCTAGTACATAGCATGTGTAGTACTTCATCCCGACCTAACTTGTATAGGTCACCACTAATCAACATAAATGATGCCGCGAGAATAGTGATTTATTTCTTCTCTAAGGATTTCATTCCTTCTGGCATCATACTTGTTCATAGAAAGACAACAATGTCCTATAATTCCAATGATGTGCATTATAAATTATATAATTCTGCATTGGGCATAGTATCTTCAATTGCTTGTGCTTCTTCTCCTGACTATATTCTAGATAGATGATCTGGTCCAGAATTACTTTTCCCATGTTTTACCACAACTAAAAAATCAAATTCTTGGAATAAGAGTACCCATCTGCATATGCACCCCTATAAAATGGGCTTGTTTCCTAAATAATTCAATGCCATGTGATCGTTATAAAATAAAAATGGTGTTGTTAGTAGGTACTTTCTGAATTTACGGAGTGTATAGATCATTGACAAAGCTTCACTCTCTCTAGTTATATAATTTTGTTCCACAAGAGTCAACTTTTTACTATCAAAACAGATAGGATGATCTATAATACCTTCTCTAGGTTGAGCCAACACTGAGCCAATGGTCATGCCAAAGGTGTCCACATGTACATGAAATGGTTGGTCCCATGAAGGAAAGCATAGAATAGGCATTGTAGTAATTTTCTCCTTCAATGTCTCAAATGCTTGTTGCTATAATTTTCCTCATTGGAACGTCCCTTTTCCTTTTAGTAACTCCTCCAAAGGTGCGGAAACCTTAGCATACCCCTTTATGAATTTTCTATAATACCCAGTGTGACCCAAGAGTCCATGCACCTCACTTTGATTGGTAGGATCTTTTAGGTTGATAATAACTGCAACCTTAGCTGGATCAACCAATAAACATTACTTACAGATGATGTGCCCTAATAGTATTCCAAATGATGTAACAAATACACATTTATTGATGTTCAATGAAATAATCAAATGTCGACTTCTTTCAAAAATTAAGTGTAAATTATCACAATGATCCTTAATAAGTCCAGATATCATCCAATCATCTAAATAAACATGCAAAAAGTTTTGAATAAAATCTTTGAATGTGTGAACAACGATGTGCGAAAAATATAGCAAGAATGTTTTTCATACCAAATGACAACACATTATAGGAAAAATTACCCCATTTAGTAGTAAAAGTAGTCTTTTCCTGATCCTCCTGTGTAATCCTAACCTGATGATACCTAGAGAATCCATCTGTACATGAATAGATTTCATTCCCTTCAATGCCTTCTAGTATTTCCTCAGTGATTGGTGTAGGAAAGGGATCAGTCACACATGCAACATTCAGGTCCTTGTAGTCCACATAAATCCTAATCCAACAATCCTTATTGATATGGATCATCATTGAGATAACACATTCTCACTCATCCAGGGGCTTGATGATTCTAGACTTCAACATTTTGTCAATTTCTTCCCTGAAATTTTTGTGCAAGTTGGGGTTCATCCTATAGGGTCTCTTTCTGACCAGGCATGCACCCTCCTTAAGCTTTATCTTCATCTCTCCTAATGATTCATGCACACGTTTAATTTCATATTACCCCTGAGGAAATAAGTCCTGATAATCCCATAGTAACTCAATGATTTTTTCCACTTTGATATCAGACCAATAGTCCCCAATTATGGCCTCCTTAGGCTCAACATCTGATCCAATATTCAATTTCTTTGTCTTCATAGGTTCATGATAGGTGCACATGGTCGTATCTGCACTATCCAAAACCTCACACCTACCTGTTGAATGTTCTACATCAAGATTTTCTATTTCTTCATCATCCACTAAGTAGACCATCTTTATTTTTTCCTTCTTAAGGAAAGTGCACCTAAGTAGTGTGGCATCTGTCTCTATTTATTTATAAAAAGGCATTCCTAATTCTCCTTCATCAAATAAATCCTGAATCAGTTCTTCCACCTTGACACTATCTCTCATAATTAAGCACTTTATAACCTTCAATGTATCCTCTACCAAAGGTTTATTAAAGAAAAATTCAAATGTCTGGGTCATTCCTACAATTAAATCCTACCAATTTCCAATCTCTCTATGGAGTTTGGCATATATTTACCAAGCACGTGCATAGCCTTGTAAAGTGGAATAAAATATTTACACCCACAATGAAGATGGTAAAGCTTCCTTCCCCTCTGTCCAGAGTCTCTCGCACTGTTGAATGTGGTTCTGAACAGGTTGATTACCATGATAAGTACATATTTGAGTAGTTGCATTGCTGCGGAAGAACCTAGTAGAAAGAACAATCCTAATTTCATTCCAACACACAAGATTATCCTTGTTAACCACCCACCAGCACACTCTTGTCCTATGCAAGGTATACAATAGCATATTCTATGGCTACAAATAGTCTATCCACTATTCCTCTGTAGCGCACAAAAATACCATAGGATCTCCTTCCCCAATATAACTAGGTACCGAGTTGTTACCTATTCTCCTAATACAACAAGGTCTATTATCATTAGCAAATGTAATATTTACTTCATGCTCTACCAACTCATAAGTACTATGAGATCAATTATCACAAGTAACACTTGTAGTATTGCTAATAGACTGTGTATATTCCCACTAAATGATTCATTCTTTAGATGGCTCAAGTACCTCTAGGTCCTCAACGAAACGTACATAAATCCTATTCAGGTCTTCCTCACTCAAAGGCTCAACATATGGCATAGATTTTCCATCTATTATAGTGATAATAACTATTTCCTCCTTTTCAAAACTAATATAACCCTTGTTAAACTGAAGATCATCATTATTTGCATAGCACCAAGGACACCCAAGTAGAGATGGGAAGCTATCCACCTCTCCAAGTGCTAAAATCTCAAAATCTCTAGTGAACTTGGCTCCTTGTATGGTAATGGATGCATCTTTTAAGACTCCAACTAGAGTGGCCTTAGTTCGGTTAGCCATGAACACTACATTCGAAGATGGCTTCAATGGAGGTATCCCCATTTGTACCCATGCATCTAAAGTAAGAACATTGACTTCCACACATGTATCAATCAATATATTACTCCAAAGTCACCCATCCACAATAGTATTCAAAGTGATTTCCTTATCATAATCTAACCTATGAGGGGGAAAATTTGCATATAGGATTTTATGTCTAGCCTCAATACTTATGCGCGGAGTGTTTCCCTTTAACCAATTCCCTAGCAGTGTAATAATATTCTCCTGGCGTAACATCTTGCATACTTTTTTCAAGTCATCCATGTCAGATTGGACTATTTCTACTACTTTATTTTACTCCATCTTCTGTGATTATTCCTTTAAATACTGTATTTCACCTTGAAGATTTCAGAGTACCTCCATGGTTTCCTGATAAACATCCTTCTGATGGAAGGATCTGGGTACCGTGCATATAGAACATTCTCCTTAGTGATGGTAGGATTCTGCTGCAATGCTTCTTTGGTGTGTGCCGCTTCAGCGTGGGTAGTGATCTTTACAAGAAATGCCTCAGATTATTATTCTAAATTAGGCATCCACAAATTTTCCATAGTACGTTGTATCCTAACCATCCCTGTGCCTTTTTGTTCTTGTTTATGCTACTTACTAAGATGCTTATAAAAGTTCAAGAATTCATCATAACTATGATTCTTTCCATAGAAAGAACATGTAATATTTAGAGGAAATTTGTGCTTGTAGTGGTTAGGAGATCTACATGTCTAAAATGTTCCATGAGGAAACTCACCTCACCCACCACCACAGCCTTTTCCTCTGAATCCACCATAGTATCCTCAACCTCTGCCATAACCTCCTTCAAAATGCCCTTCATTGTGATCATAGCATGCTTGATTGTGATCATGATCCTGATGCTCGTTCTTGCCTTTAGAGTTATCTAATACTCCTGTCTATCACACACCAATATATTTAGCATCATGGGTCAGACTAATTAGCCAGTATTCTTTTGTGTCGAGAGTTGTAGACCTATAAATTTTACAGTAGAAAGAGACGTTCTTTATTATTATGTGTTTTAATAATGGGCAGTGGCTAACATCTTGGTTTAAATGACATATCTCACAGTCTAGCAGCAATGAGCATATTGATATGTGGGGATAACTATCCTTGGTATGACCTTCTACCTTGTAATTTGTACACCAAATACCCATGCACATCTCATGTCCTGAATTTTCTGATAGCTTCTCCAAATTATTTTCCACGGCTGTTATCTATGCTTCCAAGAATGGGCTCACCCCAGTGTCTATACTTTTGAATTCCTTAGCGCATAAATCTCCTACAAGTGCTTCATGTAGATCATTGTATGTCTTATGTGATATTGCCCTTCTAAAAGGTGTAATCAGACCTCCAAAAAACCATTGCGCATGCTGGCTTGCATGAATTTCATAAGGAATATTAGACAAAAGTGTTTTGAAATGGGAATCATACTCTCTGACACTCTCAATAGTGCCTTACTTAATATCCTTGAGTGCACTTATACTCTTCTGATCAAACTCAGTGATGTGAAACTCTTTAAGGAAAACATATTTTAAAGATGCATAGTCTACGTAATTCTAATCACAGTCAAAATTTCTGTACTAGTTATGTGTGTGCCCTTGTAACATGATGGAAAATTGGATTTCTCTACGCTCAGAATCCATGATTCCTTTTACGCACCACAATATTTCAAACATGTGCACATTTTTAGTAGCATCTTCTATGCCCCTATACTCTAGAAGATGAAAAGACATTTCCATGTAAATATTTTGGGGTTGTTGCGGACCTTGTCCACATGATCAAGAACCCCCTGTGTTTCCTCTACCTCTAGAAACACCAAATCCACAAGAGCTAGAACCACCTATACCTCTTGATCCTACACATGTAGCCAAATTCAGACTAGAATATGTACTTCCCTGTGTCCTGATAGTAGTACTGAATTACATCCCTATAGTTTGTGAAGTGTTACCACTCCCAGAAGTGAGTCCAAAATTATATGCACTTGAATTATGTGTGGATGACACACCTAAAAAGGTACCTCCAAATAAAAATGAAGACATTTGTGCTACCATCAATGTGCTTGTTATATGACTTACTCCTACTCTCCCACATCCTAAATTAGCTTATTCATTATTTTTCATACTAGATACTAGAAAACCAAGTGTAAGGGAAAGGTTTCCAAGTAGATTAAAATGTGTTCCTATGGCCCAGGTTAGCTCTATTGGTGCATTTCTACATGAGGCCGAGGGGGGTTCCTTGTCATGCTTTCCCAACAGGGGAAGTTCATGATGCTCTAGCTCCACACCATCTATGTGAGCTTCAAATCCTTTATTAGATGTCTCTCTCCTCAACACCATTCTCTCTTCAACATCCTATTACTTTTCCATCTCCCTCTCACATGCCTCATTATACTTAAGCCACTTTTCCTCTCTCTTTCATTCCGTCACTAGGTCTGCCATCTTTCACCAAACCTACTCCTGGCCCCGTGTGTGGTGGGGTTTAGTTAGCCATTGGTTTTCTTTCCAAGTTCAAGGTTACCATCAAAATTTTGATCACCAGTGGAATGCCTTACAGGTAAGTTCCCATGGGATATCATAAAAATTGGAATTTTGCTACCTCTAGGCAAGAATAAGCGGAAATTGAGTACTCCAGAATATAGCTATCCAGAACACCATGAAACCAAGTATCTATAATGCATGTACAAAATTAGATCAACATCATAGAGGGCATGAAATTCTTCCTATGTCTTAACAATTACGTGATACCTCTAATCCCTTTTAGATGCATAAGCAACCATCCACTCATTCAGTTCCACTAGAAAAATAGTGAAGAATATCTCATACAAATTTTCATACAGATTTTGTTCCACCCATGTGCATGCATTAAACGTAGATTTGGTGTTGAACCTCAGTGCATATTCTTCTTCTAGATCATGTATCCACTTCTCAACACTTTATAGGGTCAACTGATATGTCTTCATCATGAACCATCCTGAAAACAACTTAAAAGAAAGAGGCCCTAAAAACAGAACCAATGATGCAACCTAGAATTTACCAGTAAAAACCCAGGCGCATTGGCACATCACTCAGCCTAGAATAAGCACTCACTTGAAGTGTAAAAAGGTACTAAGATCTTCTTTAGGGTTGTTGTTATAAGATGTTAACATGATGAAGACTTAATGCATTTAGATCCATAATTAATATATCATTCTATAGAGCATGTCCAAATCTAGATCTAAAGAAAAACAGGTTTAAATAATATCCATAATGAAATCAATCATGTAAGAACCAATTATAATCAAGATTAATACTTTTATTTAGCCAATACACCTATTATATTAAACACAATAAATACACAGAAGCTCATTACAATGGGTAATACCATAAGCTTATGCGCGCATCAGATATGGCAGCATAACTTCATAGTAATTTAGTTCTCACACACTCCTCCTATTCTACGCACATCATTACATATTTATAAGGGTGGGGAATTTCCCTTCACTACTTGCATAACTCCAAAAATAGGTCACATGCTGAAAATAGCCATACACCTTTACAATCATAGACACACATGTAAGTGCGTTAACAATAGACCTCTTCTAGTTAACTGGTAGTATCAATTCTCTTCTTATCTTGTACCCATACAAAGTGCTTAGTATCTTCTCTTCTAATAATAGCCCATGCATGTCACACAAGTCATTATCTGTTTTGTTTTCTCTGCACGCTATCTCCAAAAATATGTTGTACATGTAAAAATGGCTAAGTCTCAAATCTTCCCTTATCTTTGACATGCATGTTCTTCCCTATCCTTCCACACCTTTGATTTCACTATGTTCTCATGTGTGAACCTCTTGTGTGCCTTTTGCTAAGTATCATACTCTCTCTACTCAACATTGACCACGCTTATAATCTTCTTCTCAAACTGAGGGATATAAAATTCCTTAAGGAAAACATCTCGTAATGTTGTATAATCTATGTAAGTCTAATCAAGGTCAAACTTTTTGTACCAACTGTGTGCGCATCCCTACAATGTAGTTACAAACTAACATTCCTTATGCTCATAATTCGTGATCCCTTTGTCATACCATAGTATCTGACACATGTGCACATGTTCAACAACATCTTCTATTCCCCTATACTCTTGAAGATGAAGTGACATATCCATGCAAATATTCTGGGGTTGGTGAGGACCATGCCCACTGGATCTAGAACCCCTTGTGTTACCTCTGGCTCTAGATCCACTAGAACCAGAGCCACTTATGCCCCCTTATCTTCCACTTGTAGCCGGAAGTGAACTAGAGAATGTACTACCTTGTGTCCCAACAGTGGTACTAAACTGAACTCCTACAGTCTGCGAGGTGGTACTACTCCTAGAAGTGAGTCTAAAATTCTGCATGCCTGATTTCTTCACTAACGATGCACCTAAAAAGGTACCTCCAAATAATGAGGAAGATGTCTCCCTGGTCATAGATGTACTTTCTATTTGATTCACTCTTGTTATTCTATTACCCAAACTAGCTTGTTAACTACTGGTTATACTAGAAATTGGAAAACCAAACACAAGGGATAGGTTGTCAAGTAGATTTATATGCACGCCCGTGGACCATGTTTTCTCTACTAACACACTCTCATAATAGGCTGATGAGGGTTCCCTGTCATGCTTTCCTAGATGGGGGAGTTCTAAATGCTCTGGCTCCACACCCTCTACGTGAGCTCCAAAAACTTCACAAGCCATCTCTCTCCTAAACACCATTAGTTCTACAATCTTCCATTGCCTCCCTAACTCCCTCTCGCATGCCTCATTATACTTAAGTTTCCTTTCTTCTCTTTTCCTTTGTGCCACTAGGTCCGCCATCCTTCAACAAACCTTCCCCTATCCTGCGCATGGTGGGGTTTATCTAGCCATCAGTTTTTCTTCTAAATTTAGGGTTACCATCAAGATTTTGATTGTCAGTGGAATGCCTTATAGATAGGTTCCCCTGGGATAGTGTAAAACCTAGAACTTAGCTACCTCCAGGAAAGAATTAGTGGAAATTGAGTACTCCAAAATATAGCTATTCAGAACACCCCAAAACAAAGTTTCCATAGTGTGCGTCCAAATCATATCAACATCATAGAGGGCATGAAATTATTCTTTTATCTAGACAAGTGTGTGAAACCTCCAATTCCTTTTAGACACATAAACAACCATCCAATCATACAACTCTATTGGAAAGATAGCAAATAAACTTTCATATAAACAATCATAAAAGTTCTTCTCCACCCACATGCATGCGTCAAACTCAGATCCAACATTGAATCTCCAAGTTTATTCTTATTCTAGATCTACTATCCACTCCTTAACATGTGATAGGGTCAACCGGTATGTCTTCATCATGAAACATCCTAAAAACAACTGAAAAAGAGGTCCCGATAACAAAACCAATGATGCAACCTAGAATTTACTGTGAATAACCCAGGCATGTTGGTACATCACTCAGCCTGAGTTGAGCACTTACCTAAAGCATGCTAAGGTACCAGGTCCCTCTTTAGAGTTTCTTGTTCAGGATTTTATTGTGATGATGTTTAAAAATGTTCAGATTTATAAGTAGACATAAACATTCCATAGTGCACAATCCAAATCTAGATCTTAGACAATCATGATAAATGAACTTAACAATAACTATGATAATATTAACCATATAAGAACTAAATTTAGTCATTTCTAACACCATTATCTATCCAATATATTCCATTTCATAAGTACTGTAAAACACAAAAGCTTCTTACATTATAAAGTATCACCATGAGTCATGTGCGCATCAAAACCAACATCACAACTCTACAATAATTCACCACCACTAAACTATGCAAGTCAATACATATTTATAGGGGTGGAGTCTTTCCCTTCACCACCCATGCACTTCTCAAAATTGGTCACATCCTGATAATAGCCATGTGCCTTTTCAATAGTATGCACATTATGCAAGTGCTCTAATAATAGATGTCCTATAGTTAACTTCAAGTAGAAATCCTTTTAGTAGCTTAAAATATGCATGGCACTTATCTACCATTTATTCCTAAAATATGATATTGTGTAGTGCAAGTCTTCATTTCTATGTGTGCTCCACACACTATCTCCAAAAATAGCCCTTATCTACAAAACAACTAAGTCCTGAGTTGGGGTGCTTTAATACTATTATAGAGTTACACGCTTCCAGCACCCTTATTCATGCACCTAATACTTAGAATGTTTCTAGTTGTTCAATAATATTCGAAGTCAAAAGATGCAAAACAAGAAGTTTTCCCTCTCCTGAAAGTGGTATATGTGTTAAAATATAATTGGAGCAAGGAATCAGGGCCAATGATGTTCTCTTGACGTTAAGTCAACAAAATTTCAAAGTATAAAAAAATTTCTGAGACACGCTAGGGACATGTGGCATATTGTCAAGCCAAGGTCAGAGAAGTAGGGACTTAGGTGGAATTTGTAAGATTGTTCCTATAAGGAAAATATACTAATATGTAATAAAGTCTCGTAGCTTCATTATCGCTAAGATTTGAACATGTGTCATGATCACAATAAAAGTCAGATGACAGGTGATCAGGTCAAATTTGTAAACTTTTTTGCGTTTAAAGGTAGTGGAAAAATATAGAAAGAATCCCTAATCCTAGATAACATGGAATTTCTCCACATGGATGGACCACATTTAAAAGGGGTGGAAGAAGGACTGATGGCCATGATTTAATGCATCTATTGTTGTCACCATTAATGTAGTTTTTACACAAATCAAGGAAATTTTATTTAAAGTAGTCAAATGTTTGGAGCTTTTTCATTATAATATGTCAAGAATTGAGTGCCCTTGCTATCATAATTTTTATAAAAATGAAGTAATATTGATTGGGAAACATTAATTGAGAGCTGGGGATTCAAAAATCTAAGGAGGGAAGAAGAATTACACAGATATTTTCATAGGAAATTTGTAAGGATTGTATTACTCTCATAATTTCATTATCTTTTACTCCAAATTCGTGAAGTAATTGAAAGTAAAATCTAGGGCATAAAATATGAAGACAATGTAAAGATTGAGTATCCCAGACAAAAGTGAACTCATGGAAGAAATCGAAGCTAATAGCATTTCCTCAATTGGTTCCATACCTCCCTCTATGCATTTCCCTAAATTGGTGAGGCTTTGTTCCATGAACTATAATCCAGAAAAGAGAGAAGTCTTAGATGGGAGTGGTGAAGCAATATTGACTTTAACACCACATGATTTTAGGATAATGTTGAACTTACTAATAATCATAACTCTAATAACCTTGGGTGTTGAATTAGCCCTTAAAGATTATGAATCCAAGAAGAGAGAATATTATAAACTTGTAAACACTAAGTGAATGTTATCAGAAAAGAAGGTAACCACTCGAATTCCCAAGAAGTTGGTTAGGGCACAATTTGTGGAAGAAGTGAAAGATGTAGTTGTGTTGCTAAGTAGAATGGTTGGTTTGGAAAAAAAAAATGAATTCAAAGAATGGATGTGCCCATATATGTGGATTGTTTTAGAAAGGAAATGGAGCATTTTTTTGACATCTCTTATTGCTAATTCAATTCATGATCATATTTTATCATTGGCTATAAATATCTAGTTGGGTGGTGTTGGGGAGTTCAAATTTTACATGATGATATATCTAATTTGCAATATTGTAGGCCACAAATGTTTCCCTGTCCTTATACCACATACCCCTTTCAAAAAACAAGAAGTGCATGAAATATATCATTAATTACAATTGAGTAATTGGAAGGGAAATGTAATATTGGTGAATGATACATTTTTTGCACCTATCATATAATTTTTCAAACCTGAATGGGAGCATTACATGATATCAGAAGAGGCTAGAAACACAATAATGAAGTTTGGTTGTTTCTTTATTAAGTATAGAAAATTCACTTACATAAGATCTAGTGGGTTTGAGGGACAAGCATGTAAATTACCAAGGTATTTAGATGATAAGATGGATTTATTTGAGTTGACAAGATAATTAACACCTGTTCATAAAACGATTTCTAGGAGACATAAGACAAACATCAAATTTCCCATTAGGATTAGAAGGTATTATTGATCCTCTATTATAAAAGCTAGGTTGATGGAGGAGGAAATGGAAAGGTTTGATATGGATAAATTTGAGGTGAGGTCTAGCTATGCCATTATGTGGATGGTCAATACTTTGGAAAATTATTTTGAGCATGAACCTCGTTTTGAGAAATATTGGATCAATTTCAGGGTGAGGAAGAGATTAGACTTAGGGACTTCTCAAGAATGACCCTAACACAAATAATTGATTTCAAAATTGTTGTGGTACCTAAGGGAATTGTAGATGATGAAAAAGTTGTGAGTCACTTTTATATTAACCAAGGCATAGAAGGTCAACCAATGACCCTCATGAAACAAGATGAGGAACAATCTAATGATCAATATGGTAGGATTGTTCATGTAATGAGGAGAACTTTGACTTGGTTGAAAACAAATAACATTGATTTATTAATTTAGAATACAAGAGTGCTCAGTAAGCTTAGAGAATTAGGGCTTTTGAAAGAAAATATCCCCCATTTGAAGGAAGGATCTAATAAGATGGATCCACTAGGAGGAAAAGATCCTTAATTACCTTCAAAGAGACCAACTATAGGAATTATTGATGAATGGTCTTCTGCTACTAGTGGGAAATTAATCTTCATGTCTAATTCAAAATAGAAAACTGAAGAGATGCTTCTAAAATCTATGGAAAAAGCTCCTATAATTTTTGCAATACCACTTCAAACAAAAATAAAGGGCATAACTACACAAAATACCCCTCCATATTTTTTACCAAAGATCCCAAGTACTCAAAATTTGATGAGAGGAGCCATGAAAAGTTCCAATGTCTAACCTAAGCCACAAAGTGCCAAGGAAAGGGCGACACCAAGCATCAAGTAATTTGAATGGACAAATAAGAGATACAAGATTATACTTAAACAACCCTTTGTAAGAGAAGATGATCATACACATAAGAAACACAAGCATAAAAAGGTTGAAGTGATTGATCCTCCTGTAATCACTAAGGAACAAGAAGAAATAGTTACCTCTCTAGCTCATCAAACAATTCCATCACCAAGACAACAGGTTGACCAAGACAGGCCACTTATATAGCTAGTATCTTTTGCTTCACTAATGAAAGGTATGAGTGTCCATTCTTTTGATTAATTACATGAATCCGCAATAATCCCAATTGAGATAGTAGATATAGATGCAAATTAAGAATTTCTTACATCTAAGGCATCTGAAATAATATTTGAAAAATGAGAAGTAAAAGATACATATGTTCCTCAGTTATGTGAGTAAGTCAAGGAATCTATCCATGTACCAACTATTACATTAGAAGTTCTAATGTCAAAGGTATCTCCTAAAATTCAAACCACTTCAAATGTGAAAAATTTAGAGGTTTGATGAATTTATGGTGGGGAGGCTATTGACATTAAGACACTAGTTGAAAAATATCCACGATAGGAAAACAAGGTCACCCAGAGCAGTGAATCACCATAGCAAGAAAAGTCTGCTAAAGAAAAGGTAATAAAAGTTGCAAAATAAATTAGTTAAATGGAAAAGGTTTATGACAGTGATAGTATGTAAAATATAGATAAATTTAAAGAATTGACTAATGAGTGCTATCTTACCATGTCACCAAATGAGGAATCAAAAGAGGAAAAGGAGATCAGTACGCCATTTTATGACATTATTCCCACCAAGCAATAACCTCTAAAGGAGAAGGAAATTACAGAAAGAAAAGAATTTCCCAAGGAAACAACATCAGCCCGAGAATCCCCCAAAGAAAATGTATAATATGTGATTGTACCAAGTGGGGATATGAATAGAGAAAATATTCCAACTATTGGCATGACTCCAAAAGAAGTTGGTCAGCCCCAAGTCCAAGACCAAGGAAAAGAGCAATTGGGTGAAAAACCAACACAAAATGAACCTAAGGAGTTGAAAATAGTAGAATAAAAGGAACAACACAAGGATCCATTAGTGCAAAATATTCAATAAGTATCCAAACAATTGGTGGTTGTTCCAAAAAAACCTCAACAAACACTGCAAGAGACAAAGGTGAAAATTACTCTTGCAAAAGGTTGGATAGGGTAATTGATCTCCAAAGAAGAAGAAGAAGTGGTGTCTATGAAGGATATATAACTTACAAAATTATCTTTCCCAACACCTACAAACTTTCCTAAGAAGGCTAGGTTCATCACAAATACTCTTGCAAAAGGTTAGATAGGATAATTGATCTCCAAAGAAGAAGAACAAGTGGTGTCTATGAAGGATATATAACTTACAAAATTATCTTTCCCAAAACCTACAAACTTTCCTAAGAAGGCTAGGTTCATCACAAATACTCATGCTGATCCATTTAGATCTAGTACTTTGGAGGTAACAATCCCACATGAGGGGAAGATAAGGATTGATATAACAACTAAGGATTATAAGTTTTAATTCATTCCTCTAGGATAACCTTCAAGATATGTGCTGAAGGAGGGAGTTTTAGAAGAATTAGATGACTTGTTAGACAAGGTGGATGAGGATAGGGAGACAAAGCTACAGCTAAAGGAATGAGTTAAATCACTGACTTCATGCCTATAACAATTAGTTGTCCAATCTAGTATGAGATAGGAAGAAATTTCCACAACTGCCCCTGAAGTTATAGAACATGTTCAAAAATCTATTAAGAAGGTTCAAGTAGTTGACACTTTGGTAGAAAAGGTAGTTGAAAAGGGAAAATAAGCAATTGGAAAAGCCATAACAAAATATGAAGAGCTCAAAAACAAACTCAATGAAATTGATGAGTTAATTAAACAATGTGATAATGATTTGTTCTATTTTGAAGGAATTATCCCCAAATTGAACCATGTTACTCAGCTTGATAAAGATTTAGTTGAAATGGAAGGAATTTTATCACTTGAGTATATGGGAACTCAGTATGTTCTTGAAGAATTGGCTACAATTAGGATTTAGGTTTTGAAGGAGACCAGGTAGAAAATGGAGAAAAAAAAAGAAATGGTTGGATAAGACCATAGACACCCTTGATTTGAAATTAGAGGATATGGTATTTCAAATTTTCAAAAACAGTTATGGTGATCTGAATAATGACTTCTTATTTGATTCCTTTTAGAAAAACATCCAAAAATAAAACTTCTCATATAAAGTCATCAAGACGTTGATGAGGATGGAAACCAGGATTTACGAATTAAAAGAAAGACCATGGGAGTATAAATAGAGGATAGATCAATGTGTGAATGCACTAAGCAAGTAGTCCCTCATATTCCAACATCACACATGGCTAGATGAGGATGAGATAAAAGATTTTTTCCAGAAATATGATGCATATATAGAAAGACAACCAAAGGAAGAAGAAGGTGATGAAAATAAAGGTGTAGACATGAAGACTAAGGAACAAGCCTAGGCTTGTTTTATTTGAACTTTCTTTTCATCATTTTTCAATTACTACTCTTTTTTCATAAGAACTAGATATTAATTTGAAGTTGTTATTTTGACACATAAATGTAATTTGATACAATGCATTATATTTTTATATTGCTTGGATAATATTTCAAATCCATGATGAAGCATATGAATTAATGTAAATGTTGTTTTATCTTTTGCACTGTTCAAAAAGAAAAATGGGATTCTATAGGGGCCCAAGACCATGAATAAAAAATATAAATATATTTGGTCATCATGAGAAGAAAAATATCCATTAATTCTTTGCTCCCACCTTAAAATATTCTCTAAGAGGCTATTTTTCTCAATAGCTTGTTCTTTCATGGTATAAACTCCCCTGAACCCTAAGTTGATTGAACAAATATAACTACCCCAAAAAAATTATGAAACATCCCCATGTCCTTTAATATGTTCATGTCCATCTTGGGACCATCCAAAATCCTCCCCAATTCTATCTTCTTCTGAGGGGAAGATACCCTATCCAAGAGATCTAAACCACCACCAAGAAATGTTGTTTTACCTTTCACCTTATAAGGAGTAAATGCAGGTTGAGTAGGAGCAATTGGAGTGGCTATAAAAATAATCATTATGGGTCTTAGACCCAATGGGACAAAATATCTAGAAATGGACTCACCTTTGCATGTTCTTGTGAAATGTGTATGTTCCCCTGGGAGGGGAATAGGTCGAGGTCCTAACAACTTGTGCTCCATCAAAGAAGATTTTTTTTCTGAATGGATTAAGGGATGTAAAATAGACTTGCCTTTATAATTTGATGCCCTGGGATGTTCAAGAAATGAAGGCCCTGATTCCTCTTCATCTAAAATAATAATAGGGAGCTAAGAATTGGATTCTCTCATTTCCTTTCTTGTTGACAGTGGTGGTGTTACAGATTGTTGAAATGACATAGGTCCTATTGGAAATTTTTCCAAATAATAAAGAAATTAATCTAATTCACCCATCTTATAAGCAATGTTAGGAACACCATCAATTCAAGTCTTATCATAGAGCACATTAGACTCATAAGGAATCTCTTTTTGAACAAATATTTTATCACACAAGAAAGGGCATTCATATTCAATTGCTCCTGCTACAGCAAGCCTTCTATTAATCCAAAAAAATTTCAACACCTCTAGCTTTTTCTAATTCTCCCATCAAAAGAGGTAATAATACATAGATTGAAATGCTGAAAAAATAGGGTTAATCTTGATTAACCTTAGCATAAGAGAAAAATAAACTACCTAGTGTGTCAAAGGCCCTTTGCTGTCCCATGGGTCAACTATCTAAAACAAAGCCCTAAGAAATGCTTCGTCTGGGCTTAACAAGTCAAAAATATGATTTAAGTCCTCTAAAGATATTTCTTTCAAGGTTGGTGCTACTGATACGTAAACCAGGTTAAACAATTTTACACAACGGATATTGAAGTTCTCAATTCCTTTTAAAACATAGAATTGGAAGAGGATTCTCAACTTTCCTTTAGTATTGAATAGAAAATTGGATTCTTTTACTATTCTATGGATGTAAAAAAAATCTCACTTAGAAACCTCTGATGAATTCATTCTTTCTTAAATATTTCATTTGTCATTTTGAGAATCTTCACAAGTTTGTTAACTAATGCATTCAAATCCATTTGCAACTGCATTTAATTGAACAATAAACAAACTGAAACTGAAAGACACGGAAGTTGATAGCAGAGTTCATCCCATTTGGGACTACATCTCTGAGTTCATAATAACGAACCATTTCCATTAAAAACCAATGTAAAACTTTCTTTTACAATTTACATCAGTATGGATATTTAAAAGAAACTGAAATAGTACTTCACTAAGTGTGGGATTCATTGATCTCAAGATTAAGTTTCCGTTCCCAAAAACTTCAAGTACCTACAACTTTCTCCACCTTGTGGGTATTCAAAAACTCCCTGATCTGGATATGTAAATCAACTATATATTGCATAGAAACCCATTAGAGTAATAATTCAAATCTATAGAGGCCCTAGATCATTCCTGTAAACTGTAATTTTACTTCCATAGTTTCTTAGCTTCATACAAATAAATATTATAGATGTACATACATGATAAAATGATCAATATATCTCTCTAACTATGTTGCAATAATAATTAAATTATGTAAATACAGGATAAAAAAATTTAACTTGTAAATAGTACTGTAACTAAACTTTAAGAACCTTTGAAACCATTTAGAGAAGCTTCACCACAAGTTCGTAGCACCAGTTCATCATCTCTCTACTCCTTCCCTTGAGTTTTCCATAAAAACCCTCACATTTTTCTTCCAAAAATAGGTAAAACAAACTCAAAATGGGAAAAGAATCACATCAAGAATCTTCTCTAAATTCCTAAAAAAATTCTAGAAGACATCAAGTCTCCATTCAGCCTTCAAGACCCTCAAATATGGCCTTGAATCAAAACTACCGAAGACAGTCAAATAATAATACACTTGTGTGTATTCTTCTTCCTCCTTTTTTTTAACCTCACAAATGACTATATATATATACACACTTAAGTGTATATTTAGTAAATTTAATCCCATTTAAATATCCCAATAATCCTCCCAAAGCCCCTGACTTTCTCTTATCCATGTGAGTGGATTTTAGCATCAAAAATTGAGGAATAATCCCACGTATAATGGGATATTACCAATTTTAGACCTTATCAAAGCCTTCAAATCCTCCATTTAATGTTCATACCAAGTCCACATAATGCTAACCACCCTCCTTCTCTCATGGATATTTTCTTGGCTGGAAAAATGGATTTCCTTGAAAAATGTGCCAAAATTTGAGAGAGAAGATTTGGTCAAAATTTGAGAAATTTAAGGTGCTTAATTAGGATTAATCAAATGGATATCTTAGGATTAATTTATGAATTAATAAAATTTGTTAACTAAGGGTATTTTGTAGTTGGAATATTGGCCAGATGTTCCACCTACATAATATCACTCGTTAGCATAAATAATTCAAAAAATTGAAGATTTAAAATAATTACGGCGGTCCAGAATCAACTTCTGAAATACATAACTTTTGCATAAGAACTAAGATTTGGTCTGTTCAAAATTCTTTGGAAAGTTTGTGATGAGCTCTATACCAAGGAACTGATTTTGAAACATTACAAGACCACAAATTTTTCCTTTATCGCCAACTGCCATGTGTCACCTTGTCATTGGTCCACTTGTTGACCTATTGACCAGGGTTGACCTATTTACGACCTTAACTTTGACCGGTGATAGAATTTGCATACAAACTCTAATAATGAATTTCAGCATACCATCGAAAAGGTATCAAGAATCCTTTCATCATGGTGTAGATTTAGGGAAGTTTAAGGAATATCTAAATAGTTAAAAATCCTCTAGATCACTCCTCCCCAGTAAGACCATTTTGACCTCAAAATGGAAATTCACTCTACTGAACTGTACACACATTCTTTGCATAATATAAAATACAGAATCCAGTTTATAGCATGGCATTTTTTCCAAAATATTACAATATTCAAATGCCAATAATAGTAACATAACCCAATGGCATGAACTGCAACTAATATGACACTGCAACTGCCTATATTTATATACATCCTGATCCTACAACTAATCCAACATATATAGGAGAAAATATCATATCAAGGTGTTATGAAGTCAATTCTATCAATTGATGTAAAAAATCCATTTCAAAAACACCAATTCTATTAAGCAAAATAAGACAAGATATAAAAAATTCCCTGCAAGAAATCAGCCATCTCACTGAAATTGTATACTAATTGCAAAGAGTAAATACCAACTCTATATATCCCCATCTTCCAAAAATGACATGTTACCCAAAAATAGTCACTGACCTGATGGATTCTCTTAACCTCTACACTACATAATTGTTAAGGTGTTCTCCTTGTTTTATCAATATCTGCCAAGGAAAAAAAGGTGATGTAACCATGATGTTAAAATAATATGTGTCACTAACGCATTATAGGCCTTTATAAATCACTGCAACAAAATGTATACTTTTATGAACCAATGTGTCATGTTGTGGGTCTTTAAAAGTTTCGTACAATCATTGCCCAATATAGACTTAAACGTATAATCAAGTATTAAGTAACAATTATATTTTCAAATACAATTGCATCCACATTTGTCCACCTTATAAATGACAACACTTAAACTGAGCTGCAAGACATGTTGATCATGCCCAAAAGTAACCATGTGTACCCTGCTGTCAAAGTCCACCAATGAAGTTCACAAATGAACTTTTCCATAACCATAACTATGAGAGTAATCTGAGTATGATGACCTATCCCTCATACTTTCTCTATAGGTCACTTCAATGAACTGGATAATCTCCAAGTTAAAATATGAGTTAAATCCATTACCACATTTGATGAGGAACTCAAAAAATTAGTAGAAGATATATAAAATAGAGATTGCAATACCATTAACTGTGAGAAGAAAACTAAGTGTGTTAAACCTGCCTCTAAGTTTTCCCACTGTAGGTAGCTCAAAATTGTATTCAACAATCTATTAGTGATTCCTTTCAACATTACTACGGAATCAAAAGTATAGTCAACTGTATATATATGAAAGGATAATCTAAGGGAAAAATAGATGAAAAATCCATCTTGTAATCAACATTCATTGTTTTATCCCTACAACTGATCATCAAAACCCTTTCACTACATATGTCAAACTCTATTGTCAACTTAGATATTTTCACCAATAAAATAAGAGTCTCTTTACAACTTACAACCTGTAAGTAACTGTAAGAAAATATCATAAATATGAGGAGTATACCAAGAATTTTAAACATGTATCGAGGTGTCCTCAGTGATGACTACTCTTTATCTCATATCCTCCTACTTATCCATCTGAGTTAGTTTTCCAAAATATCTAAAAATAGAAAAATACAAAATAGGAGATAGCAAAAATCCATCCACAACACTAAACATGTCAATTTCTTCCCGAATCCCATACTTTGAAAATTCCTTGATTAAGTGTTTAAATGAAAACTGAGCATACTATTCATATCATAGTAATGCCTATTAAAACTATTCATTAAACCATTTTAGCAACATATGTACTTCTGCATGGTTTCAATAACATGAATAGGAAGTTATATCATCACCCTTTATTCAATTGACTTAGTGATAAAAAGCCTATTTTAAATTTCTGAACAATCTCAACAAGGTATATTCCCTTGTAGATTAGCTACACAAAGGTCATCCTATCTGGATATTTTAAACCAATACACTATGTTTAAAAAGCCATTAAAAATATAGAAGATTCAGAATAGTTTTACCTTCCTTTGGGAAACTATGAAATCTATGAAACTCTATCTCAGAAAGAGTTAGATGACCCATTATTGTTGAATTTTTTAAACCAATTCATTAACCATTATCAATACAAGGGACTTCTTCCTCTTGTTTGTTATACAACTGAACTGGAAATTCCAAAAAGGTTTATAAATAATTCCCTATCAAGGTATATTTTTTTACTTTCAGTGCAACACACATGAAGGAATCAAATCCATAACCCGTGTCACATAGCTATACTGAAAAACAATTATTACCTTCTTTAAGAACTATGAAGTATGCATACTGATTTGAGAAAGGTTGGCACTTTTTCGGAGCTTCTAAATAACTCATCCTGCTTGCTTTTGTAATACTTACAAGTTGTGAAGACAAATTGACTGAACAACCAATATAAATCTCAATGTATTTAAAAATGCAACTTAGTAAATCCAAATAACCTTATTTTCATTTCCATGTCTCATAATGGAATATGGTCTTTTCACTTATAACTGGTAAGGCAATAGAATTTCCATAGTATGATTAGTTATTTGAAAAATGTCTTACCAAGTGTCATTATGCTCGTTCCTTAACTGGATTGATCTTACATGACTAGTGTTACAAACTCTTAGCTGTTAGAAGCTTGTCTTCCTTCAGCAGATTGGAACATCTTCCAAGAATCCTTTTCACTAGTTCCCTACACAAATAATCAAACCAAAAGAACACATAATAATATCTAATATAAAAATCCAAAAGAAGTAGATCAGATAACTGAAGAAAATCCCTGAAAATGAACTTTGATCTGATACCAAAATTGATCCGTAAACCGGGTTAAATGGTTTTACGTGCAATGAATACTAAAGTTCTCAATTTAAAAAAAAAAATAGAATTGGAAGCGAATTCTCAAATTTACTTTAGTATTGAATAGAAAATTTGATTCTTTTATTGTTCTAGGAATGTAACAAAAAATTCACACTTAGAAAACTCTGATGAATTCATTCCTGCTTAACTCTTTCATGTGTCATTTTGAAGAATCTTCACAAGTTTGTTAATTGATGCATTCAAATCGATTTGTAACTGCATTTAATCGAAAAACAAACAAACTGAAAATGAAAGACATAGAAGCTGATAACAGAGTTCATCCCATTTGGGACTACATCTCCGGGTTTGGAATTATCAACCATTTTAATTAAAAAACAATGTAAAAATTTCTTTTACAATTTCCATCATTATGGATATTTAAAATTGAAAAATTACTTCACTGAGTCTAGGATTCATTGATCTCAAGATCAAGTTTCCATTCCCAAATACTCAAAGTACCTGTAATTTTCTCCACCTTGTGGGTATTCAAAAAATCCCTGATCTGGGTATACAAATTAACTGTAAACTACATAGAAACCCATTAGAGTAATAATTCAAATTTTTAGAGGCCATGGATCATTCCTGTAAACTAAAATTTTACTTCCATAATTGCTTAGCTTCATACAACAGAAGATTATACATGTACATACAGGATAAACTGATCAATATATCTCTCTAACTATGTTGCAATAATAATTAAATTATGTAAATACAACATAAAATAGATGAACCTGCAACTAGTACTGAAACTAAAATTTAATAACCTCTAAAACCATTCAGAGAATTATCTCCACAAGTTCATAGCACCAGTTCATCATCTCTCTGCTCCTTCCCTTGAGTTCTCCATAAAAACCCTCACATTTTTCTTCCAAAAATATGTAAAATGAACTCAAAATTGGAAAAGACTCACATCAATGGAATCTTCTCTAAATTTGTGACAAAATTCTAGAAGACATCAAGTCTCTATTCGGCCTCCAAGACCCTCAAATATGGCCTTGAACCAAAACTGCGGAAGACAGCCAAATAATAATACACTTCTGTGTATTCTTCTTCCTCCTTTTTTTAACCTCACAAATACCCATATATATATATATATATAATTAAGTGTATATTTATTAAATTTAATCCCATTTAAATATCCCAATAATCCTCCCAAAGCCCGTGACTTTCTCTTATCCATGTGAGTGGATTTTAGCATCAAAAATGGAGGAATAATCCCACGTATAATGGGATATTACCAATTTTAGACCTTATCAAAGCCTTCAAATCCTCTATTTAATGTGCATAAAAAATCCACATAATGCTAACCACCCTCCTCCTTATCTCATGGAGATTTTATTTGGCTGGAAAAATGGATGGCTTGCCTTGAAAAATGCACCAAAACTTGGGAGAGAAGATTTGGTCAAAAATTGAGAAATTTAAGGTGCTTAATTAAGATTAATCAAACGGATATCTTAGGATTAATTTATGAATTAATAAAATATGTTAACTAAGGGTATATTGTAGTTGGAATATTGGCCAGATGTTCCACCTACATAATATCACTAGTTAGCATAAATAATTCAAAAATTTGAAGATTTAAAATAAGTACGGCGGTCCAAAATCAACTTCCAAAATGCATAACTTTTGCATACGAACTCAAATTTGGTCTGTTCAAAATGCATCGGAAATCTTGTGATGAGATATATACTAGGGAGATAATTTTGAAACATTAAAATACCATAATTTTTTCCTTTTCGCTAACTGCCACATGTCACCTTGCCATTAGTCCACTTGTTGCCCTGTTCACCAAGATTGGCCCATTTATGACCTTAACTTTGACCGGCTATAGAATTTGCATAGGAACTCCAATTCTAAAGTTATGCATACCATCGAAAAGGTATTGAGAATCCCTTCAACATGTTCTAGGTTGTAGGGATGTTTAGGGAATATCTGAATAGTGAAAAATCCTTCAGATCAGCTACCACTACCCTTGCCATCACACCAGTAAAGAAGTCTGCAAAAGTATATCATGTTCAAAGGAAAAGAAATAATGTGTTTTGAAGGAGACGTAGATGAGATAAATTTATCTAAATAACTATATATACGATCTGAACTGGACATAATCATTTCCATTGAATGAGTAAAGATTTCTTTCTTAGCTCGCACAAGGGAGATAACTATGAAGCAAAACAATATCTTACAAATGGATGATAATCAGCTTGACATGACACAAAATAGGAAGAAAACCTCCAAGTATGAGAAATGCAGACAAGAGTGTGTGTATCGCTAGGGAATCATGTGAAAACTAAGAAATATTATAAGTCACATCAAGCCATTATGGGGGCACCCAAGAGTTATGGAAAGGAATTTCCAAACCAACCCAAAGGAAGCCAATATTGATGATGTCAGGATAAAATATGTAATCATTTTATTCTCCACATAACAATGAAATACACAACTAGAAATATTTTTGATGCATTTCTCCACGTAGCACAACAAAGGATAAGATACCCCAACAAAAGAATTAAAAAGTATTCCTTTAGAATATCCGATGGAAAATTTTAGATTTTGGGGGGAAAAACTCAAGGAATGAAAAAAGAAGTTGTATAGATATGAGAGGCATGTTCTCATAGTGAAGGGGGGTTAAAATTTTCTAAAATTATGTTAGAAAAATGTGTAAATTGAGAGAAACCATTTTTTCCAAGAACTTGTCTCATAAACTTGTTAATTTCCTTTCCTTCAAATCGAATCATGTCAAGATGGTTACGAGTGTACAACCATTGACAATCATTGATATTGTAAATATAACTTTCCCTTACTAATAAATTTGATGAGCCCTGAGTTAGTTGTGTTAATCATGAGCATTGTTACGTCTACTTTTATGTTGAGATGTTTCAAGTGGCTATTCATGTTCCTGTTGCAATATTATGTTAGGAATTCCTATAAATCACACAAGATCTTATCCTTCTTGTAGTATTGTGGTAATTTCAATTATGATGTGAGAATAGATTTCATTTCATTTTGCAATAAATAATTTTAAATTCACTTTACTTCCATTTTGTTGATACAGATTGTTTTTAGTCTATGAGTGTATCTTAGGCATGATAGATCTAGGATTCTTGATTTTTAATTGAGTCTTTGACATGAGATTTTATGTTTAAATTCTCAAAGAATGTGTGAAACCATGTATCTTTGGGATTCCACGGGTGAAGGTTCATTGTTGGTTATTTGAAGTGTTTTATTCATCTTATTTGGTATATTTTCCAACCTTTGTTAAAAGTTCCCAGAAATTTAGTATAATCATATTTATCCTACTTAATTCCCCAAAAAATTACATCCAAAACTGATAAATCCTACAAGAAGTTCTATGTTTACTCATGTGCTATAATTTCACAAAAATATGCAAAATCAAGCGAGTTTTATTGTTTTCTCTAGTAACATGAACCTTGTCTAGGAGGCATCTGCATTTTCTAGGGTGATAACTTTTGAGAGTTAGATTATGTTGCATTGACCATGTATTTTCAAGGTTATTTTTCAAATTCCCTAAATAGGAGAGTCAAATATTGTTGATCCATTCATTTCCCTTACAAATATAGTTTACAAAACGGATCCTCTCACTTTGGTTAAAAGAAGAACCTAAAGTAGTAGGGTAGGTCAAACCCTTAACACGATGTTATCCAACTTCTCTAAGCTCAAGTGACAAAGAGATAGTTAGACCCTTCCTTGGCTACAAAATGAATAAAATCTTGATCTATCTATCTCTAAGCATCCTGCTCAGTTTGTTGATGTTGCTTGGCTTCAAAGGGAGAACCAATTTTGGTACCAACACAACGCTCTAATCGAATGTAAGGATTGAAGAGATCAATCAACCATCAACTTATCAAAGATCTTCCATGGACCCCTCCAACACTAATGACATGACCTTTACTGGAGAAGTTGGGTTCTATCTAAGAGTTGTGACTAGGTTGTAAATTAGTATACAATATGAATATTTTTCATCATAACTCCATCCCAATGATGAATTTATTACACATTATGATAAAAATTATGATCAGTTCATAACAATAGATGATTTGCTAGACAAGATGGAATTTAATACCAACCCTCTTTGGTATACCAATGTTACTTCCCCACAAGTTAGACATGAAAGTATACCCATAATAGAGGAAGTAACTACAAAACATTTTAATATGGAGTATCAACCCCCTTATAATCCAATATTAATCAACATGTCAAACAAGACCAATAAGCTCCTTTATGTAGCCTTGTATCTACTCTAGTTTAAAATATTTGAGAATTAGAGGATGTCTTACCTTCTCATGACATAGAACAAACTTTCTAGGACAATAAACATCACCAACTGTAGACACAAAATCTATGCACTTTGGTACATTTCTATGTCCTAAAACATACTAATCTATACATGATTCCTAAGTAATAAAACTAGTTATTAACAACTCATTTTGGTATTTTGGTTACTTTATCCCTTACACTTTACTATCCTTACACATCTTAAAGCTCTTCCTAGCACTTGAATCTTTTATCTTTTTATGGCCTCAGACACTAGCACCACGTTAGGACATAAATAATCATGCACTCTTATCCCTATTAATTTAATAAAAATGGAATTTTTGTAAAACCCTAAGTACAGAATCACAATGCAATAATAAACAATAAAGTATAAATATGACACAATCATTAAGCTAAAGAAAAATTAAACCCTAGGTGTAAGAGAGAAGATAGAGGACTTAGCTGATTTTGCAATATATCCCAAAGTGTGACATGCTGGAAAACTACTTAACAAGAGGAGGAATCTTTCATAACCACACTCATAAAATTACAGAACTATTGAAATAATATGGACTGGGGAGCCTACATTGGGTCAAGGGAGCCTGGGTGCAAGAGTCTACTTTGTTAGGATTATACCAATTGTACAAATAAATAAGCATGTAATGAATAATGCAGAAAACATAAAACAAAAAATAATGCAATAAAACAGAAACGCAGATTTAACTTGGTTTGCCCAAAATGGGCTACGTCCACCAGACATAGCCAATCCTTTTATTCAGTCCAGCAAAAATCTCCCTCACATTACAACCACTGATACAATGAGCCTCATACATAACGACCCTTTAAATATATTAGGGTTTTTATCATTTCGGGGAAACATAGAAAAACCACCTGTTAGATCTGTGACCTAATAAGTAATGGTCCATATTTCACAATGGATAAATACATATAAAATGTGGCATATGAGGGCACTACAACCCCCATCACTATCAGGCTCCACAACCAACAATCTCCCACTTAGAGACTAATTTCTATAACTCCACCACTACAGCTCCTGCTTGGACTTTTCTTCTTGGCTTGTTTCTTCCACTTCAAGATCAGTCTTGAAGACCCATAGAAGTTTAATGAAAATCCAGCTTCTCCTTTTTCATTAGCTTATTAAACATATCAGTAGGATTATCATTTGTATGAATCTTCACTATATCAAGATTCCCATCCTCTAATACTTTCCGTATGAAGTGATATCTTATCTGAATGTGTTTGGTTCTTGAAAGGAAGGTTGAGTTCTTCGCTAGGTGAATTGCACTTTGACTATCACTGTGTAACTTACAATCCCCTTACTCCTTACCCGACCCCTCCATGAACCTGATCATTCATAACATTTCCTTACTTTCCTCAGTCACTGCAACATATTCTACCTTTGTAGTAGATACGGTAACTATCTTCTGCAACTTTGAGATCCAACTCACTACCGCACCACCAACTGTAAACACATATCTAGTAGTGCTCCTTCTTCTATCCACATATCCTTCCATATATGAATCCACAAATCCCTGTAAAGTATAATTTTACCCTCTAAAGCAAAAATGCCTACTACTAGTCCCTCTCAAGTACCTTAGAATCCATTGGACTACCTTCTAGTGTGCTTTACCTGGATTTTCCATATACCTGCTAACAACTCCCACTACTTGGGAAATGTCTGGCCTGGTACAAACCATGGCATACATGAGGTTCCCAACTATTGAAGAATAAGGAACTCATGCCATATAATATTTTTCCTCTTGTGTTGTTGGGAATTTCTCTTTACTTAATCTAAAATGCCCAGCCAATGGTGTACTAACTAATTTTGCATTCTGCATATGAAACCTTTCTAACACCTTTTCTACATAGTCCTCCTGAGACAACACCAATTTTTTTTTTTTTTGTCCCTCTTGATTTGCATACTGAGGATTTTCTTTGTTACACCCAAATCCTTCATTGTAAATGTTTGTGCAAGATTTTCCTTAAGATTTGCAATTTCTGCATATTAGACCCTGCTACAAGCATATTGTCTACATATAACAAAAGAATAATGTAGCTCTCACTATCCAACCATTTAAAGTACACACAATGATCTGATTGACATCTAGTAAAACCATGCTCAAACATAAAACTATCAAAACTTAGATACCATTTTCCGAGGAGCTTGCTTGAGACCGTTTTTGCTCTTCTTCAACCTACAAACCAATTTCTCCTTACCCTTCACCTCATACCCAAGTGTTTGCTGCATATAAATCTCCTCCTCCAAGTCATCATGGAGAAATGTCTTCTTGACATCAAGTTATTCTAAGTGTAAATATTTAACAACTAAACTTAATATAGTACGAATGGAAGACATATTTACAAAAGGGGAGAAAATTTCATCAAAATTGATACCTTTCTTCTGGTCATACCCCTTCACTACAAGCCTTACTTTGTACGTTTTCCATCCAACTTCTTCTTCTTTCACACTGTAGACTTATTTGTTTTTTAGTACTCTCTTCCCAGCTGGAAATTTGACTAAATCACATGTTTGGTTCTTCTCTAGGGAATCCATATCCTCACTCATGCCATGCTCCCACTCCTTAGTGGATTCCACCTACATTGCCTCATCAAAGCTCTCTGGCTCACCACTATTTGTTAGTAAAAAAAATAAAAAGTAGGGGAAAATATTTTTAGAGGTCTACTAATGCGTTGTGACCTTCTTACCAAATATGGGGGTGTCATGGGATCATTATTTTCTTTCTTCTCATTTTCTTGAATTTTTGACAGTGGTGCCGATGTTGACACTAGATGTCATGATCGGCCTATATAACTATCAACCTTGGTAATTGTAGATGGATATTTTCCACCCGAGAGTTCATTTTTAGGAGCTATATCCTCAACCAATTCTTCCTTGGGATTTTTGTCATCATGTACATGATCCCTATACATTCTATTTTCACTCCAAACAACACCATGACTCCTAATTATCTTAGATTCATCTAGATCCAAAAACCAAAATCCACAATCACCATTGGAGCCATAACCTATGAATGTACAACGTTTGGATTTTAAATCCAATTTCTTCTTGTTTTCTTTATTAACATGCACAAATTCCTTTGAACCAAATACTCTTAAAAATTAAAGGTATACCTCTTTCCTAGTCCAGGATTCTTTAGGAATTCCTCCATCTAGTCCACTCAAAAGACCACAATTTATTAAGTACATAGTAGTATCTACGGACACTACCCAAAACTAAAGAGGCAGCCCCACATGTAATCTCATTAACTGTGCACACTCTATTATTGTTTTATTCATCCTCTCACTAACACCATTTTGTTGTGGAGTCCTGGGAACTATTTTCTCTCTACGAATCATGTTTAAGGAACAATAATCATCAAATTTCTTACTACAATACTCACTTCCATTATCAGATCTCAAACATTTTAATTTAAAACCACATTCATTCTTAGCAAGTGCTTTCCATTTCTTAAATGTATCAAAGATAGTAAACTTACACTTAATGTAATATACTCATACCCTCCTTGTGGCATCATCTATGAATGTGACATAGTATAGAGAACCACCATGAGATGCAACATGGGCCGGCCCCCACACATCTGTATGAACTAGCTCCATCTTTTTCTCTTTCTTGGTATTCCCTTCCTTGAGAAATATAACTATTTTATGTTTCCCAAAAATGCAATGCTCATAAAACTCTAAGTCCAATCGCTTCAAACTTGAAAGCTTACGTTTTTCCTATAGAATTTTCATACCCTTCTCACTCATATGTCCCAATCTATTGATCCACATGTTGGCATCCTCATATGAAGTACACAATATGGTAGAAGAATTACATGTACAAGTATAAAAATAAAGAGTGAATACTTTCTTACCCAATGCCACTACTAGGGCACCCTTGGAAACCTTCCAAGCATCTGAAGTGAATGTGACTGTGTAACCTTCACCACCCAATTTTCCTGCAGATATGAGATTACTCCTAATGCTAGGTACATTCCTCACATCTCTCAATATCCATGTATTTCCATTCTGTAATTTCAGGTGTACATTGCCCTTCCCGACAATGTTACATGACTCATCATCACACAAATAAACCTATCCAAAATTTCCCTAGACATACTCTTTAAAATACCCCTTATCAGGGGTTTCATGGAAAGAGGCGCCTGAATCTATTACCCAAGATTCTATTCTAGTATCAAGAGAAAGTATAAGTGCATCTTGGATAATATTACCTATTTTATTTTCCTCTTTAATACATTCAGGATGGTTTTCTTTGTTTCCTTTGAACCAACAATCATTTTTAGCATATCATCTCTTTCCATAGTTCCAACAAGTAATGCCTCTACTCCTAGATTTGGATATGCCCATATTCGATTTAGATCTCCCACGAGCCTTACTCTTTGATTTCTCCTTGCTCCTCCCTCTAATCTCCATATTCAATGTGTTTCTAGAAGAAGAATTTTCCCATGTACTTTTCTTATGCATTTCCTCATTTAAAATGACACTAACTACATCTTCAAGTTTAAGAGAAGTAGATGATGTATTAATAACTACCATTACTAAGTTGTCCCAACTTTCTGGAAAAGAACATAGGAATAATAATGCTCTAACCTTCTCATCAAATGGGATATTAACTGAATCTAATTGACTTATAATAGTATAGAAATCATTAAGATGGTTAGATACAGATCCACCTTCTTGTATTTGTAGATTAAATAATATTTTCATCAAATAAGTTTTATTGGATGCACTAGGTGTTTCATATAAATTAGCTAGGGTTTTCATCAACTCTACTGTACTCTTTTCCTTTGAGATATTTGAAGCTACGGACGATGCAAGACTCAATAAAATTACACTGAGAGCCTTCTTATCCAGATGCTTCCACTCCTCATTAGACATGATTGAGTGCTTTGCTTCTTCACCTCCCAATGGTAGGTATAGATCCTTTTGATACATGTAATCTTCCACCTACATTTTCCATATATGGTAATTTCAGCCGTCAAACTTCTCAACTCTAAACTTATTCTCCTCTGCCATTGATGCTTCTCCCACTAAAATAGAAATACCTCTATGAGTATAATACCAACAAATAAATATCAAACATGCTCTGATACCAGTTGTTAGGATTATACCAGTTGTACAAATAAATAAGCATGCAATGAATAACATAAAAAATGTAAAACAGAAAATAATGCAATAAAGCAGAGACACAGATTTAACGTGGTTCACCCAAAATTGGCTACGTCCACCAAAAATAGTCAATCCTTTTATTTAGTCTAGAAAAAATCTCTCACACAGTACATCCACTGATATAATGAGCCTCATACATAATGACCCTTTAAAGATATTAGGGTTTTTATCATTTTAGGGAAACATAGAAAAATCACCCATTAGATCTGTGACCTAATAAGCAATGGTCCAAATTTCACAATGCATAAATACATATAAAATGTGGCTTACGGGGCACTACAACCCCCGTCGCTATCAGGCTCCACAACCAACATACTTCTGAGCAC
Organism: Taxus chinensis; assembly: GCA_019776745.2. Classification (NCBI taxonomy): domain Eukaryota; kingdom Viridiplantae; phylum Streptophyta; class Pinopsida; order Cupressales; family Taxaceae; genus Taxus; species Taxus chinensis. Next base: position 287,734,669 of record CM034150.1, read on the forward strand.
CTGTTACTACGAAAAATAGTTAGAATCTAAATTTTCTTGTGTCACACTATTGTTTCTATCATTCGTTGTTAGTTTCCTATATGTCACATTATGCCTATATAATTTACCTGTAACCTATAAAATAAATGATCTCCTGTAAAACCCCAAGACACATCAAATCCTATAAATAAAAATATGCAAATGGGGTGTAAAACTGACCCCATATGTCACCCAATAGAGTGAACTTATGACCTAGTGTTAAACTACATCTCATACTCCATGTATTTTTGTGTACGTGTGTGAAGAATCATGCCCTAGGAAGCTCTTATGCAATATGCATTGAATAATGAGCAATAACTAGATATAGAAATATAAATAGATATTTGGATGTAAAAATTAACTTCCCCTCCTATGAAATGTATGCAGAGAAATGTAATCCTTTGTCCCTTTAATGAAGCTAGATAGATGCTTTGATGCTCTTGAAATGCCTTTAGATGCAACCTTATGTGATAGTAATATATTCTTAGAGCTTGGTCCTTTATTTTGGTCACATAGCTTTGCATTTATATGATTTCCTTGTTTGAATTTCCTAACTGAAAAATAAAAGTTTGACCCATAAGAAAACATGATGCTCAAAAGATAAAAATTTCCCAAAATAGGTGAGTAAGAAACAAAGATTTTAGGGGTGTCCAAAGGGGACAAGGGAACCTGAGCATTAGCATCCTGACTGGGTGCTAGTGTCTAGAGACAAGTAAGATAAATTAGTAAAAGTCATATTAGATAGTAAGGTGTACAAGACCATTAAGAAATAAATAATTAAATTAAAGAGGCCAAAGACAGATTTCAATTACTAGTTTTCTCACTTAGGAATCATATAAATAGTGGTATGTGATTAGGACCTAGAAATGTACCTAAGTAAATGATTTAGTGCCTACATATTCCACCACTTCATGTTGTTGATTAAATACTCGATAACATAAAGTATATAAGAGGTGTGTACCTAATAACCATGTAGATCGATGATAAAAGCATGCTGAGGAGATAAGAAAAATATTGGAGTGATAAAAATGAAGCATGGAAGCTAGAGAAGAGGAAGTGACCCTAGGGGTGATAGCATGTGTGTTATGTCATGTTGTACCTTTTTTCATTATCTCTTAATGAAGGTTTGATTCTTGTTTTGTATTAAGGATAAAAATTCTAAAGAAGAGAAAAAATATTAGTCAAAGTCATGTATATGTGAAAAATTTGATCCAAGTATGCAAAAAGTATGTAAAAATGTGAAAAAGTAACAAAAGGAACATGTGCACCTAATCCACGATGAGTGAAAAGGATAGAAAGGATCCTAAAAATTTTGTAGAAGAACAATTTTTTGGGCAATCTCATGCCAAGTTCACATTTTTTGGGGAATCTCACACTAAGTGTGAGTTCTTTAGGCAATCTCAGGCCACGACATAAGAAGTGTTGGGGAGAAATTTCTAGTGTTATTCTCCATCCCTGTCTGCTTCCCGAAATTTATACACCGTTGTAAATAGTGTTATCCTACTTTGTTCTAATTCAATCAAATTTGATCTTATTCTATCCAAGTAAAAATATTTAAAAATGGAGATAAAGTGCATTCTGATTGCTAGAGGATTGTGCGTGTACTATGAAAACCACTATGAAAAATGCTGAAAACTATGTTGATCTAAGAAAAATGTTGTAACTTTCCCTTGTTCATAGGTGCCCAAGAAGGATCATGGGTTCCCAAGAACTCATATATGTATCTACGAGTTGGCATTTTTGTTGTGTTGAGGATGCAAGCAACTTTATGAGCCCTTTCTATGACTGGAGAGTGTGTTGTCCCTATACTTTGTAGGTCTGAACTGTGATTGTGTACTACTGAATTAGGTGACTAATTCACCCAATGTATGCCCCCTTTTTTGGGTGCATGTAACGTCACTAAGAGGATGTGGCCCAAAAGAGAGGACCGTACATTGATCTGAAATTGATACCCTGCATGAGGGAGGGAATGTGCTTGGTAGAAACCAAGGAATATGATAACAAAGTTGCTAGAAACATGTGTTAGTGAGAGGAAGAAAAATATGCATATAGAAGACAAACTGTAAGCTAAAATAAATAAGAAAATGTAGACCATGAAAAATTGGTTTTAAACATGGGACATCACTCACAATTTTGCAAGACAATCAAGTTTGAAGCAGCCAAAATCATATAAGTAATAGACATGCAAGACATAGGGAAAAGCCTGAAAATAATGGCAAACAATAAAAGAAAATAGAAAACAGTAGAAAGAAAAGTATCAGAAAACCATGGTAGAAAATAGATCTTTCAAAGAAAATATTGCACATGAAGCACTTGTTAGCATGTTAAAAATATAAAAACTATGTCATAGCATGTATGATCTGATATAAAATAGTGTACTAGTAAGAATAGGAAGTAGTATATAATGAAACACTAGCACCTGTAGTGTTTACGAAAGAAAATTCCCCTAGGATCCTTAGTGGGATTGGTAAGAGGTACAATGACAAGCATCCATGCTTCTTGTAAATATATTTATAAAGGATACACTCACAACTAGAGAACAAGTGAATGCACATGTGTATATAGAAAAGATAATGACATACTAAGTATATGTCTAGCATGTGAAACAAAGTGTACTTGTAATAAGTATAAGCAAGCAATATTATGTGCAACGAAAATATGTAGTATGTTATGAGTGAGAGAGATGGATTCATGTGTAATGTGAATGTGATAGGAGCATAATAACCCCCGAGAAAATGTGTATGAGTATGGGATAAGGTTCATTTATAAAATACCCCTCGATAGTCAAGAATGAACCATAGAACAAGAGTGCTTCATCGGAAAATGGTTTAATAGTATACGCTAGAAAGATTTGATCAATGAAGTATAGAACGTATAGAGTGAGTGATTGTGGTGAGGTTCATATCTAATTTAGAACCTCAGTAGTTGAGTATGAACCGTGGAACTAGAGTGCATCACAAGGTAGTGTGTTATGATGAATGCACACTAGAAGGATGTGTCGTGAATGCATCAAGTGTGAAATGTGTGGTGTGTATGGTCTGAGGTTTATGGATGTAGTATGCCCTCAATAATAAAGTGTGAACCAGAGAGAACAATATTGCATCATATGGTAATGATGATACAATTTTTGCGTATCAAGTTATGTAAGAAGAATGAGAAAGACTATATGTCAAGCAAGGATTGTAATAGCTGAATTTCCAGACACCTGAGAATGTTAGGAGGGGGGAAGTAAGCATGATGACCCCCAAGTGTATGAAAGATGGAGATATAGTCAATGTTGCTAAAGGGATCAATTTAAGGAATTTTTTCCTTAACAAAAATGACTAGTTTCCAAAGTGGAGGTTGTGAAGGATTTTGAACAACGGAATTCGAAAGAGGCCTGCTAGAGTTTTTTGGTTATGTTTATTGAGTGGTTATTTTTATGGGATTGGTAACACCCTAGAAGACTTGAGAGGAGGAGGTGATGAATGATACACCTTGAGAGGTGATTGATTAGTTATAATGGGCTGGATAAATGGCCTTTGAATGACCAAAGAAGGAACATTAGAAGTGATAGCATGATGCTCATAAGACATAGATGAATCGGATTTAGGAACCCATTTAGATGCAACATTTGGAGATGGGCATGTAACATAATGTTGTGTAGAAAATGAGATAAAACCTTGAAACTCAAGATGTTTGATTCTTAATTATAAATAATAGAAATCATTTTCATTATGTCCATTGATTTGATGATAAGCACAAAATGGGAGACCTTGATATTTGACCAACCGATAAAGAGGATAACAATGATTAATTGGGAAATTGATCAATTGATGATTAAGGAGTGCAGTAAGAATGTCATGTTTCTTAGCATTGCAATAAAACTTGAGGTTCACTAATATGAGCATATGTAGAATAAATAGAAGTGGGGTGAGATGCAGAAGAAGAAGAGTGAGCATGGGCTTAAGAAGCCTCCTTGAGATGTTGAATTTCAGATTTTTGATATGTAATCATTGATTCCATAGCATAAATTTTGTCTTGAAATAAAGAATGCAAGGCTTGAATTGACTCTAAGATGGGATGATTGGATGGAGGATCACGAAGGCCAGTGTCATCAAAGAGATGATGGAGAATGGATCTTACTTAAGCGGGCGGTATATCTTTAGGGAGAAACATGGTGTCTAGGGATTTTTGAAGAACCTCTTTGCAAGGTGAATGCATTTAAAGTAATTCATACAAGTATTTTTGATGAACCTTAGTAGACATGATGAAAAATATGATGTGCCAAAGAAGGATCCAAAATACCAATCGTGAGTGGGGTTCACAAAATTATTTAACAAAAATGGAATTTTTTTACAACCCTAATTGCAGCATCACAATGCAATAATAAGAAATGAAGTAAAAATACAACACAAGAACTAATCTAAAGAAATATGAAATCCTAGGTGTAAGAGAGAGGATGGAAGACTTAGCTTATTTTGTAGTAGATCCTGAAGTGTGCTAGGATGGAAAACTACTGAACATGAGGAGGAATCTTTCACAACCGCACTCAAAAAATTAAAGAACTGTCAAAATAAGGTGTACTAGACGCCTGGACTAGGTTAGGGGTGTTTGGGCTCTAGATTCTTATTATGGGTGCTCATGACTACCAAAATGGCTAGAATATAAATTTTCTTATGTCACACCACTGTCACTAGCCTTTTTTGTTGGTCACTTGTATATCACAATATGCCTGCATAATTCATATGTAACCCGCAAAATAGATGATCTCTTACAAAACCAAAAAACACAGCAAATCCTAAAAATTAAAAACATGCAAATGGGGAGTAAAATTGACCCCGGTGGTCACCTGACAGATTGAACTTATGACTGATTGTTACACTACATCTCAGATTCCATGTAGTTCTATGTGCATGTGTAAAGACTCATTCCCTATGAATCTCTTGTGCAAGATGAACCAAATAGTGAGCATTAACTAGATGCATTAATTTAAATAGATGTTTGGATGTCAAAATGAAGTTCCCCTCCTATGAAATGTATGCGTATAAATGCAGTCCCTTATCCCTTGAATGAATCTAGATTGATGTTTTTATGCTCTTTAAATGCCTTTGGATGCAACCTTAAGTGATATTAATATTTTCTTAGAGCTTGGTCATTTATTTTGGTCACATATATTTGTATTTATATGATTCCCTTGGTTGAATTTTGTAATTTACAACTAAAAGGATGGACCAAAATAAAACAAGATGCCCAAAATATAAAATAGGCCAAAAAAGGTGATTAAGATATAAAGAGGTTGAGGGTGCCTAGAGGGGATGAGGGTGCATGGGTAGTGTCATCCTGGCTGGGAATTGGTGTGCATAGCCAAGAAAGATAAATCAGTGAAATTCATACTGGGCCATGAGGTGGACAAGACCATAGAGAAAGCAAGAAATAAAGTAAAGAGGCCAATGGAAGATGTCAATAACTATTTTTCTTGCTTATGAATCATATGAATAGTGGTATGTGATTAGGACCTCGAAATGTAACTAAGTGTGTGATTTAGTGTTTACACCTCCTAGGTTCCCCTATCCCTCTATATCTTCTTCTTACTCTTTTGGGTCCTTTTCACTTCTTAGTCACCTTTTAAACACTTTAGGTCATCCTTTCAATTGTTAATTACAAAATTCAAATAAGGGACTAATATATATACTTAGTTACTTCTTCTAAATAAAGGGCCAATCATCATAAGCATTATGTATCACCACATAAGCTTGCATAAAGGAATAAGAGCACTATAAAGCATACATATAGCACATTCATATAAGGTATAAGGGTTGTATTGATCTGTATACATAACATAGGAGGGGATTTCTTTCTATTCCATCACACACATTTTTCATACTCGTTAGAATCTACATCGAGCATACTATCATTGTGCAACTTCCACAAGGGAAACCTAGGTCATGGAACACACACAAACAAATAGCTACATGGATTATGAGATGTAGTATAGAGTTCGTTCATAAGTTCACTCTCTGGGTGATCACTGAGGTCATTATGACTCCACATTCTACATTTTTTATTATATTTTATGTTGTTTGTAGACATATGTAGGTAGACATTTCTTTTGGAAGTTATAGGTGGATCAATAATCTAATAGAAAAAATAGAGTGACAAAGAGAGAGTAGAAGCGAAGATCATCCAACCCAAAAAATACTAGACTAATCATTTGGTGAATCCCACTTCTCCTTGAACATTATTCTCATCTTCTTCCATGGCAAAGACTTTGACCCCTTTACAGATGTAGATCTCCATGACCTCAATGCTCATCTTATTGAACACCCTCAAGACATAAATATCTTATTATTCATTGTCACTAATAAGGCTAAAATGTTCTATGAGCTCAACCATTTGATCTGTAATGGTAATTTTGTTCCTATTGTCGCATCTACACCTCCTCCCGCCACCAATCTTCCACCTACATCTACTATCTCATTTTTATGCCTACATCTACAACCTACTTTACCCTCCCTATTAATTCTCACACATAACACAGCTCCTATTCAAGAACACATGACCTATATTTTTTATACCATGATTTACAATCCCAAATTCACTAATTACAAAAAGCCACTTCATATTCCACCTCATATCTAGATTCCTAAGTCCTCCTTCATAGCCCTTTTGCACCTTCCATATCCTCTTATCTATTTCATCTTAACTTCTTCAAACCTAAGATTCCCACCTTCAATAGCCATAGAAACCCTCAGGATAACCTTTTATCCTTCCACTTTGCATGCCTTGACTATGTTGATGTCCTTACACTATTGGCTAAAATTTTTCCTCGAAGCTTACATGACTATGTTATGTGATAGTTCTATGATCTACCTATCCATTTATTAATATCTTTTACATATTTAGCTGATGCATTCCTTTCTCACTTTTCTATGAATATCAACACTAAACTATCATACGCACCAACTAACTAAAATCAAACAAGGATCTAATCAACATCTTGTGGACTATGTCTTATGGTATAAGAAAATCCATTCAAAAATGACCAATGTTCTAGCTGATTTAGAATTACAAGATCTCTTCATTCAAATTATTTTACCTCCACTCCAAGAGAGTGTAATTTTTGATAATCCTTCTTCCTTTCATCACTTGTGTCACACATTCAAATTGTGTGAAAGAAAAATCCTATCTATGGGAAAATTGAATTATTATGATAATTCTTCCACGTCCTCTTCCAACAATTTTCAAGCAAAATCAACATTTAAACCATCCACTAAGGCTACTAAATCTAAAAACATTTTCAACATTGTTTCTCCACCAGGAACTCTTTAATTACAATCCATGAGACACGCTTTTACTAAGCTACCTTACACACCTCGGTTCCTATTACCACAACTCATTGAAAATAATCTAATTACTCTCCCTCCACCACTCAATCTAGACCCTTCTTGACCACATGGTTGTAATTATGATGAAAATGCACACTATGATTATCACCAATGCCATGGGTGCATTATATTGATTTATGTATTAAACTCAAAAATCTCATTCAAGGCCTTATAAAAAAACAATGAAATTGAGCTTCTAGATCCATCTACTTCTAAACCGATCAATGATAATAAAAAGTTTAAATTATTCAATGACCCATTACCAAAACATGACAAGCCATCTATTGATTCCTCTAAAAATAACACATATCATGTTGTGCCTCCCCCTTCATTAGGGATGCTTTATTTTCTCATTGCTACTATTGATGCGCCACCACCAATTATTAAGTTTTTAGATCAAGATTACCATGCTACATTTTCCTATAGTGAGTTGCATATTGAGGCTTCTATTGGTACTCATATAGTTAGAAATACTATGTTCCATCCTTTGAAACTTTCCAATGCACGCTCTGTAGCACTCTTACTAGATATCAACTTTCATATCTCTCAAATAACATTTCCATTTCCCAATTATTATGAATGTGTCATCCTCATTATTGTTAGGTCCCTTACCATTCCTTGTTACATATAAAATCAAGCATTGCAACATGGTCTTGGGTCTCCCTTGGCTTTGAGCCACCTAAGTTATTCCTTCCATAATCTACTTATGCCTTAATTTCATTCATAATAAGTGAGTTGTCCCCATTCAAGGTATTCCACTACACACAACATTATATAGGCCCAATCTCACCTCTTTTTCAGCCCCAATCATGGCATCTAGGCATCCTTCACCTGTTAAGTCTATATATATATATATATACCTAGATCTTCTATTTGTACACGTCCTACATCATGACCCAGCCATCCTCACTAGTCCATTAGTCCACCCCATCAGCCTAAGTCACCTACCCAGGAAACACATTCCTATAAGTGTTATCTACCTCCATTACTAGATCTAGCTCCCTCACATACACATATTTACTCTCTTATACCATTGTTCCTAGACCATGGTCACATGTTTTCTCTTACTTGGAAATCAAATAAGAGGCCTTCACTCTTCACTATCATTGAATAGTTTTTTATGCCTCTCACACTTAGGGGCATTGCACTTCTTTCTCCCTCCATCACTATTGGTTGTCTCTATTTTCTAATCATAGGTTATTTACTACATTTCACACTCTATGCTTCATGTCTACCTTTCCAAGAACTAACACATCTCTGGTTCGCAGATTGTACCATCATTAACCGATGATGCACTTGTGTTCTCAAGGTTCATACATAATTGTTGAGGGCATTAAATGAACCTTACTCGCACACTTAGGGGACATCAAATTTTCTTCCCCCCTCCATCACTATTGGCTATCTATATTATCTACTTATAAGCTTATATACTACACTTCACACTCCATGATTCATGGTATATTTTTCCTAGCATCTCCACTCAATCACATATAATACCTTTACCAACCGATGATGCACTCTTCTTCTATAGTTCATACTTGATTGTTAAGGGATAAATTATTAAATGAACCTCACATCATGCACATTTGATAGGGAAAACATGGATCCCCTCATCTGTAAATTTTACATATGACATCACACCATTACTTTCACACAAAATCTACACATCTTGGTTGTATTTTCTCTTGTTATCTTATACTATTTACATGTTGTGCTTTATTTCCTATGTTGGTTGGATACTTAGTATGACATTATCATTTTTTTTACACACATGCACGTTCATGTGGTATCTTGAGGTGAATGCAAAACTTCTATATATTCTTACACGATGCATAATGCTCAACACTACTCTTTACCAGTCCCATCGAGTATCTTTGGGGGATATACCTTTTATAATCTCACACTCTACACATCAGAGGTCTTATTGTTACATTATTTACTACTTCTCGTTACTATAAATTTACTCTTCATTTATGTATACATGCATTGACATACTATTTATCTTTCTAACATGTTAACAAGTGCTTCATGTGTAGCATTTTCCTTACAGGATACTATTCAACCATGGTTATATGTCACTTCATGTTTGTTATTGTATGTTGTTGTTTGATGATTATTCTATATGTTATGTTTTCTCATTGTTTTTTTATGGCCTCTTCGGACCTAATTGTCTTGTGACATTGTGAGTGATGTCCCATGTATGCAACCCACATGTCGTGGTACCTCTTATCTTCATATTTTCTTGATCTATTTTACTTTATTATAATATATTAACACTTATTTCTAGCCTACATTATTTACATGTGAATCAATTTTTACCATGCACATCCCCTACCCCTATAAGTATCTAATCTAAAACAAGCACAATAGTTTCAGGTCCTCTCATTTGGGCTACATCATCCTACATTTGTCACATGTACCCAAAACAAGGGGCATCGGGTGAAAAAATCACTCTTCATATAGCACAGAGCTCAAGAAAAAGAACAACACAAAGTAGAAATGGAAAAAACACACAATCAAAGAGTGGTCTAGAATCAGATTTAGATCATAAACATAGAGAAGACACTATCTCCTATTATTAGACATGAATGGTGGGTACTTTTTTCCTGGGGGGAAAAACAAACAGTTTCTCCGTTCAACATATTTTCCATCAGGTTACAATACAAATCTACAGTATTAGGCACTTTCCTTTAGTCACATAATTCATTCGATTGGCTACATTTTGGTACAAATTGGATGTTCCAATCTACAATGGTACTTATCATTTGAGAAGTTTCATGGATGGAGAGAAAAATAGACCTCTATCCCCAAAACTCTTCTCTCAATTTGAGATCACCCAAAAAACTCTCTCTTGGTGTGAGATCACCCAAAAACCTCATCCTTTGCAGCAGGACACTCAAATTCATGGCTTGAATCTTTCTTGGTTGGGAATTTATCACCCCTAACCCCATCCAAAAACATCTCCAATAAAAAGAGGAAAAATTTCTATCCTATACCCTCTCATACATTCGGTGCACTCTTTCCTTAGCTACTAATTTTACATACTTATAGATACATTACTTTGATTTTTCACATACTAGACTTTAACTAATCTCTTGGTCTTATTTTATAGATTCATCCTTACAAGTAACAAGAAGCATCTCACATATACAAGAAAAATCTCCAACAACATGTTGTTACACATACACTTCAGTCATAGGGTCTACCTCCTTTTCCTGATTGTAACACTTCACATTATGGTCACTTCATGCTTCACATTACTACTTGTCCACTTGGAACACTATCAGCTACACTTCTCTTTGGTTTAAAATTTACGCATTTTTTACCTACTTTATGCTATCGAGTATTCACTCAACATTATAAAGCGGGGGGAAATGTAGACACAAAATCTATACACTTGGGTACATTTATAGGTCTTAAATAATATTAATGTATACATGATTCCTAAGAAATAAAACTAGTGGTTGAAAAATCCTTTTGGAATTTTGGTTTTATCTCTTGCACTTTACTATCCTTACATATCTTACATCTCTACCCAGCACTTGACTGATTTATCTTTTGATGGCTGCAAACACTAGCGCCCATTTAAGATAAAAGTTTCAAGGCAATCAATTCCCTCCTCAATGCCCCTTGTCTCTCTCTATCTTCTTCATACTATTTTGGGTCCTTTTCACTTCCTAGTCACCTTTTAACACATTGGGTTGCCCTTTCAATTGTCAATTATGAAATTCAAATAAGGGAATCATATATATACTTAGTTACTTCTTCTAAATCAAGGGCCAATCATCATAATCATTATCTATCATCACCAAAGATTTTACAAAGGCACATGAGCACTAACAATCATACATCTAGCACATTCATACAAGGGAAAAGGGTTGCATTGATCTACATACACAAAATAGGAGGGGAGTTCATTATATTCCTTCACACACATTCTGCATACTCGGTAGAATTTACATCTAGCCCGCTATCATCGTGTAACTTTCACAAGGGTAAATTAGGGCATGGAACACACACACATAAAGAAATACATGGAGTCTAAGATTTATTTAATTGTTAGGTCATAAGTTCATGCTTTAGGTGATCATCGGGGTCAATCTAACTCCACATTTTGCATCTTTTTTATTATATTTTTTGTGGTTTATTTACATGTGTAGGTAGACATTTATTTTTTATGTTATAGGTGTGATCAGTGATCTAACATAAAAACCAAAGTGATAAAAAGAAATTAAAAAAAAATATCCTCTAACCCATAAAATACCATACTCTAAGCATCTGAGCAGACACATGCACCTAGATCAGTCACTAGCACTTAGGGCACTCTTTTCCTATCATGGGTAGTTCCGTCATATACATTTCTAGGGTTATAAGCCCTCATCAATCCTTTGTGACATTATTCATAGCCTAATCCATCATATATATAGTTTAGATCACTCCCAAGTTCTATGGAATCATCTAAGTCATCATCTGTCTCTCATTTTCTTAGGGTTATACACTGTTGAATGCTTATTGCTAGTACATTACTGTATTTTATTACATGAATATAATTTTTTACAATAGTTACTCTAAAATAAGATTTAATTTAATTTATATTTAAATCATTTGGTGAACCCCACTTATCCTCAAACATTCTTCTCATCTTCTTCCATGGTTGAGACTTTTAACCCCTTTACCAACGTAGATCTACATGATTTAAATTCCAACATAAAGGCATGTGTCACTGTGATTTTTGAACTACTCCCATGGGATAGGGTTTTTAATGAAATATTCCCCAATACCCTCAATGGCATAACACTTTATTAGTATTACCACTTAACTAAAGGATCCATTCACTAATTTTAATAGCTTATAGCTGAATTCATTAAGGATTTCTACATGAACAAACTTATATAGACTACCATTTGGGAATTTCTTCATATCTAACAATAACCAAATGAGCCCACTACACACTTCATAATATATGGCTTCAGGTACTCTATTCCTCTTTCAACACCCTAAACATGGATCTATTTTATCTATGTGACCCTTCCTTCAATCCCTTGATAGGGAAACTAGGGAAGGTGTACAAAAGTTCCTACACAAGTCTTATAATGAAGCTTGAGAGAGTGCATTATGGATCAACCATCTAGTGATTGATAGTTGTTATAGGATCTACAAATTAATGGAATTATTGTTACTCCCATTCAAAAATCTAGAGGGTATCAAAATAGTAACAAAAATAACACATAATCTTCCAAAAATTCCCAAGGTCCGAAGATACTCAACTAAAACCACAACACTACTATAGATGGCATTACCGATAAACAAAAATTATCCCAAAATCCATAAGAATTTGTTTAATCACCCCAAAAACAATAATAATAGCAATGGGAAATTTTATGTTAACAAAAAACCCCCTATAATAAATGTTATCGAATTTAACCGATCTTTGAACAACAGTCCAAACCATAATCTAAATCAAAATAAAAAACAACATAGTCAAAATAAGAACCAAGAGGCCTATATTAAAACAATAATTTTGGTCCCATTCATGGTTACCTAAATAACTTTAATGATTTAGAAGAAGTCATAGATTAACAAAACCATCACCCACAAAACTATGATCCCAACCTATTCTATTTTCTCCATAGGATTTTTAGCCATAATGCCAACACCTATAGGGAATATAATAAACTCATCCAATGCATCCATAAAAAATGAAGGTAAAAATTTAATGAATGATTCCTAGGGATGATAAACCTTAATGGTCATCTAATGGCTCATTCAAGTCCCATTGCAACCCAAAATGCCCATTTGGGTATGTACCAAAACCCTTTCCCCAACCATTTAGAAAATTCCCATTAAGAAAAACAAAAAAATAATACACAACAAAAAATAATAGTAAACACAATATAAAATTAAAATAAGTTATAAATCATGATGCCAAATCCTCAACTTCCAATATGACTAACCTAATGTTTCATTATGCCTATTCTTATAGGGGAAAACATGCATGATCAGTGTGAATTAACTAGAAACTAATGAAGAGGTTAATTTAATTACACAAACAAAAGAGTATAAATCCCTTAATTTTCACTTGTAAGGTCCTCTAAATATAAAAAATTATGGGATTCCCAAACAACTATTGAATAATGACATCACCATTTACCTTCCCAAGACATTCTAACACATATCATTTCTTGACCTTTTGATGAATTACCCAACACATCAAATTGTAATATTAGACGTTGTGGGACTTAGAAATTTATCTTATGTCCCACCCTCACCTAAGGGATAAATTAACCATATTAACATATATATTTCCTAACCAAATACCATAATGAGGGATGCAGGATATTTATTCTATGTGCACTAACTACCTATAGATGTGGAAGTCGATAGAAGAGGAGATATATCTTTTCATATACAAATATTGGTCTAAAAATACTTATTGAAATGAGCTATGGTAGATGATGTGGAAATAATTAATATCATCCTCTTTTCCTTTTTACAAAATCTAGGATATGGTGAAGCAAATTTCTCAACTTGAAACACCCTATTAACATATGAAAACCTTATAGCGAGATCAATAAAAAATTCTATCTTCCCCTTAATCCTCAGGCCTAAAATAATTCTTATTGAGTTCTATATCATAGATCAAGAAACCAACTATAACATGATTTGAGGACTACCCTAAATCCATTAGATTAAGTTTGTTCTTTCAACACTCTTCTAATAGATTTTCTTTTTACATTTAGGAAAGGTTTTCATTCCTAAGGGATACCTGAGTCCTTTTGATATAGTCCAAGAATATATTAGAAAGTTACCAGTCATCACAAGTTACCCAAAACTGACCTGTAAATTCCCATATTATGAGAAAAGGGAAAGAATATTATTATGAACTTTAACATTGAGCCTAAACATGCTCTTCTAACTCTTGATCCTTCCCATGTAAGGAAATTTTACAAGAATATATTTGAAAGGAATGATAAGAAGATTGTTCTAGGATGTGATCTTAGATGATGATAGCACACCACATTAGATTTGCAAAACAGAAGAGCTAAAATACCATATATGGAAATCCATCATAATCCATAATGCTCAAAAAATTACAATACAATGACTTGAATTATTCAATAAGAAAGATGTACATATAGGAGGAGTGAAGTGCAACTACTACCTAAATCAGTGGTAAAGAACTCCCACTAACTGATACTGGTAGTTAAGTTAACTCCAAAATACTAGTAAGCTAACTCCACATAACTGAGAAGATAACTCAACACAACTAGTAAGCTAACTCCACACAACTAGTAAACCTAAACAAGCTAACCCAACAAGTTTAAGGCTAACACAAGTGTAAGAATTATCCTAATAAATAAATAAAAGGATAAATAATAACCTACACTAACAATGTTGAAGTAGGAAAAAAAATTCCTAACTCATGGAAAACCCTTAACCACAAATCGATATTGTATACTTGATTACTACAACATAGATCATTGATATCATAGAGAATTATTTACCTCTTGTACTTGCATTTAACACAAAGGGTCCTTCTGCATATCATTTTACCTCCTTGATAATGGAAAGGAAAAATCCTTTATTATTATGGTGGATGATGTGAACATGTTTGAAATTTTTTACAACCAAGTCCCTTTGTCCATCATATCTTATGATCCCCTCAATATGTGACTCATGGACCCTATATTATGTTGAAGTAAATTATGTTGTTAGAGTAGAGGCAAGTGTAATTTTGATCTCTCATGGGAGGAGAATAATACCCTTTGGTTTCCTCTTATACTTCAAATGTACCAATAATATGGTTGAATACAAATCCTTTTCAACCCAACTTCTCTTATCCCAATGACTTGGCATACAAAAACTTTAAATAGTTGATGATTTACAGCTTGTCATTAACCAAGTTGCATACATGTATTAGAAAAATCCTAATAATATATAGTTATACAAGATTGATTCCCAAATATTGGTTCAATACTTTGACTTCATATTCATTGATTTTGTTTATAGAACTTTAAACCAATTAGCTAACACCATGGAATCCACCAATATTGTCCCATTATGGTCTTCTTGTAGGTAAAATTTTTTAATCTCTAAGAGGCATTCCCCTTATTAATAAGGGATTTCAATTTGAATAAGGTACTATTGAGATAGATGACCTCAATTTAATGTACCTTGAATTAGCTAAAAAATATGAGGTCATATTAGTATACCTTCATGTTGACAAAGACATTCCTCCTTCACGCCATAAAAGGGTATTTTCTATGACACTTTATCCTTCCTCTCCATTTGGACACATGTACTATGATTCTTACTAAAAGTTTTAGGATTATTATTCCACTACATAAGATCTCAATACATTTGTGAAATGGAAGAATATGTTTGAGACCTTCCCCTGTGCCACCTGAGTGTATATAGGGTAATGCCTCTCTCATTCAGGATACTATCGACATAAATATTGGAACCAAAAAATATCTAGGAATTCTAAAGCTCAAATATTCACTTTAAAAAAAATAATTAGATTACCATAAGGGTTTTCTCACTTAACTATCCAAATATTTTTCCTTCTCTTGCATTGAAAAAACATGCATCAAGATAGATGTCATTATGCACAATCTAGAGATGAAACCTGAAGCCAAGTTTGTTAAAAAAAAAATCTAGCAATGAAACCTAAAATACCACTAATGTTAAAAGATGAAGTTAATAAATCCTCAAAGTTGGTTTGATCATGGCATTATATTATATGAATTGGTTTTCTTGCATTGTGTTCATTCTAAAAAAGAATAGTAAGATTCAAATTCACATTGATTGTTGTGATATTAACAAAGTATGTCCCAAGGATGATTTCTCATTGCCTTCTATTGATGTGGTTTTTTACAAGACCATTGGTTATGGTCTTCCTTCTCTCATGGGTGGATTCTCAAGTTAAAATTAAATCCACATTTCTAAAGAGGATAAAATAAACCTTATTTACCACCCCTAGGGAATCCTTTATTGTGCACTCATGCCTTTTGGCCACAAGAATGCATGGGAACCTTAATAATGAGTAATGATTGATATCTTCCATGACCTAATCCACATGGTAATCAAGTCTTATGTTGATTACATGTTACTAAGGCCAAGAAGAGAGAAGATCATGTAGATGTGTTATGCATCATTCTCATGTGACTCATCAAATTTGGTGTTACTTTAAATCTAATAGATTGTGTATTTGGGGTAACAGGTTAACAAATACTAGAGTATATCATATCCAAATGAGGTATCAAAGTCAATCCCACAAAAATTCATAATATCCTAGAAATGGTACCATCATCTAGTGAATTAGGAATTTATTCATTCAATGGAAAACTAGGATATATACAAATATTTGTCCCAAACCTCACATATGATGTTAAACTGATTAAAAACTTGTTAAATAAGGATAACGCCATCAAATGGACCCATGAATGAAAAAAAGACTTAAAATTTATCAAGTGACTTATCATATCCCATCCAAATATCATGGAAATATGATTTGATAGACCTATTATCCTTTATATACATGCAACTAAAGTCTCTCTTAGACTACAAAATGTGGTATTCTCAAGCTAAGAAATAATGTCTCACCATAGTGTTCACAACCAAGTGGCTAAGACACTACATGGTAAATTTAAGAAACCAAGGAAATTTATAAAACCCAAGGAAATCATATGTTCTTGACATAATTGGCCCTCTCTAAGAAATCCATTCATTTAGTCACATTTATTCACAAGTTTGAATTGATGTATGTCAAACTAAAGTCTATCAAGGGACAAATAGTTGTTGATTGGTTAGAAGATGAAACCTTTGATTCAAGATACCTAATAGACATGGAGATCCCTGACGAGTTAATTTGTTATATTGAAAATAGTGGCATCACTTATTCACCTTGGTATGTAAATATAGTTACCTACTCATTAGGCATAGTTATCTAGAAGATGTTAACTCCCAATAGAGGTGTCATCTTTGTGTCCTTTCCAAAAAGTATATTATTTCAAATATGGTTTTATATAGAAGAGCCTTTGATATCATGTTCCTCTAATTTGTAGATGAGGAAAAATCTAAACGTGTTTTATTTCAATGTCAATACAAAGTTTGTGGTGGAGAATTTGGTGGCCATGAAACTACCCACAAAATCCATAGCTTAGGATACTTCTTGCCCACCCTAAAAAGTTACACGATCAAATATGTTAGGAAGTTTTCAAAGTGTCAATATTTTTCACATGTTATACACACCTAACATAGGATCTTTGACCCATTATTACACCATTTCCCTTTTCCATGTCAGATCTAGATTTAATCGTTAAGCTAACTACTGTGTCTGTGGATGGGTACAATTGTATCAATACCATTGCTAAGTATTTCATGAAATGGGAAGATGGAATGCATATAACCAATTTCACTAGATCATTCATAGGAAGTTTTGTCTTAAATCAGATTATGTGTATATTTTGAGTTCCTTAATTCATTATTTTGGATAATGAAATATTCTTCAAGAATCCCGAGATACACGAGTTATGAAAGATATTTTTAATCTCACACCACATTGTGTCTCTTTACTACCCTCAAGCTAATGGAAAAGGTGAGACAAATAATAAAACCTTAAATTCTATTTAAATTAAAATATTTAAGAGAAATAAGAGGGATTGGCACATACAACTATATACCACATTATGGGCTTATAAGACTAACATACACACACCCACATGTACTAACCCTTTCTTCCTCATCTTAGGTGACAAATTTTTCCTTCCATTATAAGTTCATCTCCCTACCCTATGATTATATATTCAGGGTATTTTTTATGAAAATGAGTACAAAGAATCACATTTCGTTCCCTATAAATGTTATACTTAAATCATCTCAAATCCATGCAACACCATGAGGTATATGTCATCTTTTTAGCCTTAACATATAACAATAACATCCACTAGCATCATATTCATATTTGTTGGCATGTGTGAGTATAGGTGTCATCATTGATGTAAAATCCCATTTTTAATAAATAAGATGATTGGGGTATGTTAGAAGATGCTCAATATGATGGTGACATGGGAATTCACGTTCTTTCATGATTTCATAAGTGGTTAAAGTGAGATTGGATTGGTCTAGCAAGCCTAGTCAGGTGACCTAGCTAGCCTAGGTGATAAAGTATGGTGTTTAGTTCACATGATCACTTGAGAAACATGGTAGTGGTATGAATATAATTTTATGATATTTTGGAGATACTCACATGAGTTTCAAAGTACAGGTACGGGTGGAAGACCTAGTTTTAAGTGTTCATCTAGACCTATTCTAGATGCTTGGAGGCCAAATGAAGCATGTGGATGAGTTGTAGAGACACTTTATCTCATGGAATCATGAAAAGATGTGATAAATTTTATCTAAATTGTGTTAGGGACTTTTGGAGAGGTTTCATGATAAGGTTTATGACTTAGCCTAAATCATGCAAAGCCCCAAGGTCTAGTCACACAAGTCATGGTGGTGGTGAACATGGAGAGATATTTGAGATATGATTATTTTAAATGATGCATATGGGTGTCATAAATGTGTGAGGAAAATTTCAATTCATTATGAAGAGAAGATTACAAGTTATGATGTTTTAAGCAAAACAAGGTGCTTGAGAATGCATTTTCTAGCTCGAGTAACGACTTCTAATGTTCGTTTTGAATTGTGTGCTTTGCATGGGACCTTATGGATTACAGATTTTTTTTTCCATTGATATAATATCATTTCAAAAAATAATACAGTGGTTTCATAGTTAGGTTCTTATGAACAAATGCTAAGGTAAAAAAATGTTATGGCTTTGAAACCCTAGGTCAAGAGCGATGGATAAGATCTTCTTGGTAGGTTCCTAGAATGGGTTTTTTACTAGTATGAGAATTGGAGTTGTATATAACTCCTTCATATTTATATAAAATTAGGATAGAGTGTGTGACAGTTTGTGGACCCCACTCAAATAGGCTTGTTTCTGAAGATGTTTAGTTTTGGGGGAAATTTTCCATTAAATGTATTGAATAAATTGAAATTTTTTATAGGTTGGGATTTTATATAGATGTACATGATTGGTTTCAGGTCATGGTTGAAGTCCTAGAGGGTAAAGTGTGCCATATTTATGAAGACTGGTCTTTGGGATCTAAAAGGGTAGTTTTGAGCAGTTGCAGAGATTGACCTACTTGAAGAAATTATCATTTAAATTTGAAAGGAAATGTAAGATGTTTATGGAAATTATATTCAGATACCTTTCCAATGGTATGTATGGTTTATCTCTTGACGATGATGTTTTGATATGTGAACCAACTTAGTTTGTGAAGAACTAGTTTGATTGTTTTTAGTACGAGATTGTCTTTAGCTGAGAAGATTGATGTAGAAGTCTCATGTTTTGGATCATTATATGATGTTTGATATACTATTGGAGAGTGAAGAGGGATGACATTTTTTTCCTATTGAAGGAATTTTTAAGTCTTTAAAGTGGCAGCAAGGGTGTAAACTAGTTGAGTTTCAAAAACTACTTTCTGGGCAAGCTCAGTTTGGTGAAGAGGAAAGTAAGTGTGGTTTGCATTGATAGAATGTCTTCACAAGGTATAGAAAGCATGGATGCATGTCCTAAAATTTATTGTATTTCCAATTAATGGCTACATGGCATATTTGAGGTGTTCTATGGTGTGATCTTGAGCATTTTTGGTGAAGACTGGTTCTTGGAAGCAATTGTTTTGTGAAGGAAATGAACCTTCTTGATAGAAGGTATGAAGAATTTGATTGGTGTAAGTTAATGTGTAAAGCATGTATGATTCTGTTAATGATATATTTGACATATATATGAGGCCTTTGGAGTTTTGAAAAATCATGGTGATGTGTTTGGAGGTCCTTGAGGAGCTTAGTGATGGGGGTTTTGAGTCTATTGTGGGCTTGTTCAGG
Source organism: Taxus chinensis (assembly GCA_019776745.2). Lineage (NCBI taxonomy): Eukaryota > Viridiplantae > Streptophyta > Pinopsida > Cupressales > Taxaceae > Taxus > Taxus chinensis. Next base: position 287,754,990 of record CM034150.1, read on the forward strand.
CGTCTTGGTGCTTGGTCGACCTACATGGGTCCATGATTATGAGTTTGTTATTGATTATGTTGTTATATTTTCAAGTGTTGGTAATTGATACTCCTTGGTGCATGGACCAAACTTGTGTTATGTTTTTGAATTGAAAATCATATAAAAGTGCATTTTTTGTTCAAATTTGAACTATTGAAAATAGAGGGGAAAGTATGCAAGCTGACTTGAGAGAGTGCAAGCGGTTTAAAGTGCATAAAATCATAGATGAGGAAGTGATGTGTAAAATTATGAATATGGTTAGAGAGCTTGTGTGCAATGGTTTGACATTAAAATCAGATCTTGAAAGTCCAAGTTTGAACAAGCTAGGAGAAAGAGGGTTTAAAGGTGTGCGTGTTGAAATTATGATCTCCATCAGTTATGGCAGTAAAAAAACTAGATACTTCATCTATAGGTGGTTGAGTTTTTTCTTGATCATCTTATGGAGATTGTAGCCTCCTTGTGGATTTGGTGCTTCACTAAACTAGGTGTTGGCGCTCTACTAAACTAGGGGTTTGTGCTCCTTGTGAAGTTGATGCTTCACTAAATGCTTTTGATTTGAGTAATATAATCATAATTTTTAGTGGGTTTTCTTCCCCTTTAGGTTTCACACTCATATCTTGTGTCTCTTTCATGGTTATGCTCCTTTGAATGAATGTTAAGCACACATTAATGTATGGTTGAATGGTTTATGGTTTAAGCAAGTAAATATAAATTGGTTAAAGTTTTTAAAGCACTGATTCACCCCCCCTCTCAGTCCATTGTGCTTCCAAAAATTTGAATCAAAGCAGGTCTTTTTGGAAAAGTTTGATCACTTGAAAGGATATCTTTTGAAGCATAAAAATGGTGATTCAACAAAGTAGACCCACTTCTAGCAAAGCACCATTGTTTTATGGAGTGAAATATGCTTTTTGGAGTTTGAGGATGAGAAATTACATCATGTCTCTAGGGTTTTATATTTGGAAATCTATGTTGGATGGTTATATAACTCCTGCTACTCCCCCAATGACTACTACAGATAAAAAGACTTATAGTGACAACTCTGAGGATATGAATGAAATCATGTGTGGATAAGATGAACCTAAACTTGTGAAGTTCATGCATTGTAAATAAGAAAAATCAATGTGGGAGAAGCTTCTAGGTCCTTTATGAAGGAGATTCCAAGGTAATAATAGTTAAGCTTCAAACCTTCAGAAATCAGTTTGAAGGGCTTAAAATGAGTGATGATGTGTCTATTGGTGCATACTTGCTTATGAGTTAACAAGGTTGGTAACACCATGAAAGGATTAGGTGAATAAGTGAATGAATAGGATATTCTAGCTCAAAAGGTTTTTAGGTCTATAACTCCTAAAATTTGATTCCAAAGTATATACCATTGAAGAAGTCCAATGACTTGACTCTTTTGACTATGGATGAATTGCATGGAACCTTGACTGTCGATATGAAATAAGGACTCATGTTGATTCTAAACCCATCAAAGAAGGAGATTTCCTTCAATAGTCTAGATTTGAAGTCCCAAGGGAAAGAAAGATAAGAATGATGGAGATGATGTTGAGTTTGATGATGAATAAATTTTTGTAATTCTTGCTAGGAGATTGAAGGTTAGCTAACTAGAAAGTACAAAGGTAAGATTCCATTTTAAGTGTTTCAATTGTGGTGAAGTAGGTAACTTTTTCATATAAGTTTCCTCACAGATATGAGAAATGAGGGTGATGGAAGACCATGAAGATGATCATGACAAGAAGAGATCATAAGTATATTAAAGGCAAGAAGAACTTCAAGAAGTTTTGATTATAACAAGAAGGGAAAGAATAGTTTTTACACAAAGGACGAGATTTGTCTCATCTCAAGTAAGTAGTTGTGATAGTGGTGTTTTAGATTCTAGCTCTAAATCAGAACATGAAGATGTTGGATATGAGGTCTAATTCATGACCAATGATGCTGACAAACTCTATGAGTAATGGTCCTATAATTTTTGGTCACTCCATACATTTTGAAGACGAACAAGGAAGGTGATGACTATGAGACTAAATTAAAGTGTGTTTAGACTGACTTGAAGCATGCTGAAAAGAATAATAAGAAGATGAAAACGTTAGTAAAATAATACGAAGACAATATTCATGATCCAGAAGGGAAACATTGGTTAGAAACAAACAAACTAAAATAAGACAATTCAGGATGCTAAAAGAAAAGGTAAAGTTCTTGATCACAAGTCTGCAAGACAAAGAGGGTAAGTGCATAAAACTTGAAGAATATATAGAGTTTATAATGACATAGTTATCTAAATTTGTTAATAATTCCAAGACCTTTCAGAAATTTGAGAAAAGTACCAAGGATCTTGACAATCCCCTTAGAAGTTAAAGGTCTGTAAGTAACAAGACATGTTTAGGGTTTTAGAGAATTACCTCAAAGGAAAATAAGTGATGTAAGAAGATAGTATTCCAAGCAAGGGGGTATGTAGAACCAAGCATCAAGGAATGAAATAAAGAGTACTCCACCAAAGACAATGTGAAGATAAATTCAAGTTAGGAAACCAAATGCTTCAAGGTATGAGATGATCATTTAATGGTTATTGTTATCACTTGTAATGGTTTTGGACATAGGTATAAGGAGTTTAGGAGGTTTTCTCTAATATGATAATACTTGGAGGGATAATAGGAGTGAGCAACTAAAAGAATGTGGTTTGCTAAAATTGTCCATGAGAGAGGTCATGTTGCTAGGAATTGTTTGTATATGAATCATCAAGTCAGAATTTGAGTAATGAAGGTTACAAGGACAAAAATAGACTTGTTTGCTTCAACTGCAATAAGAGTGGATTCATGTTTTATAGGGAATTGTTATGGACCTACAAGGAAATAAGAGGAAATTTCAGGGTCTCTAGGATTACAAGAAAGGAGGGATAAGGTAAGTTATGCGAACTAAGAATGAATAACAAGGTTCCACCAAGAGTACATGATGAATACTACATCAAAGGTGATGTCTCAAAGTACAAATCAGAAGACAAGTGGATGGAACATGCAAAATTTAAAGTGAATCTAATAGGGCTTGGGACCTCTTTAAGTCATTCTTCTAGATCTAATTATGAAGAAATACGTCTCTACTAGGCTTCTTAGAGACATGTATTATCCATATGAAGCAATGACAAGAAGGGGGGGATGATTAGGTTGGAGTATGATACTTAGAAGTATTGTTATGTAGTCAAGGTATGTCTTGTAGTCGTATTTGGTTTTTCAAGTAATGAAAAATGTGTGTATTGTAGTCAAGAATGTCTCTGAATTTGTACACTCATGTCTTCAAGTTTGTGTTGCCATAGTTGAAGCCTATTCATGGTCTTGTCTTGATTTTTCAAGGTCATGGTTGTGATCTGTATTTGAGTTGTTCATGTAGCACAAGTGTCTTAATCTAAGTATGAAGTTATGATTGGTCCATCAAAAGCTATGGTGTTCCCTATATTGAACTGAAAGTTAGAGTCGTGTCTTAGGGAAGCATCAGGAAGGTTTGTCACATGTCATGGTTGCAGAGTCATCAAGAAAAGGCATCATTGAGTGAAGTATGCCCTTGTATGTAAGTCAGATTCTCAGTCACTCAAGAAAATATGAGGTTGAAGGTTGAGTGTTATGTCATGTCTATGAAGTCAACCAAGTACTTAAGGTCTGTACAGTTGGTCTATGATTTGGATCATGTGACATAATCTTGAGCTCCAAGTGTGTAGATGACTAACACTAAGTGGTCTATACAGGATTTAGATGTACATGTGTTATCAATGAGCTAAGCTGTTAGATGAGTTATGAATCTGCATGAGGTAATGTGTAGGTATTTTACATGATTCACAGAGTGTTAGAATTCAAGTGAGCAATTCTACCATATATGTATCATGCATTATCAGATGTGAAGTGATAAAGAGGCTTGAGAGGTATCTCAGTCTATGAATAATGCAGAGTTAGAGGCAAGGAAAATTGATTCTTTCCAAGTATGCTAATGAATGATTTGAGTTATACCAGGTGTATGGTTGGATCATGTTTCATTTTTAGAGCCATACCAAAGTTGTTTAGGCGTCATTACACAGTATGACATGGAGCAAGGATGAATTATTAACATGACTGACATAGATCAGAATTGTGATTCTAAGTTGATGAGTACTGTGTCAAAGGCTTGTGCATGATGTTATAGCTCTAGGATAGTGTTTAAAGCATAAAGTGAAGGGTAACAAGAAGTTATTGATAAGCCACTCATGTCTAAGATGGAGTAGTTCATATCTTGATGATAGACCCAAAAGTGTCTTGTACAACAATTCATGACTCCTAAGCTCATTCCTTGAAGTAGATGCATAGGGTTTTAGGTCTTATGACATGAATATACTTTTTTAGCTCACTATGTCATGGAGTTTCTCTTAAGTCATGTGTGTGGAGTGTCACTAGAAGGTATGGTCATGCACCATGTAAGATTGTATTAATAGAATATCAAAGGACTTAGTCAAGCTTATAAAGTGTGATAAATGAAATTATCATGTGTAATGACTACTATCACAAAGCTCTGTATACATTGTTATCTGAAGTCTACTATAGTGTGTCAAGGAGGTGCACCGCATAGACCTCAGATAGAGAATTATGAGGAGAATATATGACTAGAATGATAGTGATGAATATTATGTGAAAATTATTGAGAGACTAAAAATCTTGTTGAAGGTAAATGTGGAAATGCATCTCCAAGTGACTATGTATATTCCTGTGAGTCTACATAATCCAGTAGTTGCTAATCTGTGTATGGTGTTATTGGGAGTACTATGGTATAACATCAAACAAGTGTGAAGGGTGATAAGGTAGTTTGCAAGGTATTCATGGTCTAGAATGAAGACTCAACACTTGTAAGATGATGCTAGAAAGTGTCAGAGGGTAGAACTTGTCAATTTGATTCAACCCAAGGTACAACTTTGAATTTCATTATTTTAGAGCACTAGAACAGTGCTGCCACAGAGCTAGTAAATTCCTGGAGTTGTATGGTGTCAAAGGTAAGAGAGCTATTTCTCTGAGCTTGAATGAGCAAGTGAACAAGGTCTTGCAAGGTGTCTTCTATAGTTGCATCAAGGGCTAGAAGAACAAGTTTTTTTTAATAATTACAATATATAGTATGAATGATCTTGCATGTTTTTAATGTAAGTTACATTTCATGTAGGGGTAATATAGGTGGTTGTTGTGTACAAAGACGGTGATCTACAGAGACCTGTGGAGAATAGACTAAGGCAGGGGGATTCTTGATCCTATGAACTATAAATAGTATCCTAGATCAACTTGAAGACTTGTAAGACAAGTGGGATTGACATGAGAAAGTATAAGAGACAAGGCATAGTGCAAAGGTAAGGTATGACCATTCAGAAGATGTTACATTACAATGTTTTATGGTCAGGAAATATGAACTACATGCCTATGATAGGTTTTTAATGGTGCTTCACCTAGGTATATGTTTATGTCGAGGGAGATTTTGTGATGCTCATGCAATCCCAAAAAGAATAAATTAGCATCATGATCATAGGATAATAAAGTCTTAGTTGATTCTCTCAAGCCATCGTGTAGTAGAGTTTAAGTTTTGTCATTTGAACAAGGTACCGATGTCTGTGAAAAGAGATATTGCTTACAATATTAGAGCTATGTATGTAGGATTCATTGAAGATCTATGATGGTATATGTTCAGAGGGATCTCTTTGGTTATCAGTAACTCATATGAATTTAAGTACTTGATAAGGACATATGGTGAATCTATGACAAGATCATCATAAGCCAAGTTTTATCCTCTAGAATACTGTAATCATGAAGCTGCTAATTGGACTGTTGCAGAGAAGATACAAGAATGGTGTATAGGATTGATGCTAGCCTATCCAAGGTAGGGGGAGTCTTGATTTCTGATCCTTGATCAAGTATGAAAGTTATATGTCAAAATCTTGTTAGACAAAGATGATGGTAATTGCAAGCATGTTGGTAAAGGAGAAATCTCTTTTGATCAAGTGAAGTGTAATCATCATGAAAATAAGGTTGAGATCACTGAAGCAAGTGTTTCAAGACAAGTGGTGTCTATGGAAATTTGACCCTTCTCCAAGGCATACATTATCAAGGTAAGAGCTCAACTTTATGTGCATTTTAAATTAGAGATGGATGGTACATGATCTCAAGGTTTCCTATAAGGAGTTAATTAGGAATGATGTATGAGAGCTCTCATAGAGAAATGGTATATTTTTACTCCAATTTTGCACTGAATGGCTAGTCTTAGGGATCTCAACCCTACAAGTTGCATGAAATCAAAGATATAGAAGAGTCAAGTCAAGTAGGTGAGCTTTATCAAGTAGTTTATATGGATCAATGAAGAGAGGTAAGAAGATGTCTTGAGACGTGAGACATGATTTTGGCATTTGGACAAGTTGTGTACATCTTTCCAAGGATTATTATAGTAATTTCAAGATGAGAAAAGAAGACAAAATAGAGTTTAAGAAGGTATAAAAGGTTTTTATACTTGATTGATGAATTTGGTTAATATTTTCAACCAAAATATGATCATAATACACTAAATAAAATGAATATCGTGCATGTACATGTATTATTTGTCATTAATGTAAAAAGGGGGAGAAGAACTAGGTTTTTTTCCATCACTGACAAAGGGGGAGATTGTTGGAATGTGTGAGTATAGGTGTTTTCATTGATGTAAAATACCATTAATGAAAAAGAGGATGATGGGGGTATCTTATAATATTCTCAGTATGATGGTCACCTGGATATCCACGTTGTTTCATGTTTGTATGATTGCTTTCAGTGAGATTGGATTGGTCTAGCTAGCCTAGTGATGTGACCTAGCTAGCCTAGGTGATAGAGTATGGTGTGTAGAGTTTCATAGTGACTTGAGAATTATGGTAGTGGCATGAAGAGAGTATTATGAGTGTGTGGAGAAACTGACATGAGTTTCAGAGTATAGGTACAAGTGGAAGACCTAATTTCAGGTGCTCATCTATACCTAGTCTAGGTGCCTGGAGGGAAAATGAAGCATGTGGATGATTTATAGATCTATGTGAGCTCTTGAAATCATGAAAGGTTTTTATACATGTTGTTTCAAGTTTTTTATGGTATTTTGTAGAGGTTCTTCAATTATGACTTAGCCTAAACCATGTAAAATCCTAATGGCTAGTCATAGAAGTCATGGTGGTGGTGATGATGGAGAGATATTTGAGATAATATTATGATTGTAAATTATAAATATGGGTCTCCTAGAGGTTTGATAAAAATTACAAGTCATTATGAAAATAAATTTTGAAGTTATGATGTTTTAAACAAAATAGGATGCTTGAGAATGCATTTTTTGCTTGAGTAGAAAATTCTGATCCTCGTTGTGAATTGTGTGATTTACATGGGACCTTGTGGATTTTAGGGATATTTTTCAATTGATCTAGGATAATTTCAAAAAAATAATGGAGTGGTTTCATAGTCAGGTTTTTATGAATGGATGTTAAGAAGGTAAACATCTTTTTATGGCTTTGAAACCCTAGGTCAAGAGTGATGGAGAAGATATTCCTGGTAGGTTCCCATTATGGATTATTTTTACTCATATGATTATTGAAGTTTATAGATGTCTCCTATTGATTTACATAAAGGTATGATAGATTATGTGACATTTTGTGGACCCCACTCAAATAGGATTGCGTCTAAAGATGTTTAGTTTGTGGCTAACTTTCCAGTTAAATGTATTAAATAAATTGACACTATTTGTAGTTTGAGATTTTTAATATATTTCCATGATGTTTTAATGTCGTGGTTTGGGTCCTATAGGGTGAAGTGTTCCCTATTTATGAATACTGGTCTTTGGGCCCTAAAAGGGTAGTTTTGAGTAGTTTCTAAGATTAACCTGGTTGAAGTCCTTCCACTTTGATTTAGAAGGAAATGTAAGATTTTATGAAAATTAGATTTATATACCTTTCCAATTATGTATGGTTTGTCTCTTGATAAGGATTTTTTATAGGTGAACAAGCTCATTTTGTGAAGAATAAGTTTGATTTTTTTCAAGACATGATTGCTTTGGTAAGAAGATTGATGTAGGAAAATAATGATTTGGCTTATATGATGTTTGATATTTCTTAGAGAGTGAAGAGGGATGAATTTTTTTCCTATTTAATTCATTTATAAGTATTTAAAGTGTCAGAAAAGGTGCAAACCATTTGAGTTTCTAAAAATACTTTCTCGGAAGATGATTTTGGTGAAGAGGAAAGTAGGCATGCTTCATGAGATTTAGAAAGAATGAATGTATTATAAATGTAATTGGATTTATAATTAGTGTTGAATTGGCATATTTTATTTATTATTGGGTTATCTTGAGCATGTTTGGTGAAGACTGGTTCCTGAAAGTAGTTGTTTTGTGAAGGAAATGATCATTCTTGATAGAGCTATGAAGAATTTGACTAGAGTAAGTTAGTGTACGACCATGTATGATGTTTTTATGATATATTTGACATGTGTGAGATATTTATACTCTTTGAAAATTATGGTGATGATTTTGGAGGTCTTTGATGATCCAAGTGATGGGGTTTTAAGCCTATTTGGGATTGTTTGGTGTCTTAGAGCATAGATGACCTACATGGGTCCATATTATGATTTTTTATTGATGTAGTGTTATATTTTTAAGTTTTATTGGCCAATATCCTTGGTATGGGCTGACTTGTGTTATGGTTTTGAATTGAAAATCATATAAAAGTGCATGTTTGGTTCAAATTTGAACTACTTAAAATAGAGGGAAAAGTGTGAGCTTGTTGAGAGGGTGAAAGAGGTTGAAAAACATCAAATCAAAGATGAGGAAGTTATTTAAAGTCTTAAGAGGGTTAGAGAAATTTTTTTAAATATTTTGAGATCAAATCAAGTCATTAAAATAAAATTTTGAATGATCTAGGAGAAAGAGGGTTTGAAGGTGTGTGAGCTGAAATTGTGTTCTCTATCAGTTTTGGTAGAAACAATACATCATAGATCTTCATCTACATGTGGTTGAATTGGTTCTTGATAATCTTAGGGGGTTTTATCGTCCTTGTGGATTTAGTGCTCCTTGTAGGGTTGGTTCTATACTAAACTAGGGGTTGGTGTTCCTTGTGAACTTGGTACTTCACTAAATGATTTTCATTTGCGTAATATAATCATAATTTTTCAGTGGTTTTTCTTCCCCTTGTGTTTTTTTCACTTATATCTTGTTTTCTTATGTCTCTTTCATATTTATTCTCATTTGAATGAATGTTAAACACACATTAATTTATGGTTGAATGGTGTATGGTTTAAGAAAGTAAATTTGAATTAGTTAAAGTTTTGAAGGACTAATTCACCCCCTCTCTCATTCTATTATGATTCCAACAATCTTGGTTATCTTATGCTTTTCCAAGACATACATATAGAAAATAAGATTGGAAAGGGCTATAAGTTTAGGTCAAATTAGATGTGACCTTACTTAGTCACTGAGGGATTTAACAATGGGGATTTTTACCCCTACACACTTAAAGGTGATGAATTTGGTGTTTCTATCAATTCTCTCCACATCAGATTTTATTATGTTTGTTTTCACATTTAGTATATCCTTTTGAACATGTCATCTTTAATTTTGTATCAATTTAATGTCATCCTCTTTGCATACCTATCGAATATTTTTTATGTTGATATTTAGTTTTCCTTTTATCACTTTAATATTTTTGTTTATCTCCCATATTTTTTTGTAATATAAATTTACTCTCTAGTCACAAGGTGAACCATTATTCCCTAGCAGACCTTAGTTGAACATACAAAATTTATTCCATGTGAAGATCTAGAGACTTGGTCATAACATACTTCCCTACATTATCACTCACCAAGTACAAAACACTAGGATATATCTTCCCATGAGACCTTCCTCATTTATTAAATTCCTTGATGATGATCCCTTTTATCGTACTAGATACATGAGGTTGAGGCATGGGAGAAATATATCACCATACTATTAAAAATAAGAACAAGAAACATAGTCAAAATAAATTATACATGTAGCCACAAAATCAATTGATATGCCACATTACTCTCCCTTGTTGATCTTCAATATTGATACCAGGATTCTTCCTGATTATGGAGGACAATATTTAGGAGTGATGCCTTAGTCACCCATGTCTAGTCTTTATTGGTGATCTCATGCATCTTCTTAGTCACATGAGATTATACATGTGTTTCCTAGTCAAAAAAATGAAATAAAATAATCTATATACTTAAATAAAGGAGAAAATTTGAAGAAATGAGAGTTCCCCAATCCAAGAGAAAAATAAAGTCACAATCAGAAAGAGAGTTAAAATCCCTATCACTCATTTTTTTCATGAGTGTCTGCCAAAAGGTTTAAACCTAAACCTCTGCATAAATCCATTTTCTTATCGGTCCCTAAGATTTTCCTAATCCTTTCATCATGATATCTAATCAGCTACTTGATTTTTTCATTTACCAAAATGTTTTCATCTCCTTTTATCATGATTTCCTCACCTACATCCATCTTCAACTATCTATCACTTTAGATCCACTCTGTAACTTCCATCTATGTGACTAGGAATATTTATCTCAACTATAAAATAGTTTGGAAACACATAGATTTATATCATCATGTGCACTACCATACATTTATTATGACTCTAGCTATAAACATTTCATATCCTTTTCGTTATCCTTTAGATTACATACATGAATAAACAAGAAAAGTGACAAAAAAATTACATAAATAATAGAGTCTCATAACACCATATAACCAAAAGTACAATATATCAATTAAAAGTTTTGTATAATTTTTTCATTACATCCACATTGAAAGGGAAAGTGTAGGCCCAAAAATAAATAAAAAATAAAAAAATGGGGCATACAAGTGCCTTTTTACATGATAAACATTAATATGTTAACTAAAGATAGAGAATCACTGGTGTGGTCCTCCCATAGAATGGTGTGGAGGAATCTTATTCTTCTACCTATGATACCTAGTTGTAGAATGGTGAGGACTCCTCGACTTAATCCTATGGTGATAATCCCTTGCATGAGATTAGGTGTTATTTGTGTGAATGTTTGTTAGATCAAATAAGTTCCATTCCCACTTAAATGACCATACATCACCTCCCTCAATGTCCACACCTCCACCTCAAGTATAGCATGCAAGAATTGGGCTCCATTACAGCAAATCGTAAAGACATATATATATGTCATATAGAACTGCAAGGAAGCTCAAGATCCACCTATATATTTTTTGATACATTCCCTGAGGCTAAGACAAACATATCTACTAAGTTATCCCTGATCAATTGTCTCTACTCATAGATCATCTCTACACGTGCAAGTGCACACACATGCCCACACATACACACACACACACACACACACACACACACACACACACACACACACACACACACACACACACACACACACACACACACACACACACACACACACACACACAAATGATAGAGTTAGATATTGTCTCTACAAGAAAACCATTAATGCTAAGATGAAAGTGTGTTAAATATAACAGTGAGATTCTAAATGATATTAAAATATAGAAAATAAAACAAATCAAAATAGACCTACCTAGATCCCCTACCTTCCACTCTAGGTTTGACCCCACATTAAAAATATTGTATTCCTCCTCCTCCTATTTTGTTGTTCCCTCACCCTCTCTATCCTATCCCTAAATGTCTACACCTCCTCTCTAACTAACTAGGTGTGTAATCTAAATCAGCACTAGTCCATAACCATGTGCTACAACTACTATTACCAATAATTATTGTAAAGGTTATCCTAGTATCTATGGTTTCCCTTGTGGTAGTTATGGAGGTGCTACACCTATCCTCCCTCATCCCCTTATACGAGTATGAACTACCCCTCCTACATCCATTACAATGAGAACTCTTGGGGTTAATGGAGTCTAGTGTAATATCCTCAGGTGAGCATCCTTTTCCTTGCGATACCATGGTATACTACGATTATGTCTAAAATAGTTGTCATTTGTGGTTGTCTAAACTATTAGGGAACCCTACTCTTTGGATGCAGCTCACTATAACCAAACTTGTCATTAACCTTCCCCACAATTGAGGAGGCCATCAATGAATATAATTCCCTAGGCCCAGACCCTCTCTTTGACAAGTGAGGTTATGTAATCATGTCATTATATGTTCCCAAGGAAAAATATTATCCAAGGGTCCATTGGCTAAGGAGTCTCTCTAAAGGGGGTATGTTCTCCAATGGTATGTTTTGATAGTCTTGACTTCACCCACTAGTACTATGTTGGCATACTTCATGAATCAATTATATATTCAACTCATCACCAAAGTAAAGTATCTAAAATCTTGACTCCCTAGATTTTCCAACCTATATAAGTCCATCTATGTATAAGATAATGCACCTAGTTGAAATGACACACATGTTCCTCAATCTCCATCACAATAAGAGCCTAACATATACCAGGTGATTTTTTTTGTTGTTCATGACTACATGAGTGAATAAGATATTTATGATCACCTTTTGAAAAATTGCAATGCATGCATTCCTCACTCATGTTAGTCTAACCCACTACTTGGTACCATCATCAGGAACCTATGCATCTCCAAAATAATTTTCCCACTTTAAGGTTTGGGTTTCCCTTATCATATCAATCACTACTAGATCTCTCCCTAGGACTATGATACATGTGATCTTATAAACGTCCTCAAGAGTGATATTCCACTCTCCTTCCACCAATTTAAATTTTAATGTGTTTCAGTTTGCATCCCAATAGGTAAAAACATCACAAATATATTTCTCACACGAGTAACTAGAGGATTCTTTATAATCTTTAAGAGACATAATCATTCCTAAAGCATTTTTTCATATGGAGTGAGATTACTTATGGCTCCCTACATCCAATTAATCTCTTTAGCATGGTTCCATATCATGTATCCACTCTATAACCATTTGAAATAACAAAAAATAAAATCTAGTTAGGTTCAAAATGAAGAAACAAATTCACAAAAAAATTATAATTATTCTTAATAGTAACACAAAATTGTCACTTCCTATAGGCATTAGTCACATTTCCATCATTGAAATTGGCATGTTCACCTCCAGTGATTGCATATTTAACAATGTTGAGTGTGCATCCATCAGCAGCATGCATCCATCATAACTGCCCTATGAACTACCCTATGAACTACCTTATATGAGTAAAGGTTAACAATGTTGAGTGTGCATCCATTAGTGAGTATTTAACAATGTTGAGTGTGACTCCGTAGTGGTGGTTGAACATTCAAAACTATTCAATGCATAACCGTTAGTCTTCCTAGACCTACATTTCCATCAGTAAATCAACATTTCCATGATGTCAAATACTAAAACCTATAAAATGACTAAATAACCCCAAAAACTCTCAAAATTTCAATTTCTGAGATTTTTCTTCCTCTACCTCTCATACTTGACATTTCTACACTAATGTCATGGAAAATGATGCCCCCAAACTATAGACCTCAGAAATCCAAATTTTATCCCCCAAAACACATAACTCGCTTTTCCTCCTTCCCCACATATTTTCATTTGTATCCCTACTACTTTGATTTTATCACAAACCCATAGCCTATCCTAGTTTGTAAAATTGTCACCATTTCATCAAAAATCAAAAGTCAATCTTCTCTGTTGTACAAATGATTTATGTATTATTAAGATTTTTAATATATAAAAAAAAAATTGGGACCCAAATTTAAAATTTTATTATTTTAGTGTTTTGCATTATTTCACTCCATTTTGGATTCTTCAAAGGCCACAAAATTATTTTAAACTTATCTTTCTACCTCCCTTTCACATTTATTGTTTTATACTTATGTTTTTCCAAGTTTTCTAGGTAACACACTTACAGGTGAAAAGGTAATATTTCTTCAACCCCACTCAAATTGTGAGACACCTCTTTCAATTTTGATTATGTAGACATTTCTTACTTTGTTTATTTGAAACCAATATTTTTTTATTTATTTTTATATGCCAAATAGAATGTAAGAGTTTCCTAAAAATCATAAATCTCTTTATCTTCCAACACCATCCTATAATTTTATGGAAAATCATTGCAATAATACAACCGTGCAAGAATTTTAGGAGTTCTAACTTTTACTAGTATCCTTTGTCTCAATTTGGCGAAACAAATAGTAAAATGATAAATGGTTTCACCAGGTTCCATGGTCATATTAGAACTTAGTTCATTTACTAATTAAAAATCATCCTTGTCTTTTCCAAAGTAATATTATATCCAATATTCTATGTCAAACCATTTAGTGAGGGATTAAAAAGGTAGACTAATGAAATCTTTATAGGATCTTCCCTCACATGTTTGTGAAAATATTCTTAAATAATTTATTTTGTTAGTTACTCCTATGGCAGCACATATCAATTTGAAAGAGTCGATATGATATTCCCATGAATAACCATACTCACTAGAAAATTTAGGAATTTGAATACCCTTAAAGGATGGCAGCTTTGGAGGGTTTCTTTCAATTTCAATAGGATTACCTGTAAGCCTAGGACTAAGGTTATCTTCATCATTATCAGAAGATTCATCATTGATTACATTATCTCTATTACATTCAAAACTAGGTATACTATTTCAATTGTTATTTGTACTAGGCCTTATTTATCTTTCTCCTTCAATATTTATATTAAAAATCAAAAAGGAAAAATAAAAGGCAAGAAAGATGATTTAACAATTGTTTAAGAAGATTTTTATAGTTTGTAATATCTAAAGGTGAGAATTTAGATTTATTCCCATATTTAAAGGTTTGTTCTCTTTCATTTTTAACTCGTTTATACTTTTCTACAATGTCTTGTTGATTTTGGATATTATACCTTACAAGCAATTGAATATCAAGAGCTTTATCTTCCTCATCATTAAGAACTTCAGTAGCTTGTGGAAAATATGAAATAGTGGCAGCAAAATCATAAAGTGTAGTTTGAATGTCAAAATTGATTTTTAATTGAGTATTCCAAATGAGAAAACCAGCTTGTTCAATATGAGAAAAATAACTAATGTTCATTTGAAATATAATAAATATTATATAGTTAGAAGCAATATACTCTTAAGGGAAGAAATAGAAATGAAAGAGTGGATAGTTAGAGGAAATCTACTCGCATAGGAGGAATAGAAATTGATCCTTAGTGGAGTCTCCAAATTTATTGTCGATGAAAAGTAGACGAAAAACTAATCAACCCTTTCACCTAACACAAAAGGTTAAGTTAGAATCAGATCAATTTAATCATGATAAAGCCTTAAGAATAGCTTAAGCGTGGGTAGTTTAAGTGTAGGTTAATCATAGACCACCCTTAGATTCTAGGAAAGTTTCTATCTTCTAGGAGAAAAGGGCATATGTAAACAACAACAAAAGAAACCAACAAACCCACAAGAAAAGGACACAAAATGCTCAAAACTCCAAGATTTTTCCTAGCTCAAGACCATTAGTGACATGGATTTAGTACTCATGTACACATTCAATACACCCACTATGAGCCAACCACTACAAAACCACCACCTCTATACTTAGCAATTACCAATTCCTGAAATTTTTTTACAAATCAAAGTATACACCCTAGTCTAAAACAAGGTAACAAGGTTGAATAAAATGATGGTCACTTTTAATATCACCTTCTAACCAAATATGTCATCCCATATCAAATACTTTTCATAGAAATTCAAATTGATATCAATATTATCATTTGAAACACATATGCCCATATCATGCATGTATCAAAACTTGGGTAAAAACAGTGCCTAATAATGTGATCCAAATCATATAACAGTTCAATGATCTCATTAAAAATGATAGAAACCAGTCTTAAAACTCATCAAAATATGTGAAGTGGAATCCCATCAATGAAATTAAACAAAACAATGATCACTTCAAACCCACCACATATTCATCATGTCAATCAAACAAAATTTCCTTTCCAGAATGGAAAGAATAGGTATATTATAATGTGATCCTAAAAACCAAAAAATGATATAATAAAACAAAAATTTATCTCCATTAGCAAAACCATGTAACCAATTTGACAAATAATATTACGTATATATAATCTCCACAAATCAATAACCATACAACAGAGTAAAGAATTCCACAAAACCACTTAATGTTATATATATAATGTATTAAATATCAAGTGGCCCCCACTAAGCTTATCATTAATACATGTAGGTAAAATGTCATATAATGAGGATAGGGAAGTTTTGAAATGATTTCAAAAAAATGAGGGTATGTAAAAAAAATTCAATAACAAGCTCTTTACATTAAACTATAATGAACTTTGTAAATCTGCAATCTATGTTTACTTCATTATACTCTTTTGTACAGTTATAAAAAATTAATCCTTGGAGAATTCATGATGGATATCTAATATTTGTTTATTATTTATCCCCATATTTCCTAATAGGAAACCCACAAATAATTAAGTGTGTAAGTACAAAAGAGATATAGATCCACAAACATGAATCACCCATTGTTTCACAAGACAATTGCAATCAAGTAGTCAAGAAACTAAGTAACATATTAATATAAAAATCAAGTATAGTAAACAATATTCAAAAAACACATAGATTGAGATATATTAGAACTACAAAAGACATGTGTGATAGTATTGTTATCCTACAATATATCTTATACATCATCTAAGTAATTAAGCATAATGAGGAAGTGGAAATTACTGAAATGGAACAAAATCACATCTATAGTGTAGTAGAATCCCCCAACTGATTAGTGTTACTAGGAAGGGACTAGGCCAGCACCTATCATCATGTATTAAAATGTGTTTCCTAAATCAAGCTCGACATACCTCATGAATTTATATGTGTAAAAATTATAGAAAAATATGTTATCTATAAAACCAATATGAAAAAAAACATATGTAAGGTAAACAACTAGCAAATCAAGGCATGTGTAGGTCTTGATTTTGTATTTTTCCATATTTGTGAATGTTTTTTATATTATGTAATTATTTTAATGTTTTTTTATTATTGCAATTAGGTATATAAATTGTAGTACTATAAAAAAAAATTCATGGTATTCATAGTATTTTTGATAGGTTTTCCTTCTAATTGGCTAAGTGATAAACACCTGGACCAAGCCACTTAGTAATGACATCATGGAAAAGAAAAATGGGTTTAAATTTGAATTTCAGTGTAGCTTTTGCATTCATATTCTTCTGATTTTCCTTTATAATAAGGTCACTTATGTAGAATTCACGAATATGTATATCTTTTTATTCTATGCTCATTTTATGCATTCTTGGTACATTCAAGGGTGTTCAAGAGCTTGCATATGTCTTCAATCAGGCATTTTAAGTTCATGTAACCACTTATCATGATAATCATTTTCCTTAACAATGTCTTTAAAAGAGACCCAAAATAAGGAAAATTCTAATCATAGTAGGATAACAACTTCCATTTCATAAACTAAAAAAATTAAGGGCATTAGTAAGTACTCAAACACTAGTTTGAGAAGCCTAAATGGTATAGATAATATTATTATTCCAATCAACTCCATATTAGGAACAAATTTGTAAAGGTTTTTTACAATAGTCTTATTAGTAACCTCAACCTAGACATTATATGTTGGGTAACAAGGGGTGGAAAATGTGTGTTTAATTTTGAATCTAGCACAAAACATTTAATTGTCTAATTTTTAAAGGAAGAACTATTGTCCATGATAATTTTTTATGGTACACAAAAGTGGGTGATAATATTTTTGAGCATGAATTGGAAAATTTCATCACTCATGGTTGATTCTAAGGGTACATACTTTACCCATTTATTAAAATATTTGGTTCCAGTAATGATAAATTTATGACCTTGAGGAAATTTAGGGTTAATATTACCAATAAGATAAAATCCCCATAATGAGAATGGACATGGTGAGGAAATGGTTTATAATGTATGAGATGTAACATAATATAAATAAATATTCTTTTGACATTGATCACATTTTTTATCTTATTCATGACACTCGTTCTATTGTGTTCTAATAATAACCATGATGAAGTAACTTTTGACACAGATTTTTCGCTAAAATTACCACCACACTTGTGATCATGCATTTCAAAAAGATCCATTTTTAAATCATTGGATCCCAAACATCATAAAAATTTCCATCAATTTTTTGTTTGAAAATAACCACCAAGGAGGATATAGTAGGCTTCCTCACAGTGTAAATGGTGCCCCTCTAATGATGATGGATTTTTGGGTAACACCTGTCGATAATTTTTTTTTATAGATATTGGTATACCATTTAGGAATGTCAATAATGTGTGTAATATATAAAATGCATGATGCATAACTAATATAATAAGAAATAGACATTTCTAAAAAAAATTAAATCATGAAGGTAGCATAATCATCCATGATATTAGGATAACTGAAGCATCAATAGTCATGGCATCAACATGCTGATTATATTTACATGGGATATTGGGAATGGATATATTACTTTATGGAATTAACAAATATTTGTTTTTTGATAAACATATTTTACCTATTGAGTATTCAACTGGTAATCCCCCAAAATAATTAGGTTTCGAACATGCAATTTTTGAATGGTATATTGACCTAATATCAAGGCTTCATATTCATTTATATTGTTAGTACATGAAAATTTGATTCCATAAGCATATAACATAGTTTCACCATGGGGTGTAATAAAAACAATTCTTACCCCTACTCCAGTAGTACACTTAGATCCATTAAAATACATGGTATACATTTTTTATTTCAATTTTATATATGGTGAATTTGGACCTACATTCATCATTAATGGGTGAAGAGTCAAATGATGGGACCTCCATGAGTTGATCAGAAATTATTAATCCTGTAATCGACTACTAGATTATAAACTTGAAATTAATTGTTGTTAATACAGTCACCTATTGAGCTATTTTACCTAAAATATGGATTCAAGATAATGGATAGCACAAGGGATCCACCTTGTTAATAACATATACATCATTGTTAAACATACATTGAT
Organism: Taxus chinensis; assembly: GCA_019776745.2. Classification (NCBI taxonomy): domain Eukaryota; kingdom Viridiplantae; phylum Streptophyta; class Pinopsida; order Cupressales; family Taxaceae; genus Taxus; species Taxus chinensis. Next base: position 287,774,032 of record CM034150.1, read on the forward strand.
GTTATTTATTAGTAAAAAAAATGAAGGATGAGTACATTTTTTCAATAACACTATAATTATGTTCATATGGAATCAAGATGAGACTGGTATAATAAATTGCAAATTCATCATTAGTATCAACATATTGTGCAAGCAAGGCACCAAGTGCATGGTTTGTAGAATATATATGTGAGAAGTGGTATATCAGGTATAAAAGCCACAAGAATAACTAGATTGAGAAAAAATAATTTAATATCAACAAATGAATTTTGAAATATGTTTTCCCATTAAAATTTAATATCTTTATTTAATATTCATGTGAAATGGTGCATATTGTTAGCTAGATGATCCATAAAGAATTTAATAGTTTATATATTTCCTTAAAGTGATATAATTTTTTTGAGATTTCGTGGTGGAAATATTTTGACAATGGGTTGAATAATATTTGGATTAACCTCAATGTCATGTTGGAAAATAATGAATTTTTTTATTTTTCTAGAGGTGAGTCTGAAGATACACTTTTTTGGGTTTAATTGTGAATTATAATATCACGGCCATTAGAATATTTTCGTAGATCATGTGCATGTTCTTTTCAATAAGTGGATATTGTTAATAAATCATATACACAATCTTAAATAATTGTATGGATGTATTTTTGAAATATATTCATCATAGCACATTGATAAGTAGCACTAGAATTTATTTAATCCAAAATGCATGACTATATAACAAAAGGAACCCCATTGAGCAGTAAAAGATGTCTTTTATCAATTAGTGGGGTTGATTTTTATTTGGTTATATCCCATGAAACCATCCATAAAGGATATAATATCATATCTTGTGGTAGAGTCAATAATTATATTGATAGGTAAAAGGAAAACCATTCTTAGGGAAGGCTTTATTTAAGTCTCAAAAAATAGTACAATAACAAAACTCACCATTACGTATAGCGAAAATAATTATATTGGAAACCCATTGAGAATAATCTACCACATAGATGAATCTTGTATTAAGGATCTTTTAAATTTAGTGTTTAATCATCAAGGTGACATGAGGGTGCATTTTACAAAATTTATGTGGTACATGTGTAACATACTCATGGAGAACAACATCATGCATGATGATCAATGTTTCAATACTCGGCATATTACTATATCCAAGAAAAATATCAAGAAAATCATGTGATACTTGTTGAGTATCTTTCCACTCATCATCACTAAGGGAGGTGACAAGGATTACTAGACAAGGGTTGGTGACAATGTTAAATTTATAAGAATCGGTTTCTTCTTTTAGTAATATGGAATAATATTTGATATAGGGGTGAGTAGGGATGGCATCAAACGTGTTGGAAAAAATATCATAAGTGTTTCCTTCACCAAAATACATATGACCATGTGTAGTATGATGAAACTTATTATTATGAAAGAAGATATATCCTCATATACCCCCAAGTATTTGATAAAGGACTCTTCATTAGTGGATTCATCTTCCGATTGAATATTATGTGAGGGATTTTCATCAATTAGCTTAAGGTATACAAGATACATGGTTAATATGTGATGAACATCACAAAAATATTAATAATATAGCCATGAATTTGGAAGAAACATCATATGTAATGAAGGGTTACATAATGGACAAGTAGTATAGCTAGGACCTTGCTGAAATTTTTTCTTATGAGATAAAATAAGCTCACTGATTCCTTTTCCATGTCAACCAAGCCCTTATCTAATGAAACATTTTTTGTAAAAAATACTTATAAATAACATCATATTGATGATTAGTGGGATGAAGTTTTGTATTATTTATTTCTAATTAAGGAGAAATGTGGGTCCATATACAAGGAGTTTACATGTCATCAACATTGGTGTTGAGACGATACTTAAATGGGGTAGGATCAGTAGGAGATGCATATATAATTTTTTTATAAGAATATTTGGGACAAACATGAAGAGTAGTGAGGAAAAAAATTCATGGCATGTATCAAGTATTCCCTAACAAAATAATGTAATTAAGATCATCACGCATTACTTGAAAAATAACATCAAGGGTATGCATTCCCATGGTAATTGGTAACATGATTTTCCTAAACACTTGGCGTAGTATATTATCAAAGCCACATATATTCATATTGAAAGGGATAAGGTCCTAAAAATATATACCTAACTGATGGATAAATGATATATTACATATATTAATACTTAACCCATTATCGATAAGGACATGTTTTTTTATTATATGATCTACCTCGACCTATACATATAAAGGAAGATCATTGTTTTAAACATATTTTGAGTGAAAATTTATAAGAAAAAGGATATATTTATGCATACTAAAATTCCTCGCAAATAATATCCTTACATGTATAATTAATGTGAAGCTACTCGGTGAAATACAAGGTGGAACAAGCCATGATAACATAAAGAATATTTAGGATAACAACATGGAAACCTAACAGAAATTTTGAACACTATATCTAGGGAAAGAAATAGATAGAAATCATAAGTAATGATCAATTCCAACCCTACAAGATTGAAGAAATATGAAATCCTAGGGTAGGAAAAGGTTGTCCAAGAAAAATAATCAATTTCACCAAATGTTTTTACAAATCCTAAATAAATGAATGGGGAATTAGGAATGTAAATATATGTTAAAATTTCAATATTCTTTATAAATTAATGAACACTAGTCATATAATCCATAATAAATATTTTAATAATTTGCACTATGATACCATGATATAATGATTTTGCAAAACAAAAGAGAGGATAAATAATTCATTTTGAAAAGTCGTACAAGAGTGATCTAGGTGTGTATATTGGGTGAAAAATGATAATTTGGATATAGAAATGCTTCATCTCTATAATTATTCCTAAAAATTACTTCTATGTGGAACCATACAACTCATGTTCGGGTGTAGTATGGTCTAGACCTGATTTCTATGGTTTCAGACCTATGTATAGTAGATTTTTGTAACTTTAATTTCCCTTTGTTGGTATTGAACTAATTTTTTGTTGTCTATGCTATGAATTTCATAAATTTGGAACCACTTGCAATGACCTACAAATTATAAAACCTTATATACTTAGAGCAAACTTCATGAAGAGATTTGATAACAAAATTATACATTTATGTGTGTGTGAGGATATACTGACAATAGTAATAAACCCTTGTTAGACTAATCCAAGAACTATACTACATCCCCTCAATACGTATTAAGCCTCATGTAGTTCTACTAGTATTAGTGCAAGTAGTATATGTAATCTAATCCAACCCATTATGTGTTCCCTCATGTTTCTTGACATAAATATAGTAGGCTAACTATAGAATAGAAAATATACCTGACACAATAGTGTGATGTGGTGTGCTCCAAATGTTAGGATTAATTACATTTGTCTCTTGAAGACCTTTAACAATCCTTGGAATGACTTTCTCTTGTTAAGATATGGCTCAAGAAATTTTGCATGGTTGGAAATGGAGTAAGCTAGGCTCTTGAACCTAGTTTGAGTGATTCATACTTGTTTGGTGGCTTCTCTAAAGTATGTATAAATACTTTTGGAATATTTAGGAGAGAATTTAGTGCTTTATTGTTTATATTTTTAAGGTATCATTATGAGAATTCCTAGTGAGTTATGAAGTGCATTTGAATATCTTATATAGGTTTCCAAAGGATAAACATTTGCATTATGTCTGATATAGGGAAGATGAACTAATGCATATAAGATTTAAAATTTAAAAAATCTTCATTATATGATAGGGGAAATATCATACAAGTTAGATCACATTTTAATATGACATGGACCTATTTTTTATGGTCTCAGAAAGGTAATTAGTGATGACATAGCTGAATTCCAAAAATATTTATGGAGATAGATTATTGCTCTAGATAATTAATATTTCAAGGATGGATTGCATAGGATTGTGTAGAGATCAACAAGTCATATGAGAGAAATAGATACGGATATGTCAATGTATATTAGAATGTGAGAATTTTACTTAACATATGAACAAAGTCAAACTTATCATTTCCAAAAGATAAGTTACCAAATTTGAGTACCTACAACAAGATCATACGCCACATTAAGGGGGAAACATCCTTTGATAAATCTCAATAAAATATAATTTTTGGATGATTCTCACTAGCCCATGCATCATATTTATATTATTTCTACTCAAGAAAACTACTACTTCACATACATGTGGGATTATTTGTAATAGCTTAATGGACAAATTACAAAGCATATGCCTCCATAGTATTTACTATAACTATAAAGAGGAAGGTGTGATGAAGGGTACTAAAAAAATCTAAGCTAAGGGGGGTCTCATGGAAGGATGATAGGATATTAAGTAGGTTGGAAATGTTGTGGGTAGGTTCTATGTAGCCAATAGATTATAAGTATGTTAGAAATTAGTAAATGGTGAAAGAAGGCATAATAAAAAATCAAATGCATAAGAATCATAGGCCTGGAAAATAGGTGACATTTGAAAATTATCATAAAATATTTTTGGATTCATTTCAATCAAATGATCATAACATACTTCTGGAATTGAAATCAAAGTTACGTTTGTAATGATTTCACAGTTTGAAGAAATTAAGATATCACAAGATAATGCTTTAAAATTTTCAATTGAAATCTATAAATTGAAATTTAATTTACTCATTTGTCAATTTGTGTTAGTTTATTTTAGAATCCAGGAGCTCTGATTTTTTCAATTTTGATTAAATGAGATATGTTGGATAGAATGTGAGGATGCAATGTGATTGGATAATGTGGTGACCAAGGAGGGAACACTATGGTGAATCCTTAGGTGAGATTTTTTTAAATTGGGAAAGGGTAGCTAGTATAATAGTGGAGAAGTAATTTATGGGGTGAATTAATCATGAAAATTTTACTCCAAAAACATTTAAAATGTATATCAATTCTAATTGTAGGTATATTTGGGTGCATTTTACTTTTAAGTATCATCGAGGTTGATTTTTGAATATAAATGAGAAAATGGTGCACTAATTTTTGTCATATGACATCTACGATGGTAGGAAAATGACATTGTGTGGTTATGTATATAATTTATGAGTTTAACATGGTTGATATTTTCTAGGAGGATTTCTAATATCATAAGATATTATTGCAGCGGTTGATTTCATTAGGCTAGCATGGTTGATATCATATTTTTAGTTAGTATTGGATAATTTTGTAATATTAACTGATGAATTATGATGCTTTTCTTTGGTTGAGTTGATGGTTCCTTGTTGTTTTATATTTTTCATATTTCATGCAGGATCTAAATTTGGAGGTTATTTGATGTGGAATAGTTTTCATCCTTATTGAATATATTATCAATTGTAACAAGGATTTTATTTTCTTATTTTATTTTTGGAGATATTTTGCATGTGGTATGGATCCCTTTAGATCCCATTTTGGTTCATATGTTTATTGGTGCATGTGAGTATCATACCAACACCTTTATATGGTATATTGGTTAAGATGTAATCAAGATATGAATTTTACTTAATATGATGTCAATTCCATATTAGGAATTCCTATATCAAGGCATACATGTTATGGGATGTTCCTGAGAGTGTAGAGGAGAGGAGGGAGCTAGCATGGTTGGTGAAATAATATGATGAATACCAATAGAGGTCACTTATTCTCTGACTCAACACCATTTATATTTAGAGATTCTAAATATCTGCAAGTCAATTGTTGGGATGGTTGTTACAAGGATTGTATGTCAAAAATTAGATGGAGTGATATGTTTCCCTTGGTAGCTTACAAGAAGGTTATAGAAGAGGTTAGATAATTTAGCTACAACACAACCATATGGGTGAAACTATCCCATGATTCATACAAGGTATGAGTGATATAATAGTGGAAGGATGGTCTTAATATTGTTCTAATGTCTTGCATATATGAGTCTTTTCCTATGTATGATCCTATAATGACAACATTGTAGATAGTTACATATGTCCCTAGGATGTTTTATTAGAAGATATGAGAGGCAATAAGGGATATAGTTGGGTATTTGAACTTAAACATAGTTTACTAAATAGAGGTGATATCAACCCCATATGTTAGAAACATAGATGTATAGTTGTCATGGCCCATGCAAAAGGCAACATAATAGAATATGAAGATCACAGGTCACTACCACTGGTGGGTAGAGACACTTCTTATGTTAAGAAAATTTGGGATACCATACTCTATTATACAATTTCTAGTCCTAATCTATCATCCATGACATTCTAGAGATCCATGAGGTAGATTAGGTGAGGGAGTAGAGGTTTTCATTCTTCCATTGACACCACACCAACATAAACATGCCCCAAGGAGAAAAAAGAAGATGATTGAATAGGAACATATAGGGTACGTATAGATTATAGAGGTGGGGGACATCCCATAGATTAAATCCCCAAGTTAGGAGGAGGTAAAACAACCCCATGGAGGGGACTGAGAGTAAAAGTTACAATGGTTATAAGGGGTTTATTTTTATTCTTGAGTTGTATAGAGTATTTTTATTCTTTTCATGGGTCTAGCAAGATTATCTCAAGCATAGAGGCAGAAATTCATGATGTTAGTACAAATAGATATGGAAGTAGTTGGTTATTGTGAGGTTGCACTACTATTAGGTTTTAGATTTGCACTTTGAATGCAACCACAGTCAGGGGACAAGCAAGTCCCTCCTCTTTAATGGGAGAGGTTCCCTTATTGAAAGCAGGGGAATAACCTATGTACAAATGCATTGTCTTTCATTCAATGGTGGTTTCCCGATATCATGAAATGTATTTTAATCCTGGAAAGTTATCAATACAGGAGGATAGAAGAATTTGAAGAGAGGAAGGAGGAAGAAGAAGACAATACTTTCAGGGAAATGAGATGGTAGAGAAAACCCTTATATGTATTGTGCGAATGAGATACAAAATAGAACCATCCATGTTTATAACAGACACAATTCACAGACTTAAAGTTATAGAAATTGTAAAAACTAGAACAAGAAGTTTCCAAGCACACAAGGATTATATGATTCACAGATATGAACCAAAAAGAAAGAGAAAGAAGAAGAAAATGAGAAAAAACTTTGTATTGATTTCTTGCAATTTGTAATTACAGTTTCAAAATAATCAAAATTCCAACCCATAAAATGGCTTTGAAAGCCCATGATATAGCTCACAAGAGATGGTTACAACTTCCTAAAACAAGTAAGAAATAGTTACAACTTATTCTAATCATTCACACCTCTTAAAATTATTGATTCATAGAGAAACATTAATGGAACAATAACAAGTTCAAAAATATATGGCCGTTACATAATGTTTTCCAGTTAAAACCTAGGCCATTTGATTTGCTTTTATAACTTCAAATTTAGGCCACCCACATGGGAGAAATTTACTAGAGCGATCCTACAAACACCTTCATTTTCTACCTTCTATTTGGCGGGGCCATATATCTGAACCTAGACATGTGGTAGGCTAGCGCTCATTTAGAACATGCCTCTATATTTTTTCTTTGAAGTTACACCAAACTGACATGTGAAGGATTCCAATGATTCTTCAAACTTAGCTGATCCTAGGTATGTTCTTGTTTGACTCATGTTGACCCCTAGACATGTGGAGGGCTGGCACTCATTTGAGTTTCTTTTTTGGAGGCACCCCTTAAAATTGTGCCAATCTAATGTGTGTCTCCTTCCACTGGGGTTATAATTTTCAACGACCAACTCTATATGTCTATTGATTTTGAACACATGGCAAGCTGGGGCTACTTGGACACTGACCCTTTGATGTCACTTTCAAACTAGCACCATTAAGGCACATGGAGACTTCCGCCAACCCGCCCATACTTAGTTAATTTTAACTATTGGCTCTGTCCCTTTTTGGACCTAGGACACATGGAGGACCGACGCATGTTTGAGAACTACCCCCATCTTTGACTCTTGAAGTTGCACTGATGATGCACATGGCGTCGTTTTCTGAGTCTTCCATACTTAGCTGATTTTAGCTTATTTTACCTTCATTTTGAACCTGGGACATGCGGTGAGCTAGCGCTTATTTGAGGATTGTCCCTTAGACCCTACCCCTAGAGTTACGTCATTTGGACACATGGAGGCTTCTGTTGAACCTTAAAATATGTCTAGAATGCATCTAATCAAATATATACATGTATTACCCATGGGCTTTGGGGAAAAAATTAACTGGGAAAATACACCTGCCATTCCCGATTATGGGAAGAAAATAAAAAGAAGAGAATGTACTCCACTGTAACGCCTGATTTTAAACTATTCTCCATGAACTGGAAAATTACAAACAATACTAGGCTCAACACAATTCAATACTCCAAGGAATAGACTCAAAAATTTTAAAAAATGACTCCAAAAGAGGGGAATTTTGGGGCCGACAACAACTGGGTCTTTTTGGGGATGACTTGGCTTGGAACGAAGACACAAGGCAAGATCAAGAACTACAGATAACTCTGGGGAAAGAGGACCACTTCCTTATCCATTGGGTAAGGGATTCGAAAGAAAAACTAATACAAGGCAACACACACAACAAGTAACAAGAAAGAAAACAAGCCAAAACTAAGAAAGACCCAAAATAAAACATGAAAGAATGGCCAAAGCCAAAAAACTGTACATAATATACAAAAGGACTTCCTAGTCACCTAGAACTTGAACAACTTAATATACTTCCCACTATAAGGAATTGGGAGAGGGGATCCATCTATGTAATCTAGATAGAAAGAGTTTTTTCCAGTAAAATGTCTAATTCTAAAAGGACCAAGCAAAAGAGAATCAAACTTACCATGGCTTCCTCATGGCTCATGTCTTTTGTCCCAAAGAAGCATAACGTCTCCCACTTGCAAAACTATGGGTTTGGATTTGTTATCAAACAAAGCCTTCACTTTCAATTTATGAGCTGCTATCATGTCCACCACTTGCAATTCGTCTTCATCAAGCTTCTGAAGTTACAAAATTCTCTTATCCAAAGAGCTACTGAAACTTGAGTCTTCAATGGTTTTCATCAGATGCAAGGCTAGAAATTCCACCGTGACTGGTAGTTGAGCTTCTACACCATACACCACTTGGAAATGGGACATTCCAATTTCTCTCTTGGGTGTAATTCTATCAACCCAAAGTGCATCATATTGCCTCTTATGCCAATTTCTCTAAGAATCATTTACAATATTTCTAACTATACTTACCAGATTCTTGTTTGTCAATTTTTTCTATCCATTCCCTTGGGGGTAGTAATATGAAGATTGAGAAAGGGAGATCCCATATCCATAGCAGAATTCCATCATTTCAGTAGAAGAAAAATTAGAAGCATTTTCCATCACATTCTTGTTTTGGATCCCAAACCTGATCAATATGTTTTTCTTAATGAAGTTGCAAACTACCTCGAAGGTAGTGCTCTTGACTGAGATGGCTTCTACCCACTTGGTGAATAAATCTATAGCAGTCAACACATGAGTATTTATAGCACTGGAAGATGTATTAAGTGCTCCATCGAAGTCTAAACCCCATTTTTGAAATGGCTCTTCAATCACTACAGGCTTGAGAGGCAAAGCAGCCAACTTAGGTCTTCTAACAAAATTTTGGCATGCTTCACATTTACCAAGCCATTTTGATGCATCTCTAAATAGAGTGGGCCAATAATAACCAACATGAAGTATTTTATGAGCTGTTATAACAGAGAAGAAATGACCTCCACAAGCCTGGTCATTAAAATTAGAGAATAACTTCTTTTGTTGTTCCTTGTCTACACACTTCAAAAACCTTCCATCTAGGTCTTGTTTGAACAAAGCATTATCCCATAGCACATATTGTGCAGACCTTAGTTTGATGGCTCTCTTCTCTTTGGCACTCAAGTGATATGGAAATTCTCCATAGGTCAGAAAGTGAGCAATGTCAGCATACCATACATCTGTCAAGCTGAGGAACAAAACAATAGGGGAATCAACCTCATCTTTAGCTAACTCCTTGGCAGCTCCCTCAAAAATGAGTTCACATAGGCCCTTACCCTAAAATAGCTTTGTTATCCTGATATCAAGATCATACTCTTTCACCTTTACAACCCAATTACCTCTCTTGGTTCCAAATTCTTGATCAGTAAGAATGAATTTGATTGTTGTATCAGGCACCAGCACCACAGAATGAGAATTAAGAAGGTAAAACCTAAACTACTTGACAGCTTTGACAACTGTAAAAGCATGTTTCTCCATCATGGTGTACTTCATCTCATGAGTTTTCAAGACATAACTCATAAATGCAATTGGAAGCTCAAGATCTTCAGCATTCTTCTAGGCTAACACAGTATGTGTTTGAACATCAAAAGTATGTGTTTGTTACACCTTTTGGCACTCTGTTAGGGCATATTATCTGCAAGAAAGGTTTGTTAGTATATCCATTAAAATTGTAGTTATCATTGGCCTAAAATAACTTACCAATCAGAGTAAGGTGCATGGATTTTTGGGTCACACTGGGTATTATAGAAAATTTATCAAAGGATATGCTAATGTTTCTGTACCCTTGGAGGAGTTACTAAAAGGAAAAGGGGCATTCTATTAGGGGGAACCACAGTAGCGTGTATTTAATACATTGAAGGGGAAACTTACTACAGTGCACATTTTGCGCTTTCCCTCATGGGACCAACCATTTCATGTACATGTGGAAGTTTCTAGCATGGCCATTGGCATAGTGTTGTCTCAGCCTAGGGAAGGTATTATAGATCATCCTATATGTTTTTCTACTAGAAAGTTGACTCATGCAAAGAAGAATTATATAACTATAGCGCGTGAAGCTTTGTCAATGATCAATGCACTACATAAATTTAGATAGTACCTACTAGCAACATAATTTTTATTCTATACTGATCACATAGAATTTAAATATTTAGTAAACAAGATCATTTATCAAGGATACAGTCAGGGGAAGACACACAAATAATTAAAGATACAATGCCATATGCATAGTTATACAGGGTACACCACGCACCTTCAGACTTGGATGATATTGTTGTCTTCTATGCATAGGTGTGGCATCAGACAGACTAAAATCCTTAGAGAAGAAACAACTTCCAATTCATATGGCACCATTTATGTTGATCAGTGGTGACCTATACAAGTTAGTTCAAGATTAAGTACTATGTCGATGTGTATTAGAGCATGAGAAAACAAATATCATAAAAGAGGCTCATGGTGGTATTGTAGGTGGGTACTATGTAGGTGATGCCACTGCACATAAAATTCTACTTGTTAGATTGTGGTGGGAGACCCTTTATAAGGATTGTAAGGCATATAACAAGGCATGTGATCATTTTCAGCACCTTGGAAAACTAGGGCAAAGAGATGAAATACCTTTAAGACCTATTCCTAGTACAGAACCATTTGAAAAATTGGCTATAGAATTTTTGGGTCCTATTTCTCTAGCCAGGTGTAGGATTGGATCGCGCTACATCATCACTTGCACATATTATCTGACAAGGTGGGAAAAATTAGCACCTACAAAGGATTGTACTTTAGCTACAATAGTCAAGTTTTTATGGGAAAATATTATTACAAGGTATGGATGCCTGCTAAGTTTGACAAGTGATAGGGGCACACACTTTTTGAATGAGACAATCATAATTCTTTTGGATGAATTCATGATTGCACACCATAAGACTACACCATATAATCCTCAGGAAAATGGGATTGTTGAATCTTTCAACAAGATTTTGAGCAAGACATTGACAAAAAAAATTGTTGTTGAAAGAAAATATTGGGATGATAAATTTTATGTCATGCTTTGGGTGTATAGAACAACATACAAGTGATTAAACAAGGCCACACCCTTTCAATATGTGTTTGGCATAGAAGAAGTTCTTCCTATGGAATTCATGTTACCTTCTTTGCATATTGTGTGTGCTGGAGGTCTAGCTGATGAAAAAGCATTAGAAGAACAAATCAAAAAGTTGAAAAAACTAGATAAGAAATGCGCAATAGCATGTTGGAGTCAAAATCAAGAAAATTCCAGGTAAAAAGCATGGCATGACATGCACATCAGGGGAAAAAATTTGAGATTGGATAGATGGTGCTTCTTTATGATTCTAAGTTTCTGTGCCATCCAAGAAAACTTAAAGTACATTGGTTAGGACCGTATGTTATCATTCACATAATTTAAACAAGTTATTTTTAGTTAGAGGTGCTTTATGGAATACAGTTACCCAGTTACTTCAATGGGAGTAGGCTGAAGCCCTACTATAAATAAGTCTTCTTGGTGTTTGTAATAAGGTAGTGTTATCATTTAGAGTAGGTTTTCATTTATGTATTCCCTTAATGTATTTGCTACTTCTTTTCTATGATTTGTCATTTTAGTTGGTTTTTTATGTAATAAACATGTTTGTGTGCTGGAAGATAATTACCATTTATATAATGTTTATGCACAGAGGACTGCACATACCAATTGTGTGGGGTGGCTATTGAAAAATGGGTTCACATAAAGAAACAAACTGCTACATGTGCTACTCGATTTTGGAAAGGAGTTTGTTATAAGATACATTTCTTCTAAATGATGACTGAAGGAATAGTATAATGCAAGGTAAGCAACGGCCATGGAGACTAGCAAGAGAAGACACAGTGGCGAGGTACTCAAGTGTATGGAAACATGTTGAAGAGAAGTATGTAACCAAAAGGTAGTAAGGCATGCTAGAAGGTTATCGATGAGGTGCAAAGATGTACTACATGGAAAGTGTGAAAATGGTCAATTAATGAGAGCATTATTGGTAGGTGGAGTAATAAATGCACCAACTTTTTGAAAATCCATATAAGGATGTGATGCGAGTTCATTTTTACCATTGTGATCACAAGAATTTAAAAGAGCTAAGTGCAATCAAGTTGAGTGGCATATATTGAGGTGTGGGGAGTGTGAAACTAGATGTGGAGAGAAGATTTATGTGCAGAAGAAGATTACGTCGCCATTGGTGAAGGGTTAGAGTGAAGTAAACATGTTTCGAAAGAGATAGGGCATGTGATTTCAAACTAATGCATGTAGATTTGAGTTAGGGTTTGGACCTACTCGCTATAGAAGATAGAAAATAAAGCATTTACACATTACAAAGGACATGAATGTGATATTTTCATATGGCACCAAAGAAAGTACCTGCCGCAGGAGCCAAAGGAAAGAAAAAAGTGGAGGAAAAAGTTGAATTTTCACCCAAAAGTGATTTTTTGGAGATGCAGTACCTAGAAGGTGTTATATTTGGGAAATAATGGTATTCCCACATCTGTAAGTGTAAATTAAGTGATTACAACCACCACACATTGGATAACAAGGAGTTAGATGCATTGTTGAGCACAAAGACCAACAAGCACACAGCAGAGGACATGCCAGTATATGATGACACTAGGGAGAAGTTGTTAAAATAGGTTGGAGTCTATCAGTTGTACGAGATACCTTATTTTGGAAAGTATGAACCATTATACTAGTGTTTAATGAGTGGAATCCATGAAAATACTTCTTCTATTTCTCTGGATGGAGGGTCAGAATCATAGTCGCCTTGATTGTAACACTGATAGGATTAAAAGGCACAAGGATAAACCTTACCAATGATCCAATAAATAAAGTAGTAATAATGGAAACACAGAAGGATTTGGGATATATAAAGGGTCTATGCAAGATGGATGGACATTGACAAGTTGAAGAAGTACCTTATGGTTCAGGTAGCTGCACATCTAATAACAAATTTGAATGACTAAGAGAGGTGGTCACAAGTGAATATAATGTGGCTACATATCGTGAGGATAATGTCGCAGGGAGTGATCTACAATATAGCATGCTACATTGTAGATAACATTATCGAGGAAGCACACACAAGTGAAAAAATTAGTTTTAGCACTATTTTACTTTCTTTAGTATTTATGGAGATTGGAGTTCTCGATGGGCCGAAGGATAAGATCTAGGAGTATCCCATGGATAAAAAATCCCTTGTAGAAAGGTTTGAAAAATATCTATGTGAAGGGTCGATGAGTGGGCCATTCAAACATAGGGTGGAGATGTTGTATGATAGGATCCACATGGCATTTGAAGAGGAGTGGTGCATTCCTAAGGAGTTACCATTAGTGGTAGGAAAGGCATTTCAATTTGCGGTGTACCAACACTTCTGCATCACACGATTTTCTATGAGGGATGGGACTTGGAGCCCATGGTGTAAAGTGTCCTATGCCTTCACAACATGTACTTCCAAGCATCAACCAATCATTTTACTAATGTGTGCAGCTTGAATTTTATTGCAGATAAGGTAGAATGTGAATACCACACTCTGAGGAAGACATATGTACTTCTAGGTTAGACTGCCTATGTTGAGAGGCTCATTTCAAATGTTATAAACATGAATCCTATAAGCTCGGAAATTGGGGACATTAGAGCAGCACTCGTATACCTTCAGCTGAAGCCCAAGATAGAGAATAACAAATATGTGGAGAATGAGTTTACGATCACAAGGCCACCTAAGGGAAAAACATATAGTGGAGAACGTACCATCTCTAAAGCACATGGAACCTATATATTTAGATGACAAGGAAGAAGAGCATGAAGATAGTGGTGGATTAAAACATAGGGTCTGGAGGAAACCCATAGATAGAATAGAGGCTAAGCACATAAGTACCCCACCTCAGGTACAAGAGGAAGAGAGGACTTGAAAGCATTCCAAGGAGAGCACCGTTTCAAGAGGGTGTTCAAAAGAACAAGAACACAAGGCATGGGAACTCCAAATTTAGTATGAAGATCACCACAACTCTCTCCACAAAAAGAGGAAATTATTAAAATATGGAGAAATTTTAAGTTGAATGAGGAGGTGGAGGAGTCTATAGAGAGCGTTCCTAGAACTCCTTTACCACCAGAGAATGTGGAAGAACCCAAGGATGAAGAAATGAAGGATGAAGAAGGAGTAAAGGAGGAAGGAGAAAAAAAATAAGATATTCCTCAAAACATAGAAGATCTAACTCCAAACCTTAGTGCTCAAGTTCCTAAAGGGCCAAGAACAAAGAAGGCACATCGGGAGTATGCTGCACCAATCATGGGCTATGATGAGGACACAAGTAAAATTTTTTACACATAATTCTAGAATAAATTAGGCTTTAAGGAGTTGTATGGATGGGAGTTGATGGACCTAGACATGGCTACTTCACACGTGAGGAAACGATTGTCATGGTCTATGAAAAATCACATGGATGGGCCCGATTTTGATGTATGTGAAGATTCTTATGTGTCAAGAAGAATGAGGAAGGCACCATAAAATAGGCACATAACTATCAAGCCCACTATTATGTTTGATGAATGGGTGAGTAATGCCTTGGTGAAGGTATCTACAAAGGTGGTACAACAGAATGTAGATAAGGTTATAACTATTAGAGTACTAAGAGAAGATATCAAAGATAAATATGTTCAAATAGTGTGTCTAAAAGGAGAGAAGGACCTAAAAAAAATAAGAATGGGGTTCTAATCAGCATGGTAGAGGAGATCGGCGATTGTGTCCTCAAGGAAATATCGCACCTGAAGTCCAAAGTACCTAAGATATTCCCTTTGGCTATGCATTATGTGCATACCTTAGTTGATTTGGTTCTTGAGGATGGATCGATTTAGATGCCAAAACCAAAAGACACTGAATAGGAAGCAGAGAGAAAAAGGGCCTCAGTAGTTAGAAAATTTCATCTTATAAAGCCTTGTTTTAAACTTTACAGGAAGAGTTGAAGAAAGCATACTAGACATTAAATATTTGTGAGGCTCTAGAAGAATTTATCTGAATCAGGACAATCGTAGAAGATAATGAAGTCCAGAAGGTGATGAGGTATGAGACATTGGGGCGTATAGAATGATTGGCCCTAGTAAAGCAAAAGCATGAGGCCCTTGCACTAACCCAAGACCCACATAAAGAAAGGATGGATGAAATTGGAAAGCTTATAGCACAGAAGATGGATCTTCTTGAAGGAAGGTGACTACACTATCCAACGTTGTTATAGTATTACATAACAAGAAGGAAGAGATTGCGCAAGAGGAGTTAGATTCTATTACATCGAATACTCCAAAAAAGGTAGAAATCATGCTAAGTGATTGGAAAACCTTAGAGGCTGAAATCAAATAGGAATATCTAAAGTTAATTCTCCTAGTTCAAATAGAGGATGTTACAGGGTGAAATTTCATTCATTGTATAGTAATTCTTTAATTTCCTTTCATTCCCATTCTTTATTCTTTAAAGTATCATGACATAACCATTATCGGGGTGGCAATGCAGTTTAGTGTGGGGTAATGCTGAGTAGACAAAGTATGACATGTAGCAAAATGCACATAGAAGGTTCACGTGTGGGAATAGGGCATGTTCACAGGCATAGAAGGATAAGGAAGGAAACGTGCGTGAAAGGAAAGGATAGATTTGGGACTTAGCCATTTTTAGGATTACGGGCTATTTTTGGAGATAGTGTGTAGAGAAAAAAAACTAGATAAATACTTGTGTGACATGCATAGGCTATTATTGGAAGAGAATCTACTAAGAACTTTGCATGGGTTCAAGTTGATGATACGATTACGACTTCCTGCTAATCAAAAGTGATCTATTGTTAGCGCACTTGCATGTGTGTCTATTATTGTAAAGTCACATGGCTATTTTCAGCATGCGACCTATTTTGGGAATTATGTAAGTGGTGAAGGGAAAGTCCCCACCCTTATAAATATGTAGTGATCTACGTAGAATAGAGAGAGTGAGTAGTGAGATATTATAAAGTTATGTTGCTAGATTAATGTGTGCATAAGTTTATGATACTGAATATTGTAAGAAGCTTTTGTGTATTTACTGTGTTTAATATAATGGTTTGCATTGACTGATTCAAGGCATTAAACATGATGATAAATAGATCTTCGATGGTTGAATTCATTATTCCTATTGATTAAATCCATTACTCCTTAGATATAGATCTGGAATATGCTTTGTAGAATGTTTATACTATTTATGGATCTAAATGCATTAACCCTTCATCATGTTTGCATCCTACAGAAGTAACTCTAGGGAGGGGCCTGGTACATTTAGGTGCTTTGGGTGAGTGCTCATTCTAGGCTGACTCGCTGAGTGATGTGCCAAGGCTCTTGGGTTATTTTTGGTAAATTCTAGGCTACATCATACCCCATGTATAAATATAGTAAGTTTACAAAATGATATACCTTCATGTCCATGTTACTCCATGTAAGTAAAAACCATCAAAAAGTGACAATTTTGAAAAATAACTAAAAATATCCATCCCATATAGGACCTCCTAATAATATAAAGTCTTTTAAATGGGCTCAAGTCACTTGTATCATCTCGCATTCCACCTATCTCATTTATTTTTTCCACCATGAAGGTCAAGTATTTAATTTTGGAACCAATCTCAACACTAATCATTGAATACCCCAATGTGGGGAAAAGGGATGTCACCCACATGGACTGGGAAGACCTAAAATCTAGATTGTTGAATGAGCCACGAGGGGTAGTGAAGGAAAATATACTCTCAAGTGGATTATTCATGGTAGGATACCACCCCTTATCTATTCATATCACTGAACTTGTCCTAGCATGTGCACAACATTATGATCTAAGCACTAGTAACAATATGGTAACCATAACCAAGGATTTTTCTTCATAAGAATGGGAAAGGGCTGATTCAAAACTGTAAGGCTAGTAAATCATTTTGTGGCTCAAATAAGGAAGAAATCCCTTGCATTCTCTTAAAAAAGTAGTCTCGATGTGAATTATAAGATTGTGTGTTTTAGTTCATCCTAGCAATCACACAAAGGGGTCATCATGTTGAAGTGATGTGGACCATGATGATATCAAATAGATTTTGTAAATGTGAGCTCCAGTTCTCAATCATCTTCGTAGGATCTTGCATGGAAATGTGTTTGATGATTATGATGGTGAATGTGGAATGTTGGGCCCCATAATTTGGCTAAGTACAAAAAAGGGGTGTGGGGGCATAGAACCTATTTAAATAAGGGAATGCGGGTTAAATGTGTGGAGGGAAGAGTTCTAGCAAGGTGTTATAGAACACACAACACATGTGCAAGGTAAGACAAGCTTTGGGACTTATCCATATTTAGTGTTCTAGGAAGCACATGAGAAAAGCGTGACCCATCTA
This sequence comes from Taxus chinensis, assembly GCA_019776745.2. Taxonomy (NCBI): domain Eukaryota; kingdom Viridiplantae; phylum Streptophyta; class Pinopsida; order Cupressales; family Taxaceae; genus Taxus; species Taxus chinensis. The sequence continues at coordinate 287,792,145 of CM034150.1, forward strand.
GCATGTGGAGTGGATAAGGTGGCAGCTTGGTGGCTGTAGGATCAAGAAAGGAATATTCGATGCATACGATGGACGGTTCCAGAAGAACATCATTGCACAGATTGGAGATTTCATATCAAAGGAGGCATGCTCTATTGGAGGACCACTTGGACACATGCTAACTGATTTGTTACCTCAGAAGGCATGGCGTTGAAGGTAGAAAAGCTATATATAGAGGTGCATGGATAGGATAAAATTTACTAGAGAGGATACTAGAGATAGAGATACATACATGGAATCATCCTTAGTGAGAAGAGGTGGTGGATTAGGGGTGATGGGTTAGGATTAGTGAAAACTAGGAGTGATGGCATATTTAGAGGGATTGGTCTACATTCATCTTTGTAATGTGAAGGACATAATTTAGTTCTGATGTATGAATTTTGTTTGCATTGTTAGATGGGTCTGTTATGACTTCAATGAATGTAATGTGGTTATCAGACTCATCATTATGAATATAAGACTCTATTTTGAATCTTGTATGTGTTCATGAGTATAATCCTTGTGCATTTCCTTTATGTATGAATCAGTTCTATATATTGAATGTTATTTCTCTTTTATAGGTATAATGAGATGATAACTCTTCATAGGTTCTAAAAGGATGATGTATGGTTATTTTCTATTATTTTACACTTAAATATCTATCATAAGATGATGTATTCTCATAATACTCACATAAAGGAGAGGCTCGACACCTGCGCGTGCCTCGGGTGAGTGCCTAATGCCCGCTAGGTCATAGGCCAGCACACATGGGATTTTACTATTAAATATAAGGGTATAAAGATGACTACATCTTGGTTCCATTGTCAGGAACTCTTTTTGAAGTTGTTGTGAAAAATGCCATGCTTCTTGGTCCCTGTGATGTGTGATGATAGAACGTTTGACCTTGGAAAGTTTTGAAAGATGGTTCAAGAGCACGGAGGATGAATTTTCTCAAATATTTGTCACTAGAACTGATTTTGATACATGTAGATGGCTATAAGAGAACCTATACCATGAGTTATATGAGACATTCTTATATTGTTTCCCAATAGAACTATATGAATGGATGTCAAACATTTGCATCTAGATTGAGTTGGTACTACAGATCGTGCGTATGGACCCAAGATTACTATCAGAGGCTGCATAATGAAGATCTGACTTGGACGTGTATTGTTGATCACTAATAGAAAGGAGTGTTGACCATTTATACTCTAGAATACACCATTTCTATATATTATTACCCAGAAATTGTTGAGTTCGAGTTTCTGACGGATCCCAGAGGATTTTTTTTGCATGTTATTCCTTTGGCTATGAATATCTTGGTCATTACCTTAAGCCTAGAGGCATTTCCCATGGCTATCTAAGCTTCTCTAAGTGCTGGGAGAGGAAGCTAGGGTGGAGGAAGATGGTAGACATTACGGGTGAAAAGGAAAGGGAGGAGAGACGACTCAAGTATAGTGAAGCTCGTGAAAGAGAGATGACTAGACAACGTGAGGTTACAAGTGTGATGGATCTATAGAGGTAGACATTATGGGAAGGAGTTGAGGTTCACGTAGAGGAGGTGGAACCTGAGTAGTCTGTACAACCCAATATTGGAAAGTACAAGAGAGAATACCCTTCAGCTTCTGATGAGAGTCCATCTCATGGAAAAAGGAGATCCATCGACGCACATATAAACCCACCTAGAGACCAACCCCTGGCGCTTGGTTTTCTAAATCAAGGGAGAAGTATTGTTAATATTAGTGGGAGTAACTAATTTTTTCCTAGGAGATATAATCTCTCTTTTAGAACATCCATGGTTGTGCAAACCATTCCAATCTTTGGAGTAATTTTTGGACAAGGTTTAAGTATGTAAGGTTTGCGTATTGTGTCTGAGAGTGGCGTAGGACACACAACTGATGGTGGGAAAATATCACAAACCATCAGCATGTAGTTTAGTGGGACATTGGGAACACTAGGTGTGACCACTTCAGACCATTTTTCGTCTCCAGGGGGTAGATCTAGTGGTATAGGGGCTGGAGGACCTAGTAGACCTAGTGGATCTGGATGATCTGGTGGGTCAAGAGGAATGGGACCTAGTGGATCTTGTGGAGGAGGAAACCAAGGATATGGATCAGGAGGACAAGGGCCTCAGCCACCTCCACAAGTATTTTTTGTGATGTATTTACACTTACTAGACTATATGGGTATTGGATATGCTACAAATCATGTACACAAGTGTGAATTGCTATGGTGCATGAAAGGGATCACTACCCCAGAGTAGAAGGCAAGCCAATTCATAATAATGTATCAAGGGCATGTGTATAGTTGGTACCAGAAGTATGACCCCCACCAAATGGTAGTAGATTACACTGCATTGAATAATGCCTTCCTGACAGAGTTCCATATCCCAAAATTTTAACGTAATAGCATCAATGTTTTAAGGAAAATCTAGTATGGAATGGCAAAGAGTGTGTAAGAGTATGACACATGGTTCAATACCCTTTTGTATAAACTATCCTATGACATTCATCCTTCTCAACATGCTCAATGGTTTGTTGGAGGGTTAATAACACCATTTAGAAGGGCTCTGTCACACAAGACTTTCACAGACCCGTGTGAGGAATTAGAAGTTACATTGCATGTTGAGGCTGTTGGGAGTGTTAATACTAGTGTTAGTCCTTTTCTGGAGGTTCAAATTGCTGCAATGGCTAAAAAACTGGAGAAGTTGTCTACAAATTTAGTACATGAGGTTTGTAGTGGGATTTGGTGTACATATTCTAAAGTGGAAGGAAATGAAAAGGATAATTTCCCTTGGAATTTGGTATACACTATGGCAGTAGACAGTGAAATCTACTATGGGGATCATGATGCAAGTAAGTGTCCTTTACTACAACATGCAATCCACAAGAATGTTTCTTTCTATTGTAAAATGTGTACCTCTATGACCCATGATACCAAGGATTACAGACTGATTGACCAAACCCATAATGATATTAATCTTGGTGTGTGTCAGACTAAGCTTGCAAGTAGTTCCAAGGATGATAATTTTTGTTATGAAGGGAATGCAAATGGAGGAGCATGTGGAAGATATTTTCATGGAGGATTTTGTGGTCACAGTAACAATGGCTGAGGATGAAGTGAGTTCTTGTGAGGAACCTGTTATAACTGTGGATCTACAGAGCATTACAAACATGAGTGTCCTGATCTGTTAAAATGCTCTTGGTGTGGAAAGAAACATAAGTACAAAGAGATTCTAGAGATTTATGAGCATATAAACCAGTAGCACTATAAAGAAAAAGGTGGTGGGATGGTGAGTATCAATAAATATGATTCACAGTGGATGTCGTAAGTGTCACGTGAGTTAGGGCTAGAACTTGTACTGGTAACAATGCAAGTTGAGGCCGCACACACCAGGGAAATGCCAAGATAAAGAACACTAGTTTCAAGAGAGGAAGTGGTACATGTGAAGTATCTAGATCCAACTCATCAGAAGGAGGTGTATCAAGAGACTATGGACATGACTCAGATTTTACAAGGGGAGATCCAATGTCTAAAGGAGAAATCAAAGCATTTGGAGTAAAGGAAGAATGTTGAGGCTCCGAAGGAGGACTTGGATGAGCTCAAGGAAGTATGTAGGATGTTAAGGCAAGAGAATATTATTCCTTTGTTAGGAGAATGGTTGAGGGAGAGGTACCACACACCAAAGTAGAGCACAAAAGGTGGGTTTTGCATGTAAACCTTCCTCCTCACATCCTTGATTATGATAAGGAAATTACATTGAATGCAATTATTGATGGATGACTTATGAGTAATATCCTCATTGACATGAGAGTGGAGGTCAATGTTCTTACCTTAGATATATGGCATCAAATGGGAAGGACTGCATTACAACTATCTTTGAATGTGTTATATATGGCAAACAAGACTAGGAAATGCCTATTGGTGTCTTAGAGGATGCAATTATCACCATTCAAGGGGCCAATTTTTCTAGAGACTTTGAAGTCTTGGTGCTTGCTGAGGCAGAAAACTTTTCAGTGTTGTTTGGGTGCCCATGGTGTTAAAAGAACAATGTTGACTTGTGGTTTAACAAGGGATATATTATCTTTGAGAACAAGGAAGAAAGGGTGATTATCCCTTTAACTGATGGGAAGTCAGTACCTTATACTGAACCCCTGGGAGAATAATTCCTTGATAGGATATATGTGTGCTCTATTAGAGATCCTGAGATAATTCATGCCATGGAGGGAGTTATCTAGTTTGAAGATGCTTAGTCCCTGAGTGATACGACTAACATGGCATGCAAAAATTAGGTGCATGGGACTTATGAGTTTATTGGGTGACAGTTGAGAGGATCCGTAACAAGGGTAATGAAGGCATGCCCAGTTAAACACCTGGGAGGGAAGATGTTTCCAAGTTGCTCTGGAGGAGCATACCCCAAAATTTTTGTAAAAGAAATGAAGGCTCAGTGGAAGAATGAGGATGAGAGAAGGGGAATGCTCAATTATAACCTTCTCAAAACTGCAGTGCGGTGGTGGGCTATACATCGGGAGAGCCTCCTAGAATGTCAGAAGGTAAGAATCACATTTTTTTGTAAGGTTCTATAGGAGTAACGCACCCACTATTATACAAGATTACCATGGTAAAGAGATCACCTCGTTTCATGTCCAAGCATATGAGAAGGCCTGAATGGGAAGCACAAAAGTGTTACCACCTTTGTTATGGGTTCATAATTTGTATTCCACCTTACAAGGTTGATCGCGTGCATGGTATATTCATTTGGAGATGTGTTGTCAAACAGGTAATTGGCAGGAGTTGGTGTCTAATCTCATTCAAGCTTTTGATTATAAGAGTAACAAGCCATCATTGGATAAGGTGTTGTAAGTAATCAAGTGCCTTACGATGGGAGATAGTGCTATGACAGAAGATAGGCTAATAGAATTTTTGGGTAAGCCTTATTTGGAAATGCACCTTAATGAAGAAGAATCAGAGGAAGTACATCTTAAGCGTGCATGCATGGAAAAGGAAAAAGGAAAAATGGTCTATGTAGTAGATAGTGAAGAGATGGAAACTTTGGATGTTAACCATTCTGAAGGTACACGTGAAGTCATAGATAGTGCTAATGAGCAAGCATGCACCTACCATGATCCCTTGAAAACACAGAAGGTTAACATTGGGACAAATACAAAACCTAAGGAAGTTATCATTGGGGACTATTGGCTGGAAAAGTAATTTTCAAAGGTCATTGACCTATTACACAAGTTCCAGGATTTATTCCCTCATGAGTACCATGAACTCAAAGGCGTCCACCATTCATTGGGGGAGATGAAAATAAATTTGAAGAAAGGTGTAATCCTAATTCAGAATAGGCCTTATCGGATGAATCCAAATTTGTGCATATGGGTCAGGGAGGAAATAGACAAAATGATAGCATCTGGAATCATTGAGGTAGTGGTACAATCAGAATGGATAATCCCAATGGTCATTAGTATCAAGAAGGATGGGAGGATATGGATATGTGTTGACTACAGGGATCTGAATGTAGTATGTATTATCGATTGTTTTCCAACTCCCTTTACTAAATTTTAGAGTGAGTAGGTGAGCGTGAGATCTAGTCTTTCACGGATGGGTTCTCAGGGTATCACCAGGTTAGGATTGCAAAGGAATACTAGAAAAAAACAGCTTTCACCACTGAATGGGTAAGTTTTTCCTACATGGTTATACATTTTGGATTGAATAATGTACCTCTTGTGTTCTCATGCATCGTGGTACAAGCATTTTAGGACTTCATCCACAAATTTATTCAAGTTTACCTAAATGACTAGAGTGTGTATGGGTTGGTAAAAGATCATTTTAATAGTTTGAGGCTGATGTTTTAGAGATGTTGGAAATTATGGATGTCCCTTAACATTAAGAAATGTGTATTTGCTACTCCATTTGGAACCCTATTAGGACATATTATATGCAAATAAAGCTTACAAGTAGATCTCACTAAAGTTACAGTTATTATAGGATTAGGTGATCCTACTAGTCAAATTACAGTGCATGGATTCCTTGGGCATACAAGGAAATTCATCAAGGGGTATACCCATATCACTACACCCTTTGATGAATTTCTAAAACAAAGGAGTTCCTTTCATTGGGGAGAGGTGCAACAAAAGGCATTTGACACTTTGAAGGATAGGCTTGTTATGGTGCCCATACTACATTTTCCTTCTTGGGATAAGCCTTTCCATGTGCATGTTTGTGCCTCAAGGATAGATATGGGAGAATTACTATTTCAACCCACTAAGGGGATTGTTGATCATCCCTTGTGTTTAGCTAGTATAAAATTGACACCAACTGAATAAAATTACATGACTACTGAGCGCAAAGCACTGTGTATGATCTACACGATGCATAAGTTCAGGTAGTACCTATTGGCAACACCATTTATATTCTACACGGACCACATGGCATTGAAATAATTAGTAAAAAATCTCATTCTATAAGGGTGCATATGTCATTAGGTCCTATTATTCCAAGAATTTGAGTTCACAATGGTTGTAAAACCTAGGAAAATCAATTTAGGACTTGACCACTTATCAAGGATTAACTCAGGGGAGGGAACACAAAGCATTGAGAATACCATGTTGGATGCACAAGTGTTTAGGTTGTGATATGTACCCTTAGACTTGGAAGATATCGTAATGTTCTTTAAAATAGGTGTGGCGCCAGAAGGGATGAATGCTCCAGAGAGAAAGTAGTTAGTAATATGCATCATACCCTACATGTTGATTAGTGGAGACCTGTATAAGTTAGGTTGTGATGAGGTTCTACACCGATGCATATTGGAACATGAACATGTGGCAAATAGGGAGGAAGTGCATGGTGGGATTGCAAGAGGAAACTATGCAAGAAATGCTACTGTGCAGAAAATTTTACTAGTAGGGCTTTGGTGGGAAACCATCTACTAGGATTGTATTGAGTTTTTCAAGGCCTATGCCCACTGCTAGTGCCTTAAAAAACCTAGGAAAAGGGATGAAATTCCCTTGTGACCAATAGCCATCACTGAACCATTTGAAAAATGGGCAATCGACATTGTATGGCCAATTTCACCAACTGCACAAAGGATTGGTTCATGGTATAGCATTACTTACACTGATTACTTGACACGTTGGGAAAAGGAAGCACCTACAAAGGATTGCACCATAGCAATAGATGCTAGATTTATGTGTGAGAACATAATCAACATGTATGGTTCTCCTTTAATCTTAACAAGTGATAGAGGTACACATTTTCTCAATGAAATGGTTAGGATTCTGTTAGCAGAACTTATGGTGGCCCATCACAAGACTACCCCTTATCACCCTCAAGTGAATGGAACTGTTAATCCATTTAACAAAATACTAAGCCACATGCTAATGAATATTTGTGACATTGAAAGCCAAGATTAGTATGACAAGGTATCATTCATTCTATGGGCATATAGGAAAACCTACAAGAGGTTGAACAAGGCCACACCATTTCAATTGGTGTTTGGTGTGGAGGCTGTTTTTCTAGTTGAATTCATGTTACCATCACTACGTATAGTGCATGCAGGAGGTTTGGATGATGAAAAAGTGTTGGAAGATAGGATTGATAAGTTAATGTAATTAGATGAGAAATGATCACTTGCTAGATGGAGTTAGAAGATAGAAAAATCAAGAAAGAAGGCATGGCATGATTATCATATCAAGAACAAGAAATTTAAGGTTGGGAAGATGGTGTTGTTGTATGATTTCAAGTATCTATGCCATCCTAGGAAGTTTAAAGTTCACTGGTTGGGACTCTACATCATCTTGTACATTCTTGATTCAGGCACTTTTCCAGTTTCCAGGTCACTTCTATGGGAGTAGGTTGAAGCCCTACTATAAATAAGTCTTTTTGGTGTTTGTAAATAAGCCAGTGTTTCATGTTAGCTTAGAATTTCCCTTTATGTTTTTTGTCTTGTGTTTCTCTTTCTCGTTGTTTATTGCTTTCTTTTTTGTTCCATTTTTTTCCTTGTACGTCAGTAACCACATTATTTTTTCTAAGGTTTTGTATGCACAAAGGACCACGCATCTATTTAGTGTGGGGTGGAGTGACACAAAGAAAATTATAGGCCTATAATACAAGTTGAGTGGTCCAGTTGAAGGAAGCATGTAAGGTTGAGAAAGTGCATGGGGAAATGGTGGATAATGAGTTATGGTGTTAAGAAGGTTGTAATAAAGACCACGTACAAGGGATGAAGGAGCACAGGAACAACATGAGGTAGGTGAGGGAAAAAATAAGGTAAAGGAAAGAAGAAGTTCCTTCATCATTGTATATGCGTGCGTAATATTCTTCGGTCATATTGGATTTTTGCATTCTAGAAGGTTGTAGAGGGTTTTTTCATGCATGATTGGGCGTGTGGGTAAGAGTACTTAAAGTCATCCTAGTGAAAAAATCCACATTTAATGTTAAATTACAGTAGTAGCTGGTATAGCATTTATTGTTAGGGGGAAGAAAAAACTATAAATATAAAGTCGGGAAAGTCATTATTCTATCTTGTTATTACGAAGTTGAAGCACTACGCGAACTAGGGTTGTTTCACCATTTTCTTTACGTTTTTGAAATGACAAAACAGATAAGGGTAAGGGCCAAGGAGGAATACATGTTTACACTAGTTGGTCAAAGGTTGTTGTGCACATTCTGACTTCTTGATCTAATGTTGATTTCAAGAACTTCCTTTTGGCTAGGAGGAACTACTTGTAATAGAAAATTAGACCACAAAAAGATAGTTAAATGATATATGGCTGTGAACTGCCTAGCATGTGCTAGATCTAGGAAGTATGATACTCCCTAGATGGTTGTCAATCCACTATTTAAAACAAATTAATGTGAGAAAAAAACAAAGTCCTACTGTATTTGATATGATTTAGGTATCTCATTCAAGCATAGTAGGAAAATATAATATAACGGGCTAGGTTATAGTCATATCTAAATTATAAGTAGGTGTCAGGTTATTGGAACTGGTCAAGGTCAAGTTCTAGGTGGTTTAGGTCAACTGGTGAGATAATTGTTGGGTCTGTTTTTGGTCAAGGTATAAAACACAGAGACCTATGTCATTTGGGTATGACCAATGCCAATTTAGGTAGAACCGATGACAGTTGTGAATAACCAATGCCGGTATGGTTGAGGTAAAAGGAACTTGAATAGATAAAATGGTGGGGGCTGATCTGAGGTCAAATGAGGTTGGGAGGGTAGATGAGGAGGTCTGTGGAAATCTCAGGTATGCTCAAAAATAGATATTAGGTCAAAATGGTGATTTGGTGGTGTGGGTAAGGGAAATGGTTTAATTATAAGTTAATAGGAAATAGAGGAATGAACATGCAAAGTACAAACTAATGTCAGGAATGATAAAATTTAACTATGTTGAAATAGACAATGTTGGTAGAGATATACTTACTGTGATGAAGGTTTTGACTGTTGAATGGAGATGGCTGAATGGAGATGGTTGTTGATCAGTTGATGGAATGGAGCTTGGTGTAGGGGTGATGCTTCCTGTAATGTTACCATGAGTGTTGATGCATCTGGATTTGTCTTGGTGCTGGCTATAGATGCCTGGGTGCGTGAAAGACTCTAGTTCTGCTTGCATGTAGCTCTCTTCTTGTCTTCTTGCTCTCAAAATGGGCCAACCCAAAAACAAGGTTGTTTGGGTGAATAAATGGTAACTGACAATGGTTCCAGTTTGACCGGCATCGGTTAAGGTGGGATTCTCTAGGTTTACTAAAATGAGAAAATATTTCTAATTACTTTGGCCTAGTTTGTTTGTTCATGCGGATCAGAACAAAAAAATTCCTTCTCATGGGCGGGAATGTGGTTATAGATATTTTAGGCATTGATTTTAGGGTTAGACCAAATATTACCTCATTAAGGAAAGTAAGATTAGGTCTTAGTTAGTTATGGAAACATGCCAAGAATAGTTCTAGGGTGAGGTGGCTGGATGAGGTGTCTAGGTGAGGTGGTAATTAGGTCAATTAATGGAATTAAATGATAAATGTTGTGAGGATGGGTATTAATTTAATTTAATAAATTAAATTAATATTAATGTGTGGTGAAAGGGTCCATGGTTAGGTGGATATGTTTGCGGTGTTTATTCAATGGGTGCAAAGGGGAGTGTGACCCAATTTTGGTGTCTACATTTTACCACTTTTTTTACGTAGCTTGTATTGGAAAGTGACCCTGACAAAAATAAGATGTGGTTGCCCCATGTGTGGGTGAAGGTGATCCCCGTCAAACTAGGAACTGATGAGGTAGAAGATAGAATCAGTGATTGGTTTGATAAAGGTGGATGTGATGTAGAGGAAGGTAGATAATGGGGGTAATGGGGTAAAGGTCAAATCAGGTAATCAAGGTAATGGGCTAGGGTCAAATGTAGTGACATTCAAATGCACGCACATCTAGCAACTATGGCACGGTACTAGGTTGAAGAGCATGCAAACTCTACATCATCTAAGGTTGATAGGTTTATCCAAATAAGGTTGAGGTTATTTTGGTAACCAAGGTATAGGATATGGTGCAGAAGCACATCGTAGCTCAGGTATAACAACGTTTAGGTATGTTCTGGTACACTAAGGGTTGGGTCAAGATAAATAGCATGACAATAGGCAAGTTAAGGTCATTAGGTGAAATAACATGAGTAACAGTGTCACAAGGTATAGCGAGAACATGAGGTCATAGGTCAGTAACAATGTTCCAGGTCTAGGTAGCTAGGTCATGGCATGGGTAAGGCTGAGATATGGGTAAAATAACAAGTCCCAAAATTTAATTAAGGATAGGTATAGGTAAGGTAGGTGTGGAGGTTGGTTGTAGTAAGGGTGGGTAAGGTCAAACGGTGGCCGGTGTGGTTCAGTCTTGGTTAGGAATGGGGAAAGGTTATGGGTAAGAGTATGATGGGTAACCGATGCCGATCATACATGACTGGTGATAGTCTAGGTAAGAAAATCACAATTTATTAAGGCAGATGACCAATGTTAGTTTGTCAACAACTAACCATGGTTTTCTAGGGCACAAAACCGATGTTGGTTTAAGTATAACCGACGTCGGTCAGGTTGATGTGGGTATATTAAAATAAAAAATATGTATAATACAGATTCATTTGTATGTTTTGGCTTTTGTTAAAATGATAAAGTGATGAACAAGTTATGCTTTTTTGGGAGGAAAGGACAAGGGATGATATACTGCTAATGTGAGGAGATCCGGTTGGTTAGATGATCTAGGTAGATGGGTCCACGAGCATAGGGGGATTGATTGTGATTGGGTGGAGGTCAGGAGGATTGGATTTGGTGATTAGACATGGCAGAGGTGGGAGAAGGTTTAGGTGGTCCACCGGCACAACAGTCAAACATGCCACTGCACCGATGGCACCGAGATGAGGTAGGTTTCTATCTGATCCTGCATTTGTGATTGAAATATGCTATTAAAATGGGGTTGGGTGAAAATTTTGGTGTAATTTTATTATTGGGAATGTATATCTAGGAAGGAAGAAAATGATGGGTGGGAAGGTCCAATGAAGGTTAAATATGATTGGGAATAAAGCTAGGCTAGGTTAGAGTGGAGGATTAGGGTAGATTGTGAGAATTTTTGAAAAGTAATGTAGGGGTTTACAGATGTTGATGTTGTAACAATGACTGACATTGGTCAAGTGATGGCCAACGTCGGTGGTATTTGGTTAGCATTAGTCAAGTAATGGGTGACCGATGCTAGTTACACATGACCGATAATGGTCATTTTTGACCGGTTTCGGTTGGATTTATGGGGAAATAGGGCAGTAGAGAGAAAGGGTAAGAGGTAAGGATATATCAAGGGATGTAAGGGTAGGTTTCATGACAGAAAAATAGGGGAGTAGGTAGAAATGGCCTGAATATATTGGTCTAGCAAGGGGTAAGTGGTTGGGTGGGTACAATAAGAAGTGAAGTTTAGATACAAGGTTTATAAGGTAAGGGGTGTGTTCGTTATGGTAAGGTTTTGACAATAGTGTGTTTTGTTGGGTGTAGGAGAGGGACTAGTTATGGATGTAGGATAGGGTACCTCCCTTTCTCATGGAGGTGTGAGGGGCTACAACAACTAAGTAATGACATCATGTTGTAGAGGTTGGCCTGATTGGGGTCAGATGCTACCGGCATGTGGTCTGGGAGCCGAGTTTGATGGTCACTCTCATTGACAGATGGGACTCAACAACCAATACCTTCCATTTACCGATGGGTGAGAACACAGTCACCCTGGAGGATGTATACTAGATCTTGTGTCTACTGATAGTGGGGACCCAGGTGTACTTTATCTCCTGAGAGGCCTCTGAGGAGTTAATGTTGACTGTGTTTGGCAAGGGACTGACAGAGATGAGATTCTATAGTGCTAGTATGAGTTATGGAGATATGTACTAGGCTCATCTAAAGGAGATGAGGCTCATAGTATTACTAATGGAGACAGTTTGCTACTTTGCATTTCTCGACGTAGAGAGTGGGAGATTCCCATGATCTTTGATGGGGGTTATGCACAACATGGTGGAGGATAGGACCCATTTCGCATGGGTGCCTGCATTCCTAGTTCAGTTATATAGAGATTTATGGGCTTATGGATGGTTACGGAGATTTAGTTTGTGTTGTACTTTCCTACTTCACTACTGGGAATATGAGCACATTATGTGTGTGCATCTAGTTGGTATGACCCGAGCTGATGCATTTGATCTGGGTTTTGTTTGAGTGGGCTTCAGGAGATGGGTGCCTACAATTGGGGAGTTTCGAGCTACTAGATCTACACACGATGTAGCCTATTACAGGTGATTTCTAGAGGGGTTTTCTTGCATGGACATCATTTGGAGGCCCTATGTGGGTTTTCCATCATATGGGAAAATGACAAAGGAGCTACAAGAGCTATAGTTTCTCTGGTGGATAGAGGGGTGATGTGCAGGAGAGCACAAGATAATACTTGTGGACAAGGTTAGACTGTAGTTTGGGCTGCTTTAGGATATACCACCACCTTTCCCACAGTACAAGAGAGATGATGTGGAGAGGCCTCTGCCTCTACCATAGCTGATAGTGCTAACAAGGTAGGAGGAGCAAGTGATAAACTGGTGGATTGATATATATAGGTTGTGGTGGGTTACACATTTACGAGAAGTGCCACCAAGGTCATGGAATCCAGATTTAGCCACCATCATAGTGTTGAGGGATGCCCTACATGGGTAGGTGGCTACCTTGGTTACGTAGCTAGGTATAGTACAGGGGTAGCTGAAAGGCTCAGAGGCACAGGTTGTTATGTTGTAGCCATAAGTGGCAACTCTACAGGCCTAGGTAGTGTAGGGATAGGTACTTACACAGGGTGGAGATGGAGATGGGGTATAGGTGGCCACCCTACAAGTGTAAATTACAGGTTTGCAGGGCCAGTTGGCCACTACACATGAATAGGTTATATCCCTTCAAGCCCAGATACAAGTAGGAGCGGGATAGGGTCCCTCTTTCTAGGTACCTATGGGACTAGATCCCAAGTGACAGGTATAGGGTCCACAGCTGATGGCACCACCACAGATAGTACCGATAGGCTAGTTAAGATATGCCTTAGGCAAGGTTTGATATTATCAAGATATTTTTATGGCCACAAGGATATATTTTCTATCCTATGGGGAGTATAGAGCATAACAGGTCTCGAGTGAGAGGACCAAGTTACATACCCACAATGTAGAGAGCACAGGGGGCCATCGAGCCCCAAGACAAGGTCAGGGTGAGGCCACCAGTTCATGGAGGCTAGCCTCAGGTGAGGTACCAACAGAGATCCAACCAAGACCGATGATGGGTGGTGAGATGCTAGATAGACATCGTATGAGGGGAGGGGAGGAAGAGGAAACAAGTGAGATAGATATGGAGGATATCCAGCATTGTGATATCTAATAGCCATATATACCTCCTATTTTGTATAGTTGTGTATTATTGATATATACCAGCCTGCGTATCCAAGAGAGTGAGGATGTAGATGAGAGTTTTTGAGATTTTTGATGATATATCAGCCTGGATGCCGAAGATGGTGAGGATGTATATGATATTTTTGAGATGATTGTGATTATTATCAAGATATATGTTCACATGTACTTTTATACATACTATATTATTTATGGAAGATGGTGTTTATATGATGGATGGTATACATGTGTTAATTTTCATTGTTTTATATATATATGGGAAAATCAAGTGGATTAGGCATGATAGAGTCCAGGTCATGTAGGCATGGTGGAGTTGGGTCTGTTTAGGCATGGATGGAGTCATGTCATAGGCATGGATTGAGTTAGGTATGACTTAGGCATGGTGGATTTAGGTTGGTTTAGGCATGATTGAGTTTCTAATTCATTAATTTGTGCAATCAATGATGGTGTGGATCATGTTAAAATGATTTGTAGGAAAATGTATGATTATGGTAAAGAAATTGTAGACTAGATGAAATGAATGTATGAGTGATGATGGTAAATATGTTAAGCACTTGTTGTTTGTTTCGTTTAATTTCCAATTATTAATATAAAAAGGAAACTAAGTAGGGTAGAATGTGAATAGGAAAGGGGAAGAGGGAATTGGTTAGGATAGAGAGTGGCTGAGCTAACCTCCAAGGGCCTTATGCCCTCGGAGTGCTACCTATATAATCTTGGTGAAAAGGGACCTCAGGCCAATGTAGTTCTCCCATAAGCTAGAGAATATTACAATGAAGGAGAGGAATGGATTGATAGGTGCTAGGCATGGGTGATGTAGGTCATAGGCATGATTGAGTTGTTATAAATATAAGTGTTGATGAGCTAGTCCTATTATAGGATAATTAACTGGTGATAAAAGAAGGTAGAAAGGTAAGAGGTGGAGAAAGAACCACCTAAATGATAAGAATCCTAATGATTTTACCATGCCCCAGATGGGCTTATGAACATAAGACCCTACAAGCCTTGCATAATGGGCTACTCTAAGGGTGAATAAAAATCACATGATCATGAAATGTCACATTTACGGAAAGTCCCTTGAGTAACAAAGAATTTAGGCGAAAAAGGCAAGGAGGTGAGAATGGGAGGTTTAGCGTAACTTAGTGTATGATGAAGTGTCTTTTGGAACAAGAAACCCATAATCCAAAATAGGCAAGTCCATGACAAAAATTTCATCTTTTTCCTTATTTGTTTTTTTTTAATAGACTGATCGATGTGGGAAGTCTATATGTGATGGGTACATTATCTCCTTGAGGTCTTCGTGAAGTTGATCAATGCAAGAAGATTTTGTATATTTATTATATTTTTGTAATGACTTTATATAGTTGTCCTTCAAGGGAGCAATCTAGTTAGAGTGGTAGAATAGAAAGAAGATATGTCCTTTTTTGAGGGAGTTATCTTTTGTTGGAAGTTTGACTCAAGGAGTTGTACCCCTGTTTATTTTTAGACGTTCAAGTCATGGACAAGACTATAGAGGAATATTAGGTTCTTGCACACAAATATTAACTATGGAAGAGGTGGTTTTGAGTGATTAACAACCATGGGATTCCATCATGAAGAAGATGAAAAGTATCCATGAGAATCATGCTATGAGTAGAGTCTTGGTACTCATATTGAAGACAAGGCTAAAAGGTGATAGGTAATCACATGATTCTTGTTTAGTCATGGATCCTCAAAATGGGCAATATGGAAGGTGAACAATGCTGAAGGGATGAGTGATATTTGACAAAAATTTATGTAGGAATTCATATCAACAATAGAATGGTTAAAGATGCAAGGCGTTAAGGGGAAAAGGTTTAGGTTTACCTTCGAGTGAATACAAATGATAAGCATCTGATCCATAGGCATGGGTAACGATATAGGGTCCGACCCAATTAGGAGAAAAATTGCCTCATTTACTTTTCTCCTATTTGGTTACATGTTGATTTTCCTTCAGGATGAGGTCGTCGACCTGAAAGTTTCGTTCATGAACACGTTTGTCATTTGGTAGATTTGGAGATGGTCAAGAGCATTGAGATGATGCTCATCTAATAATTCAAGTTGTGCCAAATGATTCTGGAAAAATTCATCATTATTGAGTATGTCTTGTAGTGAGATGTGGAGAGATAGAATCTAGAATTCAAGAGGTAAGACAGCCTCAATACCGTAGACCAGAGAAAATGGGGTGGTAGTAGCCGAAGTGCGAATACTAGTGCGAAAAGCCCTCAAGTTGAAAGGAATGTGCGTATGAAAATTTTTCCCATTATCGTTAACTACCTTCATAAGAATTTTGTTCAAGGTTTTATTGGTTGATTTGGCTTGACCATTGATTTGCGGGTAATAAAGTGATGAGAAACTGAGTTGGATGCCAAAAGTGTCACATAGTTTGCGTAGGATTTTGTTTTTGAATTCTTTTCCATTATCAGTGATAATGCAGTGAAGGACACCAAAGCGACAGATGATGTGATGGTTGATGAATTCACATAGCTTCTCATTTTTTGTAGAAATGAGGGGAATGGCTTCTACCCATTTAATGTAGTATTTAGTTTTGGTTATGATCCATTGGTGGCATTGTGAAGAATGGGGGTTGATCTCACTTACAAATTCCAAACCCCATTGAGAGAAAGGCCAAAGGTCTCACGTGACCTGTAAGGCATGACTAGGTGTGTGGTGAATATTATCATGTTGTTGGAATTTTATGCAACGCCTGACATAATGACAACCGTCATGGTTTAAGGTTGGCCAATAATAGCCTAGGCGAAGAATGAGCTTTGTGATAGCTAAACCACTAAAGTGACCTCCACAAATTCAATCATGGACTTCCTTAATGGTGTAGGGAATTTCATAACTCGTAAGACATCGTAAGAGAATGCCATCGAATCCACACTTGTAAAGAATACCACCCATGAGGACATAACAAGATACACTTTTGAGAAAAGTATGTTGTCCATTACGAGTGAGATCAATGGGTAGAATGGAATGGGAAAGATAGTTTGCATATTTCTTATACCAAAGGTCATGTGGATCAAGGGAAATAGTTTCAACTGAGTAAAATTCATGAGGTAAATAAGAGGGTGATTGTAGCCTTTGTATACTGACAAAGATTTTAGATTCAGCGAATGAATTAGGTATTTAAGAAGCCAAGCAGGCCATGGTATCTCTAAATTTATTAGTAGAACGTGGGGTGGTTTGAAGTGTGTAATGGTCAAAAATATGTCTACGTGATGTTTATAGTTTTGAATTATCTCATTACTACATTGGTATAGACCATTGACTTGGTTTATGACCAATTGAGAATCACCAAAGATGTTGATTGACTTAACATCTAAGGCATAAGCATCCTGGAGACCCAATATGACCTAATATGAGTGTTTTGTATTTAGAAATATTGTTTGTACAATCAAAATCATGTTTGAAAGAAAAATTCATAGATTCACCATCAAAATGAGGATAACACCAACCCCACCCCCATGTTGACACTTGGAGCCATCGAAGAAGAGTGTCATTTGGTAAGCGGGTTCGTCTGGGGGAAAGGGTAGCTATAGACTTGTCTAGGAAGGCGAAGTTTGAGAGTTGATTCCCAGAAATAGGTGCATCGTCCAATTTTTCAGCGATATCCTTGCCCTTGATAGACTTTTGATGGATGAATTCGAGGTTGAGGTCAGCCAAAAGCATAAGCCAACGTTTGGCACATTGATTTTGATATGGTTTGGCATACATATAGTGTAATGGGTCAGTATTCGTAATGACGAAGGTTTTGTGGTTTAGTAGGTAATGGCAGAGTTTGGTGGTGATGAAAAATAAGGCTAGGCAAAGTTTTTCGGCATGGGTATATCTAATTTCGTAGTCAAGAAGGGTGTGGTTTATTTAATAAACTACTTGCTCTCGATGTTGGTCATTGCAATGAGTGACCATCACACCTAGAGAATAGTCAGTAGTAGAAATATATACGTAGAAGGGTTCGTCATACTTAGGAGGAATGAGAACTTGTGGTTGAAGGAGGTATTGTTTCAAGGCTTCGAAGGCTTTATGGCATTCATCATCCCATTTGAATGAAATGTCTTTCTTGAGAAGATGATGGAATGGCTGACAGCAGTTGGAAAGCTGCGAGATAAAATGACAAATTGATTGCAACTTTCCTTGTATGCTGCAAAGTTGACAAAGATTAGTGGGTGGTAGAATTTCAAGAATATCCTTGACTTTATCATGATTGACTACTATTCCACGCAAGGAAATGATGAAACCTAGGAGTTTTTTGGAAAGTATCACAAAGACACACTCCTTTAGTTGAAGACAAACACAATACTTGATGAGGCAGTCGAATATGACTTTAAGAATGGCAGGTGTTTGGCTCGATGCTTGGATTTGGCAAGCAGATCATCTATGTAATCCTCTAATATTTTATGCATGATGTCATGGAAGATATAAGTCATGGCTCGCTGATATGTAGCACCATCATTTTTTAGGCCAAAGGGCATGGTTCGATAGTAGAAATTCCCCTAAGGGGTGATGAAGGTAGTCTTGTGTTGATCCTCTAGGGTTAGTAATATTTGATTGTAGCCTGAGAAACCATCCATGAGTGACAATATTGCATGCCCAGTAGTGAGATCAACGAGTTGGTCAATGCCTGGTAGGAAATTGCCTTTGGGATAGGCAAGGTTGAGGTCATGGAAATCTATGCAAATGCGGAGTCCCCCTGTCACTTTTGTGATAGGAACGATGTTAGAAATCCATTAGGGATAATCAATGGGTAGAATGAAGGAAACTAAGAGAAGGTGTTGAATCTCTTCTTTGACCAGAAGTGCAATGCAAGGATGCATTTTTCATAGCTTTTGTTTGATGGGTTTGGCATTAGGAACGGTTACGATATTGTGAACCACAATTTTTGGGTCAATACCGGGCATATCAGCATAGGACCAAGAAAATGTGTTGCTATGGTCCCGCAGGAAAGAGTTGAAGGCTTCTTGTTTAGTAGCTTCTAAGGATAGAATGATCTTTAGAATGTATGGGTCGTCCTGAGTATTAATGTTTATTTCGATGGTCAATTCGTTCAACATGGTTTACATCTCAGAGGGTAATGATTGATGAATATAAGAGTCTTCTACACCAAGGTAGGTGAGGATAGACTCATTTTCTTAACATTGAATGACATTAATCGAAGGTGTATCATCATCAATCATGTCAAGATAGAAGAATGGGAGAGAATAGGGAGCCTCGCCATCCCATTGATAGGTCAGTGGTCCTAGGTAAAATGGTGTTTATGAAAAAAAAAGGTTAGGAGGAATAGATTTAGGATCTATAGACTCCGTGGGTGAAGATGGTAATGTTGGTTAATGAGAGGGGGAGTTTTCTCATCCTAGATAAGCTCGATGCGAAAATTCTTAGAGGGTGGAGCTTCAAAACCAATGCCACTACAATCATTGTGTTTACGAGAGGTACAGGAAATGACAGTATGGTGGCCTTGTTCATAAAAACTGAAGCCAAATCCTTTCCATGTGCATCAATGGAGGAAAGTGTGAGAATAGTGGTAGTTAGTGAGGTAGTGTAGGTCAGATAAAAATGGTTGGGTATCGATACTCTTGTGGGGTGAGGAAGGTATTGATATTGTATAGGCAGAATTCCCCTAGAGTGAGGAATTAAAAAACACCTTCTAAGGGATCAGTAGTTGGTATGTTGGTAGTGGGTATAGATGGCTTGCTAGATGTGGGGGAAATAGAGGTGCCAGTGGTAGAGGTTATAGCTTCAGTAGGGATAGCAAGGTTAGATGCAACAGAAGTGGTGGCAATGTGGGTGGATGAACTCATGGGTGAAGGTGAAGTGGTGATAGTGGCAGATGCCTTGACTAGCACAAGCACATCATTGGGATGATATAACATGTTAAAGGTCTTGAAAGGTGAGGGTTTGGTAGGGATGGTGTAATTATGACCCTCGTGTTCAAATTTGAGGCATCGATGTAAATTCGAAGGGACACAACCCATAGCACATATCCAAGGTCATTTAAGTAGCAAGTTATATTGGAACTCCCCTTCTAAGACATAGAAAATTTCTAGGATAGTGTGAGGACCCACGCGGAGGTAGAGGTCATGGCATCATTGAAGGAGCATAGAATCACTAGGTTACCATGCATACAATTAGCAAGTATTCACATTTGGTCATATACATGGGAGGAGATGATGTTAATGATAACACCACCATTGATCATAACGCAGCATATGCATATATTATCGATAAATACGGAAATGAAAATAGTAGGGTTGGGGTCATCGGATGCGAAGGGAGAAATTTCTTCATCGAAAAAAGATGAGGGCAGCCCCTTGGTGAGTAGGTGGAGGTGTAGAGGAAGGTGATGACTTAGTGAGAGAGACTACATGGTGGGGGGTAATAATGGAGGTTACGGGTGTGGGGTCATTTGGTAAGACTTCAATAGATTTAAGGACTTCCATGAGGGCTTGACAATGTGATTCTGAGGTTTGGATGAGGTCATATAAAGACATCTTAATGGGGGATTGGTGTAGTTACTTTAGCATTGTGCGATGTGTGACCCCATCAGAAATAGGATATGCAAGACTTCGAAAGATGACTTTGGGTATGGGTGTGGATGGTATGTTGGGTATAGGATTGGTTGATGGCCCAGTTGCTTTTTCCTTACCCTTGTCTTTCTGAGCACGAGTGGTAATGTTGATCATGTTAATTCAAGGTGAGGGGATAAATGGATAAGGTGTAGGATAAGTGGTATAATGGCATGACGGTCAAAAACCTACCTGGGGAGGAAATCCTTATGAATTGTGTTGGGTGAAACGACATTTGGGTGGTGATTTGGCCAACTCTCTTATATAAACCATGTTGATCTCAAATCTCAGGTATGGATCAAAGAGTTGTACGGGTGGATATTTTGGTTGCCAAGTAGGAAATGGGGGAAGATCTATGGAAATTGGTGAAGGTGAAATGGGGTCCTCATCAAGAATATCATCGTCATCAAAATTTTATTCGAGAGGACATAGTTAGACTAGGGAAGTTTTTAAGGCCTTACATTTCTCTACATCGTGCTGTGACACACGATGGTAGGCAAAAAATTTGGTTTTGTCAAACCCTTTTGGTTTGGGTTTGAGTGTGTCATAAGGTCTAAGAGGTGGTAATGTTATGACAGAAGCTTTGAGGAGATTGATTAAGATTTTGACGTAGGACCCTACTAGTGGATCACAATGGGAGGTGAATGTGGGTTTGGGTACAGGTACAGCTGATTGTGGAGAAAGAGGCTTGACAGGAGAGGGAATGGGTTGGTTCACTAGTTTGGTGTGTAGAGTGGTCTTAGGTCTTGGTTGCATCTCCTTGGGTAGGGGCAAGGTAGAAGAACTGGCGATGAAAGCTTTGGTTGGTTTAACTATCTTATTGGAGGGTAGTGGATTTTTAGCTTAAGGTTACATCTTTTTGGGAAAATGTGACATGTGTGTATGAGATGTAGAGGTAAGAGAATATGTTGGAAGAG
The DNA here is from genome assembly GCA_019776745.2 of Taxus chinensis. Taxonomy (NCBI): domain Eukaryota; kingdom Viridiplantae; phylum Streptophyta; class Pinopsida; order Cupressales; family Taxaceae; genus Taxus; species Taxus chinensis. Next base: position 287,813,600 of record CM034150.1, read on the forward strand.
GACGGGTTACCCTCGGGGGTGATCGAGCTATTATGGGGATAGGTGGTGTAGGTTGGGCAGGATCCATGAGTGAAAGAGAAGAAAATGTCATGGGTAGTGAAGTAGTTATGGATGGTAGTAGTGGTATGGGTGGTAAGAAGGTTACGGGTGACAGATGAGGTTGTGTGAGTCTCTTGGTTACTTTAGAAGTTTTTGATGAGGAGGTGGGTTGTTTTTCCAAGGTCATGGGGTGAGATCCAAGCATGGACTGTAGGGGTGAAGGTGATAATGGTGTGGTATGAGAGGTCAGTGTATGAGGTCTAGGAGGTTGGGTATTCTTTTTAGGGATTGGTGTGAGTTTATTGTCAGTTTTGGAGGATGGGGCTAAATCTAATGTGATGGGTGGGTGAGTAAGGCTAGCTATCAATATGACCCCTAAGGTAGTGATAGGTTTAGGTAAGGGAGATGAAATAGGCGTGGGTAGGTATTTGGGTGTAGATGTATGTTGGGCTATGGGTAGAAATGTGAGTTGGGCCAAGGGTGGTGATGTGGAAGGTGTTGCAATAGTCATGATTTTGTTTGGTTTGGTTGCTCGAAAAACTTTTGGATAGATAATGGAGGTGTCAGTGAGTGACAACTACATTTGTGTTGAAATAGGAAGTAGAAGGCATCCCCAAAGTAAGGCTCTATCGACATAATCTAGGTAATCATCCAAGTGGGAGAATGGTATTGACATACATGGGGATGATGTGGATCGAGTGGCAATCCCCGTAAAATGTGTTTGAGATACAGGGAAATGGCTAGCCTCAGACTTTGTGGGTAAGAGAGCTGAAAGTAGATTAGTGGGATCTTGAAATTCTGATGGTAAATGGTAATCTAAAGGTACTAGTATTTATATAGTATCCTCCATGGGTAGAGGAGATGATGGGCCAGCTGAAGTGGACTCTTCTTGTGTTTGTGTAGGTCATGGACTTGCATCTTCTATGAGTAGGAGAGGTGCCACTGACAACTTCTCGTAATGTTGAGGGGTCAAAGGTGACATGTTGATTATAGGATCTTTCTCGGGTGAAGAAGAAGATGAAGGGGGTGTCTCTATGGGTAGAGGAGTAGATTAAATTGGTTCGTGTGTAGGTTGTGGAGCTCGGGCTAAGATTTCATCTGGGAAGGCACATGAGGCAATTGGGAAGCAACTGGCTTGTCATCAAAAGTGTGGACCTCGTGGACATTGTTATCATTATTTGAGGTGTCACCAGCTTGGTTGGAAGATGGGGCATGATTAGGGAATGGCTTCTTGAATATATGCAGGTTTTGGTTAGTGGGTGCACTTGGGCTATCCAAGACTAGATCTGCATTGGCTAACCTTTCTTGAACGATATCCTTGACGGTGATGCAGTTATTTTTGTTGTGACATTTGACATGATAATAGTTGCAAAATTCATGTTCCTTATACCATGAAGGCATGGGTCACTTAGGGTTAGGACCAATATGTGGTTTTATAGGTAGAAGGGTAATGGCACTAGCCTTAACAAGCTTTTCCAAAATAGAAGAGTAAGATTCTCCTATTGAAGTGTACTTTCATTGTTCTCATCTGGACTGGAAATCTTGGACGGGGGAGAGATTGGAAGGGGTTTTGTTGGGTTTAATTGATTAGGGGGACAAGACTTGAGAACTAATTCATTGGAACAACCTTTGGGTTTTGGATAGTTATTTTTGGGTTTCAAAGATGAAGAAGCAACATTGGATTTGAACGTGATGTTCTTGTTACGAAGCTGAATTTTCTTTTCTTTGATAGCACAAATTTCAAATTTTTGTGTCATGGTGAATGTATCCTCAAAAGTACGGAAGGTCTGCACCTGCAAGGTTGGTGAGATGTGTCTATCACAAGCCCAAGTAAATAGCTCTATAAGCTTAGTCTGAGGTAGCTGAAATGTGAGCTAATTAATTAAACTGTGCCAATGAGTAACAAAGTCAGCGATAGACTAGTCGTCATACTGTCGAGTGGAATAAAGATCAGTCATGGTAACCTTCTTGACAATATTAATCGAGAATTTGTCTAAGAAGGGCTATTCTATTTGATTGAATGAGTATATGGAATGTCTTGGTAGCCCACTATACCTATCTAAGGTAGGTCCTGTCAGGGACATTGGGAAAGTCCTCAAAATTAAAGTGTCATCATGGGCAATCAGGTAATACCCATGTTTAAAGGACCACAAATGTTGTTGTGGATCCTCTTTGTTATTGAAGCAGTTGAATTTTGGTTCCCAATGTATAGGGTATGGTCGAATAGGAATAGACAGGTGAACAGGATCATTATAAGTTTCATCATATGTGAGGGAATTGTGTGAGTTGGAAACCAATAATTCTAATGTATGTATCTTTTTCATGATCAACTTAATGAGGTCATTGGTAGGTTGTGATGGGGAGACACCTCTTGTGGCATAAGGGGGTAGATATTGAACATGATATGGAGGTTAAGAATAGGGCACTGACATAGAAGGCACATATCTAGAATGGGTGACAGACGAGATAGGGGGTGGTTGATAGTATGTGTATGTAGGTGGGATGGTTGTGGTGACTCTAGTAGTGATTGGGGGCAATGTTTGTGGAATGGAGAGGACAAGATTATGAAATGGAGTAGGGTTCACCAACACCACAAGTGGTTGTGTTATAATGGGTATTTGTGAGACAATGGGTAAGGTTTGGGCTATGGTATGAATGGTTGATGAGGGGATAATAAATACAACAGGCGCGAGTGATACTTTAGAAATAGCAGTCATGGAGAGTATGGATCCTAGCTGCAAAACTACTAGGGGTGAAGTAGGTGAGGGTAACGCCATATTATTGAGGGTTGATGCAGAAGTGGGAATAAGGGTAGGAGAGATGGATACTGACATGTCGTATATCAACCGACCTAAGGAGTCTCAGGTGGAAGAGTGGGAAAAGTAAAACTGTAAGGCCACATGATTTTGGTCAAGGAGTCATGCAAACTCTTCATCACATGCATCAAAGGTGATAGGCTAAGTAGAATCCATGGGTGACAGAATGGAAGGCAGTGAGGGACAAGGTGGGAGTGGTTGACAACTAGCGTGGAATATGAGGGCGTTATTTTGGCTGCGAGTTAACACCCCGTGAACAAGTGCTAACCTGGTAAGAGTGTATTTTTTAGATGACACGGAAAGCAACAGGATAGAAAAGAATGAAGAAAACAAGTTTCTATAGGTATATTTGGGTAATTTATTAGTTGATGTTTAATAAAGGGTAACCGGCACCGGTTAATGCTAACTAATGTTGGTAAAGGGGTAACCAAGGTCGGTTACTGTGAAACAAGAATAGTTTTATCAAATGAAGAAAATATTGTTGACGGTCAGATGAACAAGATGAATGATGACAATACCAGAGAAGAGAGAGTACAGGGACTCACAGGAACTCTGACATCGAATAAAATGAAATAAGGGATATTCTAGGCAATTTAACCCAAAAGAACAGCAAACTGATGTCACTTAAGATAAAACCGATGTCATTCAAGGGTAACCGATGCTAGTTACTATGAAAACTAGTAATATGTAGAAATATGGATTGTTATGAGTTTTTAATGAGATAAACCACCAACCCAGAGGCCTAGAGATGATGCAATGAAGTTCTAACATACTCAGAGGAAGTCAAAATATTCCAATTGTGATTATGGATTGTGTAAGGCAACAGAATAATAAAAAAATGGAGATGCATATCCTCACACCTTAAAATGTACGTCAATCAAACACTAAAAACATGCTCCTAATAAGTGATTCTTAATGTAATGAGCTTATGTTATTTATAAGACTAAATCAGGAATTTTAGAATAGATTTTTTCGTGAGGAAGGCTTCCTACAAAGAAATATATATAAAAAGAGAGGTTTCAGGTATGTTATGGTGGGGGTATACCATCCTTTGAGATGATGACTTGACAGATGCAACAAGCTGCGGAGTACCTACCAATCAGATTGTGTGATCACTGACAGATGTTCCCAGGTAAGATGTTGTTTAAGAAAGATGTGTATATTTCAAATTTATGCAAGTTTAGTAAGACACATAGAGAGAGAGAGAGAAAAAATGTTATTTCTATGATTCTTTGTGTCAACATCAGCTGGGCATGACTTCCAGCATATAGGTTTCCCTCATTTTAATGTGAACTAAATGCAGCAAATCAGAATGTAATGCAGCCAATTTTAAGCCTAAATCAAAATATTATGTTCGATGACACAAATTGTGAATAGGAGAGGGTATGCTCTTTCACTAAATGTAAAAAGTAAAAAGAATGATTCTTTTTAAATACACCAAAATAAAATGTATCCTTTAGAGCAATTAGAAAGAAGAAAAGATTACCAGGGAAGAAGATTAATGTGTAAGATTTTTAGAGGGAAACAAACACACAACCTTTTCCTAGGAATGAAGAAAATGCAATATAACCCCTTATGGGTCCCACCGGGCATGCCAAAATGTTTCACCATTTTCTTTGCATTTTTGAAATGATGAAATAGATAAGGGTAAGGGCCAAGAAGGAATACTTTTTTATGATAGTTGGTCGAAGGTTATTGTGTGCGTTCTGACTTCTTGATCCAATGTCGATTGTAAGAGCTTCCTTTTGGCTAGGAGTAACAACCTATTATAGAAAACAAGACCACAAAAAGATGGTTAAATGATATATGGCAGTGGACTACCTAACATGTGCTAGATTTGGTAAGTATGATACTCCCTAGATTGTTTTCAATCCACTGTTTAAAACAAATTAATGTGATAAATAAACAAAGTCCTATTGTAGTTGATATGATTTAGGTATCTCATTTAAGCACATTAAGCAAATCTAATATAACATGCTAGGTTATAGTCAGATCTACATAATAAGTAGGTGTCAAGTTGTTATAACTGGTCAGGGTCAATTTTTTGGTGGTTTAGGTCAACTAGTGAGATAATTGTTGGGTTTGTTCTTGGTCAAGGTATAAAACACAGAGACCGATGTCGATTGGGTATGACTGATGCTGGTTTAGGTAGAACCAACGACAGTTGTGAATAACTAGCATCGATATGGTCAAGGTAAGAGGAACTCGAATAGATCAAATGGTGAGGGATGATCTGAGGTCTAATGAGGTTAGGAGGGTGAATGAGGAGGTCGACAAAAATCTCAGGTATGCTCAGAAATAGATATTAGGTTAGAATGGTTATTTGGTGTTGTGGGTAAGGGAAATGGTTGAATTACAAGCTAGTATGAAATGGAGGAATGAACATGCAAAGTAAAAACTAATGCCAAGAATGATAAACATTAACTATGTTGAAATAGACAATGCTAGTAGAGATATACTTACTATGATGCAGGTTTTGATGACTGAATGGAGATGGCTGAATGGAGATGGTTGTTGATTAGTTGATGGAATAGAGCTTGGTGTAGTGGTGACACTTCTTGGAATGTTACTATGAGTGCCAATGCTTCTGGATCTATCCCGGTGCTGGCTATGGATACTTAGGTGCGTGAAAGACTCTGGTTCTACTTACATGTAGCTCTCTTCTCGTCTTCTTGCTTTTAGAATGTGCCAACCTAAAAACAAGGTTGTTTGGGTGAATAAATGGTAAGAGATGATAGTTTTGGGTTGACCAACATCATTTTAGGTCTAAAAAATGTCGGTAAAGGTGGGATTCCCTAGGTTTACTAAAATGGGTAGATCTTTCTAATTTCTTTAGCCTAGTTCATTTGTTCATGTGGATCAGAACGGAAACTTTCCTTCTCATGGGAAGGAATGTGGTTATAGATATTTTAGGTATTGATTTTAGGGTTGGACAAAATTTTAGCTCATTAAGGTGAGTAAGATTAGGTATTAGTTAGTTATGGAAGCATGCCAAGAATAGGTCTAGGGTGAGGTGGTTGGATGAGGTGTCTAGGTGAGGTGGTAATTAGGTCAATTAATGTAATTAAATGATGAATATTGTGAGGATGGGAATTAATTTAATTTAATTAATTAAATTAATATTAATGTGGGGTGAAATGGGCCACATTTAGGTGGATATGTTTGCATTAGTTATTCGATGGGGCACAAAGGGGAGTGTGACCCAATTTTGGTGTCTACAAGGTCATCCACAGATATTTGTGTGAAAGAAGAAGAATCCTAGAAATCTAAGTGTGTGACTAGAGTGGATCTGTAAACCAAGAGGAAGGAGTACACAAGCGTGAAAAAAAATTGAAGCGCACCATCTAGTGAAAGGTTTTCCTAGTTAGGGTTTGGTAGCTAGGGCACAGAGAAGGATTTCTTCCAGGAGTTGAGTTTGAAGTTAAGAAGAGTAGCAAAGCAGGGTAAGGAATTTTTTTATTTTATCTCAAAAGAAAGCATGGCACCTAACAAGGAAATAGTTTCACGGAAAAAACAGAAAGGCAAGGGCAAGGGAAAACAAACTACTGCTGTCACAAGCTCCAATGAAGAATGGTATGTGAAAATGTAATACCTAGATGGAGTACTGCTAGGAAAGGAGTGAGTGTCACATTTAAGGAAAATGACTATGAGTGATTATAACCATCACAGGAGCACAAATGATAAGGAAATGGAATTATAATTAGTTCGTCTAGCTAAAAAAAGGACACTAGATGAGATGCCTATATACAATGACAAAGTGAAAGTCAAATTGGAGAAATTAGGTTTATTACAACCGTATGAGTTTCCTTACTTTGGTAATCCTGAGTGCCTTTATCAATGGTTCATGCCATGCATGCATGAGAATCACTTCTATTTTGGAGGGTGCAAGATGTTCATAACATGCAGTTGATATCCAATTTCACATGCCTTATTTGTGAAGGAGAAATTATAGACGTTGATCTAAGTGATAAGAAGGTAATCAAGGAGATAGTAGCAATGTATGAATACAAGAAGGGTTCACAATACTTTGACATCACAGAAATTCCAAACCTTGTTATGAGGATGGCCACATTCTTAGTGATCAAGCTTAATGATCAATAATGATGGATGTAAGTGAACAAGGCCAGGATAAATATATGTCAAAAGATATCAGAGGGAACCATTTATAACTTGTCATCTTTCATTGCGGATGAGATCATAAGTAGCATGCAAGAAGGAGAGAAGATATTATTTGGCAACATCCTCCTCACCATCATCTTCTCAGATATTGGAGTGCCTTTTGGGAAAAATAAATTCATTTGGGAGTATCTAAATGAGAATCCCTTGCCCGCAAAAAGGTTTGAAAAGTACACTTGTGAAATCATGACGGCCGCTCACAAGGCTCTCCTGGAGAAGTGGTACAAATGAATGTGTGATGCATTCAGGGAAGAGTGGAGGATCCTAAAGTAGTTTCACACACTTGTGAATGGAAAATAAAAGTTTGCAGTGTACCAACATTTCTGCATTTGTAGATTTATTTTGACAAATGGGACTAAGGGTCCATGGTGGAAGCTACCCTTCTCCTTCACCACACAATACTTCCAAGTTGGATTCAATCGGTTTAAAGAAAATCCAAAATACTAAGGTTATACCTTAGTGAGGTGGATCAAGACCACCATGAGCTTCACCAAAATCTCTTTTACCCTAAACAGTGTGCATACATGGAAAATTATGTCTCCCACGAAGTTCAAATGATGAAGCCAATAATGTTGCAATTGCTAGAAGGGCTGTAATAAGGATATACCTTGGCATAAGGCTGAAATTTGAGAAAGGCACCTATATGGAGAGTGATGTATCCATTCCTAAATACCCCACAGGTCATAAGAAGGCCATACCAAAGAAGATAGAAAGATAAGAGGGGAAAGAGAAAGCATCAAGTGTGCAGACAACACAATCTATGGGCATGCCCGAAGTAAGCGCTAAGCCTAGCACTTACGCACACAGGAAGAATTCCCCTATCAAAGAAAAGACCCAAGAAGAAGAAGCACCAGAGAAGGAAGAGCCTCTCATACATGAGGAGTCACCAAGGAATACGTTGCCTACTAAAAAATGAAAAGGAAGAATCTCCTTTACTGGAATCCCTAGTAAGGAAGAAGAAGAAGGTGACAGAAGAGGTAGACTCAGAGGAAATAGAATGTTTAGGTGCCTACATTGGCGACAAGGATGGCGATGATCTTGAAGGAGGTGAAGACCATCAAGTGTATGATGTACATGACTCAGAGGATGAGGAAGGTGAAGGGAAATATAACAAGGAAGATGAGGAAGAAGCATATTATCAAGGCAAGGGGGTGAGTGAAGAAGTAAGCACCAAAAACCAAGGAACCCCAAGCCTCACCAAGGAGAAAGTAGAGAAATCCATGGAAAAATAAGTGGCATGCATCATGAAGGAGTTGGAGGAACAGGAGTTGGAGTAGAGTGCGGATGAAATTATGAGGGAAATAGAAGAAGAAAGCATTGGGAAGGATTATGGTAGCATGGGTGGGGATCCAAAATTCGCAGTAAGCTTCCCAAAAGCTACGTGAATATGTGGGGAGGATGTAGTGGTGAGAGAAGAGTAGGGGATGGGATACATTAATTATCCTATCAAGGTGCTATGCACACATTTCCAAATCACCGTACTAACAAATAAACTCCTAGCTATGTCACCATTTGATGAAGAAGGTGCATATCCCTAAACTAGGAAAATGATCCTGGGAATTCAAATCTCACGTAGATGAACCTGAATTCAAAGTAAGTCAGAGGGTGCTGATGAAGGTGCCAAAAACAAAAGTAGTAAATCCCTTGATGAATGCTCAACAACTATCATATGAATAGGTCTGTAATGCGCTCAACAAGGTTTTAATTGAAATTGAGGCTAGACTTTTTAGGAGAAATGATAGAGTGAGATTCCTAGAGGAGGAATTGGAGAAGAAAAAGAAGGAGCTCATGGAAAATATCAAGTAACTAAAGCAAGAGGATATGATCAATGCTCAGTTGAGGCATGAGCTGAAAGAAGAAAAGGCAAAGGTGCGCAAATTCTCTAAGAAGGTGGATATGATTATGGATGCCATTGTCTTGAAGCACCCTAACTTAGTGCCACCCGAGCAGAAGTATGAATCAACCTTGCAATGTCTAGAGGATCTAACTCACATTCTCATAATGGAGAGGAGACTACTCACTTTAGATTCTGCAGATGAGGCATAGGTGTGCCAAGAGAAAGAGGAAAAGATGAAATTTTTCAAGATTATTGCTTGATATACTAAACTTCTTGTACAGGTAAAGGCCTCCATGCAAGTCAATGAGGCTACTTATGACAACTTCACTAATAGGGATAGTGTGGCAAGCATCTTGATTGCCACCCATGAAACAAAACTCAAGGAGTTCCAAGAGAAAAATAAGGGAAATAGAGCAGAAAGAGATAAGACCCTGGCCAAGGTGGAAAAGAAAAGAGAAGAAATCGATACCCTATGAGGCTCGATCAAAATCTAGCTAAAGGAACTATACCCCCAGATCATGCACAAGATGGATGTGTTTGAGGACTTTGGAAACCTATTGGTGAGTATTGGTGACACCATGAGTGCCAAAGGGGAGGATCTGAGTTTTGAGGAAGTGAGCAACCTGGTGGGTAACCTCTGTCAACAAGCACAGAATGAGGTTGATGCTTGGGAGAAGCTAGAGGAGGAAATAGGGAAGGATTTCCCTCTTCTCCTTCAACAATAAGTAAGTCCCCCATTCTTTTATTCTTTCTCCCAATTATTTATTCCTTTATTATTTCTTTCCAACCATTTTAAGAACCTTCCATTATTTAATGAATATTGCTTCTAAGGATGGAAAACAGGCATAGTGTGGGGTGATGTTGGGCCCCAAAATTTGGTTGAGTACAAGAAGGTGTTTGGGCATGCATGACCTATTTGTAGAAGGGTGCATGGTTTGAAGGCGCATATAGAAGGGTTCTAGCAAGGTTTTATAGAACACATGGCATGCATGCAAGGCAAGACAAGCTTTGGGACTTAGCCATATTCAGTGTTCCAGGAAGCACACAAGAAAAGTGTGACCCTTCTAGCATGTGGAGTGGATAAGGTGCCAGCCTAGCAGCTATAGGATCAAAAAGGGAATATTCCATGCATGTGAGGGAAGGTTCTATAAGAACATCATTGCATAGAGTGGAGATCTCAAATAAAAGGAAGCATGCTCTATTAGAGGACCACTTGGACACTTGGCAACTGATCTATTACCTCAAAAGGCATGGTGATGAAGGTAGAAAATCTATATATAGAAGTGCGGGGATAGGAGAAAATATACTAGAGAGGAGACTAGAGATAGAGATACATACATAGAATCATCCTAAGAAATTAGAGGTGGTGGAATAGGGGCGAAGCTCTGTAAAAATATAAAGGAGGATTCTATGGGTTGGGACTAGTGAAAACTAGGAGTGATGGCATATTTAGAGGGATGGATTTGCATTCATCTTCATAATCTGAAGGACATAGTGTAGTTCTGATGTATGAATTTTCTTTGCATTGTTAGATGGGTCTATTATGACCTCAAGGAATGTAATGTCATTATTGAACTCATCAATATGAATATAAGACTCTATTCTGAATCTTGTATGTGTTCATGAGTATAATCCTTGTGAATTTCCTTTATGTATGAATCAGTTCTATATACTTAATATTATTTCTCTTTTATGGGTATAATGAGATGATAACTCTTCCTAGGTTCTAAAAGGATGATGCATGGTTCTTTTCTATTATTTTTCATTTGAATATTTTTCATAAGATGATGTATTATCACAAGACTCACATAAAGGAGGGGCTTGGTGCCCATGCGTGCCTCGAGTGAGCACCCAGCGCCCGTTGGGTGATAGGCCGGCATGCATGGAATTTTACTGTTAAATCTAAGGGTATAAAAATGAATTTATGGAGTTTCTTCTTTCCCCATTTGTAAAAGAAGAGATTTTCAATAAGGAATGAGTAGATAATAAATTATTTGGGTCTCCTGAGGTTTATTCCATCTAAGAAATATATATCTTTGTCACTAAGGTGAATTGTGAAATTTAAGGAAGTCACGAGGACGAAGGTGATGATCTCCACATTCCAACTTTGACCTTGTGTTCAAATATTTTTCAATAAGGAGGTACATCATTTGAATCACACCATGGAAAGGAAAAAGTTAGGATAAACTAGTGTGTGTAAAATATTATCACTTGAACTTCATGCTACCGAGGTACCCAAGATCATCAAAATTGATTTTTTTAGATAGTAATCTTAGGTTTAAAATATTTCATATCTAATGTTAGTGTTTTTGAACTCTTATTCAATACTCTAGATTTTTTCTGCATCTCATGGGAAGAGGAAGTTGCAGTCACAATGTTTCAATTCAATAGGAGGTCAAAGGAAGATAACTTCATTCTCATATATTTCTCCCAAGATTTATCAAAAGCAAGCTAGCTCTTCATCAATGAAAGCTACCCCATCTCTATATTTTCACTTCTCTCTCTTCTCTCTCCCACTTCCTCTCTCTCTAACATTTTATTTCTCCATTCGGAATGTACTTTTTCACTCTTTCTTCTTATTCACTTAACTGAATTAATATTGTATAGTAAAAGTCCCTTTTCAAAAATAATAAAAGGACTTAATTTCATTCCTACGGAATGTGAAAGGTCACAAGTGGTGGTGAGGATAAAATTCACATGGGGGAGAGAGGAAGAGACATTTTGTAAGCTACAAATCGGGATGGCTCTCCATTCCAAGTGGTTAGAATTTGTTGATTATTGTTAGTTGTTGGCCTTTTTATCACTACTACCTAAATCAATAAATATGCATTTATTCTATCTCCTTGTCTACGTGCTTCTACTCTCTCTACTTTCTAAGTTTGCAAGCATTGTAATCTTATACATCCAAGAATGAACTTTGTGTCTTTGATTAATGAATCCATAGAACTTTGTGTCTCTTATTTATTAGTCTTATTATTTATTACATGGTTGGTTTCTTCCTATTGAATGTGGACCTACTCTAGCTAATGTGTGTGTAATCTCTAAGTCTACTCACAACATTAACCCCTCTCCATTTCCCCATCTTCTCTTTATCTCTCTTCAAATCAAATTCCTACCTTATACATTGTAAAATAACTTTTCCACAAGTTTTAGTGATGGATTCTTTTGTGATCCCCAGCCTAATGTCCACCTTGTAGTTTTAAATGTTTTACATTTAATAGATGGAAGCCTCCCCATACCCAAATAGGAGAGGCCTAGCCCCATGGTCGTTGGTGAAAACCAATATTCTACCTACAAAAAATTAGGCTACTTTGCTACAGAAGGTATGCCCTTGTGCACCTTATAACGATCTATAAAATACAAAAAAAAATCCAAAATTAAAAGGTAAATCTATTAAGGAACAAATCCATGTAACCTTAATTTCCCACATCATGAAGATGAATACTTATCATTGGTGTTCAACATCAATAAGTGACACCAATAAAGAAGAAGATGATGACCATCAAAATACCTATATTTCATAACATCCACAATTCCTAGCCAACTCTTATAAAAGTATGGATTCTAGCATAGAAAAGAGGTATTTTGTTTCAACTAGAAATATGTAATTAGAAAAATGGAAGGAATTCATTGACGCTCATGCACAAGTTCTAAAAGGGATATCGTCAATGGATGATGTTTTTACATCCAATGATCCTACTATCAAATCTTTGTGGCTTCATTTCAAAAGGAGTACTGCTAAAGGAAATAAAATGTGAATTACATCTTTTAAACATCAAGAGTCCAAGCATCTAATGATAAAGATGAAAAAGAGATTAAAAAAATTAGGTGCACAAGGCTAAACAACATGAGGGTGAATCTTTAGATGAGGTAAGTAAAGATAAAATTCTTTCAAAAGAAGAACCTCCTGAATGTGATGTTTTTGACTCTACATTTTTGTTTCAAAATATCAAAATATTGTCTTTTATTTCCCTTCCTTTGGATGATTTTATTTCTTATGGATATGAGGAAATGACCTCTTTTAAAAAGGATTGTGTAAAAAAATTGAGAGTTGCATTAGGAATTTTTGATCCTCAAATAAATATTGAAATCCTAGCATGTGATGTGACCATGTAAGAGAAGTATGAGCAACTTGAGTCACTCAATAGTGAGAATGAGAAGAACTACCTTCTGAAAGTTGATTATGATGAGTCTCTATACTATGAAGTGTTTATTTCAGGAAGATACATTGGTGCCACTCATGACTATTCTATTCTAGAAAATTCATATAAAATTCAACTTAACATCTTTGTGGATAATGAATCAATCATAAAAGTTGAGTTGCCATCCATAATTGCACTTTGACTTGAAGCACAGTCCTCTGGAGAAGCAATGTGCATGGGAGATGATAATTCTTGTCTCATAGTAGATGATCCAATACTTGCTAATATTTCCACCGACTGTGAATGCACTCAAGAAATGAATCATCCTCTACCACAGGTCCTTTAGGAGAATGATTTTTAGGTAATTATTGATAATTTCCTTTCTAATTTTATAATTTCATTTGATGCATGAATTCCCAATAGTTAAATAGAGAAAATGAAAGAGTTAAATATCCTTCTCTAGATATTTTTTGATGATCAAAGAGCACATGAAATTTCTTATAAGTTGGTTTTATTGTAATCACTAAGAGAGTGTGATGGCATTCATAACTATGTGTATAGAGTCTTCTCTTTTCCCTACAAAGAAGAGGAATCTCTAGGAGATGTTCAAGATGGAATAAATGACTATTCCCATGTTGCATCCCCAAAATTTTGTCCTTTTTATATTCACGAGGATGATGTATCAAATATTTTTTCCATACCGAGGATGGACTGGTATGTACAAAAAAGAATCATTTATATCAAAAAACGAATGAGAAGCTAGAAGAATTCTATGAATGGGGAAAATGTCAACTTTCTCTCATCACTTTCAAATTCCCTGCTAATTCTAGAAATTAATAAATGGTGATAATTTTACCCAAGGATGGTGAGTAACTTTATGTTGAAATTAGAGATTCCATTTTTGAAAGCATAGAATAATGCAGTCCTATGGTCACAAGATATCAGACAAAGGCTACAATGAGAAGAATTTTTAAACAAGTAACATAGTGGTTACTGGATGCAAATGTGTTTCTATACAATATCAATATGAGAATGGAAATTTGGTTTTATTTCTTCTTCTCAAACCATGTAGAGTCATCATGAAATCATGGTATGATTAGATGATTGTTTTTGATATTCTAAAGTTGTATTCTTTCAGCCCGCTATTCCAAAATGGTACCTATTTGTCCCAACCTATTACTGGGTTTGTGAAAATCTTATATATTATTCTCCTTCCTTTGTAACTTTCTCAATCATGTACCATAGTTTAAATCCTTTCATTTGTGCTATTTCCGTTATCCATTGTGGTTTGATTCTCATTTCCATTAGATGGTTTGTTTGTTTTGTTTTTCCTTATTCATGTCATTGCTTGTATTAGTTGGTGAAGGAATGACTCTATTGTCCAATGTATAAGGAATTAGTCTGCTTAACCATGAGAATTATGAGATCCTTCATTATACCTTATGGTATATGTCAATGATTTAGAGCTATTTGTTGTCATGATAAATGTATAACATGAAAAATTAAAAATTTTAACCATGAAAACCAAGCCTCCACTTGAAAATTTCCTATCCTGACCACTATAAACCCTTCCTCTAGCCATCTTGTCCACAAATTTATCATAATTATTTCTAAGAGGAAAGATCTAATGTGATTTTAAATTTTTTTTCATGTGCAAGGTATGTATGCCTAATGTGATAAAATGAATTTACTGATATCTAAAGCCAAACAAACTATCCTTGGAGGCCTAGAAAGGGTCGTTTTTTGTCATTTTTCAATTGTTGAATACCCCATAGGAAGGTGAATTAAATAACAAAAACCATATTAAATTTGTGAATATTATTTTTTTAATGTATTAAAATTTAGTGCTATGGAATAATATTGATCTAGGTGATGTCTAGGAACCAAACAAGCAAAGACAAGGTCACTGCGAGGTACTAGGGAATGTTATACTCCAACAGAGAAAGTTGACTTGTGTGGATGATTTTGGGAGTTCTGGGGAGAATTTTAGAGCTAAAATATATTGAAATGGAAATTCCTATCGGAATCCTCCACATTATGGAAACAGAAATTTTGTTCCAATACTTCAAAATATTCTAGTGAGAATCAAAGACATTATATCTACCCCTTCAAGCCAAGAGTGGAACAAGCCCTGAAATTTTAAATTGAAGGGAGTATTTGGATCTTGAAAGTAGTTTTGATGATCTAAAAAAGGTGATTTGGAGTAAAAAATCATATAAATTTTGACCCCAAAACATCCATTTCATGCTCTACAGAGGAAGAAAAGAATTCACTTCTGGTGTTCTAAAATGAAGTAGGCGAGATAACATCAGACAAATCAAAAAAGAATTGAGCATAATTTTGAAGCTTGTTGTGTCCCTTTACACTTTATACCAATTTGAAAATTTACATGATGGAAAAATATGTGCACTCACCCCATCTCATCCAGGGTAGTTTTTTTCACTTAAAATGTAACTTGGAGTAGTTAGAAGGTGTATATGAGTGTTTGAAGTTCACCAGGTCCTCATCTCTCATGAGCTTGCAGACCCCTTGGTGCATTTTTTAGGATGGTCATATCCCCTTACATTATTCTCTAAGGTTTAAAGTGACATAGTTTGGGACACAAAATTTTTCTCCCCCATGTATTGAGTTATTGATTGTGTCACTTAAGTGATAACTCTGTAGGTGATTAGAAGTCATGGTAAACTTGCTCCCACTCAAACTTGGCCCCTCTCTCATGTCCCTAGGACCCCATAGTGGCACACTTGGGTAGGATGATTGTATTCCATTTCACTTGTTCCTACATGGTTAAAATAGACATGGGGGACATAAAAGTTTTGTCTCTCCCATGAGGTCCCTCTATCCTCACAACTGTGTACAATCACCACTTTCGCCCCTAAAAAGCATATCAAACTTGTCATCAAGTTCTTCAAACCACTTCCCACTCTCCTCATATTTCCATGACCCCATAACACATTTTTTTTTCATATTCTGATGTCCCCTCACATATTTCACCAAAATCAAAATGGCCATAAGAGTACATGGAAATACACTCATCCCCCATCTCCCATTCATCCCTCAGGACAAGTGAAAGACCATATTGCAGCCCCCAGAAGCCATTTTTTAGCATGTTATGTCTCCCTCACACTGCACCACAACCTACCACTTGTTATCATCAGGTGCAAGGTGAAATTTATTTCACCTCTTGCCCCCTATTTTTTTAAGTTATAACCATATCAAAACCCCCATCTAACCCCATTTTGTCTTGTAGGGTTAAAAGTGAGTCAAAAATTACAAAGTAAATGTAATAAAGTCCAAAACCAAAAATATTAACCATTATTTCATATTTCCAAATGATTTCCCCCCCATAAAAAATCCATTTTTCCAGTGATTCTATTAAATGTTTCTAGAAATATCAAGTTCCAAAACTGAAATTTTCTCATATCTCACAAACCATGCACCTGGTATGATGTAGAGGATCATTCATATTCAATGTATAATCATAACAAATATCAAGATCTAATCGCATCATTCATCAATTAACATGTCTTGTATTACTTGTCTATTAGTCTAATAGACTCTGCTAATAAATATTTGATTCCTTCAAGAATTATCTAACCTACACTCACACATCTCATTCTTATGCTCTTCTCTCTCAACCCTTACGACTTCTTCATAATCACCCTTGTTCCTAAAATCAAATAATTTGATTAAATCTCATAGTTTTTTCCTTAAATCCACCTCTTGTCTACCAATAGAGATAGAAAAAATATAGCCACAATTTATCTTATAACTTAAATTTTACCTATTCCACACTTTACCGCTAGTCGTCACCTTTCTACAATGTTATCTCAGTCATCCCAATGCATTCCCAATACTCAAAACTACACCTTTTCTTCAATGTCACTGTTATTGCAAATTCACAGCACCCCCAAATGACCTTCAGATCTGCTTTTCTAAGGCAATGTCATTTGGTGTGATTACACAACATTGATCTTTCCCAAAGTGTGGGACCTTTGCAAATGGGGAAAGCTCTCCAGAGAAGGTTGGTTCCTCTTCCTAAACTACCTGCCACAAGCTATTCCAATGCAGGAAAGATAATTTAACCTGATCTAACTTCCAAGGAGACAAGGAGAGGAATAAAATTGGAAAAAATAGAGCCTACACTAAAATGGTGATACACCAGAGAAGGAAAGTGTTGATCATCTATCAAAACTGCCATCAAACAAGAAGAGGTGAGCAATGGAAGGATGGACAAGTGCATCACAGACCAAAGATGGATTTCACAAAAAAATGTTCCAAAACCTATAATGAACATCCAAATATGCACAAATACCTACAATGAAGAAAGGCAAGAAGAAAACAACAAAGAAACGAGAAAGGATGGACAAATGCATCACAATACACATTTTTTTATTGCACCAGAAGTTTGCACAGAACATCATTTCACGGGTAAGAGGAAAAATTCCATTATAGAGTAGAGGAGGAGGTTAAAATTCCATTTTCAACCCTAGGGAAGAAAAGAAGGGGCAAGCAGAGAAGAAGGATGAATAACTCTTTTACAAATGAGCCAAAACTGACTTTTATCGCTCAAACAGAATGAAGAAAAGTGAAAAAAAAAAGGCAAATTAATTTTACATATTCAGCCACTAACAAGATTCATTAAAACAGCAAGGTAACCCTTAATACTCTATTTTCTATGTATTTGGCCATGTTGGAGAAGAAACGAGCACCATACTTCATCAATTTTGGTGGTTGGGGGTCGGTTCTACATTTTTTTCCCATGCTAGAGACATTTCTTTGTTTTTCCCCCACAAAACCCCAACAAAAAAAAATTAAATAGTTCATCATGTGGAGAATTTTAACAGATTTCCAATGATACCAAAAATGTGAAAATCCGATCTCTGGTGCGAAAGATATGCCCTTCTGAAGATTTTGCTTTAAAATGGCAAAATTAGGGAAAAAATCAGGTTTGTGGGCCGAAATTTGAAACTTTTCCCTCTTTTTTCAAATTGGGAAAATTTCCCAAAAATATCTACACCCCACTCCTCTGATGACACATGACACTTCTTTATTAGTCCATGGCCTTCAAAATAACATTCTACCCCTTTGCACAAAATTGGGAAATTTTCCCAAAATTCTTTGTGGCCCCACCACTCTGAGACACGTAGTACGCCTAATTAGCTGAGGAGATGTGGCCCATTCTTCACTTTTACATTTTTCACCACTTTGGAAAAAATTCCAAAATCCTCCCACCACCCCAATTCCCACTGCTAACTAGACACGTGGCATATTTTGCTTCGCTTAGCGGGGATGCACTTCTACTTTTTCCTTTGACACATTTTGACCAAACGCCAAAAAACTAGAAGGTCCTTCCAACCCCCCGACTCCCACCACTGACTTGGATACGTGGTGTCATTTCATTTCCTTGCAGGCTCGCAAGAGCACAAATGACTTTTGTGTTTTTAGCCCAAAAAGCACTAAGTCCTCAATTTCTTCCTCCGCTCCACCGGCCCGAGCCTCTTTGGCAAATTTTCCTCCTTACCTCCACGGGCCCGCCTAGGGAAAATTTTCCCTCCAAACTCCACCGAGCCATAAATCAAAAACTACAAGGACTTAGTAGAATTTCCTTACCTTTCTAGAAAGGGGAAGAAATTATCTATCTGATGAAACAATACCCAAAAAATTTTGAGTGCCTAAAATGTGTAAAAATTTGACTGAGGCACAAAAGGGAAGCTATTTAACCCAAAATAAGAGGGAGGTTATTTTGGTTAACAATTTGGTGAGTCTCAAGGGTCATCTTCCTACTACATGAATTATCAGTGGCCTTTGAAGTATCCATTGGGCATGGAGTCAAGCTTGATAAAATGATTCTAATCTAAACTATGAAAATCTAACCTCTGAGCCACTTGTAAACCCACTGAAACTTGGAGTTGATCTTCACCAAAAGCCACTGAAATGGATTGTGCAAGAGAAATACAACAACACCAAAAACTATGTACAAAATTAGAAATCATACATACCCCGAGTGGGATATGCAGAGTGTGCACAAACACTTCTTTTGCTTGAAACAAACCTACCTACACTACTCTAACCAAGATCAAAGGGAGATCAAACAAAGCCTACAAATCGTAGGGATAAATAGCTTCCCTTCTTAAAAAATGTCAGCCATGCAACTGATTTGACACTAAACATAGCTAGTTAGATGAGTGGAAAATCAACAAGAAGCTATTCTTCTACCCAAATTAGCAAGGTGTCAACTGAAAACAAATTAGATACCTCTTTTAGTTGCTCTGCATTTGGATTGAAGAGGTATGGAAGCTGATCCTTGGCACTTTGCATATCATCCTCATTCTTGGAGGCAAGCACGAATGGTTTTGGCTTCTCCTTTGGCTCTAATGAAGCCAAGTACCTTATTAGGCAAGGTTTGATCCATTTGATGTTCCCATGGATTTGAATTTTAACTCCAAAAATGGATTCTTCTTGCAAACCTTCCTCGATGGATGATGTGGAAGAGGTGATGGAATCCTCATGCTCTTTTCCTTCCTTCATGGCAGTATGGAACTCTTCTATAATATGCATCTCATCATTATTGATTGCAACATCTAATAAAGTTGTTTTTACATTATTGTAACCTCTTGCAATACATTGGTGGCTCTAGATTTCCTCCATTTTAGCTTTTGGAAGATAAAATTCTTCCAACTTTGATTTAAGAGGCATGTTGCAAACTACAAGTGGTGCTTGCATGTTCTCTTCCATGGAAGAAGGTTCTTTTGGTTGAAGAATGAATGATGAAGAAGGAAAAGTTGAAATTTCTATAGGCTCCTTCTAGTCAAAACATTCTTCTAAGTTTGATGGCAAATCAAACTCTACAATGTCCTGTTACAACAAGGTCTCTCCCTTTCATATGGTGACCTTCAAATCTACATTTTTTTCACCATGTGGAGATTCATCTTCACACATGAAACTTGTCAGCTCAAACTCGTCCAAAAAATTAGATTTTTGGAGAGATGAAGTGGGAGAGAAATCTGCAAATTCTTGTGTAACCTGCTTACGATTCAGTGCCTCTAAATTTGTTTTGGTCACCTCCATTATGGATTCATCAATCAAATCAGGCCCATCAAATGAAAGCAAAAAATCTTCAATAATGTTTCCTTCATCTAGTTCCAATTCCGATTTGATTTCTTCCAGTTGCTCCTCTTCAATGGGAATTGGAGCTAATTGTTCTTCCTTCTCCATGGCTGATTGTGCAAATTGAATTGGACCAGCATTTTTTTCAAGTAGAGTGCCAACATGGACACTACACTCTGAGAAACTTGATGACTAATCTTCTTGCTTCTCTACTGCTATAAAATCATCCTTTGCCACCACTTGTTCTTCAACATTTACCTCTTTTGTTGGCTTAACCAGCAAGGGGATCTTTGTAAACCCAAATTTGGCAGCCCGACTCTTCAAATTGTCTGTCATTTCTTTTCTATTGGGCTCCTCTTCTTGTTGTCCTCCTTGACTGGTTTTCTGATCTTCATTTTCCCAACATGGATTTGGGAATGCAAGAGGAGGGGTGGGTTGTGACTCAACTAGTTTTGCACTTGTTTGTGGTGGGAGGGGAGGTGGAACTTATTTTTTGTTTAGAGGGGATGACTATTTGGAAGGGAAAAAGACAAAAGAATTGAGATGAGGTGGAAGACTAGGGGATGGAGAAATGGAATTAGCTTTTGGGATAGCAGATGGAGAGTTTAAAACTTGACACTGCTAAGACAAAACAAATTGGAAAAGAGGAAAAGAAAAAGCATGAGATGGTGTGCTTACCCATTGACAAGGTTTCTGAATACACCTCTATTCCTTTAGTCCACTTTGTAAGCAATGGCAATGATGCAACAATGAATTCAAATTTCTCCTGAGGGCTAAAGTGTCTTGGAAAAGGGCCAACCCATGGACAAGGTACCATGCAACCAATTCTGAAAGCCTTCATTTGACATATAGTTCTTGACTGTGCCATGTTTGCCTCCATTTTTGGATCTGCTCCAAAAAATCTACATTTTCTTCTTGACTGCCCTCATAATCTACATAGCCTTGTGCTTATCATTATTCATATCCAAACTGACTTTGGCATTGCTCAGATGGGTATGCATATTGGTTTTGAATTTGACCAAAATGCTGATCTGGAGGATTTGAAAAATATGTTGGAGGTGGGAAACATTGTTGCTATTGTAAATGCAAATTCCATGAGGGAAATGAAGTCATGATTACACAGCTTCATGGAATGAAAGAAGAATGAAGAGATGGAATGAAAAATGAAAGAAAATGAATGGAAAGAAGCTCTGCAACTTCAGAGATGGGTTGTTGACCAGATGGAGTCACCAGATGTGTTTGTAATTGCCTCCAAAGGCTAAAATCTTCACAAGAACACACCAACCTACAAAAGATGAAGTGGAAGACCTCTAAGGTCCCACCGAGCATGCCAAAATTGTTAGTGGTGCATGGTGGTGTAAGATATGTTTTTGTTTGCATGAGACACTAAGAGAAGATGAAATATCTAACCCCAGTGTCCCACCGAGCATGCCAAAACTGTTAGTGCAAATTCAAAGCACCCCCAAAATGACCTTCAGATCTTATTTTATAAGGTAATGTCATTTGGTGTGATTGCACAACATTGAACTTTCCCAAAGTGTGGGACCTTTGCAAATGGAGAAAGCTCTCCAGAGAAGGTTGGTTCCTCTTCATAAACTACCTGCCACAAGCTATTCCAGTGTAAGAAAGCTAATCTAACCTAATCTAACTTCCAAGGAGATAAGGAGAGGAAGAAAACTAGAAAAAAATAAAGCCTACACTAAAACGATGATACACCAGAGAAGGAAAGTGTTGATCGTCTATCAATACTGCCATGAAACAAGAAGAGTTGAGCAATGGAAGGATGGACAAGTGCATCATAGACCAAAGATGGATTTCACACAAAAAATGTTCCAAAACTCCATGAACATCCAAACATGCACAAATATCTGCAATGAAGAAAGGCAAGAAGAAAACAACAAAGAAATGAGCAAGGATGGACAAATTCATCACAAAACACATTTTTTTATTGCTCCAGAAGTTTACACAGAACATTATTTCATGGGTAAGAGGAAAAAATGCCATTACAGAGCAGGGGAGGAGGTTCAAACTCCATTTTCAACCCTCGATAAGAAAAGAAGGGTGAGGAAGAGAAGAAGGATGAATAAATCTTTTAAAAATGAGCCAAAACTAGCTTTTATCACTCGAACAGAATGAAGAAAATTGAAAAACATGGGAAAATTGATTTGCCATCTCCAACCACTAAAAAGATTCATTAAAACAGCAAGGTCACCCTCAAAAATCCATTTTTTGATGTCTTTGGCCATGCTGGAGAAGAAACAAGCGCCATACTTCATCAATTTTGGTGGTTGGGGGTCGGTTCTACATTTTTCCCATACTAGAGACATTTCTTTATTTTTATCCCACCAAAACCCACCAAAAATAAAAATTGAATAGTCCATAATGTGGAGAATTTCAACATCTTTTCAATGATACCAAAAATGCAAAAATTTGATCTCTAGTGCAAAAGATATGCCCTTCTGAAGATTTGAATGAAAATGGAAAAATTAGGGAAAAAATCGGGTTTGCGAGCCAAAATTTGAACTTTTTCCCTCTTTTTTGAAATTGGGAAAATTTCCCAAAAAATCTCCATGCCCCACTCCTCCGATGACACATGGTGCTTATTAATTAGTCTGCGGCCTTAAAAATAACATTTTGTCCCTTTGCGCAAAATTGGGAAATTTTCTCAAAATTCTCCGCAGCCCCGCCGCTCCGAGACACGTGGCACTACCTGATTAATTGAGGAGATGCAGCCCATTCTTCACTTTTACATTTTTCACCACTTTGGAAAAAATTCCAAAATCCTCCCACCACCCTGATTCCTACTGCTAACTAGACACGTGGCATCTTTTTCTTAGCTCGGCGGGGATGTGCTTCTATTTTTTCCTTTGACACATTTTGACCAAACACCAAAAAACTAGAAGGTCCTTCTGACCCCCCGACTCCCGCCACTGAATTGGACATGTGGCATCATTTCATTTCCTTACAAGCTTGCAGGAGCACAAATGACTTTTTTTCTTTTAGCCCAAAAAGTGCTAAGTCCTCAATTTCTTCCTCTACTCCGTCGGCCTGAGCCTCTTTGGCAAATTTTCCTCCTTACCTCTGCAGGCCCACCAAGGGAAAATTTCCCCTCTAAACTCTGCCGAGCCATAACTCAAAAACTACAAGGAGTTATTAGGACTTCCTTACCTTTCTAGAAAGGGGAAGAAATTATTTATCTAATGAACTAGTACCCAGAAAATTTTGAGTGCCTGAAATGTGTAAAAATTTGACTGAGGCACAAAAGGAAAGCTAGTTAACCTAAAATAAGAGGGAGCTTATTTTGGTTAACAATCACCAAACTATCCTTTATAGCCTCTTAACAACATGAAATCTTCTTCACTCTTGAATTCTCACTTCTAAAAATACCAAAAATATTATGAAATATTATTTAGTTCACTTTGGGACATCTTAAAATGATCCTAAAATATCAAAGGCTAACTCCTTACACAATTCCCTACACACCTCTTTTTGTATTTTGTTTCCTAGACCCTTACTAGGATTTTCCTCATACACTATTATACATATAATCACTTATAGTATTATCCATGTATAGGGTAGATGGTTCCAGGATATCATTATGTTCCTGAAAATTCCCTAAAAGTTTCAAGTTTGGATTCACAAGATAAGTGTAGTCTCCTTTTGTAAAATAGCTCACGAAATTAACTCTCAAAGACTGAGCACGGTGTCACAGTTGAAACAAGAAATATTACCCAATGAAATTTCAAATTTCCTATTGAATCACCTTGTGCACTTCCTCATTGTCATTACTACCAAGTTTCAGAGAAAAATGACTAGGTATGGTGCTTTAATCTTCATACCCTAGGGATAACTGTGTAAACCCTCCCTGTGAAACCCGAGAGAGGTTAATTGAGTAGAACTTTGCTAATATTTATATTAAACATCAAATATTTCATTTAAAGGACTATTTATACTTTATGCATGGGATTATCTTACCAATAAGGAGGAATATGTAATATAAATACATGTATCACCTAGTTTTTTGACTTTGTAAACATAAGACAGGATATGAATGAAACCCTTACTCAACCTTACAATGACAATAATGAATTCTAATAGAAAAAAAATCATTATCCCTCAAAATATAATTGTAATAGACTTGTAATAAACATATACATGCATTATTTGTATCTCTCATAGTGTCTAATCAATGCAAGAGTTACTAAAATGACAAAACACAGTCATAGTTTCTTGATGCTACAGGTATCATTAATTACATGCATTGGTAGACTCTTAAGTTATTTAACCTAAAAATTTTGGAAAGTGTGATCATTACCTTCTCCTCTGTGGACACAATCACAACCACATTTTTATCATAATCATGGTCTAAACATCATTCATTTGAACTTTTCACCACTATCATGCATAGTTTTACATTCTTGGAACTTAGCAATCATATACTTAAAGATTTTTACACTTGCCACTCTCAAGCATTACTAATATCATATCATATCAATAAAATTATTTTGGGCAGATATATAACAAGAAGAATTACTTCAAAACCATTTTAATACAATCATAAATCAAAGCACTCTATCACTTATTCTACCATATCAGGTTACTTACTTATTTCCAAAGATTACCTCAGCAATATTTTACTTCCATACACATATTTAACCACAAGAAATCATGAAATAACCTCTTTATTTAATTTATTTAATGGGAAGCTAGTTCCTCAAGACTTTTCCACACTTACACACAATGTACCATCAAGATACTATCCTCTTATCCTTACAAAATTCCAATCTTATTGAATTTCTCTTACTCCCTTCCTTGAGGGAATGTATATACAACTAACTTTTCCTCCTTTTATTTGAAATCTCTCTCTCTCCTTTGTAAATTATTCTTTCCTATAACTACCTTGATGACTCAACTATGACCTTTCTTATGCCCTTTCACACATTTTGGTTATTTAACATTATTTATCATTTCATGCATTTCAACTCTCTCTCCTAGGCCTAATCACCTTGAAGACCTCTTTAACCACCCAAAATACCCCTTACATCTTTTGAAGACATTATTTACAATTTGAAATTTTGAATTTTTCAAAAGGGCAGGAAAACACAATTGAGCCCTTAATTCAAATTTCTTAAACTCTAATTGCTTCAAAACCATTCCATTTGACCCTGTATACCTTCTTAACCATGCTCAAGATGTCATTCACTCAAAATTTGATGCATGCGCGTACTTCGGGGAGAAGGCTAAACTTCATGGTTAACAAAATCAAAATAAAATCAAGGGCAATATATCCTCAGATAATCCTTGTAAAAAGAAAAATTAATTTTCCTATAGTGAAAACCTCTTTAAGGAACTTGCGGAAAAACAAATGGAAACATCACTGGACATAAAAATTGACCACTCTAAGGATGAAAATATCATTGAGACTCCCTTAGATGAATATCTCAATCTCCCCCCAATCCTGCCCATATGGAGGAAGAATCCAAATTGATAGTGGAGGAGACTATAGATGTGAACATTGGAACAAAGGAGCAACCTAGAATGGTTAAGTTGGGAGATTCACTTTTATCATAAGAGTAGAAGACCTTTGTCATGCTTGTACACAAGTTTCAAACATATTTTATTGGTCCTATACGAACATGCCAAGGTTAGATCCCTCATTAGTAGTAACCTAGTTCTGCACAAAGAAGTAAATGCCATCAAGCAGAACCTTACAAAGATGCATCCTCATATCACCTTTTTAGTAAAAGAGGAACTGGAAAAACTATTAGCATTAGGCTTCATCATGCCTATTGATTATTTAGAATGGATTTCTAATATAGTCCATGTACAAAGGAAACCCATTGGTATCAGGATATGTACAAATTTCAGAGATATTAATAAAATGTATCCTAAGGATGATTTTCCTCTTCCTAACATCATCATGATTGTCGATTCAAATTTTGGTTATTTAATGTTATCCTTCATGGATGGTTTTTCAGGATATAATCATATTAAAATTCCAAAGGAAGACCAACACAAGAAATATTTTACTACCCCTTGGGGGACATTATTTTATCAAGTTGTGCCCTTTGGTCTCAATAATTCAAGTGCAACCTATCAAAGGGTTATGACTATCATCTTTCATGATATGATAAATGATATAATGGAAGATTATGTGGATGACATCTTGGGAAAATCTAGGACTAGAGAGGACCATCCGGTGATCTTGCAATGCATATTTTAGTGTCTTAGAGATTGTAAGGTTAGACTCAACCCAAAGAAATGTGTATTTAGGGTGCTATCATGAAAATTATTGGGTTTTATTGTTTCAGGGAGAGGAATTGAAGTAGATCCTGCAAAGGTTTCTTCCATAATAGAATTACCTCCTCCTAAGAGTATTAAATAATTTCACAGTTTATAGGGGAAGATCCAAGCTATCAGAATATTTATCTCCTAACTCGCAAAAAAGTATCATTCATTCACACATCCTCTTAAGAAAGATGACGCTTTTCATTGGGGTCCAAATAATAGCAAGCATTTACCTTACTCAAAGAATATCTGTCTAAACCCCCTATTCTAATGCCACCTATTACAGGTGAACCATTTTTTTTGTATATATTTTCCTCTCACTTTGTAATTGGCATGCTTTTGGCTTAGTATGGTATAAGTTAGAAAGAAGAATTTATCTATTACCTAATTTGCACATTGATCTCTTATGAGCTCAACTATCCATAGATTGAAAAGGCTTTCTTGGTTGTTGTTTTTTCTTTTCAAAAACTTCATCATTATTTGCTATATAATAAAACTAAGCTCATTTCAGAAATCGGCCCATTGAATTACTTATTATCTAAACTTGTACTTACATGAAGGATGGATAATTGGATCATCCTACTTAGTGAATTTTATATCAAGTATGTCAATCAAAATTCAATTAAAGGGCAGGTACTACCAGATCAACTAGTTGAGGCCCCTTTACTAGGAACTAAAACATTGAGTCTAGAACTTCAAGAAGCTTCCTTGATGTACTTTGAGGAGTCCATTACATGGCAGATGTATTTTTATGGGTCCTTTACTTTCCATGGTTTAGATTCAGAAGTTGTACTCATCACTCTCATAAGATATTTGATTCCACAAGCATTCAAGCTTGGTTTTCCATATACAAACAATATAGTAGAATATGAATCTCTCATTGTAGGGTTAAAAAATAGCTATATGCTAGGATATCAGGAAGATCAATGTAATTGGTGGTTCTATTTTAATCATCAAATAGGTAAATGATGAGTACAAAGTTTAGGATGAGAATCTCATTCCTTATAATAAAATGGTTGAAACTTTGAAGGAATTATTTATACAAATCACATTCTAGTAGAGACCTAGGGGAAATAATCGAGTAGTAGATGTTATGGCTACAGTTGGATATTTTCTTCGCATCCCACCTAGAAAAAATGACATGCCTTTCTTCGTGGATCATTTAATGACACCAGCATATAAAATTCTAGATTCTTGTTTGGTATGTGAAGTTTTTGGTCCCTTACCCCTTGGTATAATGACATTTATAGTTACCTTCATGATAGAACCTTCCATATTGACATTTCCTGATGTGAAAAACAAAACCTTATCCATAACATATCTCGTTACATCCTACTTAGGGGCACGCTCTATCATAGAGGCTATGATAGAAATCTTCTATGTTTCCTTAATTCAAATGAATCTACCTTATCAATCAATGAGGTGCATGAAGGAATCTATGGGGACCATACAAGTGGCATGGTTCTAGATAAAAACTTATTAAGAGTAGGTTATTATTGGTGTACCATGGAAGTTGACTGCTATCAGTATATTAAGAAATGTTTGTTGTGCCAAAAGTATGGAAATCTAATACATGCCCTAGAACATTATTTGTAACCAATCACAACTTCGTGGAATTTTTCAAAGTGGGGACTTGATATCATTGTAAATCTTACCCCTACTTCATCTTATGGCCACACGTTTATTATTACTGACACTGAGTACTTCATAAAATGGATAGAGGTTATTCCTCTTACATATGTCATTCATTCTTAGATTTTGAATTTCATCATGAACCGCCTCATTTTCCATTACGTCATTCCCTCTACCATTGTAGCTGAAAACGTAAATTATTTCAAGTATAATACCCCTACTATTTTGATAGTTGTACTTGGGCCCTGTGATATATTGACACACATTTGCATGATATTTTACTTTGCTTGATGTTCACTCCTTGACAATATATGCATGTTTTTAGAAATAACATCATTTACTTATTGATCTAGTAGACTTAAAATTCTTTATTGGTAGAATATGTACTTATGTTTGATAAAATTAATGATGTTCTTACCTTTCTGTTGCTAACGTGAACTAAGCTA
Organism: Taxus chinensis; assembly: GCA_019776745.2. NCBI lineage: Eukaryota > Viridiplantae > Streptophyta > Pinopsida > Cupressales > Taxaceae > Taxus > Taxus chinensis. The sequence continues at coordinate 287,842,086 of CM034150.1, forward strand.
CTTCAATTCTTGGGTAGTGTTATTCATGTTCTGGAGCAATGAAGTGAAAAGATAAAGGGGTAAGCTTTATAGTTATTTCTATTTGACTGCTTCTATTAACACTATGTTATCAATATGAAGATTCAGAATAACACCCTAGATCAATTTCAGTGATCTAGGGTATTATCCTAAATCAACATACTATTTTAACTGGATGTTGCAAGGTTTACCTGGATTCTTTATAAAATTTGAATTACTATTTTGTTTCAGACCGTATGGGATATATTCACTAATATTAGATCTATCCTAAACTAATCATATACTAAGTATTGATGTTTAAATACTAAGGGTTTAAGGATAAAGCTATGTTCTTTTGAATTAATAGAATACTTAACCTAAGTTGATGGTTAAAGTTGATTAATTAGATCCTAAACTATGTTACTAAAACCCTAGGACCTAACCTAGAAACTTATATCAGGGCTTGGAATAGATTATGTGCATGGCATGCTAAGTAAGAATTCCACCAACTTGTAGTTAGAGTTTTAATTTCCTATGCTATTAATGGAAACCACCATCAGTTAGCAAGGAACCAGTCAAAAATTAGTGAACTTAGCCAAGTCTTTGGATAAAGGGATAGCTAGATTTTTTGTTAACTATTATTGGTCTCTAAAATTAAAATGGTAACAAGTTTGGTTTTCAGGAATTAAGGAAAGAAATGATAGTCCTTTTTTAGCATTGAATGGCATTGAACAACTACAAACTGCATTGGATAAGGTGACGGTGGTTTGGAGGAAAACTAGAGAAGTTGGTTTCATTTTGATTGTTTTCCATCAAACTCTTGGAGCTCTACATGTTGATGGTGTATTTCGATTCTTGATCTATTTTTGAATATGCATTTAACCTTCAATTGCATGAAGGAGAAAATAGTGGAAATCTTAATGGCTTGGGCTATTAAAAGAAGAGAATGGAGAATGGAAGGGTTGGAATTTTTTGTGGAAATTTTTTTGGTCTTTCTATGGAATCAATTAGTGTTTGAGTTTGTAGACACAGAGCTTGGAGAAGGAAGAAGAAGGAGCTCTACCAGGTATGAAAGGCTCTAACTCTCTAGAATATTTCACTATAAATAATGTTTTCATGAAAATAACTCTTCTTTTAAATGGGAATCATTTTAAGGTTTTGGGGATCTTGTTTTTTATTTGAAACTGGACGATATTCTATATTTTCTTCATTTTTAAGATGTAGACTATATTGTATGATTGTTAACTGATGGCATAATAACATATGGATTTGTGTTATCTTTATTGATTAAATCCTTGGTACTATTTCATGTGCATGCCATTGAAAAACCTGTAATAGTTTGAGATGTTATGAAAGCATATTATTTATGTTTGGTTGGTTCTTACCCTTTCTTAAACATCAATAATTCTGGAAGCTTGTTTGATAAGTGATAATGGGTTTGGATTGTGGTTATCAGTTTCTACTCTTATGATCTTAAAAATCTATAAATATTATGGGTACATCTTGTTCATCTTTTGATGATCATGCCTGCCTTAAAATAAATATATATCAAGATGAATAAATTTATATTGACTGTATAATAATGTTGTTGTTGCATAGTATTATCAACTTTACCATATTGGATTGATACCCTTAAATTTTATTCAATTTATATGTCTTCAGGTACTTATACTTAGAATGTTGGTCTAGTTAGTTGTCTTGATTTGTATTACATTTCTCTATTGATTTTTTCATGAGAATGTTGACACATAGTGATAGCACTTTGTCTTACCTGATCTCTAACCTCTGCAACTTCTTAAGAAACCTTTGGTTAATGGTCTATGTTTACATTGGGTTATGTGGTTTGATAGACCTGGAGTATGGTTGTATTCAGGGATAGATAAGCATAAGGTTGTATTTTACAAATTTTGTAAACATGTGGTGATGGTTAAGTTTGACTTAGAGGCTCATATGGCCTATCTAAAATTATACCTTGTCTACCCTTGATTGTAACTCGATACAATGGTCCTTTGTGACCTCCTTGTTAAGTAGTGTAGAAATGCTTTGAGCATTAGAATCAAGTAGGTCATCAAGTATAACCATTATCAGCATTATATTTTATATTTTATAAAATTAAAACTCAATAACATTGAATCAACATGGTGTATTAGTGTTTGATCTTTTTATGGAAAGGAAGTTGGTCTAGAACTTATCTTCCTACATATGGAACTATATGTCAGTCCTTTGTTTGGTCATATAGACCCTATTGATGTGAATAAATAGGCTATAGAGATTATAACTTTTATTAAATATTGAATAAGTTATTTTATGTATCACTTATAATAAATGGTTAATAAGCCATTATTAAATAATTTTTCGTATGAAATGTACTTTACTATTTAATCATGTTATAGTTATATATTTTTACTTGACTGTGATATGATCCATTATGTGCAAGTCTAGGAAATGATGGTTTGATCAAGTTGATATTGATAAATTTTATATTCAATGTCTTATAAGTTAATGTATGTATGGATCCTTCTTGTATGAAGTACTTAGTGTACTATGTATTCATTTGTTGGTGTTTGTAATAATCATATGTCTATGCTAAATGTTCAAAAATGTTGAGTGTTCCTTTTTTAACCTTAAATTAATTTTCAGTTAAAAGCAGCATTCCTTTTATGAAATTATTAGATAGAGCATGTTATTCTAAAGATTTAGATCTTATCATGTCATTTTGTATGAACTGACAGATGCTAACAATCTTGCAGATGGACTTCGTGAAAGGTGAAAGAAGGATGAAGTTTAGAAGTTTACATTGTTCTAGTGAGTGAAGAAAGATGATTGGAATAGTTGATTGTATTATTCATTACTTGATGTACTGAGTTTAAAAAATAGGAAAGAATAATGGCCCATTTAATGTGTCTATTTTGAAAATAGAATTTGTTGATTCAAGTTGTGTTAAGAAATTTTTGATATTTAGTTTATGGAATTAAATAAAGAAAGATAATTGTTAGTAACATTTTCTTATGTACTGTTTGAAGAGAATGACTATGATGTTTTGAATTTAGTCATTAGATCATTAAAAATAAAAATACAATTATATTATTTCTGTAATTATAAGTGATGTAGATTTTGTTGCCCAATTTTTCATCCCTTGAAAAATTAGAGTAACTTGCACAAGTGTTAGACTTGGCAGATGTTTAGAGGTGAATTTGAAGAAATTACGGAGGCCTTGAGCATTCCATGGATGGAGGAACATTACCATGGAGGACCTAAGAATAACCATGGTAAGAACAAAGTTTTGCAGAATGAAGAAAATATTCTGCAGGTGGATATTTAAATCTGCATTACTATAAATAGTTTCGTGGGATAGGAAAGTAGTAACAAGTAAACCTTGGGTCATAAGGAATCAAGTCACAACATTGGGGCAAGTCGTATAAGGTTTTTAACAAATTTTCATAGACCTAGGGTACCACAATACAAAGGAATGATCTGCGAAAGTCAAATAGCCGCGCAAGACTGAGTGGAAAAATTATGTAAAGGTAAATGATGTTTCTTTGTGGGGGTTATAAATTAACTTGTCTTTGATTCATTCATCATATCTTTATAGATTTGATAATATTTTTTTGTTCTCTATGCGATCAAATATTATTTCATGAGTCAAATCGAGGTAAATGGGAAAGAGTCGAAGAAACTTCTCCAACATGTAAAAGGTGTAGTTCCAGGTGGTATAAAAACCAACATTAAATGTATTATGGGTGCTCAATTGAAGAAGGCATGTAACACTAGATAAAAAGATTAGAATCCTATTCCCTAAGAGACTTAATGAAGGTGTTCAGGGTTAGTTAAGGGATTCAAATTTCCCTTTTATTTCTCCGCTTTCTCCCTTCCACGATTTTCTATATATTTAAGAGTAATACTCTTTCTTATGTGTTGGACACTTTTAGAACTTGGGAATATTATAATATAAGATTTCTCTCTATGTTGCATATATGTCCCAAGGGTCACATGCCTTTGGATCTTGATTCATTGAGTGATCACATCTTCCTCTTGCAATTGTAACAATCGTTGCATAATTTCAGGCAATAAAACTTAATCGGCTCATTCGGCCCTTGTTCTTATTTTACTACATTCCTTGCCTTTCTTTCATTCACAGATGTGTTGTATGTTTCAGTTTTTGAATCTTTATCTACTTTGTATCATGAAAGTGGATTATGGAAGTGATCTTGACTTGTATCTCATATTTAGTCCTCTTTATTATCATTTCCTTCCCTTTCCCCTTGTCTAGACATATTCATCCCCTTATTTTATAGTGTTATCACCTCCATAGATTATGATTTCTCTTTTATGTATCTCTTTCTCACCTTGGTCCCTTATAAACTTAGTGTAGAGCTAGATAGATGAATTTCAATTCCTAGGAGTAGTTTAGCATTAGGGAGAAAGTAGAGGAAGTTGACCTTCTCTAGAGGTTTGTCTCAGTTTGAGCCCACAACTTGGAGATAGTCCCATGTTATATCAAACCCTATATTCTTTTTATCTAGGATGGGTGCACTTTTGAGCTCTAATAGTTTTGGCACACCCTATGGGACATTTGAAATCAATTTTTGGTGTGTATCTGGATGAAACTCTAGCCTTTAGAGGCTCTGCAATAACACATCTGGCGACTCCATTCACAATATAAACTAGTTTCATAAATACTGGTTATCCAAACATGTCCCTAATTCATGAGAAAGATCCAAACAAAGGTCTAGAATAAGAAAGAAGGCATATTTGAGTATGTACTATTATCTCCAGGGAGACGAGGAAGAGGAAAACAGATTCAAAGATCTCCATTTCCTCTAAATAGAACTCTTTCAACACCTCCACCTGGTAGACCCTTCTTGTAGTCCACTAGACTTCTCAAACCCATCAAAATGTCTCATCAATTATCGTCACCATCAGAATCCATTTGTAAACTTCACAGGAATTAGTCCAATTGCTTTGAATTCCCATAATCGTATTCTAGTAGCTACTTTGAAGAATATTCCATATTTTATTGGAGAAACCCACACTACTCCAGTTGACCTATTCAGGACACTGCAAATGTTTGTGTTATCCATGAAATTTCTAAAATGGATGTGGTAGTAAAACTTTTTGCTTCATCACTTAAAGGAAAAGCTCTGGAATGCTTTAAGAACTTGATTATGGGAATTAATTAGGAATTGGAATGAGTTGTGCACAGCCTTGTACAATCAATTTAGGAAAGAGATCATAACTTATCTCTTTTGGATAGATAACCACAATCAAAAGAGAACCTAATTGAACAAATGGTATATTTCAACTTCATATTCCTAGAGGACCTGGGACAGAATTCCAATTCTTTTCAGGCCCACAACTGAAGGTGCATTTCTTTAATTTTTGAAAGCTCTTAACTCTAATATATATGTTATGGTGTAATATATGGGAGGTGTAACCCTACAAGCAGCTTATGCATTGGCTATTAGGGCTGAGAATTTTTTAATTCAAGCTAGAAAATTAGCTCCTAGGCTACCTATGTCATTATCCCCTAAATTTCCACAAGTCGCGCAAACTTTGGTTGCTCCTATTCCTCAACCAGACCCATAGCCTACAGCTTCCACATCAAAAACCCCTTCACATAAAAAGGAAGATGAAGAAATAAAATCTCTAATTAGAAACTTGACAAAAAAATTATATTCCCTAGAAAAACATGAAGCCCAGTCATATAGAAATTATCAAAATCAAGGGAAATCTTCAAAATAGGGATAATAGCCTATGTGAAACCACCAAGTCTAATCAAATATATATATATATATATATATATATATATATATATATATATATATATATATATATATATATATATATACAGAAACTAGTAGAATAGTAGATGGAAAATTCAAAGTTCTCCACTTCCATTGAAAAAAAATCCCTCCTTCACAGGCACTTCCTACCCCTAGTTTCAATTCAAGCCATAGTTCTAGTACAAAACAATATGGCACAAGAAATAGAGTGGTTTTTCCATTTAATCTACCTCATAACCAAATTGGTTGTGAAAGGGAAATTCATCTCTAATCTTACATGATTCAAGGTGCTTTTAGTCAGCAAGAACCACTTATTAAAACCACCAAATCACGGTGTAGAAGAAGTCTAGCAAGCTACACCTAATGCTAGCCTCATGTTTTTCAGAGTTGAAGATTTATCTGCACTCAATAAAAATTTTGGCAGCTCCAGTAGACCTAAGATGAGTGTTTCTGAAAACACATGGAACAAGAAAATAATGTTGTAAGCTCAAGTTATAACTCCCGTGAATCACAACAATGTCATGGGGAAAGGAAAAGACATTAGAGGGAAAAAGGAAAATCTACAGACTGAAGAAAAAACAAGAAAGAGTGAGAAACTGTGGAATGAAGTAGAAAAAATTTCAAAGCAATCCATGGTGCTTGATAAGCTTGTCATGGAAAAGGAGGTTATTGTTTCAAAAAATCCACATGATCAAACAATGCCACAACCAAGAAAAGAAGATGTCATGCCACAGATGCATAGGTTGATGGCTCTTCCATTCAATATTTTGAAACAAATGAAGAGGACTAATTTTAATGTTTCTATATGGGATGTTTTGGCTTTTCCATTACAGCGTGATATCTTATGTAAATCCCTCAAGAAACTACCTCTGGTGGATCTAGTAATGCAAAATACTTATGTTGTGGTCCATGTCTGTCAAGAAAAGGGTCATCAAGTAAGTAAAAATGTCAAGACCACCCCCCAATTTTACATGTCTAGAATTGTGGGTAAACACTTGGTTCATAATTGCATGATTGATTTAGGGGCTAGTACTCCTATAATGCCTAAGAAAATTGTTAATATCCTAGGTCTCAAGTATAGTCCTGTGACTAGGGGAGTTTTACAACTAGATGGGTCAATTGTGAATGTCCTAGGGGTAGTTAAAGACCTTGAGTTGACACTTCATGCTTTCCCAAGTACCACAATAACCCATGATATATCAGTCATAGACTTGCCGCCCATGTTTGATATTTTCCTATCTAGATATTTCAATAGTAAGCTAGGTGGATATTTGTCTTCAAATTGGACTCAGATGCTTTTAAGCACCAGATATAGCACAAGATTCACAATCCAAGCTAAGCCTATATTTTCCTATCACATAGATTCGTGTGAACCTTCCCCTATCCAATCAAACTATTTAATTCAAGAAAAATAGGATCGTGTCTCAAGCCTAAAAGAATAGCTTGCTCCTCCTCTTATTCATGATTTTTTGTTTGATGAATGGACTGAGAGAGATCACAAATTTGATCCATATTTTGAAGAGCTTAAAGCTTATGAGATTGGTCTTTACACCTATTGTGTCCTGCAATAGGAATTTGTTATGCCTGCGGCATTCAAAGAAGACAAGGATCTAGTCTCTAGTTTATGGCGGATGTATTTATGACAATTCTAAAAATAGAAATGGAGTTGGGGCAGGTGTTATTCTTACTTCTCCAAAGGAAGAAAATTTCTTCTTTGCTCACAGATTACAATTTTCCTGTTCTAATAATGTGGCGGAATATGAAGCATTAGTGCATGGTTTGCTGACAGCAAAAAAAAAAAAGATCAAGAAGTTACAAATCTTTGGAGACACTGATATAATCATTAACCAAGTCCATAGAAGATGTGCTATAAAGAACTAGCTATTGAAAGTATACATACATAGATTTTGGGACTTACTGAAGATTTTTTATGCTTTCAACTTACAGGTTTTACTGTGGAAAGTTGAATAAGGAAGTAGATCAAATGGTGGCTTTCAATTCTCAATTTTCACCTGTAAAATACTTAGTTAAAAATATGGTTGTCAAGACATCCATGCCTAATAATGTGACCAGCTGGAAAGTATTTGATAGTGACGAACAAATTGTCCAATTCATACACAATGAAGCTGAAGTTTCTTCAAAAATGTAGTCTAATTTGTAAAACATCTATTGTAATTAGATTATTCAGCTCAAAATAAATAAATTTTCAAAAGGATTGGTCACTCTAGAACAAATTTTTAGTCCATATGATGAGTTCAGAGGTACAAAAAAGATCATGGTGGAAAAACACAAAGATTTTCAACCTCTTGCGATTGCCCCAGAAAAATATTTTTTGCTTAGAAAGGTATGTGATGAACATGAGAAGCCAAATTTTGTTTCCTTATGTAAAAATTTCAGTGATTTTTTCTAATAGGTGTATGAAGATTTAAAAGAGTTCAATCCAATTATAGCCCAAAATTCTATCAATCTTGATCCCGATATCAAACCAATTAGGTAAAAATAAAGATCGGTAAACCCCAAGATAGAGCCCCTCATGAGAAAAGAATTGTCTAAACTCATCAAGGCTAAGATTATTTTTCCAATTAAGTACTCCACTTGGGGGGAAAACTTGGTTCCAATCAAAAATAATTATGGTGAAATCAAGCTCTGCATAGACTTCAGGGATCTAAACAAGTCATCTCTTAAGGATCACTATCATTTTCCTTCAATAAAGTAGATTCTGTAAATAGTGGTTGGATCTAAGAGATTTTTAATGCTTGATGGATATTCAAGCTTCAATTAAATAAAATTGGAGCAAGATCAACACAAGATGGAATTCACAACCAAATGGGGAATGTATGCATATCAAAAAATGCCTTTTGGTTTATCAAATGTAGGTGTCACCTTCCAAAGAGAAATGGATATTTCTTGTAAAGGATATATCAATCAATTCATCTTAGTTCACCTTGATGATATCAATGTTTTATCCAAGAAGAGTGTGGACCACATGAAGGACCTCAAGAAAGTACTTGAAAGATGTAAGGAGTTTGGGGTATCTCTTAACCTCAAGAAATGTAATTTTTCAGTCCTTAGAGGTAACCTTTTGGGTGACATTGTTTCTTAAGAAGGCATTGCCATTTATCCAGAAAGAGTTTCTTTCATCCTTGCTCTTTCCTTGCCAGCTCACAAGAAATCTTTGCACTCATTCCTTGGCAAGAACAACTTTTTTAGGTGCTTTATTCTCATCTTCGCAAGTCTAGTAAAGCCACTCACACTTATGCTCAAAAAATATTTAGCTTTCAGATGGACCACGAAGGGGAAGGAAAACTTTAAAAAGATCAAACAAGAAATATCCCAGGCCCCTACATTGATTAATCCAAATTACTCCAAATATTTTATCTTATATGAGTATGGAGTTGATTCTTGCAATGCCACAATTTTAACCCAACCAAATGATCAAAACTTAGAGCAACCAATAGCCTTCTTCAGCCAAACCTGGAAGTATTATGAGCTTAAGTACAACCATATTGAGAAGAAATTATTTGCCATCATGTTCACCTTGAAGAAATTTCAAATCATGATTATAGCTAGTTGCGTAAAGGTTTCAGTATCACATCCCAATGTCAAAGATTTCACTATGGGAATAGAGATCAGTGAGAAGCGAGCTAGATGGGTAGCTAAAATCATGGAATATGATTTGACCATTAAGGCCACAAAATTTGTAAGAGGATATAATCTATGTAGATTGTTGGTTAAAGATGCATGGAATGACCCATAGAAAATTTTTTTCCTATAAGAGGAGAGTCGTGTGGAACCCGAGAAGAATGGATACATAACCATGGATAGTTAGATGAAGATAATTATAATATTCCTCTCCTTTGGTATATATCCTCCTGGTATCAGCAAAGCAAAAAGGTGGAATTTGAGGTTGCAGTCTTTACCATGTGTTGGTTGATGGTGTACTATTTAAAAGGAATATTGATGGCATGTTGCTCAAATGTATCGAAGCATAATAATGTAATAGGATCCTTATTGAGTTTCGTGATGGTTTCTTGGGAAGACATTTTTCTGCTATGGGTACAGCTATGAAGATCATAAAAGCATGATATTTTTGGCCTATGTTATTCGTGGATGCTCACAAGTGAGTAAGGAAATGCAAAGAATGTGCACTCTTCACTGGAAATAAAATATTGGAATCCTTGCCACTTCATCCAATTTAGGTGGATCAGTCATTCACACAATAGGGTGTTGACTTCATTAGGATGATTAATCATCCATCTGGTGCATGTCATAAATGGGTTCTCACAGTAACAGATTACTTCACCAGGTGGACTAAAGTCACACCATTGAAGGAAGCTACTGAATCATCCATCTTGGAATTTCTTGAAGAAATTTTCACAAGGTTTGGCATACCCCAAACCATTATTTCTGATAATGATAAAGCTTTCTTAGGATCAAAAATCTCTAATTAGGATCTTCAATTTAGAATTTATCTCAAGACGTCCTCCAATTATTACCCCCAACATAAAGGATTGGAAAAATCTACTAAAAAAATATTGATCAGAATCATGAAGAGAATCATGGATGTGAATCAAAGGTAATGGCATAAAAAAGTGAAAAATGCTCTTTGGGTGGACAAGATAACAACGAAGAAGGAAATTGGAACTTCTCCCTATAAACTAGTATATGGAAAAGAAGCTAGACTTCCTTTTTCACTTGAATTTCCTTCACTTGAGTCAGCACAATAATTAGGATTTGAAGGCACAGATAAAAGAGAAATTAGAATGGTAGAACTTGTGGAACTTGAAAAAAAAATGCCACTATGGTCAGGATGGAACAACATCAAAATTCAACAAAGCATTGTTTTAATAGAAGAGATAGGCCTCAGACATTTAGGGTCAAAGATATAGTATTGAAATGGGACGTGAATCGACCTATATCAGGAAGGCATTCCAAATTTGATGTTATATAGAGAGAACCATACATTATTATTGCTTACAAGGTGACTAATTCTTTTTAGTTTTCTGATATTGATGGGAATGCATTTCAAATCCTAGTAAATGATATTTATCTCAAACCCTCCCATTAAGATTTTCATGCATCTTGTACATAGTAGATTAGATTTCCAATTCTTTCAAGTGCTTTCAACACATTTTCCTTTTTATAATTTAGGTTTCTTTTCCCTAATTTCTTTGCACATGTTTTATTGTTTAGGGATCATATTGCATAGGTTCCATGTTTTCAAAGGATGTTGTTGTAAATGAAGACCACTAACGATCAGTTTTCGTGAAGTGAAGGAGTCAAATTTAGAGAAACTAAATCAATCAACTAACTCCATGCCCAATGGATGCCTAAGGCTACTGATCATCCATTTAGCAAGTAGATTACCTCTGTGAGTCACCAAAAATGCAAGCCAATTTTACATCCCTTGAATAATTTGAGCAATTTACACAATTATTAGACTTGACAGATATTCAGAGGTGAATTTGAAGAAACCACAAAGGCCTTCAGCATGTTACAGATGGAGGACCATTACCAGGAAGGACCTCAGTAGAACCATAGCAAGAAGAAATTTATGTGGAATGAAGAATAGAATATGCGGGTGGATATTCAAAGACACACTACTATAAATAGTGTTGCATGTTAGGATAGCAGTAACAGGTAGACCGTGGGTCACAAGGAAACAAGTCACAACATTGGGGCAAGCTACCAAATTTTTTCAACAAATACACATAGACCTAGGGTACCACAATACAAAGGAATGATCCACGGATGCCAAATATCCACACAAGACCGTGTGAAAAATCCACGTAAAAGGTAAATGATGTTTCTTCATGGAGGTTAGAAATTAATTGGTATTTGATTCAGACATCAGATATTTGCATATTCAATAAGATTTTATTGTTCTCTATATAATCAAATCTAATTTCATGAGTCAAATTGAGGCAAATGGGCAAGAGTCAAAGAAAATTCTCTAGCACGCAAAAGGTGCAGTTCCAGGTGGCACAACCACCAGCATTAAATGCAATATGGGTGCTCATTTGAAGAAGGTGTGTAATAGTGGATAAATAGAGTGACACCCTATTCCCTAATAGAATTAATGAAGGTGGTCGAGGTTGGTTAAGGGATTTGAATTTCCCTCTAATTTCTCCTATTTCTCCCACCCACAATTTTCTATATATTAAAGAGTAATACTCTTTCTTACAGATTGGATACTTTTAGAACTTGGGCATCTTGTAAAATAAGATTTCTCTTTGTGCTACATGTATGTCCCAAGGGTTGCATGCCTTTGGATATTTATTTAGTGAATGCTCACATATTCCTCTTTGATTGTAACAGCCAGTGCATAATTTTAGGCAATAAAACTTAATCTTGTGGCTCGTTTGGCAATTATTGTTATTTTATTAGATTCCTTGCCTTTCTTGAATTCACAGATGTGTTGTATGTTTCATTTTATGAATATTTTTCAACTGTGTATCATGAAAGTGGATTTTGGGAGTGATCTTGACCTATGTCTCATATCCAGTCCTCTTCATTATCATTTCCTTCCCTATTCATCCCCTTGTTTTTTGGTGTTGTTTCCTTTGTAGATTAGGATTTCTATTTTATGCATCTCCTTCTCACCCTGGTCCCTTGGAAAGTTAGAGTAGAGCTAGATAGTTGTATTTCAATTCCTAGGAGTAGTTTATCATTAGGAGTAAGTAGAGGAAGTCGTCCTTCTTCAAAGGTATGTCTCAGTTTGATCCCCACAACTTGGAGATGGTCCCATGTTGTCTCAAACCCTAGATTCTTCTGATCTTGGGAGGGTGCACTTTTTAGCTCCAACAAAGTCTAAATAATGAAGGAAAAATATGTCTCTACATGATTGAATATCACTTATAAACTAAATGAAGTATGGATTATTATCTAAGTACATTGTGACTGAAATGAGTTATACATATTATGTTATAAATATCTTAAGGGAATGTAAGTTATACTTAGCATTTATAAAGATGACATAATGAGGTTGAATTTATTATATAAGACAATCTTATTAATAAAACAACAACTAATAAACTTAAGGAACGTTATATAGTTATATGAAAGGTGATGTTTAAATTGAGATATAACTACATTATTTATTTTAATACAATTTATGGATGTTTAAAAATACATTAACATCATTTAGCTATATGCAGAATGCTTAAGGTTAATATGTTTACTTCCAAAGTACAAAAACATAAATAAGCATGGTATTTATGTATAACCACAACTGTTATTAATAGCACATGCATGTCTAAATAATAATGTATGAATGTTTTCCTACATTCATGGAACTAGAGAGAAGAACACTGCAACTACACAGTTATACCTAAATAAGTATTAAAGTATGTTTCCATGATAAGGCATTAATGTAGATTTAAAATTACAACATGCACTTAATCAAGTAATGTTTTTCTATCCTTACTCAAAGGAAATTAATTTCGAACCATCATATATCTTTAGGTATGGCACCTATCGACGAGAGTAACTAGGGTGAGATTAACTAGCCACAATTAGTGAAACTAATGAATTTGTTAAGATAAGAAGTTTCGTATAGTGGAACTCAACGGACTGTTTCAGCATAGTCACTACTGCATAGTACCCAACTAATGACGTGAGTCATTTTTTGGCTACTACAGAGCAGCTACTATGGCTTGATAACCCTTCAAACCCCCCTAAATGTAACTATCATAAAATATTACACTCAAGTAAGTGAAAGATACCAATTCGAAGTAGTAGCATTGCTAAGTATCGATGTCATCTTATGATGACTATGGGAAAGGACGTGGACCCAAAGTGATGAAATTCAATTTGGATACACTTACTTCCCCTTATTCATCCTAATTTGGCTTATTGGCACTTGTCCATGCATGTGATTTTGAATCAGTACCTTACACGGACCTTGGATGTGATTGATGTACAATCAAATTAGTCCTAATCTAGACAATATTTTTCGAGTGTATGGTGAAATACATATTCCATATGAAGATTATGTCATCATGGAATTGGGCATGGCATACATGACCCAAAACTCTTTCCAAAGTAACACAAGATGCTGATTGTGTTATCTTGATTTCACCTAGACTAAAGATGTAATATATATGATGGGTCATCCATAATAGATACCTAGATATGAACTTTGGATATTAACAGTTGAATGACCTTGATTAATCAAGGGAACCACACATATACTTAGTGTACACATTTGAATAAATAAGATAAGATGGATCATTTTTAATCTGACTCATAACATCTACATTTGATTTACTATTGGAGGATGGATAAAAAAATTCCCTTGTATTGAAGTATTAAAATGAGGATGTTACATTTTGGCATCAAAGTTGAAGGTTCCATCTCTTAGACCTATTTGAGTCCTTCACTGACAAAAACTTAATTTTTGATTAACAGAAAATGGTTAGAACAAGGGGACATGCTGTGAATAACTAGCCTCCAATTGGTGAAGCAACTACATCACAAAAGTTGGATGAGATATTTTTTTTCCTCCACAACACAAGGAATTGGATTGTTGTATTTAAATAAGTAATGGAAAATGAAGAGGATAATTTTGTTAATGGAAATGAGCCACCTCTATAAAATAATTTTAGTGCTGAAAATCCTGGTGGTGAAAATAACAATAACGCAGAAAATAAAAATGCTACAAATACCAACATAAATGTTGCAGATACAAACACTGCAAATGTAAACGCATTGAATCATCCTAAAAACAAGAAGGAAAGGATGACAGGTGAACTCACTAATGATATAAAAAGGATAATTCCACCAAAATTTGACGGTACCACTCTGGGGGATGGGGATGAGAATTGACTTAGTGAAATGGAGAAGTAATTTTCAATTAGGAACTTCTCTAAGGAAACAAAAGTAGTATGGGGAGCTTGTCAGTTTTCCCACAAAGCATCTTCCTGGTGGGACATATGAAAGGTTGAGCTCAATTTTAAGGAAGCAAGCATCACTTGGGATCAATTTAATGGATACATTAGGCAACGTTGGTTACCACATCTTTACTACAATTAGAAAATGTCTGAATATCAGACATTAGCACAAGGAAAATTGACTATAACTGGGTATAAGGAGAAGTTTACAAAACTTCTCAAGTATGTACCATAGTACCAAAAAGATGAAAAAATTAGTATATGTAAATTTATAATGGGACATAATTTGGTTATAGGTGGAGAGTTGCATGTACATGGTCCATCAACTATGGAAGGAGTTGTTGAAAAGGCCATAAGGCAAGAGAAGAAGTTGAAAGTAATTTCATCTCACAAAGAGGAAAAACATAAGAAATCTTCTAGTTCTCCTTCACCCCTTACACCTAAAATGGTGGCATCATAATAGGTGTAAATTGGCTAGCTAAACATAAGGAAAATGTAGACTATTTTGGAAATCATATCAAATGTTTAGATGATCTACAAAAACTAGCATACATATAAGGTGTACAAAAATACATTACATTTAGAAAAATATCAATCATGCAGCTCAAAAAGGCCAAAAACAAAGGCTACATGCTCTTTGCTATAAAAATTTATGAATCTGTAGAAGAAGGTATTGATTTTATGGAAAAAAATTTATTTTTATGAGAATACAATGATGTGTTTCAAGAAGAACTACCCAGTCTTTCGCCAAAATGAGAATTTGACTTCACTATTTATATTAAGCCTAGAACATAACCCATCTCTAAAGCATCGTATCACATGACTATAATAGAATTAGTTGAACTAAAGGTACAGTTGCATTAACTCTTGTCTAAGGGATTAATAAGACCGAGTGTCTCACCTTGGGGAGCAATAGTTATATTTTTCAAAAAGAAAGATGGAACACTTAGATTGTGTATTGACTACAGAATGTTGAATAAAGCAACAATTAAGAATAGGTATCCTCTTCCCATAATTGACAATCTGTTTGATTAGATGCGTGGTGCATCATTTTATTTCAATATTTATTTGTGATCTAGGTACCATCAGTTGATAATAAAATAAGAATACATACATTAAACAACCTTTAGGATGAGATATGGGCACTATGAATTCATTGTTTTACCTTTTGGTTTAACGAATGCACCTGTCACTTTTATGAATTTAATGAACAATATATTTCAAGAATACTTTGACAAATTTTTGTTTTTATTCTTGTATGACATTCTTGTCTATTCAAAAATTATATAGGAACATAATGAACATTTAAGAATTGTACTAGAGATCTTAAAGAAAAGAAAACTGTTTAGAAATTTTTCGAAATGTTCATTTTATGAGGCTGAAGTATAATACTTAGGCCATGTGATAAACAAATATGAAATATCAGTTAATTCATTAAACATTGCAGTTATAATTAATTGGCCAACACAAAAAAACATGCATGAAGTTAGAAGTTTCATGGAGCTGACAGGATACTATAGAAATTTTGTGAAAGATTTTTCTAAGATTTTTGTTCCAATTAATTTGCTGCAAAAGAAAGATTAAAAAAAAATTGAATGATAAATGTGAGGTTGCATTTAAAACATTAAAGGATATGCTAACATCACCTATATTGACTATCCCAAATCCAAAGAAGATTCACAGTTGTAACAACAACTTCTAGAGATGGATTAGGGGAAATATTACTACAAAATGATCATGTGATAGCATATGAAAGTAGAAATATCAAGTTACATGAGCTGAACTATACTTCCCATAATCTAGAGCTTGTTTCCATTATACATGCACTGTAATTTTGGAGACATTATCTTTTAGGGAATCCCTCTGAGTTAAAGATGGACCACCTAGGGCTGAAATACATCTTCACATAGCCTAATCTGAATGCAAGACAATGAATATGGTTAGAATTTTTGTCTCAGTATGATTTTGAAATTAGTTATATTAAAGGAAAAAAATAAAGTGGTAGATGAGCTAAGTCGTAGGAAGCACATTTCCACACTTGTAACCTTGAGAACTCAATTCAAAGATGAGGTAAAGAAAGAAATGAAAATAGATCCATACTATCGACAAGTAAAAATAGCACTTGTTTCATATTTCAATTATAAGAGATACAAAAGGATTCAGGTTCGATAATGAAGGAATCCTAAGGTATGAGAATCAAGTATTATGTACCCTTGAAAAATGAGTCAAGGAAGAAAGTGATGAATGAATTTCACAATGCACCTTACTCTAGACATCCCGGAGTGACAAAAATGTTTGCTTATGTAAAACAACAATATTTATGGAAAGGGATGAAAAATGATATACTTGACTATGTGTCACATTTCTTAGAATGTCAGCATGTTAAGGATGATCATATACACCTAGCTAGATTATTGTACCCTCATAGAATTCCACGGTATAATTGGAAAGTGATAAGCATGGATTTTTTTCAAGGGTTTCCTATGTCTAAAAAATAAACATGATGTTATTTTGGTTGCAGTATAAAATTTAACAAAAGTAGCTCATTTTATCCCAAGGAATCTGAAATACGATTCACTTGTTCTCACAAAGAGATTTGTGCATGAAATTTTCATACTACACGATGTACATGAGCTAATTATTTTTGATAGAGACCCCATAGTGACCTCACTATTTTAGAAAACTCTAAATGTAGCCTTAGGAACAAAACTGAAATTTAACTCTGCATACCATATAGAAAGAGTAAATCAAATAATGGAAGACATGAGTAGAATGTACTATATGGACCAGAAGTACAAATGGGAAGAGTACCTTCCTTTGGAAGAATCTACATACAATAATGTGTGTCATTCCTCTCTAAAAATGGCACCTTTCAAAGCTTTATACAGATGAAAGTATAGAACACCGGTTAGTTGGGATGACATAGAAGATAGAGAGGTAATAGGACCTGAAATGCTTACTGAAATGAAACAGCAAGTAAAATTAATCTATGAACAATTAAAGGAATTTTTTGATAGGTAGAAAAGTTATTCAAACTTGAAAAGAGTTGATAGGAAATTTGAACTTGCTGAAAATTTATTTTTAAGGGTCAATCCTAAAAAGAGTTCTATCTCCTTTGGAAAATCAGACAAGTTGTCACCTCGATATGTAGGACCTTTTTAAATTGTCGAAGTGATCAATCCTATGGCCTATCGTTTAGCATTTCCTCACGCATTGACACGAATGCATTATGTTTTTCATATTTCCTTGCTTAAGAAGTATGTTTCATATTTATGGCATGTGTTAAACTGGAATTCTTTACAGGTCTAAGACCCAGGAATAATTGTGGTTGAACCCATAAGGGTACTGGAAACTCACAAGTTATACTTGTGTAACCAAGAAATAAGTCAATGTGAGGTCTAGTGGGACCAGTTTAATGAAGAAAGTGCAACTTGGGAGAATATGGAAGACATGAAAATTGTTTTTCCACATTTGTTTTAGTGGAAAAATTGTGTTTTCTATGACACTTGAGATATATAATTTGAAAACTATCTTTAAATTTTGTTGTTTTCAAGAAAAACACTAAAGTGTTGTTACAGCCATTATGATGTTGTTATAAACTTCTAGAAACTTGAATTTTTGCAAGTTAGACTTACTGTTTGAGAAATTGGTGGTTGAATAAGATATATATCACTTATTTTCTAAAATTTGTTTTATTAAAGCTAATCATTGGCCTGATAAATATTTTAAGAGGGGAGGGATGTAATATCATTACTATTTTGATAGTTGTACTTGGGACCTTTGATTGATTGACACACATTTACATAAGATCGTGTTATGCTTGATGTTCACTATTTGATTATATATGTATGTTTGTATAAATAACATCATTTACTTATTGATCTAGAAAACTTAAAATTAGTTATTAGCAAAATCTGTACTTATGTTTGACAGAATTAATTATGTATTTACCTTTTTACTGTTGACGTGAACTTAGTGACTTCAATTCTTGGATAGCGTTATCTGGGTGCTTGAGAAATGAAGTGAAAAGATAAATGGCTAAGCTTTACAATTATTTCTATTTGACTGCTTCTATTAACACTATGTTATTGATATGAAGATTCAGAATAACACCCTAGATCAATTTCAGAGATCCAAGATATTATCCTAAATTGACATACTATTTTGGATGGATGTTGGAAGGTTTATTTGGCTTCTTTATAAACTCTATTTTGTTTCAGACCATATGGACTATATTCATTAAGATTGGATCTATCCTAAACTAATCATATGCTAAGTATTAATGTTTAAATACTAAGGGTTTAAGGATAAATCTATGTGATTTTGAATTAATTGAAAACTAAACCTAAGTTGATGGTTGAAGGTGATTAATTAGATCCTAAACTATGTTTTCAACACCATATGATGTAACCTAGACACTTTTATGGTTAGCTTGGAATAGGGTATGTGCATAGCTATTGAGTTGCAATTCCACCAACTTGTACTTGTTTTTTTAATTTCCTATGTTATAAATGGCAACTGCTATTAGTTAGCAAGAAACTAATCAAAAATTGGCAAATGTAGCCAAGTATTCGGATAAAGGGATATTTAGAGTTTTTGTTAACTATTGTTGGTCTCTAAAACTAAAATGGCAACAAGGTTGGTTGGCATGATTTAAGGAAGGAACTAAAATCCCTTTTTCACCATTAAATGGCATCGAAAGACTCCCAACTACCTTAGAGAAGGAGCCGATGGTTTGGAGGGAAAATAGAGAAGTTGGTTTCATTTTGATTGTTTTCCATCAATCTCTTAAATCTCTACATGTTGATGGTCTATTTTTATTCTTGATCTATTTTTGAATCTACATTTAACCTTCAGTTTAATGAAGGAGAAAATAGTGAAACTCTTAATGGCTTGGGCTATTAAAAGAAGAGAATGGAGAATGGAAGGGTTGGAAGTTTTTTTGGAAACTATTTTTCTTTGATGCAGCCTAGAATTTACTAGTAAAATCCCAAGAGAACTAACACATCACCCAACAGCCTAGACTTAGTGCTCACCCAAAGTGCACAAAGGTATCAAGACCCTCTTTAGGGTCGCTATTGTAGGATGTTAGCATGTTGAAGACTTAATGCATTCAGATCCATAATTAATATATCATTCTACAATGCATGTTCATATCTATATCTAAAGAATAACAAACTTAAATGATAACCATGATGAAATCAAAACATTCAAGAACCAATTATACTTAGTATTAATACTTTGATTCATCCAATATACTCCATTACATTAAACATGATAAATACAGAAGCTCATTACAATAGATAATACCATATTTTATGTGTGCATCATATTTGGAAGTAGAGCCTCACAATAATTTAGTTCTCACACCACTACTATACTACGCAGATCATTACATATTTATAAGGTTGGGCACTTTCCCTTCACTACTTACATACTTCCAAAAATAGGTCACATGCTGAAAATAGCCATGTTCCTTTACAATCACAACCACACATGCAAGTGTGCTAATAATAGACCTCTACTAATTAACTCTCAGTAGTGATTCTATCTTTAGCCCACATCCATGCAAAGCGCTACATATCCATTCTTCCAAAAATATACGATGTGTTTCATGCAAGTCTTTTCCTAGTTCATGTGCTCTACACGTTATCTTTGAAAATAGCTCGACCATGTGAAAATGGCTAAGTCCCAAATATGCCCTTATATTCCATGTGTGTGTTCTCCCCTATCCTTTTTTTCCTTTGAATACACCTTGTTCTCTCTTGCGAACCTCTTGTGTGACTTCTGCTAAGTATTCCACTTTTTCTACTCAACATTACCCCACACTAAACTGCATTTATACCCAGGAAATGGCTACTCCTTGAACAATAAAGAATAAAGTAATGGAAAAAATGTGAAATAATTTCTATACAAATAATAGTTATTTACTCTACATCACCCTCTACTTCAACCGAAAGAATAAATTCTGGATATTCTTCCTTTATCTCTACCTCTAATGTATGTCACTCATTTTGCGCGCCCTCTTCTTTTTTTGGAATATCTATTACAATAGACTCCAGCTCATCTTGGGAAACTTATCCCTTTTCATTATGTAAAACTAGAATAATGTTGGACATTGTATAAATTCTTCCTTCTAGAAAATCCATCTTCTACGTTATAATCTTCCCCAGCTCATCTAACCTTTCCTTATGGGGTTCATGTGTTGTTGCAAGGGCCTCATGCTTTTATTTTACCAATGTAAACCTCTCTGCGTGACCCATTGTCTCATCCTTCATCACCTTTAATATGTCATTATCCTCTACCATGGTCCTTATCCTAATGACCACCTCTGGAGTTGTGCAAATATTCAATGTATGATCTACTTTCCTCAGCTCCTCCTGCAAGGTTTGGATAAATGCCTCATAAGATGCAATCTTCCTCATCACTGAAGCCTTTGCTCACTCTTCTTCCTACTTAGGATCTTTTGGTGTTGGCATGCACATAGGTCCATCATCAAGCACCAAATCCACCATGGTATGTACATAATGCATTACAGAAGGAAAATTTTCAGGTACCTTGGACTCCAAATGTGGTCTTGCTTTCAAGAAAAGGTCTCCAATTTCCTCTGTCATGTTAATGAAAACATTCTTCTTCTTCTTCTCTAATTCCTTATCTTGTTGTAGGCACTCTATCTCTACATCTTTGGCCTTGATATCTTCTTTCAATGCCCTAATAGTTATAGCTTTATCCACATTCCTCCTTGCCACCTCTATAGATACCTTCACCAAGGCATTACTTACTTCTTCATCCAACATAATAGTAGGCTAAACTGTTATGTGTCTAGCATGAGGTTTCTTCTTTAATCTTCTTGATACATAGTACTCTTCACATAGTTGAATTCTGGTTCATCCATATGTGTCTACATTGACCAAGACAGTTGTTTCCTTATGCACATGGTGACCATGTCCTCATGCATCAACTCCCATCCATACAATTTCTTAAGGCCCGTCGTGCTTTGGAAATGAGCACAAACAATTTTACCTATGTCCTCAGCATAGCACATGACCGGTGTAGTATACTCCCCACTTTTCCTTTTCGATCTTGGCCCCTTAGGAACTTAAGCACCAAGATTTGGAGCTTGTTCTGTTATGCCCTAAGCAGTCTCTTATTCTATACCATCTACCTCCTTTACTCTTTATTCTCTATCCTTCATTTCTTCATCTTTTGGCTCTTCCACATCCTCTGGTGGTGTAGGATATTTGGGTGTGCTCTCCTTAGAATCTTCCGCCTCCTCGTCCAGCTTCAACTTTCTCCTTCTTTTCTTCATTGTCTCCTTCTATGGGGAGATTTGTGGTGATCTCTCTACCGATTGTGGAGTATCACCTTGGGTTCTTGTTCTCCTAAATGCCCTTTTGAAGTGACACTCTCCTTAGACTGTATCCAAGTCCCCATCACCTCCTTTCACTTGAGGTGGTGTAGTCACATGCTTAGTTCCTACCTTGTTTGTAGGTTACCTTCATCCTCTATGCTCCAGGCCACCACTATCTTCTTGTTCATCCTCCTCTTCATCCACCACTATAGTCTCTACAGGCTATGGAGTTGGCACATTCTCTATTGTATGCTTACCTATAGGTAGCCTTAGAAGCGCAAACTCATTTTCCACATATTTTTTTCTTCAGCTTTGGCTCTATTTGAAGATACACAAGCACAAATCCAACGTATTTAACTACCAAGCTTCCCGGCTTTACGTTTATTACATCTGAGATAAGCCTCTCAATGTAGGTAGTTTTTCTTGGATATATATATGTTTTTCTTAAAGTGTGATAATCACAATCTTCCTTATCTATGATGAAGCTTAGGTGGTACACATATGTGAACCAGTGAACTGATTCCTAGAAGTAGTGTGTTGTGAAGGCATATGGCAGTTTTCACCAAGGGCTCCAAGTTCCATCCTTCATCACAAATTACACGATGCAAAAATGTTGGTAGAAAATGAACTATACTACCTTACCCACCACCAAAGGTAACTCCTTGGGTATACATCACTCCTCTTCAAATTCCTCATGGAGCTTGTCATACCACATCTCCACCCTCTGTTTGAATAGCCCACCCATGGTACCTTCACAAAATTATTTATCAAATCTTTCTACCTAAGATTTATTTTCCTTGGGGTACTCCCAAATCTTTTCCTTTAGCCCATCAGGCACTCCAATCTCCATAAACACCTAAGACAATAAAATATCTCCAAAACTAATTTTATCACTTGTACATGCTTATTCAATGATTGTCTCTACTATGTAACCCACGATATTGTAGATCACTCCTTGAGACATTTTCCTTGCAATCTGTAGCCACATTGTATTCACCTATGACCACCTTTCTTGGTCATTCAATTTTTTTATTAGATGTTCGGTTGCTTGTACCACTAGCTACTTCTTCAATTTATCAATTTCCATGTTGCACAAACCCTTGGTATATCCTATCTCCTTCCTTGTCTCTAGGATTTCTGCTTTATCTAATAAGCCAATCTCCATATCTTCTCACGAGGCCCTCAATCCTGTCACTATTGAAATTAAGGTAGATATGATTCTAACCCTTCATCCGGCGAAGCAGAAGAAGTCCTCATGGACTCTTATCATCAACCATTAATACGATGGTTCATACTTTCCCAATTATGGCATCTTGTACAACTGGTAGACTCCAATCTCCTTTAGGAACTTCTCTTCAGCATCATCTTACACTGACATGTCTTATGTTGTGTGCTTGTTTGTTTTCGTTCTCAACAACGCATCTAGTTCCTTCTTATTATCTAATGAGAGATGGTTGTAATCATTGATCTTACATTTAAAATGTGGGAATCCCATTCTTGTCCCACATTCACACCCTCTGGATACTACATTTATGAGAAATTACTCTCGAGAGCAATTTCTTCTTCCAGTTTGACCTTCTTCTTCCCTTTTACTCCTATTGTAGGTGCTTTCTTCAGTGCCATTTGAAAATCTCTCCTTTCTGTCCTCTGTAAAAAGTAAGTTAAAACCCTAGTTCAAATCTCCATGCCCTAGTGTAAATTATGTACCCTAGCTCTTTCGTAACGTGTATACTTCACTCAAACCCTTCACCTATGGGGACATAAGCTTCTCCTGCACACAAATATTCTCTCCATGTCTAGTTTCATAATCTTCGTACCTCAACATGATTCGCTCGACTCATTTGCACTCAATAGTTCTCAAATTCTCATAATATCAATGGTAAGAATGAACTTGCATCCTGTCCTTATATATATTCAAAATTTTAGTTCATTTATTTCTCCTTCACCTACTAAAAATCCTCTCATTCATCGACCATTTTCATTCTTTCCACATAGTACATCTTCACGCCTAAGCTATAACCTTCTAGTGTGTCTTCCTACCTTCTAACCATGGACTTCTCTTCAGCGCACCTCCATGCACCTGAGTACCTTGCCACTGCACCTTCCCTTGGTAGTTCCCATGCCCCTACTTACCCCGAGTTATACTTTTTTCTTCATTAATCTCCACCTATGGTCCTTATTTCCAGAAGAAATATCTTTTTTTAAAATTATCCAGCTTGAATAGCACCCATAGCAGTTTGTTCCTTTCATGTGTACTTATTTTCAATAGTCTTGTACCTGGATATCAATAATCACCCCTCACTAATGGTATGTGCAGCCCTCTACGCATAAAAATTCTTCAAATAATAATTAGCTTCTGGCACGCAAATGCACTTATTACACAAAAAACACCAGATAAATTGACAAATCATAATGACGAAGAAGGAAATACTTTAAGGGAATAGATAAGTGAAAACCTAATATAAATGGTAATACTACCTTATTACAAACTCCAATAAGACTTATTTATAGTAGGGCTTCAGCCTACTCCCATTTAAGTAATAGGGTAATTGTATTCCATCAAGCGTTTCTAATTTTAAA
The DNA here is from genome assembly GCA_019776745.2 of Taxus chinensis. Taxonomy (NCBI): domain Eukaryota; kingdom Viridiplantae; phylum Streptophyta; class Pinopsida; order Cupressales; family Taxaceae; genus Taxus; species Taxus chinensis. The sequence goes on from CM034150.1 coordinate 287,866,688, forward strand.
GTGCATGTTTCAAGTATGTGAGTGATAATATACAGCCCCAACAAATGTACCTTGAATTTTCTTGGATGGCATAGAAACTTAGAATCATAGAGAAGAACCATCTTTCCCATCTCAAGCTTTTTGTCCCTAATGTGCCTATCATTCTATGATTTCTTCGTGGCCTTTTCTTGATTTTTGAATCCAACATGTTATTTCTCGTCACTCATTCAGCTTGATTAAATTTTCAATCCATTTTTTTAATGTGTGTTCATCAGCTAGACCTCCAGCATGCGTAATACACAAAGAAAGTAACATGAATTCCATAGGAAGAATTGCTTCAGCGCCAAACACCAATTGAAAAGGTGTAGCCTTGGTTAGCCACTTGTACAATTTTTGTACTATAAAAACTTTATTATCCCAATCCTTCCTTCCAACATCACAAATTTTTTTCAATGTCTGGTTTAAAATCTTGTTGAAGGCCTCAGTAATCCCATTTTCCAAAGGATGATATGGTGTATTCTTATGGTGTGCAGTCATGAATTCATCCCATAAATTTTGATTATCTCATTCAGAAAATGTGTACCCCTACCACTAGTCAAACTCAAAGGACATCCATACCTTGTAATAATATTTTCTCACATAAACCTAGCTGATGTAGCCATTGTACAATCCTTTGTAGGTGTTGCTTCTTCCCACTTTATTAGATAGTCTATGCAAGTGATGATATAGCACAATCCAATCCTGCATGTGGATGGTGAAATAGGACCCACAAAATCAATAGCCCATTTCTAAAATGGTTTTGTACTAGTAATAGGTATTAAAGGAATTTCATCTTGTTGACATGGTTTTTCAAGGCACTGACAGTGATCACAAGCCTTACAATATGCCTTACAATATTTATACAAGGTCTCCCACCATAATCCGGTGAGTAGAATCTTGTGCCCAGTGGTGTCACCTACATAATGGCCACCTACAATACCACCATGAGCTTCCTCCATGATATTTGTGTGCTCATGTTCCAGTACACAGTGGCATAATACTTCTTTCTAGCCTAACTTGTACAGGTCACCACTAATCAACATATAGGGTGTCACACATATAGTAAGTTGTTTCTTCTCTAATGACTTCATTCCTTCTAGTTTCATACATGTTTTTAGAAACATAAAAATTTCCTCTAATTCCAATAGCACGTATTGTAACCTGTATAACTGTGCATCAGGCATGGTATTTTCAATGACCTGTGCTTCTTCTCCTGACTATATTTTGGATAAATGGTCTGGTCTAGAATTACTTTTCCCTTATTTTACCAAAATTGTGAAATCAAATTCTTGAAACAAGAGTACCCATCTGCACATGTGCCCCTATAAAATGGGCTTGTTCACCAAATACTTCAATGTCATGTGATCTGTATAAAATAAAAATGGTGTAGCTAGCAGGTATTATTTGAATTTATTCTGCACATAGATCATTGACAAAGCTTTGCGCTCTATAGTTGTGTAATTATTCTATGTAGGAGTCAGCTTTCTACTAGCAAAACAAATAGGATAATCTATAATACCTTCTCTAGGTTGAGAAAACAACATACCAATGGTCATGCCAGAGGCATCCAAATGTACATGAAATGTTTGGTCTCACGAAGGAAAGCAAAGAATAGGCATGGTAGTAAGTTTCTCCTTCAATGTATCAAATGTGCATTTTTGTAGTTCTCCCCAGTAGAACGTACCTTTTCCTTTCAATAACTCCTCCAAAGGTGTGGAAAATTTAGCATACCATTTTATGAATTTCCTATAATACCCTGTGTGACCCAAGAATTCATTCACCTTACTTTGACTGGTAAGCTCTTTTAGGATGATAATGACTACAACCTTAGCTGGATCAACCAACAAACCTTCCTTGCATATTATGTGTTATAATAGTATTCCAAATGGTGTAACAAATATACACTTCTTGATGTTCAAAGAGATACTCAACTATCTACATATTTCAAAAATTAAGCACAGATTGGCACAGTGATCCTTAACAAGTCTATACACCGTCCAATCATCTAAATAAACCCGTAAGAAGTTGTGAATAAAATCTTTAAACGCCTGAACAACTATGCACAAAAATTAAACATGTGCATTTTTCAGACCAAAAGGCATCACATTATAGGCAAAGCTACCCCATTCAGTAGTAAAATTAGTCTTTTCCTTATCCTCTTAGGAAATCCTAACCTAATGATAACCATAGAATCCATCTATAAACAAATAGATTTCATGCCTTGCAACACCTTCTAGTATTTCCTTCGTGAATGGTGTAGGAAAGGGATTAGTCACACATGTATCATTTATCTCCCTGTAGTCCACACAGATCCTAATCTAACCATCCTTCTTAATATTGGTCACCATTGGATTAACCCATTTTGACTCGTCTAGGGGCTTGATGATTCAAGACTTCAACATTTTATCAATCTCGTCTTTGACCTTTTCACGCAAGTTAGGGTTTATGCTATAGGGTCTCTTGCTGACTGGGTGTGCCCCCTCTTTATGCTTTATCTTCATCTCCCCTAACGATTTATGCATGCCTTTAAGTTCATGGTATCCTTAGAGTCAGACCAATAGTCTCCAATTATTTCCTTCTTAGGCTTAGCATCTGATCAAATATTCACTTTCTTTGTCTTCATAGGTTCATGATAGGCATGCATGGTCTTATATGCACTATCTAACACCTCACGCCTACCTGTTGAATGGTCTACATCCATATTTTCTACTTCTTCATCATCCACTAAGTAGACCGTTTTTCCTTTTTCTTTCTCAAGGAAATCACATTTAAGTAGTGTGGCATTTGTCTCTGTTTCTTTTGTAAAATGCACTCCTGAGTCTCCTTCGTCAAATAACTCCTGAATGAGTTCTTCTGCCTTGGCACTATCCCCCATAGTTAAGAACTTTATGACCTTTAATGCTTCTTCTACTGGAGGTTTTGTAGAGAAGAATTAAAATGTTTGGGACATTCCTGTGATTAAATATTTCCAATTCCTAGTCTCTCTATGGATTTCTTCTTATACATACCAATCACGCATGTATCCTTGTAAAGTGGAATTAAACTTGTGCACCCAGAGAAAAGGTGGTAAAGCTTCCTTCCCCTCTATCCAGAGTCTCTCACACTACTAAACATGGTGCAAAACAGGTTGATTACCATTATAAGTATAGATTTGAGTATGTTCATTTCTCTTGAAGAAACTAGTAGCAAGAGCAATCCTAATTTCATTCCATCCTACAAGATTATCCTTTTGAACCACCCACTAGTGAAATACTATCCCACATAGGGTATATGTTAGCATATTCCTTCTCTCCAACTATTTTATCCCCTATTCCTCCATGGCGTAAAGGAATACCATAGGGTCTCCTTCTCTAGTGTAACAAGGTACTGAGTTGTTACCTATTCTCCTGATATAACTTGGTCTGTTATCCCTAGAAAATATTCTCTTTACTTTACACCCTACCAACTCATAAGTGTTATGTGCCCAATTATCACAAGAAACACTTGTAATATCACTAATAGACTGTGTATCCTCCCACTAAAGGATTCCTTCTTTAGATATCTCATGCACCTCTGGGTCCCAAATGACATGTATATAAATCCTATTCAGGTCTTCCTCACTCAAGGGCTCAATATAGGGCACAAATTTACCATATGTTAATGGGATAATAACCCTTTCCTCCTTGTTTTCAAATCTGATATAACCCTTATTGAACTGAAGATCATAATTATTTGCATAGCACCAAGGACACCCTAGTAGAGATAGGAAGCTATTTTCCTCTATCAATGCTAAGACCTCAAAATCTCAAGTGAACTTGGCTCCTTGTATGGTAATGGATGCATCTTTTAAAACTCTAATGGGAGTGGCCTTAGACCAGTTAGCCATGAACAATACATTCAAATATGGCTGCAATGGAGGTCTCCACATTTTTACCCATGCATCTAAGGTAAGAACATTGACTTTCGCACTTGTATCAATCAATACATTACTCAAAATCCACCCATCCACAACAGCATTCAGAGTGATTTCCTTGTCATAATCTAGGCTATGAGGGGGAAGATTTACATGTAGGATCTATCATCTAGTCTAAATACTTGCACATGGAATGTTTCCCTTTAACCAATTCCCTAACAGTGGAATGATATTATCCTATTGAAACATCTTGTATACTTATTTCAAGTCATCCATATCAAATTGGATCGTCTCTGATGCTTTATTTTGCTCCATCTTCCACGATTGCTCCTTTAAATACTATATTTCACCCTGAAGATTTCTAAGTACCTCCATGGTTTCCTGATAAACCTCCTTCTGATGGGAAGGATATAGGTACTGTGCATGTAGAACATCCTCCTTAGTTATGGTAGGTTTTTTTTGTAATGATTCTTTAGTGTGCACCGCTTCAACGTGGGTAGTGATATTTACTTGCAATGCCTTGGATTCTGGTTCCAACTTAGGCATCCACTTATTTTCCATAGCGCATTATATCCTAACCATCCTTGCACCTTTATTTTCTTGTTTATGTTGCTTGCTAAGATGCTCATATAAGTCCAGGAATTCCTCATAATTATGATTCTTTCCACAAAAAGAACATGTAATATTCTGAGGACATTCATGCCTGTAGTGGTCAAGAGATCCACATGTTTCACAAGGGAACTCACCTCAAACACCACCATGGCCTCATCCTCTGAATCCACCATGGTATCCTTGACCTCTACCATAATCACCTTTAAAATGCCCTTCATTTTGATCATAGCATGCCTGATTGTGATACTGATCCTGATGATCGTTCTTGCCTTTAAAGTTATTTGAAACTCTTGTCTGTCATACACCAATATCTATAGCATCATGGATCTAACCAATCAACTAGAAGTCTTCCATGTCATGTATTGTGGACCTAAAAATTTTATAGTAATAAGATACATTATTCCTTATTGTGCATTGTAATAATAGGCAGCAGCTAGCATCATGGTTTAAATGACATATCTCATAGTCCAACAACAATGAGTGTACTGATCTGCAGGGACAACTATCCTTTGTGTAACCCTCCACTTCATAATCTATGCACCAAATCCATGTGTGCATCTCATGCGCTGAATTTTCCAATAGCTTCTCCAACTACTTCATCATAGTTGCGATCTGTGCTTCTAAAAATGGTCTCACCCCAATGTCTATACTCTTAACTACCTCAGTGCATAAAACTTCTTCAAGTGCTTCACATGGGTCAGTGTATGACTTATGTGACAATGCCCTTCTAAAAGGTGTAATCAGACCTCCAAAAAACCATTGTGCATGTTGGCTTACATGAATATCATAAGAAAGCTTAGATAACAAAGTTTTGAAAAGAGCATCATACTCTCTGACACTCTCAGTAGTGCCTTGCTTAATATCCTTGAGTGCACTTATACTCTTCTACTCAAAATCAGGGATATGAAATTATTTAAGGAAAGCATCTTTTAAATTTGTATAGTCTACGCAAGTCTAATCAGGGTCAGACTTTATGTGCTAATTGTGTGCATGCCCTTGTAACGAAGTAGTGAATTGACTTGCCCTACACTCAGAATCCATGATTCCTTTTACACGCCATAATATTTCACACATGTGCACATGTTTAGAAGCATCTTCTATGCCCCTATACTTTGGAAGGTGAAGAGACATATCCATATAAATTATTTGGGGTTGGTGTGGACCTTTCCCACCTGATCCAGAACCTCTTGTGTTTCCTCTACCTCCAGAACCACCAGATCCGCCAGAACTAGAACCACCTATACCTCCTAATCCTGAACCTATAGCCAGAGTTGGACCAGAAGATGTACTCCCTTGTGTCCCAATAGTAGTATTGAACTTCACCCCTATGATCTTCGAAGTGTTACTATTCCCAAAAGAGAGTCCAATATTTTACACACCTGAATTCAGTGTAGAAGATACACCTGAAAAGGTACCCCAAAACAATAACAAAGATGTTTGTGTTGTCATTGATGTGATGTTCATATGACTTACTCCTTCTCTCCCACTGCCTAAATTAGCTTGCTGACTATTTTTTATACTAGATACTGGAAGGCCAAGTGCAACGGAAAGGTTTCCAGGTAGACTTAGATGCGTGCCCGTGGACTAGGTCGTCTCTACTAGCGCACTTCTATGTGAGGCTGAGGAGGGTTCCCTTTCATGCTTTCCCAAATGGGGGAGTTTCTGATGCTCCAGCTCCATGCCTTCCGCTTGAGCTCCAAATCCTTCATGAGCCATCTCTCTCCTCAACTCCATTCACTCTGTAACATCCCATTTCTTCTCTATGTACCTCTCATGTGCCTCATTGTACTTAAGACACCTTTCTTTTCTTTGCCTCTTTGTCGTTGGTTCTTCCATCTTTCACAAAACCTACTCCTACCCCCACATGTTGTGGAGTTTAGTTAGCCATTGATTTTCTCTCCAAGTTCAGGGTTACCATCAAAAAATTTATCTCTAGTGGAATGCCTTGCAAGTAAGTTCCCTGGGATATCATAGAAATTGGAATTAAGCTACCTCTGGGCACAAAAAAGTAGAAATTGAGCACTCCAAGATATATCTATTTAAAACACCATGGAACCATGTATCCATAGTATGAGTCCAAATCAGATCAATATCATAAAGTGTATGAAATTCTTCTTGTGTCTAGACAAGTGTGTGATACCTCTAATTCCATTTAGATGTATAAGTAACCAGCCACTCGTATAGCTCTACCGAAAAGATAGCAAATAAGCTCTAATACAAATAGTCATACAGATTATACTTCACCCATATACATACATCAAACTCATATCCATTGTTGAACCTTCATGCATATTCTTCTTCTAGGTCATGTATCCACTTCTCAACACTTTCTAGGGTCAATTGACATGTCTTCATCGTGAACCATCCTGAAAACAATTGAAAAAGAGGTCACAGTAATGGAACCAATGATGTAGACTAGAATTTACCAGTAAAAACCAAACCACACTGGCACATCACCCAACCTAGACTGAGCACTCACCCAAAGCATGCAAAGGTACCAGGCCCCTCTTTAGGGTTGGTGTTACAAGTTGTTAGCATGTTCAATACTTAACGCATTTAGATCCATAATTAATACATAATTCTATAGTGCATGTTCAGATCTATATCTAAAGAATAACAAACTTAAATGGTAACCATGATGAAATCAAAACATGCAAGAACCACTTATACTTAGGATTAATACTTTGATTCGTCTAATACACTCCATTACATTAAACATGATAAATACATAATCTCATTACAATAGATAATACCATAGTTTATATGTGCATCAAATTTAGTAGCATAACCTCACAATAATTTAGTTCTCACACAACTACTATACTACACAGATCAATACATATTTATAAGGGTGGGGACTAGCCCTTCATCACTTACATAATTCCAAAAATAGGTCACATGCTGAAAATAGCCATGTGCCTTTACAATCATAGCCACACATGCAAGTGCGCTAAAAATAGACCTCTTCCAATTTCAACTGTCAGTAGTAATTCTATCTTTAGCCCGCATCCATGTAAATTTCTCCATAGCCGCTCTTCCAAAATAGTCAATGTGTGTCGTGCAATTCTTTCCCCAGTTTATGTGCTCTACACGGTATCTCCAAAAATATCCCGTACATGTGAAAATGGCTAAGTCCCAAATCTACTCTTATATTATGTGCACGTGTTCTCCCCTATCCTTTTTCCCCTTTGACTATGCCCAATTCTCTCACGTGAACCTCTCTTGTGCATTTTGTTAAGTATTCCACTTTGTCTACTCAAAAATATTTCTATGGAATCAATATGTGTTCAAGTTTGCAGAGAAGAACTCATGAAGCTTAGAGAAGGAAGAAGAAGAAACTTTACCACGTATGATAGGCTCTAACTCTCTAGAATATTTCTCTCTAAATATTTTTTCATGAAAATAACTCTTATTTTAAATGGGAATCATTTTAAGGTTTTGGGGATCTTGTTTTTTATTTGAAACTGGATGATCTTCTATATTTTCTTCATTTTTAAGATGTAGATTGTATTGTATGACTGTTAACTGATAACATAATAACATATGGATCTAGGTTATCTATATTGATTAAATCCTTGGTATTATTTCATGTGCATGCCATTAAATAACCTGTAATAGTTCAATATGTTATGAAAACATATTTTTTATGTTTGGTTGGTTCTTATCATTACTTAATGATTGATACTTTTAGAAGCTTGTTTGATAAGTGATAATTGGTTTGGATTATGGTTACCAGTTTCTTATATTATGATCTTAAAAATCTGTAAAGATTATGGGTACATCTTTTTCATCTTTTGATGAACCTTCCTGCCTTAAAATAAATATATATTAAAACGAATCAATTTATATCGACTGTATAATAATGTTGGTGTTGCATAGTATTATCGGCTTTACCATATTGGATTGATAACCTTGATGGGTATTTGATTTATACGTCTTTATGTGCTTATAATTAGAATGTTGTTTTGGGTATTTGTTTTAATTGGTATTACATTTACCATAGATTTTTTTCATGAGAATGTTAGCACAGAGTGCTACCACTTTGTCTTACCTGATATCTAACCTCTGTAACTTCTTAAGAAACATTTGTTTGATGGTCTATGTTTACATTCAGTTACGTGGTTTGATAGACCTGGAGTATGGTTGCATTCAGGGATAAATAAGCATAAGGTTGTAGCTACAACTTTTATAAACATGTGATGATAGTTAATTTTGACTTAGAGGGATGTATGGTCTATCTAAAATTATACCTTGTCTACCCTTGACTTTAACTCGATATAATGGTCCTTTGTGGCCTCCTTGTTAAGTAGTGCATAAATTATTCAAGCCTTAGGCTTAAGTGGGTCGTTAATTTTAACTATTATCAGCATTCTATTTTATATTTTATAAAATTTGAATTCAGTAACACTGAATGGACATGTTGTATTAGAATGTTTTGACATTTTTATGGAAAGGAATTTGGTCCAGAACTTATCCTCCTACAAATGGAACTATATGGAAGTCCTCTATTCGGTCATATAGACCCTACTCATGTGAATAAATAGGCTATAGATTTTATAACTTTTATTAAATATTAAATAAGTTATTGGATGTCTAACTTATATGGAATTATGAATAGTCCATTATTAAAGTATTGTTTATATGAAATGTACTTGACTGTTTAATCATGTTACAGTTATATAGTTTTACTTGATTGTGATATGATCCATTATCTGCAAGTCTAGGAAATTATGGTTTAATCAAGTTGATATTGATAAATTTTATATTCAATGTCTTATAAGTTAATGTCTGTATGGATCCTTCCTATATGAATTACTTAGTGTACTACGTATTCATTTGTTGGTGTTTGTAATGATCATATGTCTATGTTGAATGTTCAAAAATGTTGAGTGTTCATTTTTTAACCTTAAATTAGTTTTAAGTTAAATGTAGCATTCCTTTTATGAAATTATTAGATAGAGCATGTTAATCTGTGTATTTCGATATTATCATGCCAGTTCGTATGAACTAACAGATGTTAATAATCTTGCAAATGGAATTCATGAAAGGTGAAAGAAGGATGAAGTTTATAAGTTTACATTGTTCTAGTGATTGAAGAAATATTATTTGCATAATTGATTGTATTATTCATTACTTGATGTATTGTGTTTCGAAAATAGGAAAGGCTAATGGCCCATTTATTGTATATATTCTGAAAAGAGAAGTTGATTCAAGTTGTCTTAAGAAATTTTTGATATTTAGTTTCTAGAATTAAATAAAGAAATATCGTCGTTAGTAACATTTTCTTATGTACTATTTGAAGTGAATGACTATGATGTTTTGAATTTAATCATTAGATCATTAAAAATAAAAATCCAATTATATTAGTTCTATAATTATAAGTGATGTAGAGTCTAAATAATGAATGACAAAGATGTCTTTACATGATTGAATATCATTTATAAACTAAATGAAGTATGGCTCATTATCTAAGTACACTGTGACTAAAATGAGCTATAAATATTATGTTATAAATACCTTTAGGGAATGTAAGTTATACTTAGCATTTATAAAGATGACATAATGAGGTTGACTTCATTATATAAGACAAACTTATTAATAAAATAGTAGCTAATAAACTTAAGGAACATTCTGTAGTTATATGAAAGGTGATGTTTAAATTGAGATATAACTACATTGTTTATTTTAAGACAATTTATGGATGTTTAAAAATACATTAACATCATTTAGCTATGTGCAAGATGCTTAAGTTTAATATGTTTACTTCCAAAGTATGAAAACATACATAACCATGGTAGTTATGTATAAACATAACTATTCCTAAGGGCACATGCGTGTATAAATAATAATGTATGAATGTTTTCCTACATTAATACAACTAGAGAGAAGAACACTGGAACTACCCATTTATACCTAATTAAGGATTAAAGTATGTTTCCATGATAAGGCATTAACGTAGATTTAAATTTGCAACCTGCACTTAATCAAGTAATTCTTTTCTATCCTTACTCAAAGTAAAGTCGTTTCAAACCCTTGTAGATATTTAGGTATTGCACATATCAACGAGAGTAACTAGGGTGTGATTAACTAGACGGAATTAATGAAATTAATGAATTTGTTAATGTACAATGTTATGTATAGTGAAACTCGATAGACTATCGTAGTATAGTCACTACTGCATAGTACCCAACTAATGACGTGAGTAATTTTTTTTCTACTATGGCGTGATAACCCATCAAGCTCCCCTAAACATAGCTTTCATAAAATCTTGGATTCAATTAAGTGAAAGATACCAATTTAAAGTAGTAGCATGGCTAAGTATCGATGTCATCTTATGATGACTTTAGGAAAGGAAGTGAACCCAAAGTGACGCAAGTCAATTTGGATGTGCTTACTTCCCCTTAGTTATCCTAAGTTGACCTATCAGCACTTATCCACGCATGTGGTTTTGAATCAATACCTTCCATGGACCTTGGAAATGATTGATGTAAGATCAAATTAGTCCTAATCTAGAAAACAGTTTTTGAGTGTATGGTGAAAGACATATTCCATATGATGATTATGTCATCATGGAATTGGGCATGGCATACATGACCCAAAACTTTGGCCAAAGTACGCAAGTTGTTGATTGCACTGTCTCTATTTCACCTAGACTAAAGATGTAGGATATTTGATGGGTCATCCGTAATAGATACCCAGTTATGAACTTTAGATATTAACATTTGAATGACTCTTATTAATTAAGGGAACCAAAAGTATACTTTTTGTACACATTTGAATAAATTAGATATGAGGGATCGCTTTTAATCTGACTCATAATAGTTGCATATGGTTTACTATTGTAGGATGGATTGACTAAGATAATGTTGGTTCTAAATTATGTGAATTTAGAACACTGAAACATTATGATAAAAAAATCCCTTGTATTGAGTTCTTAAAATGAGGATGTTACATCAAGAACAAAACTATGAAGGAGTTATGTCAATGCTTTCAAATCCAACTAAAATGGTCAAATCCCTATTACCCTAAAGGTAATAAATAGGATGAATCCTTGAATAAGAATCTTGTTCAAATAATGGACAAGATCATCAATAAGACTAGTCATAATTGGCATTTATAGATTTATCCTACCCTATGGGAATATCGAACATCTATCTGCACCCCTATTGGTGCTACTCCATATCCTTTAGTTTTTTACACTGAATTCATCCTACCCCCTGGGATCGATATCCCTTCTTTGTGCATATCTTTGCAAGACTATTTAGACAAAGAGAAAAACTATATAGTTTCTAGACTCACAGAACTAGAGTTTCTAGATAAGAAATACCTTCATACACTGGATCACCTCAAAGAGTATCTGAATCAAGTGTGTCGAGGACACAAAAAATGATTCATACCTCACCAATTTGAGGTAGGAGACCTGGTCTTAATAGAAAATCAGTTCAACACCACAAAGGATCGTGAGAAGAAGGGTAATTTTGAGCCTAACTAGTTAGGACCATATGTTATGGTTGCTATGTTTTTTTCAAGAGCATATAAACTTGTTGATTCTGATGGTGACTAGTTTCGGGAACCAATGAATGTCATGTACCTCAAGTGGTTCTACGCTTAAGCATGGAGGTCCTTCAAATATCAAAAAATTAAAAATGTATAAAAATCAGAAAATGAAATGAAAAAGTAAAGAGAAATTGATCTGTCCAAATGTGAAAACCATGCAATCGTGGCACTTAAGACAATGCTTTTGGTGAAAAATGGTTTCCAATGCCATCAAAGGGTCCATTGTTCACAATAATTTCATATCTAGGTATACAATGGCTTTATCCTAATGTAAATTTTGCATGTGTTTGAGATACTTATGATTTTATCCTTCATGGTCTTGATATGGATAATCCTACTCATGTATGCAAAGAGTTTTCCTTTTGTACACTCTCATCTCATGCTAGGGGAATTTTTTCATCTTCACTTTCTTGCACATATGCGTGACTTTTTCCCTTGTACATTCCCATCTATCATTGGGGGAATCCACTTATTCTCTTTTTCGTGTACATAGTTTTGGAAAACTTATAAAAAATCCAAAAAACATTCGTATAAATTTTTAGAAACTTTCAAAAAAATTCAAATATGTTTAGTCAAAATTATTAAAAAATTCAAATATCATCGCATAGAAAACTTGAAAATAATATAAAGTTGTCTTAGAAAACAATGCAAAAATAACATAGAATGTTCCCAAAATGTCCCACAAAAACAAAATAGTATTTTCTTACGTAGTTGTTTGTTTGTACATAGTTTTGTTGACTTGATTTTTCATGTTCTATTATTATAGGATTCACTTTTTCTTTTCTTAATTAGATTAAGTATTACTTGAATCTATTGTGAAGTTCATTAGATTAGTTCTATTTACATACTTGTGCATAGTTGTGTTGTTATATTAGATTTAATTAAATTTTTATTGTGTTTGTTTACTTGTACAGTTTTTATATCATTTCATCATCAATACTATCTATCATCATATCTAAAAATAATCACATATCAATAAATTCTAATATACATCATCATACAAATGAAAATTACATATGTATGCTAAGCTAACATCATACAATATCATCAAAGAGAGGAAATAGGGACTATCTTTATCCCCCCTTGCCATAGACCATAATAAAAACATGTAATAAACATTATATCACATAAAACACAATGTGATATCATAATTATAATATCTCATAAAACAAAATGTGATATAATAGAAGTCCATCATCAACATATATCCAGATAAATATCAATGTCCATGTACAAAACAATGTGTCTCGATTTACATCAGATACAGTATACACCATCATGGGCATGGATAAAAATGGTTCCTTCATCTCAAGGCATAGTAAAAAAATACATATACATCCGATCAAAATTTTTCCTTCAACACAAGACATACATCAAAAATTAAACATAAGAACACAAGAGAGTCAACCTTGACTCTCACTAACACTAAGACTTTCTAGAATGTGTTATGGAAGATGCATCGAATGTATTAGAGCCTACGAAAGTTGCATCTAATATGAGGCAATAATCTGATGAGGTGACAACATCTGTATTGACCTAGAAGAGCTAGATGGATTATGTGACCTAAATATGGAATGAATTATTGCCATCTAGATATAGGGTATAGCCCTTTGTCCCTCTAGTATGGCCCCATAATACAGTGCTCTATAATATGCAGCCTCACCTGTGGCTGATGAAAAATCAAATACTAGGTCATGAGCTCCTATTGCTAAGACCGTATGTTATAGTGTATCACACTCTCCTGTCAATCGAGTCACATCATCATGTAGATGAGTCCTCTCAGCTACCCATTATGCTCAATTGGCCACTAGCTAATCTCAATCTGTTGTCAACCTAGCCACATCATCATTTAGCTGAGTCCTCTCAACTATCCACTTTTCTCTTTCATCTATAACCTAATCTCTCTCTGAATTGATCTACTGTAATTTCTGCCTCAAAACAACTTGATCCCCAATACCTTGTAACTGTGGTCCCCTCTGAGGTTACCTCTAGGGTGACCTAGGTGGAAACCCCCACCTACTAAAATATATCTAGGGGTCATTCCCATCCATCCCCACTTGTTGCCATGTGTGGACTCATTACTCAAGGTGGTGAGAATGTGGAACATGTATAACAATCTGCTACACAACTTGTTGTGGCATAGGTATCTATACCTGTTGTTATGGTTATAGTTGTGAATTTTTCTATAGAGGATCCTATAGTGGTGGTAATTATGGAGCATGTTGTTAAACATATCCCTCTCCTTGAGCCTATAAATATTCCTCGGCCTTGGGCTGACCTAATATTGCTCTATCTCTCAAATTCTATCTATGTAACCCCTCTGCTACTCTAGCTATGTCAATATTTAAAGCATCTTGAGGGATGGTAATCCATCTGAGAAGAACTATGGCATACCATGGACCATATTCTAGAGTATTCCCAGGCTCTACAACCTATGGTTGTGCTCCCCAATACTATGGAGTACCATCTCTAAAATTATCATGGGCTCTCTGTTGTATAATCTAAGGCCCAAAATCAAAGGTCTCATGTGCTTTATGTACATACCAAATATATTCTCCAAGAATACCATGGACATGGCCTAATTGTCTATGTACCCTATCAATCCGGTACCACTTTGAGATGTGTCTCCGATAACCAATGATACGACATCCTCTTTCCACTAATATATTTTTTAGGTGATCATGTGGAAATGTAAATCATCGAATTCTTATCTATATTATGTCATGTTTCCCATGTGTGATAGGACATCCTCACCCAATAGATATATCCCCATGAAGGATGGGTCATCTTGAGCCCTAACTTGTAGTACTCCATGTGGGCACCTGATAGTATTATGGTCCCATACCCAAATCTGTAATAGTGTTGAGGGCCCCAAGCTCCTCATGACTCTATATGTTATAAGGTGCAAGTCCAAGTACATGTGAGATAGTATGCATTGACCCCATCATAAGACATCTCCATCTATAAGTCAGTGTACTACTCCTATCAAACCAAGTGGGAAGTGTGTACCCATCTTGTTAGGCAGCAAGTAGTCGCTAACAAGATCCACAAAATATACTAAGTATTTATGCAATCTGTCAATCCTTAAAACATCTATGTATAGAAGTACTTGCCATATGCTTATAGGGTATGGCCCAACGTAGTAAAACATGTCCCAAATGTCATCTAGAATATCATTGTGATCCCTGTCATACGTCACAAAGCTACCCTGAATAGGAACTTGGAGGATCTGATACACATCCTCTAAGGTCACCATCATCTTATAAGTCGGAATTATGAAGTTCTAACTCCCACTCCACCACATCTGTGGTAAGGAAGTCGGGAGGGCATGATACAATGTAATATGAGGCATCTATGTAATATAGAAGAGGCATGTAGCCTCTAATGTTGCAGTTAATAAAACCTTCTCTCTCCATTAGAAAGTCTACTCATAGGCTCGAAGGCACCCATACCACTCCGCTACATCCAAGTTATGCAATATTTCCTATAAGATTACACACCACACTTGATTAACATCATTTATTCTACTAATGTCTTCCCAAGATGTAATTACTTCAACATTCTTCTATTCATTTCTAAGTTCATCTAAAAATCTTCCAATTTCCTCTAAAACATTTCTAAGGCCTAATTTTTGCACTAACACAAGCCTATTTGCACTAGATCACTCCTTTTGGCACTAGCATAAAGCCTGCGCTAGCATGTGTCTTTTCATGCTAACTCCCTCATTTATGCCCTAACACAAGCATGCGTTAAAGCACTCATTTTTACGCTAGGACAAATCTATCAAACCTACAAACCTAATTCAACACTGGCTTTCTCATTTTGACACTATTGCAATCCCTTTATAGTAACATGATCCCCTTAACACTAGTGTATCTAAAGGTTTGCGCTAGTGTAATCCCACTTTTTTCCCCTAGCCTAAACTAGCATTAGATGAACTCAAAAAGGAATTTTTTTATTTTGCACACCCATGGTCTGTCTAAAGGAAGCCACGAATACTCTCGTAATTTTCCCATACATTTTCTAGGGTTCTGAAATTGAGCCATTTATCTCCAAATTCAAATAAAAAACCTCACTAAATCTCAAAAAGGTATAGGTAACAATAACTGGTCGTGATGGATTTTATCCTCTCAACTTGCTATTTATAGCCATTTTGACCAAATTCTTCATTTTTCTCACATTCTACGAGATAGATAACTAAATTTTTTCTTCTATATTATTCCCTCCATATGTTGACATTCTTTCATGATGATTATTTTTATTAAATGAGTCATTTTTTAGCATTTTCACTTCAGTTAGGGTATGTTTTTGCTGCCTAACGACCTTTTCTTCTTCCTGGGGCATATTTTTACTTCTCAGGGATTTTTACCGATCCCAGCCTCATGTGCCTTGTAATTATTCTATATCAAATTCTTCCTAAAATTTAAAAATCTAAAAAAAATTGTAAAAATAAAAAATCTTTACAAATTAGTAAAAATTAAAAATCCAAAAAATTGGTAAAAATCATTAAAAATCCAAAAAATTGGTAAAAATCAAAAAATCCAAAAAAATGTAAAATTTCAATAAAAAAAATCAGAAATTAGTAAAAAAACCATGCACGCAGCTAAAGCATTTATCAGACGCATCATCCTCAAACATCAAAATTTTTCCTACAAAACATCTTTATTTGGTCCTCAATCATTCTTGCAAATGACTTAGGAATCATCTAGATCTACCTCCATTAACAGAGTTGGTTTTCTTACTATGTCTATACTCCCTTATACAACGAGTTGCTTGGTACTATTTCATAGTGCATGATTTCTTTTTCATATGACCCTTGTGTCCTCCATTTATTCACCTTGCATGTATCCTTGCTTGGGGTGCCATTTTTAACCTTGTCATATAACTCAAACATTTGGGAACTGAAGCTCGATAACAAAAACATTGGTGCAACTATCTTAAATGTTGTTTGTTTGAGTATGTGTGCTTGTACTTGTTTTCCCTATTAGGTTAGCTTGTTTAATTTCTCGTATTGCATTATGTTATGTATTTTTCATTGATTTAGTGTTTTAGTAAAGAAAAAATGTTAGTATTATAGCTTTTCATGTTATTTTACACTTTTCTTGTATGCATATATTTTAATAAAGATTCAATGACATAGATCATAAGAAAAGTGATGAAACAAATTTTTTCTTCAGCTAAGTGAGATGAAAGCTATTTCCATTCTCTTCATCTTCATTCTTCTTCATTATCATTTTCTTCTATCCTAATTTTTTCTTCCAAATCACATGGGGAAATAGGAATTATAGGGGGTTTACTCCCCCTTTCCTTATTTCTTCTTTCTTCTTTATCCATTTCCTTCATCTTTTCAATCATCGATCGACCTCTTTCATCACCCCATTGACACTCGAGGGGGCATCCTTCATTCTACTAATTTTTCTTCCATTCCATTCAAAATTTACTTGTTTATAATTGTCTACTATCTTTGAAGTTTTGTCACTTACGCCACCACAAAGAGGGGAAAATGTAGACACCTAAAATCCACATAGTTAATTTTAATACTAAGATTGCACCAATTACCCTCTTTCCTATCATTTCCGTTATAATTAGTGATTTTCCACTAATTAACTAACGTTCCCCTCTATTTTGGTCAATTAACGACACTTAGTTAATTAACTAACCTTTACCCCATTCTGGATGCCAATTAACGAACACTTCGTTAGTTATAATCCTCTTACGATTCAATTAATAACTATTATTAGTTAATTAATCCTTTTACCCTTGTATTTAATTAATAAACCTTCTTATTACTTAAACCCCCCTTCAAATCCTCAAAATATCATACCTATTTCCCTCCAAATCATCTCTAAATATTTTCTAAGCTTATCGTAGCCTATTAATTAATCCTATTTGATTAATTAAATCATCTCCAACTCCCATGATTTTCTAATCACTTGTTAATTATACTAATCAAGCTTATCTCTTCTAAATCTACTTTATCCTTTATCCCACATGCACTAGTTTTCAAACTTCTCCCAAATTGGAAATCTATATAAAGGACCCTCCTACATTCTTTCACACCTACACCACACTTTGATTATTGATTTATACAAGCTTATGATAAGAGCCTTCTCCATTCTTTAGAATAGCTACTTCATCTTTGCATCCATTCTCTCATTGTTGAGTAGAAAGGAAGATCTAAGTATGGCCTTGTAGCCATTTCTTGGTGAGATCCTTCCCTCTCTTTGGAGATCAACACAAATTTGATTACTCATGATCTAAAGAGGCTCATGTTTAGAAGTAATCATACATTAAAAGAGTAGGAATGGTTAGCATTAGGTGATTTTATTCATGTTTATGCAATTAAGATAGTTATTTCCTTTAAGCTCTTATCATGATGTTAATGGTAGATTTATCTTTTCTTTGAGACTAGTAGGTGTTAGTTTCTTTTAATTAGCATAACAAATTTAGCATACATATAGTCACTTAAAAAGATAATTTGGGTTTGGATTAGGGCATATTTCCCCTCGATCCCACCATATATCATAACCAGGAGTGTACAAGGGGAACTTCCCCTTGACCTTGTTGGGGTTGTTGCCTCCAGAACCTTGCTTCTCAGTCATTATGCAGTATTTTATGGTGCCCTACCTAATTGGAGGCATATTACTTTAATGTGTCCAAGATTAGATGGTGAGGGTTGGTTTTAAATCTAATCAAACCCCCTCACAATAAAACATTATTACTTCCTACTTGATCCTTTCTCACCGCACATTTCTTTGGATGCATTTTCAACTGAACCTTGAAATACACTAGACACCAAATTCATCTTGAAATTATTGGTAAGGTATTAGCAACATAATTCTCCACTTTAGAGTAGGGAAGAGACTTGAAAATGGTAAACAATTTCATCAAGGAAATATAAAACACTTTTTGACCATGTGGGATGGAGAAAGACACTATGTAGACACAAAATCACACACTTGGGTACATTTATAGTTCCTAATCACATACCACTATTCAGATGATTCCTGAGAAAGAAAACTAGTAATTGACATTTATCTTTGGCCTCTTTTCTGAATTTTTTTTCTCTTTGGTCTTACACACCCCACTTCCTAGTCTGATTCATTTCTTTACCTTTCTTAGCTCTAGACATCAGTGCCCAGTCAGGATGTCAATGCCCAAGTGCCCTCGTCCCCTTTGGGAGCCCATGGCTTATTTGTTACTCACCTCTTTTGGGCCTCTTTTATCTTTTTTCATCTTTATTTCTTATGGGTTGGCCTTTTAGTTGTCAATTACGAAATTCAAACAAGGGAAACATATAAATATAAGGTTATTTGACCATAATTAAATATCAAGCTCTAAGAAGCTACTATCACCACCTAAGGTTGCATCCAAAGGAATTTCTAAGTGTATCAAAGCATCCATCTATCTATCATTCAAGGGAAAATGGACTATGTTTTCTACATACACACATAGGAGGGGAAGTTCATTTTGACATCCACACATCTATCTACATTGCTACATCTATTTATTTCTCATTATTCAGTGCATCTTGCACAAGATCTTCTTAGGGAACAATTCTACACGTGCACAGAACTACATGGATTCTGAGATGTAGTGAAGCACTCCGTTATAAGTTCACTCTATCAGGTGACCTTAAGGACATGTCTGAATCCCCATTTGCATAGTTTTATTTTTAGGATTTGATATGTTTCGGGGTTTTGCATGAGATTTATTTATTTTGCAGTCTACATGAGAATTCTATGGACATAGTGCGACATACAGGTGACAAATAGAGAATCTTTGTGACATTGGTGTGACATGGTAAAATTTAGTTTCTAACCATTTTCACAATCGTGGGAACCCAGAAGTAATCTCTAGTGCCTATGTGCCCCTTACCTAGTCCAGGCACCCTGGTCTAGCTTATTCCAATAGTCCCACATTTTTTTTTGTGTGGTTGAGATAGTTTCCTCCTCATGTTCATCATTTTTCCATTCTAGCATACTTTGGGATCAATTGAGAAATCAACTAAGTCTTTTATTCCCTCTCTTGCACATAGGGTTTCATTTTTATGTAGCTTATTACTTGGGTCACATCTATACTTTATTGTTTAATTTATGACATGTGACTTTGTAATTAGGGTTTTACAAATTCTATATTTGTTAAATCATTTAGTGAACCCGTCTCATTCATGAACTCTTCAATCCTTGTTTTTCTTCTCTCATGGATCATAAGGTCTCTCAACTCTCCTTATTTCAATTGCTTCAAATGTACCCATCTTGTAAATATGCTCTCCACAAAACCCTATGTATCTCCTTATCAACATTCCACCTTCACAAGTTAGTGCCATATTTGATAGTCTCTCCGATGACTCTCTTATTTCTAATGTCAATCACTCAATCTGCAAGTCTATTCAAACTTGACATTATTTATTTCGAGATAAATTTTAGGCTATGGAATCCATTATTACATATCTTCAATTTGAAATCCAACATCTTAAGGATTCTTCTTAGGCTCATGCTAGTTCTTCTTCTCATCCTCGTTCTATTTCTTCTACATGTATTAATATTAGTTAACCTCAAATATTTCCACTCCCCATACCTCTCAATTTTTATCTCAATGCTAAGAAACAATATACTCTTCTACGGATCCTAACTCATCAATTGATCAAATTTCCATCTACTCATTGTTATCCTCCTTATCGGCTTGCAAAATATCAAGGTCATCCACATTATAATCATCATCGAATCAATGGACATAATGACAATGATTGTTATGCTATTAAGTGATGAATTGGTCACCTTAAGCATTATGTTCTTATCTCATTTTTTCTCAACATTCCACTACATTTTCATCTCCAAGTACTAAATCTCATTAGGTTCCTAAATATGATTCATCTACGTCTAATAATCATCATGCAATTGTTTCTAATATTCCTTCTATGGAAAGTAGAGAGTTTCCTAAGCATCTTCCTCTCAACATCAGTCCATCCTCTTCTCCTCTTGATTCTTCTACAATGTTATCAATCCCACATAAACTACCACCATTCAAGATTCCTCCCCATCCTAATCCACTTCCATTCTTGATTCATTTTGTTGAAGAACCCACTCCTTCTATTAATGGTCAGGACACATTTCAAACTCCGCCACCATTGCATGGTCCTCTTATTAATTTTGCCTATCATTGTGTTGGCTCTCTCTCTCTCTCTCTCTCTCTCTCTCTCTCTCTCTCTCTCTCTCTCTCTCTCTCTCTCTCTCTCATCATGACACAAACAATGCTCTCCCATAATTTCATGGTATCTCTAGCATCATCACATATATCTTCATCATCATGCACTCGGGGGGGCATCATGCTTACTTCCCCCTCTTAGAATCACTATTTGTCTATGATTTCTACTCATATGCTCCATGTTTTACATTTCATCTCTCTAAGTATCATTACACATATTGATACACTTGTATCGTCTCTACCCTAGGATGCACTCTTGTGATATGGTTCACACTTTACTGTTGATGGCATACTACATACATAAACCACATATCATACACATGACACAACACTCTGCACATTTATGACACATCTCTTTGGAATAACATTCTCACACATCACACTACCCTATGATGCACTCTAGTTCCATGGTTTGTACTCAACTACTGAGGGTATAAATCTGAAATGAACCTCACCACATTCACTCTCTAAGCTACATGTTTCATTAATCTATTTTTCTAGTACACATTATCAAACCATGTCCCGATGACACACTCTTGTTTTATGGTTCATTATTGATTGTCGAGGGATATTTTATAAATGAACCTCATCTCATACTCATCCACATTCACTCAGGGGGAAGGTTTATCCTATCACATTCCTTTTCATATCATTTTATCTCACTCATTCACAAAAAATTACATATCTTGGTTACACATACTCTTGCTTTCTTATACTAGTTACATGTAGACTTTGTTTTCATGTTACATAGATACTTTGTATGTCATTATATTTTACATATACACATGTGTGTTCACTTTTTATCTAGTTGTGAATGCAAACTTCCTATAGCTCTTTACACATAGCATGGATGTTTGGCACTATACCTCTTACCAGTCCCACCGAGGCTCCTAGGGCATCTAATTCCATACACACTATAGGTGTTATTGTTACATTTGATACTACTTCCTATTCTTACTAGCACACTACTCTATCAATATATAAATGTCTTGACATACTTTTTATCTCTCTAACATGCTAATGGGTGCTTCATGTGTAGCATTTTCTTTGCAAGAACCATTTTCCATCATGGTTGTATGATACTTTGATTGTTATTGTCTTCTATTATATGTCATTCTTTGTGGGCTTTTTTGTATGTCCTAGTTGTTCATTTGTTGTATGATTTTGGTCGCTTTGGCCTTGATTATCTTACGACATTATGTACAATGTCCCATATTTGAAACCCATTTTTTGTGGCCTACATTTTCTTCTTGCTTCATAGCTTACAAATTGTCTTCTATATGCGTATTTGTCTTGATTGCACTAACACATGTTTCCAACCACTTTGTTTACATGTTTCCTTGTTTCTACTATGTACATTCCCTCCCCCTGTAGGGTATCATTCTGATCAACATATGGCCCTCTCCTTTGGGTTGCATCCTCGTATCGACGTCACATATACCCCAAACGAGGGGGGCATATATTTGGTGAATCACTTGCCCCATATAGCATCTCAGAGATTTGGTACAGACATGCACATTATAGGAAAAGCATAGTATATAATTACAGAAATGGCCCAAAAGATGACTTGGGTCATCAGTTCTGCACAGACACCAGCACCCAGATACAGACATGAGCTCTTGGATGCTCTTGACCTTTCCTGAGCTCTTATGACTAGGGGCAATTATAACTACTTTCTCAAATTAACACAGTTTAAATCATTTTATAGAGTAATTTTCTCATTACATGCATAGTCCTCCAACAATTATAATGCATTCTATCTTTTTTTCTTCTTTTTTCTACTTGGATCAAACTAGATTGAAATGGATTGAACTAGAATAAAGCAGGATCACACCATTTATAGTGGTGTATAAATTTTGGGAAGAATTCAAGGATGGAGAATAACACATGACAATTCTCTTCTTTCATGGCATGAGATCGCCCAAAAAACTCTCTCTTCGCATAAGATCACACAAAAAAATCATTCTTCTACAACATATTCAATATATTTTCTATCATTTTCACTCGTTACAGATCATGTTCACCTGTTCCTTTTACTAATTTTTCACATTTTACATACTTGGATCATATTTTTCACATATACTCGACTTTGACTACTTTTCGCTCTTCTTTTGTAGGTTCATCCTTAATAAGCAACAAGAAGTAGCCCTTCATCAAGTGATAATGAAAATAGGTACAAACATGGAACAATATGTATAATTCACCCCTAGGGTCACTTCCTCTTCCCTTAGTTTCCACACTTCATTTTTCATCGCTCAAGACCTTTTCTTGTCTCTTTAGCATGCTTTTTCCATTTATCTACATGGTTATCGGGTACGTATCTCTTATCTACTTTAAGTTATCAGGTATTCACTCAACAAAATAAAGTGGGGGAAATGTAGACACAAAACCATGCACTTGGGTACATTTATAGGTCATAATCACATACCACTACTCATATGATCCCTAAGCGAGAAAACTAGTAATTGACATCCATCTTTTGCCTCACTTCTATCTTTCTGGTTTTCTCTTTGGTCTTGCACACCCTACTACCTAGTTTACTATTCATTACTTTATCTTTCTTAGCTCTAGACACCAATGCCTAGCCAGGACGCCAGCATCCAAGTGCCCCTGACCTCTTTGTATCTTACTCACCTCTTTTGGGCCTCTTTTATCTTTTGGGCATCATGTTTTCTTATGGGTCATAATTTTAGTTTTCAATTGCAAAATTCAAGCAAGGGAATCATATAAATATAAATATATGTGATCATAATAAAATACCAAGCTCTAAGTATCTACTACCACCACCTAAGGTTACATCTAAAGGAATTTCTAAGAGCATCAAAGCATCCATCTAGATATCAATCAAGGGACAATGGACTGTATTGTATACATATGCACATAGGAGGGGGAGTTCATTTTGACATCCACACATCTATCTACATTGCTACATCTAGCTATTACTCGTTATTCGGTGCATCTTACACAAGAGCTTCCTAGGGTACAATTCTACACACACACATAGAGAACTACATGGATTATGAGATGTATTGCAATGCTCATTTATAAGTTCACTTTGTCAGGTGACCTTCAAGGTCAATCCAACTCCCCATTTACATCTTTTTCTTTTTAGGTTTTAATGTGTTTTGGGGTTTTGTAGAATATCATTTATTTTACAGGCTACACGTGATTTCTATGGACATAGTGTGACATACAGGTGATAAATAGCAAAGGTTATCGACATTGGTGTGACATAAAATAATTAGTTTTTGACCATTTTCACAATCACGGGTTCCCAAAAGTAGTCTCCAATGCCTAGGCACCCCTAACCTAGTCTAGATGCTCTGATCCAACTTATTCTGATAGTTCCACAATTTTTTGTGTGTGGTTGTGAAAATTTCCTCCTCTTATTCATCAATTATCTAGCCTAGCATACTTTGGGATCAATTGTGAAATCAGCTAAGTCTTCTATTCCCTTTGTTGCACCTAGGGTTTCATTTTTATCTAGCTTATTGCTTGGGTTATATCTATACTTTATTGTTTTATTTATCACATGTGACTGTGCAATTAGGGTTTTATAAATTCTATATTTGTTAAATCACACTACATTAATATCAAGATCATGAGACAAATGATAAATATCTCTCTCAGGATAACAACGTGGCTGTCCCAAATGGGACAAATATGACTAAGGAAAACACTCCTCCTTTTTCTTCTCCTCCAACCGCGGAGGATTCATTAGGCTGGGTAACGGTCATAAAAAAGAAAAAAAACACTCTGAAGGAGAACTCTATGCCTAGATTATTTTCTTTGTTATTGTTTGGTTGGGTTACATTGGTTTCATTTTTCTTGGCCAAATAACAGTTTGTTTCTTTTCCAATGGTGTTGTGCCATTGTTGTTTAATTGTTGTACATCAGTTTTTTATTTGCTGATGCGTTGTTGGTTGTCAATTTTTTCTTTGCAGACAATTTTATGCAGCTGGGCATTATTGTTCTATCTAGATTTTGATCTCTTTCTTGTGCTTTAACTTTCAATTCTGGCTTCTAAGCCTTGTTGTTCAAGGGTATAGTCCATTTCAAAAAACTATTTACCAATAATAAAAATATATATCAAGATCATGAGACCCTCGCGAGACTACAAAGGTTGAGTAAATGTTAAAAAAGTCATGGAAAGAACTAAGAAGATGGAAAGATCAATAATCCTTGATGAATAAGTTTTTTTACCTTGACACAAGGGTCAAATTTGATTTTCGTTTAGACGTTTTTATGATTTTATTCATAAAATAATTACAAACATTTGAAATATTTGTTACATGAAACTTGTATATATAAATATATGGTTGTTATTTTTTATACATATTTATATGTAAACTATATATTAAATATAGTTGAATATAAAAAACTAGTCTTTTATATTTAATTAATATTGTATAAGTAACATGAATATTTTTCATTTTTGAAGGGAAATATGTGAAAATTTTCATCACCTAAAAATTATGTGACAGGCAATATAGGTGGTCATCAAATTTAACCCCTTTGGATTGACTTGTAAAAGTGTATTATATATAGGGAATTGTATGGTTATAACCAATACTTGTAATCTCCTAGGTAACTAATGAATATCAATGTTATCCTTTATTAAAGGAATGATAAAAATAATTCAACAAATATACCATAAGATGGAAGATATGAAACCCCAAGTAAAAACCCCATATTGATGTTCAATTAACACAACAATAATTTCACACATTTAACACCAAATGAATAACTATTCAAAAAGTCCTTATTGACATTTCACAAGCACATTTGGATGATAATAATTATTACCAAAACTACTATTAATGTATATTAAAATTATTTTTTGATGGAAAAATGAAAAACAGTAATTACTATTAGTGTTTTCTCTCATTGAATAAAAAACACTACCATATATTAGTGTTAATGTTAATATACTAGAAATTCAGTGTTAAATTATAAGAAGAAAATTTGACCACCAAAATATAACACCAATTTTGTATCATCTTAAAAAAACATTATTGTATTAATGTTAAATTATAAGACGATACCAAATTGGTGTTATATTACAAAAAATAGATACAAACACCAAAAATTGTGGTATCTTGGTGTTAATTATATAGGATGATACAAAATTGGTGTTATATTACAAAAAAATAGATATGAACACAAAACAAAAATTAGTGTCCTTGTGTCAAATGTGTGAAATTACTGTAGTGCAACATGTGTGAGCTAACTAATTTGTTTAATAAGTAGATTGTGTATTATTGTAAGGGATGGCTAATATTTTCAGATTAACTATCTTATCTAAACTATGGATGTAGGAGGTAGAAAATATATCAAACTAAAATTATTTTCTTATCTAAGTTTTTAGGGAGTAGCCAAAATATTGGGGTAACCAACCTATCTACTCTAAGGTTATCCCTGAGTAGTACAAAAAGAAGAAATAAGAATATAAAATGTAGGGGGAAAATAGCATAGAGACAAGTGGATGAAGGAAAAAGGGGTGTGAAATATAGTTTCAAGCAACCCCAATGATCTCATGAACCTATTATTGAATGTACAAGTGTTTTTGAATCATGGTGTCCTCAATATCTTCAAGGAATTAGGAGACATTTTGATGGATCTCATGATGTGTAGTTACCATAGATTCTTCCATTTACATGGAAATATGAGAAAGTATTTCTTGACCCACATCCATCATAGAAGGTTTTAGGGTAGATATGAAAGGATGATAGATCTACACTTACAAGGTATAAATGTGAGGATGTGATACCTCATCTATTCTATAATATGTGTGTATAGATGGATGGCCCATAGGAAAAGGACCATTTTAGGTAATATAGGAGTAGAGAAAACAAAACTCCTAGCTTGAGGTGGAGGAGAGAGTGACTATTGATATTTATGTTTCTGGGTTTTTTAGAGTACCTAACAATTAGTATAATGAGAACTGACACCATGATGAAATCAAGAAAACGTGGTTAGGGTAATCAATGAAGAGTCCCCTTATACAAAAAAAATCTTAGAATTATTTGCAAAAAAATATACAAATTTATATGAATGAACACTTATTTCAAATCAATAGTATAAACAAATCAACAAGATTTAGTAAATCACTTAGAGGAATAACACACACAAACCGATTGACAATTATATAGTTAGTATCAAGGAATTTTAGTATATCTATGATCATTGATTTCTAATTTTTATAGAAAAATTTAATGAAATTGCATAAGTAAATCAGCTAGCCAAAAACCAACATGTCTCACCAATTTTATGTTGGTAAACCCCTTTTAGGTGAAAAACTTCACACACAAAATAGCAGTCATTTTATTAATTTGAGGAACATTAACACCCTGATACACAAAACATTCCTTTTTATTCTCCAAAAATATGTAGAGCATAAAAATCATAAAGGTTTTTTTTATCTAGATGGAGATTAAACCAAATCTGAAATATCATATAAACAAAGCTAGTGATCATCCAATCTTGTCCAAAATAACTAGCTATTAAACTAGTACTGTTGTAAGTGAGATTGATGAAAAAAATAACTTTAAATAATGAATCCCAATAGTATTGGGTTTATTTATAAATACCTGCAAATAATATTAGTGATAAATTCAATTCAAAATTCATATCCTCTTGGGAAAAAATTCCCACTATTGCATCTTGATTTAATTAACAAACAAGTCTAATATAGTCATTACAATAAGACTTGTCTATAATTGCATGACAAGTTAAAGACTAATAATGAAAAATACAAATCTTAAGTGAACTAAATTCAACTAAATATGGTTAAAAATAGATTCAATATGAAAATTATTATCCACTAATAATATGTTTTGAACGTGCAAGAAAACGTTATTAATTTAAGTGACACATACACACCCATCGTGCACATGAGTCAAACTAGGCGCCCCATACATTTTCAAAAATAGAAATGGACCAAGCTAAGACTAAATTTATTCATATATAAATAGAAATAGTGTCACACATGTTACGTATGAATGGATAATGATTTGACCTCAATTAAATACATATCCAGTGAATTGCACTTTAACTGGCACTTCCATTTAAAAATAGAAGACATCTAAAAATAGAACTCTAAAAATAGAATTTTACTCTTAACTGAAAAATCTCCTAAAAACAAAAAAAAACTAAAACTAAGTTTATTTTAGTAACTAATCAAGTTCTCATATTAGCATCATACTCAACATTCCCCCCTTTGATGCAAAGAGTAGAAATGTATATTATCTCCTTAAGTCTTCCATGAACTTGCTGCAGTAATCCCTTGGTGAAAATATCAACAAGTTGGTATTCACTTCTCACATACTAAATGAAAAATATATATTATTTACCAAGTCTCTGATAAAATTATGTTTGAGTTCAATATGTCTTTTTCTAACATGGAAAATTGGATTGTTTGACAATTTTATTGCCCTATTACTATCACAAAAAATATATGTAAGATCAATTTGAGCCTCTCTAAAATAAAATAAGACTCTTCTCAATCATGTACCTTGTGTGCAATAATATATAATAGTTAAATAGTCAACTTTAATATATTATAAATTAATTTTATCTTGCTTCTCTGATGACCACGAAACCAACCTACTTTCCAACGTGAAGCAATAACCTGAAGTAGATTGTATGTCATCAAGAGAACCTCCCCAATCTAAATTTTTCAATATAATTAGAAATAATTAACTTTATCCTATAAAATTAATTCCATTATTATATTATCTCTTACATATCTAAAAATTATTTCCACTTCTTGTAAATGCTTCAGTGATGGATTGCATGTAAATCTAGAAACTAGTGAAACCTTTTTTTACTATAGGTAAAAAGGGGTTGAGGCGACCCTACCCCGTACAAAGTAATACATAACACCAGAGAAGGGTAAAGGGGATGGCCATTGAAACCCTCTTAGAGAAACAAATCCATACAAATATCCACCACTAAAAACCAAAGTCAAAAAGGCCAATAACATAATAACTAACAGCAAAAACATAGAAACTAACAGTAGCCAAAAAACAAAAGAAACAACTGCTAAAGAGGAAGTCACCTTCATTCATTGATCAGTTCACCCATTGTGTGCATGCATCCATTCCATTCCTTAACTAGGTTAGCTATAGTAGATTTCCAATATTTATAGTCTGGTTCCGCTATCTCCACTTTAGGACCAGACCCCTCTTTTTCCTTGTTCTTCACTATTTCCATGGATTGGATCATCTCAGCAAGGATTTTGAGATGGTGGATTGTACTTTTGACATTTAGGATGTGAACATCCCTGATCTGAAGGATAATACCCTTCATCTTCATCATTTCATTCTCCATAGACATGCATCTTTCATTTTCATTTTTCAGTTGTTCACTAAGAACAATAGAGGAAAGATTCTCCATTTTTTCCTACAACTCCCTCAAATCAATTGTCACCATTCTTATCTTGTGTCGCTGTTGATATCAGTTTTCAATCCTGAAGTTCTAAAACTCCCTCATGAAAACATTGGGTTTAACCGCATTGTCCTGAACATTAAACAAATTTGTCTGGGCAGTTTTAAGAGCATGCAGTCTTTCAATGGCTTCCTCAATATTTTTTGATATTTTACCCTCGAAGGAATCATGGTCAAGCCGAGATTATTCTCCTCACTACTTTCAGTGTGGATGGCTTCCACTTCCTGGTTATCCTCTGTCTCCGTCTGACCCAAGTCCTCAATCTGCTGCTCCCTTGAGTCCGAGCTAACCTCTAATTTCTCACATTGTTCAGAAGCCCCTTTCTCCCATCACTACTTTTTAAAGCTATCCTTAGCCAAATGAGATCTATTTATTTTATCCACATACTTCCCCACATCCTCCCTATTAACAGTATCCTCCTCAGCATCCAAAATCATAGTCTTCCCCCCAAAACTAGAAGAAATCCATTCAGTAAAAGCCCCAATTCTTTCATTTTTACCAATGAGGAGGGTACCCAACTTTATCATGACTTTGATAAGGCCTTGATGCAAAGGTAGCGAGAAATTTCCTTTCTCTACCTGAGCAACCAACTTATCCAAAGATAGGAACAAAAAATTAGGGAAATTATAGGGTCTGTCATTCCGAATGTGATTTAACATGGGAAAATGATACCCATAAATAACTTTATAACACCCTTCAAGGGTAATATAAGCCATAAGAAGCTGAGAAATTTCATTATAAGGATGGGAAGATCTTCTCTTGCATAACCATTGTGGAGAGTTTTAGGGATCCCCTTACTGAGCATGAAACAATCGATCTCCTGGCTATAGTCTGACTTGGGATTGAACGAAATTTTCCCCTCCTCAGGAAGACCCGTGATTTTAGCAATGAACTTCAGAGAGATAGTGAAGGAAAAATTTTGAACCCAAACATGGCCATCCTTCTAGGTATTTATAACTACTTCACTCAAAGTTTCATCAAACCCATTGAAAATGTTGAAAAATTTTAACAAGCTAACCCTGTCAAGCAACTCCTCTGCCTCTTTGGACATTTCTGGGACCTTACTCAGTTCATTCCTCACAAGATCGCCACCCATTTTTCTTGAGTAATTCTTCTTCCTATAGAGAAATTTGTACTTGATATGGTTCCTTTTAACACACTTGGAGGGATGATTCAACATAACAAGGAGAACCACCCAGACTTTGAAATGATAGCAAATAAAGGATTGTATGAGTTCAAGATTTAGAAAATCAAAGTACGTCACCCAGAGGGAATTATTACCTATTTCCATCCTCATTGAAAGAAATTTTGATAGGGGCCCTTTCCTAATCCAAGATATCTATGAATTTTTCTTCCAAAAAAGTTAGTTCCTCTACCACCTTAAAATCCTTAGCTTCCACCCCCTTATTTTCCAAAACATCAGCCAATTTCTTTCCTTCCCAGAAAATATGACAGAAAGAGATATCAACAAAAGAGGCTAGTTTTTTCTTAGCATTGTTGATGAAGTCTTCAATAGTAATAGAGACAAAAATTTTATCCCCTCTCATACATGAAATTATATTCAAGGAGTTCTCCTTCCACAAGAAGGATTATTTGAACCCTTTCTCTTCAGCTAACTTAATCCCCCAAAAACATCACTACATCCTCAGTGACATGGTTAGATTGAATTCCCAGACAGAAGAAATAAGCAAGGAGAAACTTGCCATTATGATCACGAAAAAATCCTCCTCCTCCTACCTTTTGTAGATTCCCTTTTGTAGGACCATCAAAGTTTAGTTTGAAAAATCCTTCCCGAGGAGGTATCCACTTAACCGCATATCTAGGGTTTCTCTTTCAAGGAAGAGGAGCGTAGGTTAAGTTCCATTTCTTGATGATAAATTGGTCATAGTCCATGACTTCCACTTCCTTATTCTTGAGGATAGAAAAATTATTTCTAATAGCCTGAAAACACTTGTTTATAATCAATCTTTTAGGGAATTTCTTGTTATTGAAAATCCTACTGATTTCTCTCTTTCCATATTTCCCACCAAAAGTGGCGAAGGCTCATAATCCATAGGTTTTTCAACCCTTGACTATTGAAATGGGAATTTCCATTGATTATAGGTAGATTGGAGATCCTTGGGAATAACCCACTTGACCGAAAACATACCCAGAATATGAGACATAATTTGGAAAGCAAAAGGGCAATATAAAAACATATGGTTCACCATTTCCAAGTTCTATTCACATAGAACGCATTTGTTGACTATATGGAAGCCTCATTTAGCAAGGTTATCCACAGTAAGAATCCTATTTATCACCACTAGCCAGCTGAAAACATTGACTTTGGGAGTTATATTCTTATTCCAAAATTTTCCTATAATAATATCTTCCTCACTAGTTTCCTCTTCAAAGAATGACGTATAGAAAAATTTAACTGAGAAGTTTCCATTATGTTCTCTTTTCCATACAATCTGATCTTGTTCCTTATTTTTAGAAGACACAAAGTTTTTTTAGAAAAACGTTGAGATTAACCATGTGTGTTTTAAATTCTTTCCTGTCCAATTCTATGTGTTTCCAGACCTGAAAGCTTTCTTGAGGTTCCATATAATTGTTTATTTTTTCCCCATATTTGTCTTCTAACAGTTTCGATATTTGGGGGAATTTTTCTTTGAGGATAAATTTTCTATCCCATTTATCATTTTAGAAACATATTTCAGTGTCTTTCCATATTTTCCACCTTCTTCCCTTAGCAGTGAAGGTCCTTTGCCTAATTAATAGCTTTCCAAACACTTGATCCATTGAAAGACGTTGGTTTGAAGATCTACCATTTTTCATTAGCCTTCATCCAATATTTTTTCCTGAGAATTCTTTTCCATACCCCATTTTATTTTATTAGTCTCCAACAAATTTTGGCCAAAAGATCTTTGTTCATTTTAGTCAAGTATCTAAGGCCAAGTCCCCCTATTTTTTTTTCATTTTATAGATTTTATTCCAAGCCACCAACAAAATTCTTTCTTTGCTTTTTGTACCACTACATAGGAATGTTTTTTGGATATTTTCAAGTTTTTTTGCTACTATCCCAGGAATTTGATAGAGAGACATAACATACAATGGAAGACTTTGAAGATAACTCTTGAGAAGGATGGTTTTCCCGGCCTGAGATAACAGATTGGATTTCTACCCCGCAAGCTTCTTATCGAATATTTCTATAAGAAAGTTCCATTCCACACAAGAAGGTATTTTATCCCCAAGGATAATGCCTAAATATAAGGTTAGGAAGGGTTTATAGATACAACCAAAAATCCTAGTAATCTTCTTACATCTGCTCTCTAAAGAGTTGAGGAAAAAAAGAGAACTTTTGTTATAGTTCACCAACTGACCTGATACCTCCATGTAATCATCCAAGAGGGATTTAAATTTTTTTTCTTCAGGAACAGACGCTTCACCCACCATTATAGTTTCATCAACAAAATTTTGGTGAGACACCTTCTCCATACCCCTCGCTGAAGATATCCCTTTGATGAAGTCATTGCTAGTTTCCACATTAAGTCTTCTGCTGAGAGCTTCTGCCAGAATAATGAAGAGAAAAGGGGAAAGGGGATCCCCTTTCCTAAGTCCTTCATAGCTGGGAAAGAAACCACAAGGGGACCCATTCATAATAAGAGAAAACCATGCATTAGAAATATAGGCTTTAAACAGAATTCTAAAGGAAACATTGAAGCGAAATCGATCAAGAATTATGTCAAGAAAACTCCATGAGACCCTGTCATATGCTTTAGCCATATCCAATTTTATGATCATAAAAAATTTCTTGTCTGATTTTATGCTGAATGAATTATCTCTTTGATAGTAATGATCCCATCTTGGATTTGGCAGCCAAGGAAAAAACCACCTTGTTTTTCAGAAATGATAGCCAGGGAGGATCAGTTGAAGATGAAGAGCCAAGAGTTTCATTCATATTTTATATGTTGTATTGCACAAGCTTATAGGTCTAAAGTCCTTCAAATTCCATTGCATTGCCACATTTCAGAACCAAGGACAAGAAGGTACAATTCATATCTTTTAGCATATTTTTCTGATTAAAAAATTCTTTCATGACATTATAAACATCCTTTTTTACTATATCCCAAAAATGTTTAAAGAAGAAAGCTTGAAACCCATCCGAACTGGGGGCCTTATCAGGGATGATATATTTTTTACCATAAATTCCACCTCCTCCAAAGAAGGGATCATAGAAAGAATATATTTGTATTCCTCTGAAACTAAGGACGTGATGCAGTTCAAAAAATCCTTTCTATTTGGCCAGATCAGGAACACAATGATTTGTGATAATTTTTTAAAAGAAATAAATAGCTTATTTATTGATTTCTTCTTTCTCTTTCACAAGGGAACCTACCTCTCTCCTTAATTTACTAGATTCTATTGAAGCCTCTATGATTCAAGGTAGAAAGATGGAAAAACTTGGTATTTTTGTCCCCTTCCTTGAGCCAAGTAAATCAATATTTGTATCTCAAGAAAATTTCCTCTTTACCAAGGATTTTGTGGTATTTCAATAGAAGAGATCTTTCCTTATCATAGTATTCTTATTTCAGGTTACTATCCACCCCTTGATTTTTCCTTTAGAAATTTAGTAGGTAAGATTTGATAAACGCATTTTCTTCTGGAAAATATTGCCAAATCTTTTCTTGTTCCATATTTTGAGATTCATTTTGACATTCTAAAGTTTTTTAGTAAATCTAAACATTGCAGTTCCCTGTACCTTCATCTTCCACCATTCACTGATAATATCTTGTCAGATCTTAACTATGGAGCCACATCTTCTCAAAATCGAAAGGTTTTCTTCTTCTAGAGGGGTTCTTTATCATCAACAATATCAATTTATGCTCCAACCCTATCCTAGGAAGAGAGAAAAGAGTAATATTCTTCCTTAACCATTCTTTTGAAACCAAGAAATGGTTTAATCTCACTTGTATATGATGAACACCATCTCTTATGTTGGACCAGGTATATTTATTGCCTTTAATATCAATGTAATGGAGGTGAGTATTTGAAATGAAGTCATTAAAATCCTCCATAATAGTGATAAACTCCTTGGAACCACCTTTTTTCCCCTGGAGACAAAGGGGTGTTAAAATCACCCATCACTATCCACTCAGTTCCAGTGGTGTGGTATTTGAAATTTTGGAGATGTTGCCATTATTGTTTCCTTTCTTTATAATGTGTAGGAGCATAGATGTTGGATAAGATCCAATTTTTTTTATTTTCCTATATTTCTTATCATAACAACCATATGGTGATCTCTTTTCACCACTAGAGTGCCCTCATAAAATGCCTCTAATTATAGACCACAACTAACCCTCTAGAGGCCCCTTTGGAACTAACAACAAAATATTTTGAGTTATTCTAGAAGTATTTATAGGAATTTAGGAAAATTGTCTTCTTTCATTTTAGTTTCTTGCAAAGCCATCTCATCAATTTTTATGTCCTTCAATCAAGTCTTTAAGAACCCTCCACTTCACAGGGCTATTGAGTCCTCTTCCTCTCCATGAAACCTAATAACTATGAAATTTGGTCTAAGAGACCCACTTGATTCCAATGACATATTTATTAGATGGAATTTAAATAATATTATATGTATCATTCCTCTCAATTTCATCCATCCCAATTTTTACAGCATCAACTCACTCTTTCCCTTGACTATCTTCTATGTAACTTCTAGATTCACTAGTCATAAATGACAAAGCCTACATAGTATTTTCATAATAATTATCATTAAAATTACCTTCTTGAGATTTAAGCCTTGTGATCCTCTTATAATAATTATGGT
Organism: Taxus chinensis; assembly: GCA_019776745.2. Lineage (NCBI taxonomy): Eukaryota > Viridiplantae > Streptophyta > Pinopsida > Cupressales > Taxaceae > Taxus > Taxus chinensis. The sequence continues at coordinate 287,902,231 of CM034150.1, forward strand.
TCAACTTTTTATTTGTTTGATGGTATGTGCATGGAAACGGGGGACCAAAAATGGGGTCAAAAGTGGCCACTTTTCCTGAAATCATAAAAACTAAAATTTAACAAGGAATTTGACATGCATATGCTCAAAATATGAAAAATTGATATGAAAAAGAATTTTAGTGCTTGAAATTTAGTTTCTAAACTACTGATTATTTTTTTAAAATGTGGATATTAAGAGGGTGAAATGTGGTGCGCACAAAAAGTGGTCATGTTTTTGTGTCAAAAATATAACATAGTGTTGCATGTGTGTCTCCCATTTTTTAGTTCCCTAAATTATTTTACAAATCCCTTTAGTAGAAAGATAGCTAAAATCATGTATTAGTTCCCACAGTTTTTTCCTAATTTCTCAATGAGTGTGTACCCCCTCCCCAAAAGTAGGGGTATTAAGAGTGTCTTTCACATTATCATGGGAATGTCTATCGAGGGAATCACTGATAGGAGAATGTCATTCTTCATACTAGATTTTTTTATGAAATTTGAAAGAGGAAACATTCTGAAAACAAAAAATTCATGTGTACAACCCCTAATTTTGAGGGAAAAAATCAAAAATATTTTTTTATTTTGTTTAATGTGTGTAGAATAGAGTGTAGATCGTGTCGAAGAATATTTTTTTAACTTGAATGAGTAGATCAAAAGTTATATAGAAAAAATAATACATGTGATTTGGTGAAAAATAAAGACACTACTAAAATAAATTAAGGATGAAAACCTTAAACTATTCAAATTTTGGAAATAAATACATTGACATGAATCTAAGACAAAGTTTAACATCGTAGTTGTATTTTTTTGGAATATTATCTTAAAATACATTAGAAAATGGGGCACAAACTTGAGATAACATAGATTCAGTCATGAAATAGATATTCCAAGGTGGTTGGTTTCCAAAAAAAGGAAGAAAATGCACTCACGTTACTTTCTTATTAAAATTTGAATTTACAAGTAAAAAACGTTCTATCATGATAAACATCGTAATGTGAGTGTGTTATGGATTAGAAATGTTAATCCATAACATGCTCATTTCATAGTAAAATTGCATTATAACATGATCAAACCATAACACACTTGTTTTATGTAAAAAATGGCCAATATTTTGGTCATTTTTTGGTCCCCCATATCCATGGACATGCCTTAATATGGATTCAACAAACATTTATGCTTACTTGGTGTTGTTGTAAATGGATGACCAGTCTCTTGTGAAGTGCTAGTATTGTTTATTATTAAACTAGAAACTTTGTAGGAATTTTTAATCCATAAAAACATAATTCAAGAGGTTTCCCCTTCACTTAATACCCTTTTATAAAAAAAATCATGATCAACATACATATAATTTTTTAAAAAAATACAATCCTTAGAAACATTTTTGGATTTACTAGTATGATTATAAAACTTTTATACCTTTATTTCATCATAATATCCTATAATTATGTTTTCCACACTCTTAGGATATAATTAGGGAAGATTTATTAACTTACCTTGAATTGTGGTGAGTTTCATGTTTCCCTTTCTTTCAACTTGGATGGACTTTCCATCTCCTAATTTCACTTGGCTTTTGAAGGAATCATCTAACTTGTTGACACCATATTCCTGACTTATCATCTAACTTGAAAAACCCAAATCAAGAAACCAAAAAATATCCCCATCCTATAATCCCACAATTTTATGGGATAAAGTAATTATATTCATATGAGTTCTCTTTCTCCTCACTTTTCTCAGTTTGGAAATCCTTATTTTCAACCTCTTAATTAGGTTGATTCTTTCCTACCAATATCATGTAATATTCTATAAAGTGTCTTGGTTTTTTGAAATAATGAAAAGTATTATCTTTCCTTTACTTTTGAATTTATCTTGATCTTTCCCCTTATAAATATTTTCCTAGAATATAGGTTTTTGTTCTAAAGTTTGTTTAGAATCTTATGTATATATACTATTTATATCCTCATGGGACAAGAGAGTACCAGCTAATTCATCGAAACATGTAGTGTATATGTTCTTACACTCCTAAATATTTATCAAAATATAAATCCATGTATTTTTAAAATATAACAAAAATTTCCTTACCATAAACTTATCTTCTATGATTTCTCCATAAACCCTCATTTTACGAACTAAATCATTTATCTTTATGCAGCATTCTCTAACCCCTTCATTGTCTAAAATTTTCAATTTTTCAAAATTCCTTTTAAATGTTTGGATATTTTAATTTATTACATTATCATATCCTTGATATTAAGTCTCATGGATATTCCATGCCTCATGGGGATTCTTACTTTTAACAATTCTTTATTAGATGTAACACTTATAATAAACTGTTAACTTCTTCTCTTTGCAATGCAAGCGTTGACATGTGATTTTTTCCAAGAAGGTGTATTATTTTGACTATTGAAATCATGCTTACCATGGATAAATTATTTCTTTTCTTGAATCCAATTGCTGAAATATTGTTGCTTGCAAGGAATCCATTTTGTTTGAGGTTGTAAACTGGTAAAGTTTTTTGCAAATTTATTTCTATATAATAATGAGACCTTGGATCAATTCCATTGATCCAAGGTCTATTTTAATTATTCTTACTTGATCTGTATGGCAAACTAACATTCAGAGGTTGAAGGAAATAAAGGATTGAGCCTTTGTAGGATTAGAATTTCATTGATCTTCTTGAAATTCATGCTATGCATTCTGCTGAAAGTTGTGTGCTCGGATCTTCTTGTCAACTTCTCCAGAACGTTGAATGACATATGTTGGAAAGAGGCCTACTTCAAGATTATTGAGGGTAAATCCTAAGTCCTAAATCTATAAGATCTATCCTAACGGGATTCTAACCTAAGGTAAACTACATCTACCATATATCTATGCCTACTCTAATCTTGTTCATCCTAACCTAAGTTGCATGTCTTCTAGGTTAGGGATTTGGAAATAACCTAAGGTGATGATAGGTATATTTCTAGCATATTACCTGATACTATATTGGTATGAATAATGGCCTATCCTAAGGTGGCAAATTTACCTAAGGCAATATTAAGATAACCTAAGGTAAATATTTTCTAAACTAACCTAAGGTCATACCCTAAGCTAAGATATATATCCTAAACTAATGTGGGGATAGAAGGGGACCTAAGAGGTCATATGGCAAGTTGAAGGCATGGCGACAGTTCCTAAGGCATTTATTTGATTTGATTTTTGAATTTAAGATCATTATTACTGTCAATTTGACAGAGGCATGGAATTTGGAGGTGATCCTAGCTGGCACCATCTCTAAATTTAACAATGCATGTTCTTTTTGAAATTGGACTCGCCAATTTTGGATGGCAGTGGCGTAGAGATTTAGGCGGAAGACTGGGAATTAATGACATTAATTGTCATCATTTTTGGCAAGAAAACCACCTTGGAAACCATGCAAAAATATTTTTTGGAAGTTGTTTGGTATTTCATGCATTCTAATTTTTACTCTACATGGAGCTATCTGGTTCTTCGAACCAGCATTTCTACTTTTAGTTTGTTGTTATTTTTAACTCTCTTGGACTATTTTCAATCCAATAGAATTATATGAGGCATTTGAGGAAGAATTTTCTGGTTGTTGATTTCATTTGGAGAAGAGGGAGTTGTGAAGGCTTGGCTGGAAATCTTCTTTGAACAGACAAAAGCACTATCAGGCATGATAGGCTCTATCCATTAAGTTGCTCTACTTTTCTCTAAGTGTATTCATTAAAACAACTTTTCTCTCATGAGATAATTGGGTTTTTATTTCTGTGATGGTTATTTAGTTTCCTTGCTTGAATAATTTTGTGTTCTCTGATTGAGGAATCTCTTCTTGAAGTCATTTTCTTGCTTTTCTAGTTATTGTTGTTGAATTTCACCTTAACTCTTGTGGTGATATGGGTAATGAAGTACATGCATGATTCTTTATTATCTATTCAAAAATGCATTATGGAAATGATTTTTTTCTTTAAGTTTCAAACAAATTTGTAGCTTGGGTTGCACAATGGAAAAGTATACCTTTGATGTAGCTTCTTGGTTTAGTGGAAGTTATGATTCTTCTATTGGAATTGTAGGAATATGCATGCTTGGATTCTAATTTGTGTGAGCTTGAATTTGTTTATTAAACAGTAATGTGTGCCTTCTTCTTAAACTCTTTATATACTCTATCCATTCTTCAGATTCAGTCTGTGATGGACGATGGTAGTTATGTAATGCTTGGAATCTTTGTTTTATTTTTGGATTCTTCTTGTATAGAAAGAAGATTGAAGTTTTTATTACTTTTTAAAATTTCCAGTTTTAACTGGGAACTTGAAGTTGATCCTTCTCAGGAAACTATGGGTTAAGTGTTTATGGGAAAATTTGATTTTGAGGCCTTCATACTGGGGATTCCCGTGTTTGAAGTCCTTATTTTGATCTTTTGAGTATACTGTGTTTCTTAATTTTTCAATTACTATACTATGGGAAACATAGGGGAGATCTTGTTGGTTGGGTACATTTTGAGGGTCAGATTTTTCGGAGTCGACATTGGGTTGTCCTTATGGCTATGTTTCATCTTTCCTTGCTCTATTTTGATGTCTTCTTCCCTGTCGAAGTAGATATTATTGGTTTGGTTTAACTGTCCCTAAACAGGGTTAATCTCTTGAGTATCTTGTTGGTGTATACTCAGTAAACCCCTCCTGGCTGGGATATCACGAACTTTAAGGATGACTCCTGAACTTGCAGTTTTCATTTCTTGATTTTGAACTATAAAAATCAGTTCTGAATAAGGTTTTGGTCTTCAGGATTCTTCCATTCTTTTATCTTTGAATGAGATTGGAGGGAGTTAATTTGTTGATAAGTTATACACCTGTAGCTAAGCTATGTCAATTTTGGGTTGTAGCTTCTTGGAATGGAATCATGAAGGAATCTTCTCTGTCTTTTCATAAAATGTATGTCTTTCACCTCTGTGAGGACTCATTTTAGAGTTTGTCTCATTGTTTATTTTATCTCCATCATTGGAGGAATTGGTCAGATGTTGGACCTTGACTGAAATTTTAACGTCCTCGAGTGACTATTGGAACTATAATTACCACATGGCATTTTGTAAACTTTTTTCATTGCATCTCCTTTTGATCCGGTTTAATGTCTCAATCACTGGTTGTCTATGAAGGGAAATCATGTTAAATTTTGTTCTATCACAGCAATCACAATTTCTATTGATCTATTATTTTATGTGTTTTCTCTTTTAAGGAGTTTGGGAAGTATTGAAGGCCTGAATTGTCCTTTGCAACCTTCGTCCCTTATGTTAAGATGTTGGAGTTCCCCTCTGATCATGGCTTTTGACTCCTTCAGTCTTTAAGGCGAAGCCCAACCACTGTCTTTAGAAATAATAGGATGTTTTGGGTTGTGTTCTCTTCTTTGAAGTTGTGTATGGGACTCGGGATAACCGAATTATTTAGGAAGTTGAATTTATAGCCAAAACCTCAACATTTTAGCCTTTGTTATCAAGAAGGGTCTAGAGGAGGGGGAATTTCAAGAACATTAATGAGGCTTATGAATGTGTGAACAAATGTGATGCGAAAATTTTGAAAGGTGAAGACAAAATTACAAATCCAACAGAGCTCTCTTTAAAACCCACAAATTCCTCTATGAAGTAGGCTAATTGTGGGTCAAAACTCAAGAGAGGTTGAAAATATTAAATTGATAAAGCTGAGGAGGACATTAAGGTCAAGACTCAATATGTCATTAACTCTTTCTTTCACACCAAGAGAGGGTGGAAGACCCCTCTTACACCTAATTAAGATCATTTTGTGGAATGTTATGGGCATGAGCACCCCTAACAAGAAATGCTTATTTCAACATTGTGTTCATGCTCAACAAATTGATGTTGTTCTTTTTCAAGAAACCAAGATGTTAGCTAAGGAAGCTAAGAAGTTATGGAAAAAGGATTGGTCAAGGTGGAATGTTATTTTTTGGATGTCGTGGGTGCTTCTATGGGCCTAAGGATCATCTAGAAGTCTAAGAAGGCCAAAATTTCTCAATTTTGTCGATTCAAGCATTGTAGCTTTATCAAATACAATCTTTAAAATCCCAAATGGAGTTCATAATTATAAATGTGTAAGGCTAAAAAAACATCATCCAAAGGAAACTATTTTCATATAACCTTTATGTCAAAATTCATTATGTTGGATATGAGTCACTCATTGTTAGAGGATACTTTAATGAAATTTTTACTTTGAGGGATAAGTTTGGAGGCTCCAACCTCAATCTCTCTACCTGAAATAAACTTCATGAATTTTTCATACTCCAACAACTTGGTTGAAATTGAACCTAAACAAGGTTGGTTTACTTGGTTAAACCGTAGGTTGGTGTTGGTATGTATTTCTAAAAGGCTTAATTGTTTCTTATTCAACCTCGACTAGCTTTGTAAAAGCTTGGCCCTTCCAGTCTTCATCTCATATCGCTATCCTATTTCCCTCAACATCCTAGAAGATGTCGCTACTTCTAACTAACCATTCAAATTTGAAATGGTGTGTCTTAGAGACAAGTCTCTCCCTAGTGTCATCATATACTAGTGGAGTGAACCTTGAATTTATAATTTTAAAATGTTCAATTTGGAAAAAAAAAGTCGAGTCATGTGAAGGAAGGATTACATGAATGGAACCTTCGTTATTTCAAGAACATATTTAGGGAGAAAGAGATACTGGAAGCCAAGCTAAAAACTCTTAATGAGTTAGTATGTTAGCAGAGCTTGATCATACCTCTTACCAAAAAGAGAATATTTTGATGGAAAAATTAGAATAACTTCTTCTAAAAGATGAAATTCAATGGAAACAAAAGCCAAGGGAATGATGAATTAAGGAAGGTGATCGTAATAACGTTAATTATTTCACAATTCGAGAATATATAGAAGGAATTTTCACAAAATATCTTTTATCCAATCCTTAAATGGTGATATTTTGGATTTTGTCGAGGTAATAAAAATAGAAGCAATTATTTTCTTTGTGGTTTTTGATGCAAGTGCCTCTTCAAGTAACTTTAACCAAGAAAGTTCCCATGGTCATGAGGTGAAGGAGACCAACTTGGATATATGGATTCAAGTGGGAGTGAGTATAGGTGGTCCAGAGTTTGAAATTTCAAAGGAGTTATCACTCTAAAACATGTAATTTAAAAATTCAAACTTGTAAAAGTGAGTCATAAGTTTGTTAGGTGGGTAGAATGGTTTAGGAGGTGATGTAGACATGTTAGAAGGGGATGAGGTTAAAGTGTGAACATGAGAAATAGGGTTAGAAGTGTGTCCTAGGAGATTCCAAGTGGTGAAGTGTCTAAAATGTTAGCAAATGCTATCATGAATTAAAGGGAAGTTGAAAAGTCACAAAAAGTGACAGTTATGAAGGAAGGAGCAGTTATATGCATGGAGGTATTTGAAAATAGAAGGTGAGGAGTTAGTTTATATTTATTCCTCGTATGGAGGATGGGGGAGAGAAGGATGGAGATCTGAATTTTTGTATGAAATGCATAGTTGATGAATCAAGCCCTTATTTTGACACATGTTTTCCTTAATTGCATTTTGTGTTTGGATTTCATAGATTTAGAGTTGTTTTAATGAATTATTTTGAAGGAATTTTCATAGTTACAGGTGGATTTTTCATGATCTTACCTTTTACATGCTGAGATATACCAAAATACTGAGGACTGTGACTGTGTTTGTGAAAGTATGATGATCTGTTGGACCATAAGAGGATTTTTTGATCATAGTTTTACTTAATGCATAAAAAAAAATTTTAACCCCAAATGACCTGAAATTTGGACCATAAGAGGATAATAACATTTTTCAGATGCGTTTTCAATAGTTTTACTTAATGATAAGTAAATTTTGAGTTATGAATATTTTTCCTAGCTAGACAAAGGATGCATACAAGTTGTTTGACATAATGTCTTACTGGTAAAGTGATTATATCTCCCATGTTTTGAAGAGTTAGGTTATGAAATTTGGAAGGTAGAATTTTGTGATCATTTTTCAAGTGGGTTTTTAAGGGTTTAGTGATTTGATAATTTTGTAAGAAGTTGTTTATGACAGAAAATTTGTTGCAAATTGTTAGATCTTAAGAGCATTAAAGGACAATTTAAGACGAATATAGTGAAGTTTGATGTTGAACTCCTTTTGGTGCATTTTTTTATGATGCAAAAAATGTTTTGAGTGAAGGACAAGCTACAAGGCAATGGAGAGGCTCAAGAGCCAAAGTTGCCTTCTTGGACAGGAGCTAAAAAGGTAGAAGTTGGCAAGGTTGGTGAGAGGTAAGAAAAGTAAGAGTTGTGTGAAATTAGATGGATTTGATGATTATATCAACATTTTTTGGAGTGTAAGGAGAAGGTTATATTGCTTATGAGGCCATTCATGTTGTCATTATTTCAATGTTGCAAGTTTTATGCCTTTATAGTCTTGTTTATGGGATCCTCTTTTGCAAGACTAAGTGGGTGTTGTTTTTGGAATTCTCTTCTTGGTCAAATATATTATCAAGTTATGTTTTTCTCTGCATCAGTTTTGCTGAATCCTATAATGCATAAAATCATTTGGTCTTAGAATAATATTCTTAGAAAAATCCTTTCCATTATTACCCGATAGCAAAATGAGAAGCTAATGGATCTTATTTAGAGTGAAGAGGTTTACTCCATACTGTTCAATATGTCCAAGGACAAGGCATATAGACTCGATGGATTTCCGACCACCTTTTTTAGGAATAAGACTTGATCTTGTAGCGGTGGTGGAGGAATATAAACGGTTTGGAATGTAGTAAAGACTTGATCTTGTAGCGGTGGTGGAGGAATATAAATGGTCCAAAAAATCTATGAGGGATTTGAATTACACTTTAATCACCACGATTCCCAAAAAGGAACAACCAACCTCCTTTGTAGACTTTAGACCAATCAATTTGTGTAACATGGCTTATATAATCATTTCCAAAGTCCTATCATCTAGATTAAATTCAACCCTACAATAAATCATTTCACCAAAATAAGGAGGATTTATACCTGGAAGATTGATCTCTAAGGGTATTCCCATCACACATCATGAAGTCATGCATTCTTTAAAGAGGGGTCATTATAAAGGAATGCTAATCAAACTAGACATAAACAAGGCATACACCAGGATGGATTGACATTTCTTAATGAAATTCATTCAAAGATTTGGCTTCTTTAGATAAGTATGCGATTAGATATTTGGATGTATCTCAAGCCCATTATTTTCAATTTTGGTCATTTTCTCTCCCACGAGATTAGACAAGGTGCTCCTTTTAGGGGGATTAGACAAGGTGACCCCATATCCTTTTTTCTCTTTGGATCATCATGGAGAAAGCATAGGGTTTCTCAATATCTAATGCACTAGGCAATCAAATTATTAGGATCGTTAAAGCTACGGATAACATGGACCCATTTTCCCATCAACAATTTGCAAATGATACACTATTGTTTAGACATGTTGAAAGAAGAGAGGCAATGACTTTCAAAAATATTCTAAAGTCCCACTCTTTGACCTTTGGCAAAGTAATCAATGATGCCAAATAAAACAAACTCTTCTTCAATACCTTGGTAGACTCCAAAACCAAATTCATGACATCTTGGTATTTGAAATTGGATTTTTTCCCCATAAATATTTGAGTATTCCCCTCTTCATAGTAATTGACAAAAAAATTTATGGAGGTCTCTAATTTAGTCTTTCCACAATTGTCTTAGCTCTTAAAAGGGAAGGTGGGTTTCCTTTATACGATTTACTCCTAAAAATGAAAAATCACTCTTATTCAAAGTTGTTTTCGATTAACAAACTCCTAATATATATGAAAAATACCATGAAAATTAATGTTGGAGTCAAAAAGTAAATTGTCAGCATTGCTCAAACCTTCCTTTGGCAACAAACCGTAGAAAATAAGAAAATATCGTTACTCAAGTGGGGAAAAGTCTATAGGCCCAAAAAGAATGGGGGATTGGGGTTAAAATGCTTGGACATTCAAAACAAGGCACTGGGGGTGAAACTAACTTGGCTCGTGTATTCTCACCCAATGCTAAATAGAGCCAACTTATTTAAGCCAAAAACTTGGGACTTGTGAGACTTGATAAAATATTTTCTATCCCGAGACCCTCCTAGGGGATCCCATTTATGGAACTTTATGATGGAGTGCAGATCAGATATTAATCAATTTTATTTCATGGGAAGTAAGTGTAGACATCTAAAATGTTGACATAATTAATTTTGATTAATTTATCCCGTAAAAATCCTAACATCATCATTATCTAATTAATCCCTTTCCTATAAATTACCACATATACCCTTTATCCTAATTAATTTCATCATTTATCTAATATCCCATCATTTCATTGTTAATCTCTTCAATTCACTATTATATCCCATCATCCCATCTTAATCTTTATTATTCTTTTCTAGGAATTTAATATGCCTACACCTACCTACCCACCTACTCTACAACTAGCCTCTCAATGTAATCACATCATTAACTCCTAATTAAACCTAAACTTATTTAATCCCACCTTCCTCTATTTCTAGAAGCTTTTAATTCTAGAAGCCTCTCTAACTTTCTACTCTTCTCCATTGAATTTTAAATTCAATGGAAGCTTCTTCCCTCCATGGAATTTTAAATTCAAATTCTAGAATTATCCATTCTAGAATCCTCCAATCCTCTCCTCAATTTCCAACCATTGATCCTCATCCCACTTGGATCAATCCTCACCCTCCATTTCCTCTCCCACAAACTATAAATTTAACTCTTATCCTCCATGAGAAAGGAGGAAGAATCCATAACAAATCTCTGCCATTTTATAAAATCCATCTTCAATCCAATCTATCAATCCATCATCTTTCATCAATCAATCCAAGGCAATAAAGGGGAGGTGTTGCCCAAATCTCCACAAAATCTAAAGCAATCAACACCATCCATGAGAAAATCCAACACAATAAAGGAGGAGCATTGCATCTTCTTGGTAAGTGTAGGTATTGACTCTCTCTTCCTTTCCATTTCTTTCTCAATCTGAGGTATTGTTTAAAAGGATTATATGAGGAATTAATTTAGTTTTTTGTTTCTTACATTTTCATATAATATTTTCTAACATATACAGGTACTTCCACGAAAAAATCTCATAAAAACCAAAACATAATTATAACTAATTATACGAGTAACTAATCAAGTTCCAATATTGGAATCATTCTCAACACATTAAATTGAACATTTTTCTTCACTCAGCAATTTCTATTGACTTAAATTATTTAAAATATTTGATATTTCGTTATACTCATGAAGCGTTGTAATGTTCAACCTTTTTCAAACTACTAAATAGTTTGAATTTAAACTTAGTAACTCTTAAGTTGGTATATGTTCATTAAAATTAATTCTAAGCATAAAACTTAGAATTACAGATGTCACGATTATCATTTAAAATTACCATAATAAGTGAGTATACTATAAACATTACATGCTCCAACATTAAACCTCAATTTTCAATGGGGACACATGATATAATCACCTTTTTATTAGATAAGTAATTACAAACACACCTTCTCATGGAAGCATTTTACAGTTATCACCTTTCTATAAAAGTAATTACATGCCTCACATCATATAGGATGATATGAGGTTAGTCTATAAAAGGTATTTAAAATACCTCATGTCCTTCGGATAAGTACATATATGAATTCTTACATGAGATTTTGGAGACTTTTATAATACACAGAATCTCCATATCACAATGTTTATCTAGGTTCTCTTGTAAACCCACATCAAGTGATATTCACACAAAATCACATAAGATGACATATTATAATTCCATTTACAATATAGAAGAAGTATAGAGAATGAATATGCAACATGGACATTAGGAGGTGGAATTTTTATGCACATTCCCCCTCAATAGAAACTTTGAAAGGATGAGAATTTCTCGAAACTTGTAAAACTTCATAGCACAAAAAGGCTTCATGAATATACATACAACTTAATCTTCAGCAAGACATAATTAGAGATCAATATCACCATTGAGGAATTTTTCTCAAATGAAATGCATATGAATCTAAATATGCCTCATTCACTAATGTTGAACTATATTATTTGCAAGATCTATGCAACTTTAGCTATCACACAGAAGTGGTGTGCTTCATTTCAAATCCATATGGATTTATTCCAACAATATTTCAATCCTCATGGCTTCTTTTCATAGTTCTATAACACTTCTATACTTGGATTCAATATAAGAGATAGAAATTGTTGGTTGCTTCTTATTTTTCTAAGTAATGGAACCTAAACCAAACTTGTAAACATATCCATACATATATCTATCACATCACTAACACATTCAACATCACAATAACCATATAACTTAGCATTATTATAATAAGAATAATATAACTCATAATTGATTGAAATTTTAATATATTTTAAGATTATTTTATCCATTTTCCAATGATCATAATATGGATCCTACATAAATCTAGAATCAAAATCAGTTGCATAAGAAATACCAAGCCTAGTAATAGTTAGATACACTATACTACTAACAAGTTGTCTATATAAGGTAGGATTTACTTTGACACATGAAAGTGTAGGATTGAGTATTATACCAAATTTAATATGAATGGCTATGGTTTTACAATCAATCATGTTAGATATTCTAATAAATTTATTGGCATATTGATATTGAGATACTACAATATAGTTTTGATCCTAGAAAATAGTCATGCCTAGAAAGCGATGAAGAAGGCCTAGATCGGTCATCTCAAAATATTGTTTTAGATTACTTTTAATTTCAAATATTTGAACTAGTTTTATTGTTGGTAATAAGAATATTTTCAGGATATAAAACAATCATAACAATCTAATTATTTTCATTTTCATGGGGGCTTATCTATATCTAACTATATGGGGGGAGAGAGATTTTGATCAAACTGGCTACCAGCTATCATATGGACCCCTACCCCTATATATAGTTGAGTTTCAATGTTAAGAAGAAAGAGATAGAGGTCCATCGGTCCCAACCCAAATGAGCATATCATAGAATATCAGCTATAGTGGGGTGTTTTCTCAACTATCGACTGAAGAATCATGTTTCTAACAAATCATATCACTATGTGGCCATTTAGTGTGATAGATCTATTGGGATGCCCTCTTCCCCTATCACACTATGGTGGCCTACCCACAGTTGGAACTCATTTTTTGCTATATCTTGATCCCATAGATCTAGAGGGTGAAACCTATAGATAGATATGGCCCCTCAAGACGAGGGAGTAATTGAGGGCGGTTATCAGCTATATAGAATTGGCATTTCACTCTAGATAAGAAATAAGGTATATGGTCATGGGTGGCATACTATATAGATAGATATACATTTATGTTCTCAACCCCCTATATTATATCTCTTCTTGGGCCAGCCATCTATCTATACAGTCAAGGAGGGAGAGGAATCAACAATCAGGGGAGGCTATATAGAGTCTATTCGATAGTCGGCACTCGACTGACCCCATCCCCCATCAAAGGGAAAGGAAGTTGAGGGGATGGAATGGGGGGAACCACATCTATAGATAGATAGATAGATAGATATATAGATAGATAACGATCACAACTTGGATGATTCTTTCTTCTATGTATATATATCTAACCATGAGTGTGGCTATAGTATAGCTAATTCTAAATCAAGGTTTTTTATGTTATTCCCATCCCATATTATTTGCTACTCTCAAGGGCCTGACGGCTTATGATTCTATGTGTATAAGATATATCTAGATGACCTTCTTGGGAATGAAACTTTTCCCCTTGTCTATATTGGACCAATCAATTGTAATTGTATGATCCTTTGTCATGTTCCCTCTTTCCGACATCACTAGGTGACACTGGTGGTGAACCTTCATCTCTCCAAGTTCCCTCAGCCCTTCCCCCCGAGCATAGGATATAGAGATAGAGATTCATTTCCCTCTATCCATATAGTTTCCCCCCGCTACATCGATTCCAAATCTGATCAATCAAGATCGAGATCAAGATATTGATCTATATAGAGGGGGAGGGGGAGGGGAGAGGAGGGTCATGTCCTTATTTTATATATATATATATATATATATATATATATATATATATATATATATATATATATAGGCCCCTATCACCCCACCCCTCTCTCTATATGTTCACATTTTTTAAAATTAATTAGAGAAACCAAGGTCTTTGAAGAAAAATTTGATTTTATCATACCAAACTTTAGGAGCTTGTTTCAAACCATACAAAGATTGTTTAGTCTAAAAACATTAAAAAAATTTACCATTTTCTTCGAAACATTTGAGATGAGACATAAATTTCTTATTTTAGGTTGAATTCAAGAATAAATTTTTAATTTCTATCTTGTGTATTTCCCAACCATACTAAGCTACAATACCTAAGGGAATCCTAATTATGCTCATTTTTCCTACAAGTGAAAAGGTATCTACATAATCAATTATGGGTTTTTGAGGAAACCCATAAGTCACTAACCAAGTCTTAAATTTATAAATTTCTCTTAAGGAGTTGTATTTAATTTTATATAGCCATCAAGATCTTACAATGCTCCTTTTAAAAGGACAAGGGACAAGTTCCCACGTACATTTTAATAAGAGTATCACACTTGGTTTTCATGTATTTCCACCATCTTTTGTCTTGATTTACGTCTTTGAAATATTTGGGTTTATATTCATATAAGTTAATTGAGGCATTATAAGTTAATTGAGGCATGATAAGTGTATTTAATCCTAGTCGTTTTTATAAGGTTATAAAGATAATAATCTTGAATTATAGATTTATCCCATTTGATTCTTTTAAAATAATAAACAATTTGAGATAGCTCCCCCTAAACCTTAGTATCCATAGTGTATAGAATATGATCATAATTCTCTTGTACATTAGTTTATTCATTAATAGAAACAAAAGGTGGTCGAGAATAGGTTACATAAATAGGTTTCTCAAGGATTTGAATGTTTCTATTTTTCAAAAATCTCATGGTTTGGTGGATCATAAACCCTTAATCCTTTTATTTTTTCTCTAGACCTAATGAATATGCAAGAATAATAAGTAGGATCAAGTTTCTTCCTCTTAAATTTTGGAATGAAAATAGAATTCGGGCTACCAAATATCCTAAGATGATATAGATGTTGTTTCTATTTCACCCAAATTTCAAGAGGTGTAGTCTAATTCAGGGATTTTGTAAGAACCTATTTAGGATATGGACTATAGTATTGATTGCTTATACCCATATAAATTCAAGGAATTTAGGAAAAATGAATCATAGTCCTAGACATTTCTAAAATGTTCCTATTTTTCCTTTATGCAATATCATTTTTTTATAGTGAATAGGGAGTGGTTAAATCTCGTTCGATTCCACATATCTGTAAAACAATTACTTACATATTCACCTTCATTATCAGTTATTAATCACTTGATTTTTAGGTTAGAATATTTTTCAACTAGGGATTTGAATTATTTGGATTTAACAATAGCTTCATACTTGTTCCAGATAAAAAATACCAATTCATTCTAGTTAAATCATCAATGAATGTTACAGTGTACAGGGCACTATTGAGAGATGTAACCCCAAGTATTCCTCTAACATCATTGTGAATCAACTCTAAAGGAGGAGAAAATTTCACATTATGGTTTGTGTGAAAGGTTTGAATTTTTTTTTTACCACATAAGCATATTTCACAAGTCTTGTGATGGGATTTGGTTTTTGGAAGACCTTCCACTAATTTTTAACAAGACATATTTTTAGGATCCCAAATTTTAGATGGCCAAATATTCCATGCTACAAATGGGTTTCGTTTCTAATCTGAGATTACAGACATGTTTAGATGCAAAACCTTCAAAAATATAGAGGTCATTCTTTTTAATTCCTTTATCAATAACAAAGTTTGATTGATATTTTATAAAATACGTATTTCTAAACAAGGTAACAAAAAAATGTTATTGATTCAATTGAGAGAAAGATAAAATGTTCATTTTCACCTTAGGAAATACAAAATTTTACTAATGAAACCATTAAATACATTCACTTTACCTTGAATCTGAGCTGCTATAATATAATTATCACGTAGATAGATGATTGTGACATTATTTTCTACTAGTAAGGATATTGCACATTTAAGTTATGTGTCTCAAGGAACATCTATCTAGGATCCATCCATTATTGATAGATGCACATAATGCAATATATAATGTATTGGTTTTATCTGAATCATGATTTTGATTTTGGTTCTAATTTAATTTTTTATTATTGAATCTATTTCTTCTATTATTTGTATCGTTTTGTTCTCATTATTTTTGTTTTTATAACAGTATTCTTTCTTTTGACCAAACTTTCCACATTTTGAATATTTTCCATCAAAATGGACTTTATAGTTATTATTATAGTTTTGCTTGCTTTTATTTTTGTTATAGTTGTTAGAGGAATTAAATTTTTATTTGAGATTTTAATTTCCAAATTTTTTTAGAGATGGATTTTTTTTTATTCTAGGAGAGAAGAACATGAGAAGTATTTTCTTTCAAATCAAAATTGGTTGTTACATGCTCTTCCTACATGAGGAGATCAAACAAGTTGTTCAAATTAGGAATATAATTTTCATTTTGATATTTTGAGTTCAAGATAGATAAGAAGTTCCTGAATCTCTCATGGATATTCATTTGGATTATGAAGCACATGATCTTATTTTGTATTAAGTTGTGTTTGCAACCACCTAACTTAGATTTGATGTTTTTGACCTTTACAAGATAGTATATGATTTTTTCATCTTCTTTCATAGGATTGTTCATGAGTTTAGAATGATTTTTATGAGTGTTGATAATATAGCTCCCTTGTACATAGAATCAAGGTGTTTCACAACCTCACTAGGAGATTTTTGATGTTCGATATGGAGTAAGAACTCATCTTTCACACTCTACAACATGGTGGACATGGCCTCCTAGGATTTCTATTAGAAGGCATTTAAATTTTTTGAGTAAGCTTACCTATGAATAGGTTTTTTTTCATTCCCATTTATAAGATCCTATATCTTTCGGGCAATAAATTTGGCCATAAGTCTGATTTTCCAGATGTTGTAATTGGTTCTGTTTAATATTGTGACTTATCTAAGCTAATATTATTTGATAAAAATATTTTTAAAATTTTCAAAATTTATCATAACTATGAACAAAATGCAAATGTTTTCTAGGGATTAAAAACAAATTTCAGTGTTTACACCACTCAAAATTAATTTTATGATAGATAACATAGATTTTCCATGTCCTAAAAGAAATTTTTAGGAATAAATTTAACTTTCCTGTGAAAATAAAAAAAAAGTAATCACAATATTTTTTTCAAAACAAATACTACAAGAAAAAAAGATATATATAATATATATATATATATATATATATATATATATATATATAATCACAAAATTCTCTATTTTTATGAATAGATATATAAGGTGATGGTTCAAGGTTTTGAACCCCTCAACGATTTCCTTAAAAAAACTTCTTAAAAATATTTAATAGTCAATCTAATAAATAATTTAATAAGCCTATAAAGGCATGTACTTTTATATAGACTTTAAGTAAGGAAATAATTTTTTTTTTCAAGAGAATCAGGGGTCAAACCCCTCACCTTGGGTCTTCTTGTGTCCTAGACTGGGTCTAGCTACCCATGTTGGATAACTATCTCACAACTATAAGACAACACTAGTTATAAAATAAATAAAAATTAAAAAAAAAAACTTTTTTAAAAAAGGATTTAGATTAACATGCCTTATACGATTTTGTTTTTAAGAATGTATATATAGAGACTTACACAGTTGGAAGACAAGGTGGTGATGTGGTGTTGGAAATTCATAACACTTTTTAGGTTTCACGATCTATTTTAGGGTGTGTTCCATATTATACATGTTAAATATTCAGTTTAACTCTTCAGTGTTTCCCACATAATGATCCATTACCTCCTTTGGACGTGATGATCTCTCCTATTTGGTGAAAAAATTTGGTAGCAATGTAGTTATAAGATCCAATTTGAACATTGGAAGAGCAAGGATATATTGTTCAGATATTTAGAGGGCAGAAGGTTTCCAAGAGTGAAGGATACAATAATTTTTCCAATGCAAGATACATGAGCCTGGGCTTGGGAAATATAAAGTAATAATTTAAATTATAATGCTGTCAATGTCAATGGTTGGAATGTAATTCTATATGTGTGGCCACTTGAATGCTCCAATATATTCTAAGGAAAATTTGAAACCAAATATCATTGTAATGATTTCAATGTAAATTATGTCAATCCTTCTCTAGAGAATTTTTTTTAATATGAGGAATCATTACATATTACAATTAATCATAGTCTCCTAACCTTGGTAAAATTTATCATGGTGTGAGGAAGGGACCACCAAGTGCACAAGTTTCATACTGCCTCTATTCATCTAGTGCCTAGGTTTCATACCACCTCCATACAGTTGACACACACTCAGGGACGTTGGTCGGACTACTCCGGCAACACGCAGGGACTTTGGTCAGAATATTCCTCATGCATGGACATGCCAATGGGGGGTTGAACCTTGGACCTCCACTTAGTAAATTATCTAACTTTACCGATCAACCAAGACCCCAATCCTTCTCTAGAGAATTATTTCAATGTGAAATATATGGTTGAGAATAGATGATCAAAGAGACCGATCGATTACTATAATATAGTTAATTTTAGTATTTACATATAATTTGTTTGTACAAAATCTTACTAACTAGGTTGTTGTGATACTGTATTACGGAATTCTAGTATATCTAAGACTTCTTATTTATAAATTTTATAGCATAATTTAATGAAATTGTATAAGTAAATCAATTAACTAAAAACAAAAATTCTACACCAATTTTACGTGTCGAAAACCTTTTCGGGTGAAAAATCCCACACACAAAATATCATAGTCCTTTTATTAATTTGAGGAATAATGACCTAGATATACAACACCTTCCTTTTTATTCTCCAAAAATAAGCAAGTCATAAACATCAAACTAATTTTTTTTCCTCACTCACAAATTCTCATTGAATAGAATTATTTAAAAATATTTTAGATTATTCTATACCCATGAAGGGTTGTTATGGTCAACATTTTTCAAACTATTAAATATTTTCAATTTAAAATTAATAACTCTTAAGTTGATCTAATTTTGTTAAAAATAATTATAAGTATAAAACTTATAATCATGGATTTCGCATGTCTTTTGAAAAAATTACAGGTGGGCATTCAGTCAACAGTTCAGGGGATAACAGTCCCTCTTCTTTAATGGGGAGGTTGTCTTATTCAAAACCAAAATTAAAACCCTAGAATATTTACAAATATACATTCTATTAAATCTTTGTTGTTGATGCCAATTCCATTGTATAATCATATAATTTTGAATACAGAGAAAATAAGTTAAGATAGAAACACAATTAATGCAGAGAAAGACAAGAAAACAACAATTTTAAATAAGAAGAAAATAAATCTTATTTTATTTATGCATTTCAATAGGGATTTATAATACACACATTCATATATAATGGAGATTCATTGTTCTAAACAAGATGCATATTGATTGAAAATTCAACAACTCTTAGTAAAGAAATATTAACTCAAAGTTTCATATTCCAGAACACATAAATGGTGTAGGAAATTAATAGAAAGAGAGAGAAAGAGAGAGAATAAAGATAGAGGCAGAGGAAAAAGGGAAGTTCTCTTATGTATTCAAAATTAATATCCTTTACATCAAAATGAACAACATCCAACCCCTTTATAATTGAAAGTGAAACAAATATTTTAAGTTCATATCGCAGGTTAAATGAAGAAATAAATTTCTGGATACACTGAAAGTGAAGCCTTTTATAGGCAAGAGGGGGGAAATAACTACCTGAAATAACTAATTAATTAACTAATCACGTAATTAGTTATGTCTCTTTTTAAATGAATTTTTTAGCCATGTTTGGTAATAGAAGAAGGAATAGAGAAAATAGAAGAAACCAGGAGTTCTAGTTTCAACACGTGCATCCAAAAGTTTCATCATTGCGAATGCTATTTCTATTTCCTTTGGCACAATTGTGTTGGAAAGGTTAATCATCCATCTTCCTAGAGAATTCTCCATCTCTGAACTTGTTCCTTCATATTGAGCTAAGCCTTTTGAAGCTTCCATTATTACATTTTTTAGCTCAGATAATCCTTCCATCTTATCTTTATTCATATTTTCTATCTTGTTTAAGTCCTCGATAAATTTTTTGAAGTGCTCCTTGATTTGATATGCTGAGTTCTATTGTGGCGAGTTGTCCCATAAGAGATCACAACATAGGGCTCTAAGATCACAAAATATATCAGAATTCAATGATTATCCCTTATGAATAATTTTTTTCGTCTCGGTGGAGGCTTCCTTAAGGAATTTCGTTCTCCACTCAACACTAAGTGACCATGTACAAGACATTTTGTTCTTGGAATCATTAAAATTATTCTCTAAGAGGAGATTTTTTTCATCAGTAAGGGCCATAATGTGAAGATCTTAGATCAAATCAACCCAAATCTTCACCTCCTTTTCAATGTTCTTGACCCTTGTGCTAATATGATTTTTTGTTGCAATGATGTTGTCATATATTTTACAAGCTTCATCAATAAATTATAGACCTATGATGAGAATTTTCTCATCCCATGATTCTGTAGCCTTTCCTTGAATTGTGTGCTTGTGCACTTAAATAATTACTTTCAGATCAATATCAAATGTTATAGTAGATGTCAAGAAAGAAGCCAAGGGAGTAGGATCCAACAAAGTGTTGTTAGAAGAGAGGAAGGATTTAATAAAAGTGGAGAGGATCTGTAATTGTTCCTCTAACTACTCTAGGGTTTGCTTCCCCTTCTCAACTCTTTCAATAACTTTGGAAAATGTATCCTTTATACTGTGTACATCTCCCGTAGGGGTGGATTCTCCCAAATATATTCTTGTTAGTTCAAATCAGCTATAGAAAGCTCCTGTTAATTATTATCACCTTTGGGCTTAAAAATTTCAATGAATTGCTGTCCTGAAGTATTAGAGACTAAGTGAGAAGTGGCTTTGGATTTTTGGGAGGAGGAGAAGTAATGAGAAGTGCAGCCACAACATCATAGTTTGGAACTTTGAATCTTGATTGAGCATTCCTTTTCTTACTATCAATCATGGGCTGAACCTAAGAGAAGAAGTTACTTGAAGATACTATCACAAGAGCTATTACAAGTGTAAGTGGTGGGGGAAGAGATTGAGAAGTAGAGACTAACACAGTAGTTACTATAGGATGAAGAGAAATCCATCTTATAATTATCTTAGGTCTATAAGCACTTGACTTCCCAAAATCTTGAGCTGACACTTCAACACCATCTTCCTCCTCTTCATTTTCTTCACTTTCTTCTTCTTCTTCTTTCTTTTCGCTTTCCTCTTTTTCAATCTCTTCTTTCTCACTTTCTTGTTTCTCTTCTTCAACTTGTTTAACTTCTTCATTTTTCCCTTCCTCTTATTATGTTTCATTTTTATTCTCACCTTAATTTTATAATTCAACCTTTATCACATATACTTTAGTAGTAGATTCTTACTGAGTAGAGGAAGGATAAATTTTTTGAGAGAAGAGGTTTCCTGTTGGGAAGCATTAAATTCTAACAATTTTTTTTTATCAAACCACTGTTTAATTCTCAAGAGGATAGGATAAATAGTATCATCAAGGTTATCCTTCTCTTTTTGGGACCAATCAATGGTGGGGAGAGGAGAATATTGAATATAAATAATAAATTCGAGAGAAAACAAATCATAATTACCCTCAACCATGTTCTCTGGTACCTTATGAAATTTGAATTCTTAAATTTGTTGAAGAGTCATTTTGCCACATATTCTCTTCCTTACTTCAAACTAATCATTAGAGTCAGCTCAATAATATTTAGTTTTTCAGTTTTGGGTACATGCAAGTATGAGATATGAATACTATTGTTGATGACACTTTTTCCATCAAAGGATTCCCTCTTCTGGAAGGGATGCATGTGTAAATGAGAGATGGTTCTCTTGATGTTTTGTGCATCAATAATAGACCTGCAAGTGTAATTTTCTAAGGATATGGGAAATTGGATACCATATACCTTCTTGTCTCTACAAGTCCTGTGGAGAATATCTAGTTGCATGCAAAGATCAATTAGAATAATCTTATCATTGTAGTAAATGGGTAGCTTGTATGAGACTCCTTCAAACCCTCTTATCCCGATCTATGAGAATTTATAGAATTGAATAAACAAGAAGAACCCATAAAAAACTATCAACTACTTGTATTCTTGAGAATTCTTGTTAATAACATTCCCATCAAGAAACCTTTCCAAGAACATGATGAAGGAATCACTGAATCTTCTGTAATGGCTCTTGCTATTATCATAGGTCAACTAGGTGTAGAACTCATAAATTGGGAGATTCTACCTACCACCTTGACTTGACAGGCCAATCTAGATTTTGTATCAAAAAATGGTATAGATCAAATAGGAAGTCATGTAAAAAGATCTAGTTTGGTAAACCTGAGTCAATTACTGGGTGAGGTTTTCATAAATAATTTCTCCGCAATTGAGATTTTTCTTTCCTTCATAGATTAGGTTAAGAAAAATGCACATACAGTCTTGAAATTCCTTGGTTGAAGGGAGGCCCATTACTCTAGCTAGAAGAGTTATGATGTCAAATAATTCCTCAATGAAATCACTTATGTACAAAGTTTTTGGTAGTTTTAAGGGTCATTTATCTTTTTTTTCAACCAATACTTGGAAATCATTGTTTGGTATTTGTTTAGAGTTAGATCAAAATCCTTCTATACTTCAACCAAAGTCAATATTTTGGAGCTATCAAATGTAGGAATGCCAAGGGCAAGGTTAATGTGATGTGCATCCAATTGGGCAATTATTTGACCTTAAGGGTCCTTAAATTCCTTGGTTTGTGGGTCAAAACATGAGGCACATTCCAAGATAGTATCATTGTATTGCACATAAGTAGGAAATCCTCCAATATGAGTATACCACCGCCTAGGATTATTTGGGTCAATGGGGTTGGGTTCTTATCTCTCATTCTTGTCCAAAACTTAGTTAAGTCTATGTACTTGATGTCACTATCACCAATTTCAGGTATAAGGTCTCCAGGGAAGAAATTAGCTCATACCCAACATATTGGAACTTCATGTTGACTAATTTATAAATAATTATAGGGATGAAAACGTCCTCACAAGAAAATATTGACTAACCAGGGAGGAAGGGAACCACAACATGAAAATTTATTGAAATTAGGAAAAATTGTGATGGAATTACTTACTTGTTGGATGAGAATGAATGCACCTTTCCAATGATCCAAATGTACTTTGAAAATGGTTGAGAAATGAGGGAGAAAAGACAACATAACCATTTTAGGTGACAAGAAGAATCGATAGGGAATATCTCAACTTATTTGCAAATGTGGGGTGGATGAGTGAGGTAGGATTTTATATACATCAACAAACCCTAATAATAAATTCCAGTAAAAACTATTAAATCAACGAATTGGGTTTTACATGGTCCAAAGAAATGGTTCCTCATGGGCTAGGAACGTACGATTTGTATGATGTGGAGTTTAAGATGGAGAAAGCAAGCATGTGGGGAATGGAGTGAATGAGGTAACTGTTCCAAGTGTACCATCTAAGGCTAGTATTGCTGATTTTTACCCTTATTCCAATTTCCTTAGCTTTAAGCAATATATTGGGTTTTACAGGGAATTAGGGCACTTAGGGCATGATGAAACTATTCCAAAATTTCTATAGGGAGGTGACTTCAATGATGGAGAGAAAGGTATCATATATGGAGGCTATGCGGAGAACTCCAGAGCCCGACTTAACCAAGTCAAGTAAGATGTGAGAAAGGTGTAGAATCAAAGAACTAAGTGAACACAAGAACAAGTTCTAAAGTTTCCAACCAAGTTTGATTTCTCTGATTCAACAGATGGTCTGGGGAAAGATGGCATGAGGGGAATAGGAGGAACAAAAAAATTGTTCCACATGTTCCTCAGAAATTTAATTTTACCAATTTGATTCAATTTTTTAAAAATGGCTAAATTCTCTTCAATCATTAATTCAACATAGGGGGAAAAGATGACCAAAATATAAAGGATTTACCCATGACTTAAATTTTTTGAATTTTTACTGGTCCATGAAAATAGATAGCTCTTTTTGGGGCTTGACTTGGACTGAATAGAGTACAAATAAGATAAAGTTTTGAAATCTAGAATCTCAAGGTCTATTGGACCAAAGACTTATCCATTGGGAAAAAGAAAAAATATAAACAAAAGAGAACCATAATAGGGAAAAACAAAACAAACATAAAACCAAAATAGAACCAAGCCAAAAATGGAAGGACACCCACTCAACACACTATACAATAAAAGATATTGCCCACCATATGGTAATGGGAGGGGAGTCCCACATGTATAAGCTAGGTAATATGTATTTTCATCATAGAAGTGCTGAATCTGAAAAATACCAAGCCAGAGAGAATCAAACTTACCATGAATTCCACAAGGCTCTCTTTGCTTGTCCCAAAGCAAGACAATATCTACAACTTGAAAATCATGCAACCTAGTCTTTTTATCAAACAACTATTTCACTTTTTATCGATGATTTGAAATATGATCCACCACCTGCTTTATTCATCAAGTTTCTATAAGTACATGATTATTTTTCAAATGCATCCATGAATTGACCATTTGCAATTGTTTTTCCAAGTTGCAAGGCATGCAATTCAAGTGTGATTGGAAACTCAGCATCCATTCCATATACCAACTGAAATGGAGACATCCTGATGGCTCTTTTGGGTGTTATACAATCAGCCCATAAGGAATCATACAACTTCTTATGTCAATTCATTTGTGACTCATCAATCAACTTCCTTACTATAGTCACTTAGTTATCATTAGGTAACTCTAATTATCCATTTCCCTATGGGTAATAATCAGAATAATGAGAAAGATAAATTCCATACCCATAGTAAAAGTTGATTAGTTCGTAAGATGAGAAATTTGGAGCAATATCTATAATAATATTGTGAGGTACTCCAAAAAAAACTAAGATGTTTTCCTTGATGAAACCACAAACATATTCAGAAGTTGTTCTCTTCATGGGAATTACTTCTACCCACTTTGTAAAATAATATTTTCTTGTCAGAACATCGGTTTTTCTAGTACTGGAATTTGGATTAAGAGACTTGATAAAATCAATTCCCCATTGTTGGAATGGTTCTTCAATCAGAACATGTTTCAGCGGTATATTTTTCAATTTTGGACTTCCCACAAATGTCTAACATGCCTCACATTTAGAAACCCACTTGGTTGCATCTTTGAAAATATTGTCCAATAGTAACCCTCGTAGAGGATATTATAAGTAGTCGAGTGGATAGTTTGGCTCATTAATATCATTTCTTCAAACTAGAAATACTCTTCATGATATGACTTATTTGTATATGGGGATGTTTTGTATAGTCATGTCTTAGTAGGTTGATGCATTTTTCCTTGCTATTATTTATGAAAACTGTTTATCACATGACCTCCTACTAACTATTTTTATGAGATCAAATGTGATGATGTGTGCAGGGAATGATGGAGGTTACTGGTGGATAAGTTGCTCGAGTTCGATGCATGCGGCTGAAGACTATTTCCAAATTGACCTATTAGCTTGGGCTTGACTCTAACGGCCCATAGGAATCTAAGAGTTTTAATTGATATTTGTTGAAACAATGTTTAATGCTACCTGATATGGTGGATCTTGTAACAAACATTATCTATATGAAGACTTTGTCTTCAGAACTGGATACCACTTTTTGATTTATCAAAGAAGATTATCTGCATACTGTTCTGGATTTGTTTTTGATATGTTATGAACTCATTTCAAAGTTAATAAAAGCTACAGTATTTTGAGAATCAGAAGTTGTTGATCACTCTATCCCGAGGAAGAGCAAGGGCCCACTCGACCGAGGAGATACGAGGTTACTTTGAGTTTTTCATGCATATAGTCCTTCGATTAGTTTTACTGCGATTATCATTTGATGAGTTTTTGCATGCATGCTTTGATTAACTATCCCTATTTTCTCCATTATTGCTTTCGCTTAAAGTAGATGCTTTTTCTATGCAAATTTAGTTCATAAACAGTCTTGCTTTCTGTTGAATTCCAGTTATTCAGTTATGGTTTAAATTGTTAAGAATAAGTGTGTGCATATTTTACTTTACAGTAGAAGATTAGTTGTTGAAATCCATTTCATTACAAGTAGTTGAATTCTGTAGACTTGTATTGAATTTCCATAGATTTTAACTGCACTTCTATAGAAAAGCCACTAAAGCTAAGCAACCCCCCAACAAACTGGTTCTCCTAGACTCCATTGCATATTGCCTAGGACACAACCCTGGTTTATAATGACACTGACAAAGATTATGTCAGTTAAATGATTGGACGAATACAATGACCCATCATTTTTGGCACCGTTGCCAGGGACTACATAACCATAAGCTCCATTATTTTATTCCATATGTTATGGGTGTTAATAGAGTTCATATAGGAAACCAGTCGTTCTCTCGGACCTCAATTTAAACCAACCAACCTGGATGCATAGGTCACGAGATAACCAAGGGAGATTTATAGCACACAATATTCAACAAATCTCTTTAGACACTTCACAAGAGAGAAACACTGAGAGTGATACAAATTCCAATTCCACTCCTAGAACCTTTTCTAGGCATTTTGTATCCTTTTCACATCATTCTGCAATGGGGGATCTTGGGAATGCTGAAGAACAACCTTTAGGATGAACATTTACATACCCCATTTTCCTCGATGCAGATGAGGATGCACCCATGAAAAACATCTCACCGTCCATCCTCCCCCTCTTTCGAGGAATGACCAAAGAAGACCCTGATCAGTTTCTATTTGAATTTAAAATCCTATGCCAAACATATGATTACCAAACTGACAATCAAAAACTCAAATTATTTCCCTCCACTCTCAAAGATTCTGCTATGAGATGGTTTATGGGGTTACCATCTAACTCCATTAATTCCTGGGAAGCCATGGAAATAGCCTTCCTGGATAAATACCAAGACTATTGTAGAGGAAGGGATAGGAAGGAGGAGTTCTTCCAAATACGGCAAAAGGAAGATGAGAATCTAGAGGATTATCTGGATAGATTCCTCTTTCTTCATAAACGTAGTGGGTATGAGTTGCATGCAGACATCACTAAAACAGTCTTTCTGAAAGGACTGGATGAAGAAACCAAGGATTCTCTCCATCTCATGGGAGGTGGAGATGTGCATAAGCTTACCATGGAACAAATTACTGAGCTATGTAGAAGATATTCTAGAACACGTGGAGGGATAAGAAGGAAACAAACATCCAAGTCTTTGGGTACCTCTGAACTTCTAGAAGAAATGGCCAACATGAAAATAGACATTCTGCTACAATTAACATCCACCATAGATGGACTCAAGGAAAAAGCCACCCTTATTAAAGAACCATTGGACATGTATTGCCCTAAATGTCAGAAGAGACACCCCTTGAGAGAATGTCCTTTGGATGTCACAGATATGTGCTTAATCTGTGAAGTTACTGACCATGACACTAAACATTGCACACTTCTACCACAATTGAAGGGAGGTTTGAATGCCATCTCTCAAACAAGTGCTGAATTAAAATTTTTCCAGAGACCAAACAATCAGGGTGGGTTCCCATCTAGACCAACTCAGAATCCCTGGAGAATGCCATGGCCAAATCAGGCCTCTCAATCTTCTTGGGGACAACCTGAGTGGGAAAACTCAAACTGGATGACTTATCCATATCCACCACCTTGGAAAAATCCCTACACTCAGCCAGGTTGGGCTCCACCACCCGCAAGCCAATCCTTGGCACAATCAGCAGTGGGGTCCTCAACAAAATTTTAGCCAAAATCAGTCCTGGGCACCACCACAAAACAATAATCAACAACGTAGGTTCCAGCAGCCACAGCAAGCTTTAATGCCTCCACCTCAAGCCTACCAAAATCAAGGACAAGCAACACAAACACAACTTCTGGCTCAGCCAGTAGCCAATCCTAAAAATCAACAGACAGCTTCGATTGATGACACAGATGCAGGTAATACCATGCAGGTTAACACTATTGGTAATTTACGATTACGATCTGGAAAAATATTGAACCCTCCTGTTGTTATCACAGAACTGCCTGATGATGCCAATAAGGAAGAAAAACTTGAAGGTAACACTGGTTCTTCACCAATACCAGATGAACAGGATGCTCAAATACCCAAACCAACTACAACCCCTTTCCCTGAGTGATTACAGGACACTCGGATTGCAGATGAAACAGAACTAGTTCAGGAATTGAAAAAAGTACATATTGAGGTTCCACTGCTACGTGCAATAAGGGACATCCCTGAACTAAACCAAACCATTAGAAACAAATGTATAAAGATGCCAGGAAGAAAAAATAAATACCCAAAGACTGTCAGAGTCGAAGGAAATTTGGCTGATTTAGTTGCTGGCACCCTCATCTCACCAAAATATGGGGATCCTGGGAGCCCTGTCATTACTATTTGTATAAACAACCAGTCAATATCTAATGTTTTGGTGGATCTTGGTGCTGCTATTAATGTCATCACAACAGAAATGTTTAACCAACTATCCTTGACAGGACTTCAACCAACCAACATTGTTCTGTAGTTAGCAGATCAATCCATTGTTGTACCTGATGGTGTGGTTGAAGATATAATGGTCACTGTTGAATCATGGGAGTACCCAGTTGATTTCATGGTTTTGCAGCCTAAAGCTCAGAAGTTGGGATATCCAGTCATCTTGGGGAGACCTTGGCTAGCTACGGTTGCTACTTACATTGACTGTAGGTCAGGCAACATGACAATTCTAAATGGGCAGAAATCCAAACACATTTCGTTATATCCTCCTGCCCAGCCTTATACGAACAATTGTGACTAGGTATGGGTGGATTCTTTAGATGCTAACTCTTTGAATTCTTCTTTTCTGGCCACTATTACAGTACACAATCATATGATGGAGGCTACAGAGTCTTATGTGCTGACTGATTCTAAGGACTCTGCAACTACGGAAATCAGTACTACTTCTACGGAATTCGGAATATCGGTAGAAGACATTACCTCTGCTGAGTCTGGTAGGAAACTCTATGCTTATAATTCTGAACATCTAGTTCCTGATTTCTATTGTCCTTTAACTAAGGTTCTGTCTTTTGATAACGTATCCATCCTGCACATGCTCCAGCCCCATGTTTTCCCATTGAATTCTTTTATCACTAGTACAGAGCTTGCTCTTGCGGATGATACTAAGCAGGTGCTTGTCAGTATGGGTAGAGAGCTGACTATAGGAAGTGACTTAGAGGTCAATCAAGAAGCTAGGGTGCTTGAGGTTCTGAAGAAACATTCCCATGATTTTTCTTGGGATTACACTGATATGAAAGGAATTCATCCTAGCATCTGTACACATCATATTTACACCGATGACGTCAAACCTATAAGGCAGCCGCAACGAAGAATCAATCCAGCATTGAGAGACATAGTCAAAACTGAGATTGAAAAGCTCCTAAAGGTAGGTTTCATCTATCCTATATCTGATAGTTAGTGGGTTTCCCCATTAGTTATTGTTCCCAAGAAGAATGGTAAGTGGCGAATATGTGTTGATTACAGGGAACTTAACAAAGCCACCAAGAAAGATTATTTTCCCCTACCTTTCATTGACCAAGTCCTGGACAATTTGGCTGGTAAGAAATATTTCTCTTTCTTGGATGGGTTTAGTGGGTATAATCAAATTAGTATTGCCCCTGCTGATCAGGATAAGACTACTTTTACATGCCCTTGGGGTACATTCGCTTACAGAGTCTTACCTTTTGGGCTTTGTAATGCCCCTGCCACATTTCAGCGGGTAGTCTTGGCCATTTTTACAGATCTTGCTAACGACTGTGTTGAGGTTTATATGGATGATTTCACTATCCATGGATCCAATTTTGATGAATCTTTGAATAATCTTGAGAAAGTACTCAGTCGATGTGAACAACACCAACTATCTCTGAGTCATGAAAAATGTCTAATGATGGTTGATCAAGGAATTGTCTTAGGTCACCATGTGTCAGCCCAAGGTATAAAGGTGGATCCCAAAAAGATATCAGTCATCACCCAATTACCTACACCAGCTAATCAGACTGACATCAAAAGTTTCCTTGGCCATGTAGGTTATTACCACTGATTCATAAAATATTTTAGCAAAATTTCCACCCCAATGTTTTCATTACTAACCAAAGATTGTGTTTTTGAATGGTCTTCTCAGTGTCAACAGGCATTTGATTCTATCAAAGAAAAGCTGACAACAGCCCCTATCTTACGTGGCCCTGACTGGGGACAACCTTTCCATATCCACACTGATGCTTCTAATACAACTATGGGCACTGTCCTTGGACAAAAAGACTCAGAAGATCATATGTATGCAATTTACTTTATCAGCAAAAATCTGACTCCTACGGAAAAGAATTACACTACTACGGAAAAAGAGTTTTTGGCTGTGGTATATGCTTTGAATAAATTTCATCATTACATCACTGGATATAAAAATTTTGTTTACACTGACCACTCTACCATTCGATATTTGATGAACAAACCAGTGGTTGGCGGAAGGCTCATTCGCTGGTTGCTCTTGTTGCAAGAATTCAATCTCACTATTATAGATAAGCCTGGGAAATCTAACGTTGTTGCTGACTTTCTTTCCAGAATAAATGTTTCAGGTGATGATGAAGCAGTCCAAGATCAATTTCCTGATGAACACTTGTTTGCTATCTCCACTAAGACTCCCTGGTTCACTGATCTCACAAATTATTTAACAACAGGGAAGTTTCCTGCTTATTTTACTCATAAGGAAAGAAGGTGATTGGTTAGAAATAGTGCAACATATAAATGGTGTAACAGATTCTTATTCAAATGTTGTCCTGACATGGTTCTTGCAGGTGTGTTCGTGAGGATGAGGTACATGACATATTGCGAGCATGTCATGATGAGCCAGGTGGTGGACATTATTCAGTGAAATGAACAATTCACAAGATCCTTGGAGCAGGGTACTATTGGCCTTCCCTCCATAAGACTGTCAAAAAGTATGTGTGGCAGTGTGATGCATGCCAATGAATGGGAAAACCTACACTTTCTATGGAAATGCCTCTTAACCCTCAGTTGGTTCTAGGACCATTTGAGAAATGGGGTATTGATTTTGTTGGACCATTTGATCCTCCATCTTTCGGGAAGGAGTATCTCTTGGTATGCACGGACTATGTCACCAAATGGGCTGAAGTTCAAGCATTGGCATCTGCCAATGAAGATGTTGTTGCTGATTTTCTCTACAACCGGATATTGCTGCGATTTGGAGCACCAAGGGCCATTGTATCTGATCAAGGTCCTCAATTTGTTTCAAATATGATTGAAGCTTTCTTAGGAATCTACAGAATCAGGCACCAGAAATCATCACCATATCACCCCCAATCCAATGGGCAAGTGGAGGTAACCAATCGAGAGCTCAAGAATATTCTAACTAAGGTGGTTAATGCCGACAGAAAGAATTGGGTACCAAAGCTTCCTGAGGCCGTCTGGGCCTACAACACGACCTGGAAAACAACTACTGGTTTCTCTCCCTATGAGCTGGTCTTTGGGAAGAAGCCACTGTTACCTGTGGAGTTTGAATTGTGCACCTGGTGAACAACATTGGAAGTTGGGATCGATTTGGATGAAGCACAACATGAGTGAGTGTTGCAGTTGAATGAATTGGATGAAATGCGGATGGAGGCACAACAGCAGACTAAAATTCTACAGCATCAGTGGAAAGCTTGGCATGATGCTCACATAAAAAAATGGATATTTCATGAAGGACAGTGGGTTTTTCTCTTTGATTCCCACTATCAGCAGTTTAAAGGCAAGTTGCGTACACGTTGGTTAGGTCCCTATCAGGTAAATCAAGTGTTTGATAATGGCTCTGTTCGATTGATACCAATTGATGGAGACAAACAGACTCTTCTGGTAAATGGGCACAGGCTCCGAGTTTATCACCAGCCGCTAGATAGGAAGACTTTTACCGATGACATTCTGTTACGAACAGACATGCATGCTGAGGAGGCTCTTTGCCTCTCACACATGGAATAATCAATCTTGTGCAAATACAATAAAGGAAGATGGTCCTTCATTCGATCTTCTTCCCTTAGTTAGCAGTTTTTATAGTAATTTCCAATAAATGCAGGAATTTTTGTTGTTTCTACTACCGCTAATCATGTTTCATCCCAAATTACAGGGCGTGGGAATCTATGGATATCAGCTGACTAAGTGTAGCATGGGTAAGTGCATTTAACTTGCTAATGATATTTCTATGCGAAACATTCCCCCATGTAGTCATTTGTCATTATGATGCCATCATGAAATGATTGTTATGATCATTCTGGATCTCTTCCAAATCCGGCTTTATGAATGATGGCATAAAGGAGTAATGCCTCATAAATCTCCACATGCTTTGATGTGTCACACTCTCCAACGTCAGGACAGATGGTGCATGCTCCTCAACCATGGGATATGTGCCGCCACAAAAATCTTAATCTCACATGGGTGGTCGGTCTCATCACTATTTTTTCACCGTCACCTTCGCTTGATGTTGCGCTACCCAAGGAATATGGTGTCATTTGAAATTTAATGCTCTGCAACCGCCTCTTCCCGTTGTGGTATGCACATCAATCACAACTGGTTTCATCAAACACTCGACGTGAAGTGGAAGAAACGATCTGCTCTGGTCTTTCGCTACTGTGTATTTCTTTTTTTTTGGCTTAGCATGGGACCGTGAAAGACATCATAACCTACTTCACCTGATGCCTTGCTCCGGAATGCCACCCTTTTGTAGGTATTTCATGATTTTAGATGGTTAGATTTCATTCAGTAATTTGAAGGGTTTGATGAGAACATTGTGGAAGAGTTCTTGAACAATTTTGAGTCCACATGCTCGCAAGTTGGTGGATGACAAGTTGAAATCACCAGTCAGGTCATTTCTGACCTGTCTGGCCTACCAAATTTTGGGTTAAAGGTTATGACGAATGCCCCTTTGCAAAGTCTTATTGCTCAGTTCCACGATGAAGGAGAGGCACTCCCAGAGGTCATCCTGACTCCATTGGGTGTCCAGAAGGGTGTTAAGTAGAAAAGTTTTCCTGGAATCTAGGGTGAGATTGCTAAATGGGTCAACAGGTATTTTATATGTGATGGACAGGCTTCTATTCTGGGTGGTGATGCACTCAAAATGCTCATTCACCTTAAAAAGGGACATGTCAACCAGGCCCTTCGGGTCAATTTTCCAGAGTACCTCATAGATTCTATCATTAAGGTATGCCAGAAACACCGGTCCAGTGGGGGAAAGTCTATGCTTAAGCACCCAGGGTTGATTCACCTGTTGTGTTCACACCAAGTTTTCTTTCACCCAAAGCGGAGGCTTGAGGGACGTGTTGGTGGCAAAGGGTCTAGGCCTAAGCAACTAAAATCTGGTCTCTCTTCTGCACCTCGGTCTACCCTTGCATCGGGCCCTTCACATAGTCAAGCAGAGGTGGCTGACGTTCCTGAGCACGCTGACACAGTTGGTACACCTGAGGGACCATCCCCATCCATTTCTGATTCAAAAGGCAAGTGTCCCATGGCCCCCTCTTCCTCCATGCAACTACGGTCCCGGAAGCTTGGCTCATGTTTGTAGACAGGTGGTTTCCAATCGGAGTCCTTGCCTGATGACACCGCCCACATTCAGGAGGAATTACATACGGAGGATGTCCCGACCGCTCCATCATCTACTATTCCGTCATCTATGGAAATTCACACTGTAACTCCAGAAATGCTTGACACTCAAGTGGCACCTTCTCACAACTATCTGGAGGAGATAGCACTGCTAAAATCTCAGTTACAAGGTATGGAAGAATCCACCCTTTTATTACAAGCTGAATTTACACAAAAGACAGTAGAAAAAATTTGGGAGATTACTACCCTGCAGCATGAAGTGAGTTGTCTAAAGTGACAACGTGATACAGGTCTTACCCTCTTAAATAATTTCCAATAGTTGTCCCTTCAGAAAAGGGAATTGCAGAAAGAAAATCAAAAATTAAAAAAGGAAAAAGAATCTTTGGAAGAGGAAAAACAAAAATTAACATCTATCTTAGACTTTGTTTGTCCTTTAGCCATCAAACTACTATCCTGTAGGAAACCCTCCTCAGTCTACAGCATGTATGTCCAAGAACAATTTTATTCTTGGTAGTTATTTCAATTGTGTTCTCAAGCCCCTCACGAAATTCCTGATGGACCTAGTTTTTTATCAGTCTACAAGAACAGCACTCCGGAAATTCAAAATTTTCTCTGTGAATTTTATCTACATAACATGATAGTAACCAATGTCCCTGATTTCTTGATCAACTTATTTGTGGGGGATTTTCAAATTAAATCATTTCAGTCTGTATTGCGGAATCAGATAATTTGGAGGCAGCAAATAGACAGTTTCAATAACACTGCTCAGTCAATCGGATTCTACATTTGCACAACCCATCACACAGATGTTGCCTTGTGGAAAAAAATTAGATCATTTTACTACCAGGAAATGGTTGGGGTGCATACTTCTCAGATTTTGCTTTAGTGTATTATTGATTTTGAAAATTATAGTCAGGAGAATTTTGGGGCTGCTTGGCAAGCTTGTGACAGGAGATGGGATACTTTAAGCCTACCTTTGAAACGTAGGGAGGTCCTCTCCCCTCAGAATTTGAGCTGGAGCATGTGAAGGGGTGATGCCCTAATCACCATTATTAGACAAACTACAGAAAAAACTAGCTAGCAATACACTGATGAATGGGCCGGCCTTCAAGTACGGCCTCCATTCCTCTTGAGCCCTCTCACAACTTGGCAAAACAATGCAACACAGTCCCACAACAATTTCACTACCTAGGTGGAAATGACATCCAATACTCAAGGCTACAAGAATACCACAAAGAAATACGCTGATCAATTCGAGGAGTATGACATGGCTGAACAACTTGGAAGGTGAGTAGGATGCAGATGAGTTGCATTAGGACATGCAACAGGTAAAGTCAGGGGGAATGATGAGTGCATAGTTTGGCTCATTAATATCATTTCTTCAGACCAGAAATACTCTTCGTGATATGACTTATTTGTATATGGGGATGTTTTGTATAGTCATGTCTTAGTAGGTTGATGCATTTTTCCTTGCTATTATTTATGAAAACCATTTATCACATGACCTCCTACTAACTGTTTTTATGAGATCAAATGTGATGATGTGTGCAGGGAATGATGGAGGTTACTGGTGGATAAGTTGCCCGAGTTCGATGCATGTGGCTGAAGACTGTTTCCAAATTGACCTATTAGCTTGGGCTTGACTCTAACAGCCCGTAGGAATCTAAGAGTTTTAATTGATATTTGATGAAACAGTGTTTAATGCCACCTGATATGGCAGATCTTGTAACAAACATTATCTATATGAAGACTTTGTCTTCAGAACTGGTGGTACCACTTTTTGATTTTATCGAAGAAGATTATCTGCAGACTATTCTGGATTTGTTTTTGATATGTTATGAACTCATTTCGAAGTTAATAAAAGCTACAGTATTTTGAGAATCATAAGTTTTTGATCACTCTATCCTGAGGAAGAGCAAGGGCCCACTTGTCCGAGGAGATAGGAGGTTACTTTGAGTTTTTTATGCATACAGTCCTTTGATTAGTTTTACTGCAATTATCATTTGATGTATTTTTGCATGCATGCTTTGATTAACTATCCCTGTTTTCTCCATTATTGCTTTCACTTAAAGTAGATGCTTTTGTTATGCCAATTTAGTTCATAAACAGTCTTGCTTTCTGTTGAATTCCAGTTATTCAGTTATGGTTTAAATTGTTAAGAATAAGTGTGTGCGTATTTTTATTTATAGTAGAAGATTAGTTGTTGAAATCCATTTCATTACAAATAGTTGAATTCCGTAGACTTGTATTGAATTTCCGTAGATTTTAACTGCACTTCCATAGAAAAGCCACTAAAGCTAAGCAACCCCCCAACAAACTCAACACATAACTGGTTCTCCTAGACTCCATTGCATATTGCCTAGGACACATCCCTGGTTTATAATGACACTGACAAAGAGTATGTCAGTTAAATGATTGGACGAATACAATGACCCATCACCTCAGAAAATGGCCATCAAGTCCTTTCGTGAAGATAGCGTTATCCCACAATACAAAAAAAAATTCTCTACATTTGACTATTATCTTCTCTTTGGAATTGAGCTATGAAGGACATGCATCATATGTCAGAAAATTAGCAATATTAGAAAATCACTCATCTATAGAGCTGAGAAATAAAACAATTGGCACCTCTATGAATTTATCATTTCTTGAATCCTCACCTACACTTTCTTCTATCAATTGGCATTGACCCCAAACTTGCACAAGCTTTGTAGGTTTAATTTTAATTTCATATTCCTAAACTTTGGAAATCCAATTGCATATCTTGGAACCAAGTTCTTAATGTGTCAAAATGGAATTGATAGCAAAATCTAGAATAAAAATGTTAGAGTTAGAGTTAAGAATATAAAACTTGATTTTCTTCACTTCTTTAAGTATATCAAAGGCATGTTTTTTAATTTTTGGATACTTCAACTCATGAGGCTTCAAAACATAGCTCATGAAAGTAAAAGGTGCTTCAAATTATTTCATGTTTTTCTGGACTAGAATGGAATAAAGAGTGTGTTCAGATGTATAGCAATAAATGATGAAATATTTGTCAAAATCTTAACAAACAAGAATATGAGTTTTCACAAAATCTTCCTTTATATCATTAAAATATTTCTTTCCTTTGTAACTCCAATAAAAAAATTCCTTTCCCTTCATCATTTCAGCTATATGCTGGGTTAATTTAAAAAATTATGGGATAAATCTCTGGAGAAAGTTAATCTTACTAAAGAAATAATTGATACCTTTCTTATTGATTGGAAGAGATATATTTTGGATTATTTTCACTCATTTTGTATCAATATTGATCCCATCTTTTGAAATGATGTGACCGAGAAGTTTCCCTTCCATTACCCTAAACATAGAATTTTTTAAGATTAAAAGATATACCATGATCTTTGCATCTCTGTAGAACAAGTATAAGGTGTTGAAAATGATTTTTCTTGTCCTTGGAGAAAAATATGAGGTCATCAAGGTAAACAAAAATACATTTGTTTTTAAGATCTCCAAAATCCAAATCCATCACTTTTTGAAAATTGGCTCCAGCATTGATGAGGTCAAAAGGCATTCTCTTTTAAGAAAAATTTCCCCATGGAGTTGTAAAGGTTATTTTGTATTACTCTTGAATATTGACCTCAATTTAATTATAGCCTGAAAAAACATCAAACATAGAAAACATTTCAGAACTAGTTATTTCCTATATGATCTGGTACATGATAAGAAAAAGATAGTTATCCTTTAGCGAAGCTTGATTCAAGTTACTGAAGTCAACACATATCCTTATCTCCCCACTCTTTTTCCTTAATGGGATACTATTTACAACCCAAACAAAATGGTGAATATTAAAAATTATTTTATCCTTAAACAACTTCTAAATTTCTTAATAAATAGTCTTGATAATTTTGGGATTATATTGCCTCTGTTTTTATCTAAACGGTTGGATATAGGGCTTTAGAGGAATATATTTTTGCATTTCCCTTGGCTTGAAAGTTTTAAAATATTCATATGAATATGCCAACACATCAATGTAATTCTTTAAAAGCTTCACAAATTTCCTCTTTTCTTCTTTAGAGCAACACTTACCAAAATTAACAAATGTAGGATTTTCATTCATTCCTAAATTTATCTTCTCTCATTCAGATGATGCTCCAAAAAAAAATTAAAATCAAAAATAACTTCAAAATTTTTCATTTCATGGGAGTTTCTTCTACCAATTTTTTAAAACAATATGTTACTATCATAATGTGGGTGTGTCTAGCACTAGAACTTGGATTTAGCACCCCATTAAAATTAATTCCCCACTGTTGGAATGGTTCTTCAATCATGTACCACCCATGTTATGATTCATCAAAATTAAGGGGGGATTTTAAAAACAAACCCCTTAAGTTCAATTAATGTTTCTAATGATTAAAATTACTATTTAGCTTGATGTTAAATAATCCAACATTGTTTAATATTCTAAAATCGATTTGATAACATATGATAACCATGTGCAGCTATAAGGGTCTACTAGATCTACCTGATCTCCCTTGATCACTCTAACCAAGTTTTTATAACTTGTATACTTGTGGTTAAACCTTATATAGCCTATGAGAACCTTTCATCTCCTTAGTTCCAACTAGAAAATTATTTATGGTGCAACTCCTTGCAATCAACTTAAAATTCACCTTAACTTTTTGCTTTAGAATTCAATACTTCATTATGAAATCACTTCAAAATCAACAACTTGTTGACTTACTCTAATATAAAAATCTTGGTCAAAACCACAAAAGGACTAAAATATTGTATTAAGATTCAAATTCACTTTGATCATGTTTGCATCATCCATACCCACATGTCCAAGTAATCCAATCAGTGTTACTTTATCATTTTTTCACTATGCAAGTTCTAATTATTTGATAAGTATTCTTAAGGAAAGTAGCATGGAACCTCTATACTTGAAATGATTTAAGGGTGCCTTGAATAAGTTTTGAAATTCATTAGCTTTCTATGATCACCCTATAAATTCATGTAAAAAATCAAAATCAAACTCAGGAATATGTTCTTAATAACTCAACTTTTCTCCTTAGGCAATACACCCTCAATTAGGTCTTGGAAATAATATTGTTATTCATAAATTTAAATGTAGGTGGTTTCAATATGGATTGAGTATGTTTACTATAATCCATTAAGATATTTTTCATTCCCCAAAATTTTCACTTCCCAAATACAAGCATTTCACCTACTTCTTTTGGAATTCACCTTTCAAAATTTGCCTTTCAATTGTGTTTGAGTACTTGCTTATAGACTATCAAAGAGAACTTCACACTTAACCCTTGGAAAGAAAAAAATATTTTTAAATATCTTAGTACACTCTCTCAGGGTCATTAATACCAAATTTTAGGCAAAAAATTCTTCATTTTATGCCCCGAGTTTGATGCCCTAGCTAGGTTCTATTGTGAACATTCTAAGAAACCCGAGGACACAAAAAGGGTTATAACTTTTATTGTGTTAAATTCCATGGAAATAATTTTCATATGTGGATTAGTAAATACCTTACCATTCAAGTTCATTATTTCACAAATGAATAATAAACTCTTGGTTTCCTTGTGTAGCCTGTAGGTACAAGCCTATAGTCAATCCCTCGTGACTTTCTCTTGTCTCATATAGTTCTGCGAGCTTCCAATATTATAAAGGTTCTTCCAAACATGCATTACACTCTTATCTGCTTCACTTAGATATCCATTGATCAAGCAATCAATTCCACTTATGGACCTCCCAAACTGTGTGTGTACATTTTATCTCTACTTTCACAAGATTTCTCTATTCTCTTCTATTTAAGGTCTTCATGACTAACCACACAAGATAAAAAACTCTAAACTCATCCGTAGGACCATCCAATATACATGGTTTGATATTCAATCTCCTATGTCTTAGTTCAAACCTTAAATTGTTTCTCAAGCTTGGTTGTTACAGTTTTGACAAGGCTATGGCTTCATATTCCTTCTTATACCTAGAACTTTCCTTTGCTCCTAGATATTAAGACACCTAAAGCTATTATCTTATTCTTCAATGACCTCTAAAAATTTTATTAAAAAAATGTGACTACGTGTTGGAAGAAATAGAAATTGCTAACTAACCCACTATTATGGACATGCGCAATTTTATGTTGAATTTACATCTTTTACCTCACAACTTGACAACCCTTTCTTGATTCCACTGTTACTTTTCATTTAAAATATCTTCTCCAAATACCTAAAACCATTTTTGATATGAAGAAGGAATTGATTTCTTTTAAATGACCAACAATGGCAGTTCAAACCCTCAAACATGGTATATTGACTGTGATGATTGGGGTTTCCTTCTAAAACACTATCTTACCTTTTACACATGAATTCAAGGCTTACAAATTTCATCTCAAAACTATCTCAACATGCATGAGTATTAAAATTTAACAATGAAGGTTCTTTGCACCCACATATTGCACATTTATCTCATAAACATCCTCTACTCCTTAAAATAGTGATGTCCAGTTTATAGAATGTTTCGTACAAAAATATGTTTAGTTCTTCTTCTAGAAAGACCTCGAAGGATGATCTAAAGCCTTCTTATCACTTCAACATTTCATAGTTCATAAACTTTATATAGGACCTCAATTCAACTTACCTAGTTGGCCTAACTATGCTTAGATATTTCTCTACCACAGTTCATCATTTGTCAAACAATAGTCATAAACACACATTTCTTTTGAATCTTACAGTTCACTCAAAATTCTACATTCTCTTCAACATCATGTTACACTTGTCAACGAAGTTTAATTATTCCAAAACTAACCAAGAAACTCAATGCTCCAAACCACAATATAGTACCCTAAAGCAATATATCAAACAATAAAAAATATTGCTTCCTTAATTGTGTTTATTACTCCTCTTCCCAACAAGAGAACTCTTGCAACAGTGCATAAAAATGATTATTATACAAATAACTTAAATAAATCTCCTGTTACATAAATCTTATAAAGGAAATCAATGAAAAATTTTAAAAAAACGCAGTCCTTTCTTAGAAAATTGAGCCTCCATTCAATATTCCAATAAATATTTTACATGTCAAGAGTGAGTTTCCCTTTCCTCTCATAGATTGGTCACCCTTTCTTTTCCCTATAACTAGCTTCCTTTTTGGCTAATCTTCTCTTTTATGATTCTTATAAACCCTAACTAACATGTGTCATGACTCAATACCAAATTTGAGAACATTTTAACCATTGATTACATGTTTTTTCTCCTTCACACACACATTAGGAGTCTTCATGAATTGATCACTTCGTGACTTGACCAACTAACCCTTCTTATCACTCATGACCACTAATATTGGCCAATAATGGCCTTGAATCCTTTTAAAGATTCAAATTATAGAATTAGAGGGAAAGTACATTATTTGAGATTTTGAAAACTTGTCCTCATTCCAACATCATGACATGACTTTGGTGACTCCCTAGAACACCTAATACCATCATCCTAACTCAAAACTGATCAAAGACACCAAAAAGTGCACTTTGGATAGATGTTCCTGCATCAATTTATGTAACTTCCATCTAGATCTAGACACTATTGGTTAGGAGAAATGGTGAATAGACAATGTAATCATCATTTACATTACGACAGCCATTGTTTTTAAGTATTACTTTGTAATATAGTTTTGATACTCCACACTATCCTACAAAACATATCTCCTGTCACCTCACAACCATCTCAATATAGTTATCAGGATTCTTTTCATTGTTTAAGAAATTAAGTTTTACTTTTGAAAAATTAGAGTACATGAATCACCCTACTAATCGAAAGGATCCTATCAATTCCACCTTAGGATACCTGTGGGAAATATAGTGACCGTGTAATGATTTTCATCGTTATGTCCTCACTACCCTTCCCATAGACATCCTAAACTGGAACGGGTAGGATACTATTGAAACAACGATGGGACATAGCACCTACACTTTATTTACACTCAATGTTATCCACAAAATATAAATTAATTGAGTTCATATTTATGACATGTTATAATGTATTGTTATACAATATTAGTTTATCAAAAGAGGATAATAGTAACTCTATCAGTTACTATCTTTCATTTGTTCATCTTTTTGAACTAAAGCAACGTAGCATTCTTTGTAAGTATAGATTCACTAACCATGTTCCACATTAATTCATTCCTTTGTGTTACTCATTAAGTTTAGTCCTCATTCTCATAATTTTGTTAATTATCATGTTTAGTTGGCTTAATTTCATAAGCTATAGTAATAACTTAACATTTTTTCGTTATGTAGTTGTACTTATCATTCTAGGTTCGTCATCTCTCATATTTGTTCATCTTGAGAAATTAGTAAATTCAGTATTAAATGTATAACCTAATATCAATAAACATTATTTATACAGAGTTGTAACATAGTATATTAACTCTTTCATATCCAATAGAAAAAATTACAAAATAGCCAAATATTTTACTCAAAATTAATAATGATAATCCATTATTCTCATAAATATGGATATACAATTCATCATGATGGTACATTAGGAAATATACCCATTAATCAACTTGAGAAGGTAATTTAATCATGATGCAGGAGCATCATTTAAAGAGACAAAAATTGAACTAATTCCAGAAAAGGATGATCAGAGGGAGCATTTGAAGAGTGTGGAAGACCCTAAAAGGTCATCAAATTTGAATTCTGGTCAAAAAAATGATTTCCCTCCATTTCTTCATTTCAAAAATTCAAAACTTTCAAAACAGCAATATGAGAATGTAAGTGGTCTTAGAGACTTGTCAAGGTATTATAAGGTTAAGAAGTGTGTGTGAGGTGTTTAAAAGTGAGAAATGAGTCTCAAGGGATAAATAAACTAATAAATTGATTAAAATATGTGAGTGACGAGTCATGGGGGTTAGTTAGGGTATGAAATCAAGAAGAAACGATAAATTTTAAAAGGAAGTTAGTTATAGAGGTAGTTCCTTTGAGGGAGAGAGAGAGAGGAAGGTAACTCCTCAATGAGGAGAAGGGAAGAATTTATAGAAACCAAAAAATTTGTATAATAGTACTTATTTCCATATGATAACTCTATTTGACATAGTGTGAAGTTATCTTTCCTTGAAAATTATGGAGTTGATATCTTTTTTTATGAATTAGAAGTAGATTCCTTTTATCATTCATGAATAAGTTAGCTTTACCTTTTATGAGGATATTTAGGGAGGTTAAAATGTTGTATCCTTTGTTCTGATCATGAAATTTGACACATATACAGTGAACGACTCTAATCCCTGAGTTTTCATGCAGAACTATGATTTAAGTCCTTTCAAGAACTTGAAGACTAGAACAACACCATATCATAAAGTGCTTTTATATCATTTCAAGATTTAAGGTTTGTATCAAAGTGCTTTTCATTGCATACATTCAAGGACCCTATTGACTATGGACTAAACTCAGACTGAGTATCTAATTCACAAGATTTTAAAACTCTAAAAGTGAACATGTTTAAGGTTTAATACTTGAGGATATTGATGAAGAGAAGATAAACCCATGTGAATGAATAAATTATCTTGTTCCTTTGATAAGTGCATTTTAGAATGTGATTGTGTTAACATAGGTTAAGTAAATCTTGCTTTGTTTATCAATGTGATAGAAGAATGAAATGTATGAGTCATTAGAAGGTGGTACAAGGTGTGTGTTAAGCATATGAAAATATTTTTCATCGAATAAAGTCTCAATATTTTCAGTATCAAAGGTGAGGGTTTCATGTTCTTTGATCCCTCATGTATACTAGTCAGTACCTTGTTATTTTGAGGTATTACACTCATTGTTAAATCTCTCTGGTATGATAGACTTATAGAAGGGGTTTAAAATACCTTGGGGTCTAATCTTAGGATTTAAAAGAAAGAATACATCATGATATATGAGTTTGAATGCTCTCAGGTTGGCATTGTCACCCAATTAGGGTTTAGTGCAAACTTTTGATTAAAAACCCTTTAAGGAGGAATTTTTACTCAAAATTTTGAAGAAATCATCTTGATAGCATAATCTCTCATATTAAAAAAATTAATTATTTATGTCAGTTTAATTTCCCTCAACGTTTGATAGTATACTATAAGCACGATGAGATACAGTCTAAGACTTAGTTTGAAGAGAAAAACTTGCAAGAAGAAAGGAATTACTTAGTCTTTTCTCAAGAAATATTGGGAATAGTTGAAACTCACAAATGGGATATTGAATATTTTTTTATTGTACCTTGAAGCATTCATTGGTGGGAGATATGATTGAAATTGTCTAAGCACGGGGCTAATTGAGAGCTAGAAGACTAATTATTAAAGGAGTAATTGAGAGAGTTGCATAAGGTTTAGGCTCATGATATTTGAGGAAAACCACATATGTGTTAAAGGGGATATAAATGTGTAACTAATTCCTCTTGAGTATATGTGTAATATCTCAACCATGAATTCTCAAAT
Organism: Taxus chinensis; assembly: GCA_019776745.2. Taxonomy (NCBI): domain Eukaryota; kingdom Viridiplantae; phylum Streptophyta; class Pinopsida; order Cupressales; family Taxaceae; genus Taxus; species Taxus chinensis. The sequence goes on from CM034150.1 coordinate 287,946,536, forward strand.
GGTAATGGTCTTAAGGGCAATTTTAAAGGCTATTTTAAACATGGCACAAAATGTGGTTTTGATTTTTTGAATAGGAAGAGGAGGTGAGAAGAAGACATTTATTATTAAAGCTTTGGGTTGTCTTAAAGGTATCCAAGGTGCAAGGGAAAGATAAATAAGAAAACAGGGACAGTGGTGAGTAATTGTCACACTTTCATGATTTTGGAACATCATGATAGCCGTATTGGCATTGTATAGAGCTGTGAAAATAGGGTATGATATTTGTGGAGTACCATTTTGTTTAAATGACTTAAGTTTGTAGGTTTATCCTTATAAAGGGTTAGAATATGACCCCTAGAATAGGGTATTTAAGAAAAGTAACTGAGATTAGTTATTTTGAAGTGATGAATGCATGAAATGAGTTGTAATAACATGTTGAATGGACAAGAGAGGTGTGGAGCTCTACATCAAATCACAATTATCAAATAAATACAAGAATCCTTATAAAATGTAAACAAATATCACCTGATGTAATCATGTGTAAACAATCCAATCAATTATTTCATGATCACTCCTTCTTGCACATTGTAAGAGAGAAAATGTTTATATGGGTCAATTCAAAGAACTAACATGAGTTAACTAACTCATATTCTTGTTGTATTTAAATGAATTATTGTAATATGTTAAGGTTAACTTAAATGTATCCAAATAAACTTCCTACTTTATTTATAAGTTAACTATATTATATACAAATGAATTATTGTTTCATATTGTATGTTATGTTTTCAAAAGATACAAGAATTCAGCTTAATAATGTAACTTTTACATTTTATAAGTAACATAATATTGTAGTTATTCATTACAATAATCAAGAATATAATTTATAATAGTAACCTTCAATTTTATTCATACTTTCCACAAATATTAATGTCAATAAATTATCCTTCAACTCGTTATAACTATATGTTCAAAAGAATGATCATAATCTAACTTATTATCCATTCCCGTAATAGACTAAGAAAATGAATCATCTAACTTAATAGTCCATAATCAAATAGTATATGCATCTAAAATTTTTACTCAATAATTTTAAGTCTCGTATTGAATACAATGGAAATGAAATAGCATCAAGCTTTACCAGTAAATCATATAATACCAAATATATTTCCAACTTCCTTTTTTAAGCATTAAATCAACATTCATACTTAAAGGATATAATCATTACTAATGGTAAATTTCAATTAAAATTTAATGTCAAACACTTTAACATATAATTAGTGTCTACTTCACAATGGTTATCTTCCATTAACATTGTTTTCTAGGGTGATAAATTTACTCACATTTATAGAATCTCAATAACAATTAGTAATAAGGTTCACCAAAAAAATCATGCCATTTAAAATCAGTAGAAATTCATGTTGGAAATTCCAAAGGAGGACTTAAAATACCAATTAAAATAGCCCATCTCAAAGAGAGCAATCAAAATAAAACATGTTTTAATCCCTCGGAATGGTGACCTCAAATGAGCAGATTACAAACTTAATACAACAAAACCCTCACTCGGAATGATTCGTTCCTTTTAGAAACAGATAAGGTTAGGGGCTAGGAGGAATACCTGTAGAATGTCGAGATGGTGTGCGCGTACCGTAGAGAAAGATCAGGTTGATTGCGAAGAACTCCTTTTTGTCTTGGAAGGACTACCTGCAAATAAGAACACAAGACCACAAGATTTTGATTAGACAATAAATGAGGAAACTGCCTTGGGCCTAGGAAATATAAAACTTCCTTTCGAAGGTGGTCAGTTTCCCTGCTAATATGAATTAACACAAAAGACTGTAAAATATCAATTAAGTTGCTTCGTTGAACTGGGTAGGGGAAAGGCTGGTTTTCTGGTTTTGATCGGAGGAACCGATGCCAGTTACTGATAACCGATGCCGGTTACTGATAACCGATACCGGTGGGTTCTAGGATCTGTAGGTTAGTTGCTTTGTGGGGTAGTTGTGTTGTTTGTAAGGCTGTATATAGGTGGTATTAGGAAATAAGGTGATGAGAGGTAGATGAATGATAGTTAGAGGTAATATGCATGTTGGGTAGTGGATTCAAGGATGGATTTATGAGGACTGTGATTCAAAAGGCATAAGAAATGTTATAACAGAGGACATGCAAGATGTGACTTACTGGTTTTGACGAAGATGCAAGCTGATCTCCTTTGTTGTAAACACTTCTGGTATTTCCACTCGTCTCTGCTCGGTCAAGTGAAGATCTGGACTCTCTTTTTCGCTCCCAATGATCTCTGTTGATTCAAAAATCATTCGACCTGATCCCAAAAATGAAATTCTGATCCTTTGTTTTTGGTTTGGGGAGGCCATTTACAGGGAACCGATGGCGGTTACGTAACCGACGGCGGTCGAGTAGGAACCGGCATCGGTAAGGAAAAAGTAGGCTATTTTTAGTAAAATAGCCCACCTTCCCTGCTTTTCTCCCGAGAGATCAGTTGCAGGCTTGGTCAAGTGGCTAGAAGGTCAGTTTTGGGTGCGAGTAAGGAGGCATTAGTTATGGATGTGAGTCTAGACCAAGTCATAGGTCTTAATTAGGTTAGTTTAGGGTTAGGGCTAGGTCATGATGAGGTGGCAAAATGAGGTGGCAGGTAAGGTGATGTGGATTTATCAATTACAAGGTAATTAATAAATAATTGTGTAAGGTTTAGGTGATGAGGTTAAGTTGCGAGATGAGATGCGGGTCACAAGGGGTCGTAAGACACAAATTTGGTGTCTACATTAGCCCCTTATTGTCGTGTAGCTTGTTTTGTAAAGCTGCACGGACAATAATATGAAGTGGTTTCCCCTGTTAAGGGTATAGGTAATCCCCCTCAAATCTATCACAGATTGAGTGAACGGGAAATCAGGGATAGGGTTGATAAAGGGTAAATGGGGTAGAGGGGATGGTAAGATGGTGGGGTAGGTCCAAGGAAGCAGACGCATGGTAAAATGCAATAGTACGACTAGGGTACATGATTTGACGAGCAAACCAGCAGTGCATAGGCAAAGGTCGATAGTTTATCCAAACAAGGGTGATATAATCCTGGTATCCAAGGCATAGGAAGTAGCTCCAGGGTATATAACAGGTAAGGTACAGGAACGTTTAGGCATGTCCGGCAGTACCAAATGGTTGGTTTGGTTGAGATAAATGTCACGGTCTAGGTCTAGGCAAAGTTGGTCGACAGATCAAGTCAAGGACCCTAATCATGCTAAAACACGAACAGGTGAGCTCGATTGAACAAAAAACTACATGATGGGTGGATAAAAGTATATGTTGTTGATGTTGGGTGAGGTATCGAAGTGGTACGGCCTTGGGTCGGGCCAAATGGTTGGGGTTGCGGCCTTGGGTCGGGCCAAATGGGTAGGGTAAGGCCTTGGGTCGGGCCGGATGGTGTAGGGTTGAGGCGTTGGGTCGGGCCAAATGGGTAATGCCAAATAGGTAGGGTGAGGCCTTGGGTCGGGCCAAATGGGTAGGGTGAGGCCTTGGTTAGGTAGGTTGAGGCCTTGGGTCGGGCCGAATAGGTAGGTTGAGGCCTTGGGTCGGGCTAAATGGGTAGGGTGAGGCCTTGGGTCGGGCCAAATAGGTAGGTTGAGGCCTTGGGTCGGGCCGAATAGGTAGGTTGAGGCCTTGGGTCGGGCCAAATAGGTAGGGCGAGGCCTTGGGTCGGGCCGAATAGGTAGGTTGAGGCCTTGGGTCGGGCCGAATAGGTAGGTTGAGGCCTTGGGTCGGGCCGAATAGGTAGGTTGAGGCCTTGGGTCGGGCCAAATAGGTAGGGCGAGGCCTTGGGTCGGGCCTAATAGATAGGTTGAGGCCTTGGGTCATTAGGGCAAAATGAAACCAATATCGGTTAAGGGCGAAAAACCTATAAAAAGAAAAATACGGCTTGGGCCAAATGGGTAGGACAGGCAAAAAACCACCACCCATCCCACCACGATGATTGGGTTAAATAGGGCAAGTCGGCTGGGTGGGTAGGTTTTTATGGTGTTTGGGTGGGTAGAGGTACCGGTACAGCGACCGATGAGGCCTTGGGTCGGGCTAAAAATAAAAAAGCTAGGTAGGGAGCCATGCGAGGCCTTGGGTCGGGACAGGGAAAGTGAAATCTGAGGTAAGGGCAGGTTTGAAAAATGGTGGTTAATAGCAACGGGCCGAAAATAGGCAGGGACAAGAGGGAAGACAAGGGCCTCAAGCTACTGCAACCCAAGAGGTCAGGTTTGTGATATGTACTGCAGGTTTGAGGAATTGGGGGGCCAAATGGGTAGATATAGAAAGGTGATAACAATGGTTATTGGGTGGGTTACGTGGTAGGTAAACAAATGTTGTGTTACAGAAAGGTGGATATGTCGATATGTGGTTGTTTTAGGCAAGCTGTATGAAATGACCGATATCGGTTAAGGGATAACTGGTATCGGTTACTCAACCGCTACCGGTTAGCTGTAAACTATACTGGTTGCCGTAGGAATTTCCAGAATTTGAGAAAAAACCCGGGGGGATTGGAGGAATTGAATGGTTTTTTTGTTATTTGGATGTATGCAGGCAGAGGCAGGGTTGAGGATGAATGATAGTGTACCAGCGCTGTTGTCACGAATCCGAGCGGATGTAACACCAGCTGAATGGACATTGATAAATCATTTGGGGTTAAGTGGAATCCGCTATTATTCACGAATCGCACGTAACCATGCTATGTTACAGGCGTTGATTGAGAGATGGAATCCTGAGACAAATACCTTCTATCTGCCAACAGGGGAAATGACAGTAACATTGGAAGATGTGTTCCATATTTTGAGACTCCCAATTACAGGAAAACCAGTATATCAGGCATTACCTAGCGCGGCACGGGGAGCGATAACAGCAGTATTTGGTCCATACGCATGAGATTTAACACAGCGAGGTTTGTCATTTACGTATGGGATAATGTATGCAGCACATCCTGAGGAGACAAGGTTAGCAGTAATATTAATGATAGCGGTAGGGTATTATGCATTACCGAGGGCAGAAGGGGGAAGATTTCCAAAGGCATTGATGTGTGTTATTTGGGAGATGATAGAAAGGAACGTGACGTTTGCATGGGCACCTGCATATTTGGCGGAGCTATACAGGGGTTTATGGGCTTGTAGGTGAAATCACAGAATGACACTGGATTGTTCATACTTATTACACTGTTGGGCCTATGAGCACATTGTTTGTGTACGACCAGTAGACCAATCCATCCAGTCAGGAGAAACTGGAGTACAGAGGTTGGGATTCAGACGATGGGTCCAGACAGAACAGGAGGCAAGATCCCAGGCCATGACGGATGACTTTGAGTATTATAGGCAGGTATGGGAGAGAGTGACGATTGCGGATATCTGTTGGCGGCCTTACGGAAACTATATGGTAACAGAGAATATAGCTGAGGAGTTGAGGGGTGTAGAGCGATTGAGGTGGATCGCAGGGCACAGGCCAGGTGAGTATGAGAGGATTCCTCTAGATCGCGTGCGGCGACAATTTGGATTTGTGCAGGATATACCCCAGGCTTATAGACCCTATATGAGGATCGATGCAGAGGCAGTATTCTCACCTCCCCAGCCAACACCTCCAGAAGGGCCTGAAGAGGTAGCAGCCGATCGCAGGGTAATGGATGCAGGAACGACAGAGGCCTATAGATTATGGTGGGTAGCAGAACTGCGAGGTGTACGTGATCATCCTGACATAGCGGTGATTACAGCAGAGAGGGATCGTCTGCAGCGTTTGGTTCAGCAGCTCCAAACGCAGGTGAATGAGACAAGAGGATCGTTAGTGGTTGTGGAGTCACGGGCGGAGAGACTAGAGGCTGGAGTCCTCCATGCGAGAGGGCGTATTCATATGTTACAGGAGAGATTGGCAGATCAGTGGGCGGTACCAATAGCCGTGGTACCATTGAGGACAGAGAGGCTTGGCGAGAGGGGTCGACGATCACGATCATCGCCTAGTTCGGGATGAGGCGTGAGGGTCTAAATAAATGTTAGCAAGGTATAAGAATAAATAAGAGTACCGACCTGCGTGTCGATGATAGAGAAGATGTATTTGTTTAACATCTAAATAAAACTGAATATGTATGTTGATTTGAGTTATAATAATAAGAATGTTTTCATTTTGACTTTTTGTGTTTTGAAAAAGGATAAAGAGGAATGTGATTAAATAGAAATACACAAAAATATTTATATTTACCACACATGATAGGTTATGGTAGGGGATGGTCGAGCTAACCTTGGGAGACCCCATGTCTCCGAAGTGCTGCCTACATAGCCCATTGCACAAAGCAAGGAGGGGCCTCAGACCGATGTAGTTCTCCCTTAGGATCAGGGAGAGGCGAATTCAGGCAATTTGGTACGGTTTAGGCAATTGGTTGATTGGTAAGAATATTGATATTAATATTGGTAAGGTAAGGTTGTTGGTGTCGGAAATGAATTGGTGATGTTGTAAAAGGTATAAGGGAAGTGAAAGTTAGCCTACCCAAGTGGTAGGGAACCATGTCCTGATTAAGATCAACACACAATCCTAGATGCGAGGCAAAGCGGAAAGAGTGCTCCGTAGGTGAAAAGAGCTAAACAAACCACCAAACATAGAACGAGCTTGAAGCCCTAGGTACCGTGCATAGACGAGAAGTCCATAGGTGAAAAGAGTTGTATGATCACAATATATCGGGTGTACGTTACGTCCCTTGAGTTGAAACAAATGGTGAGGTGAGGTGGATGATATAGCTGAGGTACAGAGAATATATTACAAATTGAGTGTTCTGACGAAAGAGAACCTACCCTAAATAGACAAGTCCATGACCCAAAAAGTTCTTTTTGAATGAGGCTTTTATTTTATTGAATATAGACTGATCGATGCGGGAAGTCTACAAGGGATATTGATTGTGCTATTCTTGAGGTTTTCACGAAGCTGATCAATGCGAGAAGCTACTGATAAAGGCTGACTATGTATAGCTGTCCTTCGAGGGAGCAGTCTATTTATAGTAGCAGATATGATTTTAGTGCATAGCTGTCCTTCGGGGGAGCAGTCTATATATAATAGTAGCAATAATTTGGCATATAGCTGTCCTTCGAGGGAACAATCTATATATAATTTAGATAGCTAGATGTTCTTTTGGCGTGAAGCATCTAGTTTGGTAGGAAGTTTGACTCAAGAAAATCCCATAAGAATACGGATTATTTTAAAACTTTGAAGTCATGGACTAGACTAAAAAGGGGAAGGCATCGTTTAGGTGAGGTGAGAATCAAACTATGTGAGCTTGATTTTTATTATGAGGTGTAGGAAACGAAGTGCATGTGGGGGTATGTGAGCTCAAGGGACGAGCGGCAGGTAGATAAGAAGTGATATAACACTAAATTCAACAGTAGAGTGGTCGAAGATGCAAGGCATTAAGGGGTTCAGGCTCAGGCTTACCATTAAGTGAAAATAAACAATAAGCGCCTGATCCATAGGTGTGAGTGATTATGTAAGGCCCAATCCAATTGGGAGCAAATTTTCCACGTTTGCTCTTTTCTAGTTTGGTGACATGTTGATTCTCTTTGAGGACAAGATCACCAACCTTAAAGGTACGCTCATGAAGTCACTTATCATAAGTACGTTTGATGCGTTTTTGATAGATTTGAAGGTGATCAAGAGCTGTAAGACGACGTTCGTCAAGAAGCTCCAATTGGGCTAACCGCTCTTGGCAGAAATCATTGTTGGTGAGAATATCCTGAAGAAATATTCTAAGGGAGGGTATTTGTATTTCGAGAGGCAAAACAGCCTTGGTACCATATACCAAATAAAAAGGTGTGGCATTAGTAGAGGTACGAATGCTAGTACGATAAGCCCAAAGGGCAAAGGGAATGTGATCATGCCAATTTCTTCCGAATTCATTGACAACTTTCATGAGGATTTTGGTTAGGGTTTTATTAGAAGATTCAGCCTGACCATTGGCCTGCGGATAGTAAGGCGATGAGAAACTAAGTTTGATACCAAAGTTGTCACAAAAGTCTTGTAACAACTTGTTTTTAAAAGATTTACCATTATCTGTTATTAGGCGATGAGGAATACCAAAACGACAGATAATGTGATGGTTAATGAATTCGACAATTTTTTCCTTTTTAGTTGAAATGAGTGGAATAGCCTCCACCCATTTTGTGTAATATTCGGTGGCTGTGATTATCCATCGGTGACGTTGTGAAGAGGACGGGTGAATCTCACCAATAAGGTCTAAACCCCATTGTGAGAAGGGCCAAAGATCTCGAGCGACCTGGAGCGGGTGGCTAGGAGTATGTTGAAGGTTGGCATGTTGTTGACACATAACACAACGCTTAACATATTCGTAGTAGTCATTATTGAGAGTAGGCCAATAATAACCAAGGCAAAGGATTTGTTTGGCCACGGCAAGGCCACTAAAATGTCCACCACAAATACCGTCATGGACTTGTTGGATGGTATGGGTGATCTCCGCACCGGTGAGACATCGAAGGAGGATGCCATCAAAGCCACGTTTATAAAGGAGTCCCCCCATAACTACATAACGAGAAACACGTTTAAGAAAAGCACGTTTACCAGTACTAGTAAGGTCAGAAGGGAGAACAGAGGTTGTAAGGTAGTCATGGAATTGGTGATACCAGGTATCCTGCGAGTTAGCAGACACAATATTTATCGTACAAACAACTGGGGCTGAATAAGATGGGGCAAAGAGTTGTTAGACCAAGACAAAAATGTCAGAGTCAGTTGATGAGGCTGGAATTTGCGAGGCTAAGCAAGCCATAGTATCCGCATATTTGTTAGTAGAGTGTGGAATGGTTTGGATAGAATAGTGAGTAAATAAGGCTAGAAGCGATTCCACATAGTGTTTGTATTTTTGAAGTTCCTCATTTAATCTCGTAAACCTGAGATGACGAAGATGGTTGGGATAAATTATGGTCTTCAAGAGGTGGGGTTGTAATAATGATAGATCGTGGTGAGGCGGGGATAGATGGTATAGGAGAGGGAATTGAAGCTAAAGGTCTCTCCCTTCGTAAGTTGTCTTTCTTAACCTTTCTATCTGGGAGAGGTGACTGACGAAGGATGGTTTTTAAAGCTTTACATCCCTCCACATCATGTCCTGGTGTGTGGTGATAAGCACAGATCTTAGACTCATCATAACCTATAGGTCGAGGTTTAGACGGGTCATAAGGTCTAAGTGGGGGTAGGGAAATGGTCGCATTCTCTACTAACATAGAAAGGATTTTGGCGTAAGATCCTTTGAGTGGGTCAAAATCAGAAGAGGATGAGGGTATTGATTGCGCGGGTTTTGGTAATGTTTGGGCGTGGTTAGTTCGTATGGGTGGTGGTTTAACCGAGGGGTGTTGATATGTGTTTTTCACTAAACGTGGTTTCTTTGGCGCAGGAGCTATGTTCGGCTGGCTAGATGATGAGGCTAAAGATGACATGGTAATGGGAAACAACCACGGAGAAAGGGGAGTGACAGAAAATAAATCCTTTGATGATGGAGTTTGTTTAGGGTTGATGGATGGACAAGATACGTGGGGTGATAATGTTGATATACCCTTTGATCCCTGTATGGGTGCAGAAGACGTAGATCGTTTTGAAGAAAATGCAGGAGGTATGATATATTGGTGCAAGGTGGAAGGATGAGGTCCCAATATGGAAGGTAGGTATGACGATGATGGTTTTTATTGTGATAGAGGCACGGGTTGAGTATGTCTCCTAGGTGGTGGGGTGGCTTTATTCTTGGACAAATATAGTCACTTAGGCGGGGTGTGTTAGACTGGGTATGGGTAAGGTCCTAAGCGTAGGGGAAGATTTGGCTAAGTTAATAGAAGTGGACGAGGCATTTGGTAGAGGTGAGGGGGGTGAAGGTGAGAACATGGGAATTTTAAGCTTCTGTAAACACTTCGGGTATATGGTGGAGTTCTCAGGATCGGTCATTTGCATTTGAGTAGAATATGGCATACTCAAACGTTCCCATAGGATTTGTCTATCCTCTGGAGAATGACAGTCTTCAGGATTGAATTGTAAATTTGGTATGGAAGAAAGGTGGGTTGTGATTCCAGTCCACTGTGGGTGTGATACAGTGAGTAGATGAGGTACTGTATCAATAGACGTTAAGAGGTCAACCGGGGTCGTTGAAAAGATTTAGGCGATGAAGAACTAATAGGTAAGAGGGCGTGTTCGAGAGGATCCGTCATGGTTAAAGAACTTGGTGATGTCGGTGTAAGAGATTTATCATCTAAGGATGTCAAAAGGAGTGGCGTACCTTCCTCTTGTGCCGCAAGAGTGGTAGAAGGGGAAGTCTGGGAAATAGATAGATTAGATAACATCCGTTCGCAATCTTGTAGGGATGTGGTATAAGGAGACTCATCGATGGGAAGAGGAGTCTGGGCAGTTAACTCCCTTATGGGTAAAGGAATGATTTCGCTTTAGTTCGATGGTGGTAAAGGAGGTTCGGGCTCCTGTGTTAGTGAAGAGGCTTGATTCAAAATTTTCTCGATAGAGGCTTTGGGCTGGGTATCAAAGACTGCATGGATCTCATGAACACTCTCTTCGGCTAAGATATCATGGTTTGTGTTACTGTTGGAAGAGTGATTCGGGAATGGTTTGTTGAAGATTTTCAAATTTCGGTTGGCAGGGGCATTAGGATTATCGAGGGTTATATCCCCTGCGTTAACCATTTCCTGCACTATGTTTTTTAACATCTTGCAGTTCTCATGACTGTGTCCCTTCACGCGGTGGAAGTTACAGAAGTCATTTTCTTTGTACCAGGAAGGTATGGCGCGAGTGGAATCAAACCCGGAATGAGGTTTAACAGGAGGTAATGTAATGGCTCCTACTTTGAGCAATTTTTCCAATATCACACCATATGTTTCTCCCAAGGGAGTGTAGTTGATGGGCTCAGCTTTGTACTTATAGGTGGTTTTTGGTGGGGTATTAGACGGTGTTTGAGATTTAACCATCACCGCGTGGACAGCTCCCTTTGATTTAGAAGAAGTGGACGCATGAGGAGTGGTGGTATTTGGTTTATTGGTAGAATCAGGAGTTCAGAAATTAGGTTTTTTGTTGCGCAACCACAATTTCTCTTCTTCTAAGGCTCGAATTTCTAGTTTCCAAGCCATGGTAAAGGCCTCATCAAATGTGTGGAAAGTTTGAATTTGAAGAGTAGGAGAAATGTGCTTAGCACATGCCCGTGTGAAAAGTTCGATAAGTTCAGCCTGAGGCAAGGCATATGTAAGTTGGTTGATAAGGCCACGCCATCATCCAATGAAATCTGCGATAGATTCATCTTCGAATTGTCAGATGGCATAAAGGTCAGTGATGGATACTTTCTTAGCAATGTTAATGGAGAAGTGATCCAAGAAAGATTGGGCTAGTTGGTTAAAAGAGAAGATTGAGTGCTAGGTTAAAGCACTATACCACTCCAAGGAGAGTCCTGATAAGGACATGGGAAATGTGTGGAGTAGCAAGGCATCATCATGGGTAATCAAATAACAAGCATGTCTAAATGATCGCAAGTGCTGTTGAGGATCCTCTTTACTATTAAAACGAGTAAATTTAGGCAACTCCCATTGAGGAGGATATGAATGAAGGGGGACAGAAGGGTGAATGGGCTCCCGACAAAATTGCTCGTATGTCAAGGTGCTACGACTTCCCGACACAGAAGCCTCCAGATTTTGCATTTTTTCCACAATTTGTTTGATGAAATCTGTGGTTGGATGAGATGATGATGCGGTTGTGGCAAACGGAGGAAAATTGGGCCAAGGACCTCCACTGGACAATGGTGGAGTTAAGTGTTGATAAGGTATGGAGGATGAATATGTTGAGGTGACAGAATAGGGATGTCCCATATAAGGTGTTGAGGTTACTAGATACGTGTATGGGAATGAGAAGGTAGGGGGAGCTTGAGAAGGAAAGCTCATGTGGATAGGTGGCAGAGAGAAAGTCATGAATGGAGTAGTCTGCAAGAGAGATCAGGTAGGGGCAGTCAGTGGTAATGATATTTGGGGTCCAAGATTAGCCAAAGAAAAGTCGTATGAACCTCTGAAGCTGTCGGATTGGGAGACGGGGCTAGAGATGCAGGAAGCAAGGTGGTATTATCAAGCGGAGTGGGAGCTAAATGAGCAGCTATACTAATAGGCATACCAACAAGGAGCTGACCATCAGGCATACGGTCAGGGGTATGGGACAAATAGTATTGTACAGTGCTAAAATTAGCATCCAGAAACTTGGCAAAGTCCTTATCTCCTACAAGAATTTGGGGGATCTCACTGGTGTCTGTAGGATTCCCCACAGAATGTGAAGGGGGTGATTCAGGTAAAGAAACAGAGCAAGCATGTGAAACCATGGCGGCGGCTTGCTTTCGAGTGATAACAACCATGGACAGGTGTTCACAGTAGGGTTTCAATCTATCCGGAACAGAAACAGCCTTAGAATGGTGAAATTGGCAGGTTGCCGGTTTGTCAGGGGTTGTAGAAGACAGTAACCGATATCGGTGTAGTATCCGATGTCGGTTATACTATAGATGACGTCGGTCAGGTAACCGATGTCGGTGTAAGAAGTCTGGGTTAACAAGATATAAAAGGTTGCTAATTTGATTTTTAACAACGTTTAGTATACGTGTCCAATTATTGATCACAGAAGACAGAGTATGAGAAAGAAAATAGAACTAAAAACAAGCAAGATGCACACACAAATACAGAGATTAACCCTAGGGTTAATTTTAATTATCGTGGGCTTATTATGCCTTTAGACGTAGAATGATGTCAGAATCCTAAACAAGAGACTTAGGGGAAATGTCAAGTTGTTTTGGCTTATAAGGTTACCTCAATCGGGCGGAGGAATACCGCGGAAAAAAGGGGGATGTTTGAGCTGTTGTGTTAATTGTGAAGTGATTCGGTATGTGTTGTGCAGTGAATGTAAGATTAATTTCCTGTCAATACTGTGGATATCACCCCCACGTGTACGACCTGTTACTTAATCTATGTTCACTAGAATTGAAAAACAACAAGCAGGAATGCAATGCACGTGTTTTAAACCCAAATCGAAAATTATGTTCGATGAAGCAAGAGAGATGACTTTCACTAATGCGAAACTAGGAAAGCAAGACAAATTCTTTACGAAATATATAACAAAAGCAGCAACAACAAGTATGCTTCCTAAAATGAAAATAAGCAAGAGAAACAGAAACCCAAGATGGGTCCCACCGGGCGTGCCAAAATGTTTCACTCGGAATGATTCGTTCCTTTTAGAAACAGATAAGGTTAGGGGCTAGGAGGAATACCTGTAGAATGTCGAGATGGTGTGCGCGTACCATGGAGAAAGATCAAGCTAATTGCGAAGAACTCCTTTTTGTCTTGGAAGGACTACCTGCAAATAAGAACACAAGACCACGAGATTTTGATTAGACAATAAATGAGGAAACTGCCTTGGGCCCAGGAAATATAAAACTTCCTTTCGAAGGTGGTCAGTTTCCCTGCTAATATGAATTAACACAAAAGACTGTAAAATATCAATTAAGTTGCTTCGTTGAACTAGGTAGGGGGAAAGGCTGGTTTTCTGGTTTTGATCGGAGGAACCGATGCTGGTTACTGATAACCGATACCGGTGGGTTCTAGGATCTGTAGGTTAGTTGCTTTGTGGGGTAGTTGTGTTGTTTGTAAGGCTGTATATAGGTGGTATTAGGAAATAAGGTGATGAGAGGTAGATGAATGATAGTTAGAGGTAATATGCATGCTGGGTAGTGGATTCAGGGATGGATTTATGAGGACTGTAATTCAAAAGGCATAAGAAATGTTATAACAGAGGACATGCAAGATGTGACTTATTGGTTTTGACGAAGATGCAAGCTGATCTCCTTTGCTGTAAACACTTCTGGTATTTCCACTCATCTCTACTCGGTCGAGTGAAGATCTGGACTCTCTTTTTTGCTCCCAATGATCTCTGTTGATTCAAAAATCATTCGACTTGATCCCGAAAATGAAATTCTGATCCCTTGTTTTTGGTTTGGGGAGCCCATTTACAGGGAACCGATGGCGGTCGAGTAGGAACCGGCATCGGTAAGGAAAAAGTAGGCTATTTTTAGTAAAATAACCCACCTTCCCTACTTTTCTCCCGAGAGATCAGTTGCGGGCTTGGTCAAGGGGCTAGAAGGTCGGTTTTGGGTGCGAGTAAGGAGGCATTAGTTATGGATGTGAGTCTAGACGAAGCCATAAGTCTTAATTAGGTTAGTTTAGGGTTAGGGCTAGGTCATGATGAGGTGGCAAAATGAGGTGGCAGGTAAGGTGATGTGGATTTATCAATTACAAGGTAATTAATAAATAATTGTGTAAGGTTTAGGTGATGAGGTTAAGTTTCGAGATGAGATGCGGGTCAGAAGGGGTCGTAAGACACAAATTTGGTGTCTACAATAACAACAATAATGAAATATCTTCAAATTTCAATTTAAAAAAATGACGAACTACTTAAGCAATCACAAGGATTCAATTGAATCCAGTTCAAGTTAACAGGGTAAGCCTATTTTTTAAATTTACAAACAAACCAGAATGCCAAAGAGAATACCCATAATATTCCATATTTATTTTCCAAATGGATTTCCCCTAAATACAAAATCCATATTTAAAGAGAATAACATAATAGCTTAAAACGATTTGTTAAAACTATATAATTTTTCATGCATATTTCTCAAATTTCCAAAAAAAATATCAACCGAGAAAACCCTTTTCATTTTCCTACCTTTGTTCATGTTTCCATTTTATACTTTCATGATAAAATTAAGAAAATAGTCCCAATTTTAAAACAGAAAACTCAAGCAATTTTCTCCACAACAAAATGACTATCAGCAAGCTCTAACGAGTTGTATTACCCTTTAAAACATCTTGCCCAAATTTCCATTAAAACCCAACAAGTAGAAAAATATTTTTAAACTAATATTTTCATTCATTTCCAAATTTAAAACTAGATTTGGACCCCATAACAAATTATCATATTTCATATTAAAAATAGGAGAGAGAGAGAGAGAGAGAGAGAGAAACCATGTCTCATTTGCCCTTTTTCTCTTCCAACTTCCTTGGAATTTGTAATGTGAATACCCACAAAATCTCTAAATAATATCCAAACAGAGCTTTTAAATACCAATTTTCCCTTAAAAATAGCTTCGTCGTTGCATGCAACTTATCAAAAGGATACTTCCAGAATACTCTCCCCAAAAACCTCATGTAGAGCTCAAGCCAAAGACCAATAGTAATTCCAAAAAGTTGAATGCAGGGAGACCATGCATGTTTTGGCTTCCAAAGGAAGCTATCAGCTCCCAAGGAACTATGCACATTAAATTTCATTTAATATTTTTAGTTCCATGTCGTATCCTCCACTAAACCAAAAACCATTTACATGTTATACAGTATGTGACCAAACAAACACCAAACAATAATCAATCACCTTATTATTTTCCTCATTTTTTATGACCAAGTTTCATGCAATATACATTAAACAATTACCTTTCCATATGTTCTATGACCATCATTAACAATGTTAAGGAGGGAGGTTTAATTAACATAGTTTATTAACCAAACATCAACATTAACCAATTTCAATATTATTTGATAAGTGCTCCAAGACCCATCCTCTATAAAAATTAAACTTTAATTTCTATTCAAGGTCTAAGATAATCAAACCATTAATCAATTTCCATGCAAATTGGTCTAAGACCAATTCCCCTCATAATAAATGTTAGATAATTTCAATGCCTTATTGTCTATGACCAAACGTAATGAACATTACATAGTAAAGATAAATCAACCATTCAAATTCCATAACCAAAAGAATCTCAAATTACCTTAAACAATGCTAAATAGCCTTTACCAATGCAAATAGTGGAGGAGTCTGAACATATCAACATCATACAATGATGCAAACTAGAACGTGCTCATCAACAATAATACCTTCAAACATAACGGATACATATATGTTTATGTATAGTTATATGTGTGTGTGTGTGTATGTATATGTTTACGAATATATGTGTATATATTTATATATATGAACATATACATATATATATATATAATATTAACATTTATAATTAAATAAGTCATTATCCATCAATCACCAGATTAATTATCAGTATCAATTTTATGTTTGTCGCTTCACCTTGCTCTTATTGAGCATCATCAAAACTTAATCAACCAACAATCTTACAACGAAAAATACATTAAATACGGGGTGTGACAAATCACAACAGGCTTCAGTGGTATATTTTCCAATTTGGTCCTTACCATAAATGTATAACATGCCTCACATTTAGAAACCCACTTGGTTGCATCTTTGAAAATAGTTTGTCAATAGTAACCCCTATGAAGGATCTTATAAGAAATCACAAGGGAAGAAAAGTGCTCATCACAAGCCTAATCATGATAAGCCTTTAGCAACCTCTTTTTTTGTTCTATATCTATACTCCTTATAAAATGACCATTAATTCCTTTCTTGAAGAGAAATTTATCCCACAATACATACTTTGGTGCTCTACGTTTGACTTTTCTCTTCTCTTTAGCACTGAGATGTGAAAGAAACTCATTGTATGTCATAAAATTGGCACCTCCATGAATTTATCATTGCTTGAATCCTCACCTACACCTTTTATTATCAACTCGCATAGAACCCATACTCACACAATCTTGGTAGGTTTAATGTCAATTTTATATTCCTAAACTTTGTAAATCTAGTTGCCTCTCTTGGAACCAAGTTTGTGATGTGTCATAATGGACTTGACAACGAGATCTAGAACAAAAATGGTAGATTTTGATTCAATAATAAAAAAACCTAAGTTGCGTCACTACTTTAACTACAAAAAAGGCATGTTTTTCAATTTAGGAATACTTCAGCTCATGAGACTTCAAAACATAGATCATGAAAAAATAGGTGCTTCAACTTCTTCCATGTTTTTATAGACTAGAAAGGTAGAAAGAGTGTGTTCAAATGCATAAAAATAAATGAGGAAATCTTTGTAAAAATTTAGACAAACAAGAATATTATTTTCACAATAGCTTCCTTTATTTCATTAAAAGATTTCTTTCCTTTAGAAATTCAATGAAAATATGACTTTCCCTTCATCATTTCAGCTATATGTCAAGTTAATTCAACAAATTCCAAGATGAATCTTGGATAAAGTTAATCTTACAAAATAAATAATGGACATCTTTAATGTTGGTTGGAAGATATATCTTTTGGATTACTTGCACTCTTTCTGGATCAATATTGATCCCATCATTTGAAATGATGTGACTAATAAGTTTCCCTTCTGTTACCCCAAACATAGAATTTTTTAAGATTAATATATATACCATGATCTTTGCATATTTGTAAAAATATTCTAAGGTGCTGAAAATGATCTTTCCTATCCTTGGAGAAATTGTGAGGTTGTCAAGGTAAACAATAATAAAAAATTTAAGATCTCCAAAATCCAAATCTATCACTCTCTAAAAAAGTGGCTTTGGAATTGATGAGGTCAAAATGTATTATCTTGTAAGAAAAATTTCCCCATGGAGTTGTAAAGTTTTTTTGTGTTGATCCTGAATATTGACCCCAATCTAATTCTATCCTATAAAACCATCAAGCATAGACAACATTTGAGAACCAATTCCTACCTCTATGATTTGTTCTGTGATAGGAAGAGGATAGTTATCATTTAGGGAAGCTTGATTCAAGTTACGGAATTCAACACGTATCCTTATATCCCCAATATTATTCCTTATTGGGACAATGTTTGCAACCTAAATAGAATGGTGAATAGGAAAAATGATTTTAGCCTTCAAAAAATTCTAAATTTCTTGATAAATATTCTTGGCAATTTTGGGATTGTATTGTCTTTGTTTTTTTCTTAACGAGTGAATACCATGCTTTAGAGGACTATAGTGTTACATTTCCATTGGATTGAAAGTTTTTTAATCTTTATAGGAATATGCTAACACATCAATTTAATTCTTCAAAATCTTTACAAATTTCCTCTTTTCTTCTTCAGAGAAATAATTACCAATATTAACAAATTCAGGATTTTCATGTTTTCCTAAATTTATCTTCTCACATTCAGATAATTGATCCATGTTTTTTTTACACTTTTATTTTGATAAAAAGGTTATGTCTGTCAAAAATATCCTGCAAAATAACCAAACCTTTGCGTATTTTTTTTCTTTTCATCTTAATTCATCCATCTTGATCACTTTCAAGTTCAATACCTTCTTCAACACTAGATGAAAGTGATTCCCTATACCCAACTTCACTTCCTTCAAAATACAGCTAGTTAAAGTTGTCTTTCAACTCAAGAAAGGAATTATGATTTTGATCATTATTAAAAACCTGTTAATTTTCTACATTATGCCTAAAGATCATTTCAGTTGTGTATTTATATTGATCAAATTCAGGGTGAGGTACCAACAAAGATCCTAAGATCACCAAAGCATCTACTCTTGAACTAATTTCTCTCGATACAGTAGCAATTGAAAATTTCTCAAAGAACTCAATTAAATCTTATACCTTATTCCTATAATGCTTTAGTATTTCATTTTTAACCTGGAAAAAGTTTCAAAAATGTTTCAATATGAGCTCTGCATCACCTTACACTCAAATATTATTGATTCCCATCTCTTTTTCTGCCACCAAACTGTGTAGAATAGCTTCATATTCAGCAGTGTTTTTAGTATTGTAGAAGTGAAACTTATATGAAAATGGGTGTGTTTTACCATAAGGTGTAATTAGCATTGCCCCTACTCCTAAACCAATAGAATAAAAACGACAATAAAATTCAAGAATCCATATGTCATTTTAATCATACCTAATGACCCTTTGGGCATGCAATCCTCAATCAGACATAATCATATCATTTTCATGACCAATATCTTCATATAAAACTTATACTCTAAGGTCATCTATTTTTTGGACAGTTTATTTAGCTTGTCTTTCAAGTACTAGTTTCATCATTTCTACTTTTACTAGAAACAAATGATAAGACCAATCCATTTGATTTTCCCCTCCCACATCTCCATAAAAGGTTCTCCTTAGAATCATTCCATAGGAAGCTAGAATATTAGCAAAAAGGATGGTATTTTTTACTCTTTTTTTTGGAAAAGTTGTGAAAGCTACGTAAGCATCCTTTATCCATCCTACTAGAGGAAATTATTTAGTTTCCATGTAATAACAAGAACCAAAGTTTGGGTAAGATTGAGACCTAATGCATGAGCCACTTTTTTGGGCATGACATTATCAAATGCATTGAAATCAATAATATAATTACTTAATTTATGCCCTACTATCAATAAGGTTACATAAAAAGGCTCAAATTTCTCTAATGTGGAGGGAGTGGAGGCTAAAAAAAATTGGAGATGAGGCATTAGGTGTGGGTAGAATTTCCTTAGAAGAGGAATCAACTTGAGATGACTTAGTATTAAAAAAAATTGTAACTTGGGCAAAGGCGTCTGGATGTGTTTGATAATACTCTATTTAAAAAATTTGCACATTAGTCTTCTTAATGTGATCAATTATATCAAAAGATATTGAAGAAGAATATTCTTGACTGTATATAACAAGAGTCTTTGGAAGTTAGGTTTATCCAATTTGGGATTTGTAGAAGCTTTAGACCCGAGAGCTAGAGAGGTAGAAGTACTTACCTCTTTAGTAGTAGGAATAGGAGACCCTCATTTCACAACCATAGGAATGACTTTAGGAACATAATTTGTTATCTCCTTCTTTTATAGATGGACAATATTCTTCTTCTTACTCAAATGTGCTCTAGTTTTTTTATTGTTGGAAAATAGTTTTTTGGAATGGACTATACCCTTGTACAAAAAAGGCTAAAAATATAGATATTACAATGAAAGAGTCCAAAAAGTGATCAAAATTAGATGTTACAAGAGAGAACAACTGTAGTTAAAAAATTACACATCAAAGTACCAAAACAAGTATAGAACCACCAGTTAACAGCAAAATAACATCAACTAAACTATCATTTTACAGCACACCTACAAGAAGCACATCACTTGGATGCGCTATCAATAGTTCTCTTTAACTCCTGAAGGGCACTGCAATAGTTGTAACCTGTGTGGGGTCATTCTTATCAACTTGAATAAAGACTTGAGCTTGAGTTGTTCCTTCCCCCCAATTGTTTTCAGAAATATTAATGAACATACAAATTTTCTTGACTTGTTGTTCTCGAAAATTGTAAACAAATTTGAGAGCTCTGGTAGTGGAGTCTTTTTTGCTTCTCATATTCACCACCATGTTATCAAGAGAGTTGAGCTTCTTGTAAATCTCTTAGATCTGAATTTCAACAAGACTGGGATCCTCTTCCACTTTCCTCTTTCCCCCCCTTCTTGATAGTTGTCTCATTTCCTTCTTTAGGACCTCCAAGTCTTTCTCAATCTCATCAATCTGATTCTATAATTCTCCATTCTTTTCCACAGTAGCACTACTCTGACCAGTTTTACCCATATGTATAATACTTTGGGCAGTGCTCTAGTTATAACTACATAAGACTCATAAATTCCATTACTTCTTCATAATCATCCTCTTCAAACTCATAAGTAATAATCTAGTTTGTGAATCTTCAGTAGCTTTTTTAGTTTATTCAGTATCTTCCTCTTAAAATTCTTTTGTAATCACTTCATCATCTAATTCCTAGACTTCACAAGCTGTGTTGAATGGGATCTTTACATGAGTACCTTAAATGGCTAGCTTGGATTGGGTTTCAGATAATCGATTCCTAGGTAGAAAATTCTTCTTAGGAATGTCTTTAAATACGTAGTATTTTGAGAAAGTTGCTTCTTGAGAGAAATCAAATAATTGGAAAATTTTGAACTATTTGGTCAAAGTTGGTTGGTTCTGGGGTTGAAGCTTTGGATTTTATAGGTTATTTATTTAATTTTCCATACATAATCAAATCATCCTCAACGCTTATAACTAGTTATTAATCAGCAGCTAAGTCTGATAATCTAGCTCTTCACAATGCTTAACTTGCCTCGGGAAGTTGAGTATTAATGAAGAAACATTTCAAGTTGTCTACATTTGGTCAATTAGCAATTGGAGTCTTATGAACAACCTATTAAAATTTGTTATAAATTCCCTCATGGGTTCATAAGGTTCCTTCTTCAACTGAGAAAGATGTGCTAAAATATCATGAGAATCTTTTGTTGGCTTGAACCTAGCTTCAAGATTATTTTTCATCATCTTCCAATCAGTGATACTATTGGAAGGGAGATGATAAAACCATTCCATTGTGTTGTCTTGAAAATTTTTAACAAAAATCCTAACTGAAACATGGAAATGTTGAGCTAGGGATAGGGACCCAATATTTTTCCCAAGGGTATTGATGTAGTCATTATAGGTAAAATCATTTGTAAAGGAAGATTAATATCTGACAAGACCAAATACTCGGTTTCGATTACTTGAGAAGAACGTCCAAGTTTCCTTTCAATTGGAGGTGTTCTCACATACCTTTTTCCTTTTCCTCTTCTTTCAAGAGATGGCCTGAAATAATTGTGTTGTTGGAACTTAAAAGTTGGATCTTCAACTCCTTATGCTTTGCTAGCTTGATTCTATCTACGCTCAGCCAATTTTAGGGATTTCTTTAGAAAAATTTGTTACTCAGTAGTGGTGAATCATGTTCAGTGGGAATTACTCTATAAACTTAATGTAGAGAAAGAGGGAAAAACAACAGTTTCAAATAGGTAGAAACAAACTTTTGAAACTATTGTTCAGTGATGAATCATGTTCAGTGGTGAATCATGTTCAGTGGTGAATCATGGGTTAAGGTAGGTAGAAACAAGCTTAATGTAGAGAAAGAGGGAAAAACAACAGTTTCAAATAAGAAGGAAACAATATTATTTTATTTATGCATGTTAGTAAGGCTTTAGAATACACACATTCTTATATAATGGAGATTAAATTTTATAAACAAGATGAATGTTGGCCCAAAGTACAAAATTCTTGGTAAACAAATATTAACTCAAAGATTCATATTCTAGAACACATAAATGGTGTAAAAAATTAATAGAAAGAGAGAAAGATAATAGAGATAGTCGTAAATGAAAATGGTGATTTCTCTTTTGTATTCAAAATTGATATCCTTTACATCAAAATAACCACCATCCAGACCCTTTGCAATTGAAATTGAATCCTTTTATATGCAATAGGGGGAATAACTACCCAAACTAACTAATTGTTAATTAAGTGACTAATCACTTAATTAGTTAAGTCATTTTTTAAATGACTTTTACATTTAGTATTTCTATTACAAAAATATAGTGAATGAAAAAATATAACAATTAGCTATGTCCAGTACTAGAAGAAGGAAGAGAGGAAATAGAAGAAGTTGGGACTTTTAGTTTCAACATGTGCATCTGGAATTTTGTCACTCTAACAAAAAAATTTGCTTACTTTGTCATAATTGTGTTAGCAAGGTTGATCATCCATCTTCCTAAAGAATTATCCATTTCTAAACTTGTTCCTCCATACTGAGCTAATCATTTTGATTCTTCCACTATTACATTGTTTAACTCATATAATTCTTCCATATTATCTTTATTCATTATCATGTACATGTCCTCCTTGATAAGATTTTTGAAGTTATCCTTGATATGATTAGCTGAGTTTTGTTGGGGTGAGTTTTCCTGGAAGATATCATAATGGAGGGCTCTAATATCATAAAATGTTTCTAACTTCAATGATTCTCCCTTGTGAATAAAATTTTGCTGCTGGGTGGAGGATTCCTCAAGTAATTTCATTCTCCACTCAACACTATGTGACCATGTACGAGACAGATTGTTCTTGGAATCATCAAAAATGTTCTCTAATATTAGAAAATACTTCAAACTTCAATTATTCTCCCTTGTGAATAACATTTTGTAGCTTGATGGAGGATTCCTAAAGGATTTTCATTCTCCACTCAACACTAAGTGACCATGTATGAGACAAGTTGTTCTTGGAGATTTTTTTCATTAGTAAGGGCCATAATATAGAGATATTAGATCATATCAGCCCAAATCTTCACTTATTTTTCAATGTTATTTATCCCTGTACTAATAGACTTTTGTGTTGCAATGATGTTGTCATATGTTTTACATACTTCATCAATAAATCCTAGACATGTGAGGAGAATTTTCTCAACATATGCTTCTACAAGCTTTCCCTGAATTGTGTGCTTTGCACTTCAGCAATTTCCTTTAAATCAATATCAAATGTTGCAGTGGATATCAGGAAAGAATCCAAGGGAGTAGGATCCAATGAAGTGTTGTTAGAAGATAGGAAGGATTTGAAAAACATGGAGATAATTTCTACTTTTTCCTCAAAATTCTCTTGGGTTTGCTTCCCCTTTTCAACCCTCTCAACTATTGTAGAGACAGTTTCCCTCAAGTTATGCATATCTCCTTTAGGGGTTGATTCTCCTAAATATATCCTTAGTTCAAAATCATCTGTAGCAACATCTTTCTCATTATTATCTCCTTTGGGTTTTGAAATCTCAATGAATTGTTGTCCTAAAATATCTGAGACCAGGTGGGAAGTGGTTTTATCATTTTTGAGAGGAGGAGAATTTTTGAAAATTGCAGCCACAACATCATAGTTAGGAACTTTGACCCTTGACTGAGATTTCCTTTTCTTTCAATAAATCATGGGTATAACCTAAGAGAAGGAGTCACTTGAATATGTTCCCAAAGGATCCATTGTAAGTGAAAGGGGTGGGGGAAGATATTTAGAGGTAGAGACTATCACATTACCTACTACAAGGGGAGGAGAATGCCTTGTTATACTTAGCTTAGGTCTGGAAGCACTTGGCTTCCCCAAATCCTAAGTTAACACTTCAACAACCTCTTCTTCATCTTCTTCATGATCTTATTCTCTTTTCACTTTCCTCATTCTCACTCTCTTGAATCTGTTCTTCACATTGTTTAACTTCTTATCTTTCCCTTATTCTTGTTATATTTCAACTTTCTTATTACCCTTTTTCTGATTCAACCTTCCTCGCATATACTTTGGTGCCATATTCTTGTTGAGAATAGGAAGGAGAAGTTAACTATTGGGAATCCTTGAAGTTTGAAAATTTCTTATTGAACCCCTGTTTGGTTCTCAATTGGATAGGAGAAATAATATCATCAAGGTTATCTATCTACTATTGAGACCAAGAAAGGGTGGGGAGAGGAGAATATTGAATGGAATTAAAAAATTATGGAGCAAACAGATCACAATTATCCTCAACCATGCCCTCTAGTACCTTATGTAGTTTAAACTCTTGAATTTTTTGAAGAGTCATTTTGCCATACATTCACTTCCTTACTTTAAAATAGCCATCACATTCATCCCAATAATCTTCATTTGTGAGTACATGCAAGTGTGAGAGAAAAAACATTATTATTGATTAATATTTTACCATCAAAGGCTTCCCTCTTCATGAAGGGATGCATCTAGAAAGAAGATATGGCTCTCTCGATGTTTTGTGAATCAATAAAAAAAATATACAAGTTTAATTTCCCAAGGGTGTGGGAAATTAGATCACAGATACCTACTTATCTCTACAAGTCATGTGGATAATTTCCAGTTTCTTTAAAATATCTATGATAATGATATTATCATTACAATAAATGAGGAGCTTGTATGGGATTCCCTCAAACCCTACTAGCCTGATATGTGATAATTTCTAGAATTGAATAAATAAGCTCCCATAAACAACTATCAACTATTTGGATTCTTGAGAATTCTCGTTAATAAAATTCCCCTCAAGAAACCTTACCAGAAACATGGTGAAGACATCATTGACTCTTTTGTAATGGATATTTTTATTCTCATAGGTCAATTAGGTGTATAACTCATAAATTGGGATATTTTTTCTACCACCTTGACATGAGAGTCCAATCTAAATTTTGTATCCAGTAATGGTATAGATCAAATAGGAATTCATGTAAAAAGATCTAGTTTGGTAAACCTGAGTCAATTGTTCGGTGAGTTTTTCACAAATAATTTATCCTTGATTAAAATTTTACTTACCTTCATAGATTAAGTTGATAAAAATGCACATCCATTATTGAAATTCCTTGGTTGAGGGAAGACACGTTGCTCTTTCTAGAAGAGGTATGATGTCATATATTTCCTTGATGAAATCACTTCTAATAGATTTTTTAGTAGTTTGGAGGGTTCTTGCCTCTTTGTTTTCAACCAAGACTTGGCAGTCATTGTTTTGATGCTTCAACCATGGTCAATATTTTAGAGCTATAAAAGGTAGTGATTCCAAGGGTCTTGTTAATGTTATGTGCATCCAATTAGGAAATTAGTTGACCTTGACGGTCCTTCAATTCCTTTGTTTGTGGGTCAAAACATTAGGCACCGGCTAAGATAGTATCACTACATTAAATGGAAGTAGGAAATCCTCCAGCATGGTCCAGACCATTTCCTATGATTCTTTGGGCCAATGGGGTTGGGTTCTTATATCTCATTCTTCCCCAAAATTTGGTTAAGTCCATGTGCTTGATGGCATTATCACCAATTTTTAGGTACAGAGGTATCCATGGAAGAAATCGGCTCATATCCATCATATTGGAACTTCATCTTGACTAATTTGAAAACACTAACAGAGATGAAAATGTCCTCACAAGAAATTTTTGACAAACCAAGGAGAAAAGGCACTGTAACAAGAAAATTTCTTGAAAATAGGGAAAATCATGATGAAATGACTTACTTGTCTTATGAGAATGAAGGCCCCTTTCAAATGATCTAAATGCACTTTGAAATTTTAAAAATGATTGGGAAATGGGGGGAAAGGAAAGATAATTGTTCTAGGAGACAGAAAAACTTGATAGGGCAGAACCTAGTTTATTACAAATTTGGTGTGGACAAGTACGACATGTCTTTATATACACCAACACTACCTTAGCATTAAATTCCCTTTAAATCCATTAAATCAACGAATCCGGTCTTGCACGATCCAAAGGAGTTGTTCCTCGTGGGTAATAAATTTCTTATTTGTCTAATGTGGATTTAAAGGAGGATAAAGTGGGTGAGCAGGAAACAGAGTAAATAGGGGAACCATTTCAAAAGTTCTGCGGGGAATCAATTTTACTGATTGAGAGCATAGCATCAGACATGTCAAATATGCGGAGAACCTAAGGAGTATAGGAACTCTTTCAGGGGTTATGCCAAGGGCTGACTTAACTGATTCAAGTGGCATACATGAAACGAGGGCATGTAGGGAACCAAGCCAACACAAGAACAATTTCTGAGAGTTCTGACCAAGTTTTATTTCTCTGATTAGATAGATGATGTGGGGAAAGTGGGCATGCGAAGAACAGGAGGAACAAAGGAACTGTTCCACTTGGTCCTCTGCAAGTTCATTATGTCAATTTGGTCCAATTATTTTAAAAATGGATAACTTATTTTCAATCATTAATCTAACACATATGGAAGAGATGACCAAAATTCAAAGTATTTACCCATGACTTAAATTTTTTGAATTTTTACCGGTCCATGAAAACATCATGTATGCTCATTTAACAGGGCCACAATAAGTGTGTACCCTCTAAAAATTACATGCTCCAATAGTTATATCATCTAATTCATCATATTCAACCTACTTACATATTCATTACTTTTCTCTAAGCTTTAAGATCACATTGCTCTACCAAACTTGGATGAACTCTCCTAAGATATCCTCCTAAGGAAATTATATTTTGTTTATGTAGGCTTATAAACCACCCAGTTGTTGGAATAAAAATGGACTGAGAGGGGAGTGAATCATTCCTTAAAAAATTTAAATCAGATTTCAAATTACTTACTTAAGATACAAAACCACTTATCCAATCATTAATGTGTGCACAATATCAAATACCATGCATGCAATGAACCATAAACAAGAGAATCAACACAATAACATAAGATATAAGTGGGAAACCCTCATGGGGAAGCATACCCATTGAAACACAATATTTATATTGATATGTTTCAAATTTATTGAGGCACCAACCCATAAGGAGCACCAACCCCTATTTTACTAGAGCTATAACCCTATAAGGAGCACCAACCCCCAGTTTTGTGAAGCTCCAACTCCAAAAGGAGGCTACAACCCTAAAATATTATCAAGCACCAACTCAACCACCTTATGATTAATATATCATATGTATGTTTCTACCAAAACTGATTTTAGATCACAAATTCAGCTCACACTCCTCGAAACCCTTGTTCAAACCCTAGGTCTTCAAACTTGCATACTTCTTCACTTTCTTCACTCTTCAAAGCATCAAATCCTTGCACACACACTTTATTTCATTATTAAACCTATCAAAAACTTTCTCAACTCTCAAAACATTCCTTTTTACATGCAAAACTCCAACACCTAGGTCGCACTTTTTGCACACACTAACTAGCTCACAAAAGCACCCAAAACTTCACTTTTGTAGGCTCTTCTTGATTCAAATTTAAAATAGGTAATTTTCCATCCTTTATGTTAAAAATATTGTATTAAAAACATCCCATATGAATCACCACAATATTTACATATGAAACAAGGATGTCTTCCTTTCCAAAACCCACTTACCATGCACAAAAAATCCTCAAAATCCCATCACTAGGATGAGAAAAATGTCCTCATGCCAAAAATATTTTTATTCAAGATCTAAAAATTACCACACATGAGTAATATTAAATTTAAACATTATCCATTATTTCAATTTACGTGAACCAATAAAATTATTTCATTTAATGGGCCCGTTGGCTCATTACCTTCACAAAACACATGTTTCCAACACCTTGTCTTCACCTTTAGGCCTCAAGATCACCCAATAATACCTCAACTATGGCATGTGGCCATGAAATTTAAATCCCATAACCTGTAAAAAAAATCTATGAAATTTATATATTATGAAACAATAATATGTTCAAACCACATCAATTTTACCCTTCACTAAAACAAGTTGCCCAAAAAGTAGTTTTACAAATGCAACTGGTTTTCACCCTTTTTGACACTTTCAAGACCTCCAAATGGTTAAAATTGATTAAAATTTCATCCCTCTTTACTTTATAGGTTATATAAATCATCACCAAATCCATTTAATATTCTAACCAACTCAATCTTTCAGCAAAAGCAGTCTTGTCCTAAAAAGTAAGAAACTTATTTCTCACAAACTGACCTAGAAACCTCATAACATAAACTCATCATGAACAAAAACTTATACCATTGGAAATATATCATAATTACCTTTCCATAACATATTGTAACTTCTTCCAAATCCAAGTGGAAGACCTTCAACCAAGTTGATCTCTGCAAACTGTATGAAACTTCCCCAAAACTATCCTTTGACCAGTAAACATAAGTGAAGCATACTTGACCATTTAACTACATCACCATGACCTTAAAACAAAATTTACATTAATAAAAACTCACATAATCCCCATAATTTTCATTTATTTTTCAACTCCTTTGAAAAACCTTGTCCCAAACTAAACTTCTTCAAAAACTAACATGTTTGAGTGGGATCCACTCATCACCACAAGCTCTATCATACCTTTCTGGAAACCTGAATGATTATTCTACATGATACAATCACCATCCATGCACTATAAATCAATTCATTATACTTATAATTATTTTCTCTCCTACCATGTTTGAGCTAGGGTTTCAAACACATAAGAAGTTGTTTACCTTCTTAACATTTGTTCATAAATTTGTGGGGATGAAATGAATTAATTATTTTTTTGAAACCTTGTAGAATAAATTTAGAAACATCCCTAAAATCCAAAATTTCCCTTTAAAATCACACAATTCAATGTGAGCATCAAAAGATCCAATTTGAGCTTTAAATGAACTTGTTCTTAACCCTATTTCACCAAAAACTGACATAACTTGCAAAATAATCATCATAGAAACCTAAAAATTTTCCCACATCATCATGACACATCCTACTAATATCTCAAATCATCGCTAGGTCACAAATATCTCTCCATATCTCTATCCTATCTCATTTTCATAGCTACTCCTTAGGGTTTTACATTGTCTAGGCTAGGATAAGTTGAAACAACCTCATAACTCACCATAGAAACTCTCCAAAATATCCTAACATGAATGGTACATCATGAATCAAATACCTAAATTCATCCATGATCTCACATAGCTCCAAAACTCAATCTTACATCTCCTTTCACCTAGATTAGGCTTGCTAGAACAAGCAATTCTCACTAAAACACCATATATCACCATGAATACCTCGGAATCTTCATGTCATCATCATCCTCAAAAAAAATTGACCATACTCCATTATCCATTTTTGTCATTAATGGTGTTTTTCATCAATGAAAACACCTAAACCACAACATTCCAACACCAATGTGCCATTGAATTTAGTTACAAACTCCTAAAAATAAGGAACGTTATGAAGTTAAGGCCCAAAGACCCATCACAACACTCATCCATCTTCTTCAAACAAAAATTGGTTTCAAACATCCTTTATTACTGCATAGATTCTAAAAATACTTATAGTGCTCCATATATTCATAAAATACTTTGTAGCTTCAAAACAAACTCATATTGATTTGCACCTTCACATAGTACTTCGTGGCTTCAAAACTTTCTTGTAGAATTATGTGGATTCTTTTGTGCTTGCATGGATTCTGCATATTCTTTTGATTCCTCCATATACTTGGTTGGCTTGCACAATAGAATTTCATGGCTTAGGAAATAAAATTGTATAATTATGTAATATGCTTAGGCTTACCAAATAGGCTTGCGCAAACACCCTAGACATAAAATGAAAACAATATACTCTAATTATTTTTGGTGATATAAGATAGCATGTGAACCAAGATACTCTTGCATCAAGGATCAAGACAAGATGGTTTAATTTACTTCTTCTCGTGTACTTAAACTTCCAGTTTCTTTATGTATCACCAATAACATTGAAAATATTTTACATCATACTCGATACCTCATGTCATGTGTAATAAACTCGGGATCATTTAGGTAGTCTAAGTTTGTAAGGACAGGAGGTGTAGGAGTGATTGTAGAAGAAGGGAAGAATTGATGATATTAGGACTATTCAAAGGAGCCACAATGTGTTCTGGATTAGGCTCTAGGTCCCAAGGAGGTTCTACAATAGGTGATCTAATCAGATGAACTACTAATGATTGTGGATTAGACTCTGAATTTCTTGGTGAGGTTAAAGAAATAAATTTGGCATGGTTCTAAAATATTCACTTCTACTCCTCATTTTATTCTACAAGTAACTTGTAGTCCTCAAAACCAAAGGGTGGAGTGGGAGGTGAATTCTAGAGGACCATTTTAATTTCATGGTTTATTGATTATTGTAAATAATATGGGGAATAAATTTAATTATGAATTATGAGGGAAGGGTATAATGTTTTCTTATCATATGATTGTTCACATTATTTTTCGGGGTATAACAAACAAGAGAAAGTCATCAAGTGAATAGTCACTGTCATAATTGAGTATGTGTTGATATCAATGTGAAGATATTTAATGAATGTTTCACTAAGTGATGAAGCAGGAAGCTCATTAGGAAGATTAAAAGAAGAAGAAAGAGTGAAAAAAATTACAGCAATCATCTTCTTGCATGGAAATGGTCATAAAGAAGGGGGTAGCTAGGAAATTATGGAATTAGGAAGGCTAGTATTTTTTATCTTAAGATTGATCTAGTTTGGATCTTCATCATCAGAGTTGAGGAAATTAGGTGTTATATTCCTAAAAATTTCAATATTTCCATTATATCCTTGAAGATAATTTATGGGGTAGTTAAAATGTTGGTACTCTCAAAATGGGACATAAGGAATTTCCTCGAGAGCATGGGTTTTATAAACACTACGTTCTTGAAATTTTTCAAATCTCCAAAGATACATGTCACCTTGAATTTTGAACATAGATCCTAGATAAGGAAAATTAACACAATAATAAGTGAATGATGTGATTGTACACATCTAATGTATATATGGTCATCCAAGAAGAATGTTATATTAAAGATGTAATTTTGAGATCATAACGTTCACTCTAACAATGTGAGGAGGCATGATAATGCAACCCATGAGGGAATTTTCCTTCATCATACCCTTTACACATGTTGTTATTATATTTGAGATTTGAGTAGAATAACCAAGAGATTTCATGAATTCTAATGATTCAAAACATGTTCCTAAACCCTTATCAATGAGATGTCATCTTACTTGCACATTTTCGATCTTGACTGAGATGAAGAGAGAAGGATCATATTCTTGTAAAATAATCTCATATGGGATCATAGATTTGATAGTAAATAGGAGAGAGAGAGAGAGAGAGAGATATTAATATATGGTTAGATCATTCTAAATTGCAATCTTTGCACTTTGTTGAAGTAAGATCTCAACAAAACCATACAATAAAAAATCATTCCCTAGAGCTAGTGGTCTAGGTATATTCATCTCGAAGAATATTTTAATGAGTTGGTTGTGATTTTTAGTATATTTTATTATTAATTTTAAGAAGGGTATTTAGATTTGGAGGATCTAGAGTTCTATGATTAGATCCTAATTCTCTAATATTATTGTTGAAATATTGATATGGACCTGAGTAGTTTCAGTATGAATTTGATTTAAAGTGACTAAGGTCTCATATTAGATCAATTTATTCTTTATCCACCCCAATTGTATGATATCATTCATTTCAAGTGAATTTTGGTCAATTCCATCATGGGTGGCATGAGAATAGCTAGATGATAATGGTTATATTGGATTAGGATGGTTAATGCCATCAAGATTGAAAGGGAGAGCAATATATGTTATTGTCCCTAATGATTCAAGGTAGTTGATGTTGTTAGGAATGACAGGTAAAATATAGACATCATTGGACCTATTATTTTAGGACTACCCATAGTGTCGATATAGATAAGGTTTTGTGTATTGTTATTGTGAGGAGATGGCTCTAGAAAATTCTAACTTTTAGGGTAGGCCTGAATATTCATATAGGTCTGATAATGAAGAGAGAATAATGAGGTATCATGGTGGAAATCACGTGATTCATTTCATTCATTTTGACCACACTCTCATGAGGCTCTATTTTGGGGTTATGAGTCATTTCTATGGAATTATTAGAAGAAGAAGCTTATCATTTCTCATTTTTTGGTTGAGTAGTTACCTCAACCTTGGAATGATTCAGAAAGGGAACGGTATAAATTTAAGATCTTCATTGGCTTGGTTTACGTAATTGTGACAGTCATTCATTTAAATGAGGTCATGGTATGTCATGGCTTCTTTTAGTTTTTTTTGGGCCATACCTTAATTATAAAATTCAAAAACCAAAAAATAAAACATATGAAAAATCATATAGAGCTTTGACATTTTTTTGAATGGACCCAAATGATGTGTTGTCAACAAAAGAGCTTCTCGTTGAATCATGGGGGAGTAAGGAAGGAGGTATTGATAGGTGAGGTATTGATAAGTGTTTTATTATGCCTAGGGATATTCTACCTCAGTTCTACCATGGAGAGAGGTTGATGCAAATCCCTATGGGAGGGATAAGGTTCATTTACTCCATTAGATTTAGGAGGGAGCGAATTGATATTTTGAATGCTTTTATGGAATGAAGTGTTAGAATTAGGAATGTCTAAGACTAATTTTTCTATAGCATTACAATTATGAGGTATCATTAGAATGTTGAGGTTTTATGTGCATGATATTGAGGTTGAGTTTGATTTTGAGGTTACCTCATTTGGGGATTATCAAATGTGTGAATAATATATTTGTAGTCTTATTTTCTCACTAAACAACCCTAGACATGCTAGCACATCACTCAGATAGATCTAAGCACTCACTCAAAGTTTTCAAAGGTACCAAGTATCTCTTTTTTACTATCTTGCTAGGATGTTACCATGCATATTCATAATAACCAAATCTCAAAATGCATATCCCATTCTAACAATCAGATCCATGAGTTCAACTTAGAAACACACATAATAAGTAAATCATACATATCACGTAAAGATTAATACCAGATTCACCATATAATAACCATCAGTAAAGACATCAACAAGAAATATCCATCCATAATGATCCATTATATTAATTCATGGAGAACACATAAGCTGAATACATACATAACATTGTCATAAATCATGTGCACTCATAAACTAGCAACATAAATTTTTTACATACAGTCATACATTCACCACCTTGAACCGTGTAAATCAACACACATATAAATGGGGTGGGGAATTTCCCTTCACCACCCATGCACTCTCAAAATAGGTTGCATGCTCAAAATAGCCATGCATCGCTACAAAGATAACTAATAAAGCATGCAAGCTCCACCTACCAATAGATCATTTATAGTTAACTCCATATCTAATCCTATTATTAGCTCCCATGCTTCAGTTCAAACTACAAGTTCCTTCCCCAAAAAATAAACTCTTCTTGACTGTAAAATTCCCTTGTGTGTCGCACATTCCATGTCTATATTTATCCCATCCCCCAAAAAATTATTAAGTATTCTGCCTTCCTGCAATGATATTTACACGTCCTTTGTTTCATCTCCCACTTACAAACTCTATCATCCAACATGCTCATCTTGTTCACTCCTCTGTGCATTTCCTTTGTATCCCTTCCCAAATGCGAGTGTTTCTAACACTTATTCTTAATTGAGGCCCTTAACAAATCAATTACTTCCCTCTTTTTCTCAACATTGGCCAATATTATTTCCCGTTCCACCCTGTTTCCTTTTTTCTTGGCCTAGAATTATTTTAGATCTACTTCATCCCTTGTAAAAATCAGTCCCATTACAAGATCCCGATCTTCAAAATTGTCATAAATAACTTCTTCCATATTAGCAGTTTCCTTCACTGCTTCAATTAACTCACTGTGTTATGGTGATTTTAATTTGTTCTTTTTCCAGTTATTTTTGTTACGCCAATACTCCTTCTGCATAGTCTAATGAAAGAGGTGGCTATTGAGATGTAATTATGTGCATTAAATCCTCCATAAAATGAAAATTAGTTTCTTACTTGGTTTCACAGGGGGGTCCAAATCCAGGCACGTTAGTAAGATTGCATCAACTATATGTCATGTGCATCCACCTTTTTCTTTCCTCAAATCCTGTTTTAACTGCGCAATAATTTTATCTTTTTTTATCTCATTGTCTCTTTCCCTTATTTCCTTATTCTTTTCATCCAACTCCCTCTACATAAATCATAATTTTCTATTCTTATCCAAAATTCTAGCACCAACCTCCACAGATAATTTATTCAGTGTATTGTATGCTTGTTCATCTGATAAATGCTAGGAATCCACTATCAGATATGTATCACTAGAGGTTACCACTTCTCTGGTATCTATTAATGAGTGAGCGCTTACCTCAAACTTTGGATCATCAATATGTGACTCAAGCACACAGGATAACACATTCCTTGTACGTGGTAAGGCCTCATCCCTAATGAAAAATGACTAGCAAAATAATTGATCCAGAGGTATTTTATTATGATACCTAGCACGCAAAACTTTACTCGGGTCTTCAACATATTGCATTATTGGACCCTGTGGAGTATACCTTAGCCTCATATTATTTCCATGAACACCCTTTAGTTAACCTACAGCAAGATATTCCCCTTTACTTAATGACTCAGTTTGTTCTTCACTCCTTTCTCCTTATCCTTGTGCCACCTCATGCTCCACTAGTTGTTTGATAATTTTTGCAACTTCTTTCTCCATCCTATGTTGTAGCTCAAGATCAGGGTTGCACATGGCCCCATGCTCCATAGTTAGTTCTATTTTTTCTTCTGTATTTTGTATGACAGGCATCCCGATAACTCCTTCATCCACATCTATTACATGGGTGTCCTCGTAGTGCTCACTTTGGTTTTCTACATATGATTCATCGACAGTGTACAAATGTGGGATCACCTTTCCTACCAACTTTTCCTCACTTTCAACCTATTCTTCTTATTTTTGGCTCTCCTTCTCCTCAGAATCTGATTTTGGTACTGTCCTTTGTTTCTTCCTCACTGGTGACCTTCCTTTAGTAGGATTCCTTCTTATATGTGTTTTTCCCCAACTCCTTATGCGTTTATGTCTGCCCTATGGGCATGCTAGAACCAAGATTCCTATCTTTACTTCCTCCCTCACTGCCACTGACAGTGGGAGTTTCTTCATGCACTTGTTTCTTCTATTTGACCTTCTTCCATGTAAAGGGGTCCTTAGGGATATTCACATCATCTTCTACAAACACTCCATCTATAACCTGTGGCCTTAGATAAACAAATATTTTTATTTCCACTACAAAAGCTATCGGCAATGTAATGGTTTTGTACAGATGAATGCTCTCTAATACATACTTCTCATCATAGATTCTCTTCTTGGGGTAGAAAATTTTTTGAAGCATCTCATGGTGCTCCTTATCTACTTTACTTATATCAATCCTTAACTTGCATACTTCCTTAAACCTTTTCACAACACTCTTAAAGTGATGCATTGTAAAAGCAAATGGAAGTTTGCACCATGGGCTCTTAATACCATCATTCAATATGAACCTCCCAATAAATAACTATTGATAGACTGCAAACTTAGAAATCCCATCTACACAAGTAGGAAACTCACTCAAAAAAATTCATTCTACGTCAAATGCGTTGTGCATCCATTTGTACCATTTATCTAAACATGCCTTGTATGCTAGTGCTACCAAATCACGGGTATATTTCACAAACCATTTTATAAGAGAGTGATCTTCTTCAGGATACTCCCATATCTTATCCTTCGTCCCATCAGGCACCCCAATCATAGAGAACACTATCACCAATAGAACATTTCCAAATATTATTTTATCTCCATCGTGTGCAACTTCAATGATCTCATCTTCTATGAATGAAGTGATGTTATATATTGTTCCTTCCACTATCTTCTTGCATACATGCAGCCAACTTTTATTTACTTTAGTCCACCTTTCCTTTCCATTCAAATTTTTGAGCAAGTGCACAGCCATCCTCATGATAGGATCATTGATTTTGGTGATATCCATTGCACGCCCTCCCTTTTTATACTCAAATTCCATAGCAGTCTTTTTTACCTCAGCATCAAAAACTAGGTCTTCATTAAATGTGACCCATGTACTAATCAGACTAGTATATTTTCAATCAATTGCACAGTAATGTGCATCCTATTTCCTATGAATTAGAAAATGTCCTCATGAACGTGTGACATTATAAATTGGTACAATATCTCAAGCTTCCCAAAGAATGGAAGATCGTATAACTACATTATCCCAGCCTTCTCTAATAAACTCTTCCCCTTATCATCATATATGGGCTTATCATCTAGTGTTCTCTCCTATGTTGGCTGAATAAGTTATGTCGCCATGTTGCATGTTGTTAAAGTTTTGTGATGATTATAGTTTCTCACGGACATGTTCCTGACATGAGACACCCACTCCTATCCCATCAACACTCCATCTGGTTATTTCATTTGTGTACCATTCTTCCTAGATATATATGGTAGGGGTCATATTTTCTTTTCCCTTACACTTCTTCTTTGGTGACATGATCGTTGCTTTTCTCGGTGCCATTTTAGTTGCATAAACTAAAACTCTTACATGTGCCTTGGTCTAACCTTATTGCTCTATTATTCTTTCGATAAACCTTCAATGCAACAATGTTACACTTCCCAGCTCAAATTATGTATTTTTTGCCCTAATCTTCAAAACCCTATCTAGAAAAGTCGTGATTCCTTTCAAATCCACACCATGCCATTTCAACCTGTAAGATTCTCTCCAATAGAACTCACACTTCACTTGGTATTCTTTTCTTTCACATTATGGTTAAAGATTCTTTAACTCCACACTCAAACTCTCACTCAATAGCTCAAGTTTTCCCTAGGTCACACAAAAACACTCACAAATTTCACACAGAGTAAGGTAAAAATTATTTTACCCCGATGCTCTATTTAAAGGTTTTTAAATTTTACATGCATTAATTAATTATCAACTACCACCGTACACTACATTTAATTTGAATTCTCTAATTTTTTCCACTTTTTATATAGTTTTCATTGTTCTTCCATCACGTGTACCAGCTACAACCTTCAGGCATGTAAACCACTTCCCCGACTGCATACCTCCTTACACGTGCTCCATGCGCCAAAGTACATAACCTCTACGTCTTCTACTAATTAGTTCCCCGTGCCACTGCCTACCTCGAATTACACTGCGCACTTATTCATCATACGTGAATTTTCATTTGGGCATTGTCCTTATTATCACCATTCCTCTTATGACACCTTAACACTATACTTCAGTAACCAACATCATTATCAACGTGCACGCTCCTTAGTTCTTAGGCCACTGTAAACATCAACTCTATGATGCACACTTTTTCTTATAATCCAACCCACACTTAATATATGTATGGTCCTCTGTGCATGAAATCAATAGATAGTAATTAGAAATTGGTACACAAGCGTTTTTATTACAACAAAATGTTGAACTAAATTGAAAGAGCATAACAATGATGAAAGGAAACACGTAGAAAGAAAATTCATTAAAGGAAAATCTAATCTAAGTTTTTTTATCCAATTTTTCCACTTGTGACAAAATTAGACAACGGGGGTCTATGGTACTCTGTGACTGAAAAGGGTCTTCATGAGGCATTCTAATGTGTTTTTGGTAAATTATGTGCTTATGGAGTGTTCGTAGTGTTCCAATCAGTTTCAAAATCTTATTAAGCTATTTTTTTTAGGTTTTGGAGCCTATTTTCATGTGTGAAAGTGTTTAAGACTGTGCACTAAGAGTATTCTACACTTTCCACGGTTATCTTGTTGGGGTTCAGGGATGGGTCGGGCCTTAAGCAAGGGTCTAGGGGCAGTAGCCCCTAGTAGCAAGGGTTTGAGAGCACATCCTTTGAAAAAAAAAATTGGCCTCGAAACAAAAATGTGCCCGATATACTGAGAAATGTGTTTTTTCTCATATGGGCAAGATTTTTGACCCATAGGTTTATGGGACAGTTTTGGCCCATGGTTTTGATACCCACATTTTTGTAAAACTACATAAGTATTTGTCTACTTATGTTGTTTTTTACATATGGTAGGGATAATGTAACATTGCATATGTGTCTACATTTGGGTGTGAATTCTGTAGATTTTTTTGAGCATATATTCAAACAGATCTGGCTATTGTATTGAGAGAGTGGTGGCTTGTAATAAAATCTGAGCAAGTGATTCTTGGTGGACGTTTCCCAAATTGGGTGAACCACTTTAAATAATGTCTCTTTTTGTTGTGTTATTTTATTCTACATTTTTATCTGATATTTGTAGTATTTTTTACATATTATTTTCTACTGTTGCAATTCTGTGAGGGATTATTCTGCATATTTTATCCCTTATTTCCTAACAATTACTATCAGAGCCTGGTTTGGTTTGCTGAAGTGTTGAATCACATGGAAAGTTTTAGCTTGAGTGGGAGCTATGGCAGATGATGGAAGCTCGAGGGTTAATAAATTCAATGGAAAAAATTTTAGTCTTTGGAAGATGCAGATGGAAGATTACCTTTATCAGAAGGATCTTTATATTTCATTGTCTGAGAAGGTGAACAAACCCTTGAGCATGACGAATGTGGAATGGGATTTGCTTGATAGGAAGGCACTTGGTAAAATCTGGTTGTGTCTTTCATCTTCGGTATTGTTTAATGTTTTATAGGAAAAGACTACAAAATAACTAATTGATGCATTAGGGAAGTTGTATGAAAAACCCTCTGCCTCTAATAAGATATTTTTAATGAAAATTTTATTTAATATGAAGATTTCTGAGAATGGTTCAATAGCATATCATTTAAATGATTTTAATATGGTTGTAAATATGCTAGATTCAATTACAATAGAATTTTATGAAGAAGATAGGGATTTATTAATTTTGTGCTCTTTACTTGAGAGTTAGAATAGCTTGGTAATGGTGGTAAGCAACTCGGTTCCAGCTAACTCAAAGTTGAAGTTTGAGGATGTTCTAGGGGTGATTCTAAGTGAGGAAATGTGAAGAATAAGTTCTGGGGAATATTCTACTTCAGGGAATGCTTTGACAGTGGAAACTAGAGGGAGACAGAATAATAGAGGAAGCCATGGAAAATTGAAAGATCAGGCAAGGTCAAAATCCAAAAGCAAGATAGTATGTTGGAACTGTGGAAAGTTTGGGCATGCAAAGAAGGACTGTTGGGATCTTCGGGACAAGAAGAAACAACATGAAGAAAACAAGGAGGTAAATGTGGCAACGGGTAATATATGTTAGGATGCTTTGATTCTTTCTTTGCACAATATTGTTGAAACTTAGGTTTTAGATTTGGGGGATTATTTCCATGCTACTTCACATAGGCATTATTTTTTTGATTATGTTCAAGGAGATTTTGGGCATGTTTTTCTTGGTGATGATGAGCCTTTCAACGTAGTTAGAAAAGGTTATGTTCAAGTTAAGATGTAAAATGGGAATACTTGGCTATTGAAGGATGTCAGACATGTGCTTATAGTAAGATGAAATTTGATATCAGCAGGGTAGTTGGGAAGTGATGGTTGTACTGTGATATTTACAGTGGAATCTTGGAAGGTTACCAAGGGTACTCTTGTGATGGAAAGAGGTAAGAAGGTTATGACCTTGTATTTAACCACTTATAACACTAATGTTTGTAATATTGTGGCTTCAGAATTAGATACAACATTGTGGCACTATAGGCTCGATCATATGAGCCATAAGGGCATGGAGATCATAAATAAATATTTTACTAGATATACATAAATAGGTTTGGAGTTCTGTGAGGACTACATATATAGGAAACATAAGTGAGTAAGGTTTCTCAAGGTTGGATCTACAAAGAAAGAGAGTAAGTTAGAGCTGGTGTATTCTGATGTGTGGGGGCCGGCTCAGGTATCATCTCTTAGGGATTTAAGTTATTATGTTACTTTTATTGATGATGTAATAAGGAAAGTTTGGGTTTATTGTATTAGAAACAAACCTTATGTATTTTACACTTTCGTTAAATGGAAAGACTTGGTAGAGAATGAAACAGGTCTTAAGCGAAAATGTCTTAGGTCAGATAATAAAGGGGAGTATTGGAGTAATGCATTTGATGATTAGTGTTCTAAGAATGGAATTTGCAAGAAAAATATGGTCCCAGGAACTCCACAGCAAAATAGGGTGTCAAAAACGATGAATAGGACAATAATGGAACGTGCTAGGAACAGGAGGTTACATGCAAGACTCCCTCTTTATCTTTGGGAAGAAGTAGTGAGCATAGATGTGTACTTGATAAACTGAGGACCCTCAAGTGCCTTGGATGGAGGCATACCTGTGGAGGCTTGGTATGGTAAGAAATTTGATTATTCATTTCTTATAGTCTTTGTATGTGAGTTGTTTTTCCATATAGACAAGGATGATAGGACCAAGCTAGAGGTGTAGACACCAAATTCGTGTCTTACGACCCCTTGTGACCCGCATAACCTAACCTCATTACCTAAACCTTACACAATTATTTATTAATTACCTTGTAATTGATAAATACCCATCACCTCACCTGCCACCTCATTTTGCCACCTCATCATGACCTAGCCCTAATCCTAAACTAACCTAATTAAAACCTAAAACTTGGTCTACACCTACACCCATGACTAAGGACCCCTTTCTCACACCTAAAACCGACCTTCTAGTCACTTGACCAAGCCCGCAACTAATCTCTTGGGAGAAAAGCAGGGAAGGTGGGCTGTTTTACTAAAAATAGCCTGTTTTTTCCTTACCGATGTCGGTTCCTACTCGACCGCCGTCGGTTACGCAACCGCCATCGGTTCCCTGTAAATGGGCTCCCCAAACCAAAAACAAAGGATCAGAATTTCATTTTTGGATCAGAGAAAAGGATTCTTTGAATCAAGAAAGAGCATCAGGAGCGATCGAGAAAACCCTGATCTTTACTTGACTGAGCAGAGACAAGTGAAGAGACAAGGAGAGTTAGCAGCAAGGGAGAGCAAGCCTAGGACTGCAACTAGATACCAGAGCCCTGTGATACTCAGCTGATTTGATCTGCTGTGTGCCAGAACATCCTACCTCAGTTCTGCCTTTGCCATCAGAGCTCTTGGACTTGCATCTCCGCGAATAATCAGTAAGCTACTTCTTGCATGTACTCTTTAATAACATTTCTTCAACTTTTTGAATCATAAGTCCTCACAAATCCATTATTGGATCCACTACCCAACATGTCATTGCATCTAACTATCATTCATCTAGATCTCATCACCCTATTTCCGAATATTACCTATATACAGCCCTACAAATAACACAACTACCAAATAACACCACCACCCCACAAAGCAACTAACCTTCAGATCCTAGACTCTACCGATATCGGTCATCAGTAACCGCCACCGGTTATCAGTAACCGCCATCGGTTATACTGACTATAACTAATAACCAGCCTTTCCCCTACCCAGTTCAACAAAGCAATTTAATTGATATCTTATAGTCTTTTGTGTTAATTCATATTAGCAAGGGAACTGACCACCTTCGAAAGGAAGTTTTATATTTCTTGGGCCCAAGGTAGTTTCCTCATTTATTGTCTAATTAAAATCTTGTGGTCTTGTGTTCTTATTTGCAGGTAGTCCTTCCAAGACAAAAAGGAGTGCTTCGCAGTCAGCCTAACCCTTCTCTACGGTACACGCACATCATCTCGACATTCTACAGGTATTCCTCCTAGCCCCAACCCTTATCTGTTTCTAAAAGGAACGAAACATTCCGAGTGAAACATTTTGGCACGCTCGGTGGGACCCATCTTGGGTTTCTATTCTCTTGCTTATTTCATTTTAGGAAGCATACTTGCTATTGCTGCTTTTGTTATATATTTTGTAAAGAAGTGTGGTCTGCTTTCCTAGTTCGCATTAGTGAAAGTCATCTCTCTTGCTTCAATTGACATAATTTTTGATTTGGGTTTAAAACACTGCATTGCATTCCTGCTTGTTGTTTTTCAATTCTAGTGAACGTAGAGTAAGTAACAGTCGTACACGTGGGGGGTAATCCACCGTATTGTGACAGGAATTATCTTACATTCACTTGCAACAACACATACCGAATCACTTCACAATAAAACACAACGCTCAAACATCCCCCCCTTTTTTCCTTTTCCGCGGTAATCCTCCGCCCGATTGAGGTAAACCTGTAAAATGGGACTCCCCAAAACCCAAAAGACAAAGGATCAGAATTCAATTTTTGGACAGAGAAAAGGTTCTTTTGAACTCGAGAGAAAGAGCGTCAGAGCATCGAGAAACCCTGATCTTTACTTGACTGAGCAGAGACAAAGTGAAGAGACAAGGCAGACCGTTAGCAGCAAGGGAGAGCAGAGCCTAGGACCTGCAACTAGGATACCAGAGCCCTGTGATACTCAGCTGATGTGATCTGCTGCTGTGCCAGAACATCCTACCTCAGTTCTGCCTTTGCCATCAGAGCTCTTGGACTTGCATTCTTCCGAGACGAATATAATCAAGTAAGCTTACTTCTTGCACTTACTCTTTAATAACATTTCTTCAACTTTTTGAATCATAAGTCCTCACAAATCCATTTATTGGATCCACTACCCCAACATGTCATTGCATCTAACTATCATTCATCTAGATCTCATCACCCTATTTCCGAATATTACCTAATCAGCCCTACAAAATAACACAAACTACCAAATAACACCACCACCCCACCAAAGCAACTAACCTTCAGATCCTAGACTCTACGATATCGGTCATCAGTAACCGCCACCGGTTATCAGTAACCGCCATCGGTTATACTGACTATAACTAATAACCAGCCTTTCCCCTACCCCAGTTCAACAAAGCAATTTAATTGATATCTTATAGTCTTTTGTGTTAATTCATATTAGCAAGGGAACTGACCACCTTCGAAAGGAAGTTTTATATTTCTTGGGCCCAAGGTAGTTTCCTCATTTATTGTCTAATTAAAATCTTGTGGTCTTGTGTTCTTATTTGCAGGGTAGTCCTTCCAAGACAAAAAGGAGTGCTTCGCCAGTCAGCCTAAACCCTTCTCTACGGTACACGCACATCATCTCGACATTCTACAGGTATTCCTCCTAGCCCCAACCCTTATCTGTTTCTAAAAGGAACGAAACATTCCGAGTGAAACATTTTGGCACGCTCGGTGGGACCCATCTTGGGTTTCTATTTCTCTTGCTTATTTTCATTTTAGGAAGCATACTTGCTATTGCTGCTTTTGTTATATATTTTGTAAAGAATTTGTCTTGCTTTCCTAGTTTCGCATTAGTGAAAGTCATCTCTCTTGCTTCATTGAACATAATTTTTGATTTGGGTTTAAAACACGTGCATTGCATTCCTGCTTGTTGTTTTTCAATCTAGTGAACGTAGATTAAGTAACAGGTCGTACACGTGGGGGTGATATCCACGGTATTGACAGGAAATTAATCTTACATTCACTGCACAGCACATACCGAATCACTTCACAATTAACACAACAGCTCAAACATCCCCCCTTTTTCCGCGGTATTCCTCCGCCCGATTGAGGTAACCTTATAAGCCAAAACAACTTGACATTTCCCCTAAGTCTCTTGTTTAGGATTATGACATCATTCTACGTCTAAAGGCATAAGCCCACGATAATTAAAATTAACCCTAGGGTTAATCTCTGGATTTGCGTGTGCATCTTGCTTGTTTTTAGTTCTGTTTTATTTCTCATACTCTATCTTCTGTGATCAATAATTGGACAAGTATACTAAACGTTGTTAAAAATCAAGTTAGCAGCCTTTTTATATCTTGTTAGCCCAGACTTCTTACACCGACATTGGTTACCTGACCGACGTCGGCTATAGTATAACCGACATCGGTTACTAGACCGATATCGGTTACTGTCTTTTCCAATTCCTGACAAACCAGCAACCTACCAATTTTACCAGTCTGAGTTTTTTTATATTTCTGACAGATTGAAACCCTACTGTGAACTCCTGTCCATGGTTGTTATCACTCGAAAGCAAGCCGCCGCCATGGTTTCACATGCTTGCTCTGTTTCTTTGCCTGAATCACCCCCTTCACATTCTGTGGGGAATCCTACGGATACCAGCGAGGTTC
Organism: Taxus chinensis; assembly: GCA_019776745.2. Lineage (NCBI taxonomy): Eukaryota > Viridiplantae > Streptophyta > Pinopsida > Cupressales > Taxaceae > Taxus > Taxus chinensis. The sequence goes on from CM034150.1 coordinate 287,990,617, forward strand.
CTAAAATTCCTGTGCGAGATAAGGACTTCGCCAAGTTTCTGGATGCTAATTCTAGCGCTGTACAATACTATTTATCCCATACCCCTGACCGTACGCCTGATGGTCAGCTCCTTATTGGTATGCCTATTAGTATAGCTGCTCATTTAGCTCCCACTCCGCCTGATAATACCACCTTGCTTCCTGAATCTCTAGCCCCGTCTCCCAATCCGATGGCTTCAAAGGTTCATACGACTCAGATTGGCTTTCCGTTGGTTAACCTCGGACCCCACATATCATTACCGCCGACTGCCCCTACCTCATCTCTCTTGCAGACTACTCCATTCATGACTTGCTCTCTACCACCTATCCACACGAGCTTTAATTCTCAAGCTCTGCCTACCTTTTCATTCCCATACACGTATCCAGTGACCTCAACATCCTATATGGGACATCCCTATTCGGTTGCCTCAACATATTCATCCTCCACACCTTATCAACAATTAACCCCACCAGGGTCTAGCGGTGGTCCTTGGCCCAATTTGCCTCCGTTTAACACAACCACACCATCATCTCATCCAACTAATGATCTAATTAAACAAATGATGGACAAAATGCAAAACCTGGAGGCTTCTGTTTCAGGAAGTCGTAGTGCCTTGACATACGAGCAAGTTTTTCGGGAGCCCATTCACCCTTCTGTCCCCCTTCATTCATATCCTCCTCAATGGGAGTTGCCGAAATTTACTCATTTTAATAGTAAAGAGGATCCTCAACAACACTTGCGATCATTTAGACATGCTTGTTATTTGATTGCCCATGATGATGCCTTGTTACTCCGCACCTTTCCCATGTCCTTATCAGGACCTGCCTTGGAGTGGTACAGTGCTTTAACCCAGCACTCAATCTTCTCTTTTAACCAACTAGCCCAATCTTTCTTGGATCACTTCTCCATTAACATTGCTAAGAAAGTATCCATCACCGACCTTTATACCATTCGACAATTCGAAGACGAATCTATCGCAAATTTCATCGGACGATGGCGCGGCCTTATCAACCAACTTACATATGCCTTGCCTCAGACTGAACTTATCAAACTTTTCACGCGGGCATGTGCTAAGCACATTTCTCCTACTCTCAAAATTCAAACTTTCCGTACATTCGATGAAGCCTTTACTATGGCTCGAAAACTAGAGATTCAAGCCTTAAAGGAAGAGAAATTACGGTTGCGTAACAAAAACCCCAATTTCTGAACTCCTGATTCTACCAATAAACCAAATACCACCACTCCTCACGCGTCCACTTCTTCTAAATCAAAAGGAGCTGTCCACTCGGTGATGGTCAAATCTCAAGCACCGTCCAATACTCCACCAAAAACCACCTATAAGTACAAAGCCGAGCCCATCAACTACACTCCCTTGGGAGAAACATATGGTGTGATATTGGAAAAATTGCTCAAAGCAAGAGCCATTACATTACCTCCTGTTAAACCTCATTCCGGGTTTGATTCCACTCGTGCCATACCTTCCTGGTACAAAGAAAATGACTTCTGTAACTTCCACCGCGTGAAGGGACACAGTCATGAGAACTGCAAGATGTTGAAAAACATAGTGCAGGAAATGGTTGACGCAGGGGATATAACCCTCGATAATCCTAATGCCCCTGCCAACCGAAATTTGAAAATCTTTAACAAACCATTCCCGAATCACTCTTCCAACAGCAACGTAAACCAGGATATCTTAGCCGAGGAGAGTGTTCATGAGATCCATGCAGTCTTTGATACCCAGCCCAAAGCCTCTATCGAGAAAATTTTGAATCAAGCCTCTTCACTAACACAGGAGCCCGAACCTCCTTTACCACCATCGAACCAAAGTGAAATCATTCCTTTACCCATAAAGGAGTTAAATGCCCAGACTTCTCTTCCCATCGATGAGTCTTCTTATACCACATCCCTACAAGATTGCGAACGGATGTTATCTAACCTATCTATTTCCCAGATTTCCCCTTCTACCCCTCTTGCTGCACAAGAGGGAGATACGCCACTCCTTTTGACATCCTTAGACGAGGAATCTCTTACACCGACATCACCAAATTCTTTAACCATGACGGATCCTCTCGAACATGCCCTCTTACCTATTAGTTCTTCATCGCCTAAATCTTTTCAACGACCGGTTGACCTCTTGACATCTATTGATATAGTGCCTCGTTTACCCTCTATATCACACCCACAGTGGACCAGAATCACAACCCACCTTTCTTCTGTTCAAAATTTACAATTCAAACCTGAAGACTTTCATTCTCTAAAAGATAGACGAATCCTATGGGAACGTTTGAGTACTCCCTATTCTACTCAAATGCAGATGACCGATCCCGATACCTCTACCATATACCTGAAGTGTTTACAGAAACTCAAAATGCCTATGTCCTCACTCTCACCCCCCGTATCTATACTCAATATCCCATCCACCTCTATCAACCTAACCAAATCTTCCCCTACACTTGGGACCTCGCCAATACCCAGTCTAACACACCCGCCTAAGCAACTAGATTTGTCCAAGAATAAAGCCGCCCCGCCACCTAGGAAACACACTCAACCCGTGCCTCTATCACAATCAAAACCATCATCGTCATTCCTACCTTCCATATTGGGACCTCATCCTTCCACCTTGCACCAATATATCATACCTCCTACGTTTTCTTCAAAATGATCTACGCCTTCTGCACCCATACAGGGATCAAAGGGTATATCAACATTATCACTCCACGTATCCTGTCCACCTATCAACCCTAAACAAATTCCATCATCAAAAGATTTGTTTTCGGTCACTCCTATTTCCCCGTGGTTGTTTTCTGATACCACACCATCTGTGGCCTCATCATCCAATATAGCTTCTGCGCCAAAGAAACCACATTTAGTGAAAAACACATATCAACACCCCTCGGTTAAACCACCACCCATACAAACTAACCATGCCCAAACATTACCAAAACCCGCGCAATCAATACCCTCATCCTCTTCTGATTTTGACCCACTCAAAGGATCTTACGCCAAAATCCTTGCTATGTTAGTAGAGAATGCGACCATTTCCCTACCCCCACTTAGACCTTATGACCCGTCTAAACCTCGACCTATAGGTTATGATGAGTCTAAGATCTGTGCTTATCACCGCACACCAGGACATGATGTGGAGGGATGCAAATCTTTAAAAACCATCCTTCGTCAGTCACCTCTCCCAGATAAAAAGGTTAAGAAAGACAACTTACGAAGGGAGAGACCTTTAGCTTCAATTCCCTCTCCTATACCATCTGTCCCTGCCTCACCATGATCTGTCATTATTACAACCCCACCTCTTGAAGACCATAATTTATCCCAACCATCTTCCTCATCTCAGGTTTACGAAATTAATATGATTAGTATTGCTACTCGAGCACAGAAAAATAATGAGAAAGCTAAAGAAAGCACACCTGTGTCCTCTCTTTCTCCGTCTAACATCTCGATTGCACCACCACCCAAAGTGGTTATTCGTGGACCCACTTACCCCATCTCTGATGGAGTTGCCCATCGAGCCATGATTAAACAGCTTCACCAATCACCCATCAAAATGACACTATATGATCTCATTCAGACTTCTGAATCTCATCGACAAGCTCTCGTTGAAATTCTTCAAGGGATCGAGGTCTTACCTAATGAAACCCTACCTGTTGCCTCCATTCTAACACCCAATCACGTTTCCTCTCTCACCAAACAACCCACCGCCCCAACCACTTCTGTCTCTGTACCACAAGCTGTTGTAGTCAGTTTCTCTGAAGATGAAATTGTCAATTTTGGTACAGAAGATCCTGACCCTGCTCTTTTTATCTCAATGTACGTTCGGGACATTCGGGTACGTCATGTTATGATTGACGGGGGCGCTAGCCTAAACATCATCTCTTCAAAAGCCTTCCAACAAATGAATATCCCTTCCAGTTGCATGTGCACCAACCCCATCATGTTGCAATCATTCAATGACATTATTACCTCTACCTTAGGCACCGTGATCCTCAACATTCGGGTAGGACCACGTACTTTACCTGAACTCTTCTATGTCCTTGAGGGAGAGTTCCAATATAATATATTGCTGGGTTGTCCTTGGATCCGGGCTATGGGATACGTTCCCTCAACATTACATAGATGCATAAAATTTGAGTACGAGGGGAAGTCCTACACCGTAAAAACTGATCCTCCCCCCTTTAAAACCTGCAATATGTTATACCACCCAAATGATGTGCTGGGTACCAATCAAGACACCCGTTCATTCAACCCAACCATCTTCTTCAACTATGTACCTCAACCATCCACCTCAACCACGTGCCTACGCCTTTAACTGATGAAACCACCGTCGCAAAAACCACTTCCCTTCCCGCAGCTAACATCCCAACCTTCGACCCCTTAGTAGATGTTTTTCAACGCCTTACGCTGGGGGGAGTACCGCCTATATAACGTTAGTTCTTTCCCTACCCCGCAGGAGTACAGACAGTTACATGCACATCCCACCTATGACCGTCGCGTGGGGGAGGTAATCTCTTATGGACCACCCCATTGCCATACCAACCTAACGTATGAGGGTGTTGATGCATCCTCCATTACCCCTGAACCTCCTCTTGGTGTGGTTCCCTTCCAATCTGATTGTCAATACCTAAAAAATCGTCGCTTCGTCCTCACCTTCTTGACTCGCTGTGCTTGGAAAGGCTTTGGTTTTGGTCTTTATGAACAAGGCCGACATATACTCATTCCCGTGACTACCCACAAACACAATGATGGCAGTGGTCTCGGTTTTCTTGAAACACCTACATCGATGGAGACATCTCGTGTCAGCTGTATTCTGGAAGATGATGACATTACCCCTACCAAACCATCATCACCCATTTTGCCTTCATCTCCCACAGAAGTCGATAGATCCTGAATCTATCCCTCCTAACTTTTTTTTTTCATAAATGCTATCTTCCTAGTTCCCCTCACTTATCAACATGATAATGAGCACCCCTATTCTATTCCCCTTCTATATCCAGACATGATTGAAGAGGAGTCACCTTCAATTAGCGTTGTTGAGTGCCAGGATGATGACTCCATCCTCACTTACCTTGGCGCGGATGACTCTTATATTCAACGAGCCTTACCCTCTGAAACTCAAACCATGCTAAACGAGTCTACTATAGAAATCAACATCCACACGGAGGAGGATCCTCAAATTGTGAAGATCGGACAATCCCTTAACGCATCAGAACAAGTCACCTTTACTACTTTCCTCTGTGCTCGCAACCAAGCTTTCACTTGGTCCTACACTGACATGCCAAGAATTGATCCTGACCATTGCCGTCCATAACATCACTCTAAACCCCAATTCCAAACCAATCAAAAAAAAATTGAGAAAAATACATCCATGCATTGCCCTCTTGGTCAAAGAAGAGCTTCAACGACTTCTTTATGTTTCCTTCATCTTGCCTATTGACTATCCTTAATGGATTTCTAACATCGTACCTATCACTAAAGTGACGGGGGGACTTCGGATATGCACGGATTTCCGAGACCTTAACCTCACTTTCCCCAAGGATGACTTCCCCCTCCTAAATATTGATCAACTTGTTGATCTCACTGTGGGACATGAAATGCTTTCTCGCATGGATGGCTTTTCAGGATACAACCAAATTTTGGTTGCCCCTGCCGATCAACAAAAAACTACCTTCATAACTCCTTGGGGAACCTTTTGTTACCATGTCATGTCATTTGGCCTTAAGAACGCTGGTGCTACCTATCATCGGGCTATGACTTACATTTTTCATGACATTATGCACACTATCCTTGAGGATTATGTTGATGATCTTCTGGGCAAATCTAAACATCACAGTGAACATCTCGATGTTTTAACCATTATTTTCGATCACCTGTTGTAATATTCTGTCCGTCTTCAACCAAAAAAATGTGTCTTTGGTGTCCTTTCGGGAAAACTTCTTGGCTTTATCGTCTCTTTGAGTGGAATTGAGGTCGACCCATCTAAAGTCAAAGCTATCCTAGAAATGCCCCCACCCAAAAACCTCAAACAATTGCGTAGTTTACAAGGTAAGCTCCAATCTATCCAACGTTTCATCTCCCAACTCTCAGATCGATGTCAACCTTTTCATCACCTTCTTAAAAAGGACATTGAATTTCAATGGAGTGAAGAGTACCACCGAGCCTTTGAAGCTCTAAAAACTTATCTCTTGCAGCCACCCGTGCTTATCCCACCTCAAGACGGCCGCCCTTTCTACCTTTACCTTTGCGCCACTGACCACGCTGTAGGGGCCATGCTTGCACATAGTGACTCTGAAAATCGAGAACAATCCATTTATTATATAAGTCGTACTTTGGTGGACTATGAGACTAGGTATACACATGTAGAAAGGTTGTGCCTAGCCCTATCATTCGTGGCTACCAAGCTCCGACACTACCTTCTGAATCACAAAAATTTCGTCATCACCAACACGGACCCCATCCATTATATGTATACCAAACCTCATCTAAACCAACGCATCGCCTGATGGCTCATGCTCCTCACTGACCTCGACCTTGAGTTCATCCACCAGAAATCAATCAAAGGACAAACCATCGCAGACCAACTTGCGGAAGCCCCTTTACCTAGGGAACAATTTACCAATTTTACATTCCCCAACGAACTCATCACCACTCTTTCACTCAAGGAGGAGTCATATCCAATGACTCTCTTCTTTGATGGATCCAAATTCCAACACGGTGGAGGAGCCGGCGTTGTTCTTATTCCTCTCGATGCCGAGCGTATGCCTCTTTCATTCTGACTCGATTTCCCTTGCACTAATAATACAACGGAATATGAGGCCCTTGTTCTGGGTCTCTAGGTTGCGCTGCACTTAGGTATCAAATCTATCAATATTTTTGGAGACTCTCAATTGGTAGTCAATCAAGTTATGGGCATCTACCAATGTAAAAATGAGGAACTTAAAAAATATAAACACTATGTGGATTCACTTCTAACCTCATTTACTCACTATTCTATCCAAACCATTCCCCGCTCCACTAACAAATTTACGGATACTATGGCTTGCTTAGCCTCGCAAATTCCAACCTCATTAACTGACTCTGACATTATTTGTCTTGGTCCAACAACTCTTTGGCCCATCTTATTCAGCCCCGGTTGTTTGTACGATAAATACTGTGTCTACTAATTCGCAGGATACCTGGTACCACCAATTTCACGACTATCTTACAATCTCTGTTCTCCCACCTGACCTTACTAGTAACTGGCAAACGTGCTTTTCTTAAACGCGTTTCGCGTTATGTTGTCATAGGGGGACTCCTCTATAAACGTGGCTTTGATGGTATCCTCCTTCGTTGTCTAACCGGCACGGAGGTCACCTATACCATCCAACAAGTCCATGATGGGATTTGTGGTGGACATTTTAGTGGCCTTTCCGTGGCCAAACAAATCCTTCACCTTGGTTATTATTGGCCTACTCTCAATAATGACTGCTACGAATATGTTAAGCGTTGTGTTATGTGTCAGCAACATGCCAACCTTCAACATACTCCTAGCCACCCACTCCAGGTCGCTCAAAATCTTTGGCCCTTCTCACAATGGGGTTTAGACCTTATTGGTGAGATTCACCCATCCTCTTCACAACATCACCGATGGATAATCACAGCCACCGAATATTACACAAAATGGGTGGAGGCCATTCCACTCATTTCGACTCAAAAAGAAAAAAATTGTCGAATTCATTAACCATCACATTATCTGTCGTTTTGGTATTCCTCATTGCCTAATAATAGATAATGGTAAATATTTTAAAAACAAGTTGTTACAAGACCTTTGTGACAACTTTGGTATCAAACTTAGTTTCTCATCACCTTACTATCCGCAGGCCAATGGTCAGGCTGAATCTTCTAATAAAACCCTAACCAAAATCCACATGAAATTTGTCAATGAATCCGGAAGAAATTGGCACGATCACATTCCCTTTGCCCTTTGGGCTTATCATACTAGCATTTGTACCTCCTACTAATGCCACACTTTTTTCTTTGGTATACAGTATCAAGGTTGTCCTTCCTCTCGAAGTACAAATACCCTCCCTTAGAATATCTCTTCAGGATATTCTCACCAATGATGATTTCCGCCAAGAGCGGTTTAGCCCAATTGGAGCTCCTTGACGAGCGTCATCGTACAGCTCTTGATCACCTCCAAATCTATCAAAAACATATCAAGCATGCTTATGATAAGCGACTTAATGAGCGCACCTTTAAGGTTGGTAATCTTTTCCTCAAAGAGAATCAACATGTAACTAAACTAGAAAAGAGCAAACATGGAAAAGCCTGCTCCTAATTGGATTGGGCCTTACATAATCACTCACACTTATGGATCAGGCACTTATCGTTTAGCTTTGCTTAATGGTAAGCCTGAGCCTGAACCCCTTAATGCCTTGCATCTTCGACCATTCTACTATTGAATTTAGTGTTATATCACTTCTTATCTACCTGTCGCTCGTCCCTTGAGCTCACATACCACCACATGCACTTCGTTTCCTACACCTCATAATAAAAATCAAGCTCACATAGTTTGATTCTCACCTCACCTAAACGATGCCTTCCCCTTTTTAGTCTAGTCCATGACTTCAAAGTATTAAAATAAGCCGTATTCTTATGGGATTTTCTTGAGTCAAAGTTCCTACCAAACTAGATACTTCATGCCAAAAAAAAAAAAAAAAAAACATCTAGTCATCTAAATTTATATATAGACTGCTCCCTCGAAGGATAGCTATATGCCAAATTATTACTGCTATTCTATATAGACTGCTCCCCCGAAGGATAGCTATGCACTAAAATCATATTTGCTACTATAAATAGACTGCTCCATTGAAGGACAGCTATACACAGTTAGCCTTTATCAAAAGCTTCTTGCATTGATCAGCTTCGTGAAGACCTCAAGAATAAAACAATCAATATCCCTTGTAGACTTCCCACATCGATCAGTCTATATTCAGTAAAATAAAAGCCTCATTCAAAAGAAATTTTTGGGTCATGGACTTGTCTATTTAGGGTAGGTTCTCTTTCGTCAGAACACTCGCTTTGTAACAAGTTCTCTATACCTCAGCTATATCATCCACCTCACCTCACCATTTTTTTCAACTCAAGGGACGTGACGTACACCCGATATATTGTGATCATACAACTCTTTTCACCTATTGACTTCTCGTCTATGCACGGTACCTAGGGCTTCAAGCTGCGTTCTATGTTTGGTGGTTTGTTTTGCTCTTTTCACCTACGGAGCAATCTTTCCTTTTTTGCCTCGCATCTAGGATTGTGTGTTGATCTTAATTAGGACATGGTTCCCTACCACTCGGGTAGGCTAACTTTCGCTTCCCTTATACCTTTTACAACATCACCAATTCATTTCCGACACCAACAACCTTACCTTACCAATATTAATATCACTATTCTTACCAATCAACCAATTGTATAAACCGTACCAAATTGCCTAAATTCGCCTCTCCCTAATCCTAAGGGAGAACTACATCGGTCGGAGGCCCCTCCTTGCTTTGTGCAATGGGCTATGTAGGAAGCACTTCGGAGATATGGGGTCTCTCAAGGTTAGCTCGACCATCCCCTACCATAACCTGTCATGTGTGGTAAATATAAATATTTTCGTGTATTTCTATTTAATCACATTCCTCTTTATCCTTTTTCAAAACACCGAAAGTCAAAACGAAAACATTCTTATTATTATCGTAACTGAAATCAACATACATATTCAGTTTTATTTAGATGTTAAACAAATACATCTTCTCTATCATCGACATGCAGGTCGGTATCTGTTATTAATTCTTATACCTTGCTAACATTTATTTAGACCCTTACGCCTCATCCCAAACTAGGTGAGGATTGTGATCATCGACCCCTCTCGCCAGGCCTCTCTGTCCTCAAAGGTACCACGGCTATTGGTATCACCCACTGATCTGCCAACCTCTCTTTTAACATATGAATACGCCCTCTCACATGGAGGAATCCAGCCTCTAGTCTCTCTGCCCGCGACTCCGCAACCACTAACAATCCTCTTGTCTCATTCACCTGCGTTTGGAGCTGCTGAACCAAATGCTGTAGATGATCCCTCTCTGTTGTAATCACTGCTATGTCAGGACGATCACGTACACCTCGCAGTTCTGCTACCCACCATAATCTATAGGCCTCTGTCGTTCCTGCATCCATTACCCTGCGATCGGCTGCTACCTCTTCAGGCCCTTCTGGAGGTGTTGGCTGGGGAGGTGAGAATGCTACCTCGGCGTCGATCCTCATATATGGTCTATAAGCCTGCGGTATGTCTTGCACCAATCCCAATTGTCGCCGCATGTGATCTAGAGGAATCCTCTCATACTCACCTGGCCTGTGCCCTGCAATCCACCTCAATCACTCTACACCCCTCAACTCCTCAGCTATATTCTTTGTTACCATATAGTTCCCATAAGGCCGCAAACAGATATCAGTAATCATCACCCTCTCCCATACCTGCCTGTAATACTCAATGTCACCCATCACAACCTGAGATCTTGCCTCTTGTTCTGTCTGGACCCATCGTCTGAATCCCAACCTCTGTACTCCGATCTCTCCTGACTGGATGGGTCGGCCTATTGGTCACACACAAACAATGTGCTCATAGGCCCAACAGTGTAATAAGTATGAACAATCTAGCATCATCCTGTGATTTTGCCTACAAGCCCATAGACCCCTGTATAGCTCCGCCAAATATGCAAGTGCCCATGCAAAAGTCACGTTCCTTTCTATCATCTCCCAGATAACACACATCAATGCCTTTGGAAATCTTCCCCCTTTTGCCCTCGATAATGCATAATACCCTACCGCCATCATTAATATCACTGCTAACCTTGTCTCCTCAGGGTGTGCTACATACATTATCCCATATGTGAATGACAAACCTCGCTGTGTTAAATCTCATGCGTATGGACCAAATACTGCTGTTATCGCTCCCCGCGCCGCGCTAGGTAATGCCTGATATACTGGTTCTCCTGTAATAGGGAGTCTCAAAACACAGAACACATCTTCCAATGTTACCGTCATCTCCCCTGTTGGCAGATAGAAGGTATTTGTCTCAGGATTCCATCTCCCAATCAATGCCTGTAACATAGCATGGTTATGTGTGATTCGTGAATAATAGTGGATTCCACTTAACCCCAAATGATTTATCAATGTCCATTCAGCTGGTGTTACATCTGCTAGGATTCGTGACAACAGCGCTGGTACACTATCATTCATCCTCAACCCTGCCTCTGCCTGCATACATCCAAATAACAAAAAAACCATTCAATTCCTCCAATCCCCCCGGGTTTTTTCTCAAATTCTGGAAATTCCTACAGCAACCGGTATCATTTACAGGTAACCGGTACCGGTTGAGTAACCGATACCAGTTATCCCTAACCGATATCGGTCACTGTTACTTTCATACACCTTGCCTAAATAACCACCTACGATAATAAATTACTCGTTTATTCCTCTCTGTATACACAGACATACCCAAAACCCTTGATTACCTACCACATAACACTTACCTCATTTATAACCCTTGTTATCATCTTTTCTTTCTCATATCTACCCACATACTCTCCCCCATCTTATTCACAAAACATGCAGAAATCAAATCACAACCAAAACGTTTACCTCTTGGAGTTGCAGCAGCTTGAGGTGGCCCTTTTTTTCCCTCTCGTCCCTGCCTGCTGGATGCTTCTCCTCATTCTGCCATGATCACCACCCTTTTCAAATTCACCTTTCTGCCTTCTGAATCTCAGAACACATTCACTTTCCCTGTGTCTTTTCTCCTTATCACTCAAATTTCGCATGCAATTACCTGTCTCAGTCATCAAAAAGTGTCGCGTTCATGTATTTAACTTCTTGCATGGCTCTCAAAATTAGAACTTAAGTTTCCACCTTAGCTTTTTTATTTTTAGAAAAGCTCATACCTAAATAACCAGTATCGGCTGTGTAACCGATATCTGTCTACTATATACCGTCGTCAGTTATCTAACCGATATCGGTTATACACCTGCCTTTTTGAAACATGGTTCTTTTCTTCGTATTTAACCTAATTTTTGTCGCGCCCGCCTCTTTTCCTGCATCTCATCACCATTATCCATATTTGTCCATCCACCACACATATCATTACAATTTCATTAACATCATCTATTTTACAAAAACAAACAAGTCATCAACTAAGGATACCCACACAAAACAAAAAACTATCTATCTATACATCATTTGGATCCAACTCATCAGATACATATATAACAATGCCCCAAAACCATCACCAAAACATGCAACATTTCATCATATAACACATCATCCATATATCAACATGTCAATTAAACTCATCATATATTCTATATACCATAAACCATCAACAAAATACTTAAAAACATTTTGAACACAACATGTGGATCAAAACATCATATATCTATATATATATATATATATATATATATATATATATACAAGTTTTCAAATATACACTGTGCCCTACATCGGGCCCTCTGTGATCTCATAATCCAACAAAGCCGGCACGCAGGCCGCAATAACTATCAATAATCTCGACTCGGCTCGCAGGCCGGTCCCTCATATCAAAAATATACTCAGCTCGCAGGCCGGTACCAACTGTACAACCCGTACTCGGCTCGCAGGCCGGTATACAATAAATGAATGAATGAATAAATGAGTAATATGTAGGCACGTAAGCCTCTATAAACATAACTGGTTCGCAGACCGGTGCCCATATCCAATATACAAATGCAAAAACAATGTTAGGGCTCCCTCAGCTCTCCCCACCGCCCTCGGCACCTCTCCCTGTTGGTCCCTTTGGCGTCTCTCGCCTCCTGCCTGTAACAGACACGCCGGCTGTGGCTGTACCTCCCTGCGATCTCTGACTACGCGAGGTCTCCACTCAATGTGCTACATATGGCTGATACTCATCTCTGGTACTATCAAGAACATCTTGATAGTACCGGGCCTCCGCTCTCGCCTCCATGTATCTACTCCCGTGCCACCGTCGGTAGCTGGGACTAGTCCCCTGGACTCCTACTGCCAGTACCCCCTGTGCCTGTGCTGGTGGTGCCTGTGGCTGTGCCGCTGCTGGAGGTGGTATCTGTACCTGTGCCTGGGGCTGTGGCTATGCCGCTGCTGGTGGTGGTGCCAGTACCTATGCTGCTACTGGTACTGCTGCCTGTACCTGTGGCTGTGCTGCTGGTGGTGGTGTTGCATGTGCTTGTCCCTGAGCCTGGGCTATCTGCCCCTGTAAGACCCCTATCTGTGCTTGCGTAGCAGCAAGCTGCCCCTGTAAGAGCTGCACCTGACCCCTGAGCTGATCTCTCCCTGCTGTCATAGCTGCCAAGTCTGGCTGTGTGGGCTGTGCTACCCTCGCCGCTCTCTGACCAGCCCACCACACCATGTATGCTCCTGTACAACCAGCATCATCTACTATGTCATCTGCTGGCCTCTCAGCAACCCAATCTGGATCCAAGGGCTGTGGTGCAGGTAGTGGGGCCTCTACATCATCCCTCCTGTACTGAGGGAAGGGAGGTGGCTCATCTTGTCGCAGCCCCATCTGCCTGCGTACCCTCTCTAGGGGTATCCTCTCGTATTCTCCCGGCCTCCGTCCTGCTATCCAGAATGTGTACTGAATCAGACGCAACTGTAAGCGGGCTCCTCCATGAGGGTGATGACCTCTGTAAGGTCTCCATACAATATCTACCACTTTCAGGCCCTCTAATAAATGCCTGTAGTAGGCAACGTCTCTCCCCGCAAGCACTGCTCGTGGCTGCCCCACAAATCCCAACCACCTCTGAAAGCCGTATCTGTATATAACCTGTGGCCTTGGCTACTGGGGCAGCCCTACTGGTTTGATGCATATGATGTGCTCATATTCCCAACAATGAAGTAAAAAAGTCAAACAAATACCAAATCGTCGCATCCTGCAATAACCCCAGAGCTCTCTGTATAGCTGCACCAGATACACTGGTGCCCACGCATAGCAAGTATGCTCCTCCACCATCTCAAGCAGCACCCCCATCAATGCCTGTGGAAAATGGCCTCCCTTTGAGTCTGAGAGGGTGAAGCAGGTGATCCCAATCATCATCAGCACGGCCAGTTGTGTCTCGTGTCGGTGTGCACGGTACATGTCACCATACCCGATACTCACGCTGTGATAGGTAAGTAGCGCGGCTGCATCTCCAAAAACCTGCAGGATGCTATCCATCGCCGTCTCCGAATCTACCTGGAACACTGCCTCTCCCTCGATCGGCAGTCGAAGGATGCGATACACATCCTCTAATGTGATGGTCATCTCTCCGGTCGGGAGATGGAACACATTGGTCGCCGGATCCCATCTCTCGATGAGGGTGACCATCAGGCTGTGATCTCTATCAATAGCTTTGTATCGCTGGACTCCGCCAAGTCCCACCTCACGCATGATCGCCCAATGAGCCGCAGATACGTGTGGCCACATCTGCACCAACAGTGGGGGCATCCTATCCCGCATCGTCAACTGCTGACGTGCCTGCAAAACCAACCCACATCCTTAGACCTACTATTTATCACAACATCTACTTTACCCTCTAAACCCCTTTTATCCCCCCAACCACACCCCAACTCTATACCACCCCCCTCTAGCAACCTACCTTCAACCACCCCACCCAAAACCCACCCCACCCAAAACAAACCAACCCAAAACCCGAAACCCAACCAGCCCAAAACCAAACTCACCCCACCCAAAACAAACCCCACCCACACCCCAAAACACACAACACAAAACCCACCCAACCCAAAACCAAACCCACCCCACCCAAAACAAAACAAACCCACGCAAACCCCCAATAAACCCCGGACCGGTACCGGTCCCAAACAACCGACCACGGCCATCTTCCCACCGACGCTGGTCAACCACTGACCGACGCCGGTCACCCACATAGAACCCAGCCCCTAAAATTTTGCGACCGACATCGGTCACTGTCATTTCCCGGAGCCGAACCCCCGCGCGGCCCCCCCACCCACATTTTTGCATTTTTCTACTTATCTACCCACCCAAACACCCTAAAAACCTACCCACCCAGCCGCCTTGCCCTATTTTACCCATCTATCCTCTTCATTTTTCAAATTACGTCCATTTAGTCATTATTTCCTAAAACATGTAAATTCCTACCCAAACCCCCAATTTAGCTTAATACCATTCAAATGCACACAATACAGAGTTCCGAACATACCTGAATGACGACACGTCGTCGTGGTGGGATGGGTGGTGGTGGTCCAGCTGGTCCAGCCCCTCCTGCTCCTCCTGCCTGTGCCATAGCTCCAATTCTGATCTGCTGGGTCCCCGGCCAATCAACTGCTGCCTCCTCCTCACTCGGACCCGCAAACAACTCACTCCTCCAGCAAAATAGCTCCACCTCACTCAATAAAACCTCCAATCTCAACTCTCCACATCAAACAAATCAATTTGGTTTTCAAATAACAAAAGTAACAAAAGCAAGCCGTATTTTTCTTTTTATAGGTTTTTCGCCCATAACCGATATCGGTTTCATTTTGCCCTAATGAACTGGTATCGGTCCCTTAACTGATATCGGTCATGTAGAATCGACATCGATTTTTCTGCCAACTTTCTCCCATTTTTTTTTGCCCCTATTTACCATTTGCCCCTTTTTTTTCACATATCACCTATATCCACCTTTGCTGAACACCATTTGTTTGCCTATTCGGCCCGACCCAAGGCCTCAACCTACCTATTCGGCCCAACCTAAGGCCTCGACCTACCCATTTGGCCCGACCCAAGGCCTCAACCTACCTATTCGGCCCGACCCAAGGCCTCAACCTACCTATTTGGCCCGACCCAAGGCCTCAACCTACCCATTTGGCCCGACCCAAAGCCTCACCCTACCCATCCGACCCGACCCAAGGCCTCACCCTACCCATCCGACCCGACCCAAAGCCGCCACCCAACAACTTGGCCCGACCCAAGGCCTCACCCTAACCGTCCAGCCTGACCCAAGGCTGTAACCTAACAACTTGGCCCGACCCACGGCCGTATCACTTCAATACCATACCCACAATCAACGTTTTATTTTATCCATCCATCCTGTACCTTTTGTTCAATCGAGCTCACATGTTCGTGTTTTAGCATGATTAGGGTCCTTGACTTGATCTGTCGACCAACTTTGCCTAGACCTAGACCATGACGTTTATCTCAACCAAACCAACCATTTGGTACTGCCGAACACACCTAAACGTTCCTGTACCTTACCTGTTATATACCCTGGAGCTACTTCCTATGCCTTGGATACCAGGATTATATCACCCTTGTTTGGATAAACTATCGACCTTTTCCTATACATTGCTGGTTTGCTCGCCAAATCATGTACCCTAGTCGCCCTATTGCATTTCAACATGCGTCTGCTGCCTTGGACCTCCCCCACCACCTTACCATCCTCTCTACAACATGTACCCTTTATCAACCCTATCCCTGATTTCCCGTTCACTCAATCCGTGATAGATTTGAGGGGGATTACCTATATCCTTAATAGGAGAAACCACTTCATATTATTGTCCGCGCAGCTTTACAACACAAGCTACACGACAATAAGGGGCTAATGTAGACACCAAATTCGTGTCTTACGACCCCTTGTGACCCGCATCCCATTTCGCAACCTAACCTCATTACCTAAACCTTACACAATTTTTTATTAATTACCTTGTAATTGATAAATCCCCATCACCTCACCTGCCACCTCATTTTGCCACCTCATCATGACCTAGCCCTAATCCTAAACTAACCTAATTAAAACCTAAAACTTGGTCTACACCTACACCCATGACTAAGGACCCCTTTCTTGCACCTAAAACCGACCTTCTAGTCACTTGACCAAGCCCGCAACTAATCTCTCGGGAGAAAAGCAGGGAAGGTGGGTTGTTTTACTAAAAATAGCCTGCTTTTTCCTTACCGATGTCGGTTCCTACTCGACCGCCGTCGGTTACGCAACCACCATCGGTTCCCTGTAAATGGGCTCCCCAAACCAAAAACAAAGGATCGAAATTTTATTTTTGGATCAGAGAAAAGGATTCTTTGAATCAAGAAAGAGCATCAAGAGTGATCGAGAAAACCCTGATCTTTACTTGACTGAGCAGAGACAAGTGAAGAGACAAGGAGAGTTAGCAGCAAGGGAGAGCAAGCCCAGGACTGCAACTAGATACCAGAGCCCTGTGATACTCAGCTGATTTGATCTGCTGTGTGCCAGACCATCCTACCTCAGTTCTGCCTTTTCCATCAGAGCTCTTGGACTTGCATCTCCGCGAATAATCAGTAAGCTACTTCTTGCATGTACTCTTTAATAACATTTCATCGACTTTTTGAATCATAAGTCCTCACAAATCCATTCTTGGATCCACTACCCAACGTGTCATTACATCTAACTGTCATTCATCTAGATCTCATCACCCTATTTCCTAATATTACCTATATACAGCCCTACAAATAACACAACTACCAAATAACACCACCACCCCACAAAGCAACTAACCTTCAGATCCTAGACTCTACCGATATCGGTCATCAGTAACTGCCACCGGTTATCAGTAACTGCCATCGGTTATACTGACTATAACCAATAACCAGCCTTTCCCCTACCCAGTTCAACAAAGCAATTTAATTGATATCTTATAGTCTTTTGTGTTAATTCATATTAGCAAGGGAACTGACCACCTTCGAAAGGAAGTTTTATATTTCCTGGGCCCAAGGTAGTTTCCTCATTTATTGTCTAATTAAAATCTTGTGGTCTTGTGTTCTTATTTGCAGGTAGTCCTTCCAAGACAAAAATGAGTTCTTCGCAGTCAGCCTGATCCTTCTCTATGGTACGCGCACATCATCTCGACATTCTACAGGTATTCCTCCTAGCCCCAACCCTTATCTGTTTCTAAAAGGAACGAAACATTCCGAGTGAAACAAGAGGCTAAATCATAAAAATGTACTTTCATTGGTTATGGTGGTGATGATTTTGGATATAAATGTTGGATTATTAAGGACAAGAAAATAATTCGATTTAGGGATGTGGTCTTTAATGAGAAAATTCGTGTATAAGCAGAAGTTATAGGAAAATAGGGAAAAAATCCAAAGAAAGAATTATGCAGTAGTAGAGGATCTTCTAGATGGGAAAATGACACATGAATCAGTTCAGGAACCTCCTCAACATGAACCCCAAACTCCTATATTGAGGAGGTATTCTAGGGTGAGAAGAGAACCTAAACATTTTTTCTTCTCTTTATTATTTATTGCTCACTGACAGTGGAGAGCCAGAGATATTTGATGAAGCAATGCAAGTAGATTCCAGGAAAAAGTGGGAGCAAGCCATGGATGAGGAGCATCAAGCTCTCATGGAGAACCAAACATGGTATTTGGTGAAGATACTTGAAGGTAAAAGAGTGTTACAAAACAAGTGGGTGTTCAGAGTCAAAGAGGAAGGAGGAAAGAAAATATACAAGACCCGATCGGTGGTCAAGGGGTTTGCATAGAAAAAAGGTATAGATATTGATGATATTTTTTCTCCTGTAGTAAAAATGACTTCAATTAGAACTATTCTTGGAATAGTTACAGCAAAATACTTGCACTTAGAGTAGCTTGATGTAAATACTTCATTTCTCCATTGTGATTTGGAGGAGGATCTATATATGCAGCAACCAGACAGCTATGAGGTCAAAGGTAAAGAGGATATGGTGTGCAAACTAAAGAAGAGATTATATGGATTAAAACAAGCTCCACGTCAAGGTATAAGAAATTTGATAGCTTTATGATGAAGCAAGGTTATATTAGATGCCATTCTGACCATTTTGTGTATATAAATAAATTTGAGGATGGCAGTTATATTATCCTGTGTCTGTATGTGGATGACATGTTGGTTGTAGGTAAAAACATGCAGGAAATAAAAGTACTCAACAAGTAGCCAAGTGAATCCTTTGCTATGAAGGATTTGGGGGAAGCCAAAAAAATCCTTGGTATGAGGATATCTTGAGATAGGAAGTAATGGAAGCTAAATTTATCTCACGAAGAATACATTAAGAAGTTCTTGGAGAGGTTTAATATGCAAGATGTTAAACCGGTTGGGACTCCTTTAGCAGGCCATTTCAAGTTATCAAAGGAGCAGTGTCCCAAGATAGAGCAAGAGAGAAACTAGATGTCCAAGGTACCTTACTCATCAGTGGTTTGTATTTTGATGTATGTCATGGTGTGCACCAGGCTTGATATTTCCCATGTAGTGGGGGCAGTGAGTAGATTTATGAGTGATCTAGGTAGAGATCACTGGTAGGTAGTAAAATGGATCCTTCGTGGGGATAGTTTTGTGCTACATTAGATGACACACCACTTTTTGTGGTTATGTATATTTAGATATGGCTCGAGATGTAGACAGGAGGAGGATCATGATAGGTTATGTTTACACTGTAGGTGGAACAGCAGTAAGCTAGATTTCATGACTACAAAATTTGGTGGCTTTGTCAACCATAGAGGCTGAGTATGTTGTTGTAATAGATGCATGAAAAGAAATTATTTAGTTACAAAAATTTCTTAAGGAGTTAGGGTATAATCAGGAGGAAGGAAAGATGCATAGTGATAGTTAGAGTGTTATACACCTAGCTAATAACTCTGCTTTCCACTATAGGATGAAGCATATACAGTTAAGGTACCATTTCATCAAGACATCTTTGGAGGAAGAGAATTTGGAGTTGAAGAAGATTCATACCAGTCATAATCCTATAGATAAGATAACCAAGGTGTTCACAAGGAAAAAACTGAAGTTGTGTTCAAATTTGGTTGATCTTCATGGAAACTAGTGAAGGGTTAAGAAGCTTGCTCAGAGGAAAACTAGTCTCCAAGTGGGAGATTGTTAGGTTTGTGGAGCATTTTTTATGTGTGAAAGTGTTAAAGACTATATAATAATAGTACTGTACACTTTCCACAGTTGTCTCACTAGGGTTTGGGGCCAGGTCAAGCCCCAAACATGGGTCCAGGGGCGGCAGCCCCCAGGTAGTACGGGTTTAGGGGTGCAACCCCAAAACAAAATTGTCCTCTAAACAAAGCGTGCCCAATATACCAGGAAATGTGATTTTCTCACATGGGTGGGATTTTTAACACCATAGGTTTATAAGATGGTTTTGGCCCATGGTTTTGATACCCCGGGTTTTGTAAAATTACTTAAGCAATTGTCTACTTATGTGGTTTTATGCATATGGTAGGGATAATGTAACATTGCAGATGTGTCTGAATTTGGGTGTGAATTCTATAGAGTTTTTTTTAGCATAGCTCCAAATAGATCTAGGTATTGTACTGAGAGAGTGGTGACTTGTAATAAAATCTGAGCAAGTGATTCTTGGTGGACATAGCCCAAATTGAGTGAACCACGTTAAAATATTATCTCTTTGTGTTGTGTTATTTTATCCTACATTTTTATCTGAGATCTGTAATATTTTCTGCATATTAGTTTCTATTGTTACAATTCTATGAGGGATTATTCTACATGTTTTATCCCTTATTTCCTAACATTTTCCCATTTTTCACACCTTGTAGGTCTTAAATCTTCCTAGCAAGAATATTGGCCCTGTTGGACCCATTTCAAGTCACCATGGTAAACAATTGGTCAAAAATTGTATCTGAGTTTCCAGGTGACTTACTTTGACCCCATAACCCATTGATTCATGAAAATTTTAAAAAAATTGGAAGTGAGTCAATGCAAAGCTTAAAGATTTGTCAAATAGGTCATAAAAGGCTTTGGGCTTGCACAAATCACAAAGAAACTTGTCGAGTTACTCAATGAGTTGGCTTGGTTTCATTAAAATGAACCGATAAATATGCAATATTAGAGTTAATGGGATACTCAACGGTGATCGATTCAGTCATTCGGTCACTCAAGGGAATCAATTACATCAAGTGATGGTGAGATGTTATTCAGTGTCCCGGAATCAACTTATCAAGTCGATAGGATGAAATTTGGAATGTACTTCCGAGGAGAGTGGTTGGACGTGGTAAATCTCGGATCAAGCTAGGACTTTAGTGAGTCACTCATTGTTTCTTTGGTGGAGAGGTTGTGCTTTGATCTAAACTTAAAGGAGATAGCTCAAGAGTTGTGTACTCAATGTAAGTTCTTTTGCATGGATGTAAGCTCAGAAAAGTGCTCAAGTATGAGCTCAAAGGTATTTGACAATAGTCACAAGGGGCTAATCTTAGACTAACTCAGGTTTCTAGGAAGTAAGCGAACTCGGTGGCTTCCTCAACACAATGACTCAGAAGATGAGCTAAGATCAAGACAGAGCATAGGAGCAAGTGACCAAGTTGTTGATGCATGAAAATTGTATTTGGCAAGGGCCGAGTTAAGTGAGACATGGCTCAGTTTAGAGCTCGGCCTCATTGAGTCACAAAGGGACGAGCTAATACCAAGCTCAAAGGAGATGAAATACATTTTGGAAGGGATCAAGATAATAAGCCTCAAGGTGCTCAATTTGGCCATGGAATACAAACACATAGCTCAGCATAGAGGGAACTCACCATGGTGAGTTATAAAAATAGGTCACAGAGAGCAAGAGTGATGAGTTTGCGGTGAGTTTCAGTGAAAGGAGCAAGTCAACATACACATGGGAGGACAAGCTCAGATCTTGACTCGTAAATGGGCTTGGTGAAATAATTTCAAGGTAAAACCAAGTTGGGGTTTTTGATATGGAAAGCTAAGAAAGATGTTCCATGTTTGGGGAGTTTTGAATATCAGTGGCCAATGGGAGATTTGATGTCATTCATCCAAGCAACATAACGTAGGATCAAGGGACCCTTCGAGTCCCAAGCTCCAAAAAAACACTTTGTGGGGATCATGAGAAGCATTGCCATGTGGAATTTTGTTGATGGAAAACCAAGACAGAGGTTCCATGTTAGGGTAAATTAGGAAAGGTAGTCATAGGGAAAAATAATTCAATGGAAAAATAGTAGAGAGATTCCACCGTGTTGGCCAACCGATGTCGAGTTTCCCATGTCAAGGAGTCAAGGCTCAAGAAATAAATGAGGTAAAGGTTGAGTCTATTGTCAGGTCAAGTGGTAAATGAGTGCTCTCCTTATTAGAAGTGAGTCGTGTATGAAGTGGCAGATACAAACAAGATCAGCTCCTTATTTAATGCATGATCATGCAAAGATTCATGGTGGAGGAAACTCGTCATGGGGAGTTACGTAAGGAGCCGTTAAGGAAATTTAAAACCTCCACATAACTATCTTGATCAATACATGCCAAGTTACAATTAGTTTAATAAGTTTCCCTGAGTCGGTAAAAGACTAAGTCGAAACATGTACATAGCACGCAGGAGACTAAGTTTGATTGTATCAAGCAGAATGCATGTATGTCACTGGAGAGAAGTTGTCAGCATATTCAAAAAGGAGAATTTTTCATAGACTCGTTAGGAAGTAATAACAAAATTTGGAGCTCACTCGGTTAATCCAAGTCATGTCATGACCGATTTATGGAGTCGGACTACCTCGGCCGAGTTGCAGGACTCAGCATATGTGGAGCTCGTAAAATTGAGCCATGCAAAGAAACAAAAAAGGGTCAAATTTTCTAAGGCATGGTAAGATATCTTAGTCCAAGTGAATTTTCTAAGGAGTTACATAGACAAGCTCTGTCATTTGAAAGGGGAGCACATAGGGGCTAGACAATAATTGGTGAAAGGAAAAAATATTGTAAGACCGAGCCGAAAATGGCTCACACAGAACTCAAAGTTGAAGTAAAGAATCATGCGAAGACGGAGAGCTTGTTTTGGAAGGTTGAGCTCTAATGGCTTAGTGATCATGGGAGAAGTGACTGAGTTGGCTGAGCCACAAAATATCTTGAAGTTAATGTGAAAGCTGATTCGTGAAGGATGAACTCATACTTAGGGAAAATTTCAACATCGAGCGAGCCTTAAAATGGTGTAGTCATGGTGATTCGAATGGATATGGCTTCATGCGTGAGGACAATTCATTTTTAGGTAAATCCAAATCGAGCCATAGAATGGGTGAGATCATGGTGGTTAGCTTGGTGAAGGGTCAACGTGAATAAAGTTTCAAGAACTCAGTCAAGCAATCATGATTGAGTTTCTCACTTGGAAAAAAGCTCATGAAAAGAGCTCAGATGGCTCAATCGTGGGTGTTTGAGCCAAGTCACGAAAATAGTGAAGAGCTCAAAATAGGCTCATCTTGGCGTTAAGCTCATGTTTGGAAAGCTAGTAGATGAGTCATTCTTGGGATTCGTCAAACCGGTGGGTGATGATGAACTAATGAGGGAAAATGTGTGGGTGATATCCAGGTAACAAATAGGATCTCAACTCAGGAAGTCAACAAGATGAAATTTGGTATGTACTTCCGAGAAAAGTCGGTGAAGCATGGGATGAGCCCACCACGTTTTAGCCATGAGGAGCTCGATGACCAACTCAGTGAGTTGGCTGGGCGAGCTAACCACCGAGTTGGGTTGTTTTTGACGTATTCTCATGGACCCCCCCTCTCTTTAATGCAAACCGGTCTTCAAGGGGGTTCCACTATTAATTATTAAATTAATATTTTTAATATTAATTTTATTAAATTAATATTTTTATATTAATTTTATTAAAATATTTTAATAATGATAGTTATTATTATTATTATAATATTTTATTTAAATATTCTTTTAATTAAATAAGTGGATTAATTCAACCTAGTCATTAATGGCACATGATGGAGGGTTAAGTGGTTCAACTAACTTTGT
This sequence comes from Taxus chinensis, assembly GCA_019776745.2. NCBI lineage: Eukaryota > Viridiplantae > Streptophyta > Pinopsida > Cupressales > Taxaceae > Taxus > Taxus chinensis. The sequence continues at coordinate 288,014,416 of CM034150.1, forward strand.
AATAAATATTGACCATCATGTACCTTCATTTTAGGAAGGAAATTATGACTTCTCCTCTTCTCTCTCATAGAATTATTCTATAAATGTAAATTGGAGGATCATTCCAAGGGGTTACAGAAGTTAGACGTGTGACACAAGTTATACATCTTAGACAAGTGCATATTTTTGAAGAATTATCTTTCTTCAAAAAGTTAGCTTTGTGGATTGGGGAAATTACAAGCCTCTTCTCCAAGACTGTAATGGCAACCATTTCCTCTTCTAAAAATTCATCCTATATACTTCTTTATGCCTTTCTCATGCTTACAGGTACACTATGCAATTCAAGTTTACATTGCAGGTTTTTAGAGTTCTGTGCTTATCAAGTGGTAGAGTTCTGCATGCAGCTGATTTGTGGTGTTTATTCACCCTTCTTAATTTCATCCTTCTTCACTAGAAGACTGATATGTTGTTTTTTTGATTGATTTTAACAAAGGGAACACACACTTCTTATTTTTTGGTATTTTGTTTACCCTTTCCAAGTTGCAGTAATTTAAGTGTATTTGTGGTGCACAATACCCTCTTCAAAAGAACCTTCCCAAAGTCTATCAACACCCTTCATTTGGTGCATCGCCATCCCTAGTATAGCTTTATTTTTTACAAATCTCTTTCCCTAAAGACCATGAAAATGTTAGTAGAGGTCTAGATAACCATTTTATTGCACTAGGAGTAGTATAGCACTTAGTTTAGGAAGAGGAAGTTGGCATTCTTCGGAGGTTCACCTCGAGCCCAAGTCTCGCATCTTGAGAGGTGATCCTATGTTACCCAATCACACCGAACATTCTATTCAAATTTTGGCCATTCAGAGGGTGTAGTGATTTGATAATAACAAGTGGAAACATTGCCTCATTACAAACACTAAAAATAATTATTTATAGTAGGGCCTCAGCCTACTCCCATTGAAGTAACTGGGCAATAAAGTGTCATCTAGCACATGTAATTGGTAAGCGCATGATTCCAATATCTTTGTTACAATAAAGGGTCCTAACCAATGAAATTTCAACTTCCCAGGGTGGCACATAAACTTTGAATTATATAAAAGAACCATATTTCCAACCTCGAATTCCTTATTCAAAATATGTCTATAATGTGATGCTTTATGTCTTACTTTTTCTATCTTCTAGCTCCACTGAGAAATTGTGTGTCACTCATCCAATTGTATCATTTTTCTACGGGCTATTCAATAACTTGTTCATTATCCAATCCTCTTGCACATGTAATATGCATGGATGGAAACATGAATTCCACAGGTAACACAACCTTTGTGCCAAACACCAATTGAAAGGGTGTGGCTTTATTCAATCTTTTATAAGTGGTCATGTAAGCCCAAAGTACAAAAGATACCTTATCATCCCAGTATTTCCTTCTAACATCACATATTTTTATCAACGAATTTCCTAATATCTTGTTAAAAGCCTCAGCAATACCATTGACCTGTTGATAATAGGGGTTGTCTTGTGGTGTACCATCATAAACTCATCCAATAATATTTGATAGTCTCATTAATAAAATGAGTGCCCCTTTCACTTGTCAAGCTCAACGAAAATCCATACTCGCTGATAATGTTTTCCCATAGAAATATTTTTGTTGTGGTTATCGAGTAACCCTTTGTAGGCTCTACTTATGCCCACCTTGTCAAATAGTCTATACAAGCTATATTATAGTGTGTGCCATTCCTACGCATGGGTGGGGAAATAGGACCCATAAATTCAATCACCCATTTCTCAAAAGGTTCAACACTTGCAATAGGCCTCAGACGCATCTCATCTCTAGATCCATGCTTCCCAAGGCACTGACAATGATCACATGCCTTGAAATATTCTTTAATATCCTTGTATAAGGTTTCCCACCAAAGGCCAGCCATCAGAATCTTACGCGCGATGAAATCTCCTGCATAATGACCTCCTACAATTCCAACATGAACTGCTTCCATTATTTCCTCACACTCATTCTCCAGTACACACCGGTGTAAAACTTCACCAAGGCCTAACTTATACAAATCTCCACCAATCAACTGGTAAGGTGTCGCATGTATTGTAAGTTGTTTCTTCTCCAATGTCTTCATTCCCTTAGGTGTCTAGTCAGTGTGTAAAAAGACTGCAATATCTTCCAACTTGGTGGGTGCAAGATTCAATGAAAAAATTTGTGCATCTGGCATTGTGTCCTCAATGCTCTACACATCCTCACCAGAATTGATCTTTGACAAATGATCAGGATCTGAGTCATTTTTTCTTGGTTTCACAACCAATGTAAATTAAAACTCCTAAAATAGTATTATCCACCTACAAATGTGCCCTTGTAACATGGACTTGTTGACTAAATACTTGGGTTTAATATGATCTATAAAGAAGATAAATGGTGTAGCCAATAATTATTGTCTAAACTTTTGTAGTGCATAAATCATGGACAAATCTTTGCACTCAGTAGTTGTATAGTTTTGTTAATCTAGTTTCAACTTCCTACTTGTAAAACAAATAAGGTGGTCTACAATTCCTTCACTTGGTTATGCTAACACAATGCCAATCACCATCCCAGAAACATTGACATGAACATGAAATTGTTTTTCCCATGAAGGAAAGTGCAAAATAGGTTCAATGGTCAACCTTTCCTTTAGTGTTTCAAATGCATGTTGTTGCACCTCGCCACAATAGAATTTTCCATTAGCCTTCAAAATTTTCTCCAAGGGTGTGGAAATATTTACATAACCCTTAATGAATTTCTTGTAATACTTTGTATGACCAAGAAATCCATGCACTTCAATTTGATTGTTAGATTCTTCCAATCCTAAGATCACAGCAACCTTGGCTAGATCCACCAATAAGCCTTCCTTACAAATAATATTCCTAATAAAAGTGCCAAAAGGTGTTGTAAATATACATTTCTTAATGTTCAGAGAGATGCTTAACTACCTTCACCTCTCAAACATGAACCTTAAATTTTCACAATGGTCCTTAACCAAACCATATGTGGTCTAATTATCCAGATACACCTATAAAAACTTATGAATAATGTCCTGAAATGCTTGCACAATAATGCGCAAAAATGCTTTAGGCACATTCTTTATTCCAAAGGGAATAACTATGTGTGTAAAACTTCCCCATTTAGTAGTGAAAGATTTCTTTCCCTGATCTTCTTTTTCTATGCACACTTGATGATATCCAAAAAATTCAGCAGTAAAAGTGTAAATCTCATGCCCTGCATCTCCTTCCAGGATATCCTTGATAAATGGGGTAGGAAAAGTATATATAATGCATAAAGCATGTAATTATATATAGTCCACATATATCCTAATCCTCTTGTCCTTTTTAATACTAATGACCATGGGACTCACCCAATGATATTCCTCAATGGGCTCAATTATTCCAGACTCTAACATCTTATCAATTTCTTCCTTCACCTTAACATGCAGATTAGGATTCATTCTATAAGGTCTATTCCTAATCGATCGCATGCCTTCTTTAAGTTTTATTCTCATCTCACCTAAAGAAGGGTGTATACCTTTTAAATCATGATAGCCTCGTGAAAATAAGTCTTAAAAGTCATGCAGGAGCTCAATAATCTTAGCCACATCCTTCTCCAACTAGTAATCAACAATAATTACTTATTTAGGCCATGTATTTGTCCCAATGTTAACCTTCTTTATTTTCATAGGCTCATGATATGTGTGTGCCTTCTCATCTATTGTGTCCATCACCTCGTGCATACCTTCAATTTGGTTAACATCTAGGTTATTTTCCTCATCATCATCATTTATTGTGCATATCATTTTACCATTTTCCTTTTCTTCCCAGACGTGGATTATTTCTTATTCTTCAGTCTCTTCACGGTCAAGGCATGCCTCCAAATCCAAATCTCCAAACATGTCTAAAATAAGATACTCAGCCTTCGTGTTATCTAACAAAGTAATGTGCTTCATAATCTGTAGTGCTTCATTGAATGGAGGTTTAGTAGAACAGTAATAAAAAGTATGGATCATACCTGAGTTCATCTTGTGCTAATTAACTATCTCTTGTGTCAACTCTACATGGACATACCACTTGCATGCACAGCCACTTAGGGTGGCATAGAACTTATGTACCCAAAGTGATGGTGATAAGGCCTCCTGCCCCTCTATCCAGAGTCTCTCACATTTCTTAACGTGTTGCGAAGTAAGGGACTTCCCATAAAATTCACATATTTGTGAAGGTACATTTCTCCTTAGAAACCTAGTAGAAAATGTGATTCTCACCTCTCACCATTCCAATAGGTTGTCCTTGTGTACATTCCACCAACACGCTCCTCTCACGTGTAGAGTATAAACCAACATATTTCTTGTCACCCTCATCCTTCCACTGGGCTTCCATGGCATGTAAAAATACATCAGGATTATCTTCACCAATGTATTAAGGCACCTAGTTATGACTAGCATCAAACGGCACATGGCCTGACCACTCGAGTAACATTATTCTTTATCTCTCACCTGACTACTTCATACGTTCCATGTGCCCATTTGTCAAAGGAAATATTTTTAGTATCAATAATTGAATGAGAATCATCCCGTTGTATCACTCCTTCCTTAGATGGCTTAACTACCTCAAGATCTCTAATTGTACGCGTGTATATCCTATTCAAATCCTCATCGCTCAAAGGCTCAACATACAGGGCATCCTTTGCATCTGTCAAAGGTATAATGATGCAATTATCTTTGTTCTCAAAGCTAATGTACCCCTTTTTAAGCATAAATCTACATTATTTGCATAACACCATGGGTGCCCAAGTAGTGCTAGGAAATCTACCTCTGCAAGCTCCAATACTTCAAATTCCCCAGTAAAATTGGCTCCTTGAATCATAATAGTCACATCTTTTAATACCCCAATTGGATTATCCCTAGTTCTATTTGCCATATATAGTACATTTGAAGAAGGATGGAATGGTGGTCTTACCATCTGATTCCAAGTGTAGAATGTGACTAAATTAACTTATGCACCTGTATATATCAGAATGTTGCTCAGAATCCATCCATCAATGACCACATTCAATGTAATCTCTTTATCATACTCATGATTATGGCGAGGAAAATTTGCATGGAGTATCTATCTCTCGCGCTCATTACCTGCATGCAGTAATTTCTCTCTCAAACACTCTCCTAATAAGGGGATTATATTCTCTTGGCACAACATTTGACATACCTCCTTTAAATCATCTACGTCATTCTATGGAATTTAACTATTCTTAGCTTGTTCTAACATTCGTGCCTACTCCTTCAAGATCTGAATCTCTCCTTGTAGATTTTGGATAACGTCCATAGTTTCCAATTAAAATTCTTTTTGATGTTCAGCATCAGGTACTTTACATTTATCAATTCTTTCTTTTTCATAGTCAGCTTATACTTCGGAGGTTCACAAGTACTCGCAACCTTAATGCATGAGGTAACCAACACACACTGTAATTCAGAATTCAGTCCAACTTTCGGCATCCATTGATCTCCATCCACGCATTGTATCTTAATCATAGATGATCCCTTATCTTGCTTATGTTGCTTACTCATATGCTCATACAATTTAGGGCATTCTTTAAACTTATGTTGTTTTCCACACCATGAGAAAACCACATTTTGAGGGAACTCACGGTTGATAATGACCAGGAGATACACAAGTAAAATAAGTTCCTCTAGGGAATCCTCCTCTTCCACCACCATGACCTCAGCCTCTATACCCCCTACGGAAGCCTTTATTCCTATTATCCCCATTATTTCACCCTTCATTATGTTGTTCACCTTTTTCCTTAGATCCACCTGTTACACTAGTATGACGCATACCAGTTTCAATGGCTTCATGAATATGATCAATCACTCTACAGTTAATAATATCATGAGTATGAGTTTTCAAATTTTACAATACATAGATACATTCTTCTGGATTGCGCACTACAAAAGAGGACATCTACTTGCATCATGGTCTAGATGAAAAATCTCACAATCTAACAACATAGAGTGCACCAATTTTTTAGGACAGCTATCCTTAGTATTTCCTTCAACTTAACAATTTGTACACCATATCCCACTACACATCTCATGAGCTGAATTAGCAAAGAGATTTTCCAAATGTTTCATCATAGCTGTAATTTGTGCTTCAACAAACAGGCTTACTCTAGTGTCCATACTCCTATCTGCCTCAACACACAAATCTTCTTCCAAAGCGTGCACAGATCCACAAAATTCTTATGAGATAGTGCCCTTCTAAAAGGATTTAACATCCCACTAATAAACCACTGTGCATGTTGACTAGGATGTATGTCATAAGATAAGTTTGAAAGCAAAGTCTTAAAATGTGTGTCATACTCCCGAACAGTTTCAAATAAGCCTTGTTTAATGTCCTTAAGAATGATAATACTTTTCTGTTCAAACTTAGGGATATAGAACTCATCCAGAAATGTAGAGCACAAAGCATCATAATCCACCATAGTATGGTGTGGATCATACTTTATGTACTAGTTATGTGCATGCCCTTGAAGATTAGTATCAAACTAACTCACCTTCTTATATGAAGTAGTGATTCCTTTAGTGTGCCATAGCAACTCACACTTGTGTACATGTTGTGTAGCTCTTCAATACCTCTATATTATGGAAAGTGAAGAGACATCTCATAAAATAATTATTGCGATTGATGAGGGTATGGACCATGTCCACCAAAACCCCCACCATTATTTCCTCCACCACCTGATCCACTTGATCCCAAGCCTCTTGATCCTCCTAAACCACCTCTTGATCCTCCGGCAGTGGGCGCTAGACTAGTGGATTTATTTCCTTACATCCCAACCATAGTACTAAAATGAACTCCCATAGTCTGCAAAGTTGCAGTACTTCCAAACGTGTTTCCAATTTTCTACGCGCCCATACTTTTTCTTGACAATGCACCATAAAATATTCCTCTAATAGGTCCTCCAAATAGCAACGATGTTATCAAGTGTGATGCAAGAGATGTATGTGTTTCCTGATGTACTTTTGTATTCAAAGGAAAATTATATCTACCTGAAGCCATTGGATTACTTACACTCGCTTGTTTATCAATATTTACTTATGGAACTCAAACACAAAGCACAAGGGCTAGGTCACCAATTGGGATCAAATGCACACCTGTGGTCCTTAGTCTTTCCTCTTCAGACTTGCTTTCATCAAAAATTGAAGGGGATTATGCTCCGACTCCATGTCTTTCATGTGAGCCTCAAATCATTCAAGAGACATCATCCTCTACAAATCCACAGACTCCTCAATATCACGCTTCTTCACCAATTCCCTCTCTCGTGTTTCATTATACTTAAGCTACCTTTATTCTCTCTGCCTTTCTACTGCAGTGTCTGTCTTCTTTCACCACACCTTCTCCTACCCCTGTTCGCAATGGGATGTTTAGCTATTCATAGAGAGGCACTCTAAACTTAGCACCACCATCAAGATCTTAATAGATAAAGAAATATCACAGATGTAAGATCCTCTAGGATCGTACAAGAATTCAAACTCAGCAACTTCTAGACAAGAATATGTAGACACAGCATACTCAAAAGTATAACTGCACACAACACCAGCCCACAAATGATTTATAGCACGCGTCTAAGGTTCATCTACATCAAAAAAATCCTAATACGCTTCCTGCATCCAAGTCCTTGGTCTATAATACCATATTTTCTTTTATGCATGTTTATACAACCACTTGTAAAACTCTATTAGAAAATAGTAAAAGTACGATTCATAAAGCTCATTATAAAGATGTTCTTCAACCCACACATGTTCCTTCAAATCAAGTCCAGAACCATATCTTTGTGAAAAATTACCTTGTCCATCAATCACTCAATCTTCAATAGTCACAAGAGTTAACTGATATTCCATTATCATGCAACATCGTGGTAAATAGTTTGAAAAGACGTCCTTGCAACGAAACAAAAATGTAGTCTTTTTTTTCACTCAACAACCCTAGATGCATTGGCACATCACTCAAATAGATCTGAGTGCTCACCCAAAGTGCACAAAGGTACTAGCTCCCTCTTTTTTACTATCTTACTAGGGTGGTAGCATGTATATTCATAATAATTAGATCTCAAAATGCATATCCCACTCTAACAATCAAATCCATGAGCTCAACTTGCAAACACACATAATAAGTAAATCATACAAATCACATAAATACAAATACCATATTCATCATACAATAACCATCAGTAGATACATCAACAATCAATATCCATCCATAATGATCCATTATATTAATTCATGACAAACACAGAAGCTGAATACATACATAACACTATCATAAGTCATGTATGCTCATAAACCAGCAGCATTACTTTATTACATACAATCAGTCATATATTCACCACCTCAAACCATGTAAATAAAAACATATATATAAGGGGTGGGGATTTTTCCTTCACCACCCATGCACTAAAAAAGTAGGTTTCCTGCTCAAAATATCCATGCGCCACTACAGGGATAACTGTTAACCAAAATAAGCTCCCTCTTATTTTGGGTTAACTTACCTCCTCCTTGTGCTTCACTATAAATTTCATATGTTTCAAGCACTCAATGAATTCTATAAATTCCTCCATCAGATAGAGAATTTCTTCCCCTTTCCAGAAAGGTAAAGAACTCTTCCTAACTCCTTGTATTTTTTAAGTTATGGCTTAGCAGATTTAGGAGGGAAAATTTTCCAATGCGGACCGGCAGGGCATCAGAGGAAAAAGTGAAAAATTGTCTTTTCTTCCAAAAGGCATAAAATCAAAGTGTGACCCACGGCCCCATCAAAAAGATAATGCGGGGATGCGGGGCTTCAGAGGAAAATTATAATTTTCACACTTTTTTCAAAAGTGTAAATAGAAAAAAGAAGCCCTCACCTACGCCAACCCCAATGGATGCCACATCATTAATGGAGCGGGGGAAATGTGCAAATTTTGCCCGAGCCAATTTTAGCAGAAAACGTAAAGAAAATACTTAGGGGGCCATATCTTTTGATCTAGAGCTCAATTTTTTATGTTCTTGGTACCAATGGAAAGATCTGAAGATTCTATTCATCGTGGAGTCTTCAATTTTGGATTTTGGTGAAGATTTGTGGGAGAAAATTAGAAATCACATTTTGGAACGGGAAAAGAAAAAACTAGTCTCCAAGTACCAGATTTAATGAAGTATGGGTCATTTTCTTTGGTCTACCAAGTAGATACATGGAAATATGAGCTTTTGCATTGATCCCATCAATAGATGAAGATTGAAACGTAAAACCAGTCTCCAACTACCAGATTTAATGAAGTATGGGTCATTTTCTTTGGTCTACAAAGTAGATACATGGAAATATGAGATTTTGTGTTGATCCCATCAATAGATGAAGAATTAAAACACATTTTGAAAAGTGGTTGGAGAAAATCCCACGTTTTTTCCTTTCCTTCTCGTATTTTGCTATATATTGTAAACAGAGGCACATTTTCAAAGTTAATTAGTGATTGTTCATTTTTCTTCTATGTCTTCCCCTTATTTTCTTCCCTAGGGTCAAAAATGGAGTTTAAACCTCCTCCCCTACTATGTAATGGTATTTTTTTCCTCTTTCCCATGAAATGGTTCACTGTGTAAGTCTTGAGCAATAAAAACATGTTTTTGTGATGTATTTTTCCACCCTTTGCTCGTTTTGTTACATATTCTTGCCTCTCTTCATTGCAAGGTATATGTGCATGTTTTGAATATTCATTTACAGATCTGGGAGCTGTGTTCATGGGGTTTTGGAACATTTTCTATGTGAATCTGATCTATGTTCTATGATGTTGTTGCCCATCCTTTCCATTGCTCACCTCTCTTTGTTCCATGGCAGTTTAGTAAATGATCAACACTTTCCTTCTCTGGTGTTTCACCGTTTTAGTGTAGGCTCTATTTTTTCTTGTTTTCTTTCTCTCCTTGTCTCCTTGGAAGTTATATTAGGATTATATTAGCTTTCTTACACCATAATTGCTTGTGGCAGGTAGATTAGGAAGAGGAACCAGTCCTTCTCTGGAGAGCTTTCCCACTTTTACAAGGTCCCACACCTTGGGGAAAGTTTAATATTATGCAATCACACCAGATGATTATGCCTTAGAAAAGTAGATTGTTAGAACTCATTTGGGGGTGTTGTGATTTCGCACTAACAATTTTGGCATGCCCGTGGGACACTGGGGTTATATATTTCATCTTCTCTTAGTGTCTCAGCAAAAACAACAAAACTTACACCACCGTGCACCACTAACATTTTTGGCACACCTGGTGGGACCTAAGAGGTCTTCACTTCATTGCAACAATATTGATGTGCACTTGTTGTAAATATCCAGCTTATGAGAAGCTTTAAATTACACATCTGGTGAATCCATCTGGTAAACAACTCATTCTCTGAGTTGTAGACATGTTTTCCATTCACTTCCTTTCATCCTTCATTCTAAATTCTTTCATTCTTTCCATTCCATGAAGTTATGCAATCATGACTTCATTTCCACCATGGAATTCACATTTACAGCAATAACAACACATTCCAACTCCTTCAAATCAGCATTTTGAGCAAATTCAAAATCAACACGTCTACCCCTATGAGCAGCAGTGCCAAAATTAGTTTGGCTATGGAACTTTCCAAGAACATGGATATGCATGCAATGATAACAATCAGATGGAGAATGCTGGTTTGTTGGAGAAGATTGAAAAAATGGAGATTGGCATGGTTTAGTCAAGAGCTACAGCTCAAATGAAGGCATTCAAAATTGGTTGCAGGGTACCTTGTCCATGGGAAGGCCCTTTACCAAGACACTACATACCTCAGGAGAAGTTGGACTTCATGATTGATATGTTGCCCCAACTTGCACAATGGACTGAAGAGATAGAGGCCTATAAATTTGGTGTCAGGTAGCCTTGTCAATGGGTAAATCCTACACCATTATCTGGTAATTTTCTCTCCACTCCTCAAGTAACACCATCTTAATTTGAGCTTCAATTTCCAAGCTTCCCATTGAATGATTCCCCAAGTTTGAAATCCATTTCTCCATCCCCTATTCTTCCATCCCATCTAAGTTTCTCTACCCTCTTCTCTTCCAAATCCAAATCCCCTCCACAAAAGTAAAAAGAAATGCCTTCCACTCCAAGGAAATAAGAAGTTGCATCTCTTCCACCACCACAAACAAATGAAAATATGGTTGAATCCCAACCCACTCCTTCTCTTTCCTTCCCAATTCCATGTGGAGAAGAAGAAATTTTAAAAATCAGTCATGAAGGATAGCAAGAAGAAGAAGTGAAAGAAGAAGAAATGGTTAAAATCCTAGGGATCTTAGCTCTTAGGTTTGGGATAATAGAGATTCCTTTGTTGGTCAAGCCTTCAAAGGAGAAGAAAGTTGAAGAGACAGTGGTGGCTAAGACTGAATTTGAGGTAGAGACAAAACAAGAAAATGAAGAAGAAAATCAGCAGTCATTTTGCTCAGAATGTAGTGTCTATGTTAGCACTTTGTTTGAAAAGAATGTTGATCCAATTGAAGTTGCACAATTAGCCATTGAAGGAGAGAAACAATCAGCTCAAAGTCCCATTGGAAAGGAGCAAATGGGTGATACCAAATCAAACTTCATAGCAACAGAAGAAGAGGGCATCATTGATAATTTCTTGATTTCATTAAAAGGGCCTGTTTTGGTTGAAGAATCCACCATGGAAAGAAGCTCTGACGAAGATCTTGCAGTCTCAACTTGTCCCCTAGAGCAGAAGATTGGAGAATTTGATTTGACCAACTTCATGCTAGAGGAGGAGCTCAATCAAGAGTAGGATGGTCTTCAAATAGAAGAGGAAGGAGGGGCTACTCCAAATCCAAAAGAAGAGGAGAAAATTCCAGCTATGAAGGAGAAAAATGCAGATCCAAAGGATTTGAGCACGAAACAAGCTATAGAAGAACGTTCATTTCTTCCTTCCACTTCATCTCTCTCGAGCTCTAATGTTGGAAAAGAGTTTCATATTTCAAACTTCATGTTGGAGGATGAAAGAAACCATGGTAAACAAGTTGCAAACCAAGAAGATACCATGGAGGAAGTTAAACATTTGCATCAAGAAAGCAATGAGACAATGTATTTGTCTGACTTGGAAGATTGTTTTGATGGAGAGGAACTGGTTGAAATCCCATTTTTTCTCCTTCAGCAACCATCGTCCAAGTGTGTGTGCCTATTTTTATGGAGGAGATTATTCAATGGCAATAGCCTACATTTTACAACAGCTCTTTGGAATCAAGTTTGGAAGAACTAAACCTTCCATGTTCTTCACAAGAGGAGGAAGAGAAAGAGTAGAAAAGTTCCACCATTCCTTCCACATGATTCACCCAGAAAGGTCTACAAAAGGACTCCATTTTTAGAGTTATAAATCAGAGCTATGGGCATACCAATCAGATTAGACCTTGCCCAATTAGATATTTGGCTTCATTAGAGCCAAAGGAGTAGCCACAACTAGTCATGTCTAGTTTAGGGCATGAGGATGATATGCAAAGCACCAAGGATCAGTTGTCATACCTCTTCAATCCAAATACAGAGAAACTAAAAGAGGTATTTGATTTGTCTCTAGCTGTTACTTTGGTTATTTGGGTGGAGGACTAGCTTCTTGTTAGTTTTTCACTCATCCAACCAGCCATGTTCAGTGCCAAATCATTTGCATGGCTGCCATTTTTGAGGAAGGAAAGTTATTTCTCCCTGTCAATTGCAAGCTTTGTTTGAGTTCCCTTTGCTCTTGGTTAGAGTAGAGTAGGTAGGTTTTTTTTTAGTAGAATAAGTTCTTGTGCACACTCTGCATGTTCCATTTGGAGCATGTATGATTTTCAGTTTGTACATAGTTTTTGGTGTTGTTGTTTTGCTCTTGCACAGTCTATTTTAGTTAGATTTTGGTGAAGTTCAACTAAGTTTCAATGGGTTTCCAAGAGGCCCACAGGTCAGAATTTCAGAGTTCAGATTAGAATCAATTTATAAGGCTTGACTCCATGCCCAATGGATGTAACTAAGGCCACTGATCATTCATCTAGCAGGCAGATGACCCGTGTGAGTCACCAAAGTTGTTAACCAAAATAAGCTCCCTCTTATTTTGGGTTAACTTACCTCCTCCTTGTGCTTCAGTCCAAATTTCATATGTTTCAATCACTCAAGGAATTCTAGAAATTGCTCTGTCAGATAGAGAATTTCTTCGCCTTTCCAAAAAGGTAAATAACTCTTCCTAACTCCTTGTATTTTTTGAGTTATGGCTCGGCGGAGTTAGGAGGGAAAATTTGCCAATGCAGACCGGCAAGGCATCGGAGGAAAAAGTGAAAAATTGTCTTTTCTTCCAAAAGGCATAAACTCAAAGTGTGACCCATGACCCCATCAAAAATCTAATGTGGGGATGCAGGGATTTGAAGGAAAAATAGAATTTTTGCACTTTTGTCAAAAGTGCAAATGGAAAAAATAAGCCCCTACCTCTGCCGACCCCAATGGATGCCACGTCATCAGTAGATTTACGGGGGAAATGCACAAATTTTTCGTGAGCCAATTTTAGCAGCAACTATAAAGGAAATACTCAGGGGGCATATCTTTTGATCCAGAGCTCAATTTTTGACATTCTTAGTACCAATGGAAAGATCTAAAGATTCTCTTCATCATGGAGTCTTTACTTTTGGATTTTGGTGAAGATTTGTGGGAGAAAATTGGAAATTACATTTTGGCATGGGAAAAGACAAAACTAATCTCCAACTACCAAATTTAATGAAGTATGGGTCATTTTCTTTGGTCTGCAAAGTAGATACATGGAAATATGAGCTTTTGCATCAAGCCCATCAACAGATGAAGAATTAAAATGCAAAACCAGTCTCCAACTACTAGATTTAATGAAGTATGGTCATTTTCTTCGGTCTACAAAGTAGATACATGGAAATATGAGATTTTGCATTGAGTCCATCAACAGATGAAGAATTAAAACACATTTTGAAAAGTGGTTGGAGAAAATCCCACGTTTTTTCCTTTCCTTCTCGTATTTTGCGATATATTGTAAATAGAGGCACATTTTCAAAGTTAATTAGTGGTTGTTCATTTTTATTCTCTTCCTTCCCATTCTTTTCTTCCCCAGGGTCAAAAATGGAGTTTGAACCTCCTCCCCTACTCCATAATGGCATTTTTTTCCTCTTTCCCATGAAATGGTGCACTGTGTAAGTTTGAAGCAATAAAAACATGTTTTTGTGATGCATTTGTCCATCCTTTGCTCGTTTTATTACATCTTCTTGTCTCTCTTCATTGTAGGGTATCTGTACATGTTTTGAATGTTCATTTGCATATCTAGGAGCTGTGTTCATGGGGTTTTGGAACATTTTTTGTGTGAATTTGATCTATGGTCTGTGATGTTGTTGTCCATCCTTTCCATTGCTCACCTCTCTTTGTTCCATGGTAGTTTAGTAGATGATCAACACTTTCCTTCTCTGGTGTTTCACCATTTTAGTGTAGGCTCTATTTTTTCTTTTTTTCTTTCTCTCCTTGTCTCCTTGGAAGTTAGATTAGGATTAGATTATCTTGCCTGCACTAGACTAGCTTGTGGTATGTAGATTAGGAAGAGGAACCAGCCTTCTCTGGAGAGCTTTCCCACTTTTACAAGGTCCCACACCTTGGGGAAAGTTCAATTTTATGCAATCACACCAGATAATTCTTCCTTAGAAAAGCATACTTTTAGAACTCATTTGGGGGTGCTATGATTTTGCACTAACAAAACTAAGGAAGCAAGCAATATCCACTCAATAATAGACCATATATAGCTAACTTCAGATATAATTCTATTATTAGCTCCCATGCTTCATTTTGAAATACAAGTTCCTTCCTCCAAAAATAGACTCTTATTGACTGCAAAATTCCCTTATGTGTCACACACTCCATGTCTATATTTATCCCATCACCCAAAAAATGACCAAGTCCTCTGCCTTCCTGTAGTGATCCTTACGCGCCCTTATTTTTGTCTCCCGTATGCAAATTCTATCATCCAGCATTCTCATCTTTTTCACTCCTATGTGTGTTTCCTCTGTAGCCCTTCCCGCATGCACACATTTCCAATACTTCGTCACTTTCTGGTACCCAACAATATTCTTGCCTCTTGGTCTATTCAAAGGAATCTTCCAGAGTGAGAGGATAAAAGGACTTGATGTAGAATTGAATTTGATTTTAAAAGGTATTAACAAATATTTTATGAATATTATCATCATACAAGGTATTTTCAATTCTTTTATAAATAGTATTCCATTAGTATTGAAGGATTGGACATTTTCATTAGCACCTTGTTTATAATTAATGGATATGTTCCAATTTTTCTTAGGTAGGTATTGAAAATAGAATGATTTGAGTAGTATATCTATTAACCCCTCGAATTAAAAAATGGATATAGGTGCAAGAGAATGGTATCAATCTAAAAATGTTCCCATGAGTGTCTTAACTAAGATTTTTCTAATGGTATAAGAGTTATCTTTGGTACAATATTTTTAGACATTACCAAAGGATTTAATGTGAAGTTTAAGGTCATTTGACCTGTCACAATTAAGGTAAGGGGTGATACCTCTAATATACATAGAAAAATGTAAGGATTCAAAGGTTCCCTTTAAATAGATTGGGGCACCTTGTTGCTTATGGGAACTCGTGCAATTAGACTTTCATTGGGATCTATTAAAGGAGGTAGGGGGGAAACTAATTAGGCATGAATTTTTTTAGGTCTATTAAGCATGTAAGTGTGGTTCACATTCATTTGAAGAAATTGGTTTTCTACACTAGTTTTTTCCTGACTCATTTAATCGATGAATCGTAAAATAAGTCAAGTTGGACCATTAAAAGGAGGATTTTGAGAAGAATTTTGGCTAGGATTTTGAGGTGCATTTTTTTAGCACCTAATAAATAAGAAGGATTAAAATTGGAATAATTACCTCAAGTATTATTGTATGCCTCTATATTGTCAACAATAACTACATGAGGTTGACTAGAAATTTTGGGGTTGGCTAGGATGAATTCTTACATAGCAAGAGTATAAATATATTTTTTGTTATTTTATTTCTCTTTCTTGGATTATATTATTGGTATTGGATCAATAATTCCTTATATTGTTTTCATTTTGGTGTTGGTGTAATTGCAATCATAATAGAAGGTGATATGCTTAAGGGAGGAATCCCAATTTTGGGAATCGACGTTTTGTTGAGAATTTTGATAGTAAAAGAGATAATTCATGTTGAAGTAATTTAGCAAATATTAGGGAAATATTTAAAAATATTTAGTATGATATAAAAATATTTTGAAGAGAGAAGACATTTTAAAAAAAGGAAACAGGAATGTGACTCAATTGGAAGAGAGTAATATTCACGTTAAGTTCACCAAAGTGTATGCAAATAAAGAATCACCTAATAGAATATCATAATTGTCTCTTGATTTTTTTTATTAACGATAAAAGAGGGTTAAGGGTTCCCTTGCCCACACATTTTCAATTCCCCTAGGGGACAAGCACCATTAAATACCAAAACCCATATGTCAAAAAGCTACATAAAGCTAATAAGTAACATAAAGAACCTTAATCATACTTACAGCATAGCACCAAAAAACTAACAAAAAACTAAGAAAAACTAACCAATAGAAGAAGGATAAAAAATAGGGAAACAAGACACCACCTATCAATTAGGGTCGTCATCCTTTTCCATGTCTTTCAATAACATAGTCCATTCCTTAGCCATTTTGTCAATGGAGGCACCAAAATTATCGAGATTCAACTTTGAAAAACCCATTTTCCTCTTTTTTGTATTCTCGTCGTTTTTCGGTAGCTTCTGGGCGTGAATCATCTGGGCCATAATATGCAAGTGTTGGATGGTGGATTTGATATGGAGCATACTCCAAGTGATAACCTGCTTAAGGATATATTTCATACGGTCCACTTCCTTCTCCAAAAAATTCCATCCATCTTGAACCAAATCCATACTACCATTATTCATAATAGAGGCCATACTATCAATCTTCACATGCATGATGTGACAATCCTTAAGTATAAATTGAAGCATGCTCTTGTTCAAATTAATTTCCACCTTGAATTGATCTAGGTCGATGGGATCCTTAGTTGTCTTCACATGAGCACACTTCCCTTACTCAGTCCTGGAGGCAAAAATGATAAAGGTCATAACCCAAATTCTGATCATTCATCTTGTGTAGGTCTTGCACAGCCTCATCCTAATTCTTGGGTTTGGAATAATGTTCCTTCAAAGAGGGGGGCTCACTCTTTCTCTGTTCCCCCTCACCAAGGGACTCAGAATCAAACGAGTCGGAGGCTTCCATCAAAGGGCCCAGGTATTTGATAGATTTATAAATATCGGAGGAACCTCTCTTGACCATGGCGATGATTAATCGCTGGTGAAGAGGGACATGAACCTTTCCTTTTTTAAATTGTTCAATGGATTTTCACATAAACCGAAGGATAAAATAAGGGAATTTATAGCTCTTTCCATAACGGATGAAATTTAGCATGGGTAATTGATATGCATAAATTGGTTTGTGCCTACCCTCAAGCATTATGAACTGAATTAGATTAAGGGTGACCTCATTATAGGGAGCACAAAGAGAATCACGTACATACCCAACAAAGTGAGGGATGATCTTTTCCTTACATTTGAGAAAAAAATGTATCTCCTCTGAGCATTCTTTTTTAGGCTTATATAATTTCCTGCCACCCTCCTTCAACTCCGAGATGGCAGAAATAGTTTTGATGGTGATTTGAATCTTTTTATACCCCGAATGGTGAAAGAGCCCCATTTCCAGGATTTCGACGTCTTCTAAGATTTTCCAAAATTGATACTATGTTTTTCATCAAAACCTCCAAAAATATTAAAGAAAGGGAACATTCTAGCCTTCTCAAAGATCACATAGACTTGGGGTTTAATGTCCTTGACACCAACAGGTTCAGTATGCACCAAATCACCTCTCATTTTAACCATTGAGAAGAAAAGTAACCAAAACTAGTGAGAACCCCACAAAGCAATACTCACAATTTCCTTACTCCTATGCAAACAATAAAAACGTAAAACCTTCCTCCAAGCATGGGATATTAAATCCCACCTGTGAATGCCATTGATCAATAATTGATTTCACATTAGTGAGAGGATAACTGCCAAGACATGATAAGACGTTTGGGAAGATTCACCCCTCAACCTGTCATTATTCATATTAATAGCATTCATATCTATTCGTTATGAAGATCAAAAAGGGATTCCATACAAGACTAGGAATTAATAAGGTACCCATTTTTAGATTATTTAAGCCAAATATTTCCTTGGTTATCAAATCCCTTATAGGGGGTTCCAACTCAGTATAATTATTCATGAGCTTTAAACCATCCTCATAAACATCCTTTTTGGAAAATAGGTCTACCACACCATTTGCCTCGCGGAAGATGTGTTTGAAGGCAATATTATCAAAACCCAAAGTAATCCTCTGAATGACTTCAATGTATCCTTTATAGAAATGGAAGTGTAACTTTAGTCGAGAATGTCATTGATTATGTTTAAGGAATCCCCTTTCACTTCCAGATTCTTAAAAAAAAAATAGTAACTCTAACCCTCAGAAGGCAGCAGAAGCTTCTCCCACATGATTAGTATGAATGCTAAGGTTACAAGAAAATCCCATGAAAGAGGATCCATATTGATCTCTAAAAACCCCTCACATACCTGATTTCATTGGGTTTAAATCCCCATCAAATTTTAACTTCGTCCAACCAATCCGAGGAGTCTCCCACACAACCAACACCCTGGATTTCGGCAAAGAATTCATCAGAGACCATTAGCCAAACCCCAATTTCTAGAAACTTTTCTCTCTGACTCTAGAAAGAATTTTTTCTTATTTTGGAGAAGATAAATATTAGTAACAATAGCATTTCTACATCTAGTTTCCAATATTTTCTCTTGTCCCTTCTTCCCTTCGAAAATTAATTTGTTTCTTTCCTTCCATATTTTCCAACAAAAGTGAATTAAGGCAAAGGTCCACAAGTACTTTAACTCCTAGATTTTGAAGGGATAGCTCCATTGATTCCAAAATAACTTCAAAGAAGTGGGGAAGACCCAACTTGCTTCAAAGAGTGAGAGAAAGGAGATTCTAACAACCACCAAAAAAGGACAATCAAGAAAAAGATGAGAAACATTTTCCTCTTCCCTTTTACATAGGACACACCTATTTACCATATGAAAACCTCGCTTAGTTAAATTCTCCACCGTTAATATTTTATCATGAAGCACCAACCACCAAAAGACATTTACTTTAGGGGTAACATCCTTGATTGTTATGATCCTCATGTATGGATTTCACTAATGTCTCGAGGTTTTGGTATAATGGTTCATTACATTTGGTATCAGAGTGACCACCTAGGTTCGAGTAGTGGCATGGGTAGCTACGTTGGCATTTCAGTGTTCACCCGGGGCTCGTATAGGGCAGGATATAGTCCTGCTATACGGGTGCAAATCTAGCCTGAGGTCCGGGCTACGAAAGCGTGGTGGGATGTTATGATCCTCATGTGTGGATTTCACTAATGCCTCAAGGTTTTGGTGTAACGGTTCGTTACATTTGGTATCAGAGTGACCACCCAGGTTTGAGTCTCGGCACAGGTAGCTAACTCGATATTGCAGTGTTCTCCTGAGGCTCGTATAGGGTAGGGTGTGGTCCCACTATACGGGTGCAAATCTAGCTAGGGGTCTAGGCTACAGAAGCGTAGTGGGATGTTATGATCCTCATGTGTAGATTTCACTAATGCCTCAAGGTTTTGGTATAATGGTGCATTACATTTAGTGAAATTCACACATGAGGATCATAACATCCCACCACACTTCAATAGCCCGGACCCCGGGCTAGATTTGCACTCGTATAGCGGGACCACACCCTGCCCTATACAAGCCCCAGGAAAACACTGCAATGTCAGCATATCTACCCATGTCAGGACTCAAACCTGGGTGGTCGCTCTGATACCAAATGTAACGAACCGTTACACCAAAACCTCAAGGCGTTAGTCAAATTCACACATGAGGATCATAACATTGATCTAGACTTTATCCTAATTGAATCTCCCATCAAGGATATCCTCTTCAAAAAATATGTAATAAGCACTCTTGACACTAAAGTTGTCACTCTCCTCTTTAGACCAATAGATGTTATCTTGTTCCTATGTTTTAACTACCATCGTACCACACAGAATATTATTAAGGTTAGCCAAATCTCCATCAATATGCCCATCCAATGAAATTTTATTCCAGATTTTAAAAGGATCCTCCTCATTAGAATAGTATTTAACTAGAGGACCAAAATTATTAACATTTTTCTCCTATAAATTAGGAAAAATATCCTATAATAGATTATCACTCAACCATTTATATTTCCAAACCTTGACCCTTCTACCATTACCAATTTTCCACTTGTAATTTCTAGAGAGAGTAGCTTTTTCCCAATTTATGGCTTTCGAAAATGGGGAACCATCAAATTGGGAATATTGAAACACCAATCAACTACTCTAGAATAAGTCCAATAATTGTTCCTAAGGATGAATGTCCACACACTTTCCTCTTTGGTAAGGTACCAATCCATCTTATTAAGGAGAGCCTTGTTCATTTTTACCTAGTCTCACATCTGAATACCACCAAGCTTCCTAGGCTAACAAATATTCTCCCAAGTCATGAGAGGGATTCTAGAATTACTCTCCACATTTCTCCACAAGAATATTTTCTAAATGCTTTCCAATTTGGAATCCACTGATGTGAGAAGTCTAAAAATATACATGTAATAAATAGAAAAAAAATTAGAGATATTTTTAACAAATTTATCTTACTAGCTTGAGAAAGAAGAGACCTTTTCCAACCAGCCAACTTCTTGATAAACTGGTTAATTAAGAAATTCCAATAAGCATTCAGTAGCTTCTTAGTACTAATCAACATGCCTAATTTTTTTTTGGAAATTTTTTTACCACAAAGTATATAATCTGGGATATTTTCTGACCTCTCTTATCTAGAGTATTCAAAAATAAAACCAAGCTTTTACCATAGTTATTTTTTTTATCAGAACCCTCTTGGTAATCCTGGAGTATTTGTTTATAATCTCTAGCTTCCATCACTGGGGCTTCTCCAACCCAAATGGTATCATTCACAAATGTCGGTTAACCACTTTATCACATTTGATAGTAGGGGAAATACCCATGATTCGTCCTTCCATAGTAGCTAAGTTCAAAGTCTTGTTGAGAGATTCAGCCATAAGAATGAAAAGAAAGGGAAAAATAGGGTCCCCCTACCTCAACCCTATCGGGATATGAAATAATCCACAAGAATTTCCATTAACTAGGACTAAAATTATAGCAATGGAGATATAATTTTGGAGCAAACTCTTAAAATTAGATTCAAATCCAAACCTCTCTAACACTTTATTCAAGAATTACCAAGTGAGTTTGTCATAAACCTTCTCCATATCTAATTTATTCACCATAGCCTCTCTCTTATTCTTCTTAATAGGGTGTAAAGTCTCCTGAATGATAACAATGCCATATTGAATTTTCCATGCCATAACAAACCTACCTTGCTAGTAAATGATCAACGAGGGAAGAATAAGTTGTATTCTAAGAGACAATATCCTAGTACACATTTGTAGATGCAATTGCACAAGCTTATAGGTCTAAAACATCTAAAATCAACAACATTCTGATTTTTTGGATTTAAGGACGGTAAAGTGAAATTTAAATCCTTCAACATATTTTTGTTTTTAAAAAATTCTTGAATGTAAAGGCATACATCCCCTTTAACACAATCCCATAAAATTTTAAAGAATAAGAAAGGGAATACATCCAATCTAGGATATTTATCCAAGCTCATAAACTTAACCACATTCTTAATCTCCTCTTGAGAGGGATTTTTATCAATAATTGATTGTCCTTAAAAGATACCAAACTAGGAATGTAATTCAGAAAGAGGTTTTCCTTACCCAAATTAGATTCGGATTGGGAGGAAAAGAGAGTGACTGAAGAAAGTAACAATATCCTTTTGAATTTCCTTTATTTCATTCAAAAAATTATCTCCTTCTCCTCTCATTCTACATATCCTATTTGAGCATCTACACTTAAGAGTATAAATTTGAAAGAATTTTATATTCTTTTCCCCTTATTTTAAGCAAGTTATTTGAGACTTACGCTTCTAAAATATCTCTTCTTCAACCAATATGTTGTGGTAATCAGCAATGAGTTCCTTCTCCTTTATCTTGCAATCATAAATACTATCAAAATATTTCTCCTCTAGGGAAACTTGTAAAGAGGACAGATCTTGCTCCAAATTATTCTCAGGCACGAAGATGTTCCAGAAAAATTCTTGTTCCATCCTTTAACATTACTTTTAATATTAGATAGCTTCCTAGAAATCCTAAATAGAGTACACTCCTGAACTTTGATATTCCACCACTCTTCAACCAAGTTCATGATTCCCTCATGTTGTAACCACATCTTTTCAAATCAGAAGGGAATCCTTCATCTCTCAAGTTATTTAACTGAAAATAGAATAGTGTTGTGGTCAAATCCTATACAAGGGAGGGAAGTGAGGAAAAAAAAAAATTCAAACATTCCCAGGACATCATTACCCTATCCATCCTAACTTGAATAAGTTGATCACCTAATCTTCTATTGAATCAGGTATACTTGCATCCTTTCAAGTCTATATCCATGAGGGTGTTAGAGTAAATTAAGTCCTAAAAATCCTCCATACCTTCATTTAGCTCCATATTTCCTCCCTTATTATCACTTTGCAGTAAGGGAGTACTAAAATCCCCCGTGATTAACCACTTAAAATCCTAAATGATTTTTTCAAAATAAGTCCATTAATTCTAGAAAACCTTCCTTTCTACTATGTTTTTTGGAGCATAAATATTGAAAAGAACCCAGAAAGCATTAGTTATGAGGTATTTGAAAATTCCAACTAATTATCTTTCCTAATTAAATTTAAACCCTTGAAACATGCAGGATCCCAAATCACAACCAAACCTCTTGATAAACCTTTAGAACTCATAGCCAAAGCTTCATAATTATTCCAAAACCTATATTTGGTCTGCATAAATTACTCCTCACCCATCTTTGTTTCTTAAATATATAAAATATCCATCCTCTACTTCAACCTCATATCCTTGATCACTCTATGTTTTTTGAGATTATTTAAACCCCTCACATTCCATAAAATTGCATTCATTTGGAAACTTGATTTTTATATTTCTTTAAGTTTCTCACATATAACTTGGACTAAGTCCCATCATAAATTTCCTTCTAACTATTATTCTTTCTAGTAACTTTTTTATTTGGTCTCCTAGATCCTACTTTTCTCTCTAGACACATGACATTCACAAGGTTTCTACCAGCAGATTTATAGGATTCACCTATATTTGTTGGTGTGCATAACCAAATATCTTGGGGGCTAGTTAGAAATGTTTCAAGATTAGGTGAAGAGAAAAAAATATCTTCAGTCAAAATCCTTTACTTGACACTTCCAATATCCACATTGGTAGGGATAAAACTCCTTTCATCTTGAAGAAGAGATTTAATCTTTTAGCTTCAATATTATCCTCATTTTCCAAGAAACCTGTTTTGGATGCTATATTTTTTCCCAAAGGGTAGCTAGTAGAAATTTGAGAGATTTGTCCCAAACCTTCCCTTTGACTCTATTTCTTTTTGAGGTTCCTCTTCCATAAAAAAGGTTTCTCCTCTCATTTCCGATGTTGGTGGCTCCTCCTCTCACTGCTGACATTGGTGGCTTCTCCGCTCACTGTTGATGCTCCTCTCACTGCTTTCATGGTTGCTCCTCTCACTGCTGACACTGGTGGCTACTCCACTTGCTACTTACCCTAAGGGCTACTCCTCTCACTTATGACGCTGGTGGTTGTCCTAATAGTTGTCCCACTTGTTGCGGTTGTTTTTGATGGTCGTTGTATCTTCACTATGGTTTCATGGTTGCTTCATTTGGGTTCCTAATAATGGTCCCCTTCATTGTAACCAGGTTATGGATCCTCTCAAAAAATCCTCAATTGTACAAGGATGTGGGTCCTTTCAAAAACCCTCAATTTACCCTCAATTCCAAAAAAAAATGAGAGTAACCATAATAAATAAGAACACCTTAAGGTTGTAAGTTGTAAAATATGTGGAACTAGGAAGATGATAGTCCACACTCCAAATGAGATTTAGGATTACACATCTTAGTTCTAGAACAGGGTAGTGGTGTCTAATTAGCTCTTGATGATAATAAGGTTGTAATCATGTCATAACAAGATATGGATCATTATGCTTGATTTGTAAACATAGCTTGTGAGGATCAATAAGTTGTAATAGATTGTAAATCCCAAAGGGTGATTTATAAGGCAAGGTATGATAAATAATTAATTCAAAAGATCAAGAATATGTTACTCTACTCTAACCTATGTGTGAAAACGTAAAACAAACATCCAAATCTGAAATAACATCAAGAAAACAAAGGTTTTAGATACTTGCATGATTGCAAACACCTTTTTCCCATTAAATTCTCTCTCAAGATTAGCAGCACCTTATGAGATTTGATATGTGGGATGATAAACAAACAAGATAATACCTAGGAAAATATCTTATTGAAGACTCCAAGGGATAGGAATACCATAATAAGTGCATCTTGTATGTTTGGGAATCCTAAGTACCCAATTCTCCAAGTGTAGACTAACTTCATGAAATCCAAGGATTTAAAGGAAAATTAACTAGCATTAGGACATTTATTAAATGATGGTGATGTTTTGGAATGAGAACTCAAATGTCAAGTATATATAGCAATCATGATGGGGCATTGCAATTTTC
The DNA here is from genome assembly GCA_019776745.2 of Taxus chinensis. Taxonomy (NCBI): domain Eukaryota; kingdom Viridiplantae; phylum Streptophyta; class Pinopsida; order Cupressales; family Taxaceae; genus Taxus; species Taxus chinensis. Next base: position 288,039,282 of record CM034150.1, read on the forward strand.
AAAAACTACAATCTAGATGGCATTGGCCATGGTCAATACCATTAGTTGCGGGCAATGTAATATAATGGGGGTCAAAGAAGAATTCATGACTAAAAGAGGTATCATTATAGATACTAAAGGTGGAACGATGAGGTTATGTGTGTTCTAAAAGTAGGTATAGATGTGATTGTAAGAGGATAGTGAGGTGATTTCGTAGGAAGGATTTGAAAAGATGACTATATAGGTATGAAAATATGTGAAATATGATATAATTGGACTATAAATAAAGTCCCTATTATAAGTACCATTGTTAATCATCCCTATACAACCATTGAAGGTAATTTTGATTCTCTTTGGCTTGGTCCTTTCAGAATCAGGCACTTTTCTGGTGAAAATTCTTTCTATCTTGATTACATGGATGGGTCTTCTCTCCCACTTCCTTATAGTGGGTTGTACTTGAAATTTTTCAAATCCTAGGTGATAGGAAGTATTTTATATATTATATACAGTGTGTGTTTGCCTTTCCTTGCCTTTGTTTTGTTGTTTTCTCTGTGTGTTGCCTTCTGTATTATTTTGTCTTTGACTCTTTTTCCCAATGGATAAGGCATTGGTCTTCTTCCCCAAAGTTTTTCTTGAATTCTTATCTTTCCGCGTTCCTTTGATCTATTCAAGTCATCCCCATAGAGCCAGTTGTTGTCCCCTCAAAATTCCCCTCTTTTGAAAGTCAAAAATTTGAAAATTTTGAGTTGGCACTCTTCAGTAGTCTTAGTGAAGTAAGAAATTTGAAGAGATAGTGAAAAATCCATTTCTTGGGGTCATTTTAGTGACTTGCGGGTCTGTCAGACATTTTTGTCCCTCATGTCCCAAGTACTAGCGGGCCTCCTGTTTTCCTGATTAGCCAATTTCCCCGCAAGTCCTTGTCTATCGGTTTTATATGACTTTTTTAGCTCATCTGTCCAAAGTACGCATAGGCTTCTTGTTCACCGATTCCCCACATCACCCGCATCAAGTAAGCTCTTCACGTACCTCATGTTTATGTGTTCCTCGGACCATCCATGCTCTCTTGGCCCACATCGACCGGATCAGCTTTTCATGTCCCTCATGTCCCAATGCTCCATCGACCGTCCGGGCTAGTTTTTTCCACTTTTCTTACATTTCACCTTTTTGAGTCAGTGCAAGGTATATTAAATGTGCATTTATGATCTTATCTCTCCTAAATTGATATTTAAAGGGGGAAACCATCTATGCATTTGTCACATTGTTTGTTCATTATCTCTTGCCCACATTTTTTTAAAACTGAGTCATTTGTTCACCTTCATATATCTCTTTGAAAAATTTTGTCGTGAATCTATTCTTTGAAGCCCATTCCTCTGTTCAATATCAAAATGAAGATAAAATTTCAAGGGCATGAGCATCTGTCTCCTTTGGATACTTTTGTGTCTGATATTGGATATAGTGAAGTTTGCATTTGGATTTCGATGATTTCTGGGGCAGATTAGCATGTGACAACCCTGCTCCCATGGCTCAAATGATAAATGATAGTGGAATCACATATGCCACTGGTTTTCCTCTCTCTATGCAATGTGCCAACACTATGCTCATCTGCAGGGCTAGTTTCAACCCAGACACCAAGGAAGTTGTCAATATGCATGGCGAGTTCATTGCAAAATTAGATGTTGCCACCATTGTCGTTGCCCTACGTATTCTCGAAATAGAAGACTCTATTGTTCTCATTCTCACCCAAGATCAGACTCTGTTTGATCAAGACGGCAAGAAATATAAGGCTCGAGTATCTAAATCATGGCTGAAGTGCCCTAAGAAGGGAGCGTCCCGACTCTCTAAAGCATTGTTTAGGATCGATTTCAATGAATAACTATCAGATTTTATCACCTTGCTCACTTGGATTATGGGAATTCCCTCTACTAACAACTTCCATTTTTGGATGTGTCCTTTCATAAATATCATCTGCGAGGGTAAGAAAAATATAAATTGGGCCGAGATTATCTATGGAAACCTGACTGAACAATTGTCAAATGTTCAGCAAACCAAAAATTTCTACATGACCTCCTATCTCATGTACACCTTGGCAGCATCTCATGAGTGGTTTGGCTTCACTTTCATTGAAGGCAAGAAGGATGAGCCCATCTACACATATTGCCCTTAGTTTACCCTCAAGGTTAGTAATCATAATTTCATAAGGGTAAATGATGCCTTCACCATGTACATTGTGAGACTCTTGGAGGGTGACACTGCCAGAAGATTCTCTGATGAGGCTAAGGCTTTGATAACCAAGTATGGGGCTTTCTTCATTCAGTTCTAAAAGTTCTCATACATCAGGTTAGCTTGTTTTGAAAGCACACCTCTCAAGCTTCCCATGTTCTGCAATGACAAAATGGCCTTGGTTGAGGTGTGCAGGAAGCTGGATAAACTTCATAGAACCTACCGAGATAAGAAGATTACAGGTCTTCATTTCCCTATCACCTTGGGGAATTATACATGCAGGACAGCTCTAGATGCCCAAAATATAGAAAGGGCTATTGCTCCTCTTACAGTTCATTTCTTCAAGCACAGGACTTGCTTTGATTTAAATAAATTCATTGATCAAAATCTCAGAATAACTTATCATCACCGTCCTGACACTAAGGATTACTGGGCTGATTGTGCTGATGATTTTGAAGCCAGGAGGAGGCATTTTGGCATATTTTCTCTACAACAGATCATAGATCTCAACCTCTACCAGGTTCCTGAAGGGCTTAAGGATGATGATGAAGATTTTACAATCCTTTGAGTTAGAAAGATCCATAAAGCACACTCTTTTGGAAACCCTTGATTGGTATAAGAAGGATAAAGATGACTTGAGTGAGATAATCACCCCTGTCATCATCAGAACTAAGATTTGGTTTGACAGGAAGGTAAGTGAACTCAAGATGAACAAAGGTAGATCCTCTTCAAGAGAAACTTCCACACCTAGGAAGGAAGTACATATGCCTAGCATAGAGGTACTTGAGTAAACTCCTTCTTCTTCGATGAAAGAACTTGAGTCATCTACTCCTTCATCTTCCACTAAAGTGTATCAGAAGAAGGTCAAGGAAGTCAAGCAAGAACCGGTAGAGGAAGAGACTCTTCTGGAGTAGTCAGAATTGCCTATTGGGTCGGATAACATTATTGTTCTAAGTGAGAATGATGATGATGAGATGAAAGACCCAGAAGATACTCCTGAGGCCACTGCTGGAGTAGAGAAGGAAGGCCCAAGGGCTGAACCTCCAAGTTTAATAGACTCCTCTGCAAAGGAAATTCTTGAGGTTCCATTCATTTCCCCACTAGAAACAACAGTGGTTCATACTCTGAGTGCCATGAGTTCACTTGCACTCGGGCCCCTTGATTCTTCTATTTCTTCTTCTTCCTTTTCCTGGGTGCAGCCCCTAGTTGATAGCAAGAAAAGGAGATCTTCCTCCTGATTAACAGGGCCTGATTTTGATGTTGTAGTAGCTCTGCTTGGTACTACCCCTCCTCCTCTAGCAAAGAAAGAAAATACCACTTCGAGGTTGGTGACTGATGCTCAAGGCCAGCAGTTCCTAGAGGTTGTAAAACCCAAAGTGGCTAAAGAGGAAAAAAATCTTTTGATCTCTGACTTGGAACTTTCATGAATTCCAATGGGAGAATCCACACCTGAGAGTGAAGTTCATAACCTTTGGGAAACTGTCACTAAGGTTATTGAACAAGTAGAGAAAGGAAAGAAAACCATCGAGTAGTTAGAGGAATAGAACCAAGTTCTTTCCAACTTTATCAGATCATTGTTGGTAAAGGATAAAGTTTTGGATCCAACACCATTGGCCACTCTCCCACCTCCCATAGTTCTCAGTCAAGATGAGGTCCAAACCATCAAAGACATTCACAAGTATTCTACTTATGGGAGAGCTATGGAAGCCATGGTGGATGACATGACTGTAGCAGGTTTAAACTTCATTGAGGAAGCCTTCAAAACCAATGAGAAGGTGATCAAGCTGCAGCAGAAACTCACTTCCTCAATCAAGGCTATGGACAAGGAATTGAAGGTCTGGAGTGGATATATCACATATCTCTATTTGATGGGTCAAACTGATGATAGAATCTTGTTGGCCAACAATTTATTTGATGATATCACAAATAACTTGTCAAGAACATGGATATTTAGCATCAATTGGAAAATAAAGGTTCTAGAAGAAGCGCTTGGGGAATTGAGGAATATATGGAAAAAAGGGGAGTCTTTTAAAAATTGTGTTGTATCTGCCTTCAAAGATATCCACTACCATTTTCAGGATGAAGTCACAGGTGTTTTCTTCTCCCTCCAAGAAATCAAGGCTCAGTTTAAAGCCTTTGTCAAGGATGATTTGTTCAAGGAAGAATCAATCACTAAAGAGAAAATGAAGGATGTATGCTCTCTTCATTCAGCTATAGATGAGGCTAATAAGGAATATCTAGAGCATACTGAGTTTGATAAAGATATGGAGAAATGCCTAGGCATGTGGACTCATGCTACTTCCAACACGACTATTCCAAGGGCATGGAGATAGCAGAAGCATTGAAGAGATTCAGGCACCAGATCCTCAAAATAGTGGGCCCTTCTCAACCACAACCTGGATGTCTCTACTTCTGGCTCTTGATCCTCTTCTTCTATTTTTAGTTCGGTCTCCTTGTAATTTAATTAAGGACTTTATATTGTATATTTCCTTAATTAATCTTTTGGTTAAAAGAAATGGTTACTAAATGTAACCACTTTGTAAGCTATATATTGGGCTCTCCATGCCATTCCAAAGGGCTAGAACTATTAAAAATTTTGAAAGTGTAAAAGAACTAAAAGCTATCAATACAGAATATTTTCCTTCTTGTTTCCATCTGCATCAGTTTATTCTCTCTTGCTCGTCTCAAGTTTGTGAATCATTAATTTATTGCATTAAGAAGCTTTGTAGTCTTATGGATGTCATTTCTTGAAATTTGTGTCTATGAAATAATATCTGGTGGTTTAATATGAATGATTATGTTCTATATATCATCCTTGCACAACATTTATAAGGAACTATTTTTCTATCTATATTTCCTGGGAATGTTGTTATGTTCTACCTTTTCCCTTCCTTAATTCTTCTATCCTTTTGTATTGATGATCTACCTTTACATTAAGACACTTTCAGGATATCAGAGTTCCTCATTAAAATTGAAAGTTGTACATTTGTAAATAGTTTTTTTGCTTGCTTTCAATAAGGGAACCTCTCCCATTAAAGAGGAGGGACTTTCTGTCCCCTGACTATTGCTTTCATTAAAGTCCTAATTTGACAACCAACAGTTTTTGGTGACTCTACTGGGGATTCATTTCAACAAATTCCTAGTTTTAAAGAACAATTTCTTGATCATTTCTGATCTGGTGACTCTAAGATTTACTCACGGAAGAAGGGCTCTTGGAATTGAAGATTCTCAATTTCAACTCCTGGAGCAGCAAGGCTTTCCCCTTCCTTCAATAGGGAGAAATAGAAGAGCTCATTCTATAAGCACACCACCTGTTGAAGACAGAGATTTTGAGAGTGGCGTCCTTCAAGAACAACTCAGCCCTAATCTTCATGCTTTAGTTCTTGCTGGTGTTTCAGTTCCACTTCAAGAAATTTTTCCAAGAATGGCAGTTCCATTACCTTGGGGCCAACGAGTTGGGCCTCTTGCCCTCCCTCAACCTTTGCATGAGTTACCCAGGGGTAACAGAAAGAACTTTCCCAAGTTAAGAGGTGATGGAAAGGTACATCCTGATGAACACATTGCAGCCTTCATAGTTGCATGTGGAGTCCTTGGAGTTGAACATGAGGATGTCTCTGTAAGGATTTTTGTGGAGAATTTGTAGGACAATGCAGCAGATTGGTTTTACCATCTCCCTGCTGGGGCCATCACCAATTGGACTACCATGAGAACTAGATTTGAGAACCATTTCAAACCTATTGAAGATGTGCATGCGTTGCTAGCCCAGATTTCTCAAATCAAGAAAGAACCACAAGAGCCCATGAGAGAATTTGTGGCCAAGTTCAATAAGTTGATTAACAAGATCCCACTAGACACCCGGCCTGTGGATCAAATTCAAAAATGTTTCTTCCTAAACACTCAATTTCCTGAAGTAAGCTATGTGTTGAGAAGAGCCAATCTTGCAACTTTGGATGTTGATCAGAGATTAGCCGTCAGTGTTGAAGATGACCTGATCATGTCTGGAAAATTGAAAAGAGACCCTTCCAAATCCAAAACTTCTTCTTCCTCTTCCTCTACTCCTGGAGCTAATGCAGATCAGTTAGTATAGAAGCTTGCTAATGACCTCATTTCCATCAAGAAACAATTGGCTCAACATGCTCCTTATCAAGATGTTCCTAGGAAGAACTTTCAGCCCAGAAACCATTTGCCTTCTTCTCAAACAAGGTTGGAAATCAAAGGACCACCCATCAAGGTCCCTGTTAATGCAACTTGTGAAGTTGAAGAACCTGATGATGAGGAAGTTAATGAAGATTTTGAAGAACCTGAAGAAGAGGCTGAGGAAGAACTAGAAGAACTTGATGGGTCTTGAGTTAATTTCCTCACCACTGAGGGTGTTGATGAGGAAGATGATTATGATGAAGTAGTGGTAGAGATGAACAGTGAGTCATACACTTTTATGACTCAAGAGTAGACAAACAAGAAAGAAAAATTGATGTAGCCCGCTAAAAAATCTAAGGAGTATCCCACTACTATTCCAGTGGTTGCAAGAAGAGGATCTCCTATTCCCACTGCATCCACGCAAAAGGTGAGTTCTGCTAACTCTTCTTCTTCTACTCCTGCTTCTAAAACTTCTTATTCTCCAGCTTCAAAACCTGATAAGCCTAGGATTCCTAGTGATGATACCCCATCCACCTCTGGCTCTTTTGATATCATTGACCACCTCAAGAAGACAAAAATCCAGATTTCAGAGGCTGAGTTTTATCAAACCCATCCAAAAGCCTTTGCCAAAATGGTCCACTTTGTCAATTCCCATTCCAAAACTTCATCCAACACTTCTAAAGGTATTTTTCCCACTCCCTCTTCCACATCCCAATCAAATCTTGTGGCTGCAGTCACCTCACCAAATGTGAAAATCAAACCATTCTATGTGACCCTCCTCATAGCTAGCCACAAACTCAGCAACTGTGTCATAGACTCAGGAGCATCAGATAATGTGATGCCTACCAAAGTAGCTCATGCTTTGGGTCTTACCCTCACACACACTTATGGTTCTTGCTATTCCATGGAGAGTAGGGAGGTGCCTTTGGTCAGAAGAATTAAGGATGCACAAGTAGCTTTTGCTGCTTTGCCAGAGAAGAAGGTTTTAGCTACTATTTTGGTAGCTGATATTCCTCCTTCATATGGCATGTTGTTGAGTAGAAATTTCTGTAAGGATGTGGGAGGAGAAATTCAAATGGATTGGTCACATGCCCTTATACCAGTCAATGGAAAGATGAAGAAGTTTTTGCCTGAGAAGAAATCTGAATATATTGTGCAAAAGACAGATGATCCCAAGGCACAAATACTTTATGAAGATATTGGGCATGGAAATTACATGATCATGTCTCAGGATGAGGTAGAACATCCTAAAGAAGTGCTCCATGATCCTAATAGCATTTGGAATTTGGAATTTGATGGAAGTTTCTCTTCAGCTGGTGTTGGGGCTGGTGTGGTATTGATATCTCCAGAAGGAAAGATTCATCCTTTCTCCTTCAAGTTGCAGTTTGAAAATACAAATAACACAGCAGAGTATGAAGCTCTCATCCTTGGACTAAACACGGAAAAAGAAAGAGGTGTGAAGAACCTCCTGGCTCATGGTGATGTGGAACTAGTTGTCAAACAAGTCAGAGACCTTTTCCAAGTAAAGAATAGAAGGTTAAAACACTATAGGAATCTGGTCTGGGATTCTATTGAATTTTTTGATGCCTTCTCCATCGAAGCGGTGCTAAGGGAGAAGAACACTAGGGCTGACTCCCTAGTTGTTTCAGGATCTTTGTTGATACCTCATCCTGATTTTTCTCAGGAAAAATTCACCATTGAAATGATCCATAGACCGAGCGTGCCGGATAATGCAAACAACTGGAAAGTTTTCAATGACGATCAGCATTTTCTCTCTTTCCTGGAGCTTAAGGATAACTTTGATCAATTGTATTTTGAGGGAAGTGATAATCTACCTCGAGAGAGTGTCTCTTCTAATGAGGAAGGTGTTAAGGAGGAGATGGATCAAGATGGTTGCATCAAACTTAAAGGTAACAAGATCCCTAAAGGGCTGATAAGTCTGGAGAAATTATTTGATAAACATGATAGGTATGTCAAGTCCAAGGCTTCCAAAGGATCTCAGTAGTCTACTGAATGTGAAAATATTAACATTGGGAGTCCTGTCAAACCCAAAATGGTGAACGTTGGAAAGTGCTTGACCCAAGAGGAGAAGGAAAAGGTGATAAATCTTTTGAAGAGGTATGTTGATGTCCTTGCTTATTCTTATGATGATCTGAAAGCTTTCTAGCCAAAAGAAATGCAACACTTCATTCCCCTCAAACCTGGGATTAAACCTTTCAAGAAGAAGCAAAGGTAGTACAATCCAAAGATTGCTGACACCATCTTCCAAGAGATACAGAAGTTGTTGAAAGCCAAGATCATCTTTCCCATTCATCATTCAACATGGATTGCTAATATTGTACCTGTCAGGAAGAAAAATGGTGAAATTCAGATCTGCGTTGACTTCAGAATCTAAATCAGGCTTCTTTGAAGGATAACTATCCCCTACCCATGATGGACCAGGTGTTGCAAGCTATTACAGGTGCAGAGATGTTGTCCATGCTTGACGGTTTCTCAGGATATAATCAGGTGGAATTCAATACTACAGATCAGCACAAGACGGCCTTTACCACTCCTTGGGGTACTTTTTCCTATAAGAGAATGCCCTTTGGCCTCATTAATGTTGGTGCCACCTTTTAGAGAGCAATGGATTTGGATTTCAGAGGTTTGAAAGGAAAATGTATTGTTGTGTATCTAGATGATTTAACTGTGTTTTCCAAAACTAGAGCAGATCACTTTCAGCATCTTGAAACAGTCCTCTTGAAATGCCGAGAACATGGAGTCTCTCTAAATCCCAAGAAATCTATTTTTTGTGTCACAGAGGGCAAGCTGTTGGGACATGTTGTCTCCAAATAAGGAATCAAGATTGATCCTGAATGAGTTCAAGCCATCCAGTGGATTCCTCTTCCCACAAGCAAAAAGGGAGTGCACTCTTTCTTTGGTAAGATCAATTTCCTGAGGAGATTCATCCCTGATTTCACAGAGCTGACTTTGAACATTTCCCAAATGATGAAAGGAAAGCAGATGTTTGGTTGGTCCTCTGAGGGAAAGGAAGCATTTGAATGCATTAAGAAAGATATTTCCAAGACTCCTATCTTAACATGTCCAGATTTTAGCAAAGATTTTATTATCTATTGTTATGCCACAGAGAGTACTTTGGCCACTATGTTGACTCAGAAAGATTCTGAAGATCATGAGCTCCCAATTGCATTCATGAGTTATATTCTGAAGGCTCATGAGTTGAAGTACACTATGATGGAGAAACATGCTTTTGTAGTAGTTAAAGTTGTTAAGCAGTTTCGATTTTACATTCTTAACTCTCACTCTGTTGTGCTTGTGCCCGATACAACTATCAAGTATATTCTTACACAACAGGAGTTTGGAACCAAGATAGGAAATTGGGTGGCGAAGTTTTAGGAGTATGATCTCGACATTAGACCAATGAAACTATTTTGGGGTAAAGGCCTGTGTGAACTCATTGCTGAAGGAGCTGGTCATGAGTTTCCTAGGGATGAATTTGATATCCCTACTGTTCTGTTCCTCAGCTCAACAGATGAGTGGTACATTGACATTTCTCACTTCCTCACCTATGGTGAGTGTTCATCTCACTTAACTACCAAGGAGAAGAGAGATATCAAGTTAAGGTCAGCACAGTACGTGTTGTGGGAGAATGCTTTGTTCAAGCGAGGAGTGGATGGAAGATTCTTGAAGTGTGTTGACAAAGTGCAATAGAAGAAGTTGTTCTCATCCTTTCATGATCAAGCTTGTGGAGGTCATTTCTCCTCAGTTGTCACTACTCACAAAATTATTTGTGTGGGATACTATTGGCCTACTTTGTTTAGAGATGCATCAAAGTGGGTCGACAAGTGTGAAGCTTGTCAAACCTTTATGGGAAGACCTAAGTTGGTTGCTTTACCACTTAAGCTAGTTGTGATCGAAGAACCCTTTCAACAATGGGGCTTGGATTTCATTGGAACACTCAACCCATCTTCAAGTGCAGGGCATACTCATGTGTTGACTGCCATCGATTATTTCACCAAGTGGGTAGAAGCCATCCCAATTAAAAGTACTACTTATTAAGTAGTATGTAATTTCATCAAAGAAAACATCTTGATAAGGTTTGGAGTACCAAACAAGATCGTGACCAATAATGCTTCCAATTTTTCTTCTGCTAAGATGATGGATTTCTACTATGGGTATGGAATTTCCCTCACTCATTCTTCAGATTATTATCCTCAAGGGAATGGACAAGAAGAATCAACAAACAAGAATTTGGTGACCATTGTAAGAAATCTTGTCAATGAATCTCAAAGAAACTGGCACAAAAAGCTTTATGATGCTCTCTGGGTAGATAGGATTACACCCAAAAGATCAATTGGGATGTCCCCTTTTCAAGTAGTGTATGGTGTGGAAGCTCAACTACCAGTGACAGTGGAACTACCATGGTTGCATTTCATGAAAGCTATTGAGGATCCCAATTTCAGTGATTCTTTGGATAAGAGGATCATGTATCTCCATAAGCTAGATGAAGACAGGTTGCAGGTTTTTGATAGGATCTCTCCTCATCAGCAGAAGGTGAAATATCTTTATTTGACAAGAAAACTAGATCTAGAGATTTCAAATTTGGAGACATTATTTTACTATGGGACAAAAGACATGAACCTCGAGGAAGCCATGGTAGGTTTAATTCTCTTTGGCTTGGTCCTTTCAGAATTAGGCACTTTACTAGTGAAAATTATTTCTATCTTAATTAGATGGATGGGTCTTCTCTCCCACTTCCTTATAGTGGGCAGTACTTGAAATTGTTCGAATCCTAGGTGATAGGAAGTCCTTTGTATATTATGTACAGTGTGTTTTTTCCTTTCATTTCCTTTTTTTGTTGTTTTCTCTGTGTGTTGCCTTCTGTATTGTTTTGTCTTTGACTCCTTTTCCCAATGGATAAGGCACTGGTCTTCTTCCCCAGAGTTTTTCTTGAATTCTTGTCTTGCCTTGTTCCTATGATCTAGTCATCCCCAAAAAGAGCCAGCTGTTGTCCCCTCAAAATTCCCCTCTTTTGAAAGTCAAAAATTTGAAAATTTTGAGTTGGCACTCTTCAGTAGTCTTAGTGAAGTAAGAAATTTGAAGAGATAGTGAAAAATATATTTCTTGGGGTCATTTTAGTGACTTGCGGGTCTGTCAGACATTTTTGTCCCTCATGTCCCAAGTACTGGTGGGCCTCCTATTCGTCGATTGGCCGATTTTCCTGCAAGTCCTTGTCTGTCAGTTTTATTAGACTTTTACAGCTCATCTGTCCCAAGTACGCCTGGGCCTCCTTGTTCACGATAGCCCACATCGGCATCAGCTCTTCACATCCCTCATGTTTATGTGTTCCTCAGACCACCCATCCTCCCTTGGCCTGCATCACATCGGGCGGATCGGCTTTTTGCATCCCTCATGTCCCAATGTTCCATGGACTGTCTGAGCCATTTTATTCCACTTTTCCCACATTTCACCTCTTTGAGTCGGTCAAGGTATATTAAATGCACATTTATGATCTTCTCTCTCCTAAACGACTATTTAAAGGGGGCAACCGTCTATGCATTTGTCACATTGTTTGTTCATTATCTCTTTCTCACATTTTTGTAAAACTGAGTCATTTGTTCACCTTCCTGTATCTCTTTGCAATTTTTGTCATGAATCTGTTCTTTGAAGCCCATTCCTCTGTTCACTGTCAAAATGAAGATCAAATTTCAAGGGCACGAGCATCTGTCTCCTTTGGAGACTTTTGTGCCGATATTGGAGATAGTGAAGTTCAACATTTGGATTTCGATGATTTCTGGGGCAGATTAGCATGCGACAACCCTACTCCCATGGCTCAAATGATAAATGATAGTGGAATCACATACACCGTTGTTTTTCCTCTCTCTTGTGCAATGTGCTGACACTGTGCTCACCTGCGGGGCTAATTTCAACCCGGACACCAAGGAAGTTGTCAATGTGCATGGCAAGTTGATTGCAAAATTGGACGTTGCCACCATCTTAGTTGCCCTACGCATTCCCGAAATAGAAGACTCTATTGTTCTCACTCTCACCCAAGCTCAGACTCTGTTTGATCAAGACAGTGAGAAATATAAGGCTCGAGTAGCTAAATCATGGTTGAAGTGCCCTAAGAAGGGAGCATCCCGACTCTCTAAAGCATTGTTCAAGGTCGATTTCAATGAAGAACTATCAGATTTTATCACCTTGCTCGCCTGGATTATGGGAATGCCCTCTACTAACAACTTCCATTTTTGGATGTGTCCTTTCATAAATATCATCTGCGAGGGTAAGAAAAACATAAATTGGGCCGAGATTATCTGTGGAAACCTAACTGAACAATTGTCAAATGTTCAACAAACCAAAAAGTTCTACATGACCTCCTATCTCATGTACACCTTGGCAGCATCTCGAGTGGATTGGCTTCACTTTCATTGAAGTAAGAAGGATGAGCCCATCTACACATATTGCCCTCAGTTTACCCTCAAGGTTAGTAATCATAATTTCAGAAGGGTAAATGATGCCTTCACCATGTACATTGTGAGACTCTTGGAGGGTGACACTACTGCCAGAAGATTCTCTGATGAGGCTAAGGATTTGATAATCAAATATGGGGCTTTATTCATTCAGTTATTAGATTTCTCATACATCTAGCTGGCTTGTTTTGAAAGCACACCTCTCAAGCTTCCCATGTTCTGCAATGACAAAATGGCCTTGGTTGAGGTGTGCAGGCAGCTGGATAAACTTCATAGAACCTACCGAGATAAGAAGATTACAGGTCTTCATTTCCCTATCACCTTGGGGAATTATACATGCAGGACAGCTCTAGATGCCCAAAATATAGAAAGGGCTATTGCTCCTCTTACAGTTCATTTCTTCAAGCCCAGGACTTGCTTTGATTTAAAGAAATTCATTGATCAAAATCTCATAATAACTTATCATCATCATCCTGACACTAAGGATTACTAGGCTGATTGTGCTGATGATTTTGAAGCCAGGAGGAGGCATTTTGGATGATTTTCTCTGCAACAGATCATAGATCTCAACCTCTACCAGGTGCCTGAAGGGCTTAAGGATGATGATGAATATTTTAAATCCTTTGAGTATGAAAGATCCATCAAGCACACTCCTCTGGAAACCCTGGATTGGTATGTGAAGGAAAGAGATGACTTGAATGAGATAATCACCCCTGTCATCGTCAGAACTAAGATTTGGTTTGACAGGAAGGTACGTGAACTCAAGATGAACAAAGGTAGATCCTCTTCAAGAGAAACTTCCACACCTAGGAAGGAAGTACATATGCCTAGCATTGAGGTACTTGAGTAAACTCCTTCTTCTTCTTCGATGAAAGAACTTGAGTCGTCTACTCCTTCCTCTTCCACTAAAGTGTATAAGAAGAAGGTCAAGGAATTCAAGCAAGAACTAGTAGAGGAAGAGACTCTTCTGGAGCAGTCAGAATTTCCTATTGGGCCGGATAACATTATTATTCTAAGTGAGAATGATGATGATGAGATGAAAGACCCAGAAGATACTCCTGAGGCCACTTCTGGAGTAGAGAAGGAAGGCCCAAGGGTCGAACCTCCAAGTTTAACAGACTCCTCTGTAAAGGAAATTCTTGAGGTTCCATTCATTTCCTCACTAGAAACAAAAGTGGTTCATACCCTGAGTGCCATGATTTCACTTGCACTCGAGCCCCTTGATTCTTTTGTTTCTTCTTCTTCTTTTGTCTGGGTGCAGCCCCCTAGTACACAACAAGAAAAGGATATCTTCCTCTCAATTAGCAGGGACTGATTTTGATGTTGTAGCAGCTCTTCTTGGTACTACCCCTCCTCCTCTAGCAAAGAAAGAAAATACCACTTCGAGGTTGGTGACTAATGCTCAAGGCCAGCAGTTCCTAGAGGTTGCAAAACCCAAAGTGGATAAAGAGGAAAAATATCTTTTGATCTCTGACTTAGAACTTTCCAGAATTCCAATGGGAGAATCCACACCTGAGAGTGAAGTTCATAACCTTTGGGAAACCATCACTAAGGTTATTGAATGGGTGGAGAAAGGAAAGAAAACCATGGAGCAGTTGGAGGAACAGAACCAAGTTCTTTCCAACTTTATCAAATCATTGTTGGCAAAGGATAAAGTTTTGGATCCAGCACCATTAGCCACTCTCCCACCTCCCATAGTTCTCAGTCAAGATGAGGTCCAAACCATCAAAGACATTCACAAGTATTCTACTTATGGGAGATTTGTGGAAGCCATGGTGGATGACATGATTGTATCAGGTTTAAACTTCATTGAGGAAACCTTCAAAACCAATGAGAAGGTGATCAAGCTGCATCAGAAATTCACATTCGCAATCAAGGCTATGGACAAGGAATTGAAGGTCTGGAGTGGATATATCACAGATCTCCATTTGATGGGTCAAACCGATGATAGGATCCTGTTGGCCAACAATGTGTTTGATGATATCAAGAATAACTTGTCAAGAACATGGATCTTTAGCATCGATTGGAAAATAAAGGTTCTAGAAGAAGCACTTGGGGAATTGAGGAATGTATGGCAAAAAGGGGAGTCTTTTAAAACTTGTGTTGTATCCACCTTCAAAGATATCCACTACCATTTTCAGGATGAAGTCACAAGTGTTTTCTTCTCCCTCCAAGAAATCAAGGCTCAGTTTAAAGCCTTTTTCAAGGATGATTTGTTCAAGGAAGATTCAATCACTAAAGAGAAAATGAAGGACGTATGCTCTCTTCATTCAGCTATAGCCGAGGCTAATAAGGAATATCTGGAGCATACTGAGTTTGAGAAATATATGGAGAAAAGCCTAGGCATGTGGACTCATGCTACTTCCAACACAACTTTTCCATGAGGCATGGAGATAGCCGAAGCGTTGAAGAAATTCAGGCACCGGATCCTTAAAATAGTGGGCCCTTCTCAACCACAACCAGATGTCTCTACTTCGGGCTCTTGATCCTCCTCTTCTATTTTTAGTTTGAATCTCCTTGTATTTTAATTAAGGACTTTATATTGTGTATTTCCTTAATTAATATTTTGGTTAAAATAAATGGTTACTAAATGTAACCACTTTGTAAGCTATATATTGGGCTCTCCATGCCATTCCAAAGGGCTGGAACTCTGATAATTTTGAAAGTGTAAAAGAACTAAAAGCTATCAATACATAAGATTTTCCTTCTTATTTCCATCTACATTGGTTTATTCTCTCTTGCTTGTATCAAGTTTGTGAATCATTAATTTATTGCATTAAGTAGCTTTTTATTCTTATGGATGTCATTTCTGGAACTTTGTGTTATGAATAATATCTGATGGTTCTATATGAATGATTATGTTCTATATATCATCCTTGCACATCATTTATAAGGAACTACTTGGATATCTATATTTCCTGGGAATGTTGTTATGTTCTACCTTTTCCCTTCCTTAATTCTTATGTCCTTTTGTATTGATGATCTACCTTTACATTAAGACACTTTCAGGATATCAGAGTTCGTCATTAAAGTAGACAGTTGTACATTTGTAAATAGTTTTGTTGCTTGCTTTTCAATAAGGGCACCTATCCCATTAAAGAGGAGGTACTTTCTGTCCCCTGACTGTTGCTTTCATTAAAGTCCTAATTTGACAACCAGCACCTAAGAACCTGTATGTTCTTACATCATACACCTCGGATAATGTTGAAAACTTGAGCTCTTACTCAAGGAGTATGAATGCCATATTTTATGACATCTACAAAACTTAGCCAAGATATATCTTCAATGCTCTTCTCTTTCCACATGACCAAATACTCAGTATACTCCTTCCTACATGTTTTCTTGATCTTGGTGTCAATTACGCTTTTTTGCTTCCTCACATACACCGGCGTCAAATTTACCTCACCTTCATGACGTAAATATTTTTCTCTTCCACCACATTGTACATATATTTTCCCTTTCTGCAAGTTGCATTTTGTCTTTTACATGCCAACTTCTCCACCACCTTCAGTGCGTAGTAATAGGATTCCTCCACTAACCACACTTGTATCATCCCAAAATCATCTTGAATTGCAATGCAAAATCCATTCATATATATGGAGAACTTTTTCATGTCATCCTAATGTATAGGATGAACAAATTCAACACAACAAACTAAAATTTGGTTTCATGATTAACAAACCATGCAATTCTTCTTCATCTACACTATGTAATTCTTATGCCAAAAGGTCAAATTTCATGAAAAATTTTATTCTAGGGCTATTTCCATTGTTCATATTCATCATACACACCATTCCATGATATAAACTCGCTCAAGAACATTTATTAGTGCAACAAGACTTAATTTGTTCAATTTCACCCTTAATCTCAAGATAAAGCCACTAGCCCTAAGAACGTGCAAATATTATTGTTCCACACCATATACAATGCCTTAGAATAATGTAAACAAATTTTAGGATACCCTTTATTTCCCTTCTACTTCACCTAAAGTTTCAAACTTTTTACCTCAACCTAACTCCTTCAAATCACCAAGAGCTATTTCCAACTAAGCTTAATTCCTTGTAGCCTTGTTTTTAAGAAAACCCTAGTGTTTTTATCAACTTCCGCCAAAGAAACTAATCACATATTTAGACACCCTTTATTGATTTTTTTCTTCCTATCAAATTTAAAGTTCCAACTCTTAAAATAAGTGCCCTAACCAAACCGTTACCATTTCTAATTAGGTCTCATTCTAGGTCTTCTGAACTGAGTTTTCAAGGTTTGAATGTTTTCCCCTGGGTCACATACCTCTAAACCACATTAAACCACTTAAAACAACTTCATTCAATTCTTAGTCAATGCTCAAACTCTATACTTGTCTCTCAATACAACATTATATTTCCTTGTCATCCATTGTCATTATTTTAGTAAGACTTGGACTATGTTTTCTAGCTTCTTGGTTTATAAACTCAATGTTTGCTTCGTGCAATAAATTCCTCATCTTCTTAACCCCTTACACACCGCTTTCCACCTATGATCAATTCTTTAAAAATGGAATAAGACACCCTTCTGAATATAAATCTCAAAGCTTACTTATGACTGTCAAGAAAAAAAAGGTATGAGGACTGTGTTTTCAAGTTTCCTCACAATAACTTATGATTTTTTCTTTCCACCCTTTTTTTACATGCATCAATTCTCCATTCACCATACCAATAAACCTCAATAGGTATAAAGGAATCTTTTTAGGTATTATGTCATTTTCTTCTTTAAACCCCCCAAACTAGGTTATACCCATACACAGTTTGACTGAGTTTTAGCCTATTACACTATCAAACCTTAATAATTTGTCACCAAAATTTTGTATACTCTTCTTAATTCCTATTTCCATCTTTCCACCAAATTTTAAACTTTACTTTTGTTAAAAGTCAAGTTTTGCTTGTTTTTCACTTTCCCAAACCCTAGACTAGGTTTCTCAGGGCGAGAGTCATTGTTTTGGATTAATTTTTATTTTCATGAGTTTTCAAGGTTCTAAACACCTTCATTAACCCTTATAATCCTCTTCCAATGTTCTCCAAGGTGTCTTGTTCACTATAAAAATTATCTATAAGTCTTTATTTACTAGTCTTAAGAGGACTATGTTTTCAGTTTCTTAACTCTATACTTTTTATCCTTTTCCTTATAGTTTCATTCCTTTTTCTAGGGTTTATAAACATTTTTCTGATTAATTCACATACTTCCAAACAAGAACATTACCATTCAATAATCCATTCATTGTTCCTCAATCACATAAACCAATAAGAAATATATGCGATGTCCTCTTACCCCTTCAAAGATTCACTAATTTTACCTTCTTTAGAACTTCCATGTTTCAAACCATACTCTTATTAGTGACATTTCCATTGTACCATATCCATATCCATATCCTATTTAATAAATACATAACAGAAAATATATATTTTTTCTCTATGAATATGAAAACACATTTCATACACCTTCTAATCTCATCAAGTAAGAATTGACCATGTCTTAGAAATCATACTACCAATCTTAGAATATCATTAATCCTAGCAATATCATATCATACAAATAAGAGAAACATCATGCATGGCCATTCATTCACATTTCCTTCACATTTATAAGATTATCAAGATTTGTATTTACAAGATGGACATAATCTCATAAAGATCAATTCTTGAGCCAAGTGGCTCTCTAACACCCTATATAAGCTATCTTTCACCTTTTCAAAAACCTCCAAAATCCTCCTCCTTCGAATACCTCTATCAAGTCTTATAAGGAAGGTATTTACAACTAGGTTTAATGACTTAACCCTAGCAAGGAGTAACTATGGTTTTTGAAACTTTACTAGAATGATAGAAAACATGCCTTACATCATGCTATGTTCTTGAGAACCCTTTACAACTTTTCATACTTCCTAATCTAACACCTAGACCACTAAACATCACTTAGGAAAATCAAATATTTGAATGGCTCATTTTGGAGGGAAACCCCCAAATGGCCTTATTACAAACATAAAAGGCCTAACTGAGTTGAGAAACACAATAAACCATGCCCCTAAAACCTATCTCAATCCAAAATTGCAATGAAAACTAAAAAGTTGGTATTTACAAAGAAATGATGTTACTGTATCAATCCTCCACATGTCCTGCTTAAATATTGGCTCAGTAAAACTCTTCATTGTATTCCTTCACATTGAACTCTCTATGTCGTAAATTTTATAGCTTCTTAAACAAAACAAACTAGTAATCTACAGGAAAAAATTCCTTCATCTTCACAACCAGCCTCTACCATGTCTTGATCTTTTGTTTTCCCCCTTGTGAACTTGGATGCTCTTGCATCACCAATACACCACAAGTTACAAATGCGGATTGAAGGATGTTTATGGCTAAGATTCAAACATAAATAAGGGGTATTCCAATATATGTGAATGTACGTGGAAGCTAAAATATGTGCAAAGCATTGTCTAATGGCTTGTGTATGGGGGAAAAACCCTACTCTATGAAATGACGTAAATTTGATTACCGCTTAGACCAAAATGGCAACTTTTTATGAGTTTTAAAATCATTGGAACATGGAATATCCTCTAAGAAAGAGAGAAAATATAAAAAGGTTGAAAATATTAGTGTTGCTACTTTCTTTACCACTTTCTGATCACCAAGGTCCTATTGAGGGCAAGGTGAGAGAATACAATGGAAGGTTGTAGAAACCCTAAACGAATGTTATTGTTGTTGAACGGGCCCTAGAAAAAGCTTTGATATCGTATGTGATGATCCTTCGTATAAAAAATGAGGCCAACAATGAAATATAAATAAAATATGTTGTGAAATGAAATATAAATAACTATAATGCATTGAAAGATTAGAATTGCATTACAAGATTGAATGTCACTTCAAGAGGGAAACTTCCTTCGAGAAAGCTCAATTCAATAAAATTTGTGGATACTTTACACTAGCATATGATACATCACATTCATATTGGTTCTACCCAAGATAACTACTACTCATCATACATGTGAGATTATTCTTAATAGCTCAAGGGGCGACTTACAAAGTATATGCGCCCATATATTTTATTATAAGAATATAATAAAGAGAAAGGTAGGATAAAGGGTCCTAACAATGAGACATACATACAAAATAGAAATAAAAAATGTAATAAAAACAACTCATCACTAGAAAAGAAATGTGCCTGGAGCAATCAGTACTAATAGATATATCTAAACAATGATATAACTAAGTAAAGTAGTATAACACGTGTTGTAAAGTACATTTTACAAGGTATAAGCTAGTGCAAGGAATCACATAAGTGTATCTTATATTGTCAATGGATAAGAGTGCAAAATATATGGCTTGAGAAATACTCAATGTAATATGCCCACAATGTAACCATGCCCCCAATTGTAGAAGGAGGTGTCTTCAGGTATAGGACTAATGAGAGGCCATGAAGCATATGTGTCCATGACACTGTATAGTTGATATGTTTGATAACTAACCCATGTGTGGTGGTGTAATCATATGTATGTAAGGAAATAAGATGTGTACAGTGCTAAAATGGAGTAACAATATTTGAATCTATGTCATGATGATGCAAGTCACAGGAAAATCTTGGTTTTTTATTTTTGTAAAATATTTGAATGTTTTTGGTTTTTTGAACAAGTACATATATTGAACAACATTGAACTTAAGACACAAAGGGCCTAGATCTATAGACTATGACATGGAATACTAGGTAGTGTTTTGGGTAACTATGATTCCCTCAACAATCACATCGAAGCCATGAAATGTGTTGCATCATCGACTTAAGTGTACATAGTAAAAAGAGATCATATTATCTCATCAATTGGATGCTCATAAGGATATCCTAAATCAATAAGTATATCATGTAGGGAATCACCCTATTCTACATAAAAATCACCCATATGTATTGTGTAGTTGTCATCTAGATGCACTACTATTGTATAGCCCATGTAGTAATATATGAAACACAAGGTTACTTAATCTATCCTTATACCTATGTGGGTTAGCCACTTTTGTGATATTATTGTTGTATGTTCTATGTGGCTTGTTATGACACAAATGCATGTGCACAAATATCTTGTACCAAATGGGGTTTTCACCTCGATACAACCCTCAAAGTTATAAATGCATGTCGATATGATCCACCTATGTAGAGTACATCCTAGTTGATAAAAGTCAAGACTACACCTATTGAGTTGAACTTCCTCATCAACTAAGACCTCTTGTCATGGTGTCCCTTTTATGATTACTCTTATAATCATTTGATTCCTTGGAATAGACAATGGGAGATGTTGTGTACCTGATAGAGTTACGGTAATGTGTTGACGAGTGAGGTTTCCATTGTTGGTAAACTCGTTGATTTTTCATGTAGTGTGGTGCATTTATATGTGTCATGTCTAGTAATTATATGATATTTATAAAATGGTTTGTCATTTTGATAGGAGGCAGCGTGATTGGTGTCCTATCAAGCATTATACATAATATCTCTTATGGTTCCTTAATCATCTTTCCTTTTTTATTGATGACCACAATAAGGATGGAATGTTATTAGGTCAAGGTGAACAGTCTTAGATAAAGGGGCATTTAAGGTGACTTTGCCATGCCCCAGCATAGGATTTGTCATAGTGGGAGAGGGTTGGGGGTAACATCATCAAAGATAGGATGTTGTGAAGGGATATGTTATAGTTCAACTATAGTGGAGTCCCAAGTAGCTTTCACCTCAATGTTGAAGGACTAGGACTTTTTAAAAATGCCTCATAATTGTTGTCTTTATGTTGATGAGTTGTTTTAATGTAAATGTAAGGTAAACCTTATAATTGGCAGTGGGTTGGATTTGGGTGAAGAGTTGTTGTACAATCTTAAGAGTATGTGCCAATGGAAGCAATAAGAAATAAATAGAACCATTTCTGACCTTTACCAAGTAGGCTCCATGAAAATGTCTTAAGAGAGTTGTGGTATTGTAATATTATTGTATGTGGTGAAGACACTTGCAAAGATTATCAAATATGAACTAGAATCACTTATAAGACTGAACAAGGGTATATAGTTAGGCAAAATAAAATTTGACTAAAGAGGAGTATAAAGTATTGAGGGATATAATGGGTGACTATGGATACAATTATTCAAATTTCTTAAAATGCATGTCAATGTAGTTTTAGGTTGTAAATGTAAGGTAAAACTTATAATTGGAATTGGTTTGGATTTGGGTGAAGAGTTGTTGCACGATCTTAGAGTATGTATCAATGGAAGTAATAAGAAATTAATAGAACCATTTTTGGGATTTACCAAGTAGGCTCCATGAAAATGTCTTAAGAGAGTTGTGATACTATAATATTATTGTATTTGCAAAGACGCTTGCAACGATTGTCAAATATGCACTAGAATCACTAATAGGATTGAACAAGGGTATATAGTCGGGAAAAATAAAATTTGACCCATGAGGAGTATAGAGTATTGTGGGATATAATGGGTGGCTATGGATACAATTATTTCACTTTCTTAAAATGCATGTCAATGCAGTTTTAGGTTCATCTAAAATTGTGTTAACCTAATAGTTATCCCAACATATTTAACTTTATGGTCTTCAATTATATTCATTCTCCATAAACAGATATGGGTGTTTTATAAAGTGAACGAGTTCCCCATCGAACTTGGCCACTAACTTGATCGTTTTGACATCACAATGGGTGGTATGTATCAATGGAAGCAATAATAAATTAATAGAACCATTTTCGGGATTTACCAAGGAGGCTTTGTGAATGTCTTAAGAGAGTTGTGATTGTAATACTATTGTATTTGTGAAAACGATTGCAAAGATTGTCAAATATGCACTAGAATCACTTATAGGATTGAACAAGGGTATATAGTCGGGTAAAATAAATTTTGACCAATGAGGAGTATAGAGTATTGTGGGATACAATGGGTGGCTATGGATACAATTATTCCACCACCTTAAAATGCATGTCAATGCAATTTTAGGTTCATCTAAAATTGTGTTAACCTAATATTTATCCCAATATATTTGACTTTATGGTCTTCAATTATATTCATTCTCCATAAACAGATATGGGTGTTTTATAAAATGAACGAGTTCCCCATCAAACTTAGCCACTAACTCGATTGTTTTGGCATCAAAAGGGGTGGTAAGAGAGGCCATTAAGTAGGGGAGAGCTTAGAACCCCGAGAATGAGAGATCAAACCTAGAATTTGAAACCCTAAGGGTGAAGAATAAAATATTAGATTACGTAAGTTCAAAATAAGGATCGGGTTCAACAAAATGTAATAGGGAAATTAGAGTTTACTCTAATCTAACCTGTTACTAAATATAATAATTCATAACTATAAAAGAGTAGTCATAAACAATCCTAAGCAATTCTAAAGTATTATGTATAATTTGATAATTGGCCTTATGCTAATAGAATATCCCAAAAGATAAATAGGGTTAAGAGATGAGTCGTGCTACCATGTTCAGAAGGTGTGACATAGAGCTCAAAATGTGCACAAAGGTATTTTAGAATGTCTCCAGGATGCTCAGAAAATATCAAAATATGTGTAGGCAATCTAGACATGTTCATGGGGATAAAACTTTACCTTCGTTGAACCTATCTTGGTGTTATAAACTTTTCCTAGGTGTCTTCTAACTCTCTCACTCTAGGTTATACAAATTCTTTTATGTCTACTTTGTTGCTTTCTATGACTGGATTTTCACAAAGAGAGTGTTCTAATAAGATATGGGCCTCTTCTTGCTTGAAACCCTAGTTTCTTGTGTTTTGACATGAAAAGCAAATTAATCGACTTTTAGGTCAAACTACCTCACCACACCCCCACTACCCCCACTAATGTGCTAAGCATTGCTCTTACCACTACTGTGAAGAGGGATCAAGAATATGTAGTTCCCTTGACTCTTATGATGAGATATGTGATACAATGAATATAGATGGAGCCCTTGATTCGGCCCTCACACTTGGCAATACACAGTTGATACCTTAGATTTAGCTTATGATTTGATTTAGGGCAGCAATATGGATATCTTCATAAATTTAGTGGCTTCTTGATGTGAGAGTGCTCTACAAAACATGATACTTCAATGTATTTGCTCTTTGATCTTCTTAGAGTGAGTGAGATAGATGATCCCTAAATATCTCTAATAGTTTAGGGTGGATTTGTTTGTATAGGTGACATTTCGAATGACTTTGTGCCTAACTGACTCAAAAGTCTCACCCAAATGATGATGTGATTGTTAAAATCTAGGACGGATTTGTGCAATGTGGATAGTATTGGCGTCAGTGTTGTCCTAGTCGTACGAAACTATCTTGTGATTACAAAAACTTGGATAAAGATGGAGGGGTGTTTGACATATATTCAATAATAGACTTCTAGAGTCTCTAACATATTGAACTAGAGAAGGTGTTCATCTAGTGAATGTAGGGTGTGGTAATAGAACACAAAGATGCTCTAAAGTTGACCAAGTAATGTAATGGTATGTAACTCGTAAATACATTATGATAAGTACACAAGGCCATATTGCCAAGTACTCAACCCAAATTTTTGGGTACTACAACCTATAGGTTATTTACATACACTTATTTGATTGTATTAGGTCTTGTCTCGTCTATGCATAAAATGTTTCCTTTTGAGGTTGGGATATCAATGTATTGTTGATTTCATTTGTTAAAATAATAAAATTGGGGGAACCTCTATAAAGTCAATTGATATTCATGTGGTGTTTAGTAGTTCTCTAACAATTAAATGGTGTGTATCAAACTTGATAATCATCATTACAAATTTTGTCTTAGAGCTCAACAAATAATAAGCTATTTTCATATGTTGCATTGGTCCTTGTGACAAGTCGTACTTTTGAATTTATGGGGCAAAGTACCTTATTAGACAAACAATTTGATTTTTGTTTAAGTCTCAATGTGAATCCTATATGTTGTAGATGCACTATTCTTGACTGGTTTTGTTTACTATTTAATTAGTTATTTCCCTGTTTTGTTGGACATTATGGACAAAGGGATGCAAGATTGATGCCCCACAAAGTATTGTTGTACATCTTTTTTAGAGTACTCTGATTCATCCAGGTTTGAATGGATTATTGCATGACTGTTAATGGAGTCTTTAATTTTGGTAAAATGTATCCTTTTTATTTGATTGAACTTTAATGTGTTTTTCCTAATATGTCATTATGGCCATTATTCGAAGGTAAGAACTTGTCCATGAATTTCAATATATGTGACTTTTTTAGATTTCGTAATTACCTTATTGAAATGAAATGAAAGATTTTAATGACTCCACGAGACTAAAGAGTCTATCAGACAATTATTTTAATCAGATTTCAGTCTCCTCTCAATATCCGCTCTTCGGCTGTGATCTTGAGGATATTGCTGGAGCTTTGTTCCTTGAGTTCCTCTAGTCTTCCAAGGTTGTTTTTAAACTGAATAGATATCCTCATATGCTTAAACACTCCATGACAAAATTTCTGTCTCGACGACCAATATGCTGCATAAGAGACACAGTCTGATTTCCCAATCTTCCTACGGGTCCATCTACCAATTTCACATCGAAGATGATGCGATCCTTTAACTGCGCCACTAGAATTTGAGTTGCCCCTGATAAGCTTTTTCATCATGTTCCCCAGTGTAGTTGAATTCTCTAAATAATGTGCTTTTCTTTGTCTGACCCGTCCACATGGCAGTCGTGAACTTTTCTATCACATAATTTTTTATTTCCCTGTTTCTTGTTGATCCTGCAAGTTTGCCCCATTTGTACATCCATGTACTCTACTTCCAGGTTTTCTTTCTGCGTTCTAAAGTGTCGTTCATAACTAAACTCCATGTTTTCAACTTTTTTCAGATAGCTTATCATCCGAGATATTGCTGAAGCTTCCAACGAGAAAGAACCGGCATCAGACCAACAATATCTCATAAGGAACAGTTGATTTGACTTTACGGGAGCTTGTGATTAGATGTTTCCGGATTCTCTCATCTGTCTCCACCCGTGATTTGACATGCTACTTCCCCAAACTTCGCAGCCATATAGAAACAACCGGCATGACCAACAATCCAAAAAGGGTTTTTTTAGTTTTTCCAGTCCCAAAGTTCAGCTTTCCTGCACCTACTTCTTCATTCGTATTTCTATTGTTATTCGTATTTCTTCATTCACTTATTGACCAAATACATGTTAATTATTAATAGTAATGTTAACCATTATTGTGTCACGATAAATAAAGGTATTATTCACTTCTTTACTATGATCGAACTAAAATATGTCATGGTAGTAAAATTTTGCTCGACACTTGTAAGAAGAGAAATGTACTTGCCTTTTTATATGCAACAGTCATACAGCCAATGATTGGAAAGTACAAGCACGGGACTCATATCTAACGTGAGTCATTTTCGCATAGTCATTAGTGGCTTGACAATATGGAATCTCCATGCAAAAATACATACACCTCATACCAACTTACAAATCTAATTTAGTATGATCTAATTTAGTTCCATACTTGTGGTATGTCAAGACTTACAGTTACACTTCAGTCGAGTTTTGTTGTACTTGCATGTGTGCCCATTTGGGTTTTTGATAAAGCTTTTCCAGTGTGATCCCACTACAAAACCATCTTAGCACCACTTGTCCATCAATTTTGAGTTAATGGTTAGAGTGGTGTGTGTATCACCATATGGTTCGATTCATAGAACTGGCCTCATGCCATAACCATTGCCACAACCATTGCCACTATAGATGCAACATTGAAAACTTTACCTGATTAAATTCAGAGTTTGGAGATCGAATCTTATTTGATTGTACTATTCATTTATTGACTATATGACATTTTATGGGATTCTAATGTAAAGTATTCATGATTTGTATCCATGTATTGATAAGAATGTCTACTGAAAGGAATAAATTATGTTAAAAATCAGAATATTGAGACATGACTTTCAATTTGTCCAAGTGTTATAATATTTTATACTAATAATTGTAAATAGGAAATGATTCTAATTTATGTTCATTGGTATGTTCTGAGCCTATGACTTGCATTACATTCTGTAATACTTACATTAAATTCTGTTACAAAATAGATGATAAGTATATTTGATTTATTGCAATTGCAAAGTCTTTATGCTTAAAAGGGGATATTAGTCTTGAGACGCAATAAACTTAGTATTAAATTCAGAATGAAATTGGCTAATCTGTTGATTAATACATTAACCTATTGCAAGCGAAGATTATGTTTAAGAAATTAAGATGTTCATATTCATAGATGAATTATAGAATGTACAACGTGTTCAGGCAAAATACTAAAGTTTGTATTGAACCTTGGATATGCACATAAGACTTGCTTATGAAAGGCATTGGTTCGTAAATAGACTTGATAAAATCAAGCAGTTACATTAGAGAATCTTATTAAGTTAGCAACATTATGAAATCTTATTAAGGTCAGATTTGGGAAGCTAAGCAGAAACCCACGACTTGAATAAAAGGGATATAACACTTTTGTTGTTCTTAAAGCTAATGAAGCTACTTGAACTTAATTGAAGGAAAAACAGTTTTAAAATGATTGAAGTATTAAGTACCTCAAGACTGACTTGGATGAGTCAAAAACATTGAAGCAAAAGGTTGAGTTGTAAATAAGAATCTCGTTGAGAGTCAATGTGTAGCTATCCCCGATGACATTGACTAGAGAAAAATAAAACTGTGGGTGCAGGGACTTCCTCTGTGCAACTCTGATTTGTTTGTAAACATCAAACATTAATGGAACTACTGAGGGGGAAAAGACTTGGGCTAATGCATCGAAATTTTGTGATTCAAAATCTGGGTGCATTACAAGTTACATGTGAAGATTTTGGCCAGTAGAATAGATTAACTGCTGACTTCACATTCAATAGATGAAATGCACGTTCAGATTGTGATTATTACAGTGTCCGACTACCATATTAACATCATAATAGAAAAATGTCTATTCAACTGGCCAAATTGAAAGATGCTTGCCCTGCAAAAATTATTTTTGTTTGGGCTGAGAAGACTTGAGACTAACTGAATTTTACCTACAAAAGAAAATTGCCAATAGGAAAAGCAAGCAATATCACAATCAAAAAGAATGGATCGCAAATTTAAGACAAACATGACCCATTCTGTCAACAAAATGCATCAAGATGCCCGTCACACACAATTATGGCACAAATTCTGAACTTCCATGCCAGAAGCGCACAGGTCAAATTAGATTGGAAAACCTCATAATAAAGCATTACATTATCAAGAGAGGTAACCTCTGATTCATAACCAAAATTTGGACCAATGGTGCCCTGACATTCTAACATGTTAGATATATATATATATGATTACAGGACAAGCTCATTCATGAAAGGCAATCGAGGCCGGTCAGAAGAACGGTATAGATTTGTATCCCCCAAGGCCACACATTCAACTGAGGTGACAATACATGTAAAATGAAATATGAATTTTGCTCCACCTAGAAATGCCATATCCCAAAATCATGGGTTAATTGAGACTAATGTACATAAGATACATCTGCCTTCCATCTACAATTGCAAATGGGTGTGATTCTGCACTCATTCAATTATGGTGTATCATTGGAATAGATACAACATCAACAGGTCATTTCAGGATCATATCACGTTGCCAGTCAATGGATGGCATGGATTTTCATCTTGGCTTCTCACTATCTTTACCTCCAGTAAGAACCCTAACAGTGCAACGGGGGCATATGTACTCACGACCATCAGTCTTGGCATAATCCTGCAGACAGTTGAAAATTTTGTTAAAGACATGATGACAAAGGTCAAGAACAACAAAAAGAACATTAGTTCAGTTTCCAGAAAAGTATGAAGACTTCTAGAAATTCTGGGACCATGTATACAAGAGTCAAGGTGATGGCAGTTCCATTCCATATCATGATTTTCCAATATTATCAGATTGCTCTACTATATTACTCTCCCCCAAAGTCCATATCTTGTCTATGAATATTCTACTGGATGAATCCGAGGCCAAATGGAATGGATGAATCTCGGGACAAATGGATCACTTAAGATTACACGGCTGCAATTTAACTACATAAGCCCAAAATCGTGGTGTGAGAAAATACCATTTATCATTTCATATAGAAACACATAATAGTCCAAAACACTAGAATTTATAAAGAAATGAGAAAAACTACAACGCTGCAAAGGGAACATTCCATAGGGATGGGATTCAATGTTCATCGGTTTGACTGCAGGCAAAAGGTTCCCAGCCTCCTGCCTTGATGACTGCCCCGTGTGCATATATACCCGTTTACTGGGGAGCATCCACATTTCAGCTATCTATGCAGTCATTCACAACCACAATATTCCACAGGATGCAGGTATAAAGAAAAATGTGTTAACATGTTTGATGCAGCTAAACCAGTATAACTGCATCCCAAAAACTTATTGTTGAATATATATGGTATATAATGTAGAATTGGCAGTTCAAGTTCAAAAAATTCTGTAAATTCTTCAATCTGGCCTCAATAGCAAATGTGAAGGTTCTTGCGACAGTTATGCTGTGCCAATCACCTATCTTGATCCTTGATGCACATGGTACCTAAGCCGTTGGCTATGCCTTCGCAAAAACAGCAGTAGGCTACCTACATTTTCTCTGTCAACAAACCCACCTTTCGGCTTCACGTACAGAGCATGGTACAGAGATGAACCACCAGTAAACTGCATTCAAATCTGAGATTCCTCATAAAATTCTCTGAAACGGTGGCAAGAATTAGCAGCCATCACACAGCGTATTCTCCAGAACTCCCAATCGTATCTTGTGCTCTGTTTTTTGCTGCTATACCGAGTCTGATTAACAAGCGCAAGGTTTCCCAGGACTTGCTATTGGCTGCTGATCCGAACTTGGATCTGGGATATGCCCAATTCATGTCATTTGCATCGTAAACACTTGTAAAAGACATGTCTTGTAAAATCACAACAGAACCTATATGTTTTGATGACATATTTGGATTCCTCTTGGAAAAATACACACTTTCAAAAAAACCGGCACCCAATTTCAAGTTTTTATGCAAAAGTAATGGCCTTTGGATGATTGAGGTTTTTTTTGGTGAAAAAACTGCCCCTAAAGACAGAGTGGCAGTTGCGCAACAGCCAGTCTATGGATGGCAGCAGCTCTGTCACACGAAAAAGTAAAACACCTGAAACATAATGGATGAGAATGATTCAACTTCCAAAACAGTTTCTTGGTAGTTTCTCATGGTAAGGGTATCTTTGCAAGTCTGTTGGGTGTCAGTTATCATGAAAGAATGTAAGAGTTATGGAATCGTATTCCCATTGTTGTTATAAGCAACTTGGAGTCTTTGTCCATAGTTACACAGTGATTTCCAAGCAGTAAAAAGTAGTTTATTGTGAGTTGTTGTTAGAGAAGTGTTGGAAAGGTGTTAAGCATTTTGTTGTGCAAATTTTGGGGAGAGAGTGAAATCTCATCTCCATGAAGGCCATTAATGGCAGTATTTTGTACATTTGAGTGAATTACATAGTGAAAGGGAAGTGCAGTTGCCTCACCCACTGGATTCTTCTCCCATTTTGGGTTTCTCCAAGATAAACATTGTGTTCACGTATGTTGACAACTTAGGGTTCATCTCCTTCAGATGGTGATAAGGAGGATGAGTTGAATGCTACTTCTATTTCTAACAAGGAATGTGTGAAGCACTATGGGCATTGTGATGTGAATGGTCATACAGAGGAAACTTGTTGGAAGTTGCATATGGAATTGCATCCTTTTAGGAACAAGAGGAAGAAGAAAGTTATGACCTTGGTTCTAGAAAAAGAGGACCGGTGCAGCCAAGATGGAGAACAGAGAATAATTCACTTCTCTTTAAGGTAAGGTATGTTTGGGCAGTTTCAATGATAAGACTGCTCCACAAAAAAGGTGATCTTTCTAAGCTTTTCCATATTAAAGTTCAGTTTAAGAAGACAATAGGAGATGGTCTTTTTTATTCATGTTCTCAAGCAAATTTAATTAGTAGAGGGCTGGTAGATAGACTTGGCTTGGAAGTGGAAAATCATCCTAATCCTTATACATAAGGTTGGGTGAAACAAGGAGGGGAGATTAAGGTTTCCAAGCAATGTTCAAGTTCGCTATAAATAAATATTTCATTGACAAAGTTGTTGTGGATGTAGTACCTATAGATGTTTGTGGCATAGTAATTGGCAGCCCCTACATGTATGAGCCTGATGCAATCTTCATGCGGAGGGCAAATCAGTATCAGTTGGTCAAGGATGGGAAGATCTACATTATCCATTCCTATGAAGGGAAATCTCTGATCTCTTTGGTAAGTTCAACTCAAGGTAGCAAGTTACTGAATGCTAGTGGAACAATGTCTTTTCTCCTTTTGAAAGCTAGGGGCGTCGATTGCATCGCATATCTACTAACACGAGGCAAGAATTTCTACCTAGGTGTTTTCTATCTTGTTGCAGTCTTCAGCCTTCTTTGATGGAAGGAAATTGACCGTGTAAGATGGAGCAAAGAGGTGAGCGTTGAAGTTCACAAGATGCACCTCCAAGAGAGGGCAAAGATGCGGGAAGGAAATTTTCTCACTTAATCAGTTCCTAAAGCTTTTAGGGACTTAAAAGCCACAAATTGGGGAGGTGTGATCTGAAATTGTATCTGGGATATACCCAATTCATGTCATTTGCATTGTAAACACTTGTAAAAGACATTTCTTGTAAAATCACAACAAAACCTATATATTTTGATGACATATTTGGATTCCTCTTGGAAAAATACACACTTTCAAAAAAAACGGCACCAGTTTTTGAGTTCGTATGCAAAAGTTATGGGCTCTGAAAGATTGAGGAATTGTTTAGTAAAAAACTGCCCCTAAAGACAAAGTGGAGGTTGCGCAATCGTCAGTGGCAGTTGTGCAACCGACTGTCTATGGAAGGTGGCAGTTCTGTCACACGAAAAAAGTAAAATGCTTAAAACGTAACAGATGAGAATGATTCGACTTCCAAAATGGTTTCTTGGTAGGGGCATCTTTACAGGTCTGTTGGGTGTCAATTATCATGAAAGAATGTAAAAGGAGTCATGGAATTGGATTCTCATTGTTGTTATAAGCAAGTTGGAGTCTTTGTCCATAGTTAGACATAATCTTCTTTGCTTATCCACTCCTATCTTATTACATTCCATTTTATCCTCTTATTTAGGAACTATAGTGGCACACGGGCCCCAGATAGAGATGTCCTCTCTTGATGGATAGGGTCCGGTCTCGACATCACATCACTAATGGATATAGGATATAGGATATAGGACCGCATTGGTTATGGCTAGCCAGTAAAGCCCAGTGATTTCCCAGCAGTGAGGTTTATTGTGAGTTGCTAGAAAAGTGTTGGAAAGGTGTTAAGCATTTTGTTGTGCAAGTTTTGGAGAGAAAGAGTGAAATCCCAACTCCATGAAGGCCTTTAATGGCAGTATTTTGTACATTTGAGTGAATTGCATAGTGAAAGGGGAGTGCAATTGCCTCACCCACTGGAGTTTTCTCCCATTTTGGGTTACTCTAAGATAACCATTGTGTTCACATATGTTTAGAACTTTTCATACTTCTCGTATGTGTGTGTTTAATATCCTGCACATTCATTTACAGCTCTTCATAGCTCTGTTTGATATACAAATGAGTTATTTTGTAAACTCTTTGTAAGCTAAGAATCACAAGGTCCGTGTTGGTGAAGTCTAGTGTGGAATATCCACCTGGCTTACAGAACTGCTACATAGTCTATCTAATAGTTGGTCTATAAGATATTATAAATGCTGACTATTATTCTTTGCGGAGTTCCACCACATTTTGTGTCGAGTCTGTTCGTTAGCTGGTCTAAAAACAGGGCTGGATAGAGAATTACAGGAATTTGGAGCTGTACAAAAAATTTAGCACTTTCAGTGTTACGCGGAGATGCGTCCCCTAGATTTTGGTGACGTCCTAGACGCCCCGAACGTTTCAGGGACTTGGGGACTTGGAGGGGACATCCTCAATTTTTATTTTAATCTTTCAAAAGTTTTATGATGTTTTTACTTTTAAAAAGATGTTATTTTTACCAACATCATCAAATTATAATCTTGAAAGTACCAAAAATACATTAAATACGGTTTAAATCCCTAAACGTCATTGGAAAAAGTTAAAATATTGAAATATTAATTTTTATTTATTATTTTAAAAGCCGTCCCCAAAATTTGGGAATTTTTTTTGCCGTCATAAAAACCCCATCCCTCCGTACCCATCCCCCATCCCCGAGACTTAGGTAACTGTGAGCACTTTGTATCTTCCAATAAAAATTTATTAAATCATAGTTCTTAATGTGGGAATCTTTTGCTTAATTAGACTGCAGTTATGCTATTGTAACTATGGTTGACAAAGTGGGTATCCTTTTGGACCTTGGTAAGTAAACAGAGAGAGTTCAGATGTGG
Source organism: Taxus chinensis (assembly GCA_019776745.2). Taxonomy (NCBI): domain Eukaryota; kingdom Viridiplantae; phylum Streptophyta; class Pinopsida; order Cupressales; family Taxaceae; genus Taxus; species Taxus chinensis. Next base: position 288,072,544 of record CM034150.1, read on the forward strand.
GATTATTGTAACTAAACACAGAAGATCGGGAAATATGATAGTATTCTAGGTTACGGGATACATCTGAAATGGGTGCCATATTGTTTATCTGGCATATCCTATATAAATATGCGTGCAGATAAGTACAGGATACAGCCTTGATACATCGGAGCCGTATCTGTTTGAAATGTCATGTTTTATCCATATCTGGGCCACATCCAGTTCAATAATTGGTTTCAGAATCCAAATATGTGAGTAACACTTATGTTCATATACAGATTCAAGAGGTTCGCAGTTAACTTTCTTATATCATCCTGATGAGAGGTCAGTGGTACTTCCCTTTCAGAAGGTGTCAGCTTCAAGCTATGTTGTAAGAAACGAAAAACAAAAATACATGACAGCCTCCATAGACGATTGGCATCCAAGACTAGAGAATAGGCCTCTGCATGATCCTATAACACCTCAATCGTATTTAAAATTTTCAATCCTTTAATTTCTTACTTTTTAACTTACTTTTGTTAAGTTTGTTTTTATTTTAATTTTTAAGTTTTCACTACTCCGACAGATGTAACTACATTGATAGACAATGGTGGATGAGAGATTGTAATAGTGTGACAAGTCAATAACATTGTTTGAATTTTCCATCCATTTTATGGAATAGGGGCATTTCAACCTTTAATTTGACATCCATTTTGACTGTCATACAATACTTTTTCTTTATGTTTGGAAAGCACAATCAAAAACTTCCTGATATTTTATGCATGTGATGGAGTTTAGAGCCCATTTTTATTTCAGATAGATGTTTTCCAACCCAACACAGCAGTGCACATAAATTTATGCCATCTAGTACAACACAGCAAGAAATTCACAAAGAACATAATGGAGTCATTAATCAATATGATAGGTGACAAATCCTAAATAAGTAAACATATTTAAAATATCTATACTAATTTCTAATTGTTTAAAAGATTTTTTAATTTTCATGTTAGTTTATTTTTAATCTTATTAAATAAATAACTTTTTATTTTTAATGTTTGTTTATTTTAACTTTAATACTTTTATTTAATATTTTTAAAATAAATTAGAAAGTTTTCCATTTAATTAATTTACTTCTAATTTGAAAAAAAAGTGTTAATTCAAATAGTGAAAAAAAAAATGTGTTTCAACTTAAATTATTTTTTAAAATTATTGTCTTGTTTTTAAATTTGAGTTTTGATGTATTTATTTAATATTTTGACATAAAATTGAATGTTTTTTAGACAAGATTAAAAATCTAATAGTTCAGCCAAGGCTACAATGTACACATTCCAATGCTGCTGCAAAGGTGGCGAAATCCCTGCAATAGTGCTGAAACGGGGCCATTGCAGCTGCAGGTTGCAGCAAACCCCAACAAAAACTTGCTGTCTAAGAATGGGTCACCATCATGTCTGTGTTTCTCTACATTGTGACACGTGTCCGTTTCTCTGCAATGTGCTTCTTGCAACAAGGCTTTCAAGCATAGGGCTTTACAGGGGACCGCTGAGCGTACCCTTTCAGCCTATCCCAAATGTTGAGGGTATTAAGTGTATTTTGAATTCAACCAGTCGACACACATGATGACAAATTAGCTGACAGACACCCTTCTCTAATGTTGTTGCTAGGATAGCCCAGACCTCTCAATCTCATACCAAGTATTGTGAATCTGCTTCTACTCAGCTTCTGGTTCTCTTCGCCTGCAGCACAGCCCCAAGGACCAGTCGGGTATCAGTAGTTTTCTCCATACCTTTGGAGATTAAACGGTCTTAGGTGTTAGGAGAGGTTCTAAGAAGAGAATTTATGATATCTAAAAGTTTCATTTTGTCATGGAATGAGGTATCTTTATTATGTTTCAAATTCACAAGCCTGTTTCATGGATATGTTTATCTTTGAAATGTTTGATGACGCTTAATTTTTTGAATCATAATTAAAATGCCTCATTCCTATGCATGACAAAGTTTGGGAAAAGAAATTCATTTTACCAGAAACTCATCCACAATCCCCAGCCGTCCTTGTTCCTGAAACTCTATGGATCACGAGTATATTAATTCAGGATCCATATCAATAGATCAAGAGTCTCGTGACCGATTCTCACAAGCTATAAGCCTGCAATCATCGGCATTTCTATGTGACACAAGCACATATACAAAGCACCAAACTAATGAAAATCGCTACCTTACCATAAAACACCAGTTTAGGTTCTAATATTGATTAATAAAAGTTGTCTTCCATGAAAAAGGGGTCAACAGAAAGGTTGACTCAACCCTTGGATTGAAATCTGAAGGCGACATTTAGAAGCGAACTGTCTTAGGGAAGCTTTAAAAAGGACATCACTTCCTACAAGAGATCAAACACAGAATAGTAAAAAGCAAGGAGAAATCTCAGTAGAATGAAAATTGGAAGAGATACATTTCCACAACCTTGAAAACTATGTCAAAGATACAAGAAATCAGAAGGAATCAGCAGAAGACAACCGTAAAGCTTCCTACAATCACTCCAGAACCTGGTTGCAAGAAACACAACGGCCTATACCTGTTTTGCATTTTTAATGCCCGCAACGCGTCCTCAACGGAAATGAATTTGTTTTGCATTCTATCGAATGCTGTTTCCCAAATCAGTATAATCTAGACAAGGGAACAATAGAAGGTTTAAAGGTGTGGAGCATTCTGTTCATGTTTCTAAAGATTTATATTATTCTCGGTCTCCACTTCAGTTTCTGCTTTACATATCATTACCCTATCTAATCGGATCTCAAAATGTATCATGGTGACATATATTTTACGTGTGAAGAATCTGTTTCACTTTCTCACACTATGTAATTCTATGCATATTAATATTATATCATTATTCGTTGTGGTACACTACCATAACGGGTACAGCATTATTGCCTTGTTTTTAGGCATCCATGCTAAACTTCGTAGTTCGTATCATGATAGCTTTTAGAAGTTTTCCTTTTCAAAGTGACTTGGTGATCGTAGATCAAGGGTAGGGGACTTTGATAGCTTATAAACACTATAATATTGCAATTATAAAAGCACAAATTCAATATCACAACAATTTTTTTTTTAAAACAATGTAAGATAAACTAAGGAATTATTTATAAAATCTAGTTGTTGTTGAAGTTATTTGCACTCCTGGTGATATAAATGATCAATATGAATCCGTTGTGAACTTCCTGGTCTGCAAAATGCATGTCAATTGTGTATCAATACGTGACCATAACTGCCAATTTTTGCAACCTTTGTTTCATTTTTATATGATGATCAGTGACGATTATAATTACTATTTGTTGTAATAAAGATGTGCTTTCTTACTTCGACAAAATGTAGTGTTTACTTATTTTTTTGTTTTGTGTTCAACTACCATAAAAAAAAAGTAAATGTGATATATATGTATGTGTATGGAACACCATTTCTAATTCGTTTCTTATGCAACCTCAAACAACTCCCATTTTCCATTGCGTTTCTGTTGCTGTTATGTTTCTCGTTTCTGGTAACATAACTCCAGAACCATATAAGAAAGTAGGATATCTTTCTAGATAAAGAACTATATGCTTTTTAGGCCCAAGGTCTAATAAGCAAGAATGCAATTGACACTAGACAAGGTAAGCCAAAAACCAGGTTCCAAAGAATCTAGCTATAAAATCCACTGTATTTTTTTAATTCAATAAGGCAGGCATAAAGATTTTTTAAAAATGTTCCATTGATTTCCATTGCTGCTGAATTATATACTTAGCCAAAATATTGTCTATGAACTGGGTTAGCAGCCAAGACCCAAAAGTCATATAAGTTACGCATAGAAAGGGCTTACTAATTACCCTCAAGGTCCTCTTCATGAAGATATCTGCTTATCCCTCTGAAGTTGATTTTGTTGGAGCTAACTTGCAATATTGCTGCTAAAAAGGAATGAGGGAAACTCAAAAGCAAAATTACCTGTTCCCTAAAAAAAAGCCTCAATCCATTTTCCTCTAGCATTCCTAACTTCTCAGAAATCAAATTTTAAATGATATTTGTACACCATACTGAACCAAAATTGAAATATTTCACATAAAAATATGCATATTATTAGTTGAAGCAGCTATTGAATCATTAGCATTGGTATATGCAAAGGAGTTCCACCACTTATTGGAACAAGCTCAGGTAAAAAATAAAATTAAACATGAATATGCAAAGTAATAAAGCACATCCACGCCAAGTGTCCATATAAAGAAACGCAGAAGCTACTATCCTGACAAAGAATTTAATCATTAATAAATAAATTAACCAAGGATCAATCCAATATGAAATGTTGACCTTGAATGCACCAAGACCAGTGCGTCTGTCACAACCAAAGTGTGCCCACTGACGACAAATACCGCAGTTGACCCAATCACCCTCAGCACCACTGCAACAACAAAGTATTTTTTTAGTGAGAAACAGAAAACGTGAAAAAGTATTTCTACCGAGGAAACCCCACATTGATTTTTAGATTTGAATGCATCTATTCAAATATGCTGCTATAGCAAGAAAAGCCTTGCCTGTAGCAAAGCACACAGCATTCACCCCCAACGTCATCATGAGCTAGTTCGTACTCCAAAAGATAAGTTTCATAATGTCTTTTGAGTGTGTTTCCAACACCCTGGAAAGATTAAATATATTTTTAGTGCATTGTTTCTGAATGTAGATATCAGTGTATAGCAACTCCAACTTGATATGGCGATAGAAAGCATCCACAAATTCATTGTAGCAGTTTACCGTTATTCGATTTGCCATTGTATGATTGCGCATCTTTGGAAAAATTTGTCCCTTCCAATTAATACCATTTCCAACATAGAAACCTCCCCTTGTAACCACCTACATCAGCAGAACAACAAAAAAATCTATCATAAGCTGTTATTTCATTCAAAAATACATGTCTAGCATTTATGCTTACTACTCTTATTTTGTATTGCCAAAACTAGAAATTTCAAAAGTTACATACCTCACGATACAGGTTATAAAGGTCTAGCCTCTTTCCATTTAAAACAACATTAGGAAATTGATCTATTCCTGTTAGAGGAATAAGTCGCCCATGCCCTCTAGAGACCAAGAACTGTGTCAGATCTTCTAAAAAGTCTCCCTACAAAAAGGAATAAAATGAATTTTAGTTAACTACATGCACTGAAAACACCAAAGATCCACACAGTATATAGAACAAATTGCCCATAAATATCCAAAGTTGTTAATATAAAGTTATACTTAAAAACTATGATTTTTCGTTATGAGCGGAAGAAAACCTGTAAGCAAAGATTTGGGACTCCATCCTCAAAGGTCATGCCAGTTGCTGGGACATCATCGAATGTTGAAGACAAGTAGATAGCACAACCCAGCTTGAGTATGTTTTGGGGGTTATAAGGTGTTGGGATTAGGTGTCATACACCTTGCAAATCCTAACGCTACAGTTTGATTAACTATTCTGTATTAATTCAGGTTACACATGCTTTCCACTTGATGTGGCTATTTTTTGTCACATGTATTAGCTATTAAGAGCCTACGTAGAGGGAGAACTAAAGGTGAACTAGGTAAAATAAAGCTCTAATTCTGGAGGATAAACGCAAGGCCAAATCAGCATGCACAAGGGCAACTAATTTTGGTGGTTAAGTGTCATTAACTCACCATGCAATGTAGGCGCTGTATAAGAGCCGTCTATTTTCGTAAATTATCATGCAATTGAGGTGCTCAAGAAGTTTATTCTTGGACCATGTATTTAGTGAAACTGCTTTTAATTTATCATGCATACTAGAGAAGTCTAATTATAGACCGTCTATTTTTAGAAATAAGTGCTGTTAATTCTCTTCTATTCTAAGCCCTGGAAAAGTCTATATATCAGACGCTTGGGAACAGAGATAAATGTACAATAATAAGACAATATTCTCGGTATTTTGGAAGGAAAGGGTAAGCAGCCTGTGTACTTTCCAGCTGTGCTGATTGGGACTGTAGGAGTGGATACATTGTATCGTAACCACAGATTGCTGATTACTGAATAATACAATTGAGTGCTCCTTGGTTGCTAGGTTTTTTCCGAAAGGGTTTTCCCAGTGTATATGTTGTGTCCTATGTCAGTTATATGTGATTGCAAGTTGTATATTACTTGAATGTTTATTATTATTACTGAATTTGTGAAATCTAGATCTATTTTGCACTTCTTTCCTCTAAATATTAAGTAGGAAGTCGTTCCGCATTTGTGTAGCTTCCTTTTATTTGATATTAGAGTCTGGCCAGCTTTTGAGATTCTAGGTTAGGGAACAGAATTTTTGCTTTATTCGCAAAGTATAGATCTTATTTCAGCAAGGCAAGTACATCAGTTGAAGATGGATAAATTCAACAACACAAATTATGAGCTTTGGAAGCTGAAGACAGAGGATCTGCTCATAGACAGAGATCTGTGGGCTGTAGTTTCAGGTAGCAAACCAGCGTCTATGAAGGATGACGAATGGGAAGTGATGGATCAGAAAGCAAGGTGCTTGGTTTGGCTTTGCTCGTCTGATTCCGTGCTTTTCAATATATCTGGAGAGACCACAACAGAGAGCCTATGAAGGAAGTTAGGGCAGCTTTACCAAACTAAATCCCTAGTAAATAAGCTTTATCTACAGAAGAAACTCTACTTCTTGTGGATGGGAGATAGCAACTTTGTTGTGGAGCATTCGATTGCGTTCAACATCAATGTGAGCCAGCTATAATCTATAGGCGTGAAAATAGATGATGAGGATCATTGCATCACGCTTTTGTGTTCTTTACTAGATTTGTGGGACAGCCTTGTCATGGAAATCAGCACCACCGCCACTAAGCTAAAGCTTGAATAAGTGGTGGATGCTTTACTCTCGGAAGAGTTGAGATGGAAGACTTCCAATTCCGTCAAGGATGCATGGGTTGTCCAAGGTGGATTGAAGGAGAAAGCCAAGAATAAGAAAAGGGACAGCAGATCTAAATCTAGAAGGAGATCCAAGTCTCCCGGAAAGTACAAGGTGAACTATTGAAATTGTGGCTAGCAACGCCACATCAACGACTACAAGGAGAAGAAGAGCAAGAAGGAATCAGATGATGATTCAGACTCAAACTGGGTGGCATGTTTGTTGCAGCCCTTGCCACCCATGCATGTGAGGATGGATCGTTGATTGACTTTGGAGCTTCCTCCCACATAACTCCCAATCAGGAGTAGTTTTCCGAGTATGCTGATTTTGACAGTGGGACGGTGTATTTGGGAGACAACTTATCTCTCAAAGTAGTTGGTCATGGAAGAGTCATGCCTGCACTTGGAGATGGACGGACCAAATTTTACTCCAACATACTGTGCATTCCTGGTTTGGCAAGGAACCTGATTTACGTAAATAGATTGAATGATCTTGGAGTGCAGGTGGTCTTTAGCAAGGAGGGCTGCAAGATGGTGCGTGGAACCATGGTCTTCGCTAAAGGAGTTCGGGACAGAACTCTATTTCGTCTTGAGGCAAGCACCATTGCATGTAATAGCATTGAGGTTCCTGCAACCCAAAACCTGAAACTTTTTTGTTGAGAAGACTATGTTGTGGCATGACCACAAGGGACACGTTGGTGAGAAAGGCCTTATGGACTTGAAATGCAAAAATATGGTAGAGGGGATAGATGATTGTTCTTTAGATTTTGACTTTGTGAAAATTATATTTATAAAAAGCAAAATTGTGTTAACTTTCATTTGAACTGCTAGGGACACATTGGTGAGAAAGACCTTAGGGCCTGGAAATGCAAAAAATATGGTAGAGGGGTTGGATGAATGTCCTTTAGATTTTGACTTTTGTGAAAATTGTATTTATAAAAAGTAAAATTGTGTTCAATTTTATTCGAACTCTACTAGATTATCAAGAAATTTAGATTTGATTCATAGCGATGTATTTGGTCCTGTTAAAGTACCTTCACTAGTGAAATCCCTATATTATCTTTCTTTTATTGATGACTTCTCCAAGATGACATGGATCTACTTCCTCAAGTGAAAATCCCAAGTCTTTGGTCGGATCAAAGAGTTTAAGGCTCTTGTGGAGAATCAACCTGAAAGGAAGATCAAGGTGTTGAGAACGGGCAATGGTGGAGAATTTTGTTCACCAGAGTTCAATAAAAAATTTAAGGACAATGGCAATGCACAGCACAAGATAAATCCATACACCCCCCAACGAATAGAGTTGCAAAGAAGATGAACAAGACATTGATGGAGAGGGGTGGAAGTATGCTCAATGGAGGCGGTTTGGACCAGAAATTCTAGGCAAAAGAAATTTTTGATTGATAGATCTCCTACATCAGCTCTTGTTGACAAAACCCCACAGGGTGTTTGGACAAACAAGAAGCCCCCGCTACGACATATCAGAGTTTTTGGCTGTGAGGCACATGTGCATGTGCCTAAGGAGAAGAGATTCAAGTTGGATTTCAAAGCAGAAAAATGTATCTCCATAGGATATGGTGATGATGTGAAGGGGCACAAACTATGGAATCCTGAGACAGAGAAGACAATGTATAGTCAAAATGTGACCTTCAAAGAGATAAGGTCTTCTACTAAAGTTGAGCAACTAAGTGATAATGCAAAGACAACAATACAACTTGAGCCAAAGACTGAGAAGGTTGCACCTGATGTTGAACTAGAAGTTCATAATGGCCCATAAGGAGCATGTTCCAAAGATTTGGGACAGTTTAGGGCAAGAACAACCTCAACCTCGTTGGATGAGGAGATCCACTCGGCAAACAAAGCAACCAGAAAGGTATATCCCACCTGATTTTAGCTGTATTTTTGCTTTGTCTACTAATGTTGATGAACCTATTACTGCTAAGGACAGTGAGTTCTGGAAGATGGCCATGGATGAGGAGATGGCATCCTTAAAGAGAACGGCACATGGGACTTAGTTCAATTTCGTTGGGGAAGGAAACTCGTTGGCTATAAATGGGTTTTCAAGAAGAATTTCAGTTTTACCATCAAGATAGAAAAGTACAAAGCAAGGCTGGTTGCTAAAGATTATTCCCAAGTGAATGGAATAGAACCCACCCCCTAAGCACTCCAAAAAAAAAACTAATAAATAAGAGTTCACACCCTCACTCCAAATCACAATAAAAAATTCAAAGCAAGAGTGAAAGCATTAGCAGCAAGAAGAGACATTAACAAGTAGTCAAGAAAGAGAGATTAACAAGAGTGAGAGCATTAACAAGCAAGAGGGACAACATTAACAAACAACAAAAGTTAGAGCAAGTGCCAAGTCTTCATTGCTCAACCGTTCAAGTATCAAGTTTTCAACAAGTTCATCAAGCCTTCAAGGTAAGCCATGACCCATGGCCCTTCATAGTTAGTTTTTAATTTTTTTAATTTTAATTTAGAATCATAAATTGTTCAATAAATTAATTAAAATTTTGATTTTAGGGTTGTTGAACTATTGTTCTGTTTTTGAAAACAGCAGTTACACAACCCTAAAATCAACATTTAAGTGTTTCCAACTTTCCGTTTAACACATTTATAAGCATTAGTCTATAAGTTTAAAGTTTTAAAATTTTTAAATTTATATTAAATTATTTAATATTTTAGTTTTACTATTTTAAATTTTTAAATTTTAGTTTATAGTGAAATTATTTTGTATCCTGCGTTAATATTTTATAATACTAGTCAAATTAGAATTTCATCTATTGTGTATCCTCTGCTTCTGCGCTTCGTGCAACTTGAAGTAAGAAAAATAAAACAAAATTCTTTTGTCTTGAGCCATTACAAAATTATTTAAATTATTATTTTAAAATAATAAATTTAATTTTTAAACAATAAATTTTATTTCTTGCAGTGTCACCATGAGTTCTACTTCTCACAGCATGAGTGATGAAGAGGGAGAGCAAGAGCCTATGGGGGTTGAGTATGAGACTCTGAGTACAGATGTGAGGGGGTTGAGGGAAGTAGTTCTATTGGGAGTGCAATTGGACACTTTAGTTGCCCTTCCAAGTTATTGGAACCTTTTGCCAAGGGTCCCTTTGATAAGAGGTCCCCGTTAAGTCAATTTGCAATGAAACTACAAGCAAGACCTGGGGCAACAGGGGGCACTAGGACATGGAAGTGTCATTTTTGTCAAGTTGAATTTCAAGGCAGCATTACAAAAGTTAATGCACACCTCCTTCACATCTAAGGCAAAGGTGTGGGGCCATGTGACAAGTTGTCACTAAAAGAAAGGGCTGAAATAAATAAATTGTGGGGTTGCAATAAAGAAGGAAAACTTGTATCTACTACTTTGCCAATGAGGAGTGCTACTCCTAGTAGTGCTAGAAAGTCCTAGATAGAACTCAATTAGTTTAAGGGAAACAAAGCTTAATGATGCACAACTTCCTACTACAAATACATCCATCTAGTTCAACTTCAGGGGCTTTCTATCTTGCTCTCCCTAAAGCCTAAGGGGAAATGTGCCACCAAAATGCCAGGTATGTAGTAATGATGCACAAACATGGGTGGCAAAGTTATTCAATGTGCTAAAACTGGAGGGTTTCCTGGGACCCCATCCATTACAGCTAATCTAGAGAATCCAACCCAAAATGTGAAGATGCCCGCATCGATGCCATTGGCAAACTCTTCTTTTCTTGTGGGATTATGTTCCATGTGGCTCGCTCTCCTTATTATAAGGATGTTGTGGCAAAGATAACAAGAGCAAGACCATCATATGTGCCACTGGGGGAGACAAAATTAAGGACAACAATCTTGGATAAGAACTATTCCAAGATTAACGATTTAATGGAGAAAATGAAGACTACCTGGGTCACTACTGGATGTAGCATAATCATGGATGGGTGGATGGACATTAGGCATCATCCACTCATCAACATCATGGTCACATGTACAAAGGGCCCTTACTTCCTCAAGGCTATTGATTGTTCAAGGCATGTCAAGGATGTTGATTTTCTAGTTCCAAATCCTTAGAGATGCTATTGAGGAGGTTGGACCAGAGAATGTGGTGCAAGTTGTGACGGATGCGGCCCATGTATGCAGAGCTGCAGGGAAGTTGATTGAGGCGGCCTACAAACATATTTGGTGGACTCCTTGTTGTGTGCATGCCATGAATAATGCACTCAAGGACATGAGAAATATTGCCTGGATCAAAGAGGTCGTTGATGATGCTAGAGATGTGCAGATGTTTGTCTGCAACCACCACACTTCACATGCACTCTTCAAGACCTTCTCTAAGGAGTTTTTGAAACTGTAGAGACTAGATATGCATCATATTTCATTCTCTTGGAGAGGATGCTCGAGTTGTAGGCATTGCAACTAATGGTCACGAAAGTAGAGTGGAATTGGTGGCCCGATTCCAAGTCTGAGCAAGGGAAGAGGGTGAAGGAGGTGGTGAAGAGTGACACTTTTTCGACTGATGTGAAATACATTGTCTCTTTCATTACTCTAGTCTTCAAAGTCATTAGATATGGGGACTCTAATGCACCTAGCCTTGGAGAGGTGTATGAGTGCATTGATAGTATGCTTGGCCAAATGAAGGCCATTGTACAAGAGAAAGACCCTACATTGCAATTCTACAATGACCATATTCAACCAATCATTCATTGGAGATGGGAGAAGCTCAACACCCCCTTGCACATGGTTGCCTATGCATTGAACCTGAAGTGGTATGTGCAAAGTCCCGATAGAGTTACCCCTATACAAGATGTTCATGAAGGCTATTTAGAAAATGTATAATTCTATAGATGCCAACACTATTAGTATGGAGTGGACAAAATTTGCCACTCTTAGAGGATATTCAGAAGAGGCCAAGATGGTAGGGAGACTATGGCACAGGAGGACCCAATTTTATGGCTATGCATGGGCCTGATTCTTTGACAACCACACTAAGGATTTGCTTATTGTCCCAGATTTCTAGTTCTTCTACTTCTGAGAGGAACTGGTCTACTTATGGCTTCATCTGCTCTATGAAGAGGAACATGCTTACCTCTAGGAGGGCAGGAAGCTCTGTAGATGTACATAGTGCCATACATCTCATTGACCACACACACTTACATACAAGGCAGAGCCCATAAATTGATGTGATGTAGAGCCAGAGGAGCCATCTTAGATTGATGATGATGTGGCACCAGGGTTGGTTGGCATCAGTTTGGAGGAGCTTGACCTTGAGGAATCTAACAGTTCAAGTGATGAGGAGTTTGGCGCAACTGTAAAATTTGGGGATGATTAGACTCATTAGAGGCATTTTGACAATATTTGAATTTTGAATGTAATCATCATTTTTAATATAAATATTAATATATTGACATTTTCACTATTCAATGCAATGTGTTTAGTATTTCAAAGTTTCATTTGTTGTTCCTTATACATTTTTTATAACTAATTTTTCAAGTACTATATATATTTGTGCCACCGTCCTGTTGATGTCCCCAAACCAAGGCCCTTATCTACTGTTGTTGCTTTTGACATTAAGGTTGAGCAAATGGAAGTGAAAACAAACTTCTCGCATGGAGCCCCGGAGGAAGAGATCTACATGACACAGCCGAAGCACAAAATGGGAAAGGATAAAGAAAAATTGGTTTGCACGTTAAAGAAATATCTTAATGGTCTCAAAAAGTCTCCTAGAATGCGGTAAATAAGTTTGATTCTTATGTTTTGAGATTGGGATTTGTGAGATCCAAATCAGATCACTGTGTTTATTATAAGCAGAATGGTGATCAGTTTAAACTTTATAGTTATCACTTTGTATTAGGATGACATGCTACTGATTGGTAATGGTGAGGATACAATAAGGGTTTTAAAATCTCAGCTTTCATTACAGTTTGAAATGAAATATTTAGGAGTTGCACAGTGTTAGAATCTGTGAAGATATAAAGAATGAAGAGAATGAAGAAAAATTGGAATGCACACTTTGTTCATCGTGTGTCCATCATTTTATTATGTAAGAGATAGTTACGAAATGATTGAAGTGATTACAGCTGTTTATTGGCTAATACATAACTAATATAGACTTAATGCTAAATTATAAGCCTTATATTCTAATATTATGTTTATATTAGGGACGGAGATTACAAGAGACAGAGCTAATGGAAAACTTTGGTTAAGTCAGAAGACGTATGTTAACTCTGTATTGCAATGGTTTAACATGAACAATTACAAACCAAGGAGTGTTCCTATTTCTGTGGGAACAAAGCCCTCAATTGAGCAGTGTCCTTCTACAGCTGCTGAGATGGTGGTCATGAAGCATGTTCCTTATGCTAGTACAGTTGGAAGCATCATGTATGCTATTGTTTACACTGGACCAGACATTTGCCAAGCAGTAGTAATCTTGAAAGGATCATTGGGTGGCAGTGAAGAGACTTCTCAGAAATATCTGTGGTACCTCGTATCACTCTATTTGTTATCATGGATCCTCGGCAGCCAAGAAGTTCCGTAACATACCAGTGGATATCCAAGGATAAGTGCTCAAATTGGAAAAGAGATGTTGACAGCAGGAGATCTGTCAATGGCTATGTGTAGCCTATTTGGAGGTGCCATTAGTTGGATGAGCAGACACCAATCTGTTTTCGCTTTACACGATGGAGGCAAAGTATATGGCAGCTACTCATGCCTGTAAGGATGCAAGCTTCAGAGATTATGTTCAGATATTGGGCTGAGCCAAGCACCAGTAAAAATTAGCTGTGACAGTCAGAGTGCCATCATCTTGGCAAATAACCACAGTTACCATGCTCTTACGAACTTAGTGAAAATTCAGTTCAAACCGTACTTTTTGGTTTGACCGAACTTACTGAACAAGTTTGGTCGATCATTATTTTTTCTTTTTTTATTTAAAAAATTAAAGCATTTAAATTAAAAGAACTTCAACACAATATAAAAACAAAACAAGAAACACTAATACCCAAGTTCGTAAAGGAAAAACTCTGTAGATAATATATTTATTTATTATTATGTGTAATTAGTTTTTCTTTTCAAATATCATCAGATATGTATGGTATTTATTATTTATATATATTTTATATTTGTAAATTTTCTAGACCAAACCAAACCAAACCTTCTGAAAAATTCCGAACTTCCGAATTTTTTTCCCCTTTCGAACTATCCGAACTTTTCAAACATGGTAACTACACAAATAACCCTACATTTCACACATAGATAAAGCACATTGATTTGCAGTACCATTTTGTTCATGACATGGTGGAGGATTGAAAAGGTGGGTACTTTGGTAAATGTTGCAGATGCTTTGACAAAGCCCATGAGCACAGCAAAGTTCAAATAGTGAGGCAAGGCTATGGGCATTCTGCCCTTAGCAGTTAGTTCATTTTTGTTGATATTAGTTCACTATTGTTCTGCCCATAGCAGTTAGTTCATTTTTGTTGATATTAGTTCACTATTGTTGATATTCCCTTTTGTTCTTGCAAGGTATATAGCAAGTGGGAAAATGTTGGGATTTAGTGTCATACACCTTGCAAATCCTAATGCTGGAGTTTAATTATTTTGTATTAATTATGGGTACACACTACACATGTTTCCCACTTGATGTGGCTATAGTTTTGTCACATGTATTATGTATTAAGAGCATGCATAGAGGGAGAATAAAAGGTGACCTAGGAAAAATAAAGCATTAATTCTGGAGCATAAGTGCAAGCCGAATCAGCATGCACAAAGGCAGCTAATTTTGGCAGGTAAGTGTTGTTAACTCACCATGCAATGTCGGCACTGGATAAGAGCCATCTATTTTGGTAATACACCATGCACTTAAGGCGCTGAAGAAGTCTATTCTTTGACTGTCTATATTTAGTGAAACGGCTACTAATTTATCATGGATATTGGGTGGCTGAAAAGTCTAATTATAGACTCTATTTTTGAAAATAAGGGATGTTAATTCTCTTCATTCTAAGCACTGGAAATGTCTGTAAATCAAGTGCTTGGGAGTAGAGATAAATGTACAATCAATGACGCACTATTCATGGTGTTTTGCATGAAAAAGATAAGCGGCCTGTGTAATTTCCAGCTGTGCTGATTGGACTGTAGGAGTGCATAGTGTCATTGTATTGCAACCACAGATTGCTGATTACTAAACAATACAATTGAGTGCTCCTTGGTTGCTGAGTTTTTCCCGAAAGGGTTTCCCAAGGTATATGCGATGTCCTATGTGAGTTATCTGTGATTGTGTGTTGCTGTAGGTTACTTGCATGTTTATTATTCTTACTGAATTTGAGAGATCTAGATCTGCTTTGTAGTTCTTTCTCCTAAGATACCGCAGAGAGTTGTTCTGAATTTGCCTAGCTTTCTATCAAAAGGTGTGCTTAATCTCTTAGATTTCTCGTGTTTACAATGATTTGCTATAAGACCCAGTTAGACTGCTCAATACAAAAATCACCCATTGGGATATATTCATTGCCAGTTTACAGTAGCTTTGAAAATTGGGTTTGGACGCTTTCTCTGTTGATAATTTTGCCACAGAAATAATCATGTTATAAAATGATAGCTTATGAAGGTGTGGGCTACACAACAAATATAGGCAAACAATATTGTCCCCAACAACCAGACTCCCTTAGTTGGACTTCACAGACACCATACGTGGAGCAAGGAAATTATTCTAGATGTGGCTAGGCATGTATCACCAATTTAACTGACATTAGAATGCCTTTAGGACTAAGATATTCATGGCAAAATGCCATGTGAGTCTTAAAAACTTCTTGCCACAATAAGGCTCATGAAAAGTAAGTCTCTCCATGTACATCTCAATCACACGGGTGTGCATGTGTGCGTGCGAGCGTCCACATGCGTGTGTTGCATGTGTGTGCATAGGTAGTGTGCGTTAAAAATACATCCTTGTAAT
Organism: Taxus chinensis; assembly: GCA_019776745.2. Lineage (NCBI taxonomy): Eukaryota > Viridiplantae > Streptophyta > Pinopsida > Cupressales > Taxaceae > Taxus > Taxus chinensis. The sequence continues at coordinate 288,088,322 of CM034150.1, forward strand.
TTTTATCTTGTCAAAGGGATGGGCATAGAGATGCTCCTTCAAGTAGACTTCGTAGGTGTCCGCCTTCATGCAAGTACATATAGGGTCATCACTGGATTCATCACTCACAGAAGCTTTCTGTGGCTTATTCAAACATGGAGAAAAATGAAGAAGACATAAATTGAACACTAATCTATAATGGAGTGGATGAGCTTAAGATAATATGTTACAACACAGAAAAAACATATAAAAGGTAAGGTTTGTTTTTCAGGTCATGCCCAGGCCAAACACCATTTGGCATATGAAATCCCATTTGTGGAAGGCTATGAGGGAATTTCTTTCCTTTAACTTATACATTGTTCAAATTTGTAACTCTTTTAGTTTTGACCTAGACTGTTTTGGTACGGGTACGGTACGCTGTTGGGTACATTATATATATATAAAGAAGTATTTGCATATTTATTGAAATTTCCACAACTTATAAATATGTATATAAACTCAAGTCTCAAAATTTTGATTAATTATAACTTATAACTTAACTGCGCCAATTGAAAAATTATATATCCTTAACTTATTGCATACTTATTTGCATTTGCGAGACTTGAGTTTGTATTGATTCATAATGTTCAAAACTTTATACATTCAAGTTCTCAACTTGCTTCACTTTAATTTTGAACAATAATTATAATTAAAATTAAAAACAATATATATAACTTAAAATAAATAAATAGAATATAAACAAAACAAAATTAGATTAAAATTTGAAATAAAATATTAATAAATATTATAGATTAATTTTAAAAGGTAAGTAGAAGAAATCAAATAATAACAATACTTTAGAAGATCGTAACTATTTTATGAAATAAAATGAAAATAAAAAAGTAAACACAAACACAAACGAAATAAAATACAAACTTTAAAATTTACACAAATCAAACATTGTTAAAAAATTAAAAAACCCTACATGCAATCTCACGTAATCTTTGAAACATAAGGCAATATGCAATCTAATAGTTTTAATTTTGCAACGAGTTCTTTGCCTAGTGAGGAAACAAAAATAAATCGAACAGGGTAACGCTGCTCACGTATACATTTTTTGGTGTTAGTCTCAGTATTTTGCAGGCAGATTTAGGGTTTTAAGTTTTGAACACTCAGCTCCACAGCCATGGCAAAGCATAGATGCCGCCATTTCACAACCTAGACAAATTCACTCAGCACTAACTCTGTATGAACTGTGATGGTTTTCAAAGATTTTTTAATCATTGTTTGTGAAAAAAGACATTTTTTGGGCCAATACGCTGTGGGTACATACCCACAACGTTTCCGTACCCATACCCATACCCGAAGCAATAAATGAAGCATTGCCAATCCAGTCAAGCCCAAGGTGCTTTTAGGATACAGACAAGCTAAATGCCCATTTGACATGTAAGACACCCTTTGTAGATGACCACGTGGGGATTTCTTTCCACTAACCATACATGGGGAATTTTTTCCAGTAACCATATATATTGTTTAAATTATGCACCCCTATGTTTTTACCTCGTAACAAAGCTCAGGAATAAACCAAGCATTTCCAATCCACCTACACTCGGATTATGTGACTGCACATCTTTGCCATTAGAACAATGCTTCCCAAGGAATGAGTTGGGAAACATGAGAATGATTTCTCGGAGATTATAAATGATTAGAGATCCCTAATAAGTTATAATAGAAATACAAGCATTGTGTACTTGGCGCTATACAAGGTGCCTCCCTCTCTACAGCTCAATGAGATTGACATTAGATGAGAATTTTCTTCACTATAAATATAAAGGCTCCCATGCACTATCAAAAACCTCCAGTTCAAACATTTTAGCCTACAAAAAGCATCCTGATTCTTAAGAAATTTGGAGATATGATTCAACCAAAAAATGAGGAAATTGTATCAAGAGAACTAGTATGAAGAGTTGACATTCTTTGAATTTTATTTAAAAACATAAAATTGAATATAATTACATATTTGAAACCTTGTTAAAATAATGATAAAATGAGTTTGCTGGTATTTTTTATCATAATTATATGGCAATTTTGCAAGAGACTATTATTGTGTTGCCTTTTCATGACATGCATAATTACAATAATGCATTTAGAAGCAATAATTTAAATCTACAAATAAGCCCCAGGCAAAAAAATCTTCCAATGAGGCTTCATCCTATGCCAACCTAGTTATATTAACTTGTTCTTTACAAATTGGAGATCTGGTTGACTCGATAATTGATTACATGCAACAACAGGCACAATCAAGGAAAGATGATCAGCAACTTGGTTGAATTGACTAGGATATGATTCAAAAAGTAGACACGGTATGGTTCTGTTCCTGGGATGTTGATTTAGGTCATATTTGAGCAGGTTTAAAAGTGTTTGATAGGCATGGCAGATGTCTTGAACACAAAACAGTCACACATCAAGTTTTTCTGCTGGCCACCTGTTGCCTTGCTTTGGGTTTGTACTATATCTTTACCATAAGTCTCGACTTAAATTCATAAAAAAAAATAATGACTTACATACTCATGAATATTTTTACCAAAAGTAATATCAAGCACCATCCACCACTTTAGGTGAACCAAGAGCACCTGAATTAATTTTTTTTCTTCCCTTCTTCGTAAAACCAATAAGGCAAAACAGCCACTTGCACACTTTCAAGTTCCTTGACACTTGTAATGAGAGAGCAACAGTAGTTAAGGTGATTTTCTGGCCCATGTGACTTCATGTCTATGAACCATAACTTTCCATTACATTTATGCCTGTATATATTATTGTATGTTATTCAGCTGGCATTGTTGTATACAACCTTAAATTGTGATGACAACAAGGCTTGCATGGTCACAACAGGCCAAATGCTTAAATGCCTGACAAGGATGGGGCAGCAAGCTCTTTTCTTGGTTGTAAACCTAGTAATCCTATTCAGAGATAGGGGAAACATTAGGAGAGAGGTTCGTGCGAGGAAAACATTCTGTAAGGCGTGAATGAATTCCAAACAGAAATCGCAGAAAAACGTCCATAAATTTGAAGAAATTGCTCTCAATGATATGATCCATGCTGGGCCATTCCAATGTAGGATAAGTTTAAGTCAGAATGCGCAACAACATGGAACAACATTCAAACAGACCTTAAAATGGGATACAACTAAGATTAAATTTTAAATTTGAACAATTTTACAAACATTGAGGTGTGCTTAATAACAGACTCCCATTATTAACCTCAGAATTACTGCTATTTGCCACTAAAGTTTAAAATTTTGGCTATTAATTGAACTTTGAAAAAATCCTTATATACACATAAAAACAAAATTAACAGATTCAATTATTCAACAGCAAAAAATCTAGATGTAATTTAAAAATGGTTCCTGTCAAGCATGTACCTCTGAACACTCATCCAAACTTAGCCGGGAGCACCCATGTTTCCTTGTGGCTGAAAATCCCAGGGAAAGAGCATGCTGTGGAGGAACAACTCCCGCTGCTGGATAGTTGCCATCATTGCCAGGAACTACAGAAGGAGATACTGGCACATTAAAATGGTTGCCTTTTGCAGCTCCCCCATTTGACATAACAGTTTTCCTTGACAAGCTGCCTGGAGGACCTCCAATAATGGTCCCAAAAGGTACAAGCTTATCTTTATTAGAATGTGGTACAGGCTTCATTGCTTCTAGCAAACGCAGCCTTTGCTTGCTTGAACTCCCAGTTTTGGTCAATGCCTTTTTTTCTTGATCTTGTCTGTTGCGGCCCAGATCATTCGAATTGGGCACCATTCGCTTCCCAAGCTTAACATCAAAGTTACCATTTGGGTAGTCAATGTTAGCATCATCCAATCTGGCCCTCTTCCTGCTTCCCACGGGTATGGAAAACCAGACTGGCAATGAATACCTACTAACTAATTCAGAACTATGTTTCAGATTAACTTCACTTGGATCTTTCTGCTTCAAGGATGCAATTGAATTAGTATCAGCTCTGTGGAAAGCAGCAACAGGGACCCCATCAACACCAGCAATTCCTAGGGAAACCAAATTCCAGTAGGATGGCTGAAGTGCAAGCTGACGCAAAATCTGCAGCAATAGAAGTAAACTTAGTGAATCCTCAATTAATCATGTCTCTACCTGTCATTGCAGAATAGAATAATTGTGCAATCACCTGTCCTGCCCAAGTGGGAGATTTGATGCAAGCTTCCACTGTAGAAGCACCAGAAGCAACACACACAGTCTGTCGCATGCCCGGCCGCAAAGCTGATTTATTATCCCTTGAAGTGGTAAATTGCACAAATGGACTTCTGTTTACTAGTTGCTTTCTAATACAATGCTCCAGCAACTGTTCCATGGAAGAGTCAGTAAACAATATTCAGCAATAAGGTCAGATGAGCAATAGGATATGTAAACCAAGCATATGTGTGACCCTACTAACCTTCCCCAATTGAACCCTCTAAATTAATACAAACCATAAAGCATAAGACATCCTCACATCAAACTTGCATGAGAAAGGATGAGAAACAGCAAGGTAGAGATATAAATGCTTGAAAAACAATATCCAGAAAAGTATGCAATATAAAAATAACGCTGAACAGGCAATAAATTCCATGGTAACCATAAATAAGAAAATGCATGGGAATTGGGATAGCATAACAACTCTGAATGAAAATAAAACTGATGGAGGGCAGAGCAATGTCTAGATCTTCTGTGTCTAATAGAAATAGAAAAAGAAAAAGGGAGTGAAATGGGTGAAAGATGTTTGGAAAGTAGCTAATGTATGTAGTACTAAATTCTTGAGCTTCCTCTCAACTCGTATCAATGATTGTGAATGCAAAAAGATGATAGACTGTGACTGAAAAAGCCATGCTAAAGGCCCATTACAGTTTCGATTACATTTGCTAGGCCTAGGGAAAATAAAAAAATGAAAGGTATCCATTATATACACAAATAACATAAATGAGATTCAAATCAATCCAGCTAAGCCATCAACTATGGATGCAAACTGATATTTATATGCCCATTGCATTAAACACAATGTAGTCTTCCCAAAACTAGCCAATGCTCCTAAAGTGGTGTGGTGAGAACATATGCCCTTACTCTAATAAATAAGGGCATCTGATAAATCCATTGTCATAAGACTGATTTCTGTTGCTTCATCATGAAAAGACTGCAATTAACTATGCAAATATGATGCATTTACCAATGTGATTCTCATTAGCAAAATGACACATGTTGATTGAAGCCACTTACCTCGTCCTTCAAACATATCTCTGCACTACCAGAGACAACAAGTGATATTCGAGCAAAATTTGAAGAACAAACATCACATCGCATGGCTACCATACCCCGCACCAGTGCTGAGGCTGCTGCAGGTGGCAAAGGTGCACTGCAATCAAGTCAAGAAAAAACAAAATCAGTCTTTTGTTACTTATATATCACTACCAGTATATAACATAGATAATTAATATATTATAGATATCCATATCCACCGTACGGTTGTTAAAGATGTTCCAATATAGTCAAAGAAAGCCTCACACCACTTTAGAGATATTATGGGATGATATGTATTTTACTAAGTGCGAGACTAATCAAATCTGGTATCCACCCAATTAACATATGGAAACATTAAAAAACAGTTGAGAGAGAGACATATTATCATACTTTTCTAGTAACCGGTAACCAAATTTGATACAAATAGGCAGTGATCCCACCTCTTGGTTACTTTGTTAGTATGGTTCAGCCAGTCTCTATATAAATTCCTACTGATTTCAGCAGTGCTGCAATAGATTCATAAACTTTGCTAATACATCAAGCTTCTATCAACTGATTTTACAGTTAGTTTTTTAATTATCAACAGCAAATATGAGTTTTTTAATTATCAACAGCCGATACAAATACATGCCCCAATAGAAAATAATATTAGATTAATTAGCTAATGAGTGTTAATAACTACATCAACAAAGAGTTTGTTGTGTATACATTGTAATTACGCTTGTAGTTTTCTTGTTCTATCATTGGTATGTAGGTTGTTGATCTGTTGTAAGTTTGTTGCACAGATTAAGGTGCATATGGTTTGTTTTGTGGCTTATATAATAAGCCGCTCTTCTTGTAATCTCTACGGCTTGTTTAATCAATCTTATATGGTATCAGAACCAGTCTATTGTAAGAATCCGTGACTATGGAGAATTTTGCTGAGGTGTTTGAATGTAGAGAAAGTGTGATAGGGAAGCATGAAACAACAGCAAATAAAAGGGTGCGGAAGACCGTATAGAATTTTAACAGAAGCATAGAGTGAGTTGATCAGTGTGTGGCACATCTCTCAAGGAAGGCATTTAAGCCTCAAGCATTTGCAGCAGAGGAAAACGTGATTGGCTGGAGAGCGTGATCTGCTGGAATGGCATGAATGGTGGGAATAAGGCACAAACTGTGCTTTAAACAGCACAGTGTGTCTGCAGTGATAGGTGCAGTTAGAAACACAGCCTGAAGGAGGAAGACGCAGCCTGAGTCTGACACAGCTGTACGGCGCAGACATGCAGTATGAAGGTTTTTCACATTTTATATATAGCTTGTAAACTTTTAAAAATTAGAGAAACATATATTTTAAAATTTAGTACCATTTAATGTTTTTTTAAGCTTTTAATTTTACAAACTTTACAAAAAAGTTAAATATTCACTTAGATATGCCTAGGAAGGGAATTAATTGTAAATCTTCTGAACAGGGGAATATTTTTCTGCGAAAAATTATCTGATTATCCACCTTAGGAAGACAGATTAGTAGTGGTAGTTTGAACTTTGGTCCAAATATTAAAATATTTTCAGTTTTGTACTGTTTAATTGCTTATGTGAGCTAGGTGGTCTAGGTTTGTGGCTATGGCTAGTTTACAACATTTACTTTTTCCCGAGTCCCAAACAATGACCGAAAAAAATTGTAGTTTGTGGAATCATAAAATTCTTGCCATTTGTGAGTATAGAGACCTAGACCAAATTGGTTTAATCAATTTAAACAAACAACAGATGTCTGCTGATGATCCCGAAGACCATGACAAAAGACATAAAGAGGCTTTCATGCTGCTAAAGTTGTCAGTTGCAGACACATTAGTACCATGAGTAAGGAATGCCATTGTAGCGTCAGTATTGTAGACAAATCTCAAAACCAAAGTATCAAACTTCAGAAGCCAGACAAGCATTGTATTTGAAAAATCTTTTATTTTCCACTGAATTGCAGGAAGGAGGGTCAATCTCCGAATACTTGTTGCAACTGAAGGATTTTTGCTATCAGTTATCTCCTATTGAGAAACCAGTGGATGATCAGGATATGGTAGCTTTGTTGTCATCCTTTGATTCATTTGTTGAGTCTCTGCATCTGATTGCGGAGACCCGAAAGCTTAGCTTGTCAACATTCTTTTGTAAATGGAATGGAGGCAAAATTAGACAGAAGCATCAACTTCACTCAGTGCATGGTTAAAAGGCAAAGGCAAAGGCAAAGGCAGACAAACCAATGCTAGCAGTTCACCAAAGGAAGTAACACATCAAAGAGGTCAAAAAGAAAATGCTTTATTGTAGAGAGCCTGTACATTCCAACAAAGATTGTCAGAAGAGAAAGAATGACCTGGCAAGTGGTCAAACTAGACCACTGTCTGCAATTTTTGCTAAAGGAGATGAACAAGAGGCAAAAGGTGATTTTGCATTTGTGGCATCTCAGGCCCAATCAAATGAGTCTACAACCTAGTGTTTTGACTCAGGTGCATTCCAAAACTATAAATGTCACAAAGACCGATATGTAAACCTCATTTAAGATAAGAAGATTAGGTAATATGTTTCTTTGGGTGATGATTGAACTCACTATGTTAAGAGGATGTGGAGATGTTTATGTGATATTGAACAGTACTGTAAGTTATACTTCAAGAATGTTCAAAATGTTCCTCACATGAACAGAATTCTTTTGTCCATTGGTGAGATAGTTAAGAATCCTACTCTTTGTGTAAAATTTCAAAGAAGCAAATGTGTGGTCACTACTTTTCATGAGAACAAGGTGACTGTTGTTGGTATTGGTAACATACTAACAAGGGATTGTATAAACTGGTTGATCCCAAAACAGCAAAAGCGCATGCACTAGCAGCAGTTGAGAATACCAGTGTACTTTAGCAAGAGAGGTATGGACACCTAAATTATCAATACTTGTCTATACTTAGCAATATTAATTCGATTGATGGAATTCCATCTATTCAGACGAGATAGAATCTATGTTCAGGTTGTCAAATGGAAAACAAAGTCAACACCCATTCGATACTAATAAAGTATGGTCTTTATAAGGGGTCCTGGACCTGGTACGTGTTGGGTCTGCATGGTCCAATGAAGACATCTAAAGTGTCTGGAGCAAAGCATTTCTTGTTACCGGAAAATGAAGACATCTACAGTGATGACTTTTCTAGGAAAATGTGGGTCTATTTTCTAAATAATAAGTGTAATTGTTTTTCTAATTTTGTTGCATGGAAAGCTTGGTAAAGAAACAAATAAATAAACAGGTCAAAGCTATTAAGTCTGATAATGGAAGTGAGTTCATCTCAAAACATTTTAAGACATTCTGCAAGAAGGTATATATAGGCAGTATACTGCTTTGTCCACATCACAACAAAATGGAGTTGTGGGAAGGAGGAATGGGAGAGTTATGAAGATGGCAGGGTGCATGGTGCACAACTAGAATGTGCCATATCAGTATTGAGTAAAAGTTGTCAGTACAGCAGTCTACAGAATGTACCATATCAGTATTGGGTAAAAGTTGTGAATACAACAGTCTACATCCTTAAGAAGTGCCCTTGTAAAGCTTTGCAGGATATCCCTCCCGAGGAATCATGGTCAGGCAAAAAACCTTTTACATGTGACTTTCATATTTTGGTTGCATTGCTTTTGCACTAATTGCCGGTGAAAAGAGAAGTAATTTAGATGCAAGGCGGAAAACATATATGTTTGTTCATTATAGCGAGCAATTCAAATTACAGGTTACTAGATATATATACAAACAAAATTGTGGTTAATTGAGATGTAGATGAGAATATACCTTTCTTCTCATATAATGGTAAATCTAAAGATAGTAAAGTATGGGTAACTATTGCTAATTATAACATTCATACCCAACAAACATAATTGGTGGGAATTGATATGGAGTCCATTCACTTGGATGGCAATGATCCAATCTTAACCGCATTGACGGAGCCATCATTTACAAAGTTGAACAATGCAAAATGAGAATCCAAACCAATCCCCATTACATATTCAAGGTTGAGTAGGGATAGGTCATGTCTTCTTGGGCCCAATGGCTCCTCTATTGATTTTTGATGTTTGTCCCTTCATGTCACCATGCCATGGATTATCTTAATCCATTATATAGGGTACTCGTCCAAGATATACAAAACTTTAGTCACTCACCCGCCTCCCATAGGGACCAAAGTAACTGATACCCATCTCTATGTGTCGATTGTCGATCCATCCCCTCCCTATATCTCTATTTTTATCTTATCCATCTGCCCCTCCCTTCTATCCCCCTCCTATACTCTCTATTTTGATCTATTTGGCTATCTGGGGTGCCCACTATCTATCTATAGAGGTATGGTGGACCCTGTAGACAAACTTTGAAATTTCAAAAGTTCCAATTGAGTTGTTAAATAACATTTTGCTATTTAATACATATTTTGGCATACATTGTTTTTATTTGGATGGTCTATGAAATGTGGGATGGAAAAATTAAAAAAAATACTTAATGATTTATCAATTTTGAATTTTTTTCTCAAGCCTAAGCGTACCTTAACCCTTCACTTTGTTGAGTCTATCTGAATGTCCAAGTCTAGCTACTGTGGATATGACCTAGGCGGTGAATGGTGCTTTAGGCCATGGGATATAGCCCAGGATGATGATAATTAGATTTCTTTGACATATATTTTTAGTTTTGCAAACTGACTTAATGTAATTAACAATAATATGAATATGAACATTAAAAATTTGGCAAAGAAAATGGACATCCAAGGTTCTAAGTGAGTACAAGATGGGGCCATCATATGACATGAGAGAAATTACAACTAGCTAGGAGAGGAATTACAGCTAGCCAGCTCTTTGCATGTGGATGCCATGTGTCAAGCAAAGAACATCCCATTTACTTCAAATAGAAGATCCCAAATGCATGCAAGATACCAGGATATAATATCTTGAGGATAATTGTTCAATTCCACGATACGTATTTCCACAAAGTTATATCCAAACAATATTTATCTACAAATTGATCATTGCTCAAACATGCCTATCAACTCAACTCCATTCATTCTTAAATTCAGGAGACACCACCATGAACTCCAATCATGGTAATCCTCCTAATGTTTGTTTAGCGTATACAAATTCTTTTCATGTGAGTCACACATTTATAAAGATTGATTTTTTCTTTCCTTCATTGTGTTAATATGTCTATCCTCCATCACCCAAACAATTACAAATATACAAACAAATTTTTTTCATGTGAGACACATTTATAATGATTGATTTTTTCTTCTCTGTTGTGCTGTTATGCCTATCCTTCACACCCAAACAATTACAAATATTTTTCATTTGCAATATATCCAACTAAGGCACTATATTAAAGATCCTGCACATACACCACTGGAGTATGCAAGCTTATGAAAAACAAAAAGCCTAGAAGTTCATTTTACTACAGACTTCATGTGGTCCATTATATAGTATTCTTTTATGGGAATTGTAAATCTCTGGCACACCAACACATACTTTAATGAAGACAATTGATAATTTTGTAATTATGGAAAATGAAGAGCACGCCGAAATTGGTGATGAGACGAAAAAACAAGTTCCTTACTCTGTATAAATCAGGGAGCACCATGCTAGTCATTAACATACAACCTTCTCTCATTATATGAGAGAAATGATCCTATGTATGACTTATGATGAATTTAGAAGATAACTTTCTGATATTAATATCATTTTACTATTTCTTACATTCTTTGATGTAGGAAAACTTCATATTTCTTGCCGACATGAGGTTGTGCATAGAATACAACATACCCTCCCTCCTATACAGCTTTGTCTTCAACGTATGACTAGTTGCAGATGTTACTGGACAAATGCTTCAGATACCTGTGTTCCATCTTCATGATGTACACCCTTGCATTTGACAAGGAACACCTTTGGTTGTTTATCCTTATATGTTTTGGATGGACTCCCAATATTCTTCCAGGCTCTATGATAGTTGATCCTCCATCTGTAAGCGGTAAGTCTATTTGTGCAGTAACATATTTACTGAGATGCTTCTTACTGTGGAATACATAAAAAAGTCGGGCATTTTTTCTTCTACTTTAGCTGTAATATGATAAGTGCCATAGAATTTCAGTTAAAGTTTTAACCTTCTTTAGCTTTTAGTGCAGTTTGCTTATGTGGTTGTGGAGTTATACAAATGTCATATCACCAATTTCAAAGTTCCTTTACTTGCATCCCCAATCTGCTCGATTCTTCATTTCTTTTACAGCCATAGTTACATTATACTTGGGAATATTGATAATATATTGCATTTCCTTAATTGTGTCATGAGTCACTGCCATTATGGACTCTTGAATGACAAGATCATTTGTGGGGGTTCAAATTCATAAAGGGCATTGAAATAAGACGAGCCTGTGGGGAAATGGTACGAAGTGTAATACCAATGTTGTGCAAGATAAAGTGATCTTATACATTTACTTTTCTTTCGGTTTGTGTGGATTCTCGTGTATCCTTAAAAGCACTTGTTTATGCTTCTGTTTAACCATCTGTTGGGGGATGGTAGGCTGTACTCATGACAAGCAATGTGCTTGCTAAGTGAAAGAGTTCTTGCAAAAATGGTTTGTCAATTTTTTATCAGGATCACATAAAATTTGTTTACAAAGTCAATGCAATTGATATATTCTTTCATGAAGGCATCTCCTAGCTTATACGCATCATTGTTGGTAATGGTATGAAGTGGGCAGATTTTATTAAGCAGTCTACTACCACAAAGATTTGGATTTTTTCAACTGAGATCCGTATTCTTGCATTGGAGTCCATCGATATCTACATTCACTTCCTGTTTGTGGTGCCTAACAGCTGGAGGACACCAGGTAGTTTTAAATCTTCACATCTGTACCTTTGACAAGCACTGCATTCAACTGCAAATTTTTAATAATAAATTTTAGCAATATTTTTTTATAGGTTTTCTTGATGCCAACATGTCATTCAGCAATTAATGAATGTCCTTCCATAGTATTTTTTATAAAACTCAAGTTTCTGACGGAAGAAACTTTTGTCTTTAAATATAATCCAGTTCCTGAAACTCCATCAGTCATATTGTCCATCATTCATTATCATACGTTAATTATCCTTGTGTTTGTGGCATATTCTTATTGCACTTCCTCGTTGTATGGCATTTAATCTAGACATTTCATCTCTTTGAGAGATCGTCGACAACCACATTTTTTTTCCCTTTTTGTAAAGTATGACTCATAAAATCCATTTACACCATTCAGTGACAAGGTATATGACTATGTTCTACCAAGTACCCTTTTGTGGGGGATGGGCAAACAAGGGGAAGGGATTCCTAAAAGTATCCCCACAATCCTAGAAATGATATTTGAATAGGAAAATAGCGTCGGGACAGGGACATGGGAATAGATATGAGGAACGGTGGCCAGAACCAAGGGGTAGAGAAATCTCCATGAAACATAAGTATATGATGATTGTGAGAGCCTCCAGCAAGACAACATTCAAATTTGAACACAAAGGAACAGTGAAGAAGTCTATACATATTCTGCAATATCCCTAAAAATAATTTCTAACAAATCTGGATATTTTTGTTAAACCCTAAGGCAACAGTAATAAAAATCTAACTTTTATAACAACGATAATCTGATTTTTTATATAAAAACGGCGAACCATAATGCTTAAAAATCAGTCTTTTTATTTATTGAATGCGAACTAGTTATAATAAAAATACCAATGTCTTAATACAATTGTTTGGAGCTGAACTAGCAGAAAACTTGCACCCTGAATTGTCACTACAACCCCTCAAATGGAATTGCCAAGCTCAAATGGGAGGGTTTTCATCCTCAAACCTGTATGCAAATGAGGGATTTCATCCTCTTTTTGCTATTGCAGAAGTTGAAACTACTTGCAGTCAAAGGAAATAATTGATGAATTTCCAAGATGTTTGTACAATGAACCTCAAATCTGACTTTATAACTCTTCCAAACACTCGCCAAAGTGGATGCCCCCCTTTAAGACTTACATGCATGATCTTTAAACAATTAAAAATAATAAATTCCTCCTCCATGTTGGTGCCCCATCCTAAGAATGGGATTAAACACATTTAAAAAAACTTTATTCACCTCCTATCCTAAAATTAGGATTTTGGTATTCATGTAACTCTCTTTATTTATTTATTAATTTCAACTCAAGTGGCCAATAATAGGAGTCAACCTTCTATTATTATTTTATTCTATTAATGTTTTTTTATTAAAATATAATTTAAGTGTCATTATCCAATTAAAATATAAACATATCCTTGGACCACTTAAATTAATTTATTTTCCTCTTTTAAGTTCCCCTTAGCCTACGGAAAATAATAAAAATAGGCTTCAGGTATCCGGAATTAATTAATTTTGAAAAGGGGACATTACAGTCCGCCCTTCCCGGAATTGCTTGCCCTCAAGCAATTGCAAGTCTCTTCTGCAAATACTCAGATCCCAAACTCTCATGTTCACATAATTTGGAAATTGTATAAACAGATCTATGTGCCCTTTGCCACTCAAAGTGTTCTTCACTCTATTACCATTTCCACGATGTTGTCCATGATGACCACACATATGTAATGACTTAGTAGGAAACAACAAATCCGCAACACTTTCATACATTTGCTTGTCCTCAACGTGTTCACCTTCCTTTGTTGAATGAAGCTTAGTTGAGATATTTTCAACATCTCCAACCTTATGACTCGAAACTTTTGGGTTAAGATCAGCATTCTTCTTCATCTTGAACTCTTCACATTCAACAAGTGAATCTTGTTGACGCATGCAAACATTAGAAGTCAATAAAACATCTTCATGATTTTTGTTGAAGTCATGAACAAAGTCAATTTTCTTTCCATAGGTTGTTTTGAAAATTCCAACAAATTGAAATTCAACATTAACAACTAGTAAAGCCTTTTTTTCATTTTTATACCCCTCAACATGGTCTTCTTGGAACTTCACCCCAAAACCTTCTTGCAGATTAATAAAATTGGTGAGGGATATGGCATCTCTAATCTCACCGGGAAGTACCATGTGATCCGCCTAGCTAGTAGCAATATTATTTGCAATGGTAAGCTAAATTTTTGCCTCCCAAATTGCTTCCTCTCCACGTAGGAAGTTTGGTTGGAAGGGCCTAACAGTAAAACCAGTGACCATCCTCTGAGTGAGTTGGTTATTGTTCACCCTTACAAAAATTCCCTAACTATTTGGAACCCTTTGCACATTCGTGCCCTGCATAGCTTGGATCAACTGACCCACCATATCAACTAACTTATCATGTCCCTGAACAAGCCTGTCAAAACGTGCATCTTTCAGGTCCCTGTTTTCTATGACTTCTGGTTGTTCTATAGCTTTCTTCTTCTCCCTTTCCTCGTACCTGACTATTTTGTCACTAACCTACATGAAGTTCAAAACTGCAATTTTTTTCTTTTCCTCCGTTTATTTTAACTTCCAATCCACAGGTAGGAGGAAATTCGCTTTGATACCACTATAATATTCCTGAAAATGATTTCTAATAAATCTGAATATTTTTGTTAAACCCTAGGGCAGTGTTGTCACCCAGAAGTTGCACCCTGATAGAGAATGGTGTGTACTGTCTCTCCTATTGACAAAATTGGAACACCTCAAGGTTGTGGGTAACCTATGTCTGAGGTGAACCTCCGGAGAGGGTTGGTTCCCTTGTGAATCACCTAAAAAACAAAAACTTTGATAAGGAAAAGGGAAAAGGAACGCGAAAAATGCGAAATAAGGGTGATACACCAATAATTTAACACATGCATGTAACTTTGCACATAGAGAAATCAAAGATCCACACACTTGCACAACTCTAAGCTATTTTGCATAGTTACCATGTTCGAAAAGTTCGGGTTGTTCAGATAGGGAAAAAAGTTCGGAAGTTCGGTATTTTGTAAAAATTCGGTTCGGTTCGGTTTGGCTCGAAAAAATTATAAATTTTAAAAAAATATAAAATATGAATAATTACAAAAAAAATTATAAAAACTAAAATACTTATTAATAATATACTAAAAGTTAAACCTAAAATAATTAAATTTATGTAACTAGTTACTAAAGTAACTTAAACATTCGGTAATAAATTCAAGTATTACTATTATTAAGTATTAATCTCTACATATTGCTATTAAATTATTAATATGTCTCTAAATAATAAGAAGTTGCTAGGTCCAAAAAGGTGCAAAAATGGATTTTATGAAAATAAGAAAAATATTGCCATCAATGCGTAGAGCTCGAGAAAATATACACTTTTAGAGAAAACGGCACCGGAAACTGAGCCACAGAATGAAAGTTATGGCACATGCAAGTTTTTGCTGCTACATCTTCCCGAACCCTTTCCAAAAATGGCAAATTTGTTCTTTCCTTGTGATAAAAATCCAAAAAAATAAAAAATTGCCAAAAAAGGAAAAAAAAATTTAGACCCAAACAAACCTAGCGAACAAATTCAGTTTTCCCTGAAAATTCATTTCGAACCGAATTTCGCCCGTGTTCGTACGAACATGGTAACTATGCTATTTTGTAAAATTAATTTGAGGGTTTAGGAGAAAGGACAGCGGTAAAGGGAGTAATTTCCACACTAAAGCAATACAATACCCCTATCAAACACAACGAAAAATCAGAAAACAGCAGTATGAGAGGGAAAAATGGAGCTTTTTTATTCAGAGGTCCAAGTACAAGGCTAGAATTGCCAAAGAAAAATAGTGCAAAGTGTGTTTGATATTTTTACAATTAAAAATCAGCCTATATGAAAATGAATCCAACTCTGTGTCCAATAATAGACTGTTGTGTCTGAGCTATTGTTCCTATATTTTTATTTTATTTATTTCTTTTCATGCTTAAAAAGGACTGCAGTTTGCCCTTTTTAAAGTATTTCTTCCTTCACCTTTCATGGTGCCAACAGCTATTCATACCAGCATGCAGTTTGTTGACTGATTATTTAATTTATCCTTTCCCAATCAGCCCCTTGGCGCCACAGACCAACATGGAAAAGCAGTTTGATTTATATTTATTTCCTTCACCTTGCATTCTCCTTTGTGGCGCCAACAACCAGCATGCAAATCTTTTTATTTAATAAAAATCCTTCTTTATCCTCCTTGGCACATGGGCTGTTTTTGGAACAGCAGTTAGTAAACCCTTTTATTTATTCTTTTTGTATCATTTCATGCATTCCTAAAAATAGAACTGAACTTCTATTTTTAGCACTTCGATTTTTTGCACTTCAATTTTAGCCAAACGCTATTTTTAGTCCTTGTAAAAATAGAACTTAACTTCTTGGCGTGGAAAATATGGCAACATGCAGCAGTAATAAAAATCTAATATTTATAACAACGATAATTTGTTTTTTTAT
Organism: Taxus chinensis; assembly: GCA_019776745.2. Taxonomy (NCBI): domain Eukaryota; kingdom Viridiplantae; phylum Streptophyta; class Pinopsida; order Cupressales; family Taxaceae; genus Taxus; species Taxus chinensis. The sequence continues at coordinate 288,104,946 of CM034150.1, forward strand.
ATAAAAACAGCGAACCGTAATGCTTAAAGATCAGTCTTTTGATTTATTGAATGTAAACCAGCTACAATAAAAATATCAATGTCTTGATACAATTGTTTGGAACTGAACTGGCTGAACACTTGCACCCTGAATTATCACTGCAAACCCTTAAATGGAATTGCCAAGCTCAGATGTGAGGGTTTTCGTCCTCTCTTGCTATTGCAGAAGCTGAAGCTACTTGCAAACAAAAAAAATAATTGATGAATTTCCAAGATGTTTGTACAATGAACCTCAAATCTGCCTTTATAACTTCCAAACACTCTTCAAAGTGGGCGCCCCCCTTTTAGACTTACATGCATGATCTTTGAACAATTAAACTAAATAAATTCCTCCTTCATGTTGGTGCCCCATCCTAAGACTATGATTAAACACCTTTAAAAATACTTTATCCACCTCCTATCCTAAAATTAGGATTTTGGTATTCATACTACTCTCTTTAATTTTTTATTAATTACAACTTAGGTGCCCAATGATAGAAGTCAACCTTCTATTATTATTTTATTCTATTAATGTTTTTTGAATTAAAATATAATTTAAGTGTCTTTTTCCAATTAAAATATAAAAATATCCTTGGACCACTTAAATTAATTTATTTTCCTCTTTTAATTTTCCCTTAGCCTACAGAAAATAATAAAAATAGGCTTCAAGTATCCGGAATTAATAAATTTTGAAAAGGGGACATTATATATTCTTTACTAGAATACATTGACGTAGAACCACAAAGATAAAACCAAACTTTTCCTTGTGTGCTGCTACAGCTTGTTCACTTATGCACAGACATATCCATCTATGATTAACCTCTGTCACAACACAGTGTTTTCCATCTTACAATAAATCAAAATGAATATTATGATTGTAATAGCTAATTGAATTTCTTTTTATAGCAATGTAGATGAATCCCGTGGAGCTTTTGACTATTATTTATGCAAAAATACTAGAACAATATTAAGAAACAAATTTTAGCATGCCTTTCTTGCCATCTCCATCTTTAAATCTCTAATGAGTTACTTCTTAGTAGAATGATTTAACATCTATATATGTTAAATAAACCCAGTCAAGCACATAGTCATGTGACTCGGGCTTGGCAAAATCATGATCTTGAAACTCAGGAAAATCTTGGCAAATAATTATGATATTAAAAATATATTAGCAAGCTTCTTCAGATTTTACATATTCTTCATATACCCTAAACCAGTGTCAAATTTTTCAAAAAAAATCCTTGTCAGTGAGCTTTTTGTATAAAAATCTCCAGCTCTGCCTCTCACATCCCAAAAAAGAGTTGAGTTGGATATGAATTGCAAAATTTCCTATTTATTGGCAAGTCCTCTGACTATGGTCAAGCACAAATTAAAACATGTAACAATATTAAATTCTCAAGATACAAGTAGGAAAGCAATCAACGTTGTAAGAAAATGAGCGCGCCATATAGAGAATTTATCTTGCAGAAATGATATTAACCCTACATTATTCATAAATATAACTGATATAAAATAGACAAGTAGAATCAATAATGAGTTTGCAGTATATAAAAGGCATCAACCTATTTCGATGCATTAGTCTCATTCCCCGAACCTGAAAATGCAAATAACGAAATATTAGAATGGCCAAATGGCAAAAATATGAACACTACAAAGGAAAGGACACTAAAGCCAAAATAGAAAAGTTTTGGGCGTCCTTTAAACCCCAAAATACATTAGTATAAAAGCACAATGTACGTTGTTCTTCCCAATGTCTAAAGTAATTTTCCAACCTTACTTTGAAAAACATTACAATAAACTTTTTAGAATCATTTTATTACCAGTTACAGGAGGGAAATATTTAACTCATCCTACACTACAAAATCAGTGCGTAAATCACTTTGTTAATATGATCTCAATGCAACAAATGAAGTGATTTTACCATATAGGATTGCTAATTATTATGTGAAAATTTCCAACAATACAGGTTCAGAAGAACACTATTAGAGGACACCAAAAAAATGCAGAATCTGTAAAAAATTGTTAATCACATATTTGATGGTAGGAATCTTTTTCAAAAAGAAGCGTTAATCAACAGGAAAGTATAAATATAGAGAAAACTGTTTCTGACAGAAAACTGGGCCGGAGTTTTTAATCAATGCTTCAGATCAAACTTATTTTATTCTCTTCCTGATGATCAATCACAGAGTGTGATCCAAAATGTCGATTAAAAACTCTAACACAGTTTTCTTCCAGAAATGTTGTTCTCTATTCATATGGACTGTTGAAACATTATATCTAGTATTTTAATCAGAAAATAAAAGTGTGCTCCCAAGATGGTGATAATGTAACATTTTTCAAGGAGCATTTATAACAGGATTGATGCTTTTCATGGACATGGTCATAACATAAATTGCAGGCCTATAGATAACCTTGAATAAATACATGTTAACTTATTACATTTTTTTCTGGACGACCACTAGTAAAGGGAATACATATTTCATTTTTGCAAACACACATGATAAAGACTGCCGATAACTATGCTCAAATGAGTATCGACAATGTTGCTTAAATTTTAATATCAAACTGATCGTTTGTATACTGTGCAGTTAACTTCAGTTGCACTACATCTACAAAGTAAATTTCATCAATACACTAAACCAGCTACCTCCTTGAATGGTTATCTTCAAATCAAAGAAATAGCTACCCTGTACATCACTCTGATGGTAAAGTACCAAACAGGATATATAATAGAGATAATCAATACAACATTATCGGCCTGATAAACCAATTTCTATAAAAGTTTGAAATCCTTCTTTAAACTTCCCATTAACTTTACAACACTTAAATATAGTAAAAATCATGAAAATTGCATCTTCGTTCTGTTCGAGCACCATTTAGAAGAAGCAATTTCAACAGAAAAACAAAGCAATTCAAGGCATAAATGTTCATGGGTATCTTTTCCTTCTTAGTTCCAAATGTTTCAAACTTTTCCTCCAACAAAATCTTATGTTTTAATCCATATATAAGCAATTCAAGAGATTCATGTGGTTCTGACTTCTAATTCTAGTTTCCTAAGTTACATTAAATGATGATAGCACATTTTGCACAATTATAACTGGAATCCAATAGCATAGCCTATATACTCACTTCAGCAGTCAACAAAGCATTTAGTCCATCCTGTAGTGCTGACAATTGAACTGGTTCCTATGGGCAACATAAAATAATTGTCAGGAACGTTTTCTTCAGGATATTGCAATTAATGATAAGACTTTAATCATAGCTGAAGTAAAAATTAATTCATAACTATTAGCAAGTCTGCAATCATTAATAGCATAGATTGAAAAGAATACCTCAGCACCAATTTCTGTGCGTAGGAGGAGACGAATTTCTGTGTTATCCTCAAAAATTTGTACGGAGCCAGAAGCTACAGGCGCAACGCCTTCCTCATTAGCTTCTTTATATAATGAATGACTATATGTTACAGCAGGTGGTTTTCCAAGCATGGTGGGGTAACATATAGAGCCCTTATGTTTCCCATTTCTAAATGACTGCAAGTGTAATCGTGAAGAGTGAAACTGAAACGATGCTTTGGCAACTTGGAAAGAATCCCATACTTCACCACCACTGATTTATAAGAGATGCAAAATAGTGGAATTAGTACAGCTAAAGATACAAAGTCTTGATGAATTTCTTTTCTTATTAAATAGAGGTCTCCAACATAATCTTAAACAAATTTCCTATAACTATCTCAGAAATTCATTTCACGTTCTGCAAGACAGTAGCATTACTTTAATTGAAAATGCTTCTAGAGATTTCACAAGAAAGTTAAAAGGAAAGATAAGAAAATGTCAAATATTAGAGGAGAAAAAATAGATGACAAATTCACAACAAAAAGGAATTTTCTTCCCATATGGATTATCCGTACTCTTTTTTTAATCATCCTTATGTATATCATAAACTATATCTTGAGAATCTAATTCCCCTGACAACATAAATTAAAAAAGAAATTGAAGGTATCATACAGATATTCTCTGCAATGTATAACTCAACAAGTATACTTGTACAACACCGTCGAACATTTCACATGCTTATCAGTCATGAAAATCAAAAACACTACACCCAGATATAACAAAATGTCCCACCTCCTTCAATCATTAGAAGGGGACTCACATATCAACATTTCATGAATTTGAGATGCAATTATTGCATACAAACCTGTAGATAAAACATTGGAAATATAAAGAGGAATACCTTTGTAGAGCAGGCAAGAATGCTTGACAAAACAATGTTGTAAATGTTGTTGTCAGAGAACCTTTCCAAACAACAACATTCGGTACTCCCTACGGCATGATAAAGCTTTAATTAGTTGCCTAGGATAAACTATAATATAATATAATTGTTTATAAAGTTTTAGATGGTTGAAAAAAATGACTGAATGGCCAATTTAACGATTCTGAAAGCTGAAAATCAAATAGTCTGACACCTTTGAGCACAATCCTTCTCCCAACTTGACGCCATCAGACATCTCCAGACAGACCTGTGGCCACAAAGAAATTATTAAAATGGAAATAAATATACACCTCTTAGCAATGTATATCGATTTCACATAAAAACATAACATCCCAAATGGCCTATGTTCCCTGCCAGCAATAGAGCGATGTGTCATTTTTTATTATTATTGTAGAACTAGTGCAAAATATGATTTTTCAGAAGAGAACATCTATTTTTTTCAAACAAAACAATAACAAGCCCTTTTTTCAATCTAGAGGAAAGATCGTCATGAAATTTCACACTAATCATTTCTCAAATCATGACAAGCTATTCACAGAATGAATGTATGCAGCAGACAAATCAGTACCATTGCAATGTCAAATTCTTCTCAGGAAAATGCACTGCCCTTGCCTAATATACCTACCAAATTGGGGAGCTTCCCTTTCAATAATGAGGCAATATCATCAGCACTACAAAGTTCTGAATCACCGAGAAGAAGAGGCCCAAATTCTTGTCTTGAAGGATCAACTTCTCCTGAAAAATATACAATAGCAGGTTGCAAAAGTTCCAACCTCTGTTGGAATTCATCCTTGCTAAGAGGTTCAAGAACTTGTACCTGTATGAGGGTCCAAAGACCACTTGCATTAGAACTAATCATGTCAACAACTCTCACAGTTGTTAAGTACCATACAGAACATAAAAACTTATGAAGCAACTAATTTGGGGACAACATTGTCTAGTCCAAACATATTGGAAAATATAACTTGCAGTTAGAGATTAAAATCTTTCTGAGGGGTACACTGAGTGAAAGCCATGTAACCCTCTTCATTAAGAGCACCCAGACAGTAATAACTATACACAGCTTAGAAAATATCTTGCAGCTTAACATAGAATTCTAACTTCATTTTGTGATCAAAACACCACAACCACCATCATAGTACAAGGGAGAGCATCAAGCTGTATACCGCATCTGGAGCTATTATATTATTGACGTATCTACAATGAATGACACCTGGGAAAATTATGAACAAGCCAATTCAACTCCTCTTTCCTCGTGGCTTAGAGGAAAAAGACAACCATGGTAAAGAAGAGACAAAAATTGTTTCCCCAAGCAACAGAAGACAGTCATAGTAGCAGAAATCGCCTCAGTTAATCGAAACTCGTATCTATACTTGTGATACATGTTCCCTATCTTGGAAACACATCCCCCTCTCAAAGACAACTGTGGAGACATCCCCAAATTTCAAGAGACTTCACCTGGCATCTTCATACATCTTTGAAGTGTACCTACATCTACAAGAGGCATCGCCAGACACAATCACAAGATAAATGGGGGCAGCTACACCAAGATATGAACTGTACCTGCAAATCCAAAAGCGGAAGGGAAGAACAAATGCTCCAAAATGTCCGTGCAAGGAGTTTGCATTGATGTTAAAAATATATGGATGAATAGTTTATAACAAAATGAGTAGCTTCTCACACATGCAAACTATATAATCACATTGATACACTGAACCTAATAAAGGAGCATCATCCCCACATAACATTATACTAGACAGTCAAACAAGAATTCTTGACGGATTAATCATGGGTTTGAAGCATTATTACCATGAGATGGGTACTGGTACGAGGAGACGGTGATATGTACACCATTTTCAAAATAATAGGAGACAGATACTCAGAGACGGTAAAATATATATATTGTGTGTGTGTGAGAGAGAGAGAGAGAGAGTGTCTAAATTTCAGAAAAAACAACATTATACACCCTAATATAACCTAAGAAAGACATTATGACTTTTTTAAGTAAAGATAATAAATGTTGACAAAAGATAAGAGTAATTATATTGACAATTATCTTTTGGGTTGCCACATTCGCCAAATCTTAAACATAAAATTTGGCATTCACCGTATCTCAAAACATGGGGATAAAATCGCTGAAATTCGTGCATATAATCATTGAATAGCATAGTTCTCTCGGGTTAGTCTCTTTTAGTTCACTTCCTGTGCTTAGCGTTCACAGCCTCCATTTGCATTGTAAAACCCTACAGATGTGAGGAAAAGCTATGAATCTGCAAGAATAAGGCATTGTGAAGCAATTCAACTACCGTGAAGTTGAAATGTTGTGAAGCATTTGAGCAGCCATAAGTTCGTTTTTTTAACTTTTATATACGTTAATAAATTTATACTGTTTGATTTTATATTTTTTATTATTTTATACAGTTTATTTCATTATTTTACATTTTTTATTATTTTGGACTTTTTATGATGGTTATAAATTTATAACTTCTACAAAATATAATTTATTTAGTATTTTATAAATTCTATAATTTATTAAATCATAATTTTTTTAATAATTTCATATAATCGTAATTTTTTAATAATTTTATAGAATAGTAAGTTTTCTAAAATTTTATAATTTTAGATTTTTTAAGTAGTTGGAAAATTGTTTTGACATGTTTATTTAAATGAAATAAGAAATTGTCCTTTTAAACATTTTTTCTAAAACATGTTTCCTTTAGTCGAACTTAATCTCAAATTTTATGGCTAATTTTTTTAGCAACAGATTTTTATACAAATTTTATCCTTATGCAAATTCAAATGCAGCAACTTAGTTTGTCTTTGACATCTTATCATATCTAGGTTCAAGTGTACAAAATAATTTTTTTTAAAACATTTAAATGCAAGTCTCTAAAACAAGTAGAGACAAGTACCAATCTCTGAAATGCATTTTTGTGGTAGGGGACGCGTCGCCGTGCAACATTGGCTTAGAGATGAAATAGTTCATTATAATAAGTTCCGTCTCAAAACTCTGCAGAACTCGCCGATTACTCGCAAGGCTCATGACAGACAAGAAATCATCTGTAACTCAGCAAGTCGTCAGCATAGAAAACTCAGCGAGTTTCACCAACTAATTTTGTCATTACTCGGTAAAACTCGCCGAATTTTCCCTCTTTAGTTGCCCTCAACAATATTATAAAGCCCGTATAAAAAATACTCATTTTTACATCTAAAGCCTGCAATTTTCTGCACTTTCCTTCACAGTTACAATGAATGCGATTGATTGGCACGCCGTTGGAGCTGGGGCTTTCAGAATATAAAGGAGTACATCATATGCTTGGCAAAAAACAAGAAGTTTAAAACAGAGATTCAAAGCATACATGTAGGAATGATAAGTTGATAGCATTACTTTCTATTTTTCTAAGTTTCTAGTTTCTAGTTTCTTTTTTTCCTAGAGTTTTCATTGTTCCATAATCAATTACTTAAATCTTCTGCTTCTTCCTTTGATTAACAGCTAGGGTCTCCATCTAAGACAATTTGTGTTGGTTTCTATAGGTCTTACTGGTCCTAGCCTGGTCTTCTACAGGTTGCAGTGGGTTATTCAGACTCTTAGTTACTGGGCATCGGGGCTTCGCAAGTTACTTCCAGCCAGCCTTGTTTGTGTGGTGATGGTGTTGGGGGTGTTGCTCCCTCTTCCGCTCACCCCCCCCACCATTATCCTCTTCTCCCTTTCTGGGTTCTCCGCACTTGCTGCTTCCTTCTCCTCTTCTCCATCTCTTTTTGTATTTTGGGCGACCCGTTTGGGTCCTCTCGCTCGGTTCTTTTTGCTTTGTACTCTACAGTCCCATTGACCTACTTTTTTGGTCATTTGTCGTACATTAATAATATTATCTTATCTTATCTTATAGGGTTCCTATTGACTACATTTACAAGAATGGCATCCAATTCAGCTACATTTAACAAGCATGAGTCTAATGATTCTTTTTGGAAGCATTGTGAACAGGTAGAAGGGAAATGTGTGATATGCAAGCATTGTGCGATGATGACAAGTGAACATTGCAATCACTTCGAATACCACATTGCATAAATACTGGGAAAATGTGATAGTGTGCAGACAAGCCAACTTGAGGCTCAACGAGAGATGGCCACATACCTTGCGAGTTATGTAGAGAAAAACGAGGGAAAAAAAGAGAAGATGAAGCACTTGAAGCCCTAGTGAATAGGAGGGCAGCCAGAGATGATTACGACATTGAGGCTTGTTCTATTGCCCCAACTCCGGGAGCTCAAGGACAAGGAGGGGGACGTCGCTCATCCACTAAAGATGCTTCGGCTACTTTTTTTGTTCCTCAAAGTAGTCTTGGGTCACAACCTTCACTCAAAGGTATTGCTTGGAACCAAAAAGTGCACCAGTGGAGCAAGGATAGTTGCAACATTCCTTTCAATGCAACGAAAAGCCCATATTGGGAGAATTTAGTCATTGCATTGATTGTTGTCAGGAAGGGGTTCAAAGTTCCTACTCCTCATGATTTAAGAGGCCAGCCATTCAAGGATTCTATCAAGCATACACAAGGTATTGTAATACAGCAAAAAAAGTACTACAAAAGAAGGGTTGTACCATTTTATCTCATATGTGGATAGATGGAAAAAACTGCACATTGATTAACTTTCTAGTGGCTTCAAGTGGGCTATTGGTCTTCTTGAAGTCAATTAATGCATCCCACCAAGTGAAAAATGCAAATGCCTTGTGTGACATGTTGGATGGGATCGTGATGGAATTCAGTGTCGACAATGTTGTCCAAGTTGTGACAAACAACACAGCAGCTTACGTAGCCGCCATAAGACTTCTTGAGGAGAGGCACCCTATTCTTTTTTGCACCCCTTGCGCAACCCATTACATCAATCTCTTACTTAAGGACATAAGAAACATGACAGGGATGAAGAATGTTGTTAGAGACAACTAAATATCCCAAAGTTCACCTACAATCACCATTGGGTGTTAAGCTTGATGAAAGAGCACACCAATGGAAAGAAGCTTGTGCAAGCGTGGGTCACTAAATTTGCCACAACCTTCGTCGCAGCCTTACTAACATCCCTTAAGCATATGTTTGTGAGCAAAAAGTGGTTGGAGTCTTCCTATGTTAGGAAAGCTCGAGGGAAAAGGTCACAAAGACCATTTTTGAGATGTGTTTGCAAAGAGTGCCAAGGAAATCATTCAGGTAACCTCAAACTTAACTAAATTTATATTTATCATTTATTTGTCATTTTTTTTACTTTTAAATTTTAAATTTCTCTTAATTTTGAATTTAAAATTGTGCATTCTTTTGTTTTAGGTGTCAACACCTTTAACAAGAGTTTTACGATTGGTGGATGGGGAGAAAAACCTAGTGTTACGCAAGGACGCACACCCCTATCTCCAAGCCAACTCGGTTGTTTTGGGTGTTTGGGGATGGGGACGAAACATCCCCTCGCGCACCCCGCAAATGCAAAAATGAAAGGAACGTCCTATGGACATTCCCTAACATTGAGGAATGTTCTCGAAACGTTATAAGTGCTTCGAGACCTTGAAGACTCCAATGGGGACGTCGTGACATCCCTGAGACAACCAAGGGACATCTAGGGACGTCCCCAAAGTAGAATAAGGCCAAAAAAAATTTAAAAAACACATTTTAAAAAAAGATTTAAAACATAAAAGATTATGACTTTGAAAAGAGGAAAATGAAAACAAGTACATAATGCAATGATACTAGATGTAAATCCTTTTCTCATGCAAAGTTAACTTCCCAAGAAATGGACCTCTACCATTATATGCAAGTTCCAAAAGAAGATAGTCTAACAAAAGGTTGTTGCTATTTTAAATTTTTAAGCCTTTCTTATACATACCAATAGCATCTATAAATTCATATGCATATTTCTAAGGATTTTTTTAGTTTCAAAATTTTGTCAAGCAAGTCTTTCTAACTCTTTTTGTATGATAATGGAGGCTTTATCAATATATTAGAATGTTCTAGAGACCAGCTTTGTATTTAAGTTTTTAGTGTTTTTCAATTACCTTGGCTGGTATTTGTCTATGGATAGCTATTCATGTAGTTGGCATGGCCTTTTGTTATTCCAAAAACCTATTTTTTTAATTCGAGGATATAATCATATAAGTGACATGATCAATGATGATGAATGAAGCCAATTAACCTCAATTAGGTTTATTGAGGTATGTGAACATTATATAGGCCCTCAATTTGTCATAACCACAAGTACAAAAGGTAAAATGAAAGTAAACATCAACTTTTTGACATAAAGTGTAGCCCAAAATCAATTTATTTGTCATCCCGAGTTGAACCTCATCGCTAAGACGCCAAATCCCGGGGTCTTGGGTAACTATAATAAAACCCAGTGAGCTATTTGTATGAGGACATGGATGTGGCAAAGGAGACCATAACAAAATATTGTGGACAATATTAAAGAAAATATGAACTCATTTGTCACATAATTGATCGGAGAAAGGAACAAGCAACCCCATCGACATATACATGTAGCAACCTCCTACTTGAACCCAAAGTTTTTATATTCTCAACCATTTAAGGTTGATGAGGAGGTTATGGATGGCCTTTATACATACATAGAAACTAGAGATGCAATCATTGAGCTGTAGATTTACAAGATTGCAAAGGGGAGGCTCTTTTCTTTAGTTCTATGTGTGAAAAGAAGACACATTGCACGGCTAGGTCATAATTAATTGAGTCATTTGTTTTTAGTCTCGTTGCGTGTAGATACTAGAATTCTTTCATTGAGTTTATTAGCCTAATTGACTTCAAAATTATAAACGTTTTATTTGAAAAATTGTGGTGGGAAGATTATGGTGCAAAAACACCAAATCTTCATAAGCTAGCAATCCACATTGTGTGCCAATCATGTAGTGCTTTTGAGAGTGAATGAAATTGGAGCATGATTGAATTTGTTACACAAAAAGACGCAATAGGCTAGCAACACAAAACCTCAACGATCTTGTTTTTGTGCGATACAATCTTCATCTTTGCGTGAGACAAGTGAAGGAAGCAGAGAGCCATGAGGCAATTGACTTGGATGATATTGATCCATATGTTGAATGGACTACTGATGATGTGGAGCCCGTGTTTACCGAGGGGGGCATTGCTAAGCTAGAAAGGGAGGTAGAGAAACTGATGGCGTCAAAGGCTTTTTGAAGGCATCAAGAGCCAAAGGGGTTGGTGAGGATAAAGATATCTTTGTAAATGATATTGTTGCAGAGGAGGAACTGATGACTTCAAAGGCAATAGAGGCATCAAGAGACAAAGGGTTGGTGAGGATGCAGATATCTTTATAGATGATATTGTTGCAGAGGAGGAATATTTACCTTTCACTTCCAGAGGGCAATCTTTACCTTCCACTTCCACAAGGTGGCAGACTTATACTAGGCACTAGAGATGATTGTATATTTCATATTAGTAAATTTTGGTATATTGAGGACTATGTCACTATAGTCTATGATTGTAATTTGTACTTTGTACTCTTTTTAGGTCAAAAACTAATAGAAGATATGATTCTAACTAATCTCTATTTCTCAAATGAGGGGCTCAAATTTACAGTTCTCCTCATTTCTCATGTCAATTAATAGAAGATATGCATTCTCTACATCCATTTCTCATGTCAATTAATGGTGTTTTCGTGTTATTCAAGTTTATTTTATGAATTTATGTTTTTTAAAGTAGCAATAAAGATGTCGAGTAATGCCAAGTAATTTTTGACAAAATTCCGATAGCCGAGTACGAGTCATTTTTGGGCTGCTAAGTAATGTCCTAATATGAATTTTTGAACTATGATAATAAGAAAACAAAATTGTTGTATATAGATGATGTCTTCCATTAACATCCCTCAAAAATATGTTATGATCCTGGTGTGCGGATTCACTAATGCCTCGAGGTTTTGGTGTAATGGTTCATTACATTTGGTATCAAAGCGATCACCTGTGTTCGAATCCCACTCGATTGGTTACGCCATGTAACCAAGACCCGTGGGGCACATAAACGTCAGTGAAGTGGGGCTTGCATACATGGGAGTGCGGGTGCAGACCCAACCCGAGATCAGGCACTATGGAAGCATGGTGGGATATTTTGATCCTGGTCTGCAAATTCACTAATGCCTTGAGGTTTTGGTGTAATGGTTTGTTACAAAATAAGGGAACTTCCTATAGAGGTGTTTTTTACCAACGATAACTAGGAACATCACCAAACCCAAACTGGTTCTAGGGATGAACAAGACTTAGTCTTGGACGAGTTATTACACACACATTTCCGGGGAGGTGTGGGTCACCTTATTAGGATGTGGGGTCTTGAACTTGAATCGCTCTTTACTAATTACACCAAAACCCCTTAGACTCCCATAGACATTTCTTAAATATCTCATAAATTACATGAATGTTTTCCTCTTGTGCTAATAACTGATTGAAGAGAGTTTAAAATACATAAGAAACATATGCATGTACTTTTTCTGTTTTTTGCGTCAAAAAATATTACAAAATTATCTTATCAATGCAAAATGTGGTATTAGTAAGAACAGAAAACAATAGGAGTGGTTAAGATGTCTTTGTACAGAAGCCATATCAGTTGATTGAAATGGGAAAGAGAGGCATTCTGCATCAGAAGTTTGTGCTAATAAACTATAGCATTGCTTAATTTTGAAAGATCCCAAGTGGATCTCTTTACACCCCAATGAGTTTTAAATCAAACAAACAGCAAATACAAATTTTACGTATGTTATGGCACTTTCCCTAATGCAGATCTGAAAAATGCGGCTAGTTTGGTATATAAAATTCCGACAACAACAATCAAACCAAATAAAATCTGACTTTTTTGAGTTAATATTAATCTGAAATTTATATCAGAAATCTGCAGATCTAAAGAGGTTGAAACAGTAATATAAATCCATCCATAATATTGAAAATACCTTCTCCTGAGTTGTAAAAATAAATACAACAGTTAGCAGCAAGGATCAGACCTTAAAATGACTTCAAAACATCACATAACAGCCACATATGAGTCGCTCCATTAGAGAAAATCAGTACAACACTGCTGCAACTCTGGTAATCAACTTTTTATTGCAAAAAACTCCACAATTACCCGCTGAAAAACACTGAAATTCTATGTAAGCTCTATGGAAAATCTAGGGCAGAAATTCCTCCTAATCTCCAAGAGGGTTTTCGTCCTCTAGAGGCAATATACTAAGGGTTTCCATCCTTAGAATATTTTAATACAAAGCACTTGGCTTAAGATCAGATTCAGAAATGATAAATGATTACAATCAGTGCTCTACCGAAGCCGCCCCTCTCCTTTTTATAGGAAAAATATTACAAAATGACATTTTCATCATCCAATGAGAAAAGAGTGCCAAAATACCCTAAAAGTATACCCAAACCTAGGCGCACTTCCTCCTTGGATAAATAAAACATTAAGTAATGTTTTATTATTTTCCCTAAGGTCTATTTGGTCTCCCATGCCCAGTCGCACTTTTCTTGGGAAGAGTGATAACTTTTATCCTTTCTAAACTAACTTTCCTTCCTTTGTCCAAGTCGCATTCTCTTGCCTAGGGATGACAAACATAGCATGGGTCTCTTTCTACTCTCCCCAGAAAAGATACAACATAATATTAGACCCAATGCACCTATTTAGAGATTACCAATTTATTAAGTCAAATAAATTAATACAAGTGCTTTATTAATATTTTTATGCACTTTGTAATAACTCATTGTGACTTAAGTCACCCTTATTTATTTCCTTTGGCTGTCGGGTTGACGAAATGGGCCAAAGGTCTTCAATTGGGAAAAGGGGACATTGCTTGCCAGTTCCAGGATCCCAGACCAGCTGAAACTTTTTTAATAGCTCTGATACCACTGAAAGATACCCAAATGGATCTTGCTTGTTCTTCAATGCAATTTAGATCAATTAAGACACCAAAACCTGATTTATGACTTTTTATAGGATTCAAACTAGTACAGATCTGAATTTATGAAAGAAGTGAGAGGGATTGGAATAGAAACTAGCCTAAAACCAACCCCAAACAGATTTGAAGACTGTTCAGTATTAAATATGGATGTTTTCTATCTATGGCGACTAGTCTAGATGATAGAACCACTACCAGCATTATCCATTATTGCCATAACAAGTGCAGAACTTCAGCAGTTTATTATAAAGTAAAAATTGACCTTTTTGAACATATAAACAAGGTGGGATTATAAACAGAAATCTGCAGATTTAAAGAGGCTGAAATAGTAATACAAATCCTTCCAAAATATCAAAAGTACCTTCCCTTGAGCTGTAAAAATAAATACAACAGGTAGCAGCACAGATCAGACCTCAGAATGAAATCAAAACATCACATGACAGCTACATATGAGTCGCTCCATTATAGAAAGCCAGTACAGCACTGCTGCAACACTAGTATTCAACTTTTTATTGCAAAACTCCACAACTATCGCTGGAAAATACTGAAATTCTGTGTAAGCTCTGTGGAAAATCCTATGTAGAAATTCCTCTTAATCTCCAAGAGGGTTTTCGTCCTCTAGAGGCAATATACTAAGGGTTTCCGTCCTTAGAATATTTTAATACAAAAGCACCTGGCTTAAGATGAGATTCAGAAATGATAAATGATTACAATGGTGATCTGCCCAAGTCGCCCCTCTCTTTTTTATAGGAAAAATATTACAAAATGACCTTTTCATCTTCCAATGAAAGAAGAGTGCCAAAATACCCTAAAAATAGGCCCAAACCAAGTCGCACTTCCTCCTAGGACAAATAAACATTAAATAATGGCCCCTCATGCCAAGTCGCACTTTCCTTGGGAAGAGCAATAATTTTTATCTTTTCTC
Source organism: Taxus chinensis (assembly GCA_019776745.2). NCBI lineage: Eukaryota > Viridiplantae > Streptophyta > Pinopsida > Cupressales > Taxaceae > Taxus > Taxus chinensis. The sequence goes on from CM034150.1 coordinate 288,120,087, forward strand.
GATTCCACTTTCCCTTCTTTGTCCAAGTCACATTTTGCTTAGGGATGATAAAAAATAGCATGGGCCTCATTTCTATTTTCCCTAGAAAGGATACAACATAAAATTAGACCCAATGCACCCTTTTAGAGATTACAAATTTATTAGTAAGTCAAATAAATTAACACAAGTGCTTTACTAATATTTTTTGCTCCCTTCCCGAGATTGCTTGCCCCCAAGCAATCATAAACTGCAATTCTGCATTCAACCAGTTCTAAGATCCCAGACCAGCCGAAGCTTTTTTAATAGCTTCGTACCAAAAGCTATTAAAATATTCTAAGGGTGCTATTAAAATATTTTAATACAAAAGCACCTGGCTTAAGATCAGATTCATATCAAAAGCTATTAAAATATTCTAAGGGTGCTTTTGTATCCAAAAATATTTTATTACAATGCAGATTTTTATATGATATTTTCTCTTGCATAGAGCTTCATCTTTTGCATTAAAAATTCTAAGGACGAAACCCCTTGTGAATTCTACCTCTTGTGGACGAAAACCCCAAGAGTTTAAGAGGGTTTTTCACTCAGAAATTCCCATTGATTGTAATCAGATTTTCAGAGTCATTTTCAGTCATTTCCAGCGGTGTATTTTAAGGGTATTTTGGAAAATAAATTGCAGCAGTTCTTCTATTGGATCAACCCAGTTTGGAACTGATTTGGCATGTTCTTTGAGGTATTTAAATCTGATTTCTATTGTCAAATCATCTACAGATTTTTGTGAAGTGAAGCAAAACAAATTTATAATTTTTAGAAGGTTCTCACAGTGGTTTTCAAGCAGTTTTATAATCAGATTTCAGATCTGATTTATGATTATTTGTAGCTTCTAAAAACTTTGATTTTAATATATTTGGGCTTCAAAAAATATGGCAATCGGTTTGTGAAAAGAATATAAATTTTTTTGAGTGATTTGCATTGGTTTCTCATCCAAACCCTAGTCGCATTTCCTCTATTTAAATCAGATTTGCCCTAGGTTTGTTGTCATAGCTATAATTTTTTTAGAGTGATTTGCATTGGTTTCTCATCCAAACCCTAGTCGAATTTCCTCTATTTAAATCAGATTTGCCCTAGTTTTGTTGTCATAGCTATCAAAAAGTATGTTTTTGCCCTAGTTTTGAATGACCGTCCTTAGAATATTTTAATACAAAAGCACCTGGCTTAAGATCAGATTTAGAAATCATAAATGATTACAATGGTGATTTGCCCAAGCCGCCCCTCTCCTTTTTATAGGAAAAATATTACAAAATGACCTTTTCATCTTCCAATGAAAGAAGAGTGCCAAAATACCCTAAAAATAGGCCCAAACCAAGTCGCACTTCCTCCTAGGACAAATAAACATTAAATAATGGCCTTCATGCCAAGTCGCACTTTGCCTAGGGATGATAAAAAACATGGGCCTCATTTCTATTTTCCCTAGAAAGGATACAACATAAAATTAGACCCAATGCACCCTTTTAGAGATTACAAATTTATTAGTAAGTCAAATAAATTAATACAAGTGCTTTATTAATATTTTTTGCACTTTGTAATAACTCATTGTAACTTAAGTTGCCCTTATTTTTTTCCTTTGGCCGTCAGGTTGACAAAATGGGCCAAAGGTCTTCGATTGGGAAAAGGGGACATTACAGTCCTCCCTTCCCAAGATTGCTTGCCCCCAAGCAATCATAAACTGCATTCTTACCAGTGCCAGGATCCCAGATCAGCCGAAGCTTTTCAAACACTGCAAAAAATAACTAATGCAACTTACTTGTTATTAGTGAAACCAGCCTCCTCATGTATGCTTCGAATTTGCCGCACTCTTCATCACATCCTTGCTGGTCCGTGCTGATATGCAGTGAAAAATCTTCATAGAAGTCCTCCCGAGATGGTTCCTGGTCCCAAACTATCATAGACTTAGCTGTCATTTGATGGGGCAGCGTGTACTTGAGTGCTTTCAACGTGACTTGTTTCCCTTTGTGTTGGAAACTCAGCTCCATAGCTTCCACATCTTGGGTGACTCTTCCCAACGAATGAAGCCATTGCATGCCAAGCACAACATTGTTATCTTTCAAATCCATGACATAGAAATCATCACAAAGTGTGTACTCACCAAATAAAATACTAACTTGGTTGACCTTCTTCTTGCATGGAAGAGTGAGACCTCCTGCTATGGTCACATCAAAGCCTTCAAAGTTATCACATTGTAAACCTTTTTGGTCTACCAAACCTGCATCCAGGAAGTTATGTGTAGATCCACTCCAATAGTGCCATGATCCTACACCCGAACATTGTGCCTTCAAACATGAATGGATTATACTTGGGTGCTCCTGAAAGATAGGTGAGTCTACCCTCATTTGCAATGCCTGGTGTTGGTTGCTCCTGTTCATCCTCGGACTCTTCATCCTCAACCTTTATGAGATGGATTTTGCCTTTCCCAAGACACCTATGCCCCGGCTCCCACGAATCATTAATTTTTTCTGGCGAAGCTCACTCTTTAAAACAGTCTCCCTCTTGGGTGTAAACTCAACCTTCGAAGAAGTGGGCCGCTCTTGTTGTTCTAATTTTTCCTCCTTGACATTCTTCTTTTGGGGCTGTATTGGAGTAGTGTCCAAGTCCAAGGTTGTTCAAATAGCCTCATGCAAAGTTGTAGGCTTAAGAGCCTTGACCAATCCTCTCAGCCTGTCATGAAGTCCTTCAATGAACAACATCACCACTCGCCTCTCAGGCATCTCTGGCACCATCACTGCTATACACTGAAATTCGTTGATGTATGCATCGACGTGTCCACTCTGTCGAAGTTGTGCCAAGTCCCTATAGTAAAGCTCTACATCCCTGCGGTCAAATCTCGCAATCAGCCTCTCACTAAACTCCTTGTATGATTGCAGAAGATCATGTCTCTGTGTGATAAGCCCATGGTGCCACCAATCATGCGCTACTCCCTCAAGGTGCAACATGGCAAATTGGATAGCCTCCTGCTCCTGCACAGGCTTGAGAGTGAGATATGTGTCGAGCTTGTGAATCCATGCTCTGGCACTAATCTTTCCACTACCATCAAATGTGGAAAAGGTCACCTTGTTGGTGGCCTGCTTCAACTCCCTGTTTTGTTGTTCTCTAGGCCTCTTTACCTGTCTAGCTCTCAAGCTTTCCCTCCTTTGAGCACAATATTGGTGGAGGGGAAAGGTATTCCGTACCTGCTGTGGTAGAGCTCTCCATTCATCGTGTGTTGCAATCACAGTATCTTGAAAGGCTATGCCTTCAAGTGGCTCCTCAACTAATGGCAGCTCCTCCCTATGTAGGAATCTAGGTTGCATAGGTCGATCCACAGTCCTTGTGGGTCTCCTTTCCTCTGTATATCTCCGATCACGTAGAGGGGAACCTCTCACGCTACCCGCCTCTGTAGGAACCCTGTTGTGCCTCCTGTGGCTACTAGCTATGGATGCAAATCTTTCCCTTCTATCATGTCGATTTCTCATCCTATCCATAATCAAATTCTCCATCAGCTGTCTCATGGTCTGCATCATTTCCTGATGGGAGTCGATCATACCGCTGAAAAGAGTATCTGGATCAGGTCGCTCTCGTCGTGGAGTGTGTGAATCCTCTCTTTTGTCCATCATCCCGGAACCACTTTTAGTATTCAGTTCTGTTCGAATACGGGCTTGACTCCTTGTATAATATCGATGTGGCCCAACTTCTTTAGGCTGCATAAAACAAAACCAAAACAAAACCCTCCAGGTGGGAGGATTGATGCTCTGATACCACTGAAAAATTCCCAAGTGGATCTCTTTACACCCCAATGAGTTTTAAATCAAACAAACAGCAAATACAAATTTTACGTATGTTATGGCACTTTCCCTAATGCAGATCTGAAAAATGTGGCTAGTTTGGTATATAAAATTCCCACGACAGCAATCAAACCAAATAAAATCTGACCTGCGCATATTGGCAGCGTAATATACATATAAAATCTGACTTTTTTGAGTTAATATTAATCTGAAATTTATATCAGAAATCTGCAGATCTAAAGAGGCTGAAACAGTAATATAAATCCATCCATAATATTGAAAATACCTTCTCCTGAGTTGTAAAAATAAATACAACAGATAGCAGCAAGGATCAGACCTTAGAATGACTTCAAAACATCACATAACAGCCACATATGAGTCGCTCCATTAGAGAAAATCAGTACAGCACTGCTGCAACTCTGGTAATCAACTTTTTATTGCAAGAACTCCACAATTACCGCTGAAAAACACTGAAATTCTGTGTGAGCTCTATGGAAAATCTAGGGCAGAAATTCCTCCTAATCTCCAAGAGGGTTTTCATCCTCTAGAGGCAATATACTAAGGGTTTCCGTCCTTAGAATATTTTAATACAAAACACTTGGCTTAAGATCAGATTCAGAAATGATAAATGATTACAATCAGTGCTCTACCGAAGCCGCCCCTCTCCTTTTTATAGGAAAAATATTACAAAATGACCTTTTCATCATCCAATGAGAAAAGAGTGCCAAAATACCCTAAAAGTATACCCAAACCTAGGCGCACTTCCTCCTTGGATAAATAAAACATTAAGTAATGTTTTATTATTTTCCCTAAGGTCTATTTGGCCTCCCATGCCCAGTCGCACTTTTCTTGGGAAGAGTGATAACTTTTATCCTTTCTAAACTAACTTTCCTTCCTTTGTCCAAGTCGCAGTCTCTTGCCTAGGGATGACAAACATAGCATGGGTCTCTTTCTACTCTCCCTAGAAAGGATACAACATAATATTAGACCCAATGCACCTATTTAGAGATTACCAATTTATTATTAAGTCAAATAAATTAATACAAGTGCTTTATTAATATTTTTTGCACTTTGTAATAACTCATTGTGACTTAAGTCACCCTTATTTATTTCCTTTGGCCGTCAGGTTGACGAAATGGGCCAAAGGTCTTCGATTGGGAAAAGGGGACATTACAAATTTGCATTTGCAATTTTCGTGTAACTAATGAAAATTTCAAAAACTCACAAGGATGGAATTCTCTTTAGTCATCAGCTATTGCAAAAAGGCCTTAAAGATTATTCAGCAATTGCCAGTAATATCGGTTAAGAAGGATTGCCACATAAAATGAAGTGTTGGAACAGTCTTTACTTTGGACATTCCTAGACATACGATCTCTAACACAGCAGAATAGAGCAATTTCTCCAAGAACCTCATGAAGCTAAGGGTTTCTGATTTGATCTAACCTCTTGAATCAGCTTATTTTCTGTCATCTCCTAGCCTTTATGTAGTGTATAATGTACTTCGATATCATTACGTATTATGCATGTACTGTTAAAGATTTCTAGATTGTTTTAACTTTTTGAATTTTCATTTATAAATCTTGTAGTATTTTTTATATTTCTAATAAGTAGCGCATAACTAGCAGATAGACAATAAGACAGACTCACATACATGAAGTCCACAAAGTCATGTTCCATTAAGTTTCTTAGTTGAGACAGTGAATTGCAAGCCTCGCACACTGCAGCATTATTCATTATTTGGTATGGGAAGTGTGTAGAAAATGACTCACTTGTACTACTAATACCAGGAGACTCGGAATAAAACAGGATACTGCCCAATCCAGCCTAATTTGTTAACAGGTGCAAATAGCCTTGAGACGAAAATAGAGCACATACAGAGCAAATCACTACTCAATTGGAAAAAAGAAAACAGAAAAATAATTACATTTCAATGTGAATCAAAATCCCTCTCCATTTCGACTTTCATAAAAGCTATAAGTGTCAAATGTACAGTACCTGGGCCTAAATAAAGAGTGTGCATGCACTTACATGCAAACTGGGCATATGCAGAAAAAAGATGCACTATTAAACTTCCAGACTTATAGAGTGCACATACAATGTAAAGCAATACTCAATAGGAAAAAAGAAGAAGAGAAAAAGATACATAATGATAGTAACCATTGAATGTGAATCAAAATCCTTCTGCACATTAACTTCCAGAAAAGCATAAAAATTGCTAAGAAGCGTCAAATTACAGAGAGTTCGTGCTAGTGTCGGGCACATAAAGAGTTAAGAACTACTTGAATGAAAGTAAATGACAGAGAAGGATACCAAATGGTAATTGCAGTTCAACATTCAGAAAAGCTAAAAATGTCAAATTTACAGGCTATGTGAATAATCTATAAGTACCCATATGCTTGTGACACCAACTGACCATACACAGATTATGGCCTAAGTTGCTAGTTCCAGTATGGGTACTGTAGCACATCGATTTTTATTTTAGCCCCAAATCGTACAGCTGGATGAAGCCATACAAAAATATATAAAATATAAAAGTTCTAGCCAAATAACAATAATATGCATAAAACAATCAAAATGAAAGACAAAGCACAATGTCAAATGTCACGATAAATCAAAATAGACTAGTAGTCAGAGGTCAAACTACATAATGGACATGTAAACTCAACATACATTGCAATACTGCTCTTCATCGAGAGCATCAACATCATCATGTGGTTCATTAGAACCACAAGCAGCAGCAACGCCACTCCCACTAGATGCACCTCTAGGGTTTATCTTTTAGGTTTTTGTTGAATTTTTTTTCAGTGATTTCAAATCATTATTTTGACTAATTTTTCAGTCAAAAGGGAAAAAGGCTGGGGGTCCTTGTTGAGTTCTCCCCATAGGTACCTGGGTAGAACCCAGGACAAAACCATTCCCTGTGGGTTCTTGTTGTGTCCTCCCCAGAGATAGCTAGGTAGAACCCAGGACCAAACCATTCCCACACTGGGGCCCGGGTTGTTCTGTACTAGGGATAGGTAACTGCAGAACCCAGTAACACAGATTATAGCATTACTCGGCTCAAAGGGAAAACAGAAAACGACATAATGATATTACAGTTATATTTGTAAATGAAATCCTTCCGTATATCGATTTTGACCAAAGCTAAGACTCTCAGATTTACTGACCCCGTGCCTAATTGAAAAGTGCCTACATGCTTATGACACAAATTGAGTATGGTCAGAGTAAAGCACTACTCAATTGAAACTCAAAAATCAAAAAAGATACAAACTGATAATTACAGTTAAATGTGAATCAAAAGCCTTCTGCATATCAACTTTAATAATATCTAAAAGTGATGAAATTACAGTTTACACACACCAGTGAGCTCACATATTCTTAAGCGGTAAATTGACATGCATACAGAATAAAGCATTGAAAAAATTTAAACAAAACAAAAAAGTTTCAGAATAGTAATTACAATTAAATTTGAACCAACATTCCTCTGCAGTTCGACAATCAGAAAAGCTTGAACTGTCAAATTTACCGTTCCAATGCCCAGTTGAAGAGTGTTCATTAGTTTAAGAGCCAAGTTGAGCCCATACAGTGTAAAACTCTACTCTATCAGTTCCATTAAAAGAAACGAAATGATAATCATAATAACAGTTAAGCTTAATACACAATAGAACAATGCTAAAGTGCAATGGGAAAAAAAAACTAAAGATACAGAATCACAGTTACAGTTGAATTTGAACCAAAATCCCTCTGAATTTCGACATCAGATAAGCTCAAAGTGTCAAATTTAAAGTCGTTACGCCTTATTAAAGAGTGCTCATACGCTTACGAGACAAATTGTGCGGAATCGGAGAAAAGCACAACTACATTTTCAAAAAAAATACATATAATGATCGTTATGGTTAAACTTAATCAAAGATGCCTCTGCATATCGACTTGCAGGAAAACGATAAATCTACACAATAGATAGCGAAACCAGCAGCACCATAACGACAAACATCTCTAAGAATATAAAGGAAAGGAAAATTTCAAAGCAGAGCTACCTCAACAGACGACCGCGTTACAATATCAGCAAAGTCCTTGGCCGCCTTAGCAAACTCATCACTCTGCGCGAGCTTTTGAAAACCGTTAGGCTCCTCGGTTTTCAAACCCTGCGAAGGCGAAGCCCTGCGCCTTTTACAAATCACTACCAGCACATTACACCCCGGCCTGATACGCTTCGGAGACGCCTGAAAATTTGACATTTGCAACAAAATCTTGATGGCCCCCGGCGAGATCAAGTCAAAACACCGAAATTAGTCCACGGCGGCCACGGATAGAGGAATCGCATGGCCTAATCATGGCTGCAGAACCCTAATACGAAGGGCCTTAACACAGAAATATCCATTAACAGCCAAATTGGAACGTTAGGGTTTGATCACTGCTCTTCTTCGGCGTCTTCGTCTTGCTTTACGAGTATTGGTATTGTGGTTTTTGTTATCTTTTTTTTCTTCATCTGATTTTTTGCCTCGGAATTCATTCACAATCAAAGTCAATTCCATTTGATCCAATTCAATTACTATCTTTCTTGCGCCCTCAAATCCTTGCTTTCTTTTCATTTCTCTAGTTTGTTCATGCACTTTTTAAATTCAATTCACCCAAATTCTCATTCCTCTACCTATTTGGACCACGGCAGAAAAAGAGAAAAATATATATATATCAAAACAAAATAAATTTGGATTTGTGGTGAGATTATTTTGGCGAGAATAATAAAGGTTTTTATCTTGTTGCCGTCAACGGAGGTCATGTAAAGAGAAATGCTCAACGAGTAATAAGTTAGAAGAACCTTTTCACACCCCTTTCATTCTGCGGCCAAGAACCAAGTCTAGAGGTGTTTTCGCCAAAATTTAGCAGATTTCTATCACACCTGATATGACATCAAAGACTTTCATACAACGATTACTTAATGGAATAATTCCATGATTGAGTTCCGACGTCCTTGATTTCCACATTACCAAAAATATTAATTATTTTTTATATTGGTTGAGGTTATTGTTTTTATAAATTTAATAATAAACTACATATAATATTAGAGATTTTATATTTTCACACTTTATGCAAATTGAGTATAAAGCTTTTGTAATTACTTTGTGTCTATTTTTAAGCCTTATGTTTTGGATTAACACCTTTGATTTATTATGTCTCTCTCTTGATAATGGATCGTAGGACAAAGTGATCCGAATTGAGCTACAATATGGTGCTTAATGTGTTATAACAATCAATTCATAATGAAAGAGCTATAAAAAAATAATTTCATTGCTCTTCGAAACATATAGCAAACTTCATAAGAGAGATGTATGACCGAAAATCTCTCTTTATTCAAAACAAACTACATTATAACTATATAATAGAGAATATGAAAAACTGCTAAAAATATAATATGAAGGATTCTAGATAGGAACCAAAAGGTCATCTTGTATGGAGACCATTTATATCCACCTTAGGGATGGATTCGTAAAGACAAAAGTGTAAAATTTCTAAAATCTATCCTATTATTGCTATTATTTTATTTACTACTCCTTGTTAGAGTCATATCTTCTAGCATGTTGACCCAATATGGTAGTCGTATGATATGTTGGAAAGATGATAGAATGAACTCAAAAAACATTGTTATGATGATAGCATTTTGGCTATCATCTTACAGTGCAAAGCCCATAAATGCTTAGAAGACCCTTGAAAATGCTAAATACTAAAAACTGCTAAAATTGCTAAAACTAGATTTTCAAAACTTTACAACTAACAAAAGCATCCATAAGTGCTTGTGAGAGGTCGATAAGCATATAGAAAGATTTATTAAATTATTACATTGCTACTAATTACACTTAATGCACACTTTATAAAATCAAAATATGAATTAAGTTTCATTATAAACAAATAGTAGTAGCAACCGTGGATTAATTCATTTATTTGTGACAATAGATTTTCATCTAGAAAAATAAATATTTATTCATAGCAACACCATCCATGGGTGCTCGTGGTAGCCCGATACAAACATATTTATTAGTGTAAAATGAATAATTCGCAAAAAAACACAAACTTAATGATATAGATTATGAATGAATTTATGAAATTATGTTAATAATAATAGTGTTATCAACAGTTCGGAATCTCCAAAGCAAGATTATTTCATAAAAGTGCATTTAAGGTAGTTAATAATAAATAATATGTTGCATGTTTTTACACTAAACAAAAAATTGTGAAATATTAATGGAGAGTAAATACTACTTTTAAATTCCTTTGATCTATACACAGTTTGTTAAATGGTTCGCATGAAATTTTTGTATGCACCCATAGCACGACACTTGCAACTTTATTATATTATAGAAATATAATGTGATGCATGAATATGCATTTTTATAGAGTTTCCAAATTTGCATATTTTGGTAAACTTTAAGAGAAAATAATCCTCAAGATACCCATTTATTTAACAATACTTAAAGATTTTTTATTAACAACATTATTAGCATATGATGCAATCATAATGTATTCCAATATCCCATATCTATTTTAAAAGGTATTTCACTAAAAATCCCACGAAAAAATCACTTTTTTCCATATATAAAAATACATCTAAAAAATCCACATTTGATTATAATTTGAGTGATGTTCATATGCTTTTATAAAGCTCGATTTTGGTAGTGCAAGATGGAAGGATGTTAGAATAGGTTTTTACAATTTTGTCTTAAACATGACAGTTGCATTTGCTATAATTGTTATCAAATTCATATCAACGAACATATTTTATGTATATCACACAATCATTATAGTTAAGTCAAACTACCCTTATGAGTTGATACACCAATGTACAACACCTAAATTATTTGTTGACACTACTTATTTTGAAAAATTGACCCGAGAACATTACTTCTTTGTAATTTTGGTTTGTAAAAGTTTCTATACATTTTGATATTTTCCTTGTTAAAATAATTGACATTGATATTAATAATAGACTAAATTTAAACTATATTGATGAATGACAACATTCTATTTACATAGATCATGTGGTATGTCTTACAACTCTTATGATTCCAAGTTTAGATGACTGTATATAGAAGATGACATAGAGCCCACAAGGCCACTAAATGTCAATTGCCTTGCCATCAAGGGTTAAATTTGACAGCCACCTATGTCTGCTATTTTTTTCAAGTCACTGTAATATTCTAATATTTCCCTTCAAAAATGCAAAACAATTTTATCTATACTAACTATTATCCATATATTTAATTATTTTTAAGATATATTAATGTATATCTTATAAATTCGCATATACGTATGGATAAAAAAATAACGGTTAAATTTTAAATATGTAAGTTTCATGTGATAATTATTGTAAATATTTGCTAGTATTTAACAATCAAAATCAAAAAAGTCATTTAAACGACCGTCAAATTTAACTCTTGTTTTTCATTATATGGTAATTAGACTATGGACAAAGGTGGCTTCCACCTTGGATGCATTTCCATTTAGTCTCTCCAACTTAAAAATATATTTCTTTTTTAAATTAAATGTATCTTGTTCCACACCTTCTTTCACATGTCGAGTGTTTTTACGCACACTCTGTACATTGTGTTCTCCCCAACCACGTCCATCAGCGACTTATGGTCATTCATGTCAGAAGGTTGTATCCAGCCAGTATGTTCGAGATTTGTAGGATTTCAACATTAAATAATATAAATAAATTTGGGGCATCTATTTAACATTTGTGTGTGCAATAGTGAAATATTGATAAGACTAAATGCTTGTATATGGGAGATTAGCGGTTCGAATCTTTTTACATAAATGAATTATCCTTACTCAAACACAACATTAATGACAAATGGTTAAAATATTTACGCGAATGATTGGTGCAAGAAATTATCTTGTGGGTAAGTAGAGATAATTGTTTACCAACAAGGTTGAGACTGTGTAAAACCTTAATGAAGCCATCAAAACCCATATCATGTTCACATGACCTACACCAAATAAAAATGAGGTGAAAGTTTACACAGTCAATGCATTTAAAGTGGAAAATATTTGGGATTTGGTTATATGAGACATACATTGCAACATAATTTTAATTGTAGCTCCTATGGGAATTCTTTGTCGATGTTTCTGACACCAACAATCATTAACAAAGGCATGTTATTTTCAATAGAAAAATAGGAAATCCCTGTTACCCACCAAAGTAGAGACATATAAATTGTTCTACATAGGCTAAAAGTGGCAATAGCCATGTGATCGACGTAGAAAGATGCTTATGATATTCTATGGAAGCCACAATGTGGCTCTCCTCACAATATCTTGTGCTTCCGTAATAGGATCTATACATTCCCATGCCTTGAGGATCCATGCCCACAACCGTTCCATTGTAAAAACCATGGAGTATCGCTCCACCTACAACAAATCTGATAATAGCAAGAGAAGTGTATGTGCCGTGTGGCCACTGATGACTCTTTTCGGTTTGAATTTTACAACGTACACTCTTGCTTCCTTTGAAGAAATACGCCTTCATATTTGTCCCTTCCATCTCACTATCTGAACATGTCACATTCCTCTGTCATGAAAGATTTTGCTTGTGGGCCATATTCCTGAGACAACAATATTGAACCTTTATTGTTGTTGTCATGAAGACCCAAAAACACAGGTTGGAGTTTTTTACAAAGGATAGAATTACAACATCTCGATGTCCATATTCTAGGAACCTCTGAATCCATGTTACCAAAAATATATTTATTTTACATGAATGAAATCATTCTTCCTGCTACAAACAAATTGCATGTTCTTGTCAACCATATATCTTCCTCCTTTCCTTAGCAATATTTATGAACAATGACAGCTCTACTGGAAATGAAAAGGAAACAGAGTAATTCTGGTGGACATTCAAGATTGAAAATTTTGTAAGTGAGACATTTAAGATTTGAAGTTATGTGAAATAAATACATACGACATTAACAATGGGTAAAAGTTGAGGTTCTCGAGCAAATATGTAAGATGGAAGATGGAAGGACTAAGACAAATGGAAGGATGGAGATGGTAGGCGTTAGGGGTCAACTTGAGACTCTAGTGTCAAAAGTGAACAAATCAGAGATTAAATGTAAACTTGTTAGTTAAGCTCAGTGATTAAAGTGGCCTGTTACTTTTCAATGACATGGGACATTAACAGACGGGTTAGAGATGAAAATATTGATTGCTTGTGAGAATAAAACAAAAACTATATCTGATGACTACGATGAACAGTAACAATTACCCAAAAAAATTAACTTTAAAAATCCTATTGTCCAAAAATAGTTTTTTAGCAAAAAAAATGATGATGGTGTATGGTCCATATCATAAATGTGTCAAAGCATACAAGTGTGTCCCATTTGGTGGCCAAAAATATTTTAAAATATGAGTAGTAAATAATAATTTTAAAATACTATAAAAACTTTAAAAAATCAAGTAAATTTCGGATGCCATGCACCTTGGTATTTATAAGCTCTTAAAAATGCATGTTTTGATCATTTTATATGTGTTTGGTCATGTTTTGGTTATCAGACATGTTTTTTTGAAGGTATAAAAAGTGCAAAAAAGTGGGACACAGTTCTATGTCTGAGTTTCATCTATGGACAGTTGAGTTGCTCTTTTTCCAGATGTAGCCAAACCTTATCCTCTACTTGGAATTGATGAGGAACTTGATGGGCACAATGACGTTGTTTATATTCTGGCTAGTTTGTTCCAGAATCTCATGAACCTATTGTTAGACGTGTCAAATTCATTCTATAAATTTGGTTGCCTTATCCACTTCTTTTTGTGTATAGGTAGATTCTTCTTCCAACATAAAGGACAATGTTATGTCAACGGGAGCTAGTGGTTGGAATCCAAGACATGCATGAAATGGGCTATATCACATGGAGCTATGAAGAGTTTTGTTGTAGTTATGTTAGACATACACAAGACTTTCATCGCATGTTTGTGGATGCTTGGAGTGATACATCTGAAGAAGATGCACAATCATGTAGTTGACTATTGCTAGGTAAAACTCAGTTTTATGGTAATTTTTCATTATTTTACATATACCGTAGTTACCATAATAGCTACCATAGGTAACTAAGTTGTTACTTAGGTAATTAAGTGCTTTGTATTTAGCTGTATGGTTAAATTATTATAGCCATTATATTTGTTTTATATCCACATTGGTTTATTTTTTGGTGTATTATTACACCCGTATAACTATTTATTTATAATATTGGTTGTACAATATATAATATATATAGAGACCTAAATTTTGTTCTTGCAATCTTATTGCCATAATGCACACAAATCACTCTCATTCTTGCCAATTCTGTTAGAATTAGTGATTTCTACTAATTAACTAACACTTTCCCTCTATTCTGGTTAATTAACGATGCTTTGTTGATTATCCACTCTTTTCCACATTCAAGATACCAATCAACGTTAAATCATAGGATGTTATCCTCTTCTTGGAAACAATTAGCGTTATTAGCTCATTAGTCATATTTTGCCCCTGATTTGGTCAATATACCCTAATATTGGCTCAAACCCCTCTTATGACCTCTCGAAATCACTCCATTCACCTCCACAACATCTCAACAAGCTTTAAAATCTTATCCTAGCCTCCTAGTTAACCCTAAGTGGTTGATTAAGGCTTCATACCTCTTAATCACTTGGTAATTCACAAATTTTGATTAGCAATTCTAATCTAATTTGGGGCTTTTAGTCCCACATGCACCAAAATACAAGTTTCTCCCAAAAGGAAAACTATAAAAGGGTGCACCTCATTCCTTTATACTTTACACCATGTTTTGATTTGCATCTCATATATTGAATATGATATATAGCCAAGTTCAATCCTTGCCTAAAGCCTTCAACAAGGTTAGTAGATGAATAATCTAAAGTGACTTAACAAGTCATTTGGAGAGGTCATTTCACTATTGTTTGGAGTAGCAACCATAACCATTTGATTTCCCTCTTAGGTATATTTAGGCCCATGTTAGGTAATTCAAACATATTAGTAGGCATTTTAATTAGATCTTGGATTGTTTTCATACTAGTTAAGCATTCTTTTAAGCTTCTATCTTAATGTTACATTCCTAGACTTAGAATCCTTGGCTAGATGGATGGGAATGGTGTTAGCTTTCCTTGTTTAGTCATATAATTTTCTTTGTAAATTTTAGGGTGTTTTCATTTGGCACGCCTAGTGGGATAATACCCCATTGCATTCAATTTTTAAAGCTTTTTAACTTAGTTTCAAAGTTTTTCATTTCAAAGTTTTAGATTAGTTTCAAGTTTCCTAGATTAATTTCAAGTTTTATAGTTTACTTTCAAGCTTTCTAGAGTACTTTCCATATTTTAAAATAATTTTCTCAAGCTTTTTAAATTAATTTCAATTTTTTAGAGTAATTTTCAAAGTTTTATAGATTAGTAGAGGCCGTAAACATGGTAAAGTACCCTGAAACATAACCCTATGAGGACAACGCATCTAAACCTTTATGGTTTAGAGAGAACAAATTCTACAGGTTTCACCGTGTGAAGGGTCATAAAATGGACAAGTGTTTAAGATTAAAACACTACATTCAAGACTTCATTGACAATGGCAACATTGAAGTAGACTCTGTTGTCGCCGTAAAGTCTCCCAATGAAAGCTTGGGGATCTTTAAAGAGCCTTTTCCCAATCATGAAGAGAAGAAAAAATCAGACCATGGACAATCATCTTCAAATAAAAATGCCCACTATATGTTGAACAAAGACCACTTTGATGCCTTGATAGGTTGTGTTAACCCACTCATTGAGAAAATCAATACAATTATAATTAAAACAAGAGATTGTGTTGTGGCAACCCAACGAGCTCACCTTGTTATAAATTTTGAACCTACTCCCCCTCCTCCTCAAGAGAGTAATTATGATGTGTTAGATCAACTAGAGAAAACTACAACTAAGATTTCAATCTTAGACCTTCTAAAAAATTCTAACACTCATAAGGATATACTTTGTAAAACCTTACAGGGATCAAGAGTATCTATTGATGTTGTCCCTACACATTTACAAGCCATAGTAGCGCAAATCTCTCCTGCAAGACACATAACCTTCAATCTGATAGAAGCCTTAATTGAAAATACCTCCCATAACCTACCCTTACATATTGAGGTAAGAATCAAGCGTAAGAAGGTCAAGAGAGTGCTTGTGGATGGCGGGTTGGGTCTTAACATTTCTACTCTTAAATTAGTTCGTTAACTAGGTGGCACAAAAGTCTATCTGGAGACAAAATTCATCACCATAAAGGCATATGACAATGAAGAAAGAAAATTAGTTGGGATGATCACTTTTTCATTAGATTTCGGTCCCATCACTTGTGATACGAGGTTCCATGTCTTGGACCTGGAGCTCCCCTACAACATCTTTCTCATTCGCCCATGGATTCATGCCATGCAGGTTATGCCATCAACGTATCATCAATGTCTCAAGTTACAATATGAAGGACATACACTTACTATACAAAGGGATCCCCAACCCTTTGCTCATTGCAAAGCATTGTCAGGGTACTTTCCCACTATCTACGAGTGTCCGTCTATGGAAATTATCATCCCTATTCAATCGAAGGCCCTCGCTTCATGAGTAGATCTAAACACCTTGACTCCTAGTGACAAGAGTACAACTACATTGAAATATTCTTTTGCTAGGTGGGAAATGAAGGTCATAAACAATGGTTGTGTAGAGTATAATCTTTAGCAAGCCCTTATGATTCAAAACATTCCTCTATCAGCCAAAACACGCGGTAGACCATGTTATAAATTCTAGCGATCATGAGAGAATTGCCCCTTCGACAATTTTGTTTTAGGTGGCTTGTTAGAAAATGAAAGAATTCTCAACGATATTATATTTCATCCTTGAGATGATGAAATGGCTTCATGTTATAAGTCATCTAGATATGATATTCCTAACAGAATAATGCTTACTATGAGATACCAAGGACATGGTTGTGGTACTACGAGCAAGGTTCATTAGAAGCTCTTCCAATACCTCGTCGCATAGTGGGTAAATTAGGTATTGGCATCCATTTATATGAATCCCACCCTTTAGATAAAGAGTATGTCTCTTCTGAGAGTGAGGATAGTTTGTCTGAAAATGAAAGTGAAACAAATTCTCGATGTAGTCTTTATGAAGACCTCACCTCTACAAACCTAGTCTCTAACATGGCTATCCTTACCATAACCCCTGTTGCACCCACCGTATCCCCTATAAATCATATATTAACTCTCATCTACCCATCACTGGTGAATTGGGATCAACAACAACACGTGTCTATCTACGTGTTTTAGAATGATGAAGTTATTGGTGAGTTCTTAGGCATCAGACACAACATTGCAAGAAATGATCACAAGAAGGGGTTCTCCATTCAGCTTAATGTATGTGCGTACTTTGGAGAGGAAGTAGAGTTATGTAGACAGTTAAGTAAAAAATAAAGCAAGGGTAAGAGTTCCAAAGAAAATCCTTGCGGAAATAAAAATGGGGAGTCCTATATCGAAAACCTCTTTGAGGCGCTTGTGGACAAATAAGCAGAACAACCTATGGAAAAGGTAGTATACCCATATAAAGATGATGATCACCTCCCTTAACAAGTTTTTGAAGAGGAGGATCTCAATCTCCCTCCCGATCCTACACATATGGGGGATTATTCAAAGCTATTAGTGGAAGATATAATAAATGTTAACATCGGCACAGAAGAGCTGCCGAGGATAGTTAAGTTGGGAGCTTCACTCTCAACCAAAGAACAGAAAACATTTACAGGACTTTTGAGAGAGTATTCAGACATCTTTGCTTGGTCTTATGATGACATGCCAAGACTTGATCCTGCATTAGTGGTACATAACCTTGTGGTGCACCTAGACACCAAGCCCATCAAACAAAAGCTCTAGAAGACACATCCTCGCATCGCCTTAATGGTAAAGGCAAAGCTAGAAAATTTATTAGAAGTAGGCTTCATCATGCCTATAGACCACTCTGAGTGGATTTCTAACGTGGTACCAGTTCAAAAAAATCCAATTGGTATCAAAGTGTGTATTGATTTTAGAGATATTACCAAATCTTGTCCCAAGGATGAATTTCCTCTCCCTAACATCGATATGATTGTTGATTCTATTGCTAGTTATAAGATGTTATTGTTCATGGATGGCTTCTCAAGTTATAATCAGATAAAGATTGCAGAGGAAGATCAACACAAGATGACTTTCACTACCCCATGGGGCATGTTCTGTTACCAAGTTATGCCCTTCAACCTTAAAAATGTAGCTGCTACATATCAAATGACGATGACTGTAACATTCCATGATATGATAAGTGACATTATGGAAGATTACACAGATGATATACTGGATAAATCTAGAACTCAGGAAGAGCACCCAGAGATTTTACAGTGTATCTTTCAATGCCTAAGGGACTATAAAGTCTATCTTAACCTGAAGAAATGTGTCTTCGGTGTGTTATCTAGGAAATTACTAGGATTCATTATATCAAGGAGAGGAATAGAGGTGGATCCTTAAAAGGTTGTGGCTATCACAAAAATGGCCCCTCTTAATAATATCATAAATTTACATAGCTTACAAGGAAAAATTCAGGACATTAGAAGGTTTATTTAACAGCTAGCAGATAAGTGTCATATGTTCACACATCTTCTTAAAAAGGATGTTGATTTCATCTGGGGGCCATAAAAACAACAAGCATTTTCCCTATTGAAAGAATACTTGGCTAAACCCCTCATTCTTATACCACCCATGACAAAAGAACCCTTGTTGATGTACATATTTGCTACACATTTTGTGATTGGGGCACTGTTGGCCTAGTATGATCAACAACAAAGAGAAAATGTTGTATATTACTTGAGTAGAACATTGATAGCATATGAGCTCAACTATCCGTAGATCGAAAAGGCTTGCCTAGCCATAGTATTTTATTTTTAGAAGCTATACCATTATTTTCTCAACCATAAAGTCAAGCTTATTTAAAAGGTCGATCCACTAAAGTACTTATTGTCTAAACTACCACTAATTGGAAACATGGCTAACTGGATCATCTTAGTAAGTGAGTTTGACATTGAGTACGTTCGTGAAAAGTTAGTAGAAGGAAAAATCTTAGCAGATCAGCTAGCAGAAGCTCCACTACCATGTACCAAACCCTTGAGTCTAGAGCTACCAGATGCATCCATCATGTACCTTGAGGAATATAGCATTTGGCAATTGTACTTCGATGGCTCTTTTACCTTTCATGGTTTAGGTGTCAGAGTTGTATTAATTACTTCTATGGGAAAACTAATTCCCCAAGTATTTTGTCTTGGGTTCCCCTACATGAATAATGCATCAAAGTACGAATCTCTCATCGCAGGGATGAAGCTAGCCATCAAGTGGGATAGCAGACGAGTTAAATGCATTGATGATTTAATATTTATTATCAAACATGTCATAGATGAATATAAGGTCAAGGATGAAAATTTGCTTCCATATAAAAGAATGGTCGATTCCTTAAAATAATTCTTTGAGAAGATAACATTTGAGCAGGTACTAAGAGCCCAAAATAGAGAAACAAATGTCATGGCTACGATAGGATCTATGTTAAGCATTCTGCCAGGGAACAATGACATGCCATTCTTCGTCAAAAATCTCATAATAGTAGCATATTGTTAGGAAATAAGAGATAAAATATGCAGAATAATCCCTCACAGAATCGCAACAGTAGAAAATTAATATGCAAAAATTATTACAGATCTCAAATAAAATTGCAAAATAAAATAACACAACACAAAGAGACAGTATTTAACGTGGTTCACCCAATTTGGGGTACGTCCACCAAGAATCACTTGCTTAGATTTTATTACAAGCCACCACTCTCTCAATACAATACCCAGATCCGTTTGGAGCTATGCTCAACAAACTCTATAGAATTCACAGCCGAATTCAAAACACATCTGCAATACATTTACTTGTACATCTATCATATGCATAAGACCATATAAATAGACAACTTCTTAAGCAATTTGATACAAAACCGTGGGTATCAAAACCAAGGGCAAAAAATTGTGGGTATCAAAACAATGGGCAAAAGACCGAAAAAACCATGGGCCCAAAAACAACCCATAACGGTTACCCATTAGCCATGGGTTAATAAACCACCCATGAAAATTTGCTTCGGGGGCTTCACCCCCGAACCCCCCTACCCGCTCACCGGCGAGCAGGACCGCCGTAAAAATACCCGAGTGTAACACATAAAAGTTGTACCACATTCTAACATGCAAATAGGCTCCACAAACATAACAATCTCCCACTTGGAGACTGATTTCCACTGAGCAAGCTTCTCAACCCTTCACTGTCATCTACGAAGGCCAACCAAAGCTGAACATGGCTTTAGTTTATCCGTTGTGACCACCTTGGTCATCATGTCTATAGGATTCTGACTGGTATGAATCTTCTCCAACTTCAACTTATCTTCCTCCAAAGTTGTCCTAATGAAGTGATATCTCAACTGTATATGCTTCATCCTGGAGTGGAAAGCAGAGTTCTTAGCTAGGTGTATAGCACTCTGACTATCACTATATAGCTTACATTCCTCCTGCTTATGCCCCAACTCCTCAATCAATTGTTATAGCCAAATCATCTCTTTGCTTGTCTCTGTGGCAGCAACATACTCAACCTCCGTGGTTGACAAAGCCACCAGCTTCTGTAGTCATGAAATCCAGCTCACTGTTGTCCCCCCTACAATGTAAATATAACCTGTTGTGCTCCTCCTGCTGTCTACATCTCCAGCCATGTCTGAATCTACATAACCACGTAAAGTGGTGTCTGATCCATTGTAGGACAAAAATGTCCCCATGGTCCCTCTGAAATATCGAAGGATCCACTTTACTGCTTGTCAATGCTCTTTACCTGGATCACTCATAAATCTACTCACAGCTCCCACTGCATGGGCAATATCAGGCCTAGTGCACACCGTAGCATACATCAAACTGCCTTTATCTCAGGAAGAGTACATTAGCATACACCAAAATAGAGCAACAGATGCCATGGCTACGAGAGGATCTATGTTAAGCATTCCGCCAGGGAACAATGACATGCCATTCTTTGTCAAAAATCTCAGAATAGTAGCATATGACATACCAGAATCTTGTTTACTGTGTGAGGTTGTTGGTCCCTTTTCATCATGGTACGCTGAAATCTTTAATTACCTTCATGATGGAACTATAGATTTCTTTTTGTATAAGACTCTTTTATCGGCCACCGTCTTTTGTCACCCTGGCCCTAGTTCTTTTTGTTCGCTTGAGCCTAAATTCGACTAAGCATGAAGATGAATTTAGAAGATGTCCATGTGTCCCTTTGGCGCATTCGGGGCATGAAGAAGAGAAGGAATGTTCTCAAACCTGTGCCACATCATCCATGTGTCCCAGTCCCGATAAAGTTGCTCAGGCGGGTTGAAAAGTCAAGAATATAGTAAAAACGCACAAGATGTCCATGTGTCGCCTTAGTACAATTTCAAATAAAAAGAAAGAAGGAATGCTCTCAAACAAGTGTGTGCTCTCCACGCGTCACTTAGGCACAGTTTTGAAGACAAAGCCCTAGAAAAGCCCTCAAACAAGTGTGTGACCTCCACGTGGTAGAGAAGAATCATCACTGACCGAAGGAGCAAAAATTAGATGAATTAAAGGCAATCTAAAATATCACCAACATGCAGTTGAGATATTGACCCAAAAATAAAAGATCTTGTAAGAAAACTAAATGTTGTCGGTGGAAGGTCTAATTCTAGACATTGAAGTGAGATCCAAAGGGATCTATAAAGGAATGTTCTGATCCAAAATCAAAAAGGGGAGGGGGAAGAAGTTAGAAAAGAAAACATACTAGAGCTGTGAAAAGGGATTCTAGGCTTAGTTATTGTATTGGCTAACCTTAACAAGACTTTCTTGTAGAAGGAAGTTGTAATATGTTCCATATTGGCCTCATGTATTATTTTCTCTATGAATAAAGAGTTATTATTTTGTGCATTTTAGCTTTCAATATTTTGTGTCCTTCATCTTTCATTACTAGTAGGTTTTAGATCATTTTGAAGATCTATCATGCTATATGCCCTTGGGTTTTCTATATGCATCTATCATCTACATATTGTTATGTTTTACACCTTCCCAACCTTTGATAATCTAAGATACTTCTAAAACTACTAGATCATGCTGAGCACTCTTCAACTATTTTAAGTAGTTTCCCAGGATCCATCTCTATGTCTTTTTAAGATTTGTTTCGGCGCATCGCCTTAATTAGTTTTGTACTTCATTTTAATTTTCCTCTAACCTTAGCCCACACCATAGAGAAGGTCCAAATTCTTTAAAATCTGGAGGTTATCTTAGGGTGCACGTCCTACTTCCCTAAGGTATCCCATGACTCTGATGGTTCATCCGCAAAGATAATCATCAACAGTTTTCCTGGCACGCCCGATGGGACACGAACACCTACACATCTTAAGACTCCATCATAAAAAATCTATTGATTTTAGCAGTACTAAGTTTGGTCTTCTCTAGGTTACGAGACGAATGCAAACAAGATCGAGGATAAGAGAGGAAGGTGTGTTCGAATACTTATAGCTATCTCCACTACTCAACAAAAGAGGTAGATAGATTCAGAGGTCTCTGTCTCCTCCGAGCCGGACTCTCTCAACACCTCCACTAGGTAGACCCTTCTTACAATCAACTAGGATCCTCAGACCTATTTTAATTGCCCACCTGTTGGTGCTCAATTTGGTCTCACCCCGTTTGTCCTTGAAATTCTTTAGTTTGCAGGCTCTATCGTGTTTTCTATCTCCCTGTATTGATGCATGAAAACTTTGTCCTCCATTTGGTTACCATGATCTATCCCTTCTTTTGGTCGAGGATCACTTTAAATCCATATTTTTGTTTTTCGTTCCTCTGTCCATGAGAAAGACCTGTAACTTGGGTGTAAAATCAGGTTTTCTCCCTTCCTTCCATTTTTCCGCAGTCACGTTTTGTTTTCCCTATCATTTTTTGTCCCAATATATGTGGAAACGTGGTCCTTTTTGGTTGGATGCGGCTCGGTGGGGCACTTTGAAAACTCTAAGGCCCGATTCAATTCAAAGCTAGTCCATGTGGAGGGTCGGCACTCATCTGAAATTTTGCCTTTTGGTTTGACCTTGGAGTTGCACCGGGGAGACACGTGGAGGTTTCCACTGCCTTACCCAGACTTAGACAATTTTTTCATGTGGCTGGTGCAACTTTGGCAGACCATGGACACGTGGAGGCTTCCACCGGCTCTGCTCTATACTTAAAGTTTTCAAAACAATTTTCCAAGGCCTAGGACATGTGGAGGGACCACGCCTATTTGGGGACCAGTCCCTAAATTTTATTTTGAAGAAGCGCCAGGAGGACACTTGGAGGCTTCCACTCACTCTGCCTTTGCTTGGACTTTTCAAACAGTTAAGGAATACTGTCTCGGACCCTAGACACATGGAATATTCCACTGATCCTTCAACTTTTTTAACAACTTTACCGGACTGAGACACATGGTGAGCCGCACTTGTTTGGGGTCTCCGCTTTTGGGGACCATCTCAAAATGCATCATTGAGACACGTGGAGGCTTCCGCTGGCTCCTTTTTTACTGAGACTTTTTCAAAGGCCAAAAGGCATTTTTCTTGGGCCCAGGGCATGTGGAAGGCCCGCGCTTGTTTAGAAACTTGCCCCTGTACTTCTCCTTTGTAGTTACACCAAGGAAACACATGGATGACTATAATATAAAGTAGAGAAGGGGTAGAATCAATGGTTGATGTGCATTGCATCTGTTTTTCCACCATTTTTGCTCCAAGACTCCTGGAGATGCGAATACACACTATTTTTCATCATTTTTTAATGAAATTCCTTGTCGTTTTTGTCTGCAAATTGCCATTAAATAGATTTAGAACTTAATTTGTGAGTCCAAGGATTGTTAAGGTCGATATTTTGAAGTTGGAATTGCTCGGACACTTGTAAAAATGGGAATTACCAAAGAAGATGGATCCGGGGTAGAATTGCATAAGAAAGCGAGGGAAAAGGATGAAATGATGAAGGTTGTAGGTGCAAAAGATGAAATAGGTGTTTCCTTGAGAGCGAAAAGGATTACCTATCATATCCAGCTGTACAGAGCCTCCAGAGAATGATTAAAATGGGGATTTCTTGCAGGACAAAATCAGAATGATTAGAAGGACTGCCAAAAAAATTTGGCATGGCATCCTAGTCATTAGTCGAGGGTCTGAGAAATGTGATCAGTCCATGATTTGTCCAGCTAGCAAATTTTTGTTGCAAATTTGTTAAACGTCACTTTCTAAGGAAAATTGGTAACAAGCAAAGGTCCCTCGAATATTCTTCTTTCTTGGGGGGAAATTTGGGATGAGTGAGTGATTAAAATGTATAAATGCAATGAGACTACTCTTGCAAAGGGTGAGGGGTTGAATTCTTAAGAGAAAATTTGAGAAAGTCGTCTTCCTGAGAGACCAATCCGAGATACTTGGTTACAGATGTATAGCCATTGATAGGATCTGAGATTGCTTTGGAAGCTCTCCCCTGTCGATGAATCTAAGCAACTTTGAAATTAATTTGTGTTCAATCTCTAGCAATTCATGTCTACTTTGTTTTAGAATGTCTGCAAATGGTTTCTTTTGTTCCTATTGCAATCTTACATTGATTTTTTTTGTGAAATCACATAGGATCTTATCCCTATGATAATTTAGTGACATTTGCAATTTTATTTCAAGAAGAGCCTTCATCCTATGATGAGATAAACAAATTTAAAATCACTCCACTGTCATTTTTTGATAAAGATTGTCTGTAATTCTTTGGGTGTACCTTAGGCGTGATTGATCAAAGATTTTGGTGTTTAATTGATTCTTTTAACTTGAGCCTTCATTCTAGATTCTCAAAGATTGTGAGAAAATGTGTTGATTTGGGCCTCCATTGAAGCACACCTTCTGGTTAAAGGAATGTCTTAACTATTCTGAAGCTTTCTATTTTTGAGTTGTCCATTGTTCTGATTTTCTCAAAGATCTGGTATAATCAAATTTACCCTGCTTAACCTCCCACCAAAATTATTCAAAAACCATGAATGCATCCTGAACTACCCCTGTTTGCCCTGTATATCAATAAAGGAACAAAATCTATTTACTAAAATATGCAGAACAATCAGGATCCCATAATGTCTTCAGTAACCTTAGCCTTGTTTTGAACGCATCTCCTTATTTTAGAAGTGAAAAATCTTGAGAGTTAAATTATGGAGTATTTATCATACTTTTTAAAGGTTTTCTTCATAAAATTTGTGTAAAAGAAGGATATCTCCATCTCTTTCATCAAATAGAGGTTACACTACGGGTCCTCTCACCCTGGTCAAAAGACACGACCTAAAGTAGTGAGGATAGGTCAAATACTCTTGGAGGTGCTATCCATCTCTCCACAAGTCTGAGTGACAAAGGGCTAGTTAGATCTCATCCCTGACTACAAAACAACATACATTATGATCTATCTTCCTCTAAGCTCTGTACCAAGTCTGTGATGCTGCTCAACTTGAAAAGGAGAAAAAATTTGGATACCAACACCACCTCCAGGCTCAACCCTCGAGGCAGTTTGTTTCATGGAATCAAGGGAGTATGCTCATCCTACCCACACCCCCGACAATGTGGAATCCTATTCTAGCTAACTCACTAAAATTGATGCCTAAATTTAGCAGAGAAGACTTCAAAACTCTTGAGGAACACCTCTAGGATGCAGTGGAAATATGCACGGTACATTATATCAAGGAACAAGACATCTCTTTACGGTTGATAGTTGTTTTCCTCAAAGGGAAGGCTCTGGATTAGTACCAATCCCTCACTCCTAATACTATCAGCACTTGGGACCAACTGGGAAATGTATTGGTAGCGAGATTAAATGACAAAGGGGATAGATCCTTGCTCCTACAACAACTTATCAACATCAAGAAGGCTCTGCAAGAGCTTATGACCAATTTTAACACTAGATTTCATAAAACATGGTAGAGAATTTCTATTTCAGCGAGGCCGCCTGCATGTATGGCTATTGTTTTTAACGTAAAAGCTCTACATTCAGATATTTATGTGATGATTCAATCATTAGGAGGGGAGTCTTTACCACAAGCATATGATATTGTGATCCAAGCCGAGAACAATCTAATAGATGCCGGTAAGCTTCGTCCGAGAGCCCCTTTGCCAATGTACCCCAAAATAGCTCCCCTTCCACAAGTATAAGTCCCAAGCTCTACCTAAGCCCTTACGTCCCTGTATGATTACCCATCCTCTCATCCAGTACCAATTCCCACTATATTGTCATCATCCTCTTCTCCCGAAATTGAGGAAGTCAAAAATATCCTTAGAAACTTCTCTAACGAGATAGTAAATCTTAAAAGGAATTAGAGCGCTTACCCAAGACAAAATTATCAAAGCTATCAGGGTGGCAGGCCTACCTATCCCTCTCAACATCATAATACCCAAACACCATTGTCTGCATAGTCATCTAACCAACTCGTCCCAATGCCAACATCCCTCAAGACTATCCCACCCAATAGCAGAAGAGAAATGGTACATAGGCAAAGCAATTTGGTAGAAGATCCCAACACATGGTGCTTCCCCTGTAATATTTCCCACATGCCAAGAGAGTGTCCTCAAGGAATTTTGCAACAAAATGTAGCTAAACAAAGAGCAAGAGAAGGATATGATGTTAACGCATCAAGACCTTAACAGTTCGCATGAGTCCAAAATGTGGCCTTTATTGCGTAGATTCAAGGGATGTCCCTGGAACAGTAAGCAGAGATCACACCAGAGCATGCACTTTTCTCTTGGGTAGAAGGAGAGGAATTTGTATTTATGAATGAGGTAGTTGCTTCCAAGCCTTTTCAATTTAATTACAACACTCACTTCAAAAAAAGGATGATAGAGACAGACGCTCATATCCCAAGTACGACTAGTAATATGTAAAAAGAGCCTCCAACCATCATAGTCTCACCACCAACGGTTGTAAAAGAAGCTCTGAGAATTGTCCATAATCAGGATGCCCTCCATCCTATGGTTTAAGGAATAAAACACCAGTCATCATTTAAGACATCATCGCCCAGACTAATTAATGTGGTTTAACAACTCAAAAAACTGCCAATTAACACATCCTTGTGGGATCTTCCAAGCATTCCAAAACAAAAAGAGTTTCTCTAAGAAGCACTTAAATCAAATGACAACCCAACTACCACCCAAAAAGAAAAGGAATGGGTAAAAGTGATTCGAGCCTCAATAAAGGCAGTGTTGTTAAATCAAAAGGGAGAAGTAAGTAAACCAAGGCCCAATCCCTTTTTTATGACTCTTGTCATAGGTAGGAAATTATTTCATAACTCCATGATAGACTCTGGTGCAAGCACTACAGTCATGCCCAAAGTAATTACAGATGCCTTGGGAATTGAATATGAGCCCCTAAAGAAAGGAGTCATGCAAGTGGATGGAAAATCAGTCCAAACCATAGGAGCTATAAAGGGGCTCCCGTTATAGCTTTATTCCTACCATGAACATAACTGTTCCACAGGATATAGTAGTAATTGACGTTCCACCAGTCTTTGGACTGTGTCTTTCTCATGATTTCACAACAAAGATATGAGGCTATATGTCTCTTGATTGGTCCCATCTGATTCTGCAGACCAAGTATGGAGCTAAGATGAAGGTATTATCAGGACCCCTTGCCAAGGAACATATAACGGACCAAGAGGTCTCAGGCTTTAAAGCTTCCCATGCTATGATCGCCAGAGAAGTTGAATCATATAAAGAGGAGGGTAATCTTCAAAGTAGCATTCATTTATCCAACCTTCCCCCCAGCAATCCCTTCGGGAACTTCAATTCGACTGGTTTGGGTACTTACATCATCTTTGATGAGGACTCCATGATTCCAAAGGTGGTAAAAGAAGAGGATAAAAGAGAAGGGAATCTTATCAGAGATTCCCATATATGGACCCTTCATTTTGATGAGGCTAAAAGCAAGAATGGCTCAAGAGCTGGAATATGCTTGTCATCCTCAAGCGGAAAGAAGATACTCTAGGAATTCTACTTCTAGTTCTCCTATACCAGTAGTGAAGCAGAGTATGAGGCCTTCGTACATGGCTTGGCTACGACACGAAAGGAAGGCATCAAACAGTTGAGAGACTTTGGCGACTCAAAGTTGGTAGCGACACATGTAAAGAACACCGCCACCACAAAAAATCTAAGAATGAGATCCTATCGACATAGGGTGTGGGATCTCATCAAATATTTCGAAGCCTTTAATATCAAGGTTATCCCTCAAGACTAAAATATAGAGGCTAATAGGATGGTCTTAATTGGGTCATAATTCAACCCAATACAATATTTGATAGCGAATGAAAGTACCATAAAATTGATCATCCACCCTTCTATACCTGATAACATTAATCATTGACATGTTTTTAATAGTGACCAACAATTTATACACTTCCTCCAGAAATTTGATTAGTTTGCAAACCAACTCCAACCAAAGATCGAAGAAGCTTATAGAGATCAAATTATTCAATTGAAGATGAACAAACTTCTAAAAGGGTTAATAACGCTAGAAAGCCTTTTTTATTCTAATGATGCTAGTTCAGATCGAAGGAAGTTTACAGTGGTAAGGGAGGATT
Source organism: Taxus chinensis (assembly GCA_019776745.2). Taxonomy (NCBI): domain Eukaryota; kingdom Viridiplantae; phylum Streptophyta; class Pinopsida; order Cupressales; family Taxaceae; genus Taxus; species Taxus chinensis. The sequence goes on from CM034150.1 coordinate 288,148,576, forward strand.
ATGTTGAGCTAAAAGTGACTAAAGAGAGAAAGCTAAAGGTTGAGAGATTAGTCACTCGAAGAGAAAGGGAAAGACTTGTGGCTCTATGCCATAAGTATGACAAAGTGATGGCTTAGACGTACAATGATCTACATGGTTACAACAAGGATATCATCCAACACACCATCGAACTCGAAGAAGGAACTAAGCTTGTGCGCTAGAAGCAGTAGCCCGTGAAGCCAAAAATATAATCCCTCATGGCTAAGGAATATAGAAAAATCCTATAGGCTAAAATAATCTCCCTATCAATCACACAACATGGGTCTCTAATCTAGTCTCGGTAAGGAAGAAAAACGATGAAATTTAGCTCTTTCTAGATTTCAGAGACCTAAATAGAGTGTCCCTAAAAGATCACTACCCTTTACCATCCATGGAGGAGATATTACAAACAGTTGCAGGCTCATAAAGGTTTTCTCTGCTAGATGGTTTTTTAGGCTATAACTAGATATGGCTCGCGGAAGGGGACAAGCATAAAACCACTTTTACAACAAAATGGGGAACCTTCGCATACGCAAAAATGTCATTTGGACTCATAAATGCTGGAGCTACCTTTCAAAGAGCCATGGAATCCACGTTTGGAGCATTAATCAATAAGGTAATTCTTATATACCTAGATGATCTCGTGGTGTTTACCAAGACAATGGAGGGTCATTTTGATGCCTTGGAAGTTATATTCAAGAAATGCCAAGAATTCAGGATCTCTATGAACCCAAGGAAATGTGTTTTTAGAGTACCCCAGGACAAACTCTTGGGACACATTGTTTCAAAGGAAGGAATCTCTATTGATCCAGAAAGAGTTGAAGCCATCTTGGGACTGCCCTTACCAATCAATAAGAAAGTGGTCCAATCTTTCTTAGGAAAGATCAATTTTTTCAGCAAGTTCATTTCAGACTTTGTCGGGACAATTTGCATGATCACGCTAATGCTCAAGAAGGACCCCAACTTCAAATGAACCACTGAAGGTCAACAAGCCTTTGAGGTAATTAAAGGGGCTATCGCATCCACACCGGTACTGCACAACCCCGACTTCTCAAAGGATTTCATCATGTATGTATATGGTGGTAAACATAGTGTGGCATCTATGCTAACATATAAGGGAGAGTCTCAAGGAGAAGAACATCCAATCACCTTCTTCTCAAAAACTCTCCTTAACTATGAAATAAGGTATAACTTTGTCGAAAGACAAGCTTATGCTATAGTTAAGGGTCTAAATAAATTCAGGAACCTCGTCACTCATAGTAAAATCCAGGTTATGGTGGCACACTATAGCGTTAAAGAATATATAATAGAGGGTGAGATAATAGATAAAAGAGCTAACTGGATCACTAAGATCCTCAAATACGACATTGAGGTAAAACCTACAAAGCTAGTACAAGGAAGGGACCTATGTCAATATTTAACACAAGACCCCATACCCCTTATTAACGAATAGCCCAAAGAGATACTCTATATCCAAGAAAGCAACTTAGGTAGTTGGGTCTCGGATAGGATCCGCTTCATGCAGACAAGGTAATACCCAACCCATCTCCCCTTAAAAAAGAGGAGGTACTCTAGGCAACATGGATCCAATTTCACCATGATTGGTGATTTCCTTTTTAAAAGGAACTTTAATGGAATCCTGCTAAGGTGCCTAGAGAATAAAGAAGCTGAAAGAGTCTTACGCGAGTTACACCATGGGAGCTCGGGAGGCCATTTTTTTTTCCCAAACCATAACCATACAAATCCTAGAAATAAGATACTTTTGGTCGAGCATGTTTGCTGACATTAAAGCATAGAAAAACAAATGCAAGGTTTGTTAAGTTTATACAAGTTTTTAGAGGAATGTGGCATTACCTCTTAAACCTATCCTAATTGAGGAACCATTTACACAATGGGGTTTGGACTTCATCGGAATAGTCAACCCAACTTCGAGCGCCAGGCACAAATGGATCCTCACCGCAACCGATTAATTCACTCAATGGGTGGAGGCAGTTCCACTGAAAGAGGCCACTGAGAACATGATCATGAGACTCTTATAGGATATCACTACCTGCTTCAGACCCCCCGCCCCCCCCCCCCCCCCATACTATTATATTAGATAATGCTAAGGCCTTTTTGGGGGCTAAAGTATATGACTTCACTGTAAACATGGGATCTATCTGAAAACATCCTCTAATTATTACCCACAAGGAAATGGTCTAGAAGAGTCCACTAACAAGAACTTGATCAGGCTCATAAAAAAAAATGGGAAATGAGTAGAAGAGGCTATGGCATGCACATATCAAAATATCCTTATGGGCTAATTGAATCACACCTAAACAGATCCTGAAAGCCTCACCATATGAGATAGTCTTTGGGAAAAGCACTATGATGCCAATTTATCTAGAAATCTTTGCGTTACAACTATTAAAACAAATTGAGATAGAGGAAAATGGGGCGATGCAAGTGAGACTCATTGAGCTAGTAGAGCTCCAAGAGAAGTAGGAGGATGCTCATGAAGCCATGATCAGTTGTCAATATGTGGTGAAAACTTGGTTTGATTGAAAGACGTCAAAACCAGAATTCCAAGTCGATACTATGATTTTGAAATGGGATGCAAGGGCCGCCAAGCTTGGAAATCATGGAAAGTTTGACCCCTTATGGATGAGACCCTTCAAAATCAGCAGGTGCAAGCAACACAACACTTTCAAACTTGAAACCATGGAAGGCAACCCCTTGGTGATTCCGGTAAATGGGATTCATTTAAAACCTTTACTTTTAGTCTCTTCGTTTTAATATTGTATCATATGTATAGTTTTTGTTTTCCTTGTTCTTTAGCTCCATTTATTTTTGTCCCCTTCATAAGTATCTCAAACACGTGTCCCTCATGGATCACCCTTGCCTCTTTTGAAGTCTTGGAGGGATTGAATCTTCCTAATTTTCCACAAAATGAATGATCCAACCTCCTCTTAGGATATTTGAGGGAACAAGATTGAGAATTAATATAGATTCTCTCAAAAAGCACAGAGTTTGGTGCTTAGTGTCATTAATTAAAAAAGGGTCCTTATGTGATGCGACTCTATATATGTGTGAGCCATTACTCTATAAGTTAAGGTGGCTATTTAAGATAGCTAGGAGCGTCCAATAGGTTCATTTCAAACTATAGAGTCTTATAATCAGTCTCCAAGTGTCAAAGTAAATGAATCAAAGCCTTCTTCTAATCTTGAAAATTACCATGGTGACTCCTACCTCTGCACCATAAACAAAGTCTTGCGCAGGACAACCCATACCCCCATGCCCTCTCTAACCAAGGTTGAGATTCCTTGATGGGGGGTCTCGGTCCAGTGACCTTTCAGTAGTTTCTGACTTTTCCGACAACATCTTTGACCTTGTTCTCAACAAGAAGCCCAAAGCTCTGAGAGAGGCATCTTACGCCAGGTTTCTTAACCTGGGAAATTCTAAAGCTTTTGTTTTAAGAATCTGGAGCACAATAATTTCCCAATATATGGTGTCTCTCGTGCACTCGTACCTAGAGCACATACATATGTGCATAGGTTGTTTCGACTTCGACACCAATACCATCTAGGGCAGTAACATAAAGGTGGTAATTACACCTCAAGCTGTCAGGGACATGTTGGCTCTAATCTACTACCCATTTGCTAGTTTTTATGATATAGCCAAGCTCCAAAGCGTATGGGCTCAGTGCCAGAATAAATCTTCATTTCTTAATAGGGAGTTAAGGCAGATAGATTTAGGTGGTTTAGGAGCCACAAGATTCCCCATTCCTCTGAAGTCACTTATGGTGGATTCACAAGATGCCCGCTCCATGTTGATGTTCAGGTTTGGCCAAGACTTAGACATGAATGTCTAGGATTGATAGATGGTGACCTTGTTTAGAATGAGGTCCGTAAAGAAAGACTAGGCATATCGCTTCGAATTTGCCAAAGTCATTGTGGAATCTATTTTTGAGCAGCTTGCCAAATTCCCAGTAAACTCCACCTTCAGGTATTCTTTATATTTGTTCCACCTTATTCTGTATCAGAATGCCCAATACCTTAGCTAGTTCATGACTCTGACTCTATGGGATGCAAAGGTTGATCCCCAAAATATTATTCCAGTGTCCACTTGGACTCATGTACTGTCTGATTCATCAGATGTTTATGAATTTTTTAATTCTTTTGTGTAGCCCCTCCTGCTTGAATTTGACTCAGAAGGGGTCAACAACAGAATGAATAGCTCTGTCCAGTCTATCCTTACAAATCCCCTACACCCTTGTGATTATTTTTTCGGGGTAGGGAATTCGATGATTTGGCTGCATGGTTTTCAAGATGAATCCTTTATACTCTCGAGGGTCCTCACGAGACGGGTAGTGGGTCTTGAGATAGCCAAGCAGCTGGTACTCCTGGATATTGAATTTGGCTCTGGTAAAAAAAATAAGGCACTATTTGATCTCCCCTTGAGCAAGGGAGGAATTACATTGATTAAGAGAAAGGCAGAGCATAGCCTTGCACAAAAGCTGGCTTCGTACGGCTTCGCTCTAATTCAAGACTCATGGAGGTATGACCTGGACAGGACGATGGCCATGACTCTAGTTCGAAATAAGGTCCCAGACTCCGGCAAACATGAGCCCACAATTTTTTTTGAAGAAAGGTGGTCCCCTCGGGTAGAGTCACCCGACATATTCATCGAGCTCAGTGAAATTATAATTCCAGATTGAGAGTTGTTCCACCCAGTTAATCATAGGTATGATCCCACCCTCACCATGAAAAAAGGACTCAGAGCGGCCCTACATAAGAAAGACTGGAACACAAAAAAGATTAAAGCGTATTGGAAGTATAGGGAGGAGATCGAATAAACTAACCTCAATTTTGAGGCTGTATCTAGTGATGAGAAATGGAAGGAGTTTTGGGATGCGAACCATGGATCCAACGTGGAGAGTGAGGACATGATGACAATCACCTCAGAGTGGTCTTACAAATCGACCACAAAGTCCTCTGGGGCCTCCCAATAACAATTACCAGTACTGTCCCCACCCTTCATTTCTTATTAAGGTCCTTCGGTTCATGCACCCATGCCGCAACTCACATTAGTTCCCTAGTGTAGGGAACCTATGGAGGAATCAATGTCAAGTCCCCCACGTAAGAAGTTAAAGTTAGTCATGACCCCTATGTCTCCTCCCCCTCTACCTCCTCCTAGGGTTACCTTTCAATCCCCTCCTCCACCATTATTTTCCCTTACAAGGGGTATCCCCTTATCAGTAACCCCATCTCAGACTCTCCCTCTGCTCGGAGTGCCTCTTTTTCCTCAACCTCCCTCTACCATCCCAACTTTCTCCCTTGTGTGGTGACAGAGCCTTCTTCAACTCTACTAACTTCAATGCCTCAACCACAAGTTATAATTCCATATGACGGCAGTGGAAATGAAGCAGATGTGGTCATTATATGACCATCAACAGAGCTCCTTGACCATTGCGTGGCTAGTCCCCCAAGTATCCAGACCTTCAGAATAGATGTGACTTGATGACTATTCTATTAGTGTTGTCACGGTCAACCTCTTAGAGTTACGACATCAGGATAAGATCGAGTTAATGAATGAAACTATGACCATAGTCATGATAGATTACCTTAAGCTCAACAACCAGTTGAGAAAGGCACAATCTAGCCTCTGCACGGTAGAAACAACTATGGTCAACTGACAAGCTGAGATTAAAGGAAAAAATAAGGAGATTGAATAGCTCCGCAAGGAATTGAAGGAAGCTCCGTCACAAGAATTCCTTAAGGCTTCTCAAGAGGAAGCTAAAAATCTAGAAGATAAACCTGTCATGTCTGAGGCCTTGGCATATTTTCTCTCACAGGAGAAAAGAGCACTCCAAAAGGAGGTTGATTCAAGAAAGGCGAAGGTGGCTACGCTCTAGGAAAAGCTGCGCACCATTGAGGTAAAAAGGGCAACTTCCAGAAAAGGTTGAAATCATTTGAGGATGTAGTTAAGGACTTGACTCGTAATTTGGGACAACAACCCCAGAAAGGGGGAATTGTAACATTAGTGTACGAGCTATATGCCTCTTGTTGTGACTGAATTGCCACCACGACAATGAATCTAGCCCCACACGTGGATTTATATCCGATGCACAAGGATTATGCTCAAATGTGGAGACCACATCCTCCACCATCAACATCACTGTAGCTGTTAAGGTTCCTAAATCATTACTCTTGATTCATAAAATTTACGATGCTTCCGAGTCCTCTCTATAAGGGGCAAGAATCATTGACAGGCGAATGATCGCTGCAAAAATCAATGAGATCCTGAGCTGTAATAAAGCATCCATCAAATGCCAAAATCTCTTGACCCAACTCTAATAGGGGATCAAAGAGTGGAAGTAGAGCATTAACAAATTAGTCTAGTTAGGCTTCCCCTCCCCCTTCCTCAATGACTCTACAGTCATATCAAAGGATCAAATTCAACAGCTCTTGATCGTCAAATGACAAGAAAATATTGCCTTGTAGTCTTTAAAAGAGAGCTCCAGTGTCACCGAGGTGGAAGCTATCCTGAACCCAATCGTGTAATTGGAGTTCTACTTACATGCAATAGTGTAGAGTCTCCAAAAAAATTCCCACAAGGACATAATCGAGTTATGTGTGCATGTATACTTTGCTTAATGCTAAATCAAATGAAGCAAGAACTACCACCTAAAATAGTTCTATAATTTAGCTAAAACAAAGCATAAACACCATCAAGATAGAGAACTAAGCAAGATCTAAACTAACATTATAACTTTGAAAACATGAGATCAAAACTATGCATGCTATTTTAACATCTCTACTCTCCTAGATCACCAAAAAAATGCATGGACCTATTTAGCTCCAATGGCAATCAACAATTGCTTGTTTGATCCTTAAAGAATGCATGAATAGGAAGCTTAGCTCTTAACAATGGTGACCTCTCAAGAAAACAAAAGGCAAGCTCTTACTCTATTTTGCTATATGCTTTGCATTTGCTTTCTCAAGAAGTTTAGGTGTGTTTATAAAGGTAGGAGGGCTTCTTATATAGCCCAATGGATAAAGGAAACACTTCACCCCTTTGCATGTGGGATAAAGGTAAAACATGATTAGGAATGGATAAGGTTGCTTTATAAAAGGTAACCTTACTTTAAAAGGGTTTAATTTATGCTTAGCAAGTCATGGGAGTTAGGGGGTGTTTTAATTAATCAAAGGTGATTAATTAATAGGTAGATGTAAGCTTATAGAAGCTAATTAGAGGAATATTAGTACGATTTAGGCTATTAGAAGGGGATTAAATCAATTAAATATTGATTTATTGGCTAAATGAAGGGGATAGCTAATTAATTAATAATAATTAATTAGTCCAGATAGAAGGGGTGATTTATTAATGGAAGGTCATCAATTAGGGTATTTGTTGGATAGGCGACTTAATTAATTAGCATAGTGTAATTAATTAATGCCGATATGAGGGAAAATGAGCGTTATTAACGATTTGTTGCCAATTTGGAAGAAGGGGGATAATTAGCGCAATTTAAGTATTTAAATTGCTTGGGCATAATTATGGGTGTCTACAAGTTGGACCGAGTTGTCCATGCCTTACAAAGAAGAATCTACCCAACAGAGGCAGAATAACTTGGATATCAGACTTATTTGCAACAACTTTGAGTGGCATTTCATAAGCCACATTTTGAATTTTGAGGCTAAAAAGATTGTCAGATCCTTCCATGACTGGTACGATGTCCCTTGGTGAGTCGTCATAACTGTAGAGTTCTTTTTGTATAAAACTCTTTTATCGACCACTTTGTTTTGTCACCCCGACCCTAGTTATTTTTGTTTGCTTGAGCCTAAATTCAACTAAGTATGAAGCTGAATGTGGAAAATGTCCACATGTCCCTTTGGTGCACTCGGGGCATGAAGCAGAGAAGGAGTGTTCTCAAACTTGGGCCGCATTGTCCATGTGTCCTAAGCTTAATAAAGTTGCCTAGGTGGGTTGAAAAGTCAAGAATATAGTAAAAATGCCCAGGATATCCATGTGTCGCCTGAGCGCAATTTCAAATAAAGAGAAAGAAAGAACGCCCTCAAACAAGCACGCACTCTCCACGTGTCACTTAGGTGTAGTTTTGAAGACAAAGGCCCTCAAACAAATACGTGACCTCCACGTGGTAGAGAAGAATCATCGCTGACTGAAGGTGTGTAAGTTTGAAGAATTAAAGGGAATCAGAAATATCACCAATATGTAGTTGAGATATTGACCCCAAAATGAAAGATCTTGTAAGAAAATTGAATGATGTCGGTGGAAGGTCTAATTTCAAACATTGAAGTGAGAGCCAAAGGGATCTATAAAGGAATTTTTTGATCCAGAACCAAAAAGGGGAGGGGGAAGAAGTTAAAAAATAAAACATACTAGAGCTGGGAAAAGGGATTCTAGGCTTAGTTATTGTATTGGCTAGCCTTAACAAGACTTTGTTTTAGAAGGAAATTGTAATTTGTGCCATATCGGCCTCATGTATTATTTTCTCTATGAATAAAGAGTTCTTGTTCTGTGTATTTTAGCTTTCAATATTATGTGTCTTTCATCTTTCATTACTAGTAGTTTTTAGATAATTTTGAAGATCTATCATGTTATATGCCCTTGGGTTTTCTATATGCATCTATCATCTATATATTGTTATGTTTTACACCTTCCCAGTCTCTGATAATCCAAAATACTTCTAAAAATAGTAGATCGTGCTAAACACTCTTCAACTATTTTAAGTAGTTTCCCAGGATCCATCTCTATGTCTTTTTAAGATCTATTTCGGTGCATCACCTTAGTTAGTTTTGTACTTCATTTTATTTTTCCTCTAACCTTACCCCAAACCATAGAGAAGAGCCAACTTCTTTAAAATTTGGAGGATATCTTAGGGCGCATGTCCCACTTCCTTAAGGTATCCCACGACTCTGACGATTCATCTACAAAGATAATAGTCAATAGGAAAATTTCCCACTAACATTTCCTATGCTGAAAAGTGCACCCTCATCCAATGTATAGCCCGCTATACCCTACTTGGGGGCACCCTCTTCCACTGAGGCTACGACGGAAATCTATTGCAATGTTTAAATTCAGATGAATCTATTCACATGATCAAGGAGGTGCACAAAGGTGTCTAAGGGGCTCACACTAATGCAATTGTCCTTACAAAGAAAATTCTTAGAGTAGGCTATTATTGGCCTACCATGGAGCATGATTGTTGTAACCATGTGAAGAAAGGTGTGGATTGTAAAAAATACGGCAACTTGATACATGCACCGGTGTAATATTTGCAGCATGTGACAACCCCTTGGCCATTCTCAAAGTGGGGTCTTGATCTAATAGGGAAACTAAACCCTGTCTCTTTAGACGGTCATAAATTCATCATTAGTGGAATTGAGTACTTTTCAAAGTGGGTAGAGGTTGTTCCTCGCACCTATTGTTAAGGTGCCCAGATCTATAAATTTATCACAAACCATATCATCTGTTGATATGGTATCCCTTCTGCTGTTATCACTGATAATGGTAAACCATTCAAGAATAAAACCGTGAAAGCACTCTGTAAACACTTTCAAATCTCCCTTAAGTTCTCAACCCCCTATTACCCTCAAGGTAATGGGAAATTTGAGGCTTCCAATAAGACCTTAATTCGCATCATGGAGAAGATGGTGAACAAGATAGGCTGTGACTGGAATTTACAAATTCACCCTACCCTCTAGGCATTTAGAACTTTTATCCACACCCCCATAGGGGCAACTCTATACTCCTTAGTATTCGGCACTAAAGTCATATTTCCTTTAGAGATCGAGATCCCTTCTTTGTGTATCGAGCTAAGGTACTACCTGAATGAAGAGGAAGACTATAGGGTAGCTTGACTGATAGAGTTGGAGCTATTAGATGAGAAAAGACTTCATGCTCTCAATCACCTTAAAGTGTATCAGGATGGAGTGTGGCGAAGCTACAATAAAATAGTCATACCTCATCAATTTGAGGTAGGGGATTTGGTGTTAAAAGAGAATAAGAAGGACACCAATAAGGACCGTGAAAATAAAGGGAAATTTGAACCCAATTGGATGGGACCATATGTTGTCATTACCAAGTTTGGTTTAGGTGCCTATAAGCTAGCCCATAGATATGGCCAAGAGCTTCGAGAACCCATGAACGCAATGCATCTTAAGGGATTTTATGCTTAAGTATGTGGTATCAATATAAAGAAAAGTAAAAAAGTATAAAAATAGAAAAAGAAAAAAGATAAATAAACAGGTGTGTCCAATAGTGAAAACCACGCAATGGTGGCACTTTGGACAAGTCCTTTGGTGAAAACTAGTTTCTGGCACCAAGGGAGGGTCTGTTGTTCACAAGAATTTCAGTTTTAGGGGTATGATAGCTTTGTCCTAAGCTAGTTTTTTTCCTTTGTCTAAATCCTTTGTGAGCCTATTCTTCTTTGCCATGCTTTGACTAATCTTACCATTTGAATGCGGAGAATTTAACTTTAAGTAAACCGATATCGCGCTAGGGGCAGCTTCGCAATGTCACTTCTGGCATATACCGCATCGCATTTGGCCCTTGTACATCTCATGTAATGTTGGGGGCATCCACGTTTCTTCATTTCCTTGCGTGTTCGCTTTGGAAACTATTGAGAAAACATCAAAAACATTCGTATGAATTTTGAAAACCCCAAAACATGCATATATGTCCTTTGGAAAAATCAAAACATTCAGATACGTTCGTAGAAAACTCCAAAACAATAGAAAATTGTCTTAGAGATAAGCCCAAAAATAGTGAAAAACGTTCCAAAAGATGGCCCGCAAAAACAAAGTAGTAGTTTCCTTACTTTTAGTTGGTTTGTATGGATTTTAGTTACATTGTTATTTTGTGTTGTGTGCTTTAGATTGAATTCACCGGTTTACTTAGATGGAATGTTGTTTAATATGTAGTTCATTGCTTTGAGTTCATTTTATCTCGCATTCTTGTAAATAAATGTGTTGCTTTGATTAGATTTGTTAAAATTTGTGCTTGTTAATTTTTACTTGTACATTGTATTATCATATTCATCATCATATCACATAAAACCATCACATCTATACACCATATATCAAAAAAATACTAAGTTTACATAATGCATGTATGTTAAAGTTAATCATCACATACCGTATCATCAATGCGGCAAGAGGGGTTGCACATGATCACAAATATATCCCCCCCACACCAATATCAAAAATTTAAACACGGTTTACTCAAAAGTATCTCACCAACATGTAATATGACATAAAATAAGGTTATCTCATAAATTAATAAATGTGTGATATAAACATAAGAGATATAGATTAAGCATAATATCTCATAAAAAACATGTGGTGCATCAATAATCCATCTATTGTCATACATCATCAAATATAAATGTCTGTATACAAAATAGTGTGTCTCAAAAGTACATCGGATACAATGGGCCATCATGGGCATCTATACAAAAAAATGTGCCTTCATCACGAGGCATAATAAAAAATAATACATATCGTACATCTGTACAAAAAGTGCCTTCATCACGAGGCATGATAAAAAATAGTACATATACATCCATCCAAAAGTATGCCTTCATAATCGAGGCGATACACCAAAGATATACGTGTAGGTACATCAAATCAATAAAAGTCAGCCATGACTCGAGCCCTCTCGAGGATTGCCTAGTGCAGATCTGCCACTAAGCAGCAACATCTGAGATGTTGGATGTGTAGAAGGTGTTGGGCCATGTTGTATAGACTCATGCTACTCTAAAGCCTATTGTCCCGAAGGACCCTGTATAGATTGCGTTGATTGCGACTGCCTCTATAATTTGGCATGAGACAAGTTGCCGACTATCCAACTATACTAAGGAACTCTTTGGTCGGCCGGTACAACCACATAATACTACATCTTATAGTATGTCGCCTCACCTGCCACTATGGCACTATGTCCAATTAATTGTTATAAACCTAAGGCAGTGTCTGCCTATTGCAACGCATCGCGCTCTGCTGTCGCACTGGCCAACTGAATCCGTAAGTGATATCACTTTGTGACAACCTGGTCCCTTTCTACCTGCAGCTGTATGCTATTTGTGGTCACATGATATCGATCTAGTATAGACTGTATCCTCTCTTCCCTAGCCTAGTCCTGCTCGGTAATGAGCTGATCTCTCTTAGTGATCACCAGGTCTCTCTCAACTATGGCCTAGAGCTGTAGGGCTACTACCTACTATAGTTGTTGCTTGTCCACTAGCCAATATATCATGAATATATTCATCCATGGGCTACTCAACTACTTGCGCATCGACTAGTATGTCCTCCTCCATTTGTCGCTCTCCACCCTTACCATCTCCTCCATCTCTCGATGGACTTTGGGGTGGACTCGCGCGGGGGGGGGGGGGGTGATAGAGGTGCCTATAGTGAATCCTGTCGAGGCATCTATAGTGCTAATATATGTGGCCGCACTACTACCTGTGGCCACACAACTATCTGTTGCCACATTAAAACATGTTGCTAAATAAATACCTGGTGTACGGACACCTACTGTTGTCCTCCCTGTGGATCTTCTTGGTCCGGTGCCTGTGCCCTAGGAGGTGGGCCCTGTTCATGTGCCCTAGGAAGTGGGCCCTTAAATCTCTATGCCGCTACGTCTAATATCTCCTGCGGAATAGTCAAGCACCGAGGTAACTGTATGTACCCAAAATTGTAGGGTACTGCATCGCTGGAAAAACGTTACACATACCCCAATGATGATACATGTCTCCTCGCAAGGTGTTCGGGATCCAGAAAAGCTCGCCAAGTATATGTTTGTATCTCGTATGCCTCACTCGGCCTCCACATGCTTTGTTTTTCCCTCTGTCCCCCCTTTTCCTTGCATTTTGGTCTTCAGTGACGAGATCGCCTCCCTGCTTGGGCGGCGATCCCGTGACCGCTGCCTAAGACAGGGTGGCAGTCCTGTTCACATTTTCCAGAAAGTTCTGACGATTGCATCAAACATAAATCTTCAATTTCTACCCGCATTCTTCTACTGCTTTGCTTTGCATTTATGTTTTGGCCACCCTATGAATAGTTTTTTCCCTTTATTTATAGTAAAATAGTTCAATTGAGAGTTACCCTCTGGTAAATGCATTTACTATAAATAGCCAGCTTGTTTTCAAACAAATGGCCCCTCTCCATCTCCGTTTAATCATTCAGTCTTTGAGTTTCTTGCTTAGAGTTCCATTGGTTTCATGTTTTGCATTAATTATTAGCTTTCCTTTGTTGTTTAGAAGTCATTCAATTTTCTTGTTTCATCTTATTTCATTGTTGTTCCATACAATCATCTTAACATAGAATAGTTTCATTTCTAGATTAGAATCCATTTAGAGTTGTAGGTTTTGTTTTATCACAAGGATAAATTCTAAAACTCTCGGCACATTTGTGTTGTATTCCAACAATAAATCCCATTAGGAATTGCATAGTCAAGCTCTGTTCACTTGCACTATCTCTCTCTTACTTGCATTGTATTCGGTCTATATCCAAAAGCTGCCATTGTTCAAGTTCCTTATTCTGTTGATACTATCATATACATGCTTTTCTAGATTCAAGAGAACACAAAGGAAATGAGGAGATCACACTGAGGGGAAAAAGTCACACATAACTGGATTTGCCACTATTTTGTAAATGCCAGGTTTGAGCTATCAAAGTTCTAGTTACAATGTATCAAATAGAGTAGTAAAATATTTCATTTCAGTCAAAGCTCGCTCTTGATATCGCCAGGGAAGCTGTGGGGATTGATAGTTTCTGAGAAAACATGATTCATTCCTCACTTCTGAGGTAGAATCGAGAGTCTTTCAATTTACAACAATTAGTTGCTTAGATATTTAGATAAATTCACAACTGCACAGGCAAATAGCCATACCAAGTTATTTTTGTTTATTTTAAATTATGTTACTAGATTAATTGTCCATTTTCTAAGTATATTAGAATATCTGCTCTTTAATTCCATTAAAATAATTCATAGAAAAACACAAAAAATAAAGATAGATGCATAGTGTAGATACATCTTTCATAAATTAGTTTATTAATTAAAAGTTGAATTGCTTTGTATGACAATCACAGGACCTAGAGAGCCTAGAGAATATATATTTGAACCAATAGTGCCTCAACCAAATATACCCACAACATTAGCTGATATAGATCAAGACCTTAGGATACAGGTCTTCCAAGCAACGACAAACCTAAAAGCAATTAGTGAACAACCGAGAGGGTTAAATATCGAAGACGAAAAGGCATACACATTTTGGTCAAATCATCCTAACTATAGACTGTCTTGATAAAATATCTGAATGAATGTATAAGGATTCGAAAGAGAACAAGCATTTGGTTACAATCCTTTAGTCCCACAACCTAATGTAGGAGACCTCCTCATTGACATAGATACTAGCTTACACATTCAAGTTGCCAAAACACCTGTAAGGTATTTCGAGAAGGTTATACAACTTCTAATTCTAAACATAGAGGCTGAAAAGGCGTATGATTACTGGATAGTCGGAAGAAGGGATTGATTCTTCACATGACCATAATAGGTCCACAACAACCACAAACTCATGGTTGTGATCCCCAAATCCCACAACCCAACGGGCCTGCAAATCAGTTAAGTATTGATACTAGTTTACGAACGCTGGTATTTAGATCATCACCACTCCCGCCAGATATCATAACGCAGTTCTCCATATTAAATATAGAAGCCAATCAATCTAATATTTTCTAGACTAGACCAGAAAACCACCCATAGTTCACTACAAATCCACTAAACCTCCTATCACCATTTTCATGACCTTTTCTGGAGATATATACGAAGCTCCCACAAGTCACTTCCCACGTATCCAACAACCAATAAATAAGATCTCAGCAAAGCTTGACATTGATTGGAGCCTCTGAACAACTATTATATCTGAATGAACCATTACACCAATTTAGGTTAGGAGGGCCTTCTTTGCCTTAGATTCGCAGATTCCATTATTGCATATTGAGGATATAAGATTACCCAATTAGTTTTTTTGTATCCATTTATATTCCACATTCACTGGCCGTCTCGGCATGACCTCGAGAGGTCGGGTACAAGGAAGAGGTACTTGTAGATTCCCATGCTCGCATGTCACTTTTCCATTGTACAGTAACACTGTGGTATACCAACCTACATAGTCCTATGTAGTATCGAGATCAACTACCTGTGCACACTGCGCCCAAGGATGGAAAACCACTTGAAAAAAGCTAGCTCAAGCTCGACCTAACCTAATTTGAGGACCCATGTGAAAGACCTCTTTATATCTCTGGGCATACCACATATCATCCCCAGGAATCCCCTGAATAAGTCAAAACTGATGTTAAACCTATTTTACTCTATACCACTCTATGATGTGGCTCCTGCTCCTAAGAAGGAAATGATCTTCCATTGCAGTGCATAGCTCAACAACATCCTCAGGCCAATGCTATAACCTATAGGGCCACCATGTAATCATATGGTGTCATAGCTCATTAAACTCACACCTATAATTATCAGTATCTCCTTAGTGGCCACATATATCCTCCCCAATAGGAACCCAACCCATAACAAAAGGATCTCCAATGACTCGGGCTCTCAAAACTCCCGTAAGGTGGCCGATCACAATATGGTCCCATGACCATATCTGCAACAAAGTAGAAGCACCACAAATTTTTGTCTGTGGTAAGCTATCAGATGAAGATCTACATATAAGTGAGCCAATATAAACTGACCCCAGTAGTGAACATCTCCCTAAAGAAGGCCATGAATAACTCTAAAGAGGCCAAGGGGAAACTAAGCACCAGTCTTGTTGGGCAACAATATTCCGCTGACAAGAGCTAACAAGAACACAGGGACTCGACCTAGCTATTGATCGACCATGCATCTCCTAACTATAACTGACATACCTCAGTGGGGTAAATTTACCACTCCAAAAGTTATGGTTGTATAACGCTCAACCCAGTCTAGATGACTGTCATAAGTAATCAAACATTCCTAGATAAGAACCCAAAAGATTAGCCACACATCCTCTAAAGTAATGCTCATCCCTCCAGTTGGCAACCAGAATGTCTGGCTCTCACTCTGCCATATCTCAGCTAAGGTTGTGAGCAGGCTATGGTCTATGGTAATCTAGGGCATATGAGCTACGTGTGCTAGCCCAGTCACCTCTAAAGTGATCTTAAGAAAAATATGGTCGCTTCGGTTAAAGGTCTCCTCATAGGCTCGAAGCCGCACATGTCGCTCCCACACCTCTAACATGTCTAGGTCCTCCTACAAAACCAATCGGGTCATTTAATTATGATCCTATTCTTCTATTCTAGTATGTCATTTATTCTTCGACTCTGTCATTTAATATTTCTAGTTTACCACATTTTTCTTCTATTTTTATACAAGTATCATCTTTTCCTAACAACTAGGGTTTTCTAAAACTTAGGTTTTCTTCCGAAGAGCCATCTGAAAGTGACTTTTGTGCACTAGCACACCCCTAGTAGCACCAACACACCCCTTTGAGCTCCAACGCACCCCTATATGCACTGACACATCCTTCTTTGTGCAGGCGCATACACGCCCCTACCCAGGGTATCCCTTTTACACCAACGTACTCCTTTTTGTGTAGGCGCATGCGTGCACCTACCTAAAAAGTCAATTATGCATAGGCGCATTCATGTTATGTAACACAGGCACATGTGTGCCCATGCACAGTGCAACACAGGTGCACCCCTAGAGCCACACCTATGCATTTTCAATGCCAAACTACCTTAACTCTACTCTAAAAATACATGATAAATAACCTAAATTAAATACTGATAAATCACAAGGGGGAGAAAGAGCTTTGTGTACCTAGGGTCCATATGTTGGGAGCCTCATGTACTCTCTCACATGATCCACACAGTGTTTTCAGATTCACACCCTCACCATCTTCTCCTGTAGGTCAGAGCTTTGATTAGCAGTAAATGGTAAGTGAATGTGGTAAATGAGTTGGTCGTGATGGCTTATATACCCCTTTTTACCTCCCACGATGCATTTCTCACCCCCGGGGTGCCTACCGTCGTGGCTCTTCTAATTTCTTTTAATACTGGACGTGATGATTATTTTTAATAGATAATTATTTTAACGCCCGTTTGATTGCCTTGGGGTATGTTTTTGCGTCCCAGTGGCCTTTTCTACTACCTAAGGCATAGTTTTGTCTTGCGGTCACTTTTAACGTTGTCTCATGACTTCGTTATTTCTTCTATAATGTTTTCTTCCGTAAAAATAAAAAAAATTAAAACAATCAAAATTTTCAAAAAAATTAATTAAATCATTAAAAATCTAAAAAAAATGTAAAAATTTAATTGTTTTAAATTTTTTGTAAACAATGTGCATACAACTAAAAGCCTGTATCACTGGCATTATCCTTGAACATAGAAATATGTCTTACAAAACCATCTTTATGATGTTCTTGCTTATTCTCTTCTCAAACAACTTGCAGATCATTGTGATCTACCTTCACTAACAAAAGCTAGGTTGCATGCTATGTCGGTACTCTCGGCAATAGTGAGTTGCCAGAGACTGTGTCATAGTGCACAATTTTTTTTCCACGAGACTTCTTGTGTCCTCCATTTTCCCTCACATGTGTTATTTCTTGGGGCACCATTTTTAACCCTTGTCATTACAACACAAACATTCAGGAACTGCAACTTGATAACAAAAACATTGGTACAACTATCTTAAACGTTGTTTGTTTGAGTGCGTGTGATTGTGTTGGTTTCTCTGTTAGGTTATCTGGTTTACTTTCTCATATTGCATTGCATTTTGTATGTTTCATGGAGCTAAATATCATTGTTACTTTCTCGTATTACATTGCATAATCTATGTTGCATGGAGTTATGTATTTTTAGCAGTAAACAATTGTTACTAATTTAGCTTTTCATGTTATCTTACACTTTTGTTTATTTTAAATAAAATTTGATGATGTAGACCTAGGGGTAAAATGATATAAACATGTTGCTTATTGAAAGGTTGGATGAAAAGATTGGGCTTGTCCTATATTCTCCATTAATCATTTCTTATCACTTATCATTTATTACCATTACTAATTTTTCTTCCAAATCACTTGGGATAATAACCAACCATGTTTATACCTATCCTTATTTTATTCTTAGTAGCCGAAGGTTTTGCACCCGTTCTAACCTATTTTCTTCTATCCATTTCAATCATATTTTCGATCGTCGATTGACTTCTTCTATCACCCCATTGACACTCAAGGCCGCATTCTTCATCCTGCTAATTTTTCTTCAAAAATTTACTTGTTTATGCTTGTTTGCTATATTTGAAGTGAAGTTACTAACTTCACCTCAAACAGGGGCAAATGTAGACACCTTAATTCTATTCTTACAATCTTATTGCCAAAACACACACAAATAACTCTCATTCTCTCTAATTCTATTATAATTAGTGATTTTCGCTAATTAACTAATGCTTTCCCTCTATTCTGGTTACTTAACGATGCTTTGTTGATTATCCACCCTTTTCCACATTTAGGATGCCAATCAACATCAAATTGTAGGTTGTTATCCTCTTCCAGGCAACAATTAGTGTTATTAGCTAATTAAGCCTATTTTGCCCTTGATTTGGTCAATATACCCTAATATTGGCTCCAACCCCTCTTATGACGACTCAAAATCATGTCATTCACTCCACAACGTCTCAACAAGCTTCAAAAGCTTATCTTAGCCTCCTAGTTGACCCTAAGCGATTGATTAAGGCTCCATACCTCTTAATCACTTGGTAATTCACTAATTGTGATTAGCAAGGCCTAATCATGATTAACAATTCTAATCTAATTTGGGGATTTCAGTCCCACATGTACTAAAATACAAGTTTCTCCCAAAAGGAAAACTATAAAAAGGGTGCACCTCATTCCTTTATAATTTACACCATGCTTTGATTTGCATCTCATATAATAAATATGATATATAGCCAAGTTCAATCCTTGCCTAAAGCCTTCAACAAGGTTAGTAGATGAATAATCTAAAGCGACTTAACAATTCATTTGGAGAGGTCATTTCACCATTGTTTGGAGTAGCAACCATAACCATTTAATTTCCCTCTTAGGTCTATTTAGGCCCATGTTAGGTAATTCAAGCATATTAGTAGGCATGTTTAATTAGATCTTGCATTGTTTTCATACTAGTTAAGCATTATTTTAAGCTTCTATCTTAATGTTACATTCCTAGACTTAGAATCCTTGGCTAGATGGATGGCAATGGTGTTAGCTTTCCTTGTTTAGTCATGCAATTTGCTTTGTAATTTTTAGGATGTTTTCCATACACACACACACACACACACACACACACACACACACACACACACACACACACACACACACACACACACACACACACACACACACATTGCATCCCATTCTTGATATGTAACTTGATTAATCTTGATCAATAAAATCATTAGTAGGTTGCCTAACTATTTCTCTCAGTAATTGCTATCAGAGCTCTAGTTGGAGCCTGCACATTTTAACAAAAGTTGGAGGAAAGGTTGCAGAAGTGCGTGATAGGTTTTAGAGAAAAAATATACTCCCTTGGAGAGCTTGTGTTACCTCCAACAACTTCCTAACCCCACACTGTCCCTACACCATGCATTCTAGGTAATTTGCAAAAAATAGTTTTTTACTGGGTGAGAATGCGTCCCCAGGAACTACCTCCTACACTAGGCTACTCTGCAGGTAAATTTGGTTCAGAAAAAAGAAAAAAATCTTTCCAATAAGGGTTTCTCCACTAAATTTAGTGGTTGAGTTAGATATAATTAACTTTACCGGATATGCTAAAACTATACTACAATTAGAGGCGTGTGATTGAGTTGCAGTGTAAGGTGAATTGATTAGTGAGTTGTGGATTGAGCTTGCATCGAGTAGGGTGAGTTAACTAGTTTTTTTGGGGCAAGATGCATTACATTAAGTAGAGTTGTATTGGAGTCTTAGCTTGGCTATTTACAAATTGAGCTCATATCGGTCGTTCACTAGGCTAGACTTGACTGAGCCAACAACATACATGGGTCGAGCCCGCACTACTAGTCTACACCAAGCTAGTGGGAGAATCAAGCTTAGATTGATCAATTCAACAACCCTTGTCATGAACCATCACAAAACACCCCCACCCTAGTCGACTTACATGGAGACCTATACATCCAAAGACCCTCCTGATTCACGTCTAAGATGTGTGTAAGACATTGTGTTGGCAAGCCAAATGTCCTCACAACTGAGCCCACTCGGTAAATATTTAAACACATACATGAATATGCATTGGAACTAGGGCTGAGTAGACCATCTACAAATTGGTCTATCCAAATGGGACAATACAAGCACACAACCCTGCAGAATGGGTATGTAAATGAATTTCAAAACAAAATGGTGGAAAATTAGTGCTAAGGCATTAAAATAAAAACAAAGATGTTTTTTTGTCAAACCTAAAATGCCATTGCTCACATCCTATCACATGGATCCTCCAAACAGAGTCACGTCATCTTCTTTGCAAGATTAGCTTTTTTCAACATTGTTTAAATCAATATTCTTTTAATTCATATCACATGTGCCATTGGTACTAAGTTGGTTAGTGGAAGTGTTTTAGGACTGGAAGGGTCAGGGGTCAAACCCCCTCCCCAACCCCTATTTTTTATATTTTGAAACTTGGAAGAAAATTAAGCAGAACCACAAAACATAGCGGTCAAAACCTCCTCTAAACAGGAGAGTGATAACTAAACCCCCCCAAAAAAATTAGTGGGGAAAACATTATTTCTAGGTAGAAATAAAACTCTGCCACATTGCATAAAAAGTGATTCTAGGACACTTTTTCCAGTGGAGGGGTGCTTGAAAGGGTTGTTTCAAGCAATTTTTTTTTTTTCAGTTTTTTAGTGTTTGAGCCATTTTGAGCTCCAGAGGCCACTAGGGCCCTACAAAACAAAAATAAATTGTCTGTTATTCAATTTTTCCTCACAAACAACTGTAATCTCATATTTTCAGTGTACTGTTACATTGTTTTGTGCTAATGTTCCCTCTAGTTGGGAAAATCTAACAACCCAATATGGCAAACAATGCTCCCAAATCCTTCTTTTCTTATTCGCAGCTAATCCATGGTGATAATTACGTCACGTGGAAGACCAAAATTTGAACTCAACTAGAGTTTGAAGAAATTTGGCTTGTTGCAAATGGTTCAATAACTGGATCAAAAAATGATGCATCCTATAAGCATTAGTTTGATATGGTCAATCAGAAGACCAAGTTGATTATCTTGTTCACAGTGTTTGATGGCATGCAACTCCACATTTGAGATGTAAAAACAACCAAAGAAACATGGGATAAGTTGAGCACAACATATGAGGCCCGATATAAGAACACAATATTGAATTATCAAAGTTAGTTAAATACACTGATATTTAAGTTGAATGGGAAAGTTGACACTTTCTTGCGGAGATTTGCAACTTTAAGGGATTCACTGCTAGTCGTGGGAGAGAATATTTATAATACTGCTCTCGTGCCCATTTTTATGAGAGAACTTCCCCCCTCTTACCATTTTTTTATGGCAACAATTAACTTGTTAGATCACACCATCAATTTTGAGAGGATGGTGAATTTGTTGCAGTAAGAGGCACTATACAACAAAGATAAAGGACAAGAGCAGGCATTATCTTCTCATCAAAAAGGAAAGGGTAAAGCACAATCTTCTTAAAAGTCCCAAAAGCAACATCAGCAAGGGGACATGTTGGGCCCCTAAAATATTGACTAAGTCCAAAAAGGCACATGGGCGCGCAAGATTGAAGTTAAGAAATAGGCACGTAAGGAGAAGGCGCATAAGGCAAGGTTCTAGGAGGGTCTTAGTAGAACCTATGATGCGCGCCCGCAGGACAAGGTCTCGGGACTTAGCCGTATTTGGCGTATCGGGTAGGACACGAGAAAAGTGCTAACCAACTGTGCATGTGGAGTGGATAAGGTGCCGACCTGGTGACAGGTTGGCCTAGGAAGGAATATGCCATACGATGGAAGCTCCTACAAGACCATCATGACAAGGAGTGGAGAGCTCTGGCTTGGGGGAGCATGCGCCCATGAATGACCACATTTAGACACTTGGCACTCGTTTTGAGGCCGTAGAAGGATGGGTTGGCACTTTAGGATGCCTATATATACAAGCGTCCATAGAAGAATATATATATATATATATATCATATATAAAGAGATGAAGAGAGAGAAGATCTCTGTAGAAATGCTATAAAGGAATTCTATTTGGGTTGGGTAGATAAAACATAGGAGATGGATGTATCAAGGGCTTGGATGTTTAAATTTTTGTTTTGAGAGTTAAAGGATAGGAATCTAGTTATGATGCATGACTTCGGTCTACCTTTCTGCAATGCTCTGTAATGAATCTAATGAATGTAATGAGGTTACCAGTTTATATGAATATGATCAGTAATGATTCTAGTGCATTTACATATCTTCATGGTTTTGTGTTATGCATGTTTATGGAATTAGTCTGAATCCTTACGCATTTCCCTTTCTATTTTGATTTAGTTCTTAATTTGTTAAGTACTTTTCTATCTGGAATGCCTGTGCTGATCTAGAAGTCGTTCTAAGCTCTATGATGCTTGTATGTCTCTTTTCCACTCACTTCCTTTAATTTTGGATCATAGATTATGTTTTCTAACTCAAATCACATGAAAGAGAGACTCGGCACCCGCGTGTTCCTTAGGTGAGCACCCAGCACCCACTGGGTGATAGGCCGGAGTGCATGGGGTTCCCTTGTTCTTGGTGGGTGTAAAAATGACTACATCTTGGGTCCATTTACAAAAGAACCTTTTTTCGAAGTTGTAGTGGGAAATAACATACATCATGATCTATGTAATAAGTGATGACAGAACGCCTAACTGTTGGAAAGTGTTGAATCTGAGGTTCAAGAGAACGGAGGAAGAATTTTCTCAAGAGATTCAACACTCGACCTGATTTGATGCACATAGATGGGTAGAAGAGAACCTCTTCCATGATTTGAGTATGAAATTTTTTTATGATTGCTTCCCAGTAGAGCTATATGAATGGATCTTGGAATATGTCATCTAGATCAATCTGGTATTATAGATTCATGTGCACGTAGACCCAAGAAGAATACCAGAGGCTGTTCAGGACTGTAGACACACTCTCCAAAAATCATGACTTCATGTTGGGGATACTCTTAGTGGAATGGTAAGTTGTTGGAAACGTTATGGCTCATTGCTAGAAATGTGGTTGGCTAGCACTATTGTAGAGTACGCTATTTCTACATATTCTTGTCTGGATGTCACTGAGTTTGAGTTTCTTAATGGGAGCCTATAGGATCATTTCTATGTGTTATCCCTTTAGCAATGAAGATCTTGTTTTGTTACCTTGAGTTTAGAGGCATATTCCAATGGCCAGCTAAACCACTTTGAAGCTACTGTTGGGAAAGGAAGCTAGAGTGGAGGAAGATGGCAGATTGTTTTGTGACGGAGAAATGGTTCAAAGGGAGGAGAGTATTAGTTCAAGTATAGTGAAGCATGTGTGAAAGTCATGAGATTGCTAGACTAATGCGAGGTTACAAGTGTGATAGGATACTTTATGGAGACAGACTCATGTTATGGGAAGGATTTGAGGTTCACACCAAAGGATGTGGAACCTGAGCAGTCTATGCTACCCCATCTTGGCAAGCTCGTAAGAGAGACCCCTTCGGCTTCTGATGAGAGTTTTTTGTGTGGAGAGAGAAGATTCGTTGGCATGCATCTAAATCCACCTAGTGACCAGACCCTAGCGCTTGGTTTTCCAGATCAAGGGAGGAGTATCGTTGACCCAGTTGGTATCAATGGAAAGTGACAGATCTACACCCAGGAGATATAATTTTTAATTTCCTACTTCTATGGCTATGTAAAATATTCCAGTATTCAGAGGAATTTTTGGACCAAGAGAAAATACACAAGGCTTGGGTAACGCGTCAGGAAGTGACGCGTAGGACACACATCTGGTAGTGGCACAATCTCATATACAAATGGTTGGTGTGCAGTTCAGCATGGGACATGTTGGGGACACTAGGAACAATTACTTTAGTCCCATTACTAGCTGTGGAAAGGAGGATCTGGAGGTGGAACTAGTGGATCCGGAGGCACATGACTTGGTGGATCTAGTGGATCCAGCGGAGGAGGGAACACCGGAGGAAACCAAGGATTTGGACTAGTAGGATAGGGGCCTCAGCCACCTCCTCAAGTTTTCTTTGAGATGTATTTACACTTACTAGATTACAGGGTATTAGAGGATGCTACATGGAGCATGTTCACAAGTGTGAATTGCTATGGCACATGAAGGGGATCACAACCCCTAAAGTGGAAGGCCAGTCAGTTTGTAACAACATTGCAAGGGCATGCGTGCATAGTTGGTATAGGAAGTATGACCCCCATCAGATGGTAGTAGATTACACCACATTGAAAAATACCTTCCTAGCAAAGAGTTCCACATCCCTGAGTTTGAATAGAAGAGCATCAACACCCTTAAAGAGATTCAACAGGGAATGGAAGAGAGTGTGTGGGAGTATGACACATAGTTTAAGACTCTCCTATCAAAATTGTCATATGACATTCACCCTTCACAACATGCTCAATGGTTTTTTGGGGGGTTGATAACTCCATTTAGAAGAGCTTTATCTCATAAAAATTTCACAGACCCGTGTGAGGCATTGGAAGCCACCCTATGTGCTGAAGCTGTTGGCAGTGTTGACACTGGGGTTATCCCATTCCTAGAAGCTCAAATCGCTATTATGGCTAAGTAGTTGGAAAATTTTTCTACAAACTCAACTCATGAGACTTGTAGTGGAATGTGGTCTATAGATTGTGAAGTAGAGGGGCATGCCAAGGATAGTTTCCCCTGGAAGAAAGTATACATGCCGTAGTAGTAGATTGTGAGATTTTTCATGGGGACCATGATGCAAGTAGATGTCCCTTGTTACAGTGCACAATTTAGAAGAATGTATCTTGCTACTATAAAATTTGCACCTCTACAACCCATGATACTAAGGATTGTAGGCTTATTGACCAGATCCATGAGGCCATTGATCATGGTGTGTCACCAGACCAACATTACTAGTAATTCTAAGGGTGATGATCACCATTATGAGGAGCATGCAGATGGAGGTGTGCACAGAAGGGGATTTTCGTGGAGGATTCTGTGGTCATGGTAACCACAGAGGAGGAAGGAAGTGAGTTCCCATGTGGAACCTATTTTAATTGTGGGTCTACAGACCACTACAAGTGCGAATACCTAGATTTGTTGTAGTGTTCATGGTGCGGGAAGAAGCACAAGTATGAGGAGTGCCCTGGGTTGTTTGAGCATATGAATCAACAGCACTAGAAAGACAAGGGTGTTGCAATGGTAAGCATTAAGAAGGGCTGGACACACAATGGATGCCACAGTGGTGACACATGATGCAGGTTTGGAACTTGTTACTGGTAACAACAAGAGCAGAGGCCGCACACGTAAAGGAAATGCCACGGAAGAAGAACCTGGTTTCAAGGGAAGAAGTAGTACATGGGAAGTACCCAGACCTTACGCATCAAAATGAAGTATATCAAGAAACCATGGACGTCATTCGGAGTTTACAAGGAGAAATCCAATGTCTAAAGGATAAGTCTAGGATGGATGGAGAAAAGAAGGAAGGTTGAGGCACCAAAAGATGACTTGGATGAGGTCAAGGAAGTATGTAAAATGCTAAGGCAAGAGAATATTATTCCCTTGCTAGGAGCATGGTTGAGAGAGAAGGTACCACACATCGAAGAAGAGCACAAGAGGAAGGTCTTGCATGCAAACCTTCCCCCTCACATCCTTGACTATGATAGGGAGATCACGTTAAATGCAGTCATGGATGGATGGCTCCTTAGTAATATCCTCATTGACACAGGCGCGAAGGTCAATGTTCTCACCTTGGATGCATGGCATCAGATGGGAAGACCTACATTACAACCATCTTCAAATGTGTTGTATATGGAAAAAAAATGAAGGAAATGCCCATCAGTGTCTTAAAGGATGCAGCTATCACCATTCAGGGGGATAAGTTTACTGGGGACTTTGAAGTCTTAGCGCTCACTGAGGTAGACAATTTCCCATCATTACTTGGGCTCCCATGGTGTTATAAGAACAATGCGGATCTTCGTTTCAACAAGGGATACATAAGCTTTGAGAATGATGAGGAGCGGGTCATCATACCCATGGCTGATGGAAAATCAACACCCTATACTGAACCTTTGGGAGAAGAGGTCCTGGATAGAATATATGTGCACTCAATCAGGGATCCAGAGACAATTCATCCCATAGAGGGAGTTATCCAGTTTGAGGATGCTCAGTCCCTAAGTGACACCACCAATATAGTGTGTGATAATTGGGTGCATGGAACCTATGAGTTAATCAAATGACATTTGAGGGGATCGGTAACAAAGGTGACAAAGGAATGCACGTAAAGTCTAGACACCTAGGGGGAAAGGAGCTACCTAAGTACTCAGGAGAATCCTTCCCTGAGGTCTTTTTGTAGGAGATGGAAGCTCACTAAAAGAAGGAAAACAAATAAAGAGGGATGTTAAGTTACGTCCTACTCAGAACTGCTGCGCACTGGTGGGCAACACATTGGGATAATCTCTTAGAATGACGCGAGGTGAGAATTGCATTCTCTGTAAGGTTTTACAGGAGCAACGTGCCCACGGCTATAAAAGACTACCATGGTAAAGAGACCGCTTCCTTCCATATCCAAGCATGTGAGACATCCTGGATGGGAAGCGCAGAAGCATTACCACCTTCATTATGGGTTCACAAGTTGTATTCCACCTTGCAAGGTTGTGCATGTGACATGGTATATCCACTCAGAGATGTGTCACCAAACTAGTAATTGGCAAGAATTGGTGGCTGACCTCATTCAAACATTCGAGTACCAGAGTACAAAGCCATCAGTACATAAGGCGTTATAGGTTGTCAAGCACCTTACAATAGGGGATAGTGCTATGGCAGAAGATAGAATACAAGAGTCGCTAGGAGAACCTAGTCTGGAAGCGCACTTTGAGGAGGAAGAAATAGAAGAGATACAGTTTGAGTGTGCGTGTATAGAGAAAGAAAAGGGGAAAATGGTGTATGTTATTGATGGAGAAGAAGTAGAGAACTTGGATGTTAACCACTCTGTAGGGATGTGTGAAGTCATAGATAGTGTTGATGAATGGGTGCATGCACCTATCATGAACCTTTAAAGACAAAGAAGGTTAACATCAGCTTAGAAGAAGAGCCTAAAGAGGCAATCATTAGAGACTATTGGTCGGAAAAGGAAATCTCCAAGATCATTGATCTTGTACGTGAGTTTGAGGATTTATTCCTGCGGGTATCATGAGCTTAAAGGTGTCCACCATTCCTTGGGGGAGATGAGGATAAAGCTGAAGGAAGGTGTGCACCCAGTCAGGAAAAGACCATACCGGATGAATCCTAACATGCGCGTGAGGGTCAAAGAAGAAATAGATAAGATGATAGTGTCAGGCATCATTGAAGTTGTTGAAGAGTCAGAATGGATAAGTCCAATGGTGATTAGTATCAAGAAGGACAGAAGGATAAGGATCTATGTTGATTACAGGGACCTAAATGCAGTATGTATCATTGATCCTTTCCCAACCCCATTTACTGAAGAAATCTTAGAAGGAGTGGTAGGACGCAAGGTCTACTCTTTCACAGATGGATTCTCGGGCTATCACCAGGTAAGAATTGCAAAGGAGGACCAGAGGAAGACAACTTTTGCCACTGAGTGGGGAAGTTTTGCCTATATAGTCATGCCTTTTGGGTTGAAGAATGCACCTACTATGTTCTCGCGCATTGTGGTGCAAGCTTTCCATGACTTTATCCATAAATTTCTTCAAGTCTACCTGGATGATTGGATAGTATATGGGTTAGTAAAGGACCATTGTGACAACTTAAGGCTGATGTTTGAAAGGTGTCGGCAGTTGAGGATATCCCTCAACATTAAGAAATGTGTCTTTGCTACCCCATTTGGAACATTATTGGGACACATCATATATAAGGAGGGCCTGCTAGTAGATCCTGCAAAAGTTGCAGTAATTGTGGGATTGAGAGAACCTACTAGTCAAAGTGCAGTGCACATATTTCTCGGGCATACTGGGTACTATAGGAAGTTCATCAAGGGATATGCCAAGATCATCTCACCCTTAAAAGAGTTTCTTAGACATAAAAGTGCCTTTCATTGGGGAGAGGTGCACAATAGAAGGCATTCAACACTTTGAGGGATAGGCTTGTCACCGCACCCATACTACGATTCCCTTCTTGGGATAAGCCCTTCCATGTTCATGTGGATGCTTCAGGAACCACCATTGGAGCAGTACTTGCATAGCTTGGTGAAGGGATTGTTGATCATCCTTTGTGCTTTGCAAGCAGGAAGTTGACACCAATGGAGTAGAATTATACTACAACAGAGTGCGAGGCATCGTCAATGATCTACGCACTTCATAAATTCAGACAATATTTGTTGGCAACCCCTTTTATATTTTACAATGACCATATGGCATTGAAATACTTGGTGAACAAGCCCATTCTACAAGGGCACATATGTCGGTGGGTACTATTGTTCTAAGAATTTGAGTTCATAGTTGTTGTTAAACCAGGAAAAAGTAATTCCGGACCTAATCATTTGTCTAGGATTGATTTAGGGGAGGACACGCAAAGCATTGAGGATACCATGCTAGATGCACAACTATTTAGGTTATGGCACGTGCCCTCAGACTTAGAAGATATTGCAGTGTTTCTCAAAACGGGTGTGGCACCAGTCAAAATGAAGGCCTTGGAGAAGAAGAAGTTGGCCATACACACTATGCACCCTACATGCTAATTAGTGGAGATCTATACAAAATGGGTCGTGATGAGGTTCTGCACTGATGCATACTAGAACATGAGCACATTGCAATTATGGAAGAGGTGCATGGTGGGATTGCAGGAGGACACTATGCGGGAAATGCAACCATGCGGAAGATTCTACTCACAAGGCTTTGGTGGGAGACCATTTATCAAGATTGCATTGAGTTTTGTAAGGCCTGTGACCATTGCCAGCTCCTTGGTAAACCTGGAAAAAGGGATGAAATTCCCTTGCGACCAATAGCCAGCGCATAACCATTTGAGAAGTGGGCTATCGACTTTTTCAGACCAATCTCGCCAGTGGTGCGAAGGACTGGTTCATGGTATATCCTCACTTGCACTGATTATTTGACAAGGTGGGTAGAGGCAACACCTACAAAGGATTGTACAGTGGCTACCACTGCTAGATTTTTATGGGAAAACATAATCAGCAGGTATGGATGCCCATTGAGTTTGACAAGTGATAGAGGTATGCACTTCCTCAATGAAATGGTCAGGATTCTGCTATCAGAATTCATGGTGGCCCATCACAAAACTACTCCCTATCACCCTCAAGAAAATGGAATTGTTGAGGTGTTTAACAAAATACTTAGCCACATGTTGACTAAGATTTGTGATGTTGGTAGACAGGATTGGGATGACAAAGTATCAGCCATTCTTTGGGCATATAGGAAAACCTACAAGAGGTTGAATAAGGCCACACCATTTCAATTGGTGTTTGGTGCAGAGGCTGTCCTACCAGTTGAATTCATGTTACCTTCTCTGCGTATAGTGCATGCAGGAGGATTAGATGATGAACAAGCACTGGAAGAAAGAATTGACAAGTTAATGCAATTGGATGAGAGACGATCATTAGCCAGGTGGAGCCAGAAAACTAAAAAAGCAAAACAAAAGGCATGACATGATCGTCACATTAAAAACAAGAAGTTTGAGGTTGGGCAGATGGTCTTGCTATATGATTCAAAGTTTTTGCACCATCTTGGGAAGTTAAAAGTCCATTGGTTGGGCCCCTACATCATCTCGTACATCCTTGATTCAGGTGCGTGCCAGTTGCAAGTGTTGGATGGGATGAGATTGCTAGGACACTTCAATGGGAGTAGGTTGAAGCCCTACTATAAATAAGTCTTCTTGGTGTTTGTAATAAGGCAGTATTTCCAGATAGTTCAGGATTTCCTTTATTGCATGTTCCTTTTCTTGTGTTTCCCTTTCTCATTGTTGTTTTGTTTTGCACCTTGGGTGCCGGTAACCTCATTACTTTTTGAAGGTTGTGAATGCACAGAGGACGCAGCATCATTTTAGTGTGGGGTAGAGTAAGGTGGAAGAAAATGCAAAGTGTTAAGTGCCAGGAAGTATTGCATTGGAAATCCAAGTTGAATGGCCCTGTGGAAGGAAGTGCATGCAAGGAAAGGTGAAAAAGGATGGTTGGTGTTAGGGTAAGGCTACATTGTGGATCCACGTATAAGAGAGGAAGAAGCGCAAATGTAACACGAGGTAGGCGAGAGAAAAAATCATGACAGAAGAAGTGCCTTCAACGTTGGTTATGCATGCGCAAGAGTCTCCTGTCAAGATGGATTGGTTGTGTGCCAGAAGGTTGGAGAATTTTTCGCACAAGGTTGGGCACGTGAGTTAAGGCACTAAATACGGGTTTGTTTGAAAAATCCACATTAAGTGTTAAAGTACAGTGGTAGGTGAAGTGGCATTTAATGCTAAAAGTGGGAAAAACTATAAATAGAAGGTTGGACACTTCATTATTTACTTTGTGAATATGAAGAGGAAGAGCTTTTGCGAACTAGGGTTTCCAGAGTTGATCTGTGTGAAAAAAAATTGGAAATATTTAAACCATGAGTGACTAGTTTGGATCTACAAACTAGGAGGGAAATAGTTCATGGGCATGGAGAAGAGTTGTGGAGAAGCGTCATCTTGTGAAGGGGATATTCTAGTTAGGGTTTGGCAGCTAGGGCATGGGTTGGAAAGGAGTTTCTTCACAAGTTCAAGATTTGAACTTGGAAAAGATAGAAGAGCAGAGCTAGGAAGAGAAGTTGAAGTGATAACCCAAGAAATGGCACCTAAGAAACCAACAGTAACACCTAAGAAGGGAAAGGGCAAGGGAAAACAACAAGAGATTACCTACAAGTACCAACGAGGAATGGTATGCAGAAATGTAGTACCCAGATGGGGTTTTTCTGGGGATGGAATGGGAATCCCACTTAAGAAAAATGACAGTAAGTGACTACAATCATCACATGAATGCGATTGAAAAGGAAATGGCACTGGAGTTAGTGCTGCCTGACTAACCAGAGAACACCTGAGGGGTTACCAATTTATAGCGACGAAGTCAAGGTGAAGTTAGAGAAGGCGGGATTATTACAACTCTATGAGTTTCCCTACTTTGGAAATCTAGAGCGCCTCTATCAGTGGCTAATGTCACGTGTACATGAAGACCACTTTCACTTGTGGGGCGCAAGATGCACATAACCCCTCAGCTAATTTCAAGATTCACAGGCCTTATCTGTGAGGGAGAAAGCTTAGAGGATGACCTGTGTGACAAGGAAGCAATTAAGGAAACAGTGGCTGTGTATGCGTACAAGAAGGGGTCAAGGTACTTTGATATCGTGGATATCCAAGACCCAGTGATGAGAATGGTTGCACGCCTAGTAACAAAACTCAACATGCAAGAAAGATGGACACAGGTAAACAAGTCCTAGTTGAATGTTTGTAGAAGAATATCAGAGGGCACCATCTACAATCTGTCTGCATACATTGCATGTGAAATTATCACTAACACATGGGAAGGAGACAAGATTCTCTTTGGTAATGTCCTCTTAACCATTGTGTTCTTAGAGATCGGAGTACCAGATGCAGCAGAAAAGTTCATTTGGGAGTACCCAGAGGAAGAACCCTCACCTACAAAAATATTTGAGAAATACACTTGTGATAGCATGACGCCCGTTCACAAGGTGCATCTTGAAAAGTGGTATACACATTTAAGGAATGCGTTTGGGGTAGAATGGAGAATACCAGAACAACTACCAGCGCTTACAGTAGGAGAAGCTGAGTTTGATGTATACCAACACTTTTGTATTGGTAGGTTCAAGTTGACTGATGAAACCATGAGCCCATGGTGCAAGCTCCCATTCACCTTCACAGCTCAATACTTCTAGGTGGGAGTTAACAGATTCAAGGAGTCCAAGAAGTTAAAGTTTGACCTTAGTGAGGTGGACCGGGACCACAGGGAGATGCACAGGATGTTGGTCTACCCCAACAAGCATGTGTACATGGAAAAGTACGTGTCACATGAAGTCCAAATGGTGAAACCCCTGACTCTGCCCATTGTGGGGAGGTCCACAGTGTGAGTATACCTTCGCATAAGGCCCAAGTTTGAGAAGGGTGTTTATCTTGAAAGTGAAGTATCTATACCTGAGGACCCAACAGGTAGGAAGAAGCCCGCACCCAGACAAAAGGAAAAATAAATGCAGAAAAAGGCACCAAGTGCCCAAGTTACACATGCAATAGGTGCCCTAGGAACAAGTGCTAGAACAAGTACTTACATGTGTAGGAAGAGGTCACCAGTCAGAGAGGAGGTGCCAAAACAAGGAAATCTTATCGCAAAGGAGAAATCACCAGAGGAGGAACAAGAGAAAGCAGAATCTCCTATACTAGAATCCCCAGTTAGGAAGAAACAAAAGGTGATGGAGGAAGCTGATTTGGAAGACACAGAGAGCTTGGAGAAATACATGGGTGAGAGGGATGATGATGAAGAAGATGAACCTGAAGGAGGCTGGGAACCACTTGTTTTCAGCATGCACGATTCAGAAGAAGAGGGCGGAGAAGAAGAACATGAGTTCCTTTTCATGTGGCACAAGGGTAGCCAGGAGGAGGAAGGTGCCCAAAACATGGGAAGAAGTGAAGAGGTTGGCGCACAGGATCAGAAAACTCCAAGCCTCATGAAGGAGAAAATAAATGAGGCGGTAGAAAGAGAAGCAATGAAAATCATTGAGGCCTTGGTGGAGCAAGAGTTGGAGTGCAACACTGAAATTGTCATGAAAGAAGATAAGGAAGAAAGTGTAGGGAAAGATCACGACAGCACGGGAGGCCCCAGTCTATCGGTAACTATTCCTAAGGGCACACGCATAGGGGGAAAGTGCATGGAGATCTAGAGGCAAGGAATGAGCTACATTGATGATCCCAACAAGGTGTTGCGTGTGCACTTCTAAAGCACAGTCCTAACAGATCAAATCTAGGAAATGAAGTCATTTGATGAAGAAGGTGCATACCCTTGGATGAAGAAGATGCTCTCTTAGGCAATTGAGTCCCACATCAATGAGCCAGAGTTTGAGGTAAGCTAGGGGGCACTAATGAAAATGCCTTGGTCAAAAGGAGACAACCCCTTGGTAAATGCTCAACAGATTTCAGATGAGCAGTTATGCAACACGCTCAACAAGGTCTCAGTTGAGGTTGAAGCTAGGCTCTTTGGACGGAATGACAAGGTAAAATTTCTAGAAGCAGAACTAGAAAAGAGAGGAAGAGCTAGAAGAGAAGGCCAAGGATTTAAAGCAGGAGGAGTTAATTAGTGCTCAGCTAAAGCGTGAACTTAGGGAAGAAAAGGAAAGGGTGCATGAAGTACATAAGAAGGTAGAATCCATCACAGATGCCATTGTTTTGAAGCATCCAGACTTAACACTGCCCATGCAAAAGTATGGATCTTCCCTTGAGTGCCTTGAAGACTTAACACACATCCTCACCATGGAGAGGCAACCTCTAGCCTTAGAATCCAAGGAAGAAGTAGCAACGTGCCTAGAGAAGGAGGAAAAATTAAAGGTAGTAGCAATCATGGATGAATACAGCAAATTCCTTGCTGATGTAAAGATTGCTGCCCATACTGCTGAGGCTGCATATGACAACTGCGCAGATAGAGATAAAGTGGCGAGTATTCTGGTCACCAACTATGAAGCAGAGCTTAAAGAGTTCCAAGAAAAGAACAAAGGGAACAAAGCAGAGCGGATAGAATCCTGGCTGAGGTTGAAAAGAAGTCAGAAGCTATTGAGGCCCTAAGGGGTACAATCAAGAACTGGCTAAAGGAGCTATACCCATAGATTACTAGAAGGATGGACATGCTTGAGGACGTGGGCAAGGAGTTGGAAAAAAATGTTGACACTATGAACGCTCAAGGAGATGGACTGAGCTTTGGGGAGGTAAGCACCCTAGTTGGTGACCTCTGCCAGAGAGCGCAAAATGAATTCAATGCCTGGAACAAGTTGGAGGCTGACTTGCAAAAATATTTTCCTATCTTGTTGCAATAATGCCATCACTTCCCCATTCTTTCTTCTTTCCCAAATTCTTCATTCCCTTATTATTTTCCCAAGACGTTAAGTCTATTGTGATTCTTTATTCATTGGAGAAGTGTTCCCATGGGTGGAGAATAGGTAAAGTGTGGGGTGATGTTGGGCCCCTAAAATATTGACTAAGTCCAAAAAGGTGCATGGGCGTGCAAGACTGAAGTTAAGAAATGGGTGCGCAAGGAGAAGGCGTGCAAGGCAAGGTTCTAGGAGGATCTTAGTAGAACCCATGATGCGTGCCCACAGGACAAGGTCTCGAGACTTAGCCGTATTTGGCGTATCAGGAAGGACACGAGAAAAGCGTGACCTGACTGTGCATGCGGAGTGGATAAGGTGCCAACTTGGTGATATGTTGGCCTAGGAAGGAATATGCCATGCGATGGAAGCTGCTATAAGACCATCATGAAAAGGAGTGGAGAGCTCAAGCCTGGAGGAGCATGCGCCCATGGAGGACCACATTCAAACACTTGGCACCAAATTTGAGGCCGCAGAAGGATGAGTTGGCACTTCGGGATGCCTATATATACAAGTGCCCACAGAAGAAAAGATATAGAGAGATGAAGAGGGAGCAGAGCTGAAGAGATGATTGAAGATCTCTGCTAGAAATCCTGTAAAGGAACTCTGTTTGGGTTGGGTAGATAAAACATAGGAGATGGATGTATCAAGGGCTTGGATGTTTAAATTTTCATTTTGAGAGTTAAAGGATAGGAATCCAGTTATGATGCATGACTTTGGTCTACCTTTCTGCGATGCTCTGTAATGAATCTAATGAATGTAATGAGGTTACCAGTTTATATGAATATGATCAGTAATGATTCTAGTGCATTTACATATCTTCATGGTTCTGTGTTATGCATGTTTATGGAATGAGTCTGAATCCTTGCACATTTCCCTTTCTGTTTTGATTCAGTTCTTAATCTGTTAAGTACTTTTCTGTCTGGAATGACTGCACTAATCTAGAAGCTGTTCTAAGCTCTATGATGCTTGCATGTCTCTTTTCCACTCACTTCCTTTAAGTTTGGATCATAGATGATGTTTTCCCACTCATGTAACATTCCCATTTTAAGACTTTAGAAACAAGGGATTTTTTTTTTGCGTAATGTTCCCTGTTCTAAATACATAATTTAGAACACACATTCCAAAATAATCATTCTTATAACAGACAACCATATGCAGCTGTAATGAATCGGTAACCTACCAATCTATTCATTTCATGACTTGGTAAACTACCGATCTATTCATGTTTAACACTAAGTATTGAATACTTTTCTATATACTACATATACTTGGTTCTCTTACCCTATTCTGGGTATTGAGTGATCTGCCTAAGGAACCTAACTGAATAGTTATTACCAATATTCATCTGCATCATGATCCTTAGACTAGGTGACATAGGACAACGCAATTAGTAGCTTGTGATACTTTGGCCAAAGATTTTTAACATACTGTTCCTATTACTTATTCCTTGAAGGCATATTCATCAATCTGGAATATGTCCTTCACCCCACTCTATTGTTATCTAGAATGTCCTTTACTGACTTCCGTCAGTCCTCTTGCCCAAGGTTTATCCCTAGTTCTGGTTAACATCGTATGTTATGATAGGAAGGAGCTCCCAAAGACTTAGGATAGGTTGGCATACTGGGTCAACCTAAGTCAACCCCGTGTGCCAAGATACCCTGAGTCCTAGAGGGCTACTTCGTATCACAACTACACTACTACTCATTCTAGGAGAGAAACTAAGTTCAAGTCTAAAAGTGTGTAGATCTAGATGATCAATGCAGAAGGGTGTTACCACATATCAACTACATCGCTGTATCCTCGAGAAGATCCTAATCTTCTCGAAGGTACAACCTTGTAGTCGCAACCCTTCCCAAACTCTAATCCAAATCTCCCTAAGTTCTTGTCCAAATGGGTTCTAATAACTCTGTAGAACTTCCTTTTGTTAAGGTTGCTTTCAATGTTTGCCAATGTTGGCTGAACAACATCCACCCAGAATTAAGGACAACAACATCTTAAGTTTCATTAAATGTGATTTATCTATTCAAGTAAGTGTAACAACCACTGAGGTTGTAACTTAGTAGACTTCATTAAAAGATGTCCAATGATTCAATTCATATCTCCAACTTGCTTACTTTTTAACAGGAGAGGAAGAGAATTCTTCTTCGTAGTTAAGTTCTTAGGGTTCACACACCCCTTCATATCTTTTCTAAATTCTATAAAGTTCATTGTAAGTTCATCACATGTTACTTTGATAGTATGAATCGTTTAGACAAGAACAATGATTATCTACAACTTATTTAGTTGCTTTTCACGTTTAGGGGTAATACTCTAGTTCCCTTTTCACTACTTGTCCAAGAACACTCATTGAAACATATAAATAACATGAAGAACATCAACAGAATAGGATTCCATTTCTTTTGCAAAGTACAAGATAATTTACATAATCCATGCAAGTAAATTTTTATTCTACATTTCCTTTTCACAAATTATACTTTTACAACTTATGTATTTCAGACATTCCGCATAACAACAACCTTCATTAAAAAGAGAATAACTTTTCTTTCTCGATACAACTTAAGAACAGATCAGAATTCTTCACAAGAATCAACTTAGATCAGCGAATGCATCATATAAGTTTTTGCCTTCTTTTATCACTTACGAAGTCCATCTGCAAAAATTGCTAGCACGGGTCAGTTCAATGAACTAAGCATGATAAGCACTAATCCTTAAAATGAAGTGCATTCCACTAATTGTTCCAATAAAAACAACCCTGCTTTAATGAACAACAAGTAATTCATACTCCCTAAGCATAAGTAATATCAATAAAAAGAAGAGCAATACTAAACAGGTTTAACAAGAAGAACAAAATATAATCTATATTAACTTTCCTATAAATTTAAGTATAATTGATTCCACCAATTATCTTTACCAAACAACAAATCATAACATAACATTGTTTCCAATCTACCAAATATAATACAACTCATATCTTTACTATAAGATACAGAAGTGTTTACAACATATTCCCTCTTGGATGTTTCATCTAACTTTCAAGTAAAGAAGAAGAGAGAGCAATCCATCTGCCAAAGAACTTAATCATCAGCAAAGCTAAAACAATGTATATCATGATTTAAACCGTCCCTTTAAAGTAACCATACTTTAAAGTTGAACAGTTTAAGGTGTTCATCAAATAGATCCATTGAAATAAATCCCAGAAGAAGTAATGGTTTAATAGTCAACAACAAACTATAATTTCTCTTGCCAACCTAACTTCAATCTTATCTACTTCATTCAATCAAATGATAAGCATACAAGACTAATAACACAGAATGTCTTTTCCAAGAAGAATAAGATCAAGAGGTTCCAACCAATGAGCTTAACCCAACTGAATTAGAAAAGAAGACCTAACAGAAAATGATCCCAATTATAATCATTTCTGTACAACTTAATAAAACAGGTTTTACTTCCTCTCCTACATATAGTTTAAGTTCATTCAAGAGTTCCAAGGAAAGAGAACAATTACCATTTCAAAGAAAGATATTACTAAAAATTGTCTTCCTTTCTAAAACTTCCCCTTATAATACATGAATTCTACTTACCATTAGGAACAATGTATCAATGAAACTCATACATAGCCCACGGCCGGTAAAGATTCACAGAGTATTTCTTTAAAGACCTAACATTCTTTCATTGGGCCAGAACCACCTTAAGATAAGAAGAAAACATGTTAACGTTGCTCTTTCTTAGAACCCTATACTATCAACAGTGAAGTTCAAACACAGTGGTAATCAAGTTTAGATCCTAATCAATCTTCCAAGACATAAAATACAT
The DNA here is from genome assembly GCA_019776745.2 of Taxus chinensis. Classification (NCBI taxonomy): domain Eukaryota; kingdom Viridiplantae; phylum Streptophyta; class Pinopsida; order Cupressales; family Taxaceae; genus Taxus; species Taxus chinensis. The sequence goes on from CM034150.1 coordinate 288,186,703, forward strand.
TTATTAGACCCAACAAGAGGTAAGAATCTAAGTAGTTGCTAACACTCAAGCCTTCCCAATAGTTTAGGAAAGTAGAACCATCTCAACGGTATGCCAACGCATCATTACAAGAACTATAAATTAGGTTTCCACAAAAAACAAGATCAAACATCAAGATATAATATGTACATTCCAGGACTTATTTACAATTCCGAGTGCAATGCAAGGCATAAACGTCGTTGAAGGATCAAGACCTCTCAAATACATGCAACCAAGTTAGGGTAACAACATGTTTCCCCAATAGTTTATTAAATAATCAAAAGATTATAATACCTAAACCAACACAACGTTCAGGTTTCTATTACCATTAAGAACACCAAGTATTTAAATGGTTTGAGCAGTGATGCAAATCAATATCACAAACACAATTACATAATACACCAGCACCGTAAGACTAAATCGAGTGCAATGAAATTGTTTACATATAGTTTGGAGTAAGAAGAATTGCTTCCATTCTCCATTAACATCCTTTCAACCCTATTTACAAACTCAAATGGGATGTAAGATGCTTGATAGAGCTCAGACTGGACAACTCGCAAGTCGGGTTCATAAAGAATCTCAAAAAAACCATTAATGTGGTCATAAGAACAAGATTTCACAAACACCATGCCAAAGAGACTTGAGTTACAGTCTAGTTTACCCAAAAATAACAAACACAAGCTCCAAAATTCGATACTGTCCCGAAATCAATCAAGTTTTCATAGAATGAAATACAAAACTAAACCATATATGGTTTTTCCCTGTGCATGCAAGTTTTAATAAGGTCCATGTTTTTCACAAAGAGAAATACAGAGACCAAAGTATATGTGGTTTTTTCCCGTGCATGCAAACTTTGCTACAGTCAAAGTTTCCACAAGGATGATACAAAAACAACAAGCCATAAACGGTTTAATTCCCAGTTAATATAACTATGAAATAACACGTTAACACCATGGAGCCAAGAATCACTGCAATGATTCTATCCACCCAAAACATGTTTCCAACAAATAGCTTGAACTTATTTGAAGTATCAATAAGAGCTAAAGTTGCTTACCAACTCGGTAAATAAAACAAAACAAGTTTGCAACACTAATCTTCATCGAATACAAAGATATCTCTGTAACGATTAAAGGCCGCAAATGAATTCTGAACCAACAAAAATTTCAAACCATTGAAGAAGTAAACAATGTTACTAGTTTTGTTTACGTATGAACAGTTCCTTGTAAAAAGGTAGTGCAAAGTAAGCTTTCAAAAGAATCATGTAACACATAGATTCAAAAACACAGAATATAAGTTTTTTTTACAAAACCCATCTATCAATTTACCAGTTAAGCATGAATGCACAAAACTCATCAGAGCAAAGTTGTTTTAATTAAAACACTTAGAGGAAGGCAAGAGATTTTAACAGTTAGGGCCTATCATGCCTGATAGTGTCGCCGAAAAAAATCAAAGAAGACCTCTAGCTGAGCTTGCTTCTTCGCTTCTCCTCCATGAAAGATCAAACAACAAAATACTTCTTCCAAAATGCCTCATATACTCTCCATGAAACAAAAATAGATTTGAAACCTCCAAAATAGCCATGCAGTGCAGTTTAAATTGCTGGTTCAAAAAACCAAAGTGCATGGAGAGAGAAAAATGGAGAGCATGCAAAATGAAATAACCAAACAAAAATCCGATGGCATGCCTTCCAAAGCGGTTCGGGCTTGTGAAACATGGTTCATTAATTACATTAATTCCATATCTCCCGCCCAATCTTCCTTGCCGCCACCTGCCAAGTCAGGCTAGTTCCCAATCAAAAATAACATGTGTTTCCATTTCTAGAGATACTGCCACCTAGGCCTCCACCAACCAAACTAGCCCCTGCCAAAGTTGGCAGTCTGTAGGATTTAATAAACCTTATCGTCTTCATAAATGCCTTGGAACCCATCACCAATGTGTATGCGACCCTTTAGGTTCCCCTTCATGCCATTAGTTAGGTTAGATTAATGGTCTATGTTTGATCTTAGGTAGGTTAAAGTTTATACCTTAGGATATAACACTAACCACTAACCCCCAACATAGGTCCTTAGCAATTAGGTTAGATATCTCCACATAGGTAAGTAATCAAAATGCAATAGCTTTTAGAAACTAGGTTAGATCACTAAATAACCTTGTAGTGTCAGGTTCTAGTTTTTATACCTAGCAACCCTTCTCATTCTTTAGTACCAGTTTAGGTTAGAACATAATTGTATCAAGTAACATAGCTTAGGTAGGAAATACTTTCACCTAGCTTAGGATTCCGTAAATCAAACCTCAATAGGATCCCGGATATCTTTCTCATGTGCTGTGAACAGCTATATTCCCATCTTTATCAGCAATGACCTATCATGGTCGACCTTCAAGGACCCAAGCCAAACAACCTAATGAATGGAAGTGCGTTCACACAAAAGTCAAAGAACTTGCAACAACAAAGTTCAGTCCAACGTGTAGCTTGACTTATGGAATGTCAATTTTACTAGTCCTTCAACAGAGTAGTTTTAAAACATTCCTTGGATCACTGAAATTGATCCAAGGATGAGTCGGTTAAAGACAAGTTTACAACTCTTAAACCAGATTGCAAACCACCTACCAAAAGTGAAAAATGAATTCATAGAATTCATACCAATTCGATCAAAGGATCTTAAGAGCAGAAAAGACTTATCGATATCAAGCATGATTTCTAATAATCAGAAGAACATATCCATAAGGAAAATCACATATCAACACTTGAATGCAAAGGAGGAAAATAACATCAAACAAGGGTGTTACATTCTAGAAGCCGTTATGGTTAAAGTTTATACCTTAGGATATAACACTAACCACTAACCCCCAACATAGGTCCTTGCAAAAGAGGACATGAGTTGAAAGATTCCTAGTACAACACATATAATAAAGGGTCATCGAAAAACTCTATACCTCACAATAATTAATCACAACAATGACAGTCATACTACAAGAAAGATTAGAATAAGGGGAACTAGTGAAAGAAACAACATCAACAAGGAAATGTAGTTGAGCAAGAATACCATTTAGATGATGAGGACTTCTTGTACACTGCCCATTCTAGTGAAGAAACCACGTCATCAAGTATGATCTTTTGCATTGACTCAAGAGCCACTCAAAAAATGACCAGACATAGATATTGGTTCACCACAATACAAGACACACCCTCTAAAAATCATGTTTCATTGGGGGAAGATTCTTCCTACACATTCCAAGGTATTTCCCGAGCATTACTCTTCTTCTTGGTTAATGTAATTTTAGGTTATTATATGTCTTGTATGTCCCTAGTTTGAAAAGGAAATTAATGTCAATAAGTCAACTTCTATATCATAATCTGAAAAATGATTTTGATATTCATTCTGGTCAAAAAGTGTGTTTGATTCAAGATAAATCCAGAAGCTCTAATATTGTTACAAGAGCTTTAAATGTTGGATGGATGTTCCAGATTGATTTTTTCCACATGGATGATCAGGAACTAGTGGTTAAGAATACTTCTTCTGCATAGTTGTGGCATCAAAAACTTGGTAACATTGAATTTGGATATCTCAATACACTTTATAGCTACAATATGGTGAGAGGCTTTCCATCTCTGAAAAAGAATACAGACAAGTATCCTAACTGTCTTGTAAGAAAATAACATAAATCCTCCTTCCAAAAGAGTACTTATCAATCTCCTGGTAGTATTGATTTGGTTCACACCAATGTTTGTAGTCTGATGTAACTGTTATCTGATTTTTCCCATTAGGAAAAATTGATCAAACACGACCTTGCATAGGGAACATGGAGAGAGTGTTTTCAGTTGTGCGAGCTCACATGTGATTTTCAAAATTTAGATTGTAGAAGGAATCGTCATGGAAATGTAAAGCTGGAAAATAAATGGCCAATGCAAATTTTGAAGAAGATTAGGACTCAGGAAAAAGAATAATGAAGGAAAAGAAATCAAAAATTTGAACTTTAAAGTTTTGGCATTTTGGAGAAAACAGGGCAAAAAATGACAAGAAAATGTCTGAAAGTCTGAAAAATTATACTTTCAGGTTTTAGGGTTTCCAAAATCTCAGGCACAAAATTAGAAAATCACCCAAGAAAGTTCCAAAAATTTGAAGTCCAAAATTTTAGACTTTCAGGCTTTCGGGTTTCAGAAATTCTCAGCAGACAGATTGGAAAAAAGCTCCGAAAACTTGAAGTCTGAAAGTTTGAAATTTTAGAATTTTAGGGTTTTCATCGACCTCAAAATGTGTGCAGGAAATGGCCCAAAAATTTCCTTAAACCTGAAGTTTGAAAGTCTGAAATTTCAGATTTTCAGGGTTTTTTAGATTTTGGGAATCGTGCTAGGATAAGGAATGCAAAAGTCTAAATTTTCGAAGTCTGAAAGTCTAAAATTTCAAACTTTTGGTTTTTGGACTTTCGGAAAATTCAAGAAATTTGGAGGATGAACAATTTTTTCTCTCCGAAATGAAAAATTTTGAATTTCCAAAGTCTGAAATTCCAAAATTTTGGACTTTCAGGTTTTGGACTTTCAGAACTCTCAGACAAGATCAGCAGTTTTCCATTTTCGCAGGATGCACCTCGACCTTCTGATGGCCATAAATTTTTACTGGGAGCTTGGATTTGAGAAAGAGAGGAATTTTTGGAAATATCTCAATGTCTTCTACTCAACTATGACTTGATTTCTTTAAATTAGTAAGACTAAGTTCTTAAAAATGAAAAATACAGTTCACAATTTTTTGAGGTGTCCCAGGTTTCTCACCTACCACCATTAATGAAGTATGGGCTTCCTTTCTTGCCTAGCAAGAAAACAACACATGGAGGCATGATTTTTTCAATAGAACCCATCATTTTCACAGGTGAATTCATTGCTCTTTTGGGGTGGTTGAACAAGAATTCAGATGTCTCCTATCTCCTCTAATTCTTCCTATGTATTGTAAGGAGGGGAAATTTTCTAAAGGTTGGACATTTTTACTTTGCACCCTCCATTCTTCCCTTGTCTGCTAGTGATTTTTTGGAGTTCAAACCTCCCATTCAATTTGTAATGAAATTTTTTCCTCTTGGCTACTGTAATGCACCATATCAAGTTTTGGATCAATAAGATAAGTATGTGGATGATTTCAACCCTCTCTTGTGTTCATTACATCCTCTTGGTCTCTCATTGCATTTTGGTTATCGGTGCATGGTGGTTGTGTTATAGTTTTAATGGTTTGTGTTTAATTGCAAAGCAGGTGTTCAACATTACTATGGTGCATCACTTCTATTATTTAGGTTTATTTTTATGCATCTTTTGAACCCTGTCTCCTTGGAAAATTAGAGTAGATTTTAGAGAAGATCCTCTGTAAATTGTATGTGTGCACCTGAACCGAGGAATAGGAACCGGCCTTCAACTGGAGAGCTTTCCTAATTACAAAGCCCCACACTGGGAGAAGCTCCATGGTATGCAATCACATTGAGAGTCTCAACCCATTGCGTTGCAGACATTCAGAGGTGTTGTGATTACACATCAACAATAACCTATTCACTCTAGATTTTAGTATTTTATGTTTTGTGTTGATGATTATCCAAGAAAAATTTGGATATTGTGTCTTTGTAACAAAAGTGAAGCTTTTGTGAACTTCAAGAAGTTTGAAGTGGATATTAAGAATAAGATTGGTCATAAAATCATATCTCTCCACTCATATTGAAGGGGGGAATTCACCAATAATGAGTTCAAACCCTGTCTAGAAGCTCACGAGATTCATCAAAAGATTCCTCCTCCATATACAAAATAGAAGAACCATTTTTTTGAGAGAAGGAACAATAATATCATGGAGATGATGTGTTATGTGATCAATGATTTAGGACTATAAATGAATTTTTGGGTTGAAACAACAAATACTATAGTATATTTGTTGAAAAAAGTGCCCATAATTGCTCTTAATAAATTAAATCCACATGAGTGATGGTATAATCGGAAGCCATCCATTACACACCTTAGATTATTCAGGTGCAAAACTAGCATGCACATACCGAAGCAGAAGATAAATAATTTGGATATGAAATTAGATAAACACATTTTAATTAGATACAATGAAGAAGCTCTTGGGTATAAATTTATGGATCTGAAAACAAAGAAATTCTACACCAGTATAGATGTTGAGTTATTTGAGAATAAGTTGAGGCTCATTCTACATATTCACCTAATGTAGATAGCACACATGTTGTGAAAATAGAATTAGACATTCCCACTGATGATGATACATTGATGATGGGGATGATGGTGATGATCAGACAGGACCACAACCCATGAGAATAGTACATTGTATGCCTAAGCGGTATACAAACATGATTCAATATGCTAAATTGGATATTCCTCCAAACACATATACCACTTATACCATGAGACTTGTACATTAAATCTCCAAAATAGGTAAATTTTTATTTGATGAGTAGATTTTTTGAATCTGTTTATCCCTCTACTATCCAAGAATTCCTACAAGTCAAAAGTATTGGAAAGATTTCATGGATGATGAGTATCACTCAGTAATGAAAAACAAAACCTGGCTTCTTTTCGATCTTCCACTAGGGAAAAATCACATTAGGTTGTATATGGATATTCAAAACAGCAGTACAAAGACAAATGGTATTATTGGACAAGTACAAAGTTATACTTGTAGTAAAGGGGTATGAATATAAGTAAGGCATATACTATCAAGGAGACACTTTACTCTCATAGACTAAAATCAAAATGATCATGATGATATTTTCTCTAGCTACATAGTTTAGATGGAAATTCCATCAGATGGACATGAAAAGCCCCTTTCTGAACAAAGATCTAGAAGAATAAGTCTACATGACTCAACCTCGAGGTTTTTTTCATACCTAGAAAAGAAACAAAGGATATGTAGACTAATCAAATATATGTATGTCCTTAAGTAGGCACCCAATGTCTTGGCACATAGAATATTGATGAGAATCTCGTTCAACATGGATTTGTGATAAATCCATATGATCTCTATTCTCTACCTCAAGATGCAAGGAGGAGAGATTGTGATATTTTGTTGTATATGTCAATGATATATTCATCATTGGCAAGCACAGTGAATATGATCGATGCAACAAAGAAATATCTTAATTGATTGTTCGACATGATAGATCGCGGGCTCATGCACTACTATGTCTTGGATTGGAAGTATGATAGAAGAAGAAACAAATTTTTGTTTCTCACTTGAAATATACCAAGACAACGCTCAAGAAATTCAGGATGATGGATTGCACACCAATTACTACACCCATGGAGACGAGACTTCAATTATCTCGTACAGATCCATAAGATTTAATAAAAATGGAATTAATTAAATCTAATTTTTAGAGTAACTACTATACCTAATGATATACAAATGCTAATATACAATAAGACACAAGTAATAAGTAAGCAATGATATGAAACCCTAAGCAAGAAGGTGAGATAAGGGGACTTAGCTGATTTCTGAGCAAACATGAAGTGATCTGGGAAGATGAAATACTGAAATAGACTGAAGAGAGTATCACGGAGGCTCACTGGAGATTTTGAGATCTAGAATTATCCCAGATAGGAGCACCCATGGGAGGACAGGAGCGCCCATGCACTAGTGTTTGGATCTGGGTGCTGGTGTCCGTGTAGGTACTTTGGATATGGGTCTTTTAGAGTCGGATAAGCTTCATTGTTGGTCCATGTTTGTCACTCTGGATTTGTTGTTTGATCTACGATTGTACCTGTAACTTGTACGAAATAAGTTCACTTGTACATACCCATAAACCACATCAAACCTAAAATGGAAAATGTAAAATGGGGAGTTAGACTAACCCCCAATGTCACCCAAAGAGTGAAATTATGATCAAACATTGCACTACATCTCATAATCCATTTAGTTTTTATGTGTGTGTGTGTATGTATAAATGATGTCCAAGGATGCCCCTATGCAAGTTGCATAGTGATAACAGGCTAGATCTAGAATGTAGCAAATGTATATAATGTGTGGGATGGAATAGAATAAACTTCCCCTCCTATGTTGTGTATGTAGAAGTGATGTAAATGCATGCTTGAAAATCAACACATGATTTCAGATGCACTCGACCTCTTGAGGTCGTGTCAAGACATTTGGGATGCGTAGGATTGGGGGAATGATGATAAGTAGCTACATGAGAATCAGGGACTAAGAACAGGTAGTGTGAGTTCCTATGAGCTAAGGTGATCAAAGGGGAATTAGAGGCTATGTATGGGTAACGTAAGCTCCCTATTATTTAATTGTTTGATTTAATTTGTTTGATAAACTACATTTAAATTTCATTTTAAATAAAGAAAGAAAGTAAATTCAACATAAATAAAAGACAAGTGTGTTTAATCCTTTAATTAACCAAATTCATTCTCAATTAATTAAATAAAACAAAATGAGATACCATCTATTTTATCTGTTTGAAAAATAAATGAATTAAAAGAAAACTGATTAAATGGCTAACATCTTTTTATATTTTTTAGAATTTAGATAAAATAAATAAATAAACTCTTCTACAGACACATGAAATTAATTAAGATAAAATACTGCTACTTCTAATAAAATAAACTAAAAACAAAGAATAACCGGATGTGGCTATTCCTCTGTTGTAGGGTTGTCTAGCAATTCTATTCTAAAAGAATGTATTCAAAAGTTATTAATCTAAATAAAATAAAATAAAATAAAATTCTTATGACAAAGCTTCTGCCTCAAGTTTTCTGGAAAGGGAAAAGCTTCTCAGAAGTAATTTCCTCTTTACCGTATGAACTTTCCCCAAAAGAAGTAAATCTAAGCTAATTAAAATAAATAAATGATGTGCAAGGATTTCTTCACTTCTTCCTCCAACTATTTTCTTGAGAAGATCCACAAGAATAAGTCGGGAAGAAGTTATCAAGGGAAGATGTATGCAAGAAATGTTTTGAAAGAAATAATAGAAATAAAATAAATATATTCAAGAAATGATGAAATCTTCTGCTTCTACACTTCTACCAACTCAAAACAAATTCATTATTTCTATCCTAACAAATACAAATTAATTAAAGCCTCAAAGAATTCAAGTACAACCCCAACCTATTAAATCTGTACTATGGTAGCTTCTTACAGATGATATGTTGTTTGTTGTCTCCTCAGCTTTGTATCCTCTTCCAAAGATGAAGTCCAATTGATCCAGGAATGTAAAAATGTTGGCTGGTAGAAAAGAAAAGAAAATAGTGGTTGTGGCTAGCTTGGTGCAAGAAATGATTGAAAGTAAATGGCAAGAAAGAACATATCAAAGAGCAGGTTTTCTATGTGGTTCCTCTCAAAATTTTAGCAGCAGAACTTAACCACAAGAATATGAAAAATCCAACCCATCATACGGGTAAAAATTTGGGAAAGAAGAAATCAAATACATGTGTCGATGAAGAAGTGAAAAAACATAAAAATGAGAGGTAGTCAACATTCTAAACATAGCCAAAGAGGAAGAGAAAATCAACACAATTCCAACGAGTCCAAAAATAGGTAAAACAGTTGAGAAACGAGTGAGAAAATGACTCCCGAAATCCAAACTTGCGTCAAAAAATGTGCATTTTAAGTCTTTGATTTTAAGTGATAGGACCACCAATGAACACAAAGGGGTGGTTATGTAATCACCGGGGAGGTTACGCAACCGCCACTCAGGACAAAGAAAAATCTAAAAAACATTCTTACAAGAAAAATTAAAGTTTGCAGACAAAACATAAGGGTTAATTTGAGTCAAATGAGGGATGTAAAGAATAGGGGGAAGGATCTGGACCTCATTTTTACCTTCGAATAAGTTTTTAACATCATTGGAAATTTTACCATTCCAAAAATATAGCACCATGCAATTTTAGGTGCGTACAACAACCCTTGCCCCTTGTATGATTTCTAGATGGATGCCTTTGATGCTCTTGTTCCGTTTGAATGCAAGCTTAGGTGGTAGCATGTAATAATCAGTGTTTGGTCCCTTGTTTTGAAAACATAACTATGTATTTATATGATTACCTTGTTTGAATTTTGCAATCGACAACTAAAAGGCCGACCCAAAGTTACAAAAAGTAAGTAAGAAGTGAAAGGGGTCTTAAAGGTTAAGAAAAAGGTAAAGAGGGGCAAGAGCACCCATGAGCGTCTGATGCTAGTGCCCTAACTGGGCACTAGTGTCCGAGGCCATAGAAAGATAAAACAATCCAATGCCAGTAAGAGTGCAAGATGTATGAAGCCAATAAAAGTGCAGAAGACAAAGTAAAAGGCTAAAATGAGTTGTCAATTACTAGTTTTCTTGCTTAGGAATCATGTAAATGCTAGCATGATTTTAAGACCTAGAAATGTACCCAAGTGCATATATTTTGTGACTACATTTTTCCCCCACTTTATGTTGTTGAGTGAATACTCGATATCATAAAGTAGTCAAAATATGCGTACCTTATGATCCTGTAGAGAGTGCAGTGAATAGTGTGCTGAGTGGATAAGTGAAGTGTGATAAGATCATAATGTGAAGCATGGAGACTAGGAAGAGGGAAGTGGACCATAAGGATGAAGCATAGGCATAGCTTGTACCTATTGTTGTGGTTGTATTTGTTGATGTAGGTTGCTTCTTGTTGTGTATTAAGGGTGGACATGCAATAGAGGAGCGAAAAAGTAGTCAAAGTCTTGTAAATGAAAAATATGAGTAAAGCATGTATGAGTATAAATGTATGAAAATATGTAAAACGAAAGTGTACACCTGATGTATAAGAGTATAAAGGATCTAAAGATGTCATGAAATGTTGTGAAGGATGAGTTTTTTGGGTGATCTCATGTTAAGAGTGAGTTTTTTGGGTGATCTCACGCCAAGTGCAATTTTTTTTGGGCGATATCCCGCCAAGTGCGAGTTTTTTGGGAGATTTCACGCCACAGGAGAAGAGTGATGGGGAGAGGTCTATTTTTACTCTCCTTCTATGACTACTTCCTGAATGAGCACTATTGTAGATGGTACATCCTGTGTTGTTCCGTGTTGCTCCATGTTATAACTAATTATAAGAGGTAGAATGCAATCTGTAATTGGAGGCAAGTGCTTGTTACTCGAGAATTGTGGTGTAAACTACTGAAGACCGTGTTGAACTAAGAAAATTTATTGTTTTCCCCCAAGAAATTAGTGCTAAGAGAAGGAAAAGAGCACCCATGAGAGGATAGAAGCACCCAAGTGCTAGTGTGTAGATCTGGGCACTAGTGTCTGTATTGTGTATGAAGTCCAAGTTTGATTTTAGACTGTTCTGTGAATGTATGCTTGTGTTGTTTTTGTATTGTGTTGATCTGAATTGTAGCTCTGAGCAATTATATGGATGATTTATTCACTCAATGTATTCCCCTCTTGTTTGGGGTGCATGAGACGTCTATAGGAGAATGTGGCCCAAAGGATAGGACCTGATGTTGATTTGAAGTGGATACTTATAGGGGGTAGGGGATGTGCTTGGTAGAAACCAATGTACATACAAACAAAGTGGGCTAGTAATAAATGTTAGTAGTAAAAGTAGCTAACATGTAATAGATAATAATGTAGTAATCAAGTGTGCAAACAAGATGGACTGCAAAAAGTGGGTTTCATACATGGGACATCGTTCACAATGTCACAAGACAATCAGGGTCGAGGTAGCCAAAAACATATAATGATCATACAAGATAGAGGGCATGGTCTGCAAACAATAACATATAATAACAAGTAAAATATATAAGATAACCATGGTTGTATATAGTCCTGCAAGGAAAATGCTACACATGAAGCACCCGTTAGCATGTTAGAAAGATAAATAGTATGTTAAAACATGTATACATCAACGAAAATTAAAGTGCTAAGAAGAAGTAGTAAATGATGAAACAATAGAACATGTAGTGTGTGAGAATAGTAAAGTTAGATGCCCCCAGGAGCCTCAAAGGGACGGGAAATGGAGTCACCGTCAGGCATCATGCATCGTGTAAGGATATGTAAGAGATCTACAATCACTTCCAGAGACCCAATGAATGCACATGTGTATATAGAAAAAGATAATGATATATTGAATATCCATCTAGCGTAGTAAGAACAGTGCAACATATAAGTAGTACAAGTGTAGACACAAAATCACGCACTTGGATACATTTATAGGTCCTAAAAGCATGCTAGAATTTACATGATTCCTAAGCGAGAAAACTAGTGGTTGACAACTATCTTTGGCCTTTTTTATTTGTTTCTTGTTTTATATTTGGTCTTACACATCTTGAAGCCCAGTCATAATTTTACCTACTTATCTTTCATGGCTTCAGACACTAGCGCCCAGCCAGGATAGTAGCACCTAGGCACACTTGTCCCTCCTGGGTGCCCCTGACCCTTTCTTACCTTACTTACTCTTTTTGAGCCTCTTTTTATCTTTTGGGAATCTTTTTCACTTATGGGTCGACCTTCCAATTGTCAATTACGAAATTCAAATAAGGGAATCATATAAATACATAGTTATGTGTTCAAAATCAAGGACCAAGCACTAAGCATTACTATCATAACCTAAGCTTACTTTCCAAAGGCACTAAAGCACTCCAAAGGAATCCATATAACATCCATTTAAGGGACAAAGGTTGCATACTTCTGCATACACTGCATAGGAAGGGGAAGTTTATTCTATTCCATCCACATTGTAGACACAAAATCACACAATTTGGGTAATTATCTAGTCCTGATTACATATTACTATTCATATGATTCCTAAGTAAGAAAAGTACTAATTAACTCATGTCTTTGGCCATATTTGTTTTCTTTCCACGGCCACTTTTGGTCTTGCACACCTTCTTGTCTAGCCTACTCCTCCAGATTTGCATTTTCCAGGGTCTCTGTGTGATGCTTCTACCTCTCTGTTCACTGGGTCAGTACTTTGACACAGTCCAATTTCCACTGTGAATCCGTTAAGTTCCTCTTTCTCCTCCTTGCAACTAGGGTTTCACATTTTATTTCTTAGTTTACTTGAGTGGATTTATGTACTTAATTGTTCCATTTATTTATTGCTACAATAGTAATCAAATTAGGTATATTTATTCATATTTCACTTAATTAAGTCAATACTATGTTCGGTCATATTTTTGATGATCTCTTGGTTCTTACCCCAATCAATATATTTTAAAATCCATCAAAGCTCTCATTATTTATTCCAAGATAAATTTCAGGCTATGGAATCCATGATTACATCTCTTAGATCTGAAATCCAACATCTTAAGGACACTTCTCAGGCTCATGTTTGTTCTCCTTCTACATCTTATCTTCATTCTATGTCTTCTACTTATGCTCATATTAGTGAACCTAAAATCTTGTCACTCCCTACACCTCTCAAGTTTACACTCAATGCAACACAACAAGATATTATTCCGTAGCTCATAACTCATTAATTAATCAGCTTAACATCTACTCATTTCTATCCTCCTTATCGTCTTGCAAAATATCATGGTCTTCCATATTGCAATCATCATCAAATCACTGGACATAATGAGAATGATTACTATGCTTTACAATGAAAAATCAAACATTTGTAACATCAAGGTTTTATGTGATTTGCTGCATGACATTCTGTTACATGGTACTCCCCACTTTTTACATCTCAATGGATTCCTAAATCTGATCCATCTGTCTAATGAGCAACATGCTTCCACTTCTCATGTTCCTTCTTCATCTAGTCAAGCGCCACCTATGTAATATACTAAAACCAAGAAACCTCCTCTACAAATATATTCAACACCTCCTCCTACTTAGTCATCTGTAGCATTACCCAGTCAAACAAAACAACCAACATATCATGATCTCAAGTATTCCATGAATTTACCAAACAATCAACCACTCGCTACGCAAGACAAGCAAATTATAGCTGACCTCTTTCAACTTCCACAACTCAAGGATTTTAAGCCATCACCAATTCAACGTCCAATCACTTTTGTCAAAACAACTACTCCTTCTACTGATGTCCAGGATACATTTCAAACTCCATCCTCATCGCATAGTCCTAATGTTACTTCTACCTACCATTGTGCAGGCCCTTTCTCTTATCATGACATAGATAATGCTATCCCACAATGGCATGGTACTTATTGTATTCCCACATAGCTTTCCATCATTGAAATACTTGGGGGGTACCATAGATTCTTCCCCCCTTGCATTGTTATCAAATGTTTATATCATCTCATGAAATTGGTACTCTTCTCTTAAATGTCTAATATATCCTATGAATTATTACAAACGACTTGATACATTTGTATTGTCATTTCCTGATGAAGCACTCTCGTTTATGGTTCATTCTTGACTGCTGAGGGGGAATAAATAAATGAAACTCATATCATACATACACATCCACTCGGGAGGCATGCTGATCCTATCATTCACTCTGCATTCCATTCTGTCTCATCCACAATATGTTGCATATCTTGGTCACATTTAATCTTTCTTACATCTACTTATTACATGCACACTTTATTACACATGCTAGATAGATATCTTGTATGTCATTATATTTTTCCATACACACATGTGCGATCACTTTCTTTCTAGTTGTGGTCATAGATTTTATAGATCCATGCATGTAGCACAAATGCTTGGCATAGTACCTATTACCAGTCCCACAAAGGCTCATGGATGAATCCACTTTCGTACACTACAGGTGTTATTGTTTCATTTTGTTTCATAACACATTACTTTATCAGATTATACATGCTTCAACATACTTGTTATCTCTTCAACATATTAATGGGTGCTTCATGTGTAACATTTGTTTTACAAGTCTATTTGCTTCCATGGTTGTATGTTACATTGTTTTTCATTCTTTTCCATTGTTTGTCGGATTTTCCCTTTGCCTCGTGTGCACACTTTTTTTCTTTTGGCCTAATCATCCTTGATTGTTTTTCAACATCGTGAGTGGTGTCCCATGTTTGAAACCTACTTTTCACAGTCTACATTGTCTTCTTGTGTGTTTTACATTATCTTCTTGTTTACTAGCTTACATTTTACATGCATGCTTTTATTTTTTTGTACTAATACTTGTCTCCTAGCCACTTGTTCTCATGTGCCTTGGTTTCTACCAAGCACACACCCTTCCCCTTGAAGGGCACCATTTTAGCACAATGGTTAGTCCTCCTTTGGGCCGCATTCTCCTTAGTGACATTCCATGCACCCCAAATGAGGAGGGGAGGGAATCATTTGGGTGAATCAGTCACCCCATACATTAGTTCAAAGTCACAGTTCAACACAACATAATACCGGTACAACATAGTCATTAGCATTAAATAAGGCTCAGATCCTGATTTGGGTCCTTGACACAACATAGAAACTAGCACCCAGACCCAGACATTAGTGTTCGGGTGCCCTTGACCCTTCCTAGACGCTTGTGACCAGGGGGAAGTTACACAAAATTATTGAGTGCAACACAGTCTACAAAAATCCACACAACAATTTTTGATAAGATAGATAGATCTTTAGCTCTCAAAATTCATACATTACAACTTATTTTCTCGTCCATAATGTTGGATTGTAAATAGTCAAACCAGATCAAATTTTTACACACCATCTGCAGTGGTGTTCCATATTGCGGGAAGTAATTAAAGGTTGGAGGATGACACCAAAATTTTCTCCCTACAATTCTTCCAAATCATTGGCATGAGATTGCCTAAAAAACTCGCATCCAACACAACTTGTGTGAGATCGCCCAAAAAAATCGGTCTTCTACAACATTTACAATATCCTTTCTACACTCTTTCCTCATCATGGATCATGTGCACATGTTCCTTTTTCACTTTTTTCATTTTACATACGTTTTACACATATACACGCGTATTTGACTACTCATTCGTTCTTCTCTTTTGCAGGCCTGTCTGTATGAGAAGCGGTAGTTAACATCATTCAACATCATCCTACATCAACAACAACATCAACAACATCACACACGTCAACATTGACATCAATAACAAGTACATCGGTGACCTCTACAATATGTGTTCCTGCCCTAGGGTCAACATCTCATCAATTTTTGCACTTTCTCATCTTTAGTCTCCATGCTTCACCTTTTTATCACTCCATGCTTTTCCTCGTCTCTCGACATGCTTCTCGCCATTGATCTACATGGTTATTAGGTACAGAACTCTATCTACTTTTTTTTCAAGCTTTCACTTAACAACATAAAATGGGGGAAAATGTAAACACAAAATCACACACTTTGGGTAATTATCTAGTCTTGATTGCATACTACTATTCATATGATTCTTGAGTAAGAAAAGTACTAGTTAACCCATGTCTTTGGCCATATTTGTTTTCTTTCTACTACCACTTTTGGTCTTGCACACCTTCTTGTCCAGCATGCTCATCTAGATATGCATTTTCCAGGGTCTCTGTGTGATACTTCTACCTCTCTATTCATCATGTCAATATTTTGGCACAGTCCAATTTCCACTGTGAATCAGCTAAGTCCCTCTTTCTCCTCCTTGCAACTAGGGTTTCACATTTTATTGCTTAGTTTGTTTGAGTTAATTTCTGTACTTAATTGTTCCTTTTATTTATTGCTACAATAACAATGAGATTAGGCATATTTATTCATATTTAGCTTAATCACACACATACTACTACATAGCTACATTTTAGCTACGACCCATCATCATTTGTTCAACTTACACAAGGGCATCCTAGGGCATCATTTATACATAGACACAAACACCAAAAATACATGGATTCTAAGATTTAGTGTAACCTTTAGTCATAATTTCACTCTTTAGGTGTCTGTTGGGGTCAGTTCAACTCCCCATTTTGCATTTTCCTTTTTAGGTTTGATGTGGTTTGTGGGTATGTGTAGGTGAACTTATCTTTTACAGGTTATAGGTACCTTCAATGATCAAGGAGCGAATATCAGATGATCAACAAAAATGAACAATGAAGACCTTACGACACAGAAGAAAGTAGATCTTGAGTCTCTACACAGTCACCAATGCCCATGTCCAATCACCAGTGCCTAGGTGCCTCTTCCCTACACTGAGCGCCCCTGTCCGACTCTATTTTTGAATTCCAGATTTTACAGTGAGCAGTAACAACATTGTTTCCATCCTGTTCAACAATTATAACTTCCTAGATCACTTCTTGTTCATTTAGAAATCAACTAAGTCATCGCATCTCTCCCCTTGCTTAGGAATGCATAGTTTGCATGCTTATTTGCTTGTGTCAATATTGTATTTTAGCATTTATACATTAGTTATTACAATAATTACTCTACAGTAATAGATTTAATTCAAATTAAATTAAATCATTTGATGAACCTGTCGCTTAAACCCTACCTTTCTTTTACACATTATTTTGTTTCTTCTCTCATGGCTACCATTCATGACACCTTTACTGATGAAGATCTTTATGACCTCCAAGCCCATATTGTTGAGCACCCTCAAGATCTAGATCTCCTCTTATTCATTGTTTGTGAAAAAGCTACTAATCTAGCCGAGCTCAATCTTCTAGTTTATAATGACACATCTATTCCTATTGTGACTCAACCTACTCATTCCAATCTCCCACCTACCTCTATTGTTCCCATTTCTATGCTCACTCCTACCAATCATTTCACCAATCCTATTACTTTGTATACATGTTAAGTCTCCTCTTCAGGAACTCAAGACCTAGCCTCTTTATACTAGGATCCCCAACTCTAAATCCATCAACTATAGCAAGCTACTTCACATTCCTCTCCATCTCTTGATTCTTCCTTACTCCTTCATGCCCATTTTTCACATGTTATATCTACTTATCCCCTTCCTCCAAACTGCATTACACCTAAGTTTCATACCTTCAACGGCCATGGTGACCCTCAAGAGAATCTCCAATATTTTCATGTGGCATGTCTTGACTATGTGGATGATAAAACAATACTGGCTAAGCTATTTCCTAGAAGTTTGCAAGATTATGCGATGTGTTGGTTTTATGATCTACTTATTCATTTGGTAAATTATTGTACACTCTTAGTCAATTCTTTCCTTTCTCACTTTTCCATCAATATCAGCACCAAGATCTTATGCACAACTTGCTTAAATCAAACAAGGATCTAATGAACATCTAGCTGATTATGTTTTACGTTATAAGAACAACCTAGCTAAGATAACCAATGTACTCGCTGATTTAGAATAAAAAGATATTTTTATTCAAAGTATCTTACCTCCACTACAAGAGAGTGTTATTTTTGAGACCTCTCCATCCTTTGATTAATTATGCCATACACTAAAAACTGTGTGAAGTCAAAATCTTATCTACAGGTAAATTAAAATATCATGATACTCCTTCATCCTCTTCTTATATGTTTCAAGATAAATTTGCAGTCAAACCATCTCCTAAGCCCACTGAACCTAAATCCACTATCAATGTTGTTTCTCCATCCCCCACACTTCAAGTGTAAGCTTCATGTGGTAATTTTACTAAATTAGCATATGCACCTCAGTTTTTGTTGCCCCGTCTTATCAAAAGTAACCTTATCACTCTTCTACCATCGCTCAATCTCGACCCTTCTCACCCCCATGGCCACAATTATGATGAAAATGCATGATGTGATTGACACCAATGCATTGGGCACTCTACTGATCCTGGAGGTTTTGATATCTCGAATTGTGGTAGACATGAATGCCCATGGGAGGATAGGAGCACTCAAGAACTAGTGTCTAGATACGGGCGCTGATGTCCATATAGGTACACTAGATTTAGGTATTTCAGTGTCAGATAAGCTTTGTTGTTGGTCCCTATTTGTTGCTCTAGTTTTGCTATCTGATCTGTGACTATACCTATAACCTACAATAAAGAAGTTCACCTGCACATGCCCAAAAACCACAACAAACCTAAAAAGAAAAATGTAGAATTGGGAGTCAAACTGACTCCGACAGTTACCTGAAGAGTGAACTTATGATCGAGCACTGCACTACATCTCAGAATCAATGTAGTTTTGGTGTGTGTGTGTGTGTGTAGAAATTATTCCCTAGGAAGCCCTTATGCAAGTTACACAACGATAGAAGGATAGATCTAGAATGTAGAAAATGCGTAGAATGTGTGGGATGGAATAAATTAAACTTCCCCTCCTATGCTATGTATGTAGAAGTGATGCAACCCTTGTCCCTTGTATGATTTCTAGATGTATGCGTTTGATGCTCTTGTGCCCTTTGGATGCAAACTTAGGTGGTAATATGTAATGATTAGTGCTTGGTCCCTTATTTTGAAAACATAACTATGTATTTATATGATTCCCTTGTTTGAATTTCAAAGTTGACAACTAAAAGGCTGACCCAAAGTGATAAAAAGTAATTAAGAAACGAAAGGGGTCCAAAAGGATAAGAAAAAGGTAAAGAGGGGTAGAAGCACCTAGGAGGATAGGAATGCCTAGTTCTAGTATCTATAGACACTAAATTACACACTTTGGGTATAGTTTAGTGCTGATCTCATACTACTATTCATATGATTTTTGAGTGAAGAAAGTACTAATTAACCCCCATCTTTTGGCCATTTTACTTTTATTTTTTGTCGTCATTTCCGACCTTCACCACATATGTGCCTAGTCTATTTTTAGCATTTTCCATCATTCTAGATTTGATTGGGGCTTTAACAGGTGCCTTGGTCCCAGTTGGGCTGCCTTGATCCTTTTTACACTTTCTCGCCATGTTTTGGGCACTTTCTAGCCATTTGATCATTCTATCTTTTTGGTGGTCGGTCTCTTCGGGGTTAATTAAGAAATTAGAAAAAGAGAACCATATAACTACAAAGTTATGAGTCCATAATGAGGGACCAAGCACTAGTCATTACTATCATCCACCTAGAGTTGCATATATCAAAGGCATCTAGAGCTCATTTGCATCCATCTAGCTTCATCACAAGGGACAAGGTTGGCTCATTTGCATCACAAAAGCATAGGAGGGAATTTTATTCTATTCAATCCACCATTTATTACATTTTTCTACACATACTTATAGCTCGTTACTTCACAAAGTGTAACTGACACAAGAACACCTAGGGAATGATTCACACACACACTTAGAACTACATTTGGGTTTGAAATGTAGTGCAACACTCAGTTAGTAAGTCCACCATTGTGACCGTTGAGAACACTCTGACGCCATCATTTACATTTTTACTTTTTAGGGTTTGATGCCTGTATTAGGGTTTTGCAGGTTTATCTTTCATCATTGATGATTGGTGATATTCAACACAGAGCAAAAAATTACAAGCGATAAACACTAAGGGTTTCACATCATCTCTCAACCCTGTAGAGCTAGTTTCTGGACCTCCTACAGAGACCAGGGTGCCTAAAACTCAAACTAGGGCACCCATAGGTGCCCTGATCCTCTCCTAGGTTCCCTAGTCTAGTTAAATAACTCATATTTATCCTTTTCGGGACCTCTTCATGTTCGTTCCTACTTCCAGATTATTCAGTTTATGTTATGATACAATCCAGATCAGCCCACGAATTAGCTAAGTCAATTACTTACTCTTCTTATACATTAGGATTTTTATTTTCATTAGCCTAGTTGCTTGGGTCACTTTCCATATTTGTTTACTACTTTTATTTACTGCTATTCTGAGTTTATATTAACTTAATAAATCCACATTTTAGTTAATCAGTGACCTGATTGGGCTCTAGTGTCTGAGGCCATAGAAAGATAAAATGGTCCAATGCCGGCAACCGTGTAAGATGTATGAAGCCAATAAAAGTGCAGAAGACAAAGTAAAAGGCTAAAGGGAGTTGTCAATTACTAGTTTTCTTGCTTAGGAATCATGTAAATGTTATCATGCTTTTAGGACCTAGAAATGTACCCAAGTGCATAGATTTTGTGACTACACCATCTACTCTGATAAATTTAACTTTCTATTGACAGTTGATTGTGAGTCTCATTTATCTGACATATATTAGACCAAATATCAGCTTTGTAGCTATCTCTTTCCTGGCTCATGCAAGAACCCTAACATTGGAAAGCAACAATGTAGATCTTGAGATATCTCAAGTGCATTATGGATCTTGGTCTAGAGTACAAGAAGAATGATTTATTCTTCTTGATTGGATATTTAGATTCAGATCATGTAGGTAATATTGATTACTAGAAATCCACTTATGGATTTGTTTTATTTTTGGGGTTTGGACCAATATCATAGGGAAGAAAGAAAACAAACTTTGTTTCTTGCTCTTCTATAGAGGCCAAATATCATGATGTAGGTGGAGTTGTCTATGAAGCAATATACCTACATCACATAATTGAGGGACTTAGACTACACAGGAGAAATCCACTACCTTATATGTTGACAATGAGATTGTTTCTCAAACTTTTTCACAATCCAGTGTTTCATGAGATAACCAAGCATATTGAGGTACATGTTCATTTCATTTGTGAGAATTCTTTGAAACACAATATATAACTTCATTTTTTCCCAACAACTCAAAAACAAACAAACATTTTTATGAAGTCACTTACATGTGACAAATTCAAGTTTTTCAGAGAGTTCTTCTCCCCATTTCTTGAGGAAATGCAAAATTAAGGGGGGGAATGTTAGGTGAAACTTAATTTTATGGCATTTTTTCATTGTTTTACATTTACCATAGTTACCAT
Source organism: Taxus chinensis (assembly GCA_019776745.2). NCBI lineage: Eukaryota > Viridiplantae > Streptophyta > Pinopsida > Cupressales > Taxaceae > Taxus > Taxus chinensis. The sequence goes on from CM034150.1 coordinate 288,208,326, forward strand.
AGGCAACTAGCTTGTTACTTAGGTAATTAGGTGGTTTGTATTTAGTTGTATGGTTAAATTATTTTAACCATTATATTTGTTATATATTCACATTGGTTTATTTTTTGGTGTATTGTTACACCCATATAACTATTTATTTGTAATATTGGTTGTGTAACACACACACACATTTTACAACCCATTCTTTCTCTGTAACTTTATTATTCCTAATCAATAAAATCATCAGCGGGCTACATCCCTATTTCTCTCAACAACTACCTCTATGTTCTCATTAGTCTAAGGGTGGGAAGTAATGGACTTGTTTAGTTTGTGTTCATCATGGAACATAGTGTAAACTAGAAGATCCCCATAAATATACAATCCCTATCTAACATGATGCTTCTTGGAAGGCTAAAATAAATATAAATGTGTGAAAAGGAAAATTTCGCAGTCTCTTCTACTAAGATTGTCTTCTTGTAAGATGCCAAGCTTGTCATTTTTTAGAACCTATCAACCATTATAAAAAACACAATCGTAGCCATGTCTAGTGGAAGGGAGGCCTGACAAGAAATCCATTGAGAAAACATCCTATAGTGTTTCTAAAATTGGTATAGGAGTGTAAAGGCCTTGTTTTCAATTGGCTAGCTTGGTAATCACATCTAATAATGTAGGACTTGATGTATCCGGTAACAACATGACAAAGATCTAACCAATATAAATACTTTTGCAAGAATGCTACTATTTTCTCTACTCCAAAGTGACCTATAACTCAACTATAGTGATCCTCCCAAATTAATTCATGATGTTCCCCTACAAGAACACAAAGGTGTCCTATGTGACATAAAACCCCTTCCTGTAAATGATATTCGAAAATAATTTTTCTAGCCATTAGCCCCTTATATATGTTAGAAAACTTAGGGCCGTGTTCATATATTTGAGGCCTCTTCAGTGTCTCATGCCCGCATGAGTAAAGGAGATAATCAGGCATCGAATCAAACAATCAATAACTTGGTTGGCACTTCCATTCTTATGCAAGATGTTGATATGGGAGTGCTAAAGATAGGTGGACCACCTCTAGTGATGATCATTCTACAACTTACCTTGGGTCTACATGAATTTTAAAATCTTATGATCACTATGTATGATACTGTTTTTTCCCACAATGAAGAGCTTCCACTGTTTGTAGGCTTGTACAATGGCATATAATTCCTTGTCATATGTTAAGTACCTACACACTGTGGTATGTTAGCGGATGCCCATGTTGGATGAGGAATACACCAAGTGTGTATTTTGAATCATTTGTGTCTATCTCAAATGATTATTGTAGATCTAGCAATACCATAAATAGTACTGAGTAGTCAAATGATTATTGTAGATCTAGCAATACCATAATTGGCACTGAGTAGAGTGTCTCCTTCATATATGTAAACGCATTTTATTATATCTTTGTCCATATAAACTTTTTTTTGGGTCCTCCATGTGTCACCTAATTCAAAATCCATACAATGTGAGAAAAATAAGTACAAACCTACGATAAAAGTTGGTTAGTCCTAAGAAAATTTGGAGTTTTATAATGGTCTTTGGTATTAGTGTAGTCTTTTATTTCCACTTCAAGTGCTATGCATGTTGGCACATCATTCAGTGAGATCTGAATGCTCACATGAAGCATGCACAACTACCAGGTCCCTCCTTGTATTTGTTTATCAAGATGTTAGCATGCATATTTGTTATGAAAATCAACGAAGTATTCATTCAAGTATAAAATAATTACAACTTATCATCTTAGAAACACATATAATAAGGAAATATGACAACTTAAAAAATAATAAAGATCAACTGAATTGTTAAATCACTATACTCAGACATATTGACAACAAGGATCCAACCACAATTATCTGCCATAACATAGAATTCATTTTTGCAAAGTAATGAATTCATTTTTGCCATCTCTTCAGGGGTCATGTCTTCACCTTTTTGTTTCAACTCCCTTATTACTCTAGAAAGGCCTGAAATAAGTTCATCCATGCTATCCATTTTTCATGTGATGAGAGATCCTAACTCTTTAAGCCTTGTTTCATATGTTTCCCTAACGGTCTTCAGGGCATATCGCTTATGCACTATTTATGTTAAGATTTCCTCTTGCCCAATATTTCCTTCCTTCTTTTTAGCTTGGACACTTGCCAAATCCACCTCTTCCTGAGTAGTATATGCCTTGAGGATGGGGTAAAGGTCTTGATAATGGTTAAAGGCCCATCCTGCCTTCTTCAATGCATCCTTCATTGTTTAGCACATGGCTTCATACTCCCCAATTTTCTATGCTATGATATTCCTTATCTTCTCCTTCTCAATGGCCAACTCCTCTTATGTCACCCCTTGCACACTTGGTTTGTCCTGTAGTAGCATATGAACCAAATCCTGTAAATAGTGTAGTGCCGAGGGATATGTATCCTTTGCTCTATCTTCAAACTCTGGGCGTGCCTCTAAGATTTCATCGACAATATGGACTGCCATATCTAGGATAGTTTTTGCACACTTTTCTGCCTTCTCATTCTCCTTAGTTAGCCGCTGAAATTCTTGTGCCTTTATCTTAAAGCAATTTCTAGATGGTGCCCCCCTTGTCCATATTTTTGTGTACCACTTCAGTCACCATATTTTTTAGAGCATTGTTGGCTCACTCATTGGTAAGCTCTATTGGCCCTACGGTCAAAATTTTCTTCGATGCCTTCTTCAAATTATGTGTGGTGAATGCATCATTGAAAATCTCAAATTTAGGCTCATCCACATGCATCTACATGCTCCATGACAACATCTTCCTTATGTGCATGGACACCACCTCTACATTGATAACCTCCTAGCCATACATTTTTTTTGTCACTACAAATATTTTAAATCTCATGCTAACACCTTTAATTGACCATCAATGTAGCTAACTTATTGTGTGTGCATGACCTCATCCTTTTTCCTTCATCCACTACTATGCTTCCCTATGGGTATATGTTTCTCATTTCGAGTATGTGTACTAGTTTCACCTGATGCTTCCTCCATTGTCAGTGTCCTATCTCCTTTTTCTTCCTCTTCTCCCACAGGCTACTCATCATGCACCTCATGAACCTCACACATATTTGCATCATACACGTCACTCTTTTCCTTGTGCTCTTATTCCTCCATGTCATGGACTGGAGCTTCTTGTTCCCCCATCTCCTTTTCCTGGTTAAGCTCCTCCACTACATCCTCCTCATAAGTGTCACCTCTGCGCACCAACCTCCATCTTCTCTTCTTCTTCTTCTCCAGGCTAAGATTAGGTGGTGAGGCTGCTGGTGACTTCACGGGTTATGATGGTCTGACACCACAGTCTCACTCTTTGTGCATTCTCTTGAATTTTCCTCTGTTGCCATGGTCAAACATGACACTATCTTATTTCTATCCTTCTTCCTTCTCCTCATCCTTAGTATTTTCTTCTTCTTCAAACCTCGGAGGAGTGACCTCATGCACTTGCTTGGTCTTGACTAGTTATCTACCCTTTGATGGATCTGGGATCCTCAAATCATCCTCAATGGACTTTCTATTGACCAATCTAGGCTTTAGGTATATGTATACCTTTTATGCTTCCTCATTTGCTACTGCCAAAGTTGTGGAATTAATGTTGTGTTCTTGCCAAATCACTGCACCCTCCAAATGGCCAAAATGTGAGCAAGAAATTTGATGTGATTGGGTAACATAGGATCACCTCTCAAGTTGTGGGCTTTAGGGAAAGAGATTTACAAGAAATGAAACTATACTAGGGATGGTGATGCACCAAATAAAGGGTGTTTCTAGACGTTAATTTGAATATGGTGTTGTACACCACAAGCCAACTTCACCTACTGTGACTTAGAGAGAGTAAATAGAATACCACAAATTAAGAAGCATGCATTCCCTTTGTTAAACTCAACTAGACAAACAATATATCAATCTTTTAGTGAAGAAGGATGAAATTAAGAAGGGTGAATAAACATCACAACTCAACTGCATGCAAAAATCCACCACTTGATAAGCACAAAACTCCAATAACCTACAATAGAAACTTAAACTTGCACAGTGTACCTGCAAGCATGAGAAAGGCAAAAATAAGTATATAGAATGATAAAAGGACTAATAGTAGTCAAAAAACACACAATTTTATTACTTCAACATTGTGCACAATACATCATTAAATTCATAAGAGGTAGTGGTTTCCATTACAGTCTTGGAGAAGAGGCTTGGAAGTTCCCTAATCCAAAAAGCTAACTTGCAAAGGAGAGAGAATTCTTGAAAAAAGGCACTTATCTAAGATGTCTAACTTGTTTCACACATCTAAATTCTGTAACCAATGTGTAACCACTTGGAATGAACTTCCAACTTACATTTATAGAAGAATTTTGTGAGAGAAGAGAGGAGAAGTCATAAATTCCTTCTGAAAATGAAGGCACATAATGGTCAACATTAATTACAAAGTTGCTTGAAGCACTTAAGAACCCCATCACATGTCATAAATGAAAGGTTTTGAATTAATCTTCTTATTTAATTAAAAGAATATTTAAATAAAATATTTTAATAATAAAAATATCATTTAATTAAAATATTTTAATTAAAAATATTAATTTAATAATTTAAGGTGGGACCCCCTTAGGGTCAATTTGCATTGAAGGGGGATCCTTTGAAAGAAGGGACAACTCGGTGGTTGGCTCACCTACCAACTCACCGAGTGGGCCGATGAGATCCCTTGCATTCAAACATGACTACTCACTTGTTTATTACATTGATAATTGAACTTGACTAAGCTTCAACTCCTCCATGGTTATCAAGCTCTCCAACGGATTCTTTGCATTGGCATCCAACTCTACCACTCCCGAATGACTTGGCACGAGCCCTATGATCACATTCCCAACATGATCGAAAACCTTTGAAGATCATGCCTTATATGATGAGCCTCTCCAATATCCATGTTTTTTCCATGTTGACCTAATTCAAACACCACATCGAGTTACCAACCTGGTGTAGATTTAACTTGGGTGACTCACTTCCTAGTAACTATGACTCGACATCTCAAGACCTTCCATAAGCTCATTACCTTAGATGAGCAACTTTACCATTCCTCCCAATGTTGCAAACCTTTGATGTTGAATCCATATTCTTTAAGATCGACGAGCTCTCCATTACATTCCTTGCGAGTTCAACTCATCTCACATTTTGACCCTTACGCCTTTGCAATGATCTCGTTTAACACCTCACTTAGGTCCAATGACTTGTCCATGTGGATTGCCTCATGCTTCAAGCCATTTTACATGCACGAGCCCCGACTCTCCCACAAGATTCCCTAATTGAGTGATCTGCTTGGCTCTAACTCGGTCACATGAGTTTTCTTGAGCTCATCTTCCTGGGAGCTCATCTTGAAACAATGACTCACTTTATACTTCTTCGTAAAACTCAGTGACGTCAAGCTAATCATGACCTAGCTGATCTACAAGCTCATCATGACTGAGATAAGTTTGCAGTCATGAGCTCAATGGAAACCTTAAAGTATTCCTTTCATGTCAGCCTTTGATTCGACAATCTCATTAACCTCAATCCATGCTCGGGTTAATTCCAAGGCTCTTTTCGTGTTTGCTAACCGTCACATCTCCATATCCTTGCTGGTTTGTCACCAAACAAATCCCTTAGCCTGTACCTAGTGAGCTCAGCTAACATTCACGAGCCACCTTTCACCCTGAGGTCTTTGTGCCTTACCTGTGAGCTTAAACTGAGCCAATCTTGCATGCCACAAACCAATACCACTCAGGCCTAGGCTCCATGACTTGCCCCTCTTTCCTTCTACATTTGAAGATGAGTTGGTTCCTAACGTCTTCTTCAACAGACTCTGTAATGTTGCCCTAGTTCTCCCTAAGTGGTTAGCCTACCTCTAAAAACAAATCCACCTGATAGCTAGTAACTTAGTGATCAATTAGGCACTCCACTCACTCTGAAACAAAATGAGCTCACCCATGTCGGCCATGTTGTATATTGACTAATTCTTTCTTCTGGGATTTCCTATCATATTTTCCACACCTTGGTAGAGCCCCTCAGTAGACCCGAGCTCTCAAAATGACTTGGCACAATCACCTCAATTCTTCACCATGGTTGTAAACTTCAAATTCAAAAAGCACAAAGATTCTTACCTTGGCTTGCCAATGTATTTATTCCCATTTGGCCATAATTTGGAATTTCCCCATGTAGACTTATGGGCTTGGCCTGCCAAGGCATTATCTCTACCATGGCCACAACCTTCTAAATTTCCCAACTTGTCTGCAATATCTTGAGTTCCCTGCATCCACATGGTGGGTTAACTTTCCCATTAGCTTGAGTGCAAGCTTCTTTAATAATTAGCATGGTTCTAATGCTAAGCTTGACATCCACTACCAAGATCGACACTATGACCCCCTATTTCGAATCGCTGAGCTCTTCCTTCATGGCCAAGTAAACATCTACTCTATTTACTACATTTCTCCATATGCATGGTGCATGACTTGTCACTCGAGCCTGAGCTTGTTCTTTTGTGCATGGCTCAGCATTATGAGTTATCTCTCTATAGTGAGCCTCCTTCTCTTGTAATGCCTCATGAAATCAAACTCATGGGCTCAACCTTGGTAACTTGCATCAACATCTCAAGCCTAGAACCATCATCCTTCTGAGGAGTGCCTTACTTATGCTCAAGATTCTCATGTTGAATTAACTCCTTTCATTATTCTGGTTGTCAACACGACTCGATACAACTTGGCCTCTATGCATGGTGATTGACTCGCTCCTTTCACTATGACTCACCACAAAATCACCATGCTTGCTTTCTACAGGCTATCTTCTCAAGACCAAGCTCGGTAATTTACACCATTGTCTCCATCAAGCCCTATACTCTGAGTTCATATTCCAATAAGGAAGTATTGATCCCCCCACATTGAATCTCCTGACGAGTTTCTTGAACCTGATTTTTAGCTCGTATAACTCTATGATTCATGAGTTGAACCACTATGCATTCTGACTGAGCCAAGATACAATCCTTCCAAGGAATCACTCCAGCTTCTCTTAGAAGAGCTAACACTCCATACCAGCCCACCAATATTGCAAACCTTCTAAGTCGTCATGCCAATCACAAGCTCAATACAGAGCCATTGATTATTTCCACCCAAACTCACTTGTAGTCGGGCGATGCATTCACAACGCCGAGTGACTCAGCATTAACTCTTCAACCACCATCTATCATTGAGGAGTCATTAAATTGACTCGACCTGAGTTATCCTCTAGTGCCCATGATGACTCAACAAGCTCATTTTCTCATGGTTAACATTCAATTTGATGATCGAGACACCATATATCTACCCCGAGAACTCTACATTGAGCTCGTTGTGTTCTTAATCTTGCTGAAACACAGATTTTCCAACTCAAAAACTGAAGTTACTGTTATCTTTCCTAGGCTCCTACATTGTGCTCAAGCCAAGCTTTCACCATTCAAGCTCCATACCAAATCGATCAACTAATGCATTGGCTTCCAACGTTTAATCTGAGCTCCAATATTTGAATGTCGAGTTCACTCTTCAAGCCATCTCTCACAGGCACCTGAGCTACCACATATGTAATTCTAGTGACCTATTTCACATGGCGACATAGCTTAGCCTTCCAACTTATCTCTGTAAATCTGCTAGCTTAGATCTCCAGATCACGAACTTCCTTAATCCTTTCGCTGAGGCACACCGAGCTCGATGTGTATAATCATGTAACAACTCTATAGGAATCACTTTGCTTCATGCGAATGTTAGCTCGACTATGTCAGGTCCTTCAAATTGACTTGGTATCAATATCATTTATGCTTCTTAGCAAACCACACATTGAGTTTCCAGGTACGTAATTCTCAACTCAACAATCAACTCACCGAGTAGCTCACCGAGCTGAGTTTTAACCTCCACCATCTTCTGTGAATTTCAAGCTTATACATTAAACCTTGGATTTTCTAGGACTTCCTCTCAAACTTGGGATTAATGTAAACACAACAAGAACCCTAAAATATGAATTTTATCAAATTGACCATTTTACCTGTAGACCCTAGTTATCCATTTTTTCCTAGGCAAAAAAAAGGGATAAAATGTTGATATCATGGTATCAATGTAGGCAACCTTCCCTGGATACACATACATTTTACGCAGTGTATGATAGTCATAGTCTACCTTATCAACATCAAACCTTAGTTTTTGCACGTTCGAGAACCTATTCACTGATGCTTGAAAATAACACATCGTGAAAGTATAAGGTAATTTGCACCAAGGGATTTTCTTTCCATTCTTCAGGTAGAACCTTACAATGCAAAAGTGTTGGTACACTGTGAAGTACACCTTCCTATCCAAAATCATAGAAAAGTCATAAGGAATGCACCACTCATGCTTGAATGCCCTACACATTCTCCCATACCAGATATCCACCCTTAGCTTATATGCGCTAGTAATCCCATCGCAGGTGTTTTTTGTGAATCTCTTCACCAAGGACTTGTGCTCAAGTGGGTATTTACACATTTTATCCTTGTGGCCATCTGGGACTCCAATCTCCACACATTCAATTGACATGATGATTTATCCCCAAGAGATCCTGTCACCCACGTGTGCTTCCTCAATAATCCCTTCTGCAATAAAGGCAACAAGGTTGTATATTGTTCCTTCAGAAATATTCTTTGCAATGTGGAGCCATTTCTTATTCACCTGGCCCCATATCTCATGCATGTTAAAATTGGTTAACAAATGTGCGGTGATCCTAAAAAAAGGGCAAGTAAAATTGGAGATGTCCATAACATGCCATCCTTTTTGATATTTCATCTCCACTGTAGTAGTCTCCACTCCTAATTTATCATCTAAATTTGTAGCAATATCAGTACTTAAGCCTTGCAAACTTGTAATCCTTGCAATCATAGGCAAAGTAATCACACCCTCCTTCTAGAAAATTAGAAGTCCTCATGGATCCATGACATCATCCATTGGAAGAGGTGCTCCGATTTCCAAAGTAGGGTAACTCATATATCTGAAGTACTCTTGCACCCTCCAAAACATATTTCTCTTTGTCATCATAAATCAACCTATTGTTAACAGTCCTTTGGTTTGTTTTTTGCACCAAATCATTCTCTATCTGTGCTCATTGGCATCAAAGCAATGCTTATAATTACTCACCTTGCACTTTCAATTGCAGGACTCCCAAACGTGTCCCATGAAAATCCCTTCTGGATATTACATCTCTGAAAATCACTCTTCTGGTGGTTCCTCAACCTCGGCCTTTGGGTCTTTCTTCTTTCCTTTACCCTTTGGTGCTGCTACAGATGCTTTTTTGGGTAGCATTCCTTCTTTCCAACCGTTCACATTGAAAATCCTTCTTACCTTGTTTTCTTCAATCAAATATGTGCCCTAATTCTGTAAACCCTAGCCAAAGAACCATGCAATCCCTTCTCTTGTCACAAATAAACTTCTATGCCATCGTCAAACCTCAAAATTCCTTCTAAAGGATTTCTCTTACTCGATCGTGTTCTCACTTTGATTTGGTTTAGTCGATTCTTTAGGTTTGCATGTAAATTCACATAAAAATGCACCAATTTTTCTCTTCGCAAACGCCTAAGTTCTTCACAAGGTAAGGTAAAAAATGAACCCTCTTTAACACCCCTTTCATATATTCTTAAAAATCTCCTACATTTATTTCTCACCACCTACCACCATACCGTAGCTTTAATCATGCTTTTCTGTGATTTTCTCTACTTTCTTTCGTGTGCTGCAATTGTAACCTTCTGGTGTGCTTACCACTTCCCAGATTACATACCTCCTCACGTGTGCCTCTTTATGCCATAGTACATAATCCTCTATGCCATATACCAAGTAGTTCATCCTGCCACTTCCTACCTCACGTTACACTGCACGTCCATTTCCTTGCGTGGTATTTAATATGAGTAATTCTTCATGAACACCATCATTCTTAGCACCTATAACACCTTTCTCTTATGTGCATATTTCAAACAACATCCTAACTTAACACCCTCATACAAGCACATGCTTTAGGTCCACCAACTTTTCCACAAGTCCCTAGGACCAATAAGATCTCTTTTTCATGTACTTACACCTGGTTCACCCCACACTAAAAGTATGCATAGTCCTCTGTGCATGAATGCAATATATAATAATTAGCTTCCTGTGCATAAGCACACTTATTACAACAAAACAAAGAAACAAAAAAATAGCAACTAGTAAGAAAAATATGAAAGGGAAAACTAATCTAAGTGGTAATACTACCTTATTACAAAACCAAGAAGCTTTATTTATAGTAGGGATTTAATTTACTCCCATTGAAGTAACCGGGAAACATGGTGCCATCTAGCGGTTGCACCTGATTCAAGTATCTTGGTTACTAAAAAAGTTCCTAACCAATGCACCTTCAACTTCCCTAGGTAGTGCGCAAACTTGGAGTCATAGAGAAGGACCATCTTGCTAACTAAAAATGTATTATTCTTAATGTTCCTATCATGTCAGGATTTTTTTCATGCCTTCTCAGTCTTTTGGCTCCAATGAAAAATGGCGCACTGCTCATCTAATTACATTAGTTTCTCAATGCACTCTTCTACAACCTATTCATATGATAATCCACCTAGATGCACAATACGTAGGGATGATGATAAAAAATCCATAGGAAGTACTACTTCTGCACCAAACACCAATTGAAAAGGTGTGGGCTTGTTAAACCTTTTATACGTGGTCCTATAAGCCCAAAGTACATCTGACACTTTATCATCCCAATATTTTCTTCAAACATCACAAATATTCGTTAAAGTCTGGATCAATATCTTGTTGAAATACTCTGCAGTACCATTAGCTTGGGGGTGATAAGGGGTAGTTTTATGGTGAAGCACCATAAACTCTGCCAATAGAATTCTAATTGTCTCATTCAAGAAATGAGTTCCTCTATCACTTGTCAAGCTTAATGGACAACCATACCCACTAATGATATTTTCCCAAAGGAACCTTGCTGCTGTGGCTACATTATAATCCTTTGTAGGCACTACCTTTGCCCACCTTTTCAAATAGTCTGTGTAAGTGATGATATAGCGTGTATCAGTCGTATGCGTAGGTGGTGCAATAGTTCCTACAAAATCAATGTCCTACAAAATCATGTTAGGAATATCTATGTTGTAGTGTGAACATAGAATATTATGTAAGTGATTATATTATCTAGGATAATATAATATGTGTTGTAATAATTAATTACATTATTGTAAATGTAATTATGAGTGGGTGAGTAAATATTGTTATGAGTTGTTGAGTAAACAAATCATTAACAATATTAGTTTTGTGAGAAAACAAAATCTCACGTAAAATAGCATGGAGTTGTTTTAGGAGTTATGTGTGGAGATATTTATGGAGATTATATCTCCTTAAATATAGGAACAATATCTCCTATTTAAATGGATGTAATACTTCCTATGAATGTAGCAAGAATAAAGAGTAAGATTTTGAATTTTCTTTATGCAATTATGATATTAATTTTTCATTTGGTAACAGAGCAGGTTTGATGTAAGAAATTTCAGTGCTTTCATGATCAAATCCGTCTCAAAGAATATATCATAGTTTTCGTTTCCAGATGTGGGGTTTTTCTATAATTTTTCATGCAGAATCATGTGCTGGTCAAGAAACTACAGAAGAAATTTCAGCATAACCCAAAACGTATTTTGGAAGAAATATGGATTTTACTATGCAGCGATCAAATTAAGCACATCAATTCTTCTACTGAAAGTTTTCTCCAATTTTCAATAATGTTGAATTGTTAATACAAGTTCTTGACTTGCTTGGAGGTTAAAAGGTATTCAATATAAAATTTTAAAGTACTTGATTCAATTTTATATTTTTTTATCAGTATTGTACAAAATAATGGAGAAACTAAATCTGATTGAAAAGTTTGAAGGACAAGATTTCCATACATGGCAACTACAAATGCAATTATATTTAATAGAAAAGGATCTATGGGATGTGGTGAAGTCTAATTCAACTCCACCCACTGGAGGAAATGAATTGGAAAAGTGGAATGCAAAAGATCAGAGAGCATTGGGTACCATTGGTCTGGGCTTATCAAAAGCCTATCTACATCATGTGGATTTCACAAAATCTACAAAAGAAATTTGGGAGTCTCTTAACAAATTGTTTGGTTCTGAATTTGAAATGGAAAAGACTACACTGAAGCAATGCTTGTACGGGTTGAAAATGGAAGAGAACTCAAAAATGGCAGATCATATAAGTAAGTTTCGTTCCTTGCTAAATCAACTAGCTGGAATTAAAGAACATGTAAAAGATGATGATGCTAAAGCTATTCTTCTTAATAGTATGCCTAAGAGTTACTCAAATATTGTATTTACTTTGAGTAAAATTACCATTAGTCTAGAAGGGGTGATTTCTACATTGTTAGAACAAAGCAGTCATGAAGAACATGAAGAAGTACTATATGTAGGAAACAAACCTAGCTCCTCATCTAATAAGGAAAAACATAAACCAAAGAAGGTTCCTTCACATGGAAAAATAAAATGTTTTTATTGTAATGAGATTGGGTATGTAATACTAAACTGTAAAAAGAGAGCTCAGGATCTTCTTGGTGACAAGATAGATCAGAAAGCCCTTCTAGCTGAAGTAGAAACTGATTGGGAAGTCTACTCAACTGATGAAGAACTTTCATGTCCTAGTGATGAGGATTTCCTATGGTATACTCTTTTCTTGTTGGAGGAAGGAGGTAATGGAGGAAGGAAGAAAATCAATGTCCTCTCATCATTCACCAATGATGGGGTCACAGACAGATGTGGTGATATTTTATTTCAGTTATGTGGTGTGTTTGTACACAAGGGGGTGAAACTAGTTTCATGTTTTGATTTTAATGTGTTCACATAGACTAACAACAGTTCCTGAGTGTTTATTTGGTGTGGAAGAAGCAAAATTCTTGACTCAGCTTACAGGGGCAAATCATCTACGTACGGTCCTCTGACTACGGTCCTCTAACTTCCATACTTCGGTGGAAGGTACTTCGTTAGAAGGTGATCATTCGATGAAGATGTTCATACGACAAGGATGATCATTAGCAACAAGATTCAGATAGCAAGATCCAGTAGCAATGGCTACTTCGACAAGTTTGATGTTTCCAGGAGCTCTTACCCCATGTTCACACTAAGGGGGAAAATGTTAGGAATATCTATGTTGTAGTGTGAACATAGAATATTATGTAAGTGATTATATTATCTAGGATAATATAATATGTGTTGTAATAATTAATTACATTATTGTAAATGTAATTATGAGTAAGTGAGTAAATATTTTTGTGAGTTGTTGAGTAAACAAATCATTAACAATATTAGTTTTGTGAGAAAACAAAATCTCACGTAAAATAGCATGGAGTTGTTTTAGGAGTTATGTGTGGAGATATTTATAGAGATTATATCTCCTTAAATATAGGAACAACATCTCCTATTTAAATGGATGTAATACTTCCTATGAATGTAGCAAGAATAAAGAGTAAGATTTAAAATTTTCTTTATGTAATTATGATATTAATTTTTCAAGAATTTCCCTCCTTCAAAATATCAACAGATGAAATACATCAAATTTTGATGAATCTCTTTGAATTTTGTTCCTATGAAGTCGATGAAACATTTTTCATTTGAATACTCTCTGTCAATACTAATAAGAATGGGTAAGACACAAAACATTACAGTGAGTGAAATAGTTCACTTGCAATGGGCATTTCCCTTCTTTAAAATATCAGTAGATGAAAGACATCAAATTGTGATGACTCCCTTGAATGTTCTAGATACGAAGTAAATGAACCCTTTTTAGTTGAATACTCTTTGTCAATACTTATAGGAATGGGTAAGACAAAACATTACTGTGACTGAATGGGTGAGCCTAATCCATGAGCCTTAAGTACAGAAACCTAAACCCTAATTCCTAACCCCTAAACCTTAAAAACCAAGCCTTAAACCCTAAACCCTGAACCCTTTTCCCTGAACCCTAAACCCTAAACCCTAAATCCTCAACCCTAAACCTTAAACTCTGAGCCCTAAACCCTAAACCATATACCACAAACCATAATCCCTAAACCCTAAAATCTAAGCCCTAAATCCTAAACCCTAAACCCTAAACCATAAATCCTAAAACCTAAACCAAGAGCCCTAAACCCTAAACCTTGAGCACTAAACCCTAAATCTTGAGCCTAAAACCTAAACCCTAAGACCTAGGCCCTAATCCATAAGCCCTAAACCAAAAACCTAAACCTTGAACCCTCAAACATAAACCCTCAACCCTAAACCCTAAAAACTAAACCCTGAGCCTTAAACCCTGAACCCTCAACTCTAAACCCTAAACCCTAAACCTTGAACCTTGATCCATAAACCCTAAACCCTCAACCTTGACCCCTAAACCCTAAACTCTAAACCTTGAGCCCTAAACCCTAAACCCTAAACCCTTAACCCTGAACCATAAACCCTAAACCCTAAACCCTTAACCCTTAACCATAAACCCTAAACTCTAAACCCTAAACCATAAACCCTAAACCATGAACCCTAAGCCCTAAGCCCTAAACCTTAAACCCTAAAATCTGAACTATGAGCCTTAAAAACTAAACCTTAAACCCTAAACTCTAAACCTTGAGTCCTAAACCATAATCCATAAACCCTAATCCCTGATCCCTAAATCCTAAACCCTAAATCATAAACCCTCACCAAAAGGAAAGTCCTAAAAAGATCATTCAACGTGTTTCAGTGTGTAGGAAATAGTGTTTAAGGTGATTGATCGACTCATTTAGTTTTAATGAGAGACTACTTCCTTTAAAGGCCTAAAAATGCATTTTTGGCCATTTCGTAGTTAATTGAACACCCTTCAGAACAAGTTAAAATGAGCTAGTCATGTTAACGAGCTATCAAGGACCATTTTTTGTGAAGTATCAAGGCATCGTTTGTGCTCCATAAGAGACATATGAGAAAAAACATGTATGATAATAATGAATTTGATTCCATGAAAGGATGCTTTTAGAGCTAGGAAAGGTGAGGGGGGTGATCTTTATATGGAAGCACCATGTTTCTAAGAATAAACAATCATCTGATTTCACTTGATGTAATTCACTTGGTACTATTTGTAACAATTCATTCAACACCTAGTAGTGTTATCACACCTTAAGGAGGAGGCACATTACAATCACCTCATTTTGGCCATAGGACAGGAATCCCAGTCTGGGAACAATCCTCTATCTACAAAGTGAGGATCTCTTTTTAGTCAGAATTAGACAACCATCATAGAATTGATTCATGGTCACTAAAGTGAATTATGGACCAAATTTAAAAATTAGTACCAATTCAAGTAATGGTAGGGCCAAAATCCATTTTAGAAGGTAAAAAAACCTTTAAAATGACTATATGCTTTCCCAAAACAAAGACCGACTACAATATATATGCCCTGAAAGTTTTAGGTCGTTTACTGGGATCCTGAAAGTGAGTAAGTATTGACAAGATTAGATTTTGAAAAACTATCTTCTAGATTATAACTGTTGGAGCTATGGGACCACTTCCATCAGTTGCAGAGTGACCCTAATTTCTTATATTTACTAAAATAAATTTAAAGTATAAGTTTTCTTTAATCTTATACTTAAAAATTTATTTTTGTAAGTCTAAGACACCTAGAAACATATACATGCTCCACGCTATTAAAACGTGTGTGCGTTTTGACTTCTATAAAACATGCACTCGTTTTTCCTTCTTTAAAACACATGTGTGTTTTTCCTTCCTTATAACGCATACGCATTAGAGGTTCGGTAATTACCAAGCCAAAAAAATTAAAAAGTGAGTGCGTTTTAGAAAAACGTGTATGCATTTAATCTATTTTTAGGTTTTTGTCCACTTATTGGCCCCCCCAACTTCGTGCATCTTACCCTAAGGTAGAACTTAAGTGCTCCAAAGGTCAGTAGTAGTGCCTCCCGAATCCAAGCGTAGAACAACTTCAGGAGTATATATTCTATTTTTTGATACTTTGAGGAGGGTGAAACACCATCTGCAAGTCATTTTTTCACTCTTGTTTCTAACCATGTGTCAACGCCAATATTAATTTACATGGTCACAATTTGTGCATGGTAAGGGAAGCTACTTCTCATCTACTTGTAGGTTCAATTACTTCAGTGCCCCTTTCCTCTACATAGAGTAGGCTAGGTTCCATGTTTTCTTTCAGTCATCACAAGTGCTTGTGCACACTCTGCATGTTCTCTTTGGGACACCCATATGATTTTGAGTTTTTGTATCATAGTGTTGTGCTTCTGTTTTGGCACGCTCCCTATGCCATCATTTCCTATTCCTGTTACACCCGTGCGCCCAATTTTATATCTTCTTGGGATGGTACATTAAATTTTTTAGAAGAGGCAGTTCAAACAGTCTTTGCACATACTGTAGTCACTCTGCCCAGTTTGAATCCAAATCAAAACATCATTCAACCATGAGTAGCAATAGTTCAGATGGTGGTCAGAGTCTCCTAGACTTAGTGCTTTATAGTGACTTCAGGGATGTATCTTCATGTTGCAGATCATGGATTCTTCCCAAGAAATTAGCGCTTGTAGGTGAATTGCTCAATGTGAACCTTGTTGAAAAGGCTGATTCTCATCATCTAGCAGGAAGATACCCTAACAAGTCATCTCTATGTTATCCCACCAACGTGCTACTATTCCATGCAACTGTATATTTTCAATCTAACATGATTTTCACATTTCCTGATAGCTTGGCATAGTTGTAGTGCTCCTCCATGACGCACAAGAAGGATTCAATATTTTCTTCACCAGTTATATCCTTCCAGGTAGATGCCTTCCCTCCATGCATGCTCTCCTAACCATGTGCAGCACTCCTGATCACCCTGGTGACTCTTCCTTCCCAAATGTCATGCCCAACATTCCTCTTACATGCTTGCATACCAATTATCACATGCCAATACTTGTAGTCTTCACTAACTGACAACACATCCTCCCACTGAAGCATGCCTTCCTTAGATGGTTCAACATTCTTTGGATCATGCACTGTGTGCACAAATTGCATATTCAACCTATCTTCCTCACGCACCTTGGATCAATCTAAAGAGTCATGCCTTGCACCTTCATCCAGGTGTATGATAACATAATCATCTTTGTTCTAAAAAATGATGTATCCCATATTAAAGTGCGCTAATAGGGAACCATTATTGAACATAGCACTAGGGCATGACACCAAGAAAAAATCAATGGAAAGTTGTCTGCTTCAACCAAGTCTAACACCTCAAAGTCCCCAGTAAACTCAGATCCCTTTATGGCAATTGAAGCGTTCTTCAAAACCCCAATAAGCGTGGCCCTATTCTTGTTCTCCATATATAACACATTGGAAGATGGTTGTAATGGTGGTCTTCCCATATGATTCTATGAATCTAGAGTTAGCATATTTACCTCATCACTTATATCTATCAAGATGTAATTACTAACTGCCCATCAATGCACTACATTAAGTGTAATCTCCTTGTCAAATTCATGATTCTGCTGGTAGAAATTCCTTTTCATATAGTATATAGACACTCGTGCTCAACTCCATACATGTAAATCCTTCATGCAAATTTGTAGGCATTTATCCCCAATAGTGGGATGAATATTCTGAATATGAGTTTCACACTCATCTTTCAAACCTTCTCTTTAAGTCATCCACATTCTTCTACGGGAGTTAACATTCTTCACACATCTCTCACTTGATCCTTCTATTCTTTCAAGCACCTGCCAAAATATGGCGAATTCCCATGGGTCTTTAGATCACTTCCCATAGTCTCTGTAATAGTACTCTCCTTCTGATGTGAAACATCTACATACTTAACATGTATAATATATTCTTTCTAGATGAGATGCTTAGCCTTTAGAGGCTTACACACACATGCTACCTCCACACCAGTAGTCACCAACATGGGATGCAAATCTAGATTAGGCATTTTCTTAGGCATCCACTGATCAACATTCATGAGTTGTACCTTGATCATCCTGACACCCTTGTCATTATTCTTGGCCTTACTCATGTGCTCATATATGTCTGAGAAATGTTCTAACTTATGATTCTTCCTAGACCATGTGTAAACTATATTATGTGGACAGTCATGCTGGTAATGATCAGGGGACTTGCAAGAGTAACAAGTTCCTCATGTAAACTTGCCTCTACCGCTACCATGACCTCAGCCTTGATATTATCCTTGAAAATAACCATTCTTATTATCCCCATTGTTGCGCCCTTCATTATTTTTCCCTTCTTACTCCTTTGATCCATTCTCCACACTAGTCTCCCGCAATCCTGTTTTAACAGATTTATGGATATGGTCAATCAATCTATAATCAGATGTATCATGGGTATGGACATCAAAAATCTTACAATACATGGAAATGTTCTTCTAAATTACGCGCTGCAAGAGTGGGTAATTTTGCACATCATGATTTTTATGACAAATTTTGCAAGACTGTAGTAGTACGCACACCTTCTTGCATGGGAAAATATCCTTAGTGTGTCCCTCAACCTCACAATCAGTGTACCATATACCACTTTTAGTCTCATGCATGGAGTTGGTAGAGAGATTCTCCAAATGCTTCGCTATAGCTACTATCTATGCTTCCAAAAAAGGACTAATCCCCATGTCTACACTTCTAACTACCTCAATGCGTAGAGATGCTTCTAAATCCTCACGTGGATTAGTATACGTCTTATGTGATAATGCCATTTGGAAAGGAGTCAACAATTCCCCCAAAAAATCACTATGTATGCTAACTTGGAGGGATATCATAAGACAATTTGGACAAAAATGTCTTAATGTGCATGTCATACTCCCTGAAACTCTATGATAAACCCTACTTGATGTTCATAAACATGCTAATGCTTTGGTGCTCAAACTATGGAATGTGGAACTCAACTGAGAATGCTGCGCACAGAGCATCATAATCCACTGCAGTATGATGTGGGTCATACTTCTTGTACCAACTATGCATGTGCTCTTGAAACGTAGTGGAAAATTGATTTTTCTTTTTGTCTAAAGCTATGAAGCCTTTCAGATGCCATAGTAATTTGCACTTATGCACATGCTCTACCACATTCTCCACACCTCTGTACTCTAGCAAGTGGAGAGACATCTCAAAGTAAACTTGAGGTGTCTACTGAAATGGTTGATGAGGTGGGGTCTGATGAGGATAGTTCGTTGGTGATTATTATGGTGGTGGTTGTGGTCCCTATCCACCTAATCCATATCCTACACCTCCACCAGGGTTCCCTCCATGCGATGGATGATCTGATCCACCTGATCATTCTACACCACCTGTTGTGGCCTGCGGTCAAGTTGATGAATTTCCATGTGTCCCATTTGTAGTTATAAACTAGAAACCCACTGTCTGCGTAGTTATAGTACCTACAAAATTTCTTCTAATGGTCTCTTCGCTATTACTATTCCCTGTTGACGTTCTTGAAAATAATCCCACAATAGAAATCCCAAAAACTGATGCCTAATATGTTGTCATGGGTGCGTTACTAGTCTGAAGCAATTCTTGGTTCAATAAAAAATTATATCTAGCCATATCTATTTGATTACCTTCACTACTCTGTCCTTTAACTATCCTTAGATCTGGAACACCAAGCATAAGGGATAGGTAGCTAGGCTGAGTCAGATGCACACCCACAGTTCTCACTCTCTCCTTTGACACACTCTCATGCGAAGCCAATGGGGACTCTTTATTGTGCTTTCCCAAAGTCAGGAGGACCTGATGCTGTGGCTCCTTGTCTTCCATGAGAGATTCAAAACCTTCATGAGCCATCATTCTCCTTGAGTGCAACACTACCTCAATTTCCCTCTCTCAAACTTCATTATACTTAAGCCATATTTCTTCTCCCTATCTATCTTCTGTGAGGGCTGCCACCATCCTTCTTCACACCTTCTCCCACCCCTGCACGTGGTGGGGATTTAGTTAGCCATAGGGAATCTCTCCAAATCCATATCTATTATCAAGATCTTGATTTCCAAAGGGATAACACACATATATGATCCTTTGGGCTCATGCAAAAACTTAAACTTAGCTTCCTCAAGAAAAGAATACGTAGAAATAACATATTCCAATGTATAATTATGCAACACACTAGCCCACCAACAATCTACAACTATAGTCCACTATACATTTGCATCAAAAAGAGCTTAATAATCTTCCTACATCCATATCCTCAGTCTAGGGTGCCAAGATTTGTTTGATGCGTATGCTTCCAACTACTAGTATACTTATACTGGGAAAAAGCTAAAGAATGTCTCATACAGTTCATGATAAAGATTATCTTCCACCCATTTGCATGATTTAAAGCCAAGTCTAGTGCTATACTTTTTCATGAATTAGTCTTGTCCATATTCCACCTAACACTCAATACTCTCCAAAGATAGTCGATACGCCATCTGTATGCAACATCCAGGTAGACAAATTGAAAATAGGTCTCGACAATGAAACCAAAATGTAGTCTTTTATTTCCACTTCAAGCGCTATGCGTGCTGACACCTCATTCAACGAGATCTTAAAGCTCACTCGAAGCATGTGTAACTACCAGGTCCCTCCTTGTATTTTCTTGTCAAGATGTTAACATGCATATTTTTTATGATAATGAACCAAGTATTCATTCAAGTATAAAACCATTACAACTTATCATCTTAGAAACACATATAATAAGGAAATATGACAACTTAAACAATAATCAAGATTAACTGAACTGTTAAACCACCATACTCGAACATATCAATAACCAAGATCCAAACACAATTATCCATTATAACATAGAATTCATTACATCACAAGATAGCCAAATACATAATCAACTGTTACATCGATTCCCAGGTCCATGCACGAAATCCTATAACATAATATCGATTGTATCCTTCATCCACACACATGGTAATCTCTATAATAGATACATGAAATATAAATAGGGGTGGGGACTTTCCATTCATTGCCCATGCATCCTCCTAATAATAGGTGTGCCCAAAAATAGCCATGTGCACTATACATGCATGCTTTACAAAACACTTACTAATAATAGATTATCTAAGAATATTATGATTTAATCCTATTAATAACTCTCCATTTGTGTGCTTGATCTGCATGTTCATCCTCTAAAAATAGCCTTTACTTGGCTGCCAAAGTCATCATGCTTTAGTTCTTTGCTTGGTCGGCACTCCATCCCGCTTTTCCTATTTTTATCCCATGCTCAACAAAATGGCCAAGTCCCTTTTCCTTTTGCTTGTGTATGCGCAGTCCTGCACCCTACCCTATCCAAAACTACACGTGCCCTCTTGCATGCCATCTAACTTACTCTATGCATGCGCTCCTATTTGTAAGTCTTCCCATCTTCCGATACTTAGGGAATTTCTTTGATCAACAGTTATCTAGGCTTGGTTGAAATGGATATCTTGTATGTCCACGTGCATGTCATCCTTATTGATGATATATGCCAATTATTAGATACTCTTCATTCCAAAAGAAAAATTCTTTATGTTGGCATAGAGCTTATGTTGACGCAAGGTCTAAAGAATTTATTGGACATGTTGAATGTGTTTCTCCCATGTCTAACCGAAGATAAGAATGTCATACATGTACACGAACATAAATGAATCAATGAATGGTTGTAAGATATCATTCATTTTCCTCATGAATGTTTTAAGTCATTTGTTAGCCCAAAAGGCATGAACAATCATAAAATAAGCCTTACTTGGATTTGAATGTGGTTTTCCAAACATCTACGTGATTGATGGTATCTTAGTGGTACTTGTACGCCTGAAAATCAACATTTGATTTCAGACGCATTTGACTTCTCGAGGTTGTGCTAAGACAAAAAAAAATGTGAGAGATTGGATGGATAATTGACAGGCAACTAAAGGAAGTTTAGGGTCTATGAACTGGTAGCATGAAATCCTTATAGTTGAGTTGAAAAGAGGGGAAATATAGGCTATGAATGGGTAGCGTAAATTTTTTATGGTTTGGTTGTTTGTGTTGATTTGAATTCTAAACTACGTTGAAACTTCATTTTAAATAAATAAAAGAAGTAAATTTAGTTTGAATAAAATACAAAAGTGTTTAATATGTTAATTCACTAGATTCATTCCCTATTAATTAAATAAAAAAAGTAAACCATCTATTCTATTTGTCTGATAAAGAAATGAATTAAGACAAACTAATTAAACAACTAACATCTTTTTGTATTTTTTAGAATTTAAATAAAATAAATAAATAAGCTATTCTACAGACATAGGAAATTAATTAAGATAAAATACTACTACCTCTAATAAAATAAACTAAAAACAGAGAATATCCGGATGTGGTTATCCCTCTATTGAAGGGTTGTCTCATAATGCTTTTATAAAAGAATATATTCAAAAGTTATTAATCTAAATGAAATAAAATAAACGTCTTCTTGAAAAGCTTCTACCTCAAGTTTTCTGTAAAGGGAAATCTTCTAAAAAGTAATTTCCTCTTTCCCGTATGAACTTTCCTCGGTAGAAGTAAATCTAAATTAATCGAAAGAAATAAATGACATGCAAGGATTTATTCACATCTTCCTCTAAATAATTTCCTAAGTAGATCCATAGGGATAAGATGAGAAGAAGTTATCGAGGGAAGATTTACGTAAGAAATATTTTGAAATTAATACTAGAAACAAAACAAATACATTTGGGAAGTGCTGAAATCTTCAACTTTTACATTTCTACCAACTTAAAACAATGTATTCTTTCTATTCTAACAAATATAAATTAATTAAAGCTTCAAATAATTTGAGTACGACCCCAACCTGGTTACTACTATACTGTGGTAGCTTCCTAAAGATGAGATGTCCTTGTTGTCTCCTCAACTTTGTATCCTTTTCTAAAGATGAAGTCCAATTGATCCAAGAATGTATAGATGCTGGCTACTAACAAAGAAAAGCAAAAAATAGCTATGGATGGCTTGGTGCAAGAAATTACTGAAAGAAAATGGTAGGAAAGAACAAAGTAATGAGCTGGTTTTCTGTGTGGTTCCTTTAAAAAATTTAGTAACATAACTTTACCTCAAGAATGTGAAAAATCCAACCCATCATATGGGTAAAAGTTTGGCTTTTATAAAAATTTGGGAAAGAAGAAGTCAATTACATGTGTCGATAAAGAAGTGGAAAACCATCCAAAGGAGAGGTAGTCAACATTCTAAATATAGCTAAACAAGAAGAGAAAATCAATACGATTCCAATGAGTCTAAAAATAGGCAAAACGGTTGAGAAACGAGTGAGAAAATCACTCTCGAAATCCAAACACGTGTGTTTTAATTTTTGAATTTAAGGTGACAGGACCACCAGTGTAAATAGAATAATAGTTATGCAAACATCAAGTAGGTTACATAACCTCCGCTGTGATGATTATGCAACC
Organism: Taxus chinensis; assembly: GCA_019776745.2. Lineage (NCBI taxonomy): Eukaryota > Viridiplantae > Streptophyta > Pinopsida > Cupressales > Taxaceae > Taxus > Taxus chinensis. The sequence goes on from CM034150.1 coordinate 288,231,782, forward strand.
ACCTAGGTGGTTGTGTAACCAACACTCAAAACAATGCCAAAAGTCATAAAAATGGTCTTACGAGAAAAAATAAAGTCTGGAAATAAAATAGAGGGGTTGATTTAAGTCAAAGGAGAGATGAAAAAGAGAGAGGGAAGGATCTAGACCTCATTTTTACCTTGGAAGAAGTTTTTATCATCATTGGAGACATTACATTTTATGTGTCTCACCGTGTAATTTTTGGGTGCGCATAGTACCCTAGCTTCATTTCAATCTTCGTAAAAAAATAATCTCCCTTGAGCTAGTCTAGGAGTTCATCAATCCTTAGAAGTGGGTATATGTTCTTTACTATGATTTTGTTTAAGGTTTGATATTCAATACAAAGCCACCATACTCCATATTTCTTTTGGGTAAGAATAAGCAAGGTGATTCATGTTGAGCCCATAAATTTTTATTCATTTTTGGTTGAGTCCCATATTGGGAAACCGTTCTTATTCATTATTCCTTCATATTCTCTAAAGTGTGCATTTGGTGAAAGAAGAATAAAAAGATGCAATGGGTTTCAGAATAAATACAAGAAAATCCACATGTAATTATAGAGTATGAAGATAAATTTATATGCACAAGGATATAGCAGGGAAATGAGACACATGCAAATAGTTTGGACTCATAGGGAAGTTGTATGGGCAAGGAAGTTCATTGTATGAAAGGAACAAATAGGTTAAGAATATAAAAATAACTACAATTCTTATTGCGTGCATGTTAAAGTGGAATAAATGACACACGTAACCACTAGAGCACCGAAATAGAGTTTCAAAAAATAGCCAAAGGAGCATATAAAATAGAGGAACGATCATCCAAAGAAGTGAAACTTCCATGCAACACTTACAAAGCTTCCATGCAAGATATGAAGTTAGGATATAGTGACATGTGGCATAAATATCACCTCATTATCATACTTAGTTTTTTAAAAATAGAAACCAAGGGATAAATATAACTCTTTTTCAACTATTGAAGGGTAAGTTCCTAGTAGTATATATACCCCCTCAAGGGATCATTATAAGACATCCCAGAGATCACCTTTGTATGAGATCTTGTATAAAAATAAAAATATTATGGAGTCACTGAGTTATTCTTATGTGTGAATATTTTTTTATTGCTTATGTTGTTGTTTTTATGATCTAATGTTTTACTTTTATTCCATTTGTTATGCAAACACTTCATATCAATGCCAAACACAACGGGGATTGAAACTCTATCATACCTCGAGTGAGCATGTTAAGGTTTTTGCCTTATTGTGGTAGGATGACATGAGGTGATAATATTACTTTTTGCATACCAGGGTGGTAGAAGTTCATGCTTGCTGTAGTATGATAAAGTGGTGAAGCTCGATGACCAACGTTTTAGTTCCATTGTTACAACCCATCTTAATTGTGTAGAGATGGCGAAGTGGGAATAAATTTTCTGATTCACATAAGAGAATATTGAGCTTTGGAAAAATAGAGCAGGGGAAGAATTTGTGCATAGAAATAAAAGCCAAAAGAATTTTTCACTGAATTGTCCTAGAACTTGGGTGGAAAAGAATTTGTACGATGCACTGTATGAAGCTTTCTTTAGAGAACTTCTAATAGAATATGTATGATTGGTCAGTTTCTTAGTGCCAAGGAAAGAGTTTGAATCTTGGGAAGAAGTACACTTGGACTTCAAAGTGCACTAAGAGATTTGTAAAACATAATGTAAATTGAATGTGGGTTATGGATTATTAGTGGAAAGGTACACTTCATAACTATATTCTTAAATACATAGTATTAATGTTCTCTAGCACTGAAAAAAAATCGTTCAACATTTTCCATGAGTTGAGAGGATCTTAATTTAAGTTATATCCTTTGGAAATAAAGAAGCTAATGGTGAATTTAGGAATTGAGAATTTCCCTATGGATAGTTAAATCTTCTACATGCATCAACGATGACAAAGGTTAGGGAAAGCAAGAGTAAAATTTGGCTACACCACGTATTCCTCATATGAGTGATTGTTAAGAAGGTTGCGGTATGATGAAGCTCAACGAAATGAGATAGCTAATAAATAACTACTTCATAGGAAAGAATCAAACTCATGAACTATTAAGGAAAATCCAAAGTATTGGTTATGACAGGAGGGAGAAAGGAGAAATTAAGAGTACCATGAGAGAAATGAGATACACTCCAAAACAACAACAATTCAAGAGGACGAGGAGGAGTGCAATGAAAATGGAATCCTTTCCCAACTTACCATGTTTTCTCATGTGGCTAGATCCTATAACATAGAAGATTAAGACTTTGAGTAGTAGTGTTCCATTTGTATTGCAATAAGTTGCACCAACAACAAAAAGAATATAGTTCAATCCAAAAACTCCTAAAGCATTCAAGTTTAGAATGATGAGCAATGGATAAACACCAAAAATGGATGGAGGCTATTAGGGAGGAGTAATTAGACACATCACACAAGTTTAATAGGAACCTATAATTCAAATAGTAGTGCATCTATGCACACAATACCAATTAATACTACACCAAGTGTAAGTGTTGGAGGTAATGGAATTCCTGGGGCACCTACAACAAGCATAATAATATTAAGAGTTATAATTTATGCACCATAAATGTTCATGTATAATATCTTTTATGAAATTTCATTACACCTTTCAAAATATCACGATATGGATAATGTTGCTGAGCATGTACAATAGTGTATCCTGATTTGGCGCGCGAAGTGGGTTACTTCCCTAGAGTGTAAGGAAAGTCAATTTGCTACTACTTTGCTAGATCACACACATACATAATACAAAAAGTATGACCCACAAAAAATAGTTGTGGACTATGATCAACTCAAGGAGGATTTCTTGAAATAATTTTACATCCTTAAGTTTGAGTAGTAGAGCATCTCTATGCTCAAGGAAATCAAGAAAAAATTGAATGTAAGTGTGTGTGCCTATGCTGCACATTTTAAAACTTTGATCTCAAATTTGTCCTATGAGATCCATCTTGTTCAGTATGTATAATGTTTTTTTGGAGGGTTACTCTTCCCATTTAGAGATTCCCTCTCCCATAACATTTTCATATCCAAAAGAGGCACTTGAAGTGACTCTGCATGCAAAATGCATTGGGAGTATAGACATTTGGGTTAGCCCATTCATGGAGTCACAAATCATCAATGACAAGTCAACTAGAAAAACTGACTACAAACAATGTTAGAGAAACACAGTGGAATTTGGTGTATGAATTGTGAAGTAGAAGGACATATGAAGACTACATGTCCTCACCACAACGTAAAAGCTATGTTGTTGGCTTGTGAGATATGTGAAGGAAGTTATGATGTAAGAAATTACCACTTGCTCTAGCGCGTAGTTTAGAAAAATTTATCACTTTACTGTAGGATTTTTAATGCACACACACACAATTTAGATAATTACTGCGTGATTGATCAAATTCATCAATCCAGGTCCCTTGGGATAAAGAAAGCTAACATGGAATCTAAACAAGAAGGTCACAATGGATATACATAAGGATGATGCAGTCATGGAAGAGGTGGATGAGGAGGTGAAATATTCCCAGCTAGGGCTTTATAAGTGTGGATCACCAAATCATTATTAACGTGACTACCCATCATTCAAAGTTTGCATGTAACAAACCGTTACATCAAAACCTCTAGGTGTTAGTGAATCGAGACACAAAGATCATAACTTCCCACCATGATTCGTAGCCTAGACCTTGGGCTAGATTTGCACCCGTATAGTGGGACCACACCTAGCCCTTTATGAGCCCTAGAGAAACACTATAATGCCAACGTAGCTAGCCGTATCGAGACTCCAACTTGGGTGGTCGCTTTGATACCAAATGTAACAAATCGTTACACCAAAATCTCAAGGCATTAGTGAATCTACACACTAGGATCATAACATTGTATGTATTGTCAAAAGGAGCACAAGTTCAAGGATTACCTCAATCTTTATGCACTCATGAAAGAAAAGAGCGAGAAGGGCATATGATGATTAAAATTGTATGTTGATAGATTTAGATTAGTTTGAGACAAATTAACAATTAATTTGGCACAATAATAATATTTCTCTATATTGATTAATTCTACATATTCAATTCATTCAGATCATCCTTACATATAGGCAAAGCTTCTCCTATAAACTAGGAGGCCTATTATAGATTCTACAACTATACACGAGATTTGTTTAAACAACTCTTCAAATATAATAACACACTAACAAATATTAGTTGTTTTATAAACAACTAATTTACAATAGTAAGAATGTAATAAGATGTAGTTTTTACTTATAGTGAAACACTAATTTCCTAATATTCCCCCCTTAGTGTGAACATGGGGAAAAAATGACTCTGGTACATGCAATGTGTTGCCTATGTTTTTCTCATGATCTAGATGGTTTTTTAAGAACAGCTAACAACCTCAAAGATGGTTTTACAAGTGGTTTACCAACAACCAAACATGATGGTTTTACAAGTGGTTTAGCAACAATCAAACATGATAGTTTTATAGTGGTTTCCCAATAACCAAAGGTTTTACATGACAACTAATAACCCAAACATATAGATGGTTTTGTAGGGCAACCAACAACCGAAACATAAAGATGGTTTTACAGGAGAACCAACAACCTTAATATCATGATGTTGCGGTACTTTTCTTAGTTCTCATCACTTTCTTACATTATGGTAAGATACAAGAATTTCACATGCATTACAATTAAATAAGTATTCACCTTTGTTCTTATTTTCTACCACATTACAATGAAAAGTAAACACACAACTGAAAGCCCAAAAAAACACATGCCACAACATCATTGTTCAGCCCCGTCACTTGTGGTTGGCGAGAGGACATTGATTGTCCTCCATCCTCTAGAAAATTTTTTTGCTTACTCAATTGATGAATATTTTATGCTCATTTGGTTCCACATTGTGTTTATTCTTTTCTCCCCCGAAATGTGAAGCACATTATTTTAGGATGTCAGGTTACCTTGAAAATGCATATGTGAGGCATTTTTTTTATTTACAAATTTAACAACCTGACTATTTTCATTAGACAATAAAAATGATAGACTCTTTTTGAATTTTTAATGAACTCAACAACACCGACCGACTCGTCTTTTAATTTTGTCAAAAAACAACAACGAAGATTAAAAAATAATTAACTATTACTTTTTAACTTATTTTATGACATACACCAATTTACTTATTTAATGTTGGACAACTTTGATGACAATCTAATGAATTCACTTTAAGTGACATGGACATACAAATTATATGAAGAGCCTAAAATATAGACTTATCACTAACAATAGCTTACAAAACTTTTTTATTTACCTAGACTTAACACCTATTGGCATTAAAACAACTCTTACCAAACATCTAATCACCTAACATTAAAATCTTCTAACTAATGCAATTAAAACATCAAGTGCTCCTTTGTGAAAACCTCATACTTTTCAATGCTTCAAGCATATAAGAGGTGAGTAGAAGAAAATTGTGGTATTTAAAAAAACATGGATACAATTAAGTTCAAATTGGTATAGATCTTGACGGATGCATATATCAGTGGTTATGCTTCAAATCAGTGTTGAGATGGCACTATTCTGAGCACAAATGGCTAGATATTAAAGTTGATTGTAGCATCAAAGAAAATATTTAACAATACGAGCCAACATACATAGAAGGATTAATCTGAGTACACATAAGATTAATACAAATATAAAGACATCGGCGTAGACGCTTCTTAAAAAAAACACCACACTATCACCTTATTTTTCAGTTCTTTTCTTTTGAATTTGGGCCCCTTTATTTCTGTTAACTGGAAGATGACTAATGGAATTACACGGTTATACAAATCACTGTTGCACTGGGAATTACATTTTTATCAAAAATATGATTTGGGCTCAACTACACATTTGTTTTGTAGTTCTCTTATGCATATATAGTTCAACCCATTAAGTTTTAGAAAACTCATTATCATAAAACTATATTTATAATCTATTCTTCAAATGTATTTGATCAACTACAACTACATGCATAACAACGATTTGTGGAACTCTAAGACTTGCATAGAGAATCTCCACATCACTGCCTCTTACTCTATTAAGGAACCATATCAGATTGCTCTCATTTTGAACTTACATTGCTCTTATACCAAATGACATATTTGGATTATTTTGAGACAAATTAACAATTAATCTAGCACAATAATAATATTTATCTATATTTTGATTAATTCTAGATATTTAATTCAATCAAATCATCCTTAAATATAGGAAAATATTCTCCCATAAACTAGGAGGCTTATTTAGCTCCTATGACTATACACAAGAGTTGTTCAAACTCTCCAAATATATAACACACTTAAAAATATTAGTTGTTTCATAAACAACTAATTTACAATAGTAAGAATGTAATAAGCTTAGTTTTTACCCATAGCAAAATACTAAATTCCTAACATATGTAATCTTACAAAATGTTACCGAATGAAGGTCGGTGTACCAATGATGAATCCCACAAATAAAGTAAAAATTAATACTCGAGGATCCGTAACATGTATGTAAGCTTCTACATTTCCTTTGGAGAACATAATGTGCAAGGAAATCTATTCAATAAAAATCTAACTTGATAGCAGGAAATAGAAGGAAGCACTTTAAGAGACTAAGGAGTTGGTTCACAAACTATAGGGTGAAATTGAGTTTCTGATCTGTAAACTCTTCAACTTTGGAATTATCCACATAATCACAAAAATAAACGTTGCTGTTCTACTTTCTATTAGAAAATGACAGAGATAGCTAGTGAATGAATTATGCTTATGCTTAGAATCCACAATTGTAGGAAAGGAAAGAATTTAAGCTCATAAACACCAACAAATTTTATCCTGGAAACCTCTAGAGGAGGAAAAACCATTTGGGAAGGGAAATTTCTCTTTCTTCCCACTTTTATTGGCTAATTCAAAATAACAAGTACAAAATTTACAATAAGTATGAAAGAGAAGTAGATAATATCTCACACTTCCTCCCAAATACTTGCTTACTCTATCTCAACACTCCTTTCTTCTACAAAACACAATTTCAACACTAAGAACTTATTTCTCACTTGCTTTCATGCTTCGATGATCCTATTCTCTTCTACAAACATGTATTTATAGCCTTTCTCATGTCCTCCTGTGCACTAGAGAATGGAAAAGGTCATGGAGGAGAAGAGACACGGATAACTTTCCAAATTATAGTCTGTTCGTTTCATTTTTTTGTTTTCTGTTTGAAAGAGCCAGGACCACTACCTAATGTAGACCGGTGGTCCCAGGACCGCCACCCTGGTTGGGTGGCAGTTCTGTAACCACCGCTCTGCATAGAGCGGTGATCCGATTACTAAAAAGATAGAACCTTCGTGTATTATTTTTCCTTCTTAGTGTTGACTGATCTGATGAAGTATAATCATTTTTGATCCCTATGGATCACACCTCCCCTACTTAGGAGACTTTTTTCCCATAAAATATTAGTAGGGGAGTAGATGAGGAAATAATTCCCTCACTTGCTCCTTGGAGTACCACCGGGACTGCCTTGTTGTCTTTCCTTTCACTCCAATCTGCCAAGACTCCTGGGGACCTCTCCTAGTATCTCTGACCTTCTACTACAACACTACATCCTCCTCCAATTCTCCTCATGAGTCCAAGACAAAATCCTCAATGGAAGGTAGAAACTGTAGTCCTTCATCTTCATCTAGCATGGATGGCTCATATAGGTGCAAGTTCTTACAGTTTACTACAGAGTACATCCTCATAAATGATGGTAAATCAAGTCGAAAGGAATTTTCTCCAACCTTCTCCAATATGGTGAAGGGTCCATATCGTAGTGGCTTGAGCTTCTGTCTTGACCTTGTAGTCTCTCCTTGCTCAAGTAAATCCAAACTCTATCTCTAGGATGAAGCTTATGTTCCCTCCTATGCTGATTGTGCCTAGCTTTGTACATGGCTTGAGATTTATCTTGTTGTTCTTTGACTTTGAGATGGATTTGCTAGATCCTCTTAATAATTTTTTTTGCTCTAGTCACCTTTGTGTCTTGTGTCTCCTCCTCATCATGTTACCTAACTGTTATTTCCAAGCGGATTTGTAGGTAAATATCCCACGAATGCTTCAAATGGTGACTTCATAGTGGATGTGTGTACTACCCAGTTATAAGAATGCTAAATGTAGGCTAAGGACTCATCCCAAGTCCTTGTATATTTGCTGTTATACCCTCTGATCAACTGTACCAAAGTCTTGTGTACCACCTCTGTTTGTCCATCTGTTTGTGGATGGAAAGGTGTGCTCCTCTATAACCTGGTATCCATCTTGTCCCACAAAGTAGTCCAAAACTTCCCCAAGAACCTAGAATCCCTGTCAGAAACAATAGACTTTGGCAAACCAAAATGCACCCATACATTAACAAAGAAAATATCTACTGCCTCATGTGCTTTTACTATCTTTTTACATGCCATAAGAATACACATCTTACTAAATCTATCAACAACAACATATAGATAGTCATGGCCATGTTTAGACATAGGTAATCCTCCTACAAAATCCATAGAAATATCCTCCCACGGACGAGTAGGTACTGACAAAGGCATATACAAACCCTCCTTCATAGTCTTAGGTTTGCTGGTACAACAAAGTTTACATCCACGTATAAATTTTGATACTTCTTCTTACATATTGGGCCAATACACATACCTTTGCAAGTGGGCTAGGGTCTTACCAACACCAAAATGTCCCTCTAATTTTGAGGTATGTGCTTCCCTCATCAATAGAATTATTTCTTCTTTAGGCACACAAAGATTCCCCCATCGGTAGAGAAGCCCATCATTGAGATAACAATCTTCAATCCCTATCCTTTCAGCCCCTTGGGACTGCAACTTCTGAAATGTCACCCCAAATTCTTTGTCCTGGGCATATGCCTCTCTATAAGCTTCCTTTATGAAGGGCTCGATCTGAGATATAGTGGCCAAACAGGAAAACTTCTCCTGTGTGAGTGGCCTATAAAACATGTCAGCCACCAAGTTTGTACTACCCTTATTGTATTTGATCACCAAATGGAACTACTGAAGGAACCCCATCCATTTGTAGTGCCTTTCCTACTGCAATTTAGAATGTTCTTACAAATACTAGAGAGGTTTGTGGTCAGTGTGCACAATAGTTTATTTACCCAAAAAATAATGCTTCAATTTTTTAATTACTTGAACTAGTGCATACATTTCCTTATCATATACTGAATATCCTTTAACTGCTGAAGTGAAAGTTTCAGAATGATAACATACATGTTTACCTCCTTAAAGCAACACTACGCCCATGGCGTAATCACTGGCATATGTCTCTACTTCAAAAGGCTGCTAAAAATTACGAAGAGCAAGTACTGGAGCATGAATAATCTTGTATTTCAAATTCAATAACTCAAAGGATTTGTCTTGTTCTTTACCCCAGTCAAAACCCTTACTCTTTGCGGACACTGTGTGTAGAGGTGTTGCAATCATGGAGAAGCCCGAAATGAACTTCCACATGTACTATATTACTCCCACAAAAATCCTAGTCTCTGTGGCTCCTGTTAGTGTTGGCCAATTAGTGATGGCTTCCATCTTCTTTGGATCCACTCATAGCTCTCCTCCTCTAACCACGTGCCCAAGATAGACAAGTGACTGTTTGGAAAATTCACATTTCTTCATATTACAAAGCAGTTGTTTCTCCCTGAGAACTTGCAAGACTTGTTGTAAATGAGTTAGATGTTCTTCCCATGTGGCACTAAAAATTAAGATATCATCTAGATATACAATGACACATGAATTTATGAAATCCCACAATACATCATTCATCAATCTCATAAATTTAGTGGGTGCATTGCATAACCCAAAAGGAAGTACTAACCATTCATAAAAACCCTATTTTGTTTTAAAGTCATTCTTCCATATATCCTCCTCCATTCTGACTTGGTGATAACCGGACTTGAGATCCAACTTCGTGAAGAATTTGGCATGCTGAAGCCGGTTCAAGAGATCATCTATGCGGGAAAGTGGATATCTGTTCTTTATGGTGATCTTGTTCAAAATGTGGTAGTCGATGCATGTTCTTCAAGAACTATCCATATTTGGCACCATCACAATAGGTGAATCGCATGGTGAGGTGCTCTGACATATCACACCCTAGTCTAGTAGTTCCTGGAGTTGTTTGTTTAATTTAGTACTATATAGGAAGGATTTCCTATACAACCCAATGTTTGGTAGAGGGGACTATGGCAATAGCTGAATCTCATGCTCAACTTCCTGTTTTAGTGGTAACCCACTAGAAGCCTAAAAAACTTCATGAAAAGACTAAATAATACTATCCAAATCCTATTTTCCTTGGTTAGAAATATTTGAAACTTATACCCCATCTTGTTTATCCTTTAACAAAAGTAAACAAAACTGATTATGATTTTCCTGAATAAGTCATTTTTCTTGGTTAGCACTCACCACAATAACCCATGTCTTATACTGGTGTGCCCAGATGTTGTAGCTGATCCCATCCTTGACCCATCTGTACCAGTTTTCCCTTCTCATAAATATAGCATCCGTGATATACAAGTAAGGACTCCCGAATACAACATCAAAAGCATCAAGTGGAATAACGTCAGCTTCCAAAACATCAATATATTGGGAATTTATCCCAAACTTGACCTTACATCTTCTTGTTACCTAAATTTCAACACCCTTCTTCACCCAACCCAAAGGATAAGGGCGTGGATGCTCGTAAGTCTCAAGACCAAGCTTCTTTACAACTACTTCAAAAATCAAGTTAGACTGACAACCGGTATCAACTAAAGCATTTACCTTAGTTCTCTTGATCTGGATTTTGATCTATAATAGTCTACTCATCTCCTCTTCTTGGCTGTCCATGTTGGTGGCCGTGCATCCAAGCCTTTCATCTACATCAAAGTCATCTTCGATTTCCACCTCCCCTTCTATTTTTACAGTTGTCATGGACTTCTTTGACTCCTTGGTTCGGTTCTTCGGATGCAACTGCAAATGCAACTTCCAACATGTAGCATCAGTATGACCATTGATATCACAATTCTTGTAAAAATTCTTGGGATCTTTACAAGTATTTAAAGTAGTGGCAGCTTGTTTACCTTTCCCTTTCCACTTACCCTTGTTACTTGTTTTCCCATACTCTTTTTTCTGCTGATTTTTTGAATGCTTTTCCCTTGGCTCTGCTTCTCCTTGCTTCTTTTCATCATCTATGTAGTATGCTTACACACATGCTTCATTGAGATATTTGGGCTTTATGGAGATGACTTTCCTTCGAAGGTGAGTATGAAGTCCTCCCAAGTATTTAGTTAGAATATCCTCATCCTCCAAGTCCATGTTCAACAACATGGCCTACCTCTGAAACTCCGTAGTATAGTCCTACACACTTTGACCACTGCCTTGTCTAAAATACTACCATTTAATCATTTGGTCAGTCTTGTGGCCAATAGGATAGAAGTTATCTCTAAGTAATTCTTTAAATTCTTGCCAAGATTTCAAAATAGGATGCTTCTTCTTTTCACAAGTGGTTAGATGAGTTTCCCACCAAACCAAAGCGTGTCCCTCCATTTTGAGACATGCAAAGATGATATTTTGTGCCTTAGTGACATTATAGATGCTAAAGTAGACTTCTAGCTGTTTTATCCATTTATCAAGCAACTCTGCATCTACTTGTTCTTTAAAGATTTTAATGTCAACTTTTGTCTCAAATTTAAAGGGACTATGATCAAATTTTACCTTTTCTCTTGCATTTGAAGTCTCTTCTTCATGCTCTTCCCCATAACTTTCCTCATGGTGGCTCCTTTTTATGCCAAAATTTTCAGCTAATCCCCAAACCACTGAGTCCATGGAGTCTTGCATGATAGAAGCTATCTTCTGGAAATCGGTAAGCTCTTCTTACCTTCTAAACATCCTATCCATCATGGTATCCAACATCTCGATTCTACGGACCAAGTTATCTTCCTCCATTTGTCCCCGAATTCTATGTTTCCACTTCTTTGTAGAAATTTCTGAATCACAAGGTAAAGCCTCTTCACCTTTAGATCTCGTCACTGTCATACAAATCAAAGAATGAAAACCACAGTCCTGGATACTTGTTAGCTCAGATACCAAAATGATTAGTAAACTCTTCAAATTTGGAATTATCCATAGAATCACAAAAATAAACGCTGCTGTTCTACTTTCTATTAGAAAATGATAAAGATAGCTAGTGAATGAATTATGCTTATGCTTAGAATCCACAATTGCAGGAAAGGAAAGAATTTAAGCTCATAAAACACCAACAAATTTTATCTTGGAAACCTCTACAGGAGGAAAAACCAGTTGGGAAGGGAAATTACTCTTTCTTCCCACTTTTATTGGCCAATTCAAAATAAAAAGTACATAATTTACAATAAGTATGAAAGAGAAGTAGATAATATCTCACACTTCCTCCCAAATACTTTCTTTCTCTATCTCAACACTCTTTTCTTCTATAAAACACAATTCTAGCACTAAGAACTTCTTGCTCACTTGCTTTCATGATTTGATGATCCTATTCTCTTCTAAAAACATGTATTTATAGACTTTCTCATGTCCTCCCATGCACTGGAGAATGGGAAAGGTCATGGAGGAGAAGATACATGGATAACCTTCCAAATTCTGGTTGTTCATTTCATATTTTTATTTTTTGTCCAAAATATCCAGCACCGCCGTCCAATGTAGACCAGCGGTCCTAGGACCGCCACCCTGGTTGGGTGTTCTGTAACCGCCATGCACATGGGCGTTGGTATTACTAAAAAGACAGAACCTCATGTGTATTATTTTTCCTTCTTCATGCTGACTGATCTGATGAAGTAGAGTCATTTTGGATCCCTATGGATTAGTTTCTCAAGGAAGACATAATAATTAGAAATGACATGTGGGAGATCCTAAAGGTTGATCAAATAGAAAGAGATGAGATCAGGGAAGTATGTATACTTTTGTGCACTAAAAGAGTTATTGCATTACTTTCCCAGTGGCTATCACATAAAAATTGAAGTTTGGCACATAATAAAAATTTAGACTATTGGTGCTCAAAATTGTCTCACCCCGTTTGTGCCCTTGAAAATTTATTGATTTACGACCTCTAACTTCATTTTATCAATATTCCCCATGTTGTACAACTTGGCTGGTCTTCATCACCATTGCTATTTTTAGTCTACCAAAAATGAGTCAAGTGATCATGATATGGGTCCATATTTGTCTCCATAAAAAAAGTTTCTTTGCAAACCTCTAGAAAGGTCTGTATTTTGAGTCCCCCATGCTCTGTCATTTCAAAAACTTGCATTTTCCCGTTCTCTCTATTGCCACAATTGGAATTTGTCATTCTTGTCATTTTTGCCTTAAATACTTGAAGAAGAATTGTTATGTTTATGGAGCTTATTTTCATGTTAGAGTGTGGTACACCTTCTATGTGTTACACTCAGGTATTTTTACGGCGGTCCCGCTCGCCGGTGAGAGGGTCAGGGGGGTTCAGGGGTGAAGCCCCCGAAGTAAATTTTCATGGGTGGTTTATTAACCCATGGGTAATGGGTAACCGTTATGGGATGTTTTTGGGCCCATGGTTTTTTGGTACCCATTGTTTTGATACCCATGGTTTTTTGCCCATGGTTTTGATACCCACAATTTTGTATCAAACTATAGCTATTGATATGAGTGTTTTGCATGATTCTCTATTGAATTCGGGTGTGAATTCTGTAGAGTTTGTTGAGCATAGCTCCAAATGGATCTGGGTATTGTATTGAGAGAGTGGAGGCTTGTAATAAAATATGAGCAAGTGATTCTTGGTGGACGTAGCCCACATTGGGTGAACCATGTTAAATACTGTCTTTCTGTGTTGTGTTAATTATTATGTACTTTTATTTGAGATATGTAATATTTTCTGCATATTAGTTTCTACTGTTGCGATTCTATAAGGGATTATTCCACATATTTTATCTCTTATTTCCTAACAATTGGTATCAGAGCCTGGTTTTTGGTTTGCTGAAGTGTTGAATCGCAGGGAAAGTTTTATCTTGAGTGGGAGCTATGGCAGATGATGGAAGATCTAGGGTTGATAAATTCAATGGGCAGAATTTCAGTCTTTGGAAGATGCAGATGGAAGATTACCTTTATCAGAAGGATCTTTATACTCCGTTGTCTGAGAAGGTGAAAAAACCCTCAAGTATGACAGATGTGGAATGGGATTTGTTGGATTGGAAGGCACTTGGAACGATCCGGCTGTGTCTTGCATCTTCAGTATTATTTAATGTTTCAAAGGAAAAGACTACAAAAGATTTAATGGATGCATTAGGGAAGTTGTATGAAAAACCATTCTACCTCTAAGAAGATATTTTTAATGAAAAAGTTGTTTAATATGAAGATGTCTGAGAATAGTTTAGTAGCAGATCATTTAAATGATTTCAATACGGTTGTGAATATGCTAGCTTCAGTTACAATAGAATTTGATGAAGAAGTTAGGGCTTTATTAATTCTGTGCTCTTTACCTGAAAGTTGGAATAGCCTGGTAATGGCGGGTAAGCAACTCGGTTCCAGCTAACTTGAAGTTGAAGTTTGAGGATGTTGTAGGGGTGATTCTAAGCGAGGAAATGCAAAGAAAAATCTTTGGCGAATCTTCTACTTCAGGGAATGCTTTGACAGTGGAAACTAGAGGGAGACAGAAGAATAGAGGAAACCGTGGAAAATCAAAAGATCGGGCAAGGTCAAAATCCAAGAGCAAGATTGTATGTTGGAACTGTGGAAAGTCTAGGCATTCAAAGAAGGACTGTTGTGAGCTTCAGGATAAAAAGAAACAACAGGAAGAAAACAAGGAGACAAATGTGGCATCGGGTAATGTATGTCAAGATGCTTTGATTCTTTCTTTGCATAATATTACTGAATCTTGGGTTTTAGATTCAGGGGCTTCTTTTCATGTTACTCCACATAGGCATTATTTTGTTGATTATGTTCAAGGGGATTTTGGGCATGTTTTTCTTGGTGATGATGAGCCTTGCAGTATAGTTGGAAAAGGTTCTGTTCAGGTTAAGATGCAGAATGGGAATACATGGCTATTGAAAGATGTCAGACATGTGCCTACATTAAGAAGAAATTTGATATCGGCGGGGCAATTGGGAAGTGATCATTGTACTGTGATATTTACAGCTGACTCTTGGAAGGTTACCAAGGGTGCTCTTGTGGTGTCAAGAGGTAAGAAGGTTGGAACCTTGTATTTATCCACTGATAGTACTAATGATTGTAATCTCGTGGCTTCAGATGCAGATACAACATTATGGCACTATAAGCTCAGTCATATGAGCCATAAGGGCATGGACATCATAAAGAAGAATTTGCCTGGATATACAGAAACAAGTTTGGATTTCTGTGAGAACTACATATATGGGAAACATAAGCGAGCAAGGTTTCTCAAAAGGTTGGACCTATGAAGAAAGAGAGTAAGTTAGAGCTGGTACATTCTGATGTGTGGGGGCCTAGCTCAGGTATCATCTCTTGGGGGTTCAAGTTATTATGTTACTTTTATTGATGATGCAACAAGGAAAGTTTGGGTTTATTGTATTAGAAATTTTTTTGATGTATTTGATACTTTTGTTAAATGGAAAGCCTTGGTAGAGAATGAAACAGGTCTTAAGTTAAAATGTCTCAGGTCAGATAATGGAGGGGAGTATTACAGTAATGAATTTGATGATTATTGTTCTAAGAATGGAATCCATAGGCAAAAGACGGTTCTAGGAACCCCGCAACAGAATGGGGTGTCAGAAAGGATGAACAGAACAATAATGGAATGTGCTAGCAGCATGAGGATACATGTAGGACTGTCTCTTTATTTTTGGGCAGAAGCAGTGAGCACAGCTGTGTACTTGATAAATAGAGGACCCTCAAGTGCCTTGGATGGAGGCATACCTGAGGAGGCTTGGTACAGTAAGAAAGTCGATTACTCATTTCTTAGAGTCTTTGGATGTGAGGTGTTTGTTCATATTGACAAGGATGATAGGACCAAGCTAGAGGCTAAATTAGAAAAATGCACTTTTATTGGTTATGGTGGTGATGACTTTGGATTTAAATGTTGGAGTATTAAGGACAAGAAAATCATTCGGTCTAGGGATGTGGTATTTAATGAGAAAGTCGTGTATAAGCAACAATTACAGGAAAATAGGGAAGAATCCAAGAAAGAATATGCAGTGGTAGAGGATCTTCTGGATGGGACAGTGACCCATGAATCAGTTTAGGAACCTACTCAACAGGAACCCCAAACTCCTACAGTGAGGAGGTCTTCTAGGGTAAGAAAATAACTTGAACATTTTTCTCCTTCTCTTTATTATTTATTACTCACTGATAGTGGAGAGCTTTGATGAAGCAATGCAGGTAGATGTCAGTAAGAAGTGGGAGCAAGCCATGGATGAGGAGCATAAGTCTCTCATGGAGAACCAGACTTGGGATTCGGTGAAGCTAACAAAAGGCAAAAGGGCATTGCAGAACAAGTGGGTGTACAGAGTTAAAGACGAAGAAGGAGGAAAGAAAAGATATAAGGCCTGGTTGGTGGTCAAGGGGTTTGCACAGAAACAAGGTATAGATTTTGATGAGATATTTTCTCCTGTAGTAAAAATGACTTCTATTAGAACTGTTCTTGGAATAGTGGCAGCAAAAGACTTGCACTTAGAATAGTTAGATGTAAATACTGCATTTATCCATGGTGATTTGGAGGGGGAGCTATATATGCAGCAACCAGAAGGATATGAAGTCAAAGGTAAAGAGGAGATGGTGTGCAAACTGAAGAAGAGCTTGTATGGCTTGAAACAAGCTCCACGTCAATGGTATAAGAAGTTTGATAGCTTCATGATGGAGCAAGGTTATATTAGATGTCATTCTGACCATTGTGTGTATACAAAGAAATTTGAGGATGGAAGTTATATTATCCTGTGTTTGTATGTTGATGACATGTTGGTTGCAGGTAAAAACATACAGGAAATAAAAGTACTCAAGAAACAGCTAAGTGAATCCTTTGATATGAAGGATTTGGGGGCTGCTAGACAAATCCTTGGTATGAGGATAACTCGGGATAGGAAGGAATGGAAGCTGACTTTATCTCAGGAAGAGTACATTAAGAAGGTATTGGATAGGTTTAACATGCAGGATGCTAAACCGGTTGGGACTCCTTTGGCAGGCCATTTTAAGTTATCAAAGGAGAAGTGTCCCAAGATAGAGTTGGAAAGAATACATATGTCCAAGGTACCTTACTCATCAGCGGTTGGCAGTTTGATGTATGCTATGGTATGCACTAGGCCTAATATTTCCCATGCAGTGGGAGTTAGTGAGTAGATTTATGAGTGATCCAGGTAAAGAGCATTGACAAGTAGTAAATTGGATCCTTTGGTATTTGAGAGGGACCATGGGTACAATTTTATGCTATAGTGGATCAGACACCACTTTATAAGGTTATGTAGAATCAGACATGGCTGGAGATGTAGACAGCAGGAGGAGCACGACAGGTTATATTTACACTATAGGTGGGACAACAGTAAGCTGGATTTCATGACTACAGAAGCTGGTGGCTTTGTCAACCACGGAGGCTGAGTATGTTTTTTCCATAGAGGCAAGCAAAGAGATGATTTAGTTACAACAATTGCTTGAGGAGTTAGGGCATAAGCATGAGGAATGTAAGCTACATAGTGATAGTCAGAGTGCTATACACCTAGCTAAGAACTCTGCTTTCCACTCCAGGACGAAGCATATACAATTGAGATATCACTTCATCAGGATAGCTTTGGAGGAAGATAAGTTGAAGTTGGAGAAGATTCATACCAGTCAGAATCCTATAGACATGATGAACAAGGTGGTCACAAGGGATAAACTAAAGCTATGTTCAGCTTTGGTTGGCCTTTGCAGATGATAATGAAGGGTTGAGAAACTTGCTTAGTGGAAATCAGTCTCCAAGTGGGAGATTGTTATGTTTGTGGAGCCTATTTTCATGTTAGAGTGTGGTACACCTTATATGTGTTACAATTAGGTATTTTTATAGTGGTCCCGCTCACTGGTGCGCGGGTCAGGGGGGTTCGGGGGCGAAGCCCCCGAAGCAAATTTTCATGGGTGGTTTATTAACCCATGGGTAATGGGTAACCGTTATGGGTTGTTTTTGGGCCCATGGTTTTTTGGTACCCATTGTTTTGATACCCATGGTTTTGATACCCATGGTTTTGTATCAAACTACTTAAGCAATTCTCTATTTATATGGTCTTATGCATATGATACATATACAAGCAAATGCATTGCATATGTGCTTTGAATTCGGGTGTGA
The DNA here is from genome assembly GCA_019776745.2 of Taxus chinensis. Classification (NCBI taxonomy): domain Eukaryota; kingdom Viridiplantae; phylum Streptophyta; class Pinopsida; order Cupressales; family Taxaceae; genus Taxus; species Taxus chinensis. The sequence goes on from CM034150.1 coordinate 288,250,131, forward strand.
ATTCTGTAGAGTTTGTTGAGCATAGCTCTAAATGGATCTGGGTATTGTATTGAGAGAGTGGAGGCTTGTAATAAAATCTGAGCAAGTGATTCTTGGTGGACGTAGCCCACATTGGGTGAAACACGTTAAATACTGTCTTTCTGTGTTGTGTTATTTATTCTGTACTTTTATTTTAGATATGTAATATTTTTTGCATATTAGTTTCTACTATTGCAATTCTGTAAGGGATTATTCTGCATATTTATCTCTTATTTCCTAATAAGAATGAGTTGATATGTCCTTGAGGAACGTATTTGAGCCTTGTAACTTTCTAAACTCTCTATCCTTGAAGGAAATTTCATTTCCAGGTTCAAATGGTTGTTTTTCTATATTTCACGGTTTGACAGGTGTTTCTCCTAGTCAAATTTGCATCCTTGCATCTACAGGGGACACGACACCTTTTGGTTAGATGCAACTCAGCTAAACACTTCAAAAATTCTACAAAAAGCCTCAACTTAGAAATTTGTCCACATGGGTAAATGATGCTCGTTTGAAGATTTACTTTTTGGTTTGGCGTTGGAGTAGCACCGGGAGGACACGTGGAGGCTTCCGTTGCTTTGCCTATACTTAGACAATTTTTTTATGTAGTTGGAGAAATTTGGTGGAACCGGACACGTGGTGAGCTCACACTCATTCAGGGTCTCCTCTTTGGGCACCATCTTAAAGAAGCGCCAAGATGACACGTGGAGGCCTCCACTTGCTTTGCATTTTACTTAGACTTTTCAATAGCCAAAAGGAGACTACCTCAGAGTATGACACGTGGTGCCTTCCACTGAGCTTCAAGCATTCAGAAAAATCTCACCAGAACAGGACACGTGGTGAGCCCGCGGTTGTTCAAGGTATCAAATTTTTGGGATTGCCTCAAGGTATGCCGTGGTGACACGTGGCAGTTTGAAAATTCAAAGAGGTGGGGAGGCGGATCATCGGGGGCAACTTGGAAATTTTTCCTCTTGTATTCAAATGACTCTCAGTATCAAACTAACTCGCTAGCCTGAGGGTAAGAAGTCAAAATTCATCTGAGAAGTCAATAGTAGAGGTGCGAGCGGGTGGAGGAAATGTTAAAAATTTTCTTTTGTGAAATATGATTAAAATATGAAATGAGAGTGGTACCCCTCAGCCAATCATATGAGGACACATGTCCTGCGGGAGGGTGGAGCCACAGAGGAAAAATGAATTTTTTTTCCTCTTTCTAGAAAGATAAAAAATGCGTTAAATTGAGTCGCGACTCCGTATCCAGTCATATTACACCACGTTTCAGGAAAAAATCTCATCGGCGGAGCGGCAAAGGAAATCAAGAAATTGTGCAAATTTTCCAAAAGTAGTAAAAAGGTAAAAAGACATCCCGAGGCCCGTTTTTACCCAGATCTGCCACTTGGAGGGCTCAAATTTGAAGTTAAGGAATAGATCAATGATAGCTGTGCATTTCACCAATTTGGCTGCCATTTGAGCTCCAGGAAGTTTGGAGATGTGGTTTTTGCATCAATGTTCATCGATTTTTTTTTACCAATTTATGTCATCTTGGCTTGCAGGGTCCAAATTAATCAATTTGGGGGTTCAATTTGTGAATCCAAGGCATTTTTCAAATGATTTTTTACTCTAGTTCGTGAAAAACGTGAATTACCATATCTAAAGTTGTAGATTAAAAAATTGGGAAGGGAAAAGTTGAAATGATGAAATGAAATGGATCTACATGCGTGGGAAATGAAAAATGTGCTTCTACTTTGAAGAATGATGAAAGTTTTGTAATGAATCACCTTTTGAAAGAACAACTGGCAACTTTTTGCGAGTTTGTTAAATGTCATTTTCTAGAAATATTGCAAAGAAAAAGTGCTATGAATATTCCAATTTTGGAGGGAAGATTTGAGGGGCAAGGTGAGTGAGTGAGTGAAAGGTATATATTGCATGAATTTTTCATGAAAATGGTTGGAGTTTGAATCCCTAAGAGAAAATTAGAGAAAGCCGTCTTCTTGAGAGACCAATCCGAGATAAGCTGTTAATTTCTTCTGTGTTAGATTTTCTATCATGTCAAGTTGGTTACGAGTGTAGAACCATTAACAAGCTATAAGACTGTTCTGTGTAACTTTCCCCTGCTGATGGATCTAAGCAATTTTGGAATTAATTTGTGTTTAATCTCTAGTAATTTTGTGCCTGCTTTATTTTCAGAACGTCTGCAAATAGTTTCTTTCATTCCTATTGCAATCTTATACTGAATTTTTTGTGAAATCACATAAGATCTCATCCCTATGACAGTCTAATGGCATTTGTAATTTCATTTCAAGAAGAGCCTTCATTTTGGATGAGATAAACAAATTTAAAATCAATTTACTGTCATTTGTTGATAAAGATTGTCTGTAAGTCTTCGGGTTTACCTTAGGCATGATTAATTGAAAACTTTAGTGTTTAATTGAGTCTTCCAATTCAAGCCTTCGTGTTGGAGTCTTAAAGATTATGTGAAAACGTGTTGATCTAGGCCTCCATTGAAGCATACCTTTTGGTTGAAGGAACGGCTTGACTATTCTAGAGCTTTCTATTGTGAAGTTGTTCATTATTGTGAAGTCCCTCCAAAGATCTCGTATAATCAGCTTTATCTTGTTTCATCTCCCACCAAAATCATTCAAAAAATAATTAGTCCTACCCTGAACTACCCCTGTTTTCCCTGTGTATCAACAAAGGAACAAAATCTACTTGTAAAAATATGTAGAACAATCAGAATCTCTTAATGTCTTTAGTAACCTTTGCCTTGTGTTGAAAATATCCCCATAATCTGGAAATGACAACTCGTGAGAGTCAAATTTGGTGTGTTGATCATATTTTCCCCAAGGTCTTCTCTATAAAATTTGTGCAAAAGAAAGGTATTTGTGTCTCCTTCAACAACAGAGGTTACAAAATAGGTTCTCTTACCTTGGTTGAAAGGCACAACCTAAAATAGTTAGGTTAAGATCACATTCTTTTAAGGTGCTATCCATCTCTCCACAAACTCGAGTAACAAATGGTCAGTTAGATTTAATCCCCAGCTACAAAACGATACACATTTATGATCTATCTACCTCTAAGCTCCCTATTGAATCTGTGTTACTGCTTGGCTTGAAAAGGAGAACAAATTTTTATACCAACATAGACCATGCACAAAGAAAGAATATTAATGTAACCAATGCTAAATAATTTGATCACAAAATACTTGTTGATACGCGCTGACCGTATCTTACTGGTGTGTTCCTGGCTCTTGCTGAGTCTTCATTTTGACATGCTGATCCATAGGTATCTAGAAAAACACACCACTTCATTAGTTTCATCAACACCAAGAAGAAGAAGAAGGAAAAATAAATAAATTGAGGAATATGGAGGTTCTGGACGGAACTTCCGCTTTGTGCAGAGCGGTGGTCCTATGAGCGTCGGTCTACTCAGGGCAGTGGTCCTGGTACTTCTGAACATAAAAGAAGAACAAAGCATGAATGGATGTGAATTTGAAGCACCCAGCCATGTCTCTTCACTTCCATGCCCCTTCACATCCTCCAGTGCATGGGAGGACATGGGAAGGCCTATAAATACATGGAAGGAGCAAGAGAGTAGACATTCGAAGGTGAATCATAATTTAATGAGAGCAGTGAGCAAGATCTTCAGTGCTGGAATGGAATTGTAGGAGCAAGGTGTAGAAACATAGCAAAAAAGTAATTGGAGAGAAGGTTTACACTGTTGTTTATTTTCATACTTATTGTAATATGTAATTTTCTATGTTAGACCAATAAAAGTGGGAAGAATGAACAGTTGCCCTTCCCGATTGGTTTTCCTCCTTGGAGGTTTCTAGGATAAATATTATTGGTGTTGAAGTTTGAATTATTTTCCTTCTCTGCAATTTCCTTTCTATAGCACTAGATAATCAGTCACGAAGCTCTAATATTTAAGCAAATATGTCATTTTCTAGAGTTGAAAGTAGAACAACATATTTTTGTGATTCGTAGAGTTGCAAAGTAGAAGTTTACAAATCATTTTGGTATCAGAGCTGATTATATATCTAGGACTATGGTATTCGAATCTTTCCTGTGATTTTGTATGATAGTGACAAGGTCCAAAAGCAAGAAGTTTTACCTTGTGAGCCAGATATTTCTATGAAGAAGTGGAAATAGAGAATTCAAGCTCAAATGGATGAAGAGAACTTGGTCCGTAGAGTCGAGATGCTATAGACCATGATGGATAGATTGCATAGGAAATAAGAAGAGCTTTTAGATCTGTAAAAGACAGCTTTGGTTAAGCAAGATTCCATGGACTCGGTGGTTCAAGCACTATCCAAAAAAATTGGTATTGGAAAGAGCCACAAAGAGGAAGAATGGGAAGAGCGTGAAGAGACGCCAATTGTAAGCAAGAAGGTAAAATCTACACATACACCTTTTAAAGTTGAAACAAAAGTGGAAATAAAGAACTTTGAAGGACAAGTAGATGCAAAATTACTGGATAAATGGCTAAAATAGTTGGAAGTTTACTTTAGTGTGCATAATGTCACTGAGGCACAAAAAGGTCACCTTTGCACGTCTCAAAATGGAAGGTCATGCTCTGGTTTGGTGGGAAACCCATTTATCCACTTGTGAGAAGAAGAAACATCCTATTGTCAGGCATTGGAAAGGTTTTAAAGAATTGATAAGACCTAACTTCTATCCTATTGGCCATAAGACTGACATGATGATTAAGTGGCAGTACTTTAGATAGGGCAACGGTCAAAGTGTGCAAGACTACACTATAGAATTTCAGAGACAAGTCATGTTGCTTAATATGGACTTGGAGGATGAGGACATTCTAACCAAATATCTGGGAGGACTTCACACTCACCTTCGGAGGAAGGTAATCTCCATGAAGCCCAAGGATCTCAATGAATCTTGTGTACAAGCATACTACATTGATGACAAGAAGAAGAAAGGAGAAATAGAGCCAAAGGGAGACCAGTCAACAAAACAGTAGGACAAAGAACATGGGAAGACAAGTAGCAAAGGTAAATGGAAAGGTAAACATGCCACTATTGCTTTGCTTACTTGTAAATATCCTAAGAATTTTTGTAAATTTTTTTATGTAAATGGACATATTGATGCCACATGTTGGAAGTTGCATCTGAAATTATACCCAAAGCACCGAACCAAGGATTCCAAGAAACCCATGGCCACTGTGAAGATAGAAAGAGAGGTGGAGATTGAGGATGATTCAGATGTAGACGAGAGGCTGGGATGCATGGCCACTAACATGTACAGGGCAGCAGAAGAAGAAGAGATGAGTATGCTATTTCAAATCAAAATCCAAATCAAGAAGATTAAGGTAAACACTTTAGTAGATTCTGGTTATCAGTCAAATTTGATTTCTAATGCGGTTGTAAAACATCTTGGTCTAGAGACTTACGCACATCCACATCCATACCCATTGGGATGGGTGAAGAAGGGTGTAGAAATACAAATTACAAGAAAGTGTAAGTTTCAGTTTGGGATAAACACCTAATACATAGATGTATTAGAGGCTGATATTATTCCACTTGATGCATTTGACATTGTCTTCGGAAGTCCTTACTTGTATATCAGGGATGTTATGTTCACAAGGAGGGAGAACTAGTTCAGATGGGTCAAGGATGGAGTCAGTTTTAACATCCAAGCACACAAAAGTAAATTAAAGAGGGCTATGGTAAGTGCCCACTGCCAACCAAGCACCAAGACTTATTTAGGAAAATCATCAGTTTTGTTGCTTTCATTGGAAGAAAAACAAAATGGACGTGAGAGCAGATATTTCTGACTAAAGGATGGAGAATTTGGATAACACTTGTCAGTTTTTATAGAAGAAGCCACCATAGGAACTGCTCATCCAAGGAGCAAAACAAACTTCCGCTATGTAGTCACCATATCTACCTATGGATTCACTGGACCTGATTGTGGGGCACCAAGAAGAAGAGGAGATACAAGGAATGGTGGTGACTATAGCAATAACGTACTTGGAGAGGATTTGGCCAATCCATCTCAAGAGGAAGAGACAAGAAATGACTAAACCACTACAGTATGGGACCTTTGCCATACTTGAGTAGGTTAGAGAAGAAACCTTTGGGCCATACCTCATGCAGATGCATGTGATAGTGAGTTGCAAGAGCTCACACCCACTAAAGCCATCTATGCATGAAAAAGAAGGAAAGATACAAAATTTACCTTCCAAAGAGGATTGTACTTGAGGCATCTCAGAGGAGGATGTAGCACTGGAAACCAGAGATCCATAGGAGTCTTGGTAGGTTGGATGAGAGAAGACACCAAGGCAGACCCAATGGTATTTGAATGAGCACAAGAGGAAGTTGATTCCTCTACCACTCCACCACTAAGATTTTGTGGGACCAAAAGCCTCCGAAGTAGGGGAGGTATGATCCATAGGGATCTAGAAAAACACACCACTTCATCAGTTTCATCAGCGCTAAGAAGAAGAAGGAAAAATAAATAAATTGAGGAATACAAATGTTCTAGAAGGAACCACCACTTTGTGTAGAGCGGTGGTTTCAGAACCACCACCCTGCAGGGCGGCGGTCTTGACACTTTTGAATAGAAAAGAAGAACAGAGCATAAATGGACGCGAATTTGAAGTGCCCAGCCGTGTCTCTTCACTTCCATGCCCCTTCACATCCTCCAGTGCATAGGAGGACATGTGAAGGCCTATAAATACATGGAAGGAGCAAGAGAGTAGACATTCGAAGGTGAATCATAATTTAATGAGAGCAGTGAGCAAGATCTTTAGTGTTGGAATGGAATTGTAGGAGCAAGGTGTAGAAACAGAGCAAGCAAGTAATTAGAGAGAAGGTTTACACTGATGCTTCTTTTCATACTTATTGTAATATGTAATTGTCTATGTTAGACCAATAAAAGTGGGAAGAAAGATAAGTTTCCCTTCTCAACTAGTTTTCCTCCTTGGAGGTTTCCAGGATAAACATTGTTGGTGTTAAAGTTTGAATTATTTTCCTTCTATGCAATTTCCTTTCTATAGCACTAGATAATCAGTCACGAAGCTCTAATATTTAAGCAAATTTGTCATTTTGTAGAGTTGAAATTAGAACAACATAGTTGTGTGATTCGTAGAGTTCCAAAGTAGAAGTTTACAGATCACATGCCATTACACATTTCTACTTCTGTTAATTCCACACATTTCTATTTCTGTTAATCTGATGTCTGTTTTGTTTTTTAGGAAGCCATTTCTATTTGTTCATTTTGGTAGTAATTTTTCCCATCCAATCCACTTGTTAGCAGTGTGTCATGTGTCAATTTGTAAATGAATACATTAACAGAAGGAGGTAAAAAGGTAATGGAGATTTGTTGACCACTTTCTAGGAGCTGCAAGATAAGTCAGCTAAAATTGAATGCACCAACAAGAGAAGGCACTCCTCACATCCTTGGATATGGGCACCAAAATTTAAAAATTCAAACATCCTTCCTGTTAAATATATTCAAAATATCCCCCCAAACTAATGTGTTTAATCTGGTCTCCTATATTTTCTTGTTATTGTTTCACACCACCTCATTGTAAGGAGTTCGTTGCATCAACATTGATTTATGGTTATATTATTTTGTATATTTATGTGAAGGAACAATGGGTTTAGAGTATATAAACTGCTTCAGACATATTCTATGATCTCTCAAATATTTCAAAACAACGATATTGGTGTCTCTCATTTCCTCTGGATTTCCTAATTACATCTAGGTATGAGTCATCTCTTACTTACACGGTAAATAAAAATTCATACATTCTAGTAACATTTTGAAAATATTTTAATTTTTTCTTCTTAATATGAATCAACAAAGGAGGGTGCTGCTACATGGAAAGACATGAGTGTTCTGAGTGTGAGCAACATATTTATTGGGATTTCCTCAGGAGTAATAACCAACATAGATGTTTGGCCTGGAGGGTTTAGTCATAAATAAAAACATTCTCATAACCAACATTGCATTCAACTTTCTTATTTTTGGTGAAATTATATGAGTAATTTATATTATTCTTCTTTCAGACATGAAATAGGAGGAAAATTAGGTAAATGACAAATGAAAGATTTTATGGAAGGTGAAAAATTGAGTGTTGCCAAAGTGCATGCACATCTTTCATATATAATGTGTGGAAAAATGAATTCTCTCCCACTTTTCATGTCTGACTTGCAAACATTTTATTATTGAAACAATAGCTCATGAGCTTCAATGCAGTGCAAATCAAATCTAGTGTAGCAGATCATAAGCCACTGTGGAGCAAGTTCATTTGGCAAGACCGATAGTAGAAGACAGAGGGTGTCAATGCATACAATGTGTTGTATAGTTTTATGTTGTTGTATGGAGGGAATCATGTCTAAAGTTTGATAGACCAAAAATACAACTTAACAAAGCTGTGGGATGGGCCTCGATTAATTTTTTGGTTACTAAAATAATGGGCTAGCAGTATTCGATGTTTCCGGCCAGACCCGAGTTCAAAACCTATGAAAGACCCCACCTTTGTTAAATCTGGGTGTCTGTCGATACACTGTGAACATGATTAATGTTGAATGTAGAAGGTTCATGAGGACACAATAAGAATGCTATTTTGTTTTTTTAACTATAATTTTAAATCTAGTCAAATTTAGCAGCGTATCTATTCAGCTAGCATAGCACCAGTGTTGGGTAACTACAAAAATCATGTAGAACGTATTGATGGATTCAATGTTATAAATCAATGCCTATATGTATTTTACTCACATTTCTCATAAAATATTTAATAGCAATTGGACATGAGTGGTAAGTTATGCGGGAAGGGTTGTAAATGTAAACTTATTACAGAAATATTTGTTGGTGTGAGATCCCTTATAGGTTTGACTCTGTGTACCTTGTTATAGTGTTATCTTATGTATTAGATTGCTTCACATAACATTACCAATAATATCTACAAGAGCATTTCCTATTTTTGAAGTGATGGAACTGCTTTACATTACTTACAACAATTTTCTTTTCAACCATATTAGAGAAAAACTTGGTTGTTTTGTGGTAGTCAACAAACACACAAACGTTCTTTAGAACACCAAGGATTTGTCTTAGGGGGGATGTTTACCAATCCAAACGCAAGTGCCAACTTCTCACTATGGTGGTGGAGGAATAATATTTTTCCTCTCCCTTTCCATGACACTTAGTACATGTTTTGAATTTGAGAAATATCCTACTACCTTGTGTTTTTGTGTGTGATGTCTTGTACACAAAAAGCATGCAACATTTTATGGTGTTTAATGGACAAATACATCCATATATATTTTTAATTCCTCCATCCTTCATTAATATTCTTATCATTTGACCCTCACACCACAAAGTGTACTTCTACATAGATGTTTGATAGAAGAACATAAGTTACAGACTCATACCATTGAATTATTTACAACCCTTATATGCTAAACATGCATGGCTACATGCCAATAAAACAAAAATGAAGCTTAAATGGTGGTATCTTCCATAGGTCCATATCTCTTTGATGAATTTTATCAAACAAATGATTTTACTTGTTTATGCTTCCACAATTTACATATATGTCTATCAAGCCATTCACAACTATAACATCTACTAAAAATCAAATTTTAATTACGTTTTGACGGATGTTCATAGTTGTTCTAAAACTCTCATTTTGATATAGGATGGGAGAGCGTTGGGAACGGTTGACGGGTCTATTTTTAAACTTGTTGAATGCATTTCTAGAAAGGTTTCCAAGTCCTTTTCAAATAACTCAATTTTGTACATACCTTACAACCATGACATTCTGAGAGATGACATTCTGTCAAGGTAAGCTCTTTTAAAATCCTCAAAGCCTTATCATGAACACCATTTGGTGCCTATCCTCCAATCATGGAAATCGAAGATACCAACTTTCTTCCATGCATTTAGTCCAACAAAACACATCCCAGGTGTATGCCCCAACTTACTAGAGTTGGGTTTTTGAGGTTTGCAATGTTACCCAAGTTACATTGCGACTTGAAACTAAGAGGACATGATATCGAATCCTTGAACTTTTTATCTACAACTTGTTCAATCATGGGCACCATAGGGTGTAACAAACCATTACACCAAAACCTCAAGGCATTAGTGAAACCCACACATGAGGATCATAACATCCCACCATGCTTCTGTAGAGCTCGACTCGGGATGGGTTTGTGCCCTCACTCCCATATGTACGAGCCCCACTTCACCAATGTTTAGGCACCCCACGGGCCCTGGCTACATGATGCAACCAACCGAGTGGGATTCAAACATGGGTGCTTTCTTTGATACCAAATGTAACAAACCATTACACCAAAACCTTGAGGCATTAGTAAAATCCATACATGAGGATCATAACACAAGGTCTTCCAACATATAATTCTTGTCTCTACATAAAAACTTAGCTAGCTTGTCTTTGTGAAGGTGAAACCTTACATGTAGGCTTGATTCGCCATAACTTGAAGAAACAATCTAGAACACTAGCAATTTCTTGTTTAGTAAAATCTCCATATGACAAAGCTATGTAAGAGAGTTGTAACTAATGGAGCCTATAAGCCACCATCAAAATCTTATCCGAAGAGGCTCGTGTAAAAACTTGTTTCAAAGATATTATTTTTGCACATGTTGGTATCATGTTAGGGAAGGTGAACTGGTCGAATTGGAATTTTTTTTTTTTGTATTTGAAGAAAGCCAAAAATTGTTTCGATGAATGTCCACATCTTGTTTTAAATTTCCTATATTTTGCACAAGTTTGTAGCATGCTAGCAAAGGTGACTTGATCAGGTTAGACACCTGTTTGCTACAATCAGTGAAACAACGTCAATACTTTTTGAGGATGCTCATGTTCAAACTATAAGTTGTGACTAACACAACATGAAATATCATTTAGGCCTTTAGTCAAACACCTTGCAAGGATATACTAAATGTTTATATGTGTACACACAAGATTTTTTTGGGATGCCATCGAAATTGTGGACTTTTAAGAAAATGTCTGTTGACAATATGTAACGAATTGTTACACCAAAATCTCAAGGCATTAATGAAATCTACACACCAGGATCAAAACAATGCACCATGCCACATAGCCTAGACCCCAGGCTAGATTTGTGCCCATTTAGGGGGATCACACCTAGCCCTATATGAGCCACGGGTGAACAATGCAATGTCGGCATAGGCACCCGTGCTGGGAATTGAACTTGGGTGGTCACTCTGATACAAAATGTAACAAACCGTTACACCAAATACTTGAGGTATTAGTGAAATATGCACACTAGGATTAACAAAAACCACCACGCTTCGTATCCCAAACCTCGGGCTAGATTTGTACTCATGTGGTGGGATCACACCCATCATTGTACGATCCATGGGTGAACACTACATTTTTGGTGTAGGCATTTGTGCCGAGAATCAAACCTAGGTGGTCTCTCTAATACCAAATGTAACAAATTGGTACACCAAAACCTCAAGGTATTAGGGAAATTTGCACACTAGGATCATAAAAAAACACATGTGACATTTTCCAATGAGGCCTTCCTCACTATTGCACAAAGAAAAATAATTAATGTTCACAAATAACTAGATGGGTTGTATTTGGAAATGGATATATCTTATACGTCTCGAATGAATTGAAAAGAGAACAAAAATTTCAAATTATTCAACAACAATATCTGATGGTATGAAGTATAACTATCCAAAAGATTACAACTACTAATTACTTGCAAGATGTTAAAAAATGTCATTTGTATTAATAAGTGTATTTTAGAAAATTAAGACAAGTATGTGTATGTTGAGAATGGAACATATATCTTGTTAGTGAGTATTTTTTTAGTGATGGAAGCAATTCCAAAATGTATTGAAAAGGTATATATGACATGGAGTATAAATGCATATCAATAGAGGTAATTTGTACATGATATTTTAAAGATATTTTTTAGATTATGAATTCACAAATGAGGATATCAGAAGGTTGAGCAAGAAAACATACTCATGCCATGACTAATGAACCATTATATACTAGTAAGAGGGTCATTTTCATTGTGGTGTCATCCTAATAGATATAAGGATCATAATATATTGGGGTTTATATATTAATTTGAACCAAGATAACCATCTAATATAGAAGTGATATTTTTATTAATGGATTTATATGTTACTCTTGATGAAACCAACCACCTAATAAAAACTAGATTTTACTTACAAGAATGAACTCTACTACTATCACATGATTAAATATTTTAACATTCTAACTAAGTTTGTTGTTCAATTTGTAGGATGAGTATTCCAAAGTAGCCAAACTCAATTTATCCTCGTGAGAATATGTGCCTTGTATGCTCATCTAAATGATTAAAAATAAAATAGTGTCACTTTTAGTCTAAAATAATCATACAATTAAAATGATCATTATTCGGAACAACCTTTTGGACCTTTCACCATATGGCCCTTGATCTATTTCAGCATATGCTCGTATAACTTGTAACTCGGCATGTCGTATTGTAAAATAAAATAGCCTGTTTCCAAATGAATTACATTTGATTAGAATTTATTTATATATTTTAGATAGTTTGTTTTGAACTAAATTAGGTCTTATTAGAATTGAGATGGTTTGTTTTCAACTATATTGGATCTGATTAGACTTGAGTTGTATACATTATATTTATATGATGAAAAACATAATTTTTTTACTCTATTAGGGGAAATGAGCCACTTATCCTGAATCATAATGTAAGAGGTTGCTAGAGCCACCTATCAATCATAAAATTTTAAAAAATACCCTTTAATAGAGCATGATTTTTTTAATATGCTGATTTTCTTTTACACATTTAAACTATGTGGAGAATATATTTTTAAGGGATTTAAAACAAGTACTTTTGAAAGCAAAGGAATTTAAGGTAACCCATTACTTGAGAATAAAATCACCTTTTATGGGTTTTCTATGTGTCATCATTTCATTGGTTAATTAATTGATGTGACTTACCTTATTGGCAAGTTTTTATTTAACTTTTAAGTTTAAAAGTGACATGAGCTAACTTTAATTCAAACAACAAATGGTATTTCATTTCACATATCCACTCATGGTTATTAGATCCTTTCCCCTAAAGAAGAATATTGGCATGCACTATGGTATAGATCCATTGTTAAATCACAAAAACTCAAAATCAACTGACACTGTAATTCAATAGAATAACTCCATGCTAGGAGACTATAAATGGAGTCTCTAACATTGTAACACAATATAATAGCTACACTTTAGAATGAGAAAAAGCTTAAAAGCTAATTGAAGGAAAATGTTAGAGGTGATGTCGATATTGGAAAAAATCATCAAACATAACTTGATCTACTACTAGAAGATGTGATTCACTAACTACAAAATATAAAGAAGCACAACACCCCAAAAAAATAGGATAAACACCACACCCTCACATATTGTTAAATGGGTGGAGTGATGCTACAAGTGCACTAAAAATATGTATGAGTTGCTAAACCGTTTATTAAAACATTAAAAATTTGACATTGGGGTTCACTAGAACAACTCCCCTCAAGAGAGACTATACACAATCCAAAAAGTGTCAAAAATGAAGATACAAAATCTCTCAAAAAATAAGAGAGATACTCTACACCTACTAAAGAAAATAACACAAAATCAAGGATCATTACAATGCAGTAGGAGAAGAAAGTGGAGCAAGAAGCTGAATGATGGAGGAGCCATGCATGTAGAGAATTCCCAATGAATGCTTATATTACCACCACAAATGATTAGAAATCCATCAGACGATTAACATGGATGGCCAAAGAGGATGCCTAAACATAAGTTGGTGAAAAATCAATCACTGGGACATGCAAGGGATTATTTTAAAGTGTTCCAGTATGATTATGTTTAATAACTGCAATCTTAGGTTCCTCAGGCCCAAGTGAGGGAAAAAGATAACTTGTATGTTTCTTAATACCCTCATGAAGAGTAGAGCGAAAAAACACTAGAGCTCTATCATCAAGTGATCCTAATGAAATACTTGCACAAAAACTAATATCATGTTGAGAATTCCACCTAAAAACTGATAAAAGGGAAAGAATACCATGTGATTGTCTACCAATACCTCCACGAAAAAACCCATCAAACAGAGCATGCGATAACAAAATGTAATAGTATGCTTCTCAAAAGAGCTAGGAAAGTATGCAGGTGGAACTGATGCGAGATACATAGAATGTGAAACTACAATTAGCAAAAAACAAAAAAAACAAAATGTGTAATATTGATAACATCATGCAAAGTAGTAGATACTGCAGGAGGAGGAAGATTGGGCTCAATAACTGAAAAATCAAGGTCAGTAGGTGTGCGAGCAGTGACTTGCACTGTGGACTAGAAAAATCTTAGGTAGATCCACAATATGATAGGTATGCTCAAAAATACTAAGTCGATTTTTCATAGAGCGTATGAGGTCATATTTTCCATGAATGAGGGTGCATAGAAGAGAGTTTTTCCTCTTGAACTATCTATTCTCTTCCACAAATTTCACTAGGTCCTCCTGAAGCACACAAAATTCAGAGTAAAACATCTCATTTTGAAATTGCAAGGCAAGGTACTCAGGGCAGGAAGCCATGAAGATAGGTAGGCATGAGAAAAACAGAGGAAAATTGGGATGAGAAGGAGAAAATAGGAGCAAATGTGGGGAAAATAGGAATATAAGAAATGTTTTCCTACGAGGGGGTCTGAACACTTGTCACACTATACCTCACCATATGGTATTTGACACACATGAGGTATGCAATAATACCACAATTATTAAAATAAACCCCTTTACAATATAAGGCTCCACAAAAAAATTGGTTGAAGGGCACCGCAAGACCCCCAAGGGGTGTGGGCCTGGGGTTTAGGATAACACCTTGATTTTTTTACTCTTTTTATATTTATTTGAAAAAATTTCCCAAAATATTACTTTTATTCCTTTACAAAGAAAATGCCCCTTTTACAAAATAAAATTCTCCCAAAAATAAATTTCCTCAATTAAAAATAATCACCCCACTATATAGTAGTTCTCCTTTTAAAATAAACTACCCCTTAACATTTTTTTTGAAAAAAACCCCACTTTAGAAAAAACTAGTGAGTTTTAAACTGAAGACCACTAAGTTGCTAGTAGAAGGTTCTAGCAATATATAACATTGTCAATTGTGCTATATCTAGATAAACAACAACATATGGAGAAATATTTTTATTCAAAATATTATCGTCGATGTTTTTTTGAAAAACAAAGCATAATGTTGTTGATCTGGCAAGATCTTGGCACTATAGTTGGGTGAGAAAAGATGATGTGGACGATGTGTTGGAAGGTTAAGAATTCTCATGATGAGTTGTTGGATGATCTAAGGTGATGTGTCTAAAGGAAAATTAGGATTTTTACCCATGTATGATGTTCAAGGTTAAGGGAAAACATCCGCCACACTCAACATATTGAGTCTAAGAGTGTGGTCCCATGCTAGGGGCTAGTGCTTCTATTGGATTTCTGTGTTTTCATCTGTATGGCATGCCTATATTGAAGCGTAGGATTTACCTTTTTAGGATTTAGATGTTTATAATCTATGTTTGTTTCTAAATTTTAGGCACTAACTTAAGAGTTATCTTAAATAGTTATCTTAAGAAGTCGAGGGGTGATTCCTGAAGACTGCGCTTGCCCCTGACCATCCCAAGCAAGAAACTCTTCTAGTTTAGGAAAATCAGGAAAAAAATAGTATTTCTATTTTCCTAAACAATATTTAGTGGTAAAATATAATTTTCTCATATATAAGATAATTAAACATTATATATTTTTATCCTTGGTTCACCGCACACTCTTGACTTAATCTCTTGGGTGATCACCAACTAAGCAGTCTTGTCAATCCGTTCATGCATTTGACTCACTAATGTATTTTCCCCAACTTGTAGGTTACCTCATTGAGTTTTATCTCGGATTTCATGTAAATATTTCTCCAACGCTAGCATACTTGTCTTCATTCGAGCTCTATCTCAAGTTCTCCTTCAATGCCTACCCTTTACTAGCATACTTCTCATAGGTCCTAACAATATTTGAGATAAAATTATTTCGTAACCCGTAAAATATTTTGATAGAGTCTAGGAGGATTCTAGTAAAGCTTGTAGACTCCATTACAATCCATGAAACCACATATCTTTAAGGCATTTCGTCAAACAATTCACATTTTTTAATATTTTGTAGACGTATATACAAGGGCTCTTGCAATTAAATTATTTTTTGTTAATACCTCCTCATCTGTAAACTCTCTCCTTAAGTGGATTTTCCCATAGTTTTGAAGGAGAAACAGACCACTTGCATCAAATGATGTTCAATTTCCCATGAAAAAATAACAATTGTTTAAGTGAAAAGGATAATATATTTTCAAAATGTTTTGAAGAACCACAAGGTTAGTTCAATAATAAGGAAAGGATATATATATAACTTAGAAAAGTAGATACTTAGAAATTTGAGTCCACCCCCAAATGACCAAACTAAGTCCTTTAGTGAGGAACTATTTTTTTAATGAATTTGGCACCACACCCAAGCATGAGTAATACATGTAATCCACATATGTGCCAAACCAACAAGACATTTCTCTTAATGGAGTTTACAATTGTGAGTTAAAGGAGATTTATGAGGTACTCGTCGATGAAGTGCTCTAGAAATCTAAAATAAAGCACTACCACTCAAGTTCCTAGGTTGTGTTAGCCATCAAGGGGTGATGTTGCAATACAAGTAGTCTTCTTATTAAAAAATGTTTGACTAGTTGTGCGATGAGTATGTTTTCTGCTATTAGCCCAAGAATCATGTTCAAATTTCTATAAATATATGTCTAACTACCCCATTTCAAGTATGTCTCTTTAGTTGACCTTCAAATTATTTCAATAATTCTAAATTCCTCATTCATTATTCTATTCTATTATAAATTTTATATAGTGTTTGTGCATGCTTATTGGATCCTCATTGTCTAACTTGGGTAGTAAGGCATATATTTAGAGGAAATTTTATAGGATTTTATTTTATTTATTACGATTACAGAGAGGAGAAAAGGGAAGGTCATGAAAAAAGAAACTTTTATATATAATTATAACATAAAATAGGCATATTGTTTATTTCAAAAATGGGCCATAATATATTTTGAAAAGTTTGTTGTTATTTTTTAATAATATATTTCAAATTTGTAGTGACTCTTACAACACTTGTTGAAAATTATTCTTAATATACCATATTTACTGTTCTGAAATATTTTCTATTTATGTTTATATCTTTTATTAAATCAATGTTTTTTTATTAAAACAATATAATAATGTAATTGCATAATCTCAATTAGAGTAATTAGTATTATCCTCCGTTTGTCGACTAGGTCCCATGTTTGAATGAAAATTGGTATGGTATGAATAGTTATGTAGTAACAATGCATATTTTTTTTGTCATTTATGTTTGGAAGGGATAATTACGGTATATAGGATTGGATCTTTGATATAAATTTCAACAACTTTATCCATATATCCTTTGTGCAATCTACACCCCCTTTCTCTTTTGAAAAATTTGCACAAATGACATGCAATCCATATGTGACTTATAAGAAAAAAGAAGAGGACCATAAATGGTATAGGGGGGATTTGAAATAATGGGGGTTTCAACAAGGTTGACCATCTCATTTTTCTTTGCTAGTTATAGCCCTTTCAAATCAACTCTTATTTTACATGCCTCCTATCGCATGTGACAAGATTCATTTAAAATAAAATCTAAGATGCAAATTCTCAAGCCTTTTTCCTACAAATTTGTTGCCTTTATTGTTGAAATCCTGACAAATTTTTCACTTCTTTCTTTGATAGATTGAAAAAATCACGAGAAGAAAAAGTATTATGGAATCAAAGAATCATGTAAATATTTATTCTAAATCATCTTATTCTTCAGTTTCACATGACAAACCATCTGTCATTGGAATTTTCAATTCCCAGGAAAATGCTTGGCTAGGAGGGAGATGAAAAAGGTTGTGAGTTCCAATGAGAAATGAGAACAATGAAATCTGGTGTGTTCAAATGGTTGCAATAATTGCACAACTATAAAAAAATAGGCCAACTTAAGCATTGGGAGTATTATACAACAACAACTTACTTTTATATCTATTCAAAAGTATTGTTAAGAGGATCGCCTACTTTCCGTCAACATTTTGCTTTCTCTTGTAATTCTCCTCCTAAATCCTCCATCATCCTACTTCATCCTGAAATGCTTCTCATTTACTCCTCTTTATCAACATAACATTTGTGTGACTACTCATAAATGTTTACTAGTAGGAGGAAAATGAATTCAATAAGGTTGATAATAAATAGAATATAGAGAATTGGTGGTTGAGTCTCTCTCTCTCACACACACACATCATACCTTAATATATGTATATTAACTTCAAATTTACTTCATTCAAAATTATAATAACAGATAAGCCTGAAATTTTAAATTCATTTAAAATTATAATAAGAGATAGGTCTGAAATTTCAAATTATCCATCTCCATGAAATCATAATTAGTTGACAACCTATCTTCTTTAGGTGGTTATAAATTCCATTTTTCTAAACTTATTTTTATTATTTCTTCACATAAATATGAATAAGTTATATATTTTCTTGCGTGCATACACACACACCTTTATAAAGAATTATTTTATTTTCTAAATTTTCACCGTATCATTATTTGTGGCTACCTGTTTTTTACTAGTAATATACGAATAAAATCACAAAAAAATGACTCATATCGTGTCAATTTCCAAGACTATAAGAGTTATGATAATTCTATTTCTTATGTTCATTATGAATAGGTTTATTTAAAACAATTAGTATAATAATTTATGGGATAAAAAATATAATTTCCAATTGGATAAAAATGTTATCAAGAGAGCGGGTTAGAAATTAGAATCCTTTTCATATCAATATATACAACAAGGAAATTAATGAGAACTGATGCAACTTTTTAATACAATTAAAAACCACCATGTATATACAACATGAAAAGATGTATTTTGTCCTTACATTCACATGCACCTCTCGCTAAATTTTTTATTGGTTTTTATTTACTTTCTGGTAGACACAGTGTCAACTACAACTTATACAATGATAATGTAAATGAAGATGTTAATGGAAGGAGGTAACAAAGATATGTTGACCACTTTCCAGGACCCGCAAGATAATTTAACTAAAATTTGAATGCACCAGCAAGATAAGGCACTCTGTTGATACAAGCATAGATATATTAATGATATATTGGTAGAAACAGGAGTAGGCTATACGGCGTGGTGGGTTTTTATGATCCTGGTGTGAATATTTCATTAATGCCTCGAGTTTTTGGTGTAACAATTCGTTACATGTTTTCTAAAAAGTCTACAATTTTGATGGCATCCCAAAAAAATCTTACGTTTACACATATGAACATTTAGTACATCCTTGCAAGGTGTTTGACTAAAGGCCTAAATGATATTTCATGTTGTGTTAATAAAAAATTATATTTCAAACATGAGCATCCTCAAAAAGCATTGACATTGTTTCATTGACTGTAGCAAAAAGGTGTCCAACCTGATAAAGTCACCTTTGTTAGCATGCTACAAACTTGTGCAAAAGTAGGAGCTTTAAAACAAGATGTGGAAATTCATCGAAACAATTTTTGGATTTATCCAAATATAATGAACAAGTGTCCAATTCAACCAGTTCACCTTCCCTAACATGATACCAACATGTGCAAAAATAAGATCTTTGAAACAAGGTTTTACACGAGCCTCTTTGGATAAGATTTTGATGGTGGCTTATAGGCTCCATTAGTTGTAACTCTCTTATAGATATTCATCGTATGGATATTTTACTAAACAAGAAATTAATAGTTGTCTAGATTGTTTCTTCAGTTGATGACAAATCAAGCCTACATGTAAGGTTCAACCTTCACCAAAACAAGCTAGCTAAGTTTTTATGTAGAGAGAAGAATTATATGTTGGAAGACCTTGTGTTATGATCCTCATGTGCAGATTTTACTAATGCCTCAAGGTTTTGGTGTAATGGTTTGTTACATTTGGTATTATAGCAACCACCCGTGTTTGAATCCCACTCGATTGGTTACGTTGTGTAGCCGGGGCCCGTGGGGTTCCTAAACATTGATGAAGTGGGGCTCATACATATATGAGTGAGGGTGCAAACCCAACCTGAGTCGGGATCTACAAAAACGTGGTGGGATGTTATGATCCTCATGTGTGGATTTCACTAATGCCTCGAGGTTTTTGTGTAATGGTTCGTTACACCCTGTTGTGCACATGATTGAACAAGTTGTAGATAAAAAGTTCAAGGATTAGATATCATGACCTCTTAGTTTCAAGTCTCAACATAGCTTGGATAACATTGCAAACCTCAAAATCCCAACTCTGATAAGTTGGGGCATACACCTGGGATGTGTTTTGTTTGACTAAATACATGGAAGAAAGTTGGTATATTGGATTTTCATGTTTGCAGGATAGGCACAAAATGGTGTTCATGACAAGGCTTTGAAGATTTTAAAAGAGCTACCTCGAAAGAATGTAATCTCCTAGAATGCCATGGCTGTAAGTTATGTACAAAATTGAGTTATTTGAAAAGGACTTGGAAACCTTTATGGAAATGCAATCAACAAGTTTAAAACTAGACCCATCAACCATTCCCAACACTCTCCCATCCCATATCATAGTTTTAGAACAACTATGAATTCTATCAAAACGTAATTAAAATTTGATTTTTAGTAGATGTTGTAGTTGTGAATGGATTGATAAACATATATGTAAATTTTGGAAGCATTGTAGACACCTATAATATGGCCTAAGCATTTTAAATTCTTAAATTACACTAATTATAAACTTTCCCACAAATTGACGACATATCGTCAATATAACACATTTTCTCTTCTATTGTCATTAATTAATTACATTACACTAGTTAATTGGACCTTCTATCCAAAAAAGATGACAATTAATGACCTTCCGTTAATTAAACCCCCCTTTACCCGAATTAATTAATTATTCTTAATTAATTAAGTTTCCTCTTCTATTAGATCAATAAATCATCATTTATTTGATTAAACCCTTTTTATCCCCTAGATCATGCTAATTATTCTTCTAAAAAGCTTCTACAAGATTTCTCACCTATTAATTAATCACTTTGGTTAATTAATAAATCCCCTCAAACCCCATGAGTCACTAAAGGACAAACTACACTCTCCTAAGGTTGACTCAACCCTCTCTAAACCATCCTTATCCACAACTAACTCAACCTTGATATTATCCCACATGTAAAGGGATACAAAGCTTCTTTTATCCATTGGGCTAGAGAAGGATCCCTCCTCTTACCTTTCTAATGACACCTTTACACACCTAAATGAGCATAGAGCCTAAGCTATAGCCATTTTATCATCTTAGAGCATTCTTCATTGGAGGAGCTAGCTATTTTCATTTCTTGCATTCATTCTTCCAAGTTTTAAGTCATATGGAGATATGTCAAATGGTCTTGTAGCCATGGATTGAAAAGAATCCATTCTTGAAACCTTGGGATTCAAGCATATAATCAAACCCTTTGGTTGCTAAGGATATAAATAGGTTCATTTCATTATCATTCAATTAGAGATAGAGGTTGATACATTTAACATGCTAGTTTGAATCTTAATTTCATGTTCTAATGAAAATATGTTAATAGATTAGATTTGCTTAAGTTCTAAGAATGATGGTATATTGATCTAGTTAGCATTGTATTGAAGATATTAGGTGGTAGATTTGATTTCCTTTACTTTGTTAACTAATTCATGTACACATTTGGCACGCCCAGTGGGACTAGTCCTTAGTCCCTTATCATTGTAGTTTAATTTTTGTTGTTATTTCAATATTTGACTAACCCTTGATATGAACATGTGTAAAATAATTTTAAATTTAT
Organism: Taxus chinensis; assembly: GCA_019776745.2. Classification (NCBI taxonomy): domain Eukaryota; kingdom Viridiplantae; phylum Streptophyta; class Pinopsida; order Cupressales; family Taxaceae; genus Taxus; species Taxus chinensis. The sequence goes on from CM034150.1 coordinate 288,272,079, forward strand.
TATGATTTTGATAACTTTGCATGTGTTGAGTGTTGTTTAGGGGTTTAATTTTGATGGGTCATTGTCAATTTTGAGCTAACATGTTAAAAATTTGAGCTTTCTTACGTCATTGTGTCATATTTTGACATCATCACTAGGTACATTTTTACAGGGGACGCGAAGGCACATAAAACGGAGCGCATACACTCATTCCCTATCATAGACATCATTCTACTAGAGCATACACACTACTACATTATTGTACCCTATTATCTGTTAGACCAGTGTAGGAACATAAACCAGAGTGTAGACACTCATTCCCTAGCGCATACATCATTCTACCAACACAAAAGCAATACTGAAATATTATACCCTAAACCAATGTAGGCACCTGAACCATAGTGCATGCATCCTTATGATGGTGCACACACTATGTGTCTTACATAGCTGTGTATATACCCATTTCCTACTACAAACATCATTCTGAAAAGAACATATGTAGTGCCCACTTCCCTTTGACACTTTTAGATACTAATTTTGATACTATTGATCATATCATGGATACTATTATGTTTTAGTTCAGTATGATGGTTAGAGGGTAGATCATGGATTAGTACTGATCTAGATTCAGTTAATATGCTTGATGATTACTAGAGAAATTTTCTATGTGTCGTTGATGATATACTATTGTGACATGGACATATTATAGATGTTGATTTGGACTTATGATATTGGATATTTGAATAGATCTGGTATGATAGATTTTGATGATGATATAGTTGATTTATTTAATTAAAAATGATAATGTTGAAATTATTGATATTGTTGTGATCTGTGTATTTAGATGATTTTGAGATATTGTTTATATCATTTTGGGATATTCTGATATGACCACAAGGCCTGAGGGAGTTATTTTCATTTTGCAAGATAAAATTCACAATAACGTCGGGGGACTGGAGACTAACTATATTGAAATTATGGATGAATTCAACAAGGTCACCATGGCAACTATATTGTTTGTATGTGTTGTGTGTATGTGCTATGAATTCCCATGGGGGGGGATTTCCATTATATGTGACCATGAGATATGTGTTTTATTTAAGTGTTCCTTTTTTAAATTATTGTTACTATGTATTTTATTTAGTAAATGTGTTCCTTCTTTTAATTTAATTCAAATGTGGTAGTTTTTAATGTGATAGTCATATAGTTAAACTTCTATTTAAATTTAACTGGGATATGGAATGTAATAAATAAATTTGTTGTCTTTCGATATTAATGTGGGAAGAGTGTGGTAAGTTAATTTGTAAGGATGTGTAAGAAATATGCAAGAGTATGTGAGGCTGATTTTGGAAGGTCAAAACACTCCATCTTTTTATAAAATTCGAATTTGACCTTAGAGGCCAAATTTGGAGGGCTTGTGAGACAAGTTAAACATGTCCCACACCTCTTATAATGATCCACCAACCATGCCCTATGAGTTTGGAGGTTAAATTTAGGCATTTTTAATGCATTTTGGAATGACATATGTAAGTTTTAATTGCACTTCCCTTACACATGTTTTAAATTCAGTCCTTTTTGGAGTATGGATTGTTTTGAAGTGTGGAAGTCATGTTGTCATTTTTATTTATTTTGATTTGTTGGTTGATGTTGATCTCATCTTGGGGATAAGGAAAAATGATGTGGCAACCCACTTGGATCCACATCATCCTCTCTCTTTCCTTTCCTATAAAACTGAAGCTTCTTGCTCATTTGGGGGTTGTTGAAACCTTGTCATTTCCTCTTGGGGGCGAATTTTTTTTTGGTATTGTTTTGGAACTTGTTTGTGGAGGATCTTGGAATTCTTTTTTGATCGCTTAAACCTTGTTGTTTTGGGACTGGTTTTTGGACATCTTGCAAATCTTCTGAGCTTGGAAAAAAACTCCATTATGGAGAAGTAGGTATCTTGAGATGTGTTTTTATTGTTTTTCCTTCTCTTGCATGCATGTTTAAATGGTGTTTGTGTTTGACATTCTTGGCTGGTTGGGTAGAATGCTTAGGGCATGGTGTAGGAGAATGATGTGGGGATTTCATATGGGGGGGGGGGCATTGGGGATTTCATATGGGGATTTCATTGGGGATTGGCAATGGCACTTATTCTATTTTGGAGGGAGTTTTAGATTGGGATCCACTTACGAAATAGAAAATTGATTGCATTTTCTTACTATTGGGGGGGCATAAGGGAGAAACTTTGGGGGAGGCATAAGGAGCGGTTGGGAGATATAAGGTTTATGGGTTTGGGTATGTTTATTTGTTGTATGATTTAGGTGGATGCTCAATTCCAAATAGGGAGGCATAAGTAGTTTCCCATAGTCCTTGCTCTTGTTGGCTTGCTTGATCAAGCCTATGTGTTGTATGAAATGTTTCAAATGTAGTTGGGAACTATTGTCTTGTTTTGAACTGTGGATTTTGTTGATTGTATGTAATGTGAATGTTGCTTGTATGTGATATAAGCCCTTTTTGCCATGTGTTGGTATTCATGCTCCATTTCATTATGGTTGGGGCTCAGGCGGCCAATGGGGAAATATGGCTTCTCCTTTCCCATTGGATATCTTGGTTGGGTGGAGAGCATTGCCTTTCCCCCTTCCTTGTTGTGATCAAAGTTGCAAAGAAGATGAAACAAGCATGCTTGTGTTTGGAGAAGAAATTACAGTTTTGACAGTCTTATCTCTTTAAGCAATTTCAATGTAACCTTTCCCACTTCGAGTGGATGAATGCATAAATGTTGTAATGTGAAGTGATTGCATTGTAAATGGAAGTTGTAATTGCATTGAGGAATGTAAAGAAGAATTACACTTGTTCTCTATTTTTGGAAAAGAAATGCAAAGGATATTATAAACATTGTAATTTGTATTTTGAAATCAAATTGGAAAAAGTGTTAAGTTGTAAAAGTGTTATTGAATTATGAATAAAGGATTGAAGTAGTTTTCAAATTGTATTGTATACTAGAATTGAATTGTTGTCAAGAAAATGAGATTTCTGTGTTGGAAGAGAATAAGAATAGTGTTGTACATTTTATGTATTGTATTTGAAAGCAAATAAAAAAATGGAAAGTTGTAATATTGTATTTGATAAAAAATGAAGGATTGCATTGCTTTCTCAAATTATATTGATTATTAGGTTTGAATTATTATTGAAAGATGAGATTGCTGTTTGTGAAAAAGAAAGAATGCATGGGAAATAAAAGATGATGTTATATTCTGGCAAAACGTATATATAAAAATTTTTTTTTGAAGTCAGAAATGCATTGTAACTTGATATGAATGGATGTTTTGATGAGAAAATGTATTTGAATAAATTAGGAATCATATCCACATCTAAATTACAAAAATTGATAAACAGATTTAAAGGAAATAGCTCACTGTTTTAAAACTCAAATTTGATAATGCACATTTTAATAAAAATGAGTAGTTCGATCTTACACTCAACAATAAGTTATAAAACTTTGAAATTTACTTTAGGAATACTTAAGAAACTCTAATTCACTCTAACAGTCAAGAATGAATCTCTAAAACTTAATGAATTTCAATTCGGAGCTTGCACAGTCGTTTTTCCGTCTATTGCCGGAAAAATGCAACCTTGAGCAAATTGGGTAAATTAACTTCCCTAAAACACTCTAAACCCTCCCTAGACTGATTCTCCATGTTTTTTTGACATGTTGAGCAAAGGAGGAGTTCTAATTTTATCAAATTTATAAGTTGGAAATTGCCAGTTTGCCAATTAAAAGCCTGCAGATCATTTTTACAAAATTGACCATTAAAAAATTATCAAAATGTAAATTTTATGTTTCTTGTGAAAAGAGGGCATCGAGAGCTTTCTGAAAATTCCTTGTTTTCCCAAAAATGAGATTTCTATCTCAAGTTATGACCCTTTGAAGTTTTTGTGCCTTTGGCGGGAAAATTTGGGAAATTTTTCCCTATTGGGCCCGTAACCCAAAAATTTCCCATCAAAATTGCCTTGAATTTTTTTTGAAATTTTGGGCTCAGGAAAATTTTCACTTTTCCCTCCGCTGGCCCATAGCCAATCAAATGTTGCCACGTGTCCTCCAGGGGCTGAGGCGGAGGCACGGATAAAATTTTACCCCTTTGACCTTTTAAAAATTTTTGGGAAACTTTTCACTTTTCCCTCTGCCGGCCCACAGCCAATCAGAGGGCACCATGTGTCCCCTTGTGGCCAAGGCGGAGGAACAGGTTCTTTTAACCCGTTGACCTTTAAATTTTTGGGAAATTTTTTGTTTTGGTCCTGCCGGCCCGCGACCAATGAACGTGTGCCACGTGGCACCCTTGGGTGGCGGTGGGGGTTGGGAAGATAAATTCTTTTTGAGCCTTTGGGGGGGGGGGGAATTACTAGAATCCTCCCATGACCCACAATCCTTCCTTCTCCCACATTTCCTTCTCCCACGGGTGCGGTCTTTTTTTTCTTTTTTTCCCTTCGGGTGTAAAGCGCCAATTTGGTCTGCCGCCCCACCCTTCCCTTTTTCCTTTTGTTTTTCTTACCTTGCACAGACCTATGGGGGTGCGGAGCACATTTTGACTTTTAACCCACATCAGGAAAATTTCCCAATGCCGCCCCGTGACCTACCAACCCACCCAAGGTGCACTCCTCCTCCTCTTGCCATGTGTCCCCCTTGGGGAAAATTTGGTCCCCAAACTCCGCCCACTCATAACTTGACTTCTGTAAGGAGTTAGGAGGACTTCTTTATATCAATGGAAATGTGAGAAAATTTCCTATCCATTGGGAATGGTTTAGGAAAATTTTTTAAGTATTAGGTATGAGAAAAATCTAGTTTAATATCTGAGCCAGTTAGAGAGCAGGTATGGGGGTAAGATTACTCCCTGAATCTAACTATAACATCTAACCCTAAAATTTAAATCTTGTAGATGTGTTATAAGTTAATAAAGGAAACTTGTGTTTTGATAAGCAGGTTTTGTTCCAGAACTCATTAAGTGAAAACTGATGTCTTGCAACTTAGTTGTAATCACTTCAAAAAAAAATTATCCCATACTTTTCTAGCTAACCCTAGGTTGTTTCTTGGGTCTCAAGTGGTTGTTTGAACTGGCACTACAACATATGCACTGCAATATTTTTTGATTGTGTGTTTTGATTCCCATGCACACACATCTATCCACTAGTGCAGGTGTACTGAGGCAGGCACATACATCTCTCTGGTAGCGTAGGCACTCTGTGGATCTGCTAGTCCATACAAAGGCACACATGCATCATAACCTATGCACATATACCCTGATCTGAGTGCAGGTACCACATTCTATTTTTGAATATCAATTTAACATTTACAAAAGCTTGTGTCATTAAAATACTAACATCTTTTAGGTTTATTCTGATTAATTTCTATTTTGCAGGGTGTATTTACATGCTTTTTATTCAAGTTGTATTAAATTTGGATAAACATTGCATGCTTAATCACAAGAGTAAAGTCATGTATGATCTTCCCTCGTGCCTTTTTGGGTGATCTTGGGAATCAGAAATGATTCTTATCTCTTTCTTTTAATTTGAAAAATGTTGGGAGTGTCAAATTTGGTTGAAATAAACATGTATTGTGTTTGATTTAAGTATTTTCCATTTGTTTATTTCTTAGTTGGATCTTGCATCACGTATGCTCTTATCTTACATCTTAGGATGATCTTGTGAATAAAAAATGACACTTTTCCTCTTTGTGTGCATGGAAAATTACTAATATGTTGTGCAGGAGCAAAAATGCTTGTTAAAGAAGGAATAAATTGAGAAAAAACAAAACTACTAATACATTTTCCGTGCAAGTTTCCAAAAGTTGTTCAAGAAAACCACATTAAGTTAAATAAGATAAAAAACACACCACAAAGATCACACTGTATTTGCATGTTTCGGAAAAGGGTACATCCCTATCCACTCAACTAGAACATAACCCCTTTGGAATAACACTTTAAGCTATAACAATGGGGGTGGTTCTAGGAACCCTAAAGTAGTCCACACAAGAGGGAACCTTATGGACGAAATGAGAATTGCTCTGCACAAAATATTTGACTAGTGTTACCATTTGTGAGATTTAACATCAAGGTTATCTATATCGTGACCCCAGTGAGAGTACATGATGGATGCATTTATTGTCCACTATTATTGAAGGGGGTAAAGTAAATTCGATATAACCCAAGACTAGTCAGTTTGAATTTCTTGGTAAATCGAGATTGCTCTTAGATAATTTTTGACACTTAGTTGAGTGAACCACCTAGGGAGCTATCTTTGACCATGGGCCAACCTTGAGTATATCAAAACCAATTTGAGTTGAGAGCCATCGCAAAGGGAGATTTTTTTTTGGATTTACAACCTTGTTTATCAAACAAGGGGAGAGTCCATCAAAGTTCAAATGGCACGTCATTCATCATGAAGATTATGAAGCATTACTTTTTCTTAGTTTTTCACCCACCTTAAGGTGAAGCAAAATTATACCGAAGTGAGACCAAATTCTCTTCAACACCAATTGATTTACTTTCTTAACTTTATTTTGACACTTTGTTGATCAGAAGAAGATTGACTACCCTTGTAAGGCTAATTGATTGTATTCGCCACTTTTGTGTCTGTTTACACTCATCCATGTTTACAATTGAGTTGTTAAACGTCTAAAGTGTGTGGAGACATTTTCATGTCATTGGTAGAATTTTTGATCTTGATACCCAAGTCAAGATTATAAATCATAGTTAGTTTTGATTCATCACCTTGATTCTCCTTTGAACTATTATCTTGTTTATATTGTGTCGCTACAATTTTGGTATTTGTGTCTTGTTTCTTGTAAATTTGGCCTAAGTATCTATATTGTGACGTTACACTATACAAAATCTAACAATTCCTTAGTATACTCCAGCCTTAGTTTGCTTTCAATCACTACCTCAATTTTGAAAAGTGTTGAGTGTCACCATTTCTGTGCGTTGTATCAATATCATTTCTATATTAATACCTTACTTCTCCATAAAGTTTGGTTAACATATCTTAGTGGTATTGTTGTGTTGCTCACAATTGTAAATACCAATTTTTGAGATATAGGTCTTGATTGGATTTAATCTTGATTGTAGTATAATTTGTTTGAGGATCGCATCAACTTCTTATTGTTACTTATGCCTTGTTCATTTCTTTGAACTTGACATAAGTGGTGAAATTTTTTTGGTCATCTTAAACACCAACTACCATTTGAAAATAACTTAGGAAGTACTTCATTGATTGGTTTAAACTAAACCTTAAGTGATTGTGCCTTATGATTATTCGTCACTTTGAATTATCCATTTAGGAAAATCACTTTGATCCATTGATTATTTACCATTAATTATTCTTTGGTCATTAATTTGGCTTTGTGTTTTGAACTTACGTGATTATTCCTTGCATTTATCCATCTTATAAACTCATTTTCTAGGACAATCCTTTGAGTCTTTGATCCTCTTGACCTTCTTATTTTTTCCTAAGTTCATGATCATTTTGAACGTATCTTTCAAACCTTGGAAAAAACATTTCCTATCAAGAAATTTTTTCATCAATCAAACATTGGAAATCTTTCCTTTGTATCCTATATGTTGCTAAAATCTTGATCAATCCTTTGACATTTACACCTCCAAACTTATTGTCCAAACCTTTTTGGATCATCAATCTTGAGTCATAAAAATGTATGTTTTGCTTATATCCATTTTGGAAAATCACACAAGCATCCCCCATGTGTTTTAAAAATGTCTATTTGGTTTCCGTTATGCTACCCAAATTGACATGGAACTTCTTTCTATTTGAAGGAGTTCAATCACATTGTCTAGGTCTAGGCATTTGGACTTAGCGCATGTCAACAATGAATGATTATCACAAGGTCCTTTATATATGTGACAATAAGGAATCAAATTTTTGACGTTCACATCAAAAGATGCACATCATGACTAAACCTCATTTGGTTCTTTGGGCTAGAGAACTCATTCGGGTAACCCGTTCCCACCTTCATCTCATAGTAGGTGGTATGGTTTGGATACTTCTAATCCAAATTATTATTTAGGTCCCCCCCACTCTTCTTCTGATTATAATCCAAACATTTCCTCTTCTTCTGAGGATTCCAATCCAAATATTTCCTCAGATTCTTATGATGATTAAGATCTAAAATACTAGTCAAATTCATCTAATTCAACTCCTAAGTTGACGTCCTCCCCTTCTTCATAGGACCTCCTTCATCATACTTCTACTGTAATTCTTGAGTCCCCCTTTCTTTGTGGGACTTCCTTTATCATTCATCTAATTCAAATCCTAAGTCGTGGTCCTCCCCTTCTTTGTAGGAACTTCTTTATAAAACATCTAATGCGATTCTTCAATCATGGTCCTCCCCTTCTTCATAGGACCTCTTTTATCAGTCACCTCAATGAACCCTTCCTCCTTTGAAGATTCATGCAACTCAAAGTCCTTCTAGTCAATAATCTAAGTCAACTCCTATGTCACAATCTATGGAATTTTGGATACAAAATCCTCCTATTCTTCGTCCACGATGTCATCTTATAGGGAAACCTATAGCAACCAAGTCTAAATCCATATCTTCTTCTAGTCACAAGAAATCTAGCCCTAAGTATACTTCATCTCTTGAGTCATCTTCTTTTATCAATCATCATCAATCATCTTCTAAGTCTTCCACACCAATTGAACCTCTTTCATCCAATCAAAGCCCTGTGGTTAATCGACAACCCATACCGATTAATTTCTTTCAGAATGAAGGAGTGATCATGACCTTTATAGGGACACACAAATATATTCCTCTAAAAAATTACGAGAAAGGATTCTCTTTAGAATTCGATGTGTCCAGATATTGTGAGGAAAAGGTTGATTCCTTTTATCAAGAAATGGAGAAAGAGCCTCCAATCATGCAACTTGATCCTCCTCTTATTCTTCCATATTCACATTCCTTATTACATGATGAAAATCCTGGGTCTTGCATTAATCCATGGCATATCTTCTCATCTCCTAATCAATCTTTGTCAATCACAATTCCTCAATCACAATCTCTTATGGGGTCAACACCAAGTATCCCTTAATCTTCATCTAAGTGTGGGTCACCTTCTAGTGGCCCTCCCTCTACTATTTGGGGGACATTTTTGATTAGTCCACTATCTTCTATTCTTGGGGCATGTCTAATTTTACCCTTGTCTTCTATGTATGGATCACCCCTGGGTAGTCCATCATATTCTATTCTTGGGGCACATCCTAGTATCCCATCATCTTACATCTATGGGTTGCATCCTATCAGCCACCCTTCTTCTATTCTTGGGCCACACCCTAGTAGCCCTTAATATTCTATTCATGGTTCACCTTATGGTAGCCCCTCTTCTTTAATTCTAGGACCATGTCCTTTTCATCCATCACATTATTATTCTACCAAATATTGGGGTAATCCCACCAGCATTTCTTGCATCAATTCTAAAAATCCACATTCTTCTCCCACTTCCCAAGATCAGAAAATTCACACATTAGCTTATAAGAAAACCAAACATGTTCTTATCAAGTTGAGATCAAAAGGCCAAATAGCTCTAAATATCCCAACAACCAAAATTTTCAAAATCAAGCGCGATTCAAGAATGCACACCAATGCAACCATAGAGTATGGTGTAAAGTGCATAAACCTATGGATAGGGAACTCAAGCACCCACATACAAAACCTATATTTAAAAAAAAATCACAGTATTTTTTTGATTTTGAACTCACCACGATCATCGAGATCAGGGATAATATCACTCTTGATAAACAAACATGCTTAGTCTCTCTTATCAAGGAAATCTAGAACATTGTTGTTGGATCCTATCACACAGAGTGACATGTTTCATTTTGATAACCATAAAAATAAATAAATCATAAAACAGTTCAAAAATAAAAAAATCATAAAACAAATTTCAAAAACACAAAAAAATGAGAAAACATTCAAACAAAAATAAAAATAAAAAATCAAAGGTATAAAGATCAAACATTGCAATTAGGTATTGCGTACACATGGATGTTCGTTCTTCCCTTTCTTACATATTGCTCTACAAGTCATCCAACCATTTCATCCCTTTGATATTATTGTGGTTAGCCTACTCGTACACATTTTGTGACATTTATCTCTATGGTATCCATTTGACCTTGGTATTTCATCACCTTGGTAAATTAAAGAATGATTGACCTCTTAAAGATCCTATCACTATCTACATATAATAAACTTGTTGGGAAGAATTTTTGGGTGTATTTGTTGACACTATCCAATTTCATCATCACAATCACTTCCACATCCTTCCATTAAGCCATCAATGATTCTTAACCCCTTGTCAAACAAGAGAGCTGAAATAAATTTTTAGAAAGCAAAAGAATCAAAATCAATCAATCAAAAAGAAAAAGCTAAAAGCAAAATAAAACTGATATATAAATCTCTATTGGGGATATAGACACCTGACTGGTAGTACAACAATGTTGTGATTATAATCAAATACATCTCCATCAGAGCTATGGACACCTGGCTGGTAGGGAAGCAATGTATGAATCTCCTTCCACAATCCATTCAAAAATCACCTTTCAATCTAAATCATTCCTACACATTGGCTAGTGTCTTAATTTACTATTTATCAACTCTTTCCTTCAAGAGGTAATTCATTTCCACATTCACACACGAGATCTTGATGAGTAAACAGGATTAGTATGTTACCAACTGTTACTTTTTGGACCTTGTTCAAACTCTTGCTTTAGCGCATGTCTTGTCTCATGATTTGTGCCTTGGGCTAATCAATTTTTCATGGACCGTCTTCTAAATATTTTCATAAGATTTCTATTCTTTGGCGTCATTCATAAAATCCATGTGTATAAATACTTCCTTTTTACGATGTTTGTGGACACCTTTGTCCCCCTTTAATAAATCAATTTCCCACTTCCTTTCTATCATGTGTTTCTTGGCCAACATATGTTGGGTGTATTCTTGCTTCTTCCTAGCACTTCATTGGTTTGTGTTCATCTTTAGGATGAACATATCTATTTTGGCCTTGATCCACTGTTCATCATCAGCGTGTGAAGAAATTTCCTTTGAATACTCCCACCTAATCACTGGGGAATTTTCACATCTTCACTTTCTCACAGATATGCATGGCATTTTTTGCTTGTACACCCCATTGGGGGCATCCACACTTCTTTGTCTTCATGTACATAGCTTCAGAAAAATTCTAGAAAAAAACAAAAACATTCAAATATGGTGAAAATAAAAAACATTCAAATATGTTTCTAGAAAAATAAAAAACAATAAAAAATCATCCTACAAAACATCGCTCTTTGGTTCTTGCTTTTTTTTGTGCACGACTCTCAAATCATCTTGATCTACCTCCATTAAAAAATATGGTTTTCTTACTATGTATGTACTATAGGGCACAATGAGTTGCTTGGTACTGTTTCATAGTGCACGATTTCTTTTCATACATAGGACCCAATTGTTCTCCGTTATTCCCCTTGCATGTATCCTTTCTTGGGGCACCATCTGTTAACCTTGTTCATTAATTTTGCATAGTTTCAAATCAAAGCTTGATAACAAAAACACTGTATTACGTTTCTCTATTAGGTTAGCTTGTTTACTTTCTCGTATTACATTACATTATGTATGTTGTAGGGAGTTAAGCATGTTTTACTTTCTTGTATTGCATTGCATTTTGTATGTTGCATTGAGTTGGTGTTTTCAGTAATGGAAAATTGTTCGTAGTATGGATTTACATGCCATTCTAATTTTGTCGTATGCTTATATTTTTAATAAGGATCGATGATGTAGATCCTTGGCAAAATGATGATAAGAATGTTATTCTACACTGGATGTAAGACTAGTTCTTCCCTAGCCTTCTTCCTCTCTTCTTGATCATTATCTTATTAATATTATTCTTCTAATTCACTTGGGGCATCCTGCCCCTACCCATTCACCTATCCATTTCTCTCATCTTTTCCATCTTTGATTGCCTTCTTTTATCACCCCATCGACACTCGAGGGGGCATATATTTTTTCTACTAATTTTTCTTCTACCTCTTCAAAGTTTTACCTGTCTACTATCTTTGAAATGATGTCACTTACGCCACCCCAAAGAGGGGAAAATGTAGACACATATAATCTAGCCCAAGCAATTTAAATGCTTAAATTACACTTATTATACCCTTTCCCGCGAATTGAAAACATATCGTCAATATAACACATTTTCTCTTATATCGTTTATAATTAACTACATTACGCTAGTTAATTGGCCCTTATATCTAGCAAAGATGAAAATTAACGACCTTCTATTAATTAAACCCCTTTTTACCTGAATTAATTAATTATTCTTAATTAATTAAGTTTCCTCTTCTATTAGATCAATAAATTTTTATTTATTTGATTAAACCCTTAAATTTAATCCCCTAGATCATGCTAATTATTCTTCTAAAAATCTTTTACAAGCTTTCTCACCTATTAATTAATCACTTTGGTTAATTAATAAATCCCCTCAAACCCCATGAGTCACTAAAGGACAAACTAAACTCTCCTAAGGTTGACTCGACCCTCTCTAAACCATCCTTATCTATAACTAACTCAACCTTGATATTATCCCACATGTAAAGGGATGCAACACTTCTGTTATCCATTGGGCTATATAAGGAGCCCTCCTCCTACCTTTCTACTGACACCTTTACACACCTAAATGAGCATAGAGCCCAAGCTATAGCCATTTTATCATCTTAGAGAATTCTTCATTAGATGAGATAGATATTTTCATTTCTTACATTCATTCTTCCAAATTTGAAGTCATATGGAGATATGTCAAATGGTCTTGTAGCCATGGATTAACAAGACTCCATTCTTGAAACCTTGGGATTCAAGCATACAATCAAACCCTTTGATTGCTAAGGATCTAAATAAGGTTCATTTCATTAGCATTCAATTAGAGATAGAGGTTAATATGTTTAGCATGCTAGTTTGAATCTTCATTTCATGTTTTAACGCAAATATGTTAATAGATTAGCTTTGATTAAGATCTAAGCATGATGGTATATTGATCTAGTTAGCATTGTATTGAAGCCATTAGGTGTTAGCTTCGATTTCCTTTGCTTTGTTAGCTAATTCATGTATATAAGCATAAAAAAGGTGTTAGGTTGTGGAGCCTATTTTCATGTGTGAAAATGTTGAATACTGTACACTAAGAGTAGTGTACACTTTCCTCATTTATCTCACCAGGGTTCAGAGGCGTAGGCCCCGAGAAAATTTTTTTGGCCTCGAAAAATGTGTTTTTCTCATATGGGTGGGATTTTTAACACATATGTTTATGGGACGATTTTGGCCCATGGTTTTTTAAAACTGCTAAAGTAGTTGTCTACTTATGTGGTTTTGTGCATATGGTAGACTTTATGTAACATTGTAGATGTGTCTGAATTCGGGTGTGAATTCTAAAGATTTTGTTGAGAATAGCTCCAAATAAATTTGGGTATTGTAATGAGAGAGTGGTGGCTTGTAATAGACTCTAAGAACATGATTCTTGGTGGACGTATCCCAAATTGGGTGAACCACGTTAAATATTGTCTCTTTGTGTTGTGTTATTCTGCACTTTTATTTGAGATCTGTAATATTTTCTGCATATTAGTTTCTACTATTGCGATTATGTGAGAGTTTGTTCCACATATTTTATCCCTTATTTCCTAACATAAGGTAGATCAATTGTTTGATAAAATTCCTCAAAGAGATATGGACCTATAGAAGATACCAACCATATAATCTTCATTTTTGTTTTATTGGCATGTAATCATGCATGTTTAGCAGATAAGGGTTGTAAATACTTCAATGGTATGAGTCTATAACTTATGTTCTTCTATCAAACATCTATGTAGAAGTACACTTTGTGGTGTGAGGTTCAAATGGTAAGAATATTAATGAAGGATAGAGGAATTAAAAATATATATGGATGTAGTTGTCCATTAAACACCATAAAATGTTTCATGCTTTTTGTGTACGAGACATCACACCCAAAAACACAAGGTAGTAGGATATTTCTCAAATTCAAAACATGTACTGAGTGTCATGGAAAGGGAGAGGAAAAAAGGTATTCTTCTACTACCATAGTGAGAAGTTGGCACTTGTGTTTGGATTGGTAAACATCCCCCCTAAGACAACTCTTTGGCGCTATAAAGAACATTTGTGTGTGTTGACTACCACAAAACAACCAAGTTTTTCTCTTATATGGTCGAAAAGAAAATTGTTGTGAGTAATGTAAAACGGTTCCATCACTTCAAAAATAGGCAATGTTCTTGTAGATATTATTGGTAATGTTATGTGAAGCAATCTAATACATAAGTTGACACTATAACAAGGTGCACAAAGTCAAACCTATAAGGGATCTCACACCAACAAATATTTCCATAATAAGTTTACATTTACTACCGTTCCCACATAACTTACCACTCATGTGTAATTGCTACTAAATATTTAATGAGAAATGTGACTAAAATAAATATAGGCTTTGATTTATAACATTGAATCCATCAATATGTTCTACATGATTTTTGTAGTTACCCAACAATGGTGCTATGCTAGTTGAATAGATAAACTGCTAAATTTGGCTAGATTTAAAATAATAGTTGAAAAAATATCAAAATAACATTCTCATTGTGTCCTCATGAACCTTCTACATTCAACATTAAGCATGTTTGCAATATACGAAAAGACACCTAGATTTAACAAAGGCGGGGTCTTTGACAGGTTTTGAACCTGGGTCTAGCCGGAAAAACCAAATACTGCTAGGTGATTGTTTTAGCAGCCATAAATTTAATCGACGCCATCCCACGACTTTGTTAAGCTGTATTTTTGGTCTGCCAAACTTTAGATATGAGTCCTTCTATACAACAACATAAAACTATACAACACATTTTATACATTGACACCCTCCGTCTTCTACTGCTGGTCTTACCAAATGAACCTACTCCACAGTGGCTTCTAATCTGCTACATTGGATTTGATTTGCACCATATTGAAGCTCATGAGCTGATATTTCAAAAATAAAATATCTGCAAGTCAGACATGAAAAGTGAGAGAGAAGTCATTTGTCCAGACATTCCATATGAAATATGTGCATGCACTTTGGCAACATTCAACTTTTCACTTTCCATAAAATCTGCCATATACCAGTCACTTGATTTTCCTCCTATTTCATGTCCGAAAGAAGAATAATATAAATTACTCCTACAATTTCACCAAAAATAAGAAAGTTGAATGCAATGTTGGTTATGAGAATGTTGTTATTTATGACTAAATCCTCCAGCCCAAACATCTATGATTGTGATTACTCCTGAGGAACTCCCAATAAATGTGGTGACCACTCACAAAACACTCATGTCTTTCCATGTAGCAACACCCTCCATTATTGATTCATATTAAGAAGAACAAATTAAAATATTTTCAAAATGTTACCAAAATGTATGAATTTTTATTTATCGTGTAAGTAAGAGATGAATCATACCAAGATGTAATTAGGAAATCTAGAGGAAATGAGAGACACCAATATCGGTGTTTTGAAATATTTGAGAGATCATAGAATCTGTACGAAGTAGTTTATATACTCTAAAACCACTGTTTCTTCACATAAATATACAAAGCAATATAACCATAAATCAATGGCAACGCAAAGAACCCCTACTTATAATGTGGTGGTCTAAAAAAATAACAAGAAAGTACATGAGACTAGATTAAACACATTAGTTTGGGGGGAATTTTGAATATATTTAAGAGGCAGGATGTTTGAATTTTAAAATTTTTGTGGCCATATCCAAGGATGTGACATTTAACACATGACAAACTGCTGACAAGTGGATTGGATGGGAAAAATTGCTGCCGGAATTCACAAACATAAATGGCTTCCTGAAAAACCAAATGGATGCCAGATTAATGAAAGTACAAATGTGTAATGATAGGTCAAAATGATGACTCAACAAGATCCGAGAACACATCGGCAAGATACAGTCAACATAGGAGTAGAGGTTATTATCTTGACAATAGTTGTTTGAAAGAAAATGGGGTGGAAAACATGTGAATATAGATGGAGCGCAAGTCATTGAATTGACCAAAATAGATAACTTTCCAACGTTACTTGGTTAGACGTGGTGTTACACGAATAACATGGATCTTCACTTTAATAAGCATTACATTAGTTTTAAAAATGAGATTAGACGCATGATGATAGTAGAGGTGGTGAGTATATTTCTAATGCTTTTATGAATTTTTGCAGAGAACATGGTATTCAAAAAAAATTTACAGCTTGCTACACACCTCAACAAAATAGTATGGCAGAAAGAAAAAATAGAACCATTATGGAAATGTCAAGGAGTATGTTGAAGTCAAAGCATTTAGCAAAGGAATATTGGGCTGAAGCAATAATAATTGTTGTTTATATTTCAAATAGATGTCCAACTAAAAGTGTAAGGAATATCATTCCTCAAGAAGCTTGGAGCGGTAGAAAGCATAGTGTTGCACACATTAGAGTATTTGGTTGTGTTACATATGCACATGTTCCTAAATAGTTGCGAAGGAAGTTGGATAATAGAGGTGAGAAGTGTATCTTTGTTGGTTATTCAAAAGATAAAAAGGCTTACAAGTTGTTTAATCCAAGTACTAGAAAATTTATAATGAGAAGAGATGTACAATTTGTTGAGAATGAAGCATGGGATGGAAGTGTAGAAAAATAAATAAGTATAGAAGAAGCTGATTCACATGATGATATGGGTGATGATGTGTTAGAATAAGGTATTCCTCAAACAACACCTTTTTCCACTTCTGGACGTGCACCACAAGTTGTAGCACAAGCTATGCCACCATCTACAGTAAGGATATCTTCAAGAAATCCAAATTTTACATTTGGATAGTAGAATTCATAAAGAACACCATTCATGATGCCTTCAAAAATTAGTCCATCCAACTCAGTTGATAGCAACAGTTCATTGGATCCTACATTGGCAAGTTTATTGCAACGAAAAACAAGGAGTTTAAGATATATTTATGAATATGATTTTAATGTTGAAAAAAAAATTTATTTATCTATTTTTGCTTTATTTTTAGATTCTATTGATCTGATGTCTTTTGATGAAGCAATAAAAGATGAAGCATGAGAAAAATCCATGGATGAAGAGATTGAAGTTATTGAGACGAATAAGACTTGCGAGTTGGTGGATCATCCTCAAGGAAAGGGAATCATAAGTGTGAAATGGATTTACAAAAAAAAACATGGCATGGATGGTAAAGTGATGAAGCATCAATATTGGTTGCTATAGGTTTCACTCAACAACTTGTTATTGATTACAATGAAACATTTTCTTGTGTAGTGTGTTTGGATACAGTAAGAACCATTTTGGCCATTGAGACTCAAAACAAGTGGCATGTTTTTCAAATGGATGTAAAATCAGATTTTTTAAATGGTTATCTTGAAGAGGAGGTTTATGTGCAATAACCACAAGGATATGAAATTTCAGGTCATGAAGAAAAGGTATGCAATCTGAAAAATGTGCTCTACAGACTCAAGAAAGCTTTTCGAGCATGGTAGAGTCGCATTGATTTGTATTTAATTAAGAATGGCTTCAGTAGGTGCAACAACAAGCCTAATTTGTATATCAAAGTGGATGAGAAAGGTAAGATGTTGATTGTGTGTCTTTATGTAGATAATTTCATTTTCATAGGAGATCTTTCCATAAATTCTTTTAAGGAAACCACGATGAAAGAGTTTAAAATTACTAACCTTGGTCTCATGAAATACTTCTTGGGAATAGAAGTTAAGAAATCACATGAAGTTATTTTTATTTCTCAATCAAAATATGAAGTGATGTGTTGAAAATATTTAATATGTTGAGTTGTAAATCAGTGCCTACACCAGTTGTTACAGGGCTGAAATTGAGCAAGGAAGATACTGGTTCATTTGTTGATCCTAGATTGTTCAAAAGACTAGTTGGTAGTCTCATGTACTTGATGGCCACAATGATTAACATTATGTATGGTGTGAGCCTTATTGATAGGTTCATGGAGTCTCTAAAAGAATCTCATTGGAAAGCTGGAAAAAGAATATTGAGGTATGTTTGTGGAACAAAGAACTATGGAATTTTGTATTCAACTGTGGATGAGTTTAAGCTCATTGGATACAAGCATACCAATTGTGCTAGAAGCGTTGATGATATGAAAAGTACCTCTAGTTATGTTTTTCATTTGGAACAGGGGTAGTATCATCAACTTCAAAGAAATATCCCATTGTAACTCTTTCTTTAGCAGAAGTGGAGCATGTGGCAGCAACGGGAATGAAATTTAAAGCCATATGGATGAGGAGAATGCTAGCTGAGTTAAAGCATGATCAAGAAGAAGCAAAAAATATTTACTGTGATAATAACTCAACCATTGCATTGTTTATAAATCATGTTTTTCATAAAAGGAACAAGTACATAAACACTAAATATCATTTTATAAGAGAGCTCGTTAATAACAAGGAAATATGTTTAGAGTTTTGTAGATCACAAGATCAATTTATTAATATTTTCACTAAGCCATTGGGAAAATATGCATTTAAATATCTAAGAAGTTGTTTGGGTGTCTATGCTAAAGATGAAGTGAAGAATGAAGGCTTTGAAAAAGGTAACAATAAATATGGAGATGGAACATACAATTCTCAGAAAGATAACAATGTGTTGAGATTAAGGGGGAGTTTTGGAGGTAAACGCAAGCCCTTGCATTCATTTATGACTTTTGATGGCTGGATATTTCTGATAAATGCAAAATTTTACAAAAAGTAAAAATATATTCATTAATTGAATGTGTAGATTTGATTTCTGACATTCTCTCAAAATCTAAAAATTGTATTTATGTTTTTCTGCAAGGATATCTACTTCTGACATGCAACAATTTTAGAATTAATTTTTGATTTGTATGTATTTTGTTTGTGTGTTGCATTTTTAGTAGAAAAGAGAACAAAAAAGGAGAAGAACAGAGTAGTGAAGATCTGATGTAATTTTCCAAAAATCTAAATACACATACTGCTATTTTTATTTCTATTTTATGTTGTACATTTTGTGCGTAGTGTCCTCCATTGCTGTGGGTTTGCATTTTCATGTTTATTACTCCTGTTTAATTTTTGAATCTACTATGTTCCTCCCCTACCTCTTTCCTTTAGAAGGAAAAACATATTTCTCTTTTGATGAAGCAACCTCCTTTTAAAGCATGCATCTCTACTAATGGATATGTCTTCATTGAGTTTAGGCAATTCCAATGTTATGCTGATGGATATTTCTTCATTGAATTTAGGAAATTTTAATGTTCTGCTGATGGCTATTTATTCATTGTGTTTAGGAAATTCCAATGTTTAGGTGATGTTGACAAGTCCTGGGGTCATGCTAAAAACTAATGTTTTGGGTGACACCATTAACTACGTGAAGACTATTCATTTGAATGGACAAGAAGGAAATATATTTGATTTGGATCTACTTGAGGTGAAATTTATGAGCTTTGGATCAAAAAATCAACTTTTACTATATAGTCTTGCCCCTGGTGTTATTTCTTCCCATGTGTTGAAAACTTCTTTAGCTAGGGAAGTTGTGCAGTTGTAAAGAGAAGAAACAAAAATTGTTGGTTCATGCCCCTATTTAGGATACATACACCACATTTTTTACAAATTCGCTACAACTCCTGCATTATTTCTAGATTACAAGAAGTACATTACCTTCAAAGTGGTATTAGAGAGCAATAGATATCCTCCCTGCTATGGAGAGGCATGCATCAAGTAGATTTAATTCTTGGTTGACAATGTAGAGAATTACTTGATTTCAGTTCTAGTAGAGGAATGAACCCTTGTGAATTTGGGAAAAAGCCACCCACTTCTCATCAAATGAAGTTGTTACACTGACACCAAAAATTTCATATCAAACCATCTAGAAGCTCCTATACTTATGTACATTGACATAAAAAATAAAAATTCAAAGCTATATGATCCTTTTACAAATGACCGCTGCATCAATGGCTATCACATCCACCATTCCAAAAAATATTACGAAGAGGATAAAACATCTGGAGAATGTGTGGTGGCGGGTGGTTGGATGTCCAAGACATGTTGTAATGAACATATATGGTCACAAACTACGTTTGGTATACAACTAGTTTCAAAAACATCAAGGACCGTTAACCTCCCTCAATGTGCGTTGACATATGATGCAAGGAAAATTGTTGATTGCCCCCTTACATATCAAACATATGATGTCACACTCCCCTTTGGAAAATTCCTTTCGACATAAATATAGAATTTCATCTAAAACTTTATTTTCAACCCTCATTAAACATTTTTCAATGAAGGTTTGAAACCTTGAAACTTATATCAAAAGTATCTCCTAACCACTCAAGCTAAAATAGAATTACTTTAATTCAATAATAGATTATTTTTAAAATTTTACACAACATCGCCTAAATAAAACCATGGGAAAATTCCATTGTGAGGGTCAAATTAGAGACATGTGATATTTGATGAAATGTTGGCTGACCAATTAGAAAGATGGATTGTGCCATAGTGGTTAAAATGTGACTACCAATAACTTGGAAGATATCATACTTATCTACAAATATGCATGCATAGAAGAAGTAAGTGATCTTGATGTTAAAAATACAAATGGAATATATGTCAATTCAACGGATTACAATAATGAGGGTATTTAATATGATGTATGCGGATATGTCAGGAAAATTCCATAGTTAGATGACCTATGTACATTGGTTCTTATGTAACCATTGAATTCCATGACTTATGAGTATAACAAAGATTTTATTGAGATCATAACAGGGAATACATGATATCTATACTATTATGAGATCTGTAAAATTCATTCCAAGGAATATTATACATAACTAACCTCAGTCCCACCACAACCTTAGGTTGTAGAAGAAATACCTAATTTTTAACAACAATTTCAGTAGATAGAAATCTGAATTCTAATTTGTAATAGAAGGTTAACAAATATGCCAACTAGAATGATCTCTTATATGATTGTGCAAGATTAAATTGACATATTCACCAAAAAACTAATAAATTTCTTTGTAAAATTATAATTGCAATGATTTCCTGATAGGATTGAGCCACGATACAATGTGGAGATCCTAGTTTTAATTCTCATTGATGAAGAGGTAATGATTGTCAACAACTTAACAATACATAAATTATCCACACATAATATACTTCATATTAAGAACACACTTAGAGCATAGTAGCAGCTAATGTGAGAACCAATAACGGATCTATTCAAAATGATTCTAAACTACCTAGCTAATAGCTCAGAAATAAAAGTATAACAACATTACTTCAGGGCAATAAAGAACATCAAGATTGCCCCTTATATATGTAATAGCTTTCCATGACAATATCATAGGAATAATATGAATACTTTGACTTTCTACTTTATCTCATACCAAATGTTATTGTGGTAGCATATTTACATAAAACAAACACAATAAAGCTAATTTTCATTTCATATGGGAAAAATTATTCAATGTAGGGAGTACCTATAAATAGGGTGAGAAACACCTATAACTTAGGAGTCTAAATCTATCAAGTATCCTCTTAAATCCCTTAACCCTATCTCCTAGAATCTCTCATACTCCTATCCACAAGGTGAGTTGTTTATCATAACCACAACTCATGTACAATATTCACTTACTAAAATATTTCACACATCCTATATTAGTGCATTATAAAAACAAACTTGTGAGCAGAGCACCAAATTTAACACAACAAAAGATATTTTATTCAACACAATATGAAAACATTACATAGGCTATTATATAGCCATACAGAGAGGAAAACAACCTCTGATTATTTACGGAGGTGTTATAACAAATATCTTAGAATAATATTCACGGGTATAACAAAACTATATCTAAAATCTAATAAACGAGTTGTTTATAACAACTCATTTATATCCTCATATTAATGTAATATTATAAATATTACATTTATATATAATAATTTATGATTAATAATGTGAAACGCTATTAACCCTAACATTCACCCCGTTAGTGTGAACATTATTAATAGTTAATGTTCACTCCCTTAATGTTAAAGAAACATATTCGAAGAAGATGATCCACATCCTGAAAGTGCTATTTAGACCAGGTACAGACTCCATAGATTATCTCTTTACCCTTGTAAAGGCGTAGTGTCGAGCCAAATTATGCAAGAATGATCCCTTCCTCTTTAAGTTCATG
Source organism: Taxus chinensis (assembly GCA_019776745.2). Taxonomy (NCBI): domain Eukaryota; kingdom Viridiplantae; phylum Streptophyta; class Pinopsida; order Cupressales; family Taxaceae; genus Taxus; species Taxus chinensis. The sequence goes on from CM034150.1 coordinate 288,294,322, forward strand.
TGGGACTTTTCCTTCCTCCCTGGGCACCCAAATTCTGAATCTCCAAGATCGAAAAGCTTCACACTAGCTGGATAACTATTCCTATTCCTTGTGTCTACCTCAAAATCTTCTCCTGCTCTCCAAAAGTGAGTATTCTGAAAACATGACTACTGATTTTTTTTTGGAAAGGGTTTTATTCAACACAACAGGAACACTGAAAATAGAAATATACTGAAACACCCTGTAGTGCCCACTTCCCTTTGACACCTTTTGATGCTTATGTTGATACTGTTGATTACATTATAGACATTATTATGTTTTGATCTAGTATGATGTTAGACATTGATCATGGATTAATGTCGATCTTGATTTGATTTTGATGCATGATGATTATTAGAGACACCTTATATGTGGATGATGATATATTATTGACATGGATGTTTTATGGATGTTGTTCAGACATGTGATTTTGGATATTATGAGTAGATCTAGAAAATGAATATTTTATGATGCTGATATAGTTGTGGATTAAAAATGCAAATGATGTAGTTGCGATTCATTTATATAGTTGGTTTTGTGATTTCATTTATATCACGTTGGATGTTCTGATATGGCCATGAGACCGAAGGAGGTATTTGTGTTTTGCAGGTAAAAAATATCACAGCAAAGCATTGGGGGATCGAAGACCAACCAAAATGGAATTCTAGGTGAATTTAACAAGGTCACCATGGCAACTTGTTTTATTGTGTTGTGTGTTGTTTTGTTAGAGATTCCCATGGGGGGGGGGGTATTTCCTTTATATGTGACCATGGGTTGTGTATTTATTAATGTGTTTATTTTAGTATTGTTGTATGTGTTTTATTAGTAATGTTTTCTTTTCTTTTAATTAATTAAAATTGTGATAGATTAATGTGAGAAATCTTATGTTTGAAATTTAAATAAATTAAATTGCGATATGGGAAAACAATAATGAAAGTTGTTGGATATTTGTAATTAATTTGTAAGGGATGTGTAAGTTGTGTAAGAGCTTGTGTAAGTCAGATTTTGGAGTAAGAAATACTCCACCTCCATGGAAATTCGAATTTGTCCTTGGGAACTGTTTTTGGAGGCCTATGGGACAAGTAAAATTTGTCCCAAGCCTCTAAATTTAATCTACCAACCATACTTATGGATGGAGATGTGATTTGTGACTTTTATAATGAATTTTGTTAAGCATGTTTCTTGTTTTGGAATGCACTCTCTTACATTTCATTTATTTTTCTGTCCCTAGAGGCATGGGATCTTTGGAGTGTGCAAGTAACTTGTCATTTTTCACCCATCTCTTTATTGTGCTTAGGAGAATGGAGGATGTGTGATGTGGCATCCTACATGGATACACATCATCCTCTTATCTCCCTCTTCTATTTAATTCAAACTCTCTTCTTGTTTTGGGTTGTTGAATCATTTTGCAACTTCTTTGGGGGCACATTTTTCTTGTGTGGAGCTCTTGTTTTTGGAGGAAGTTGGAGAAAGCTTTGCATGTTTAGGAGTTTCTGTTTTGGACTATGTTTTATTGGCATTTGAAGATTGAAGTTGGGAGAAAAAGTAACCATGGAGAGGTAGGAATTAAAATCTCATTCTTTTTTTGTTATTTTCTTGTTTTGTTGTGTGGATAGTGCATGCTTGTTTTATTTGTTGGTAGGTTGGGTAGACTGCCATAGGGATGGTGTAAAATAAGGCTATGGGGAATCCATGTGGGGGGGCATAAGGAATGCCATTGGAATCATAATTTTTATGGAGGGAGTTTGGGTTTGGGATCCACCATGGAAAAGAAATAGCTTAAATTTCTTACTTTGTGGGGGGCATAAGGAAATATGTGGGGGACATAAGGAGGGATTTGTGGGGGGCATAAGGAAATGTGTGTGATGAATTATTTTGGTAGTTTGTAATTGGTGGATGCCCAAAATCTAATTGGGAGGCATAATTAGCTTTCCCCATAGACCTTGCTCCTTTGGCTTGCATGATCAATCTTGAGTTCTGTTTTGAAATGATTTTAAATGCAGTTGTGAACTATTGTTTTTGTGTTGAATTGTGTTTTTAAAAAAGAAGAAATGTGTATGTGAAAGAATCATGTGTTGTGTAAGCCAGTTGTTTCCATGGTTGAATTACACCTTTGATTGTATTTTGGTTGGGGCTCGAGGGCCAATGATGAAGGCTTATCCTTTCATTGGACGTCTTGGTTGGGTGGAGAGGGTTTCCTTTCCCCCTCTTTTGTTGTGATCAATTGGAGAAAAGAGAAAATGTGCATGTTACCATCCTGGAGAAAAAGAAAAGTGGATTTTGACAGTCCCTTGTGAAAACACATCCATTTGTAATCCTTCTCCACATGATGTGGATGAAATTGTAACAATTATGTTATGGAGAAATGATGTTGTAATTGATTATGAGAATGTATATTTGAATTGAAAAAAACATATGTTTTCTGCTCTGTACATTGGAAAGAGATAAATTGAATGTTGTTATTGTTTTCCAATGATGAAATATGTAAAGTATATGATTGGAACCAATAAATAATTAAAATTTTATCTCTTAATTGCATTGTTGTGATGAAATGGGAATATCAAATTGTGAATTGAAGCTCTATTTATTTGTAAAAAAAAAGCGTATGAAGGAAGGTTGTTGCTTGTTTCTTTTGGGAAATATATAAAATTGAAAGTCAGACCTTATCATTTAGCTTGGAAATGAATTTTTGTAAACAACTAAATGCATTAGATTAGTTTATAAACTATATACCACACCTAAACGATAAAATTGATAAATAGATCCTTTAAAAATTTGATCACTGGCATTGTGACTTTTAAAACTGACAAATTTAATCAAATTGCACAGTTTGGACCAGTACTTAACAATAAACTTGGAAACCTTAAAATTCAAAATGATATATTAGCAATGAACTCAATTGACAAAGAACATTTAAAATATTAACTGGAGAAATTGCAAAATTGAGCTCAATCTCTTCCTCAATCGTTTTCTGTCATTTGTTGGAAAAAATTCTAATTTGAATTAATTGAACAAATCAACTTCCCTAAAAAACTTTAAAATCTCCCTAGATCAATTCTCCATGCCTGTTTGACATGTTGAGTGAAGGTGGAGATCCAATTTAATCAAATTGAAAAGTTGGAAATTGACAGTTTGCTAATTAAAAGCATGCAAATCTTTTTTGTAAAATTGACCCCTTAAAGTTTACCAAAATGTAAAATTTATGTTTCCTGTGCAAAGATGGCTTCAAGAGATTTCCAAAAAGTCCTCAGTTTCCCAAAAATGAGAATTTTAGATCAAGTTATTGCACTTTGAATTTTTTGAGCCTTTGCGGGAAAATTTTCCCTGATGGGCCCACAACCCAAAAATTTCCTGTCGAATTGCCTTAGAATTTTGTTTGAAAAATTTTGGTCCGAGAAAAATTTCAACTTTTCCTCTGTCGAACCATAGCCAATCAGAGGCTACCACATGTCCTCACAGGGTAGCGATGGAGCCATGACATTTTCTTGCTCTTAGAATTTTTTGAATTTTTTTGAAAATTTTTCCTTTCGGCCCCGTCGGCCCGTAACCAACTAGAGGGTGCCATGTGGCACCTTGGGGCGTCAGCGGAGGAGGGAAAATTTCTTCACTTTGGAAGTTTTACCTTTGGGAAAATTTTCATGAGAAGCCCCATGGCTCTACACCCCCGCCCTTGCCTTGGGAAACATTTCCGCTAGCGTGCAGATCCACGCAACCATCTTTCGCCCTTTTTCTTCTGTTTGGTGAAGTTCACCAATCTACCCTGCCGCTCTGCCCTTTCCTCACCCTCTCACGCTTTGAATCAAAGCTCGACATGTGTCCACTAGGGACTCATGGAGGCGTGGGAGAAATTTTGCATTTGTACTGCATGGGGGGGGGGAATTTCTTTCTAAAGCCGCCCCGTGAACCCGCCAAAGGTGTTTTCACCTCTGCTTGACACGTGTCCCCTTGGGCAAAATTTGACTCCAAAAATCCACCTAATCATATTTTGAGTTTCTGAAGGAGTTAGGAGGACTTCTTTATATCACCGGAAATGTGAGAAAATTTCCTATCCAATGGGAATGATTTAGGGAAATTTTGGAAGCATTAAGTATGAGAAAAATCAGGTTGAAACTCTGAGCCTGTTAGAGAGTGGGTATGGGGGTAGTTTACTCCCTGAACCTAATTGAAACTTCTAACCCTAAAATTTAACCACTTGAACTTGATAGTTGCTTAATAAATGGAAAATATGTTCTAGTAATTTAGATTTGTTTCGGAACCTAATAGGGTCAACTGTTGTCTTGCAACTTGGTTGTGGACACTTCTAATAAAAAAAATTATTCCATAATTTTTTAACCAGTTCTAGGTTGTTTCTTAGGTCTCAAGTGGGTTGTTTTAACAGGCATCATAGTTTGGTATCAGAGCAGTGGTTCAGAATCTTTGACCATTGGGCACATTAGAAACCTTGAGACATAAACTTATTCCTAGCACACTTTTAAACCTAGAAAACAACTTAGTTAGAAATTTGTATATTTTAGTAAACATGGAAGTTGTGTAAAACTTTGCAAAATAAACTAACTCTCACCTTAGTCTATGTAGGAGGCTCAGACGGAGTGAGAGGAACCTTTGCAGAGACTCAGACTCACCACCACCACCACAAGATCAGGGTGTAGCAGTTATTCTACCTCAGATTCTACAGACCCTTCGGGATGTTAATGCCACTTTACACAGAGGATTAGGAGGACATGCAGCTAGTCATGACAGAGCCCCTTCTATCAAGGGTCAGGTATCTCCTTGAGTTAGTGAGGAGCATAGAGGAGAGAAATCCCATGTGGAGTCAGCTAGAGTGGAGTCGGCTAGAGGAGACAGGGTGACAGAGTTCCAGAGCATAGAGAGTAGTCTCAGAGCCCTAGGCTTAGGAATGAGCGTGTAGAGAGATAGAGAGGTTGACAGACCACAAAAGCAGATCACATCAGGGAGATCCTAAAGCTTTGGCCATCACATTACTCTAGTGACATGGGTGGATTTCCAGCAGAGGCCTGGCTAGTGAGCTTGAGCGGTTTCTTCAAGCTTTGCCCTTGTTCTAGTAACATGAAAGCTCGTGTTGCGATCCATCTACTAAGGGATGGAGCAGAAGTATGGTGGAGGACAGAGGAGTAAAATCTCTATATGGATTTAGAGACAGTGACTTGGGAGCTATTTGAGGAGAGATTTAGGAGCAGGTATTTATCACAAAGGTTCATACAGCAGAGGATCGATAAGTTCCACGACCTCCAACAGGCTTCTCTTTCAGTGGTACAGTACGAGAGTAGATTTCCTGGATCTACTCCAATATGTAGAGTATATGTAGGATGAGCAGGTGCGGATTCACAGGTTCATCTGGGGCCTGAGTTTAGATATTGGAGGTGCTATGCAGATCCACTTCCCACAGACATTAGCAGAGGCCATCGAGAAGGCCTATATTGTAGAGGAGACTTGGGGAAAGACCCAACAGGCTAGAGATTGAGTCAGAAGCTGCATACAATAGATATAGGATGGTAGATCGACAAGGTCAGTACCCCTTCCTCATGGTGGCCAGGGTACATCACATTCATCCTTTAGGCCACAACAGCAGTAGCAGTCCCGCCCACCTCATAGACCTCCACAGAGAGCTGATGCACATAGAGGTTAGAGTATGAGGCCTCCTCCTAGGGGTCCCATCAGGACACAGGGTGGACCTAGAGCTCAGTCAGCGAGATCTCACCAATAGAGACCTCAACAGACCAAAAATGGATCATCATGATCCACCCCACAGGCTTCTAGGGCACCTACTAGAGGTGCTACTCATTGGGGAGGATCAGGAGGATGTTTTGGTTGTGGAGTTACTGGACGCTTTTGGAGAGATTGCCCACAGAACCCTAACAACAAGGGTAAGGCACAAATTTCAGAGCTGACTGTTGGTGACATGGGACATAGCCATAGGATCTATGCAATGGTTGAGAACTGCTAGGTTGACCACCAGAGCATAGTCCTTGAGACCATAAGTAGCATTGGTGGTATTCCTACCTCTGTTTTGTTTGAGTCTAGTTCTTCTAATTCTTTCATTATACCATCTTTAGTAGAGTGATGTAGGATGGTGGTAGTTAGGTAGGGTCTTAGTTGGGATGTCGAGATGGCTTCTGGAGCTAAGATCTCTGTAGAATCCTTAGTTAAGGAGTGTGTAGTGGATTTGGGACCTTTCACCACTACCTCAGATCTTCGTATCCTTCCTTTGGGCTTGTATGGAGTCATTTTGGGTATGGATTGGTTATCTACACATAGGGCCAGGATGGATTGTTTTCACAAGACTATATCTTGTGCAGATGATTTGGGAGTTGAGTCGGTGATTTCAGGGGTCAAGAGACCCATTTCTATTTACACCATCTCCGCTATGTAGTTTAAGCGGTGTGTATGACAGGGTTGTCAGATGTATGCTATTACGGTCAGTGACAAATAAAAGGATGGGTCTAGTGGACCATCACTAGATGATCATCCCATTTTGAGAGAGTTTTCTAATGTATTTCCAGGGGAGCTACCGGGATTACCACCCCCATGTGAGATTGATTTTCATATAGATCAAGTTCCTAGAGCAGAGCCTATCTCACAGGAACCTTATTAGATGACCACCCCAGAGCTCTGTGAGCTCAAGTTATAGCTTGAGGGCCTTTTGGAGAAGGGCCTTATCTATTCTAGTGTATCCCCTTGGGGTGCACTAGTGATCTTTGTGAAGAAGAAGGATGGATCCTTGTAGTTGTGTATTGATTACCACTAGTTGAACAAGGTAACGATCAAGAATCGTTATCCTCTTCCTCGTATCGATGAATTGTTTGATCAGATGAAGGGAGCCACAATTTTCTCTAAGATTGATCTCAAGTTAGGGTACCATCAATTGAGGATTTCAGAGGTGGACATTCATAAGACTACCTTCCACACGAGATATGGGCACTATGAGTTCACAGTGGTGCCTTTTGATTTGACTAATGTCGTCGCAGTGTTCATGAGTTTGATGAATGGGGTATTCAGGACCTTCTTAGATCACTTTGTGCTCATCTTCCTAAATGAAATTTTGATATACTCATGTACACGTGAGGAGCATAAGGGGCACCTTCGGTAGGTTCTTCAGTGTCTTTGTGACCAGTAACTTTACGGGAACTTGGAGAAGTGTGCTTACTTTCAAAAAGAGGTGTATTATTTGGGCCATTTCATTTCTGGAGAAGGTATCACCATTGATCCTTCCAAGATTAGAGCCATTATGGATTAGCTAGCACCCACTGCAGTGAACAAGGTGTGCAGGTTCATGGGATTAGCAGGATACTACCAGAGATTTTTTCAGGACTTCTCTCGGATTACGCACCCTATCACTTCCCTTTGAAGGAAAGGGAAGAAGTTTGTTTGGTCAGACAGATCTGAGTAGGCCTTCAGGACACTGAAGGAATGCCTCACCACAACCCCTATTCTTGTAGTGTCGGATCCATAGGGTAAGTTCTTAGTTTGCATGGATTCTTCATTGACAGGACTTAGAGGTGTGTTGATGTAGGAGGGAAGAGTAGTAGCTTTTGAGTCTCGCAAACTCAAAGATCACAAGCTTAATTATCCAACCCATGATTTTGAACTTAGAATAGTTGTGCATGCTTTGCTTAGATGGAGACATTTTCTTCTTGGCAAGAGATTCACACTCAGGACAGATCACTTGAGTCTTCGCCACCTCTTCACACAGACCAATCTTAATGCTTGTTAGCGGCGTTGGATGGAGTTGCTTTATGAGTATGACATGGAGATAGAGAATGTGAAGGGGAGGGAGAATGTGGTAGCAAATGCTCTCAAAAGATAGATACATGTGGCTATGGCCACCTCAGTGAGCACATATTTACATATCAGGATTCTTCAGTAGCTTCCTCTTGACAACTTCTACATTGCAGTTTGAGTAGAGATTGAGTCCCAGAGACTCCTCAAGGGGAATTTTGATGGATTTACCTTAGAGGAAGATGGTCTTCTCAGACATAGAGGCCGGATATATGTTCCCAGAGATGGAGGCTTAAGGTAGGACATCTTGGTAGAGGCACATTGCGTACCCTATTCATCCCATCCTGGGGTGAAGAAGATGCACGCCACCTTGAGACAACTGTATCATTGGAGAGGACTTCATCGAGACATGGCCTAGTTTGTATCATGGTGTTTAGAGTTCTAGAGAGTTAAGGCCGAGCATTAACATCTAGCAAGCCTTCTTATCCTCATGATATACTGGAATAGAAGTGGGACACCATTTCCATGAATTTCATTGTTGGGCTACCGATGTCAAGATATCACCACGACGCCATCATGGTCACAGTTGATAAATTGATAAAAATGGATCACTTTTCTCTGGTGAAGACCACTTATATAGCTAGAGAAGTGGCATGAGTATATTTGGATGAGATTGTCAGATTGCACGGGATTCCGCAAAAGACCATTTGTGACCGCGATCCTTTGTACACTTCACATTTCTAGACCACCATGTAGTATGTCCTCAGGATGAGGATCAAATTCAGCACAACATATCACCCTGATACAGATGGAAAGATCGAGAGGGTGAATTAGATTTTAGAGGATATGCTTAGGATGTATGTGAAGGATCAACAGACTAAGTGGGAGGAGTACCTGTACTTAGTGGAGTTTGCCTATAATAATAGTTTCCAGAGTTCCATAGGCATGGATCCTTTTCAGGATTTATATGGTAGAGAGTGCAGGACACCTCTTAGCTGAGATAGGTTATAGGACAGAATATCTCTCAGACTAGATTTTCTACAGGACATGGAGCAGTAGGTGGTGTTGATTAGGCAGAGATTGCAGGAGGCTCAAGATAGGCATAAGATCTATGTGGATCAATATAGGATTGACCATAGTTTTGATGTGGGCATGAAGGTGTTCCTTTGTGTCAGGCCACACAAGAGCCCTATCAGTTATGGAAAAGGTTCTAAGTTGGCTCCTAGATTCATTGGTCCTTTTGAGATCTTGGAGTGTATTGGCCCTTTGGCCTACTGTCTAGCATTGCCACCCATCTTGTCTCACATACATGACATTTTTCATGTTTCATTTCTTAGGAGACATATTGCAAATCCTTCTCATGTGCTAGATTAGACATCATTATAGGTGTAGGATCAGGGGTAGGTGATGGTGGAGCCCATTCGAATCTTAGATATTAGGACCCTGGGCCTTCAAGGTAGAGAGGTTGATCAGGTTTGGGTGTAGTGGGACAAATATGACGAGATTGCAGCTACATGGGATAATGCTACTTCATTACGAGTTTAGTTTTCACAATTGTTCTAGTGACTTCCAGGAGGAAGTCGAGTCTAAGGGGAGGGGGATATAGTGCCCACTTTCCTTTGACACATGTTGATGCTTATGTTGATACCGTTGATTACATTATAGACATTATTATGTTTTGATCTAGTATGATGTTAGGCATTGATCATGGATTATTGTCGATCTTGATTTGATTTTGATGCATGATGATTATTAGAGACACCTTATATGTGGATGATGATATATTATTGACATGGATGTTTTATGGATGTTGTTCAGACATGTGATTTTTGATATTATGAGTAGATCTAGAAAATGAATATTTTATGATGCTGATATAGTTGTGGATTAAAAATGTAAATGATGTAGTTGTTGCTTCGATGTTGTTGTGATTCATTTATATAGTTGGTTTTGTGATTTCATTTACATCATGTTGGATGTTTTGGTATGGCCACGAGGCCGAAGGAGGTATTTTTGTTTTGCAGGTTAAAAATATCACAACAAAGCATCGGGGGATCAAAGACCAACCAAAATGGAATTCTAGGTGAATTTAACAAGGTCACCATGACAACTTGTATTATTGTGTTGTGTGTTGTTTTGTTAGAGATTCCCATTGGGGGGTATACACTTTATATGTGACCATGGGTTGTGTATTTATTAATGTGTTTATTTTATTATTGTTGTATGTATTTTATTAGTAATGTGTTCTTTTCTTTTAATTAATTAAAATTGTGATAGATTAATGTGAGAAATCTTATGTTTGAAATTTAAATAAATTAAATTGGAATATGGGAAAGTAATAATGAAAGTTGTTGGCTGTTTGTATTTAATTTGTAAGGGATGTGTAAGTTGTGTAAGTCAAATTTTGGAGTAAGAAATACTCCACCTCCATGGAAATTTGAATTTGTCCTTGGGGGCTTGTGGGACAAGTAAAACTTGTCCCATAACTCTAAATTTAATCTACCAACCATACTTATGGATGGAGATGTGATTTTTGAGTGTTATAATAAATTTTGTTAAGCATGTTGCTTGTTTTGGAATGCAATCTCTTACATTTCATTTATTTTTCCGTCCCTTGAGGTGTGGGCTCTTTGGAGTGTGCAAGTAACTTGTCATTTTTCACCCACCTCTTTATTGTGCTTGGGAGAATGGAGTTTGTATTTTGTGTTGAATTAGAGGATGTGTGATGTGGAATCATACTTGGATCCACATCATCCTCTTCTCTCCCTCTTCTATTTAATTCAATCTCTCTTCTTGTTTTGGGTTGTTGAATCATTTTGCAGCTTCCTTGGGGGCACATTTTTCTTGTGTGCAACTCTTGTTTTTGTAGGAAGTTGGAGAAAGATTTGCATGTTTGGGAGTTGCTATTTTGGACTATGTTTTGTTGTCATTTGAAGCTTGATGTTGGGAGAAAAAGTAACCATGGAGAGGTAAGAATTTAACTCTCATTCTTTTTTTGTTATTTTCTTGTTTTGTTGTGTGGATAGTGCATGCTTGTTTTATTTGTTGGCTAGTTGGGTAGACTTCCATAGGGATGGTGTAGGAGAAGGCTATAGGGAATCCATGTGGGGGGGCATAAGGAATGCCATTAGCATCATAATTTTTGTGGAGGGATTTTGGGTTTGGGATCCACCATGGAAAAGAAATAGCTTGCATTTCTTACTTTGTGGGGGGCATAAGGAAATGTGTGTGATGAATTATTTTAGTGGTTTGTTATTGGTGGATGCCCAAATTCCAATTAGGAGGCATAAGTAGCTTCCCCCATAGACCTTGATCCTTTGGCTTGCATGATCAAGCCTGAGTTCTATTTTGAAATGATTTTAAATGCGGTTGTGAACTGTTGTTTTTGTGTTGAATTGTGTTTTAAAAAAAGAAATGTGTATGTGAAAGAATGATGTGTTGTGGAAGCCCATTGTTTCCATGGTTGAATTACACCTTTGATTGTATTTTGGTTGGGGCTCGGGGGCCAATGATGAAGGAAGGCTTCTCCTTTTATTGGATATATTGTTTGGGTGGAGAGCGTTGCCTTTCCCCCTCTTTTGTTGTGATCAACTGGAGAAAAAAGAAAATGTGCATGTTGCTGTCTTGGAGCAAAAGAAAAGTGGAGTTTGGAAGTCCCTTGTGAAAACAAATCCAATTGTAATCTGTCTCCACATGATGTGGATGAAATTGTAAAAGTTATGTTATGGAGAAATCATGTTATAATTGATTATAAGAATGTACATTTGAATTGAGAAAGACATTTGTTTTCTGCTCTATACATTGGAAAGAGATAAATTGAATGTTGTTATTGTTTTCCAACGATGAAATATGTAAAGTATATGATTGGAACCAATAAAGAACTACAAGTTTATCTCTTAATTGCATTGTTGTGATGAAATGGGAATATCAAATTGTGAATTGAAGCTCTGTTTATTTGCAAAAAAATTGTGTATGAAGGAAGGTTGTTGCTTGTTTATTTTGAGAAATATATAAAATTGAAAGTTAGAACTTATCATTTAGCTTGGAAATGAATTGTTGTAAACAAATAAATGCATTAGATTAGTTTAGAAACTATATACCACACCTAAATGATAAAATTGATAAATAGATCCTTTAAAAATTTGATCACTGGCATTGTGACTTTTAAAACTGACAAATTTAATCAAATTACATAGTTTGGACCAGCACTTAACAATAAACTTGGAAACCTTAAAATTCAACGTGATATATTAGCAATGAACTCAATTGACAAAGAATATTTAAGAGATTAACTAGAACAATTGCAAAATTGAGATCAATCTCTTCCTCAACCGTTTTCTATCATTTGTTGGACAAAATTCTAATTTGAAACAATTGAACAAATAAACTTCCCTAAAACAATTTCAACTCTCCCTAGATCAATTCTCCATGCCTCTTTGGCATGTTGAGTGGAGGAGATCCAATTTAATCAAATTGAAAAGTTGGAAATTGTCAGTTTGCTAATTAAAAGCTTACAGATCCTTTTTGTAAAATTGACCCCTTAAAGTTTACCAAAATATAAAATTTATATTTCTTGTGTGAAGAGGGCTTCGAGAGCTTTCCAAAAAGTCCTCGTTTTCCCAAAACTGAGCTTTCTAACTTAAGTTATGGCACTTTGAAATTTTTGAGTCGTGGGGAGAAAATTTGGGAAAATTTTCCCTTGCGGGCCCGCAACCAAAAAATTTCCCGTCAAATTGAACTTAGAATTTTTTTTGAAAAATTTTGGTCTAAGAAAAATTTCAAAATTTCCTCCACCAGACCGTAGCCAATCAGAGGCTGCCACGTGTCCTCACGGGGAAATGGTGGAGGCACGACATTTTCTTTTCCCTTAGACTTTTTTGAAAAGTTTGGAAAATTTTTCCTTTTGGCCATGTCGGCCTGTAACCAACCAGAGGGTGCCACGTGGCACCTTGGGGGGGGGTGTTAGTGGAGGAGGGAGAATTTCCTTACTTTGGAAGTTTTTCCTTTGGGAAAATTTTCATGAGAAGCTCCATAGCTCTGCACCCCCATCCTCGCCTTGGGAAACATTTCTGTGGGCACGAGGACCCGTGCGACCATCTTTCACCCTTTTTCTTCCATTTGACGAAGTTCACCAATCTTCCCTACCACTTTGCCCTTCCCTCACCCTCTCTCGCTTTGAATCAGAGCTCAACACGTGTCCACCGAGTACTCGTAGAGGCACGGGAGAAATTTTGCATTTGTGCTGTGTGGGGGGGAATTTTTTTTTTAAAGCCGCCCCACGACCCGCCAACCCACCAAAGGTGTTTTCACCCCTGCTTGACACATGTCCCCTTGGGGAAAATTTGACTCCAAAACTCTGCCTGATCATATCTTGAGTTTCTGAAGGAGTTAGGAGGACTTCTTTATATCACAGGAAAGGTGAGAAAATTTCCTATCCAATGGGAATGATTTAGGGAAATTTTGGAAGCATTAAGTATGAGAAAAATTAGGTTCAAACTTTGAGCTTGTTAGAGAGTGGGTATGGGGGTAGTTTACTCCTTGAACCTAACTGAAACTTCTAACCCTAAAATTTAACCATGTGAACTTGATAATTGTTTAATAAATGGAAAATATGTTCTAGTAATTTAGATTTGTTCCAAAACCTAATAGGGTCAACTGTTGTCTTGTAGCTTGGTTGTGGACACTTCTAATAAAATTTTTTTTTCCATAATTTTCTAACTAGTCCTAGGTTGTTTCTTGGGTCTTAAGTGGGTTGTTTTAATAGGAATCACACACCCAACTTAAAAAAGTGCCACCAAATAATCTATGCGGCCCCATCATTGGTGACTAACGAGAGGTCACTAAGTGACCTCCAACCTCTGATGCCACCATCCTCCGGTGGATCTGCTGCTAACTCAGCTGAATGTGATCATGTGGCTCAATGGTTGCCAAGGCGTCGGGTAAATTTTTTTTTTTCAAACGTTTGACTCTAATTGACAATGAAATTTTGACTAACAAAAATGACAATAAACAAATATCTAATAATCACCTATTTGACTAAATTGATGACGTTAATGAATCTATTACAACAAGACATTTGACAATGATACACTTTTCTCTCTCTTTATTTTTTTATGGAATGACAATAAAACAATAAACGTCTAACCAAAAAAAATTCACGATATAGTATTTTAGACTAAGAAACACAATTGCTCACTTTTTAATGACACACCAACAATTATTTTTGACGAGAAAAATATTGGAATCATGTTAGTGGGAGGCTATGACAATACTAAAGACTATTAAAAACATACACTATAGACAGGTAAGACTTAAAGACTTGATACATATCGAGCTTATTGAACCTAAACCATGTAAAATGAAGAGTATTTCTAAAAATAAAGAAATATTAAAAAATTATTCAAATGTAAACATAAAACTTTAATAGGAGTGGAGAATAACCACATGGAGAGCTCAGATTGGGAGCTTCCAGAAGGTCCATAGATTCATGTGGTCTGCATGTATTATGAAGTTCATATTTTGAGAGCCATAGAGTTTTGAGATCCTACATATGGTATATGGAGAACCTTCTTTTGGAAGAAATTATTAGACGATGAGAATGGAAGGTTTGAATACTTAGAAACATCTCAAAATTGATGGTGTGCTTGCAAGAGCCAGTGAAATAACATAGAATAAAAATCTTTGCTTCAAGTGTTTCCACCGCAGATTTGGACTAATAGTAGTGTGAAACTGTTACACCTATCACGATAAAAAAATCGTATAAAATAGGTTTAGCATGCAGTAAGTTTATAGAATAATAATCTATTACAAATGAGATTGTACACACAAAATATTTATGGTTTGATATGTGGTGAGGATCAAGTTGAGATCACCAAGTGTCTATAGAGCTTAGAGATACGAAATTAGAGTGATTGGATTTGATGTCGAATGCTCCCCGATCTATAACTCTTTAAACATGCTTTGTATGTTTGTAAATACAAGTGTAACCCACTGTCAAGTCCAATGTAAATAAATAAAATTGAAGAACCAATACATTACAATCCAAGTGCACAAACTAAAATTAGATGCGGAAAATAAAATATCATCCATAGGGACAACCAAAAAAATGGTATTCCCCTTAGCAAGTAGAAAACCATTTTAACCCTAGATATCTCGCTCTGATACCAAATGTAAGAAGAGCACCAGATTTAACACAACAAAAGATATTCTATTTAGCACAATATGAAAACATTACACATGCTATTATATAGCCATATAGATAGGAAAACAACCTTCAATTATTTTGGGAGGTGTTATAACAAATATCCTGGAATAATATTCACGGGTATAACAAAACTATATATGAACTCTAATATATAAGTTGTTTATAACAACTAATTTACACCCCCATATTAATGTAATATTATAAATATCACATTTATAAATAAGAATATATGATTAATAATGTGAAACACTATTAACCCTAACAAGACTCATATTACAAACATTAATATCACTAATCAGTTTTCTAATCCAAATAAACATAATAAAAATTATAATAAGTTGTATATCAATAATTTATTATTATCACGCACATAATATCTACCCAAATAAAATGTGAGCACTAAAACACATTTTCCTAACATTGCAAGCACATGAATAGTATTTTAGAGTTTGGTTAGGCCTTTGACAACTGTAAAAACCTGAAAAATAGTGAAAATGATGTTAGCAAAGTGAAAATGACATTACATAATGTGAAAATGATGTGGTCACCATAAGAATGACATAGTCTATAAAAAAAATGATGTGGTTTGTACAAGGAATATTGTTAGCATATATGACATGGTTAACTAAGAAAAGTATGTGGTTAAAACGATAGTGATGTGGCTACTTGGGAAAATGATGGCTTAGTTTTAAGCCAAAAATAATTTTAAAAAATAGAAAAATATTTTTTTAAAGTAGATTATCAGGCAAGATAAGTTGATATTAAATATATATTGGTGAAATAATTTGTCGCAGTGAAGATTATTAGTTTCCACCAATATTCATGGGGCTAAGCCCTTCATTTTTGGGTATGGGGAGGCTCCCATTATTGAATGCAAACTAACTAAAACTATGGGGTGACTGCTTGGTTGGGGATCATATAGGAGTAATCCACTAAACCTATGGAAAACTACTTATATAAATTAAAAGGGATGACTTAGTTTGGAGAGAGGTAAAGGGGAGTAGGAGAAATAGAGAGAGAGGGTTAATGTTGTGAGTAACCACTAACAGAATATCACCGACAATAATAAGAGTAGGTATACATTCAATATAAGAACATAGCAAAGTAAGCAAAAACAAGACTAATAGATCAGAGACACAAAGTTCCTTCTTGGTTGTACAAGATTACAATGCTTGTAAATTTAGAGAGTAGAGAGGATAGAGGAACATATACAATGAGATAGAGGAAATGTAGCTTTTATTACTTGTAGTAGTAGTGAAATCCAATAAATTATGATGATAAATAATTTCCAACCCTTTGGGATGGAAAATCCATTCCAGTTTATAAAATGTCTCTTCCTCCCCCATATGAATTTTCATCTCAGCACCATGTGACTTTTCAAATTCTCTAGCAATGAAACTAAGTCCTTTTCTTATTTTTGAAAAGGGACTTTTACAATGTAACATCAAATCACTTAGCTAAATAAGACAAAAGAGTGAACACGTACATTCCCAATGAAGAAATATAATGTTAGAGAGAGAGGTAGGGAGGAGAGATAAGAAGAGAGAGAAGTGAAATATGGATATGGGAAAGATCCTTGTTGACGAAGAACCTACTTCTGATGGACCATTGAGGGAATGTTTCATGAATGAGATTATTTGATGCTAACAACCTATTGAACTAAAATACTATGATTGCAAGTGCTTCCTCATATGATATGGAGACACGCTCTACGACATCATATGACTATCTAGAAACACTATTACAAGACATTGGACTATTTGGACCTGTGATGACTTCTTGATCATGTAAACATGATGGTCTTGGGTACCTCGGTAGCTTGTGGTTAAAATAAAAATATTTTACACACACTAGTTCATTTTGACATTTTATTTTCCATGGTGTGATTCACATGATGTCCCTCTTCTTGGAAATATATTTGAACAAAAGGCTGAAGTTGGAACATGGTAATCATCACCTTACTCCTCGTGACTTACTGGAGCTTCACAATTTGAACAAAAGGTTGAAGTTTGAGATTTTTCATTTGTCAGAACTCTGTAAATCTAAAAAGGTAACTTATTGGGATGTAGATTTCAAATGGTTTCTATAAATTGTATAGATCATCAATGGAAATTCTCTTATAATTTTCTTGAAGGATTTTTTGGGAGGAGTGCACTGGAAAATTTTGCTAGAAATTGGGTGCATCGTTTTGGAGATATGAGCAATTTTTAGTTTTGGGAGTATGGATGTTTGGAAGAAAATCAACATAATAAATAATGAAAATCAAGGTTTTGGGAGGGGAAAAAAACATCTTGGAGTTTGAAAAACTATTAAGTGTTTTTGATCTTGGAGTTATGGAGTTACATTCAAAAATGGCTTATGGGAGCTTAAAAGTGATTTCTCACGTGACCACCTGAGTAGAGAAGAAGAATGGGGGGAATTTTTTTGTGTCCCCTTCTTCCCTTTACACTTTTTGAAATCTAAGGGGATAGAATGTATGATAAAATGTTCCTTAGGGGTTATGGTTACAAGGTGGGGCTAAAGTTAAGTTATTTGCAAGTTTGAGGTTCCCTAGGTGCAAAAGTTGATCATGAAAAGTTGCGAGAGGATGGGATTCATGAGGGAGTGTAATTTTGTGTCCCCCATGTCCCTTTTTAACTTTTCTCAATCCAAGGGGAAATCATGGGTGATAAAATGTGACATGGGTCCAAGCTCATGAGAAGGGGACAATATAAATGCAAGTTTGTGATGAGCCTAGGTGGAAAAGAGATGAGCTTCAAGTTACGAAAATTTTTCCAACATGGAGGAGTGCACTTTTGTGTACCCATTTCCCCCCTTGCACCTTGGGGAAAATAAAAGGGGGAAATATTTTCTTTGAAATGCACCAAGGGGTTAGCTTATCATGTAAAGGGGACTTGGCAACTCAACTCCTCCATTTACTCCGCCCAACACCTCAAGTCATGATTTTAAGTGATGAAGCATAAAAAATGGATGGGTGAGAGAAATTTTGTGCCCCATTGTACCCTTTTAACCTCAGTGAAAATCCAAGGGGACACTAATGGTGAAAAGTTCCTCTAAGCCTTTTTAAAATGTTGATGTCATGCGCTAAGTGCTTTTTTGGCCATCGTGAGTGCTTTTTCTACCCCAAGAGCATCTAATGGTGTTTAGGGGTAAAATATTATATGATTTTGAATAAAAATCACATGTTGAGATCATCCTAGCCATTATTAAGTTCTAATTATTCTTGTAATTTGAATTTTGGCACCATTAATCCTTTCAACACGAAGGATAATCAGAAGTGACTTGAGATATATCACAAGAGACATTGAGAATTAGGAAAAAATTATGTTCTCATAATTTTGAGAATTCTAGGGCCTTTATATTGATTATTTGATGAGATTTAAAATACTCCTAGAGCTCCTAGAATCATCCAGACAAGTTAGCTTTCACCATTAGAGCCTTCATTCCCTATGTCCAAAATGACCCAATCTTGTTTACTTGATTCCTAACATCAATTTATTACAATTTTTTTTCCATAAAATACTTTACATAACTTCCTTTCTCTCTTATACAACTCCTAGATGAATTGAATCTTCCTTGTCAGCTTCCAGAGGGTGTTCACCAGTTGCAAAATGGTAAAAAATGGCCCTTTTTAAGCCTCCGAGGATGGTTTTTCTTCCTTAAAATATTAGAGAATTCTTCAATCACCTTTGTAATACATCCCTACATATGAAACCCACTTGATAACTATGTATCACTTTCCTCTTGCTAAGAATGAGGGTAGTAGATACTTGAAGGGGCTGCATGAGCTGATAGGTCGGCCAGAGGAAGGGTTCACAATGACTAGGAAAAGGTTTTAAAAGGGTGGGCTTAGTTGTCACGACAATTTTTTTTGAATTTTTCATGCTAGATTTTTTTCGAGAAAGTAATATACAAGGTGATAAAACACTCTAAATAGTGGCAAAAAGTGAATAAACCCAAAAATCACACTCACTCCCATGAAAATGATGCAGTATGTTGTGAAAATAACATGGTCTATGTGAAAATGATGTGGTATCACAAAAATGATGTGATATTATGTGAAAACATCATGGTCACTCTAAAAAATGATTCCTACCTATCATATACATATAAATAATGAATATAATGGGCTCTTTGCAAAAATGACATTGTCATTAGCGAAAACAATGTTATAGGTCATGTAAATGAGCTTAGCCGATAACATAAAAAATTGACAAGAAAAATTCATTTTTTTCTAAATTTTACACCCTATTTGTTTTTATTTCTTCACATGTCTTAAATTATGTCCTATTAAATAGGAATCAATAATAAAATTGGGTGTTCCCGTGTTTGACCAGGTGCACCAAAATGTGTTGAGTTTTAATTATAAGCATGCACATTAAAAATCATGAAAACCATTCATAGCTCTCTACCTAAAACTAATCCTCACACATCATAAAGGGCCAAAGGATAATGAACCCTTGGTAATAAGATTAAGACAATATTTTATCTCACATTACCTTGAGTGTGAGTTTTTCCTTGATGGAATCTATTTTTACTAAAATTTCTTATTGGATAACTTATTTGATTGCTTGATTATTGACTCCAAAATTTAACAACACTTCATTGTAGTAGGTTTAATTGATATCCAAGGTGGAAATAGTTTATTATTATTATTATTATATTGTATGGAGGTGTTAGATTTATTTATAATAAAATAGAGGGATAGGATGAATCCATGGTGGATTAGACAATGGTGGAGGTTAATTGTGAGGATAGAAGATTCTAGAGGGAGAGGAATTTCCCTAATTTAAAAATTCATGGAAGTTGGTAAAATGAGAAGACTATATAATTAGTGAATTATAGAAAGGTGATTGATAGTTATAATATTAAATTATAATTTTCTAGATGTGATTAATAGTTGAGGGATTAGTAGGAGAGGATAGGTTAGTACGTGGCTAGGAATTTTAAATTTCTAAAACACGTGAGAGGATTTGATTAGTGTTAAGCGGGTGATCGATTAAAATGTTAGAATGATGAGATAGAGGGTAATGTTAGTGTATGAGATGAATGTTAGTAATTTTAGGAGGGAATAATTGGTAAAATTAGTAGTCACTAATTATAGGTGTATACACCCATGGTGTCACAAAACAAGCAAGGAACTTAGGACATATCAAATAAATAATCATTGTATTGTAATCATGCAAGACAATAAAGTATAACCATGCAGAAAAAAATATTTGAAATAATTTGTATAAACAATTAGTGATAATAGTATATGAAATACATACAAAACATATAAATAATTACAAGAAAATAACAATATAGGCTAACACTTCACAAGACACATGTGTTAGTCCTCTTAACCCAATAAGTAGCAATAAACATTATGTATGATGAAGAAGTTGTAAAGTAACATATAATGAAACAAAATCACCTATATAGCATGGAGGGATGCCTCCAAAAGAGTAAAGTAAGGGACCAATCTAAATCCTATTATTGTGTAACAACATGCGAGCGCCTTACATCAAGAAAAAGACACTGTGTGGACGTATGTATGTAAAGAATAGATATGCCATCTATAAAATCAATTTGACAAACAATATGTATAAATTTAGAAGCAAACCAATCAAAGTAGATCATGCCCTGATTTTGTATTTTTATCATATTGAATGTTTTTATATTATGTGATTATTTGAATGTTTTTTTAATGCTTTGAAAATAGATATGCAAAATATAAAGGGCGTAACACCATAAGTACTTGGTAAGAGTATGATCAGGGGGAAAGATGAACCCAAAATAATGAAGGAGAGGTAGGCCCCAAATATGTCATAATAGAATAAGGATAATTATGTACTTAAATTGTAGAGGAGTGACCATATGATAGAGAACCAAATAGTGATAGACTCGGTAGAATTAGTATATGAGTATGATACGTAGAATTAGATTTGAATTAGAGTGATATTAATTTTTATTTTGTTATGATAGCCATTTTTATTGGATTAGTTTGATATAACATTTGATTATTAGGGATAGTATTACTGGTAGTATTAGCAAAAACATTGGAAGCATGACCCTTACCAAAGAACACATGGGCATATAGAATGCAAAAAATCCTATTCTTGAAAAATAAGGAAGGGAGATTTGCATATGCAACTTGGTATTTGAGAAGGGATTATACGTTGGTGAATATTTAGTGACCATAGATAGAATAACAAAACAAAACCACTAGGTAGAAACATGTGTCATATAATTGTATTTATAGAACAAGTAAGGGAAATACAAGATTTAAGGTACACGTTTGGTGATTTTGGGAAAATACCAATAGAGATGAGCAATAATTTGAGGTCAATCAATTCATAAATCCTTGGGGTCATCAAGGATAAGGAAATAATCATCATTGTCAAAGAGATGAGTATTCACTTCATGTAAATGATTACTTGGTGTATTAATTTGTTCATCATCACTGATATAAAGATCTCAATTATCAACCCATCTATCACCTAGTTCAACGCAGATCCATAATAGTAACTTGGTACTATCCTTAAGATTTTCCTTCATATTCCCCCATTAGGTATGGGATTCATAGTAAGATATGTATTTGTAGCAGTGAACTTAGGATTAAACTGATATGTTCCTATGCATGTAATAATATACATAACATCATCATCATCATCATCATCATCTTTAATCACGTTTAAAACATCCCATCTATGTGGAGTAGGTTCCACCTTACTAGTAATTGGTACATGATCAAACTCATTCATATTTATATTATAATTAGTATTATAATTCCCATCATCATCCAAATGAGAATCCACCCCAGTTTGTTGTGGGGAAGAATATATATTTAAATAATCTATTGTTGTGTTTCCCCATGAGGAATTTTTTTTTATGCTCTAAATTCTCCAAGGCCATGTCTATTTTCTCATGCTCAATTGGTATTATTTCCATCTTTATTTGCACAATAGTAGAATCTAATTTTTCCATCGAGAGTGGCTATGAAAAATGATGTATTACTTTCTTATCCAAAATTGTTTCATTTAGTATGGAATTATTATCATTTATCATAAATGTATCAAATTTAGGAACACATGTAGATTTAGGGACTTATAATGATCATGTAGTGTATTGTCATGTATCGAAGGAAATAAATCCCTTATGCTCAATTTTTTGGATTCTTTGTTGCAAAGCATAACAATTTTTATTACGATGTCTATAAATTCCATGATAATTGCAAAATAGACAGCCTTTGATTTTTCAATTCTATAGAAGGGATAACACTTAAGGCAGTAAAGTGAATAATTTCTTATCGAGTAGATCATATGAAATATCATGTTGTTTAGTATTCTTGACAATCCAAATAGGTGCTTTCGGTTGTGGGTGCCATAGTAGGAAAGAATGATCTTGTGGAATGAACACATTGTGATCTATATGGAGGAGTTTCACTTCACTTTTATAAGAACATGTATCATGCATAACATTTGTATCACATTTTGTTTTGGTAGCCTTAGAGCTGGATTGATCATAATGCACAGAGACATGATAAACATGGGTATTGGAGGAATCCTTTAGATGTGATATCTCAACCTTAAGAGACTTGATCTCAGTGCTCATAGCTTGAATTTATGCTTGAAAATGAAATTTTGACACTTGAATAGATTGAATGATAGCCATGTAAATGTTGTCAATGCTATGGCCATCTAGTGATGAAGAATCCATATGATATGGCCAATAAAGGGTTTTAATTGAGATATTATCCCTATAAGAGTGATAAACACATCATATGATGATGAATATTAATTCAAAGACAAAATAAAATGGATGATAAAAAATTGATTATTAGAGATGAATAATCATAACCCAAAAATTAGTAATGAAGGTAGGACAAAAGTGATGTTTTAACAAAATGTGACCATCATTAAAATAGGAAAATAATCATTTATGAATATAGAGAGTGAAATGAATAAAAAATAGGTTTCTTAGAACATGATTATGTGGAATAAAAACCTTCAAAGAATTTTTTTTTTTTTTGTATTTTTTATCAGGCCCTAATTACTAAAAATAATAATTTTGAATTTTTTAAAATTATGTAAATAATTAAAGAAAACCAAAAGAGATTATAATTTAATATTAAAAAATAAAAAATCTCTAAGGAATTTCAAAATAGATCGTTATGGTCTAGATTTGGCTCAAAAGAAAAATATTCCCAATAGAATGCAAAGAAAAAAACAACCATCATCAAATTAATAATATGAATATTTCTGAAAATAGACTGATTTTTTTTTAAACAAATAGAGGTATTTTATTGTATTTACAAGAGAAATAAAAAAATTGAGGGGATTTACAAAAAAGGTATATTTTTATGGTTATACACCTATTACTAAAAATAGTAATTTTGCATTTTTTGAAATTGTATTAAAATTATGCCAAAAAGAGGTTTTTGTTGAATAAATCAAAATACGTAAGAAAAGAGGAATTTCAAAATATAATTGTTATGATTGAGTTATGTGATGATAGGTGATTTGGAAATTAGGAATCCCTAGAAAGTGATCCAAAGTGAAGGAACGAGTATGAGACCCTAGGGAAATATGTGAAAACCAAATTTAGGGCATGTGATAGATGAAAATAAGGTTTGGATCTAAGTATTAAGAAACATAAATGGAACCCTAGGGAAACTAGGATTTAGAATAAGGTGAAATATTTAATTGCGAGTCAAGTTCACTAAATATTTATACCATAATTAAATTAAATTACTATGGGATACACAAATATAAGAAGGATGTAAGAGTTTGTAACAAGTAGACTATTCTAATTAATTAACTTCTAACATTAACCATTCACAATCAAAATAATTCATTTCTTTTTGAAAGGATTGAAATGATTGATGAATGATAAATAATTTCTAAAATACACAAGAGGAGATATAGACTTAGCTGTATAGAAAAAATAAGGATGTATGGATGTGAATGATAATGGAACAGGTTGATTAGGAACTATAAATACTTCGATGAAAGTTTCTTGAGTGTAAAATCAATAGGAGAAGGAGTGTAAAAACATTTTTTACCATCCAAACCTGATCTATATGGTATTGAAACCTTTTATAAATTATAGCTATAACTTCCTATGTTTGTCACTTATCTAGAAATCATCTTTACTTTATTTCTCTCTTGCTTGCACAATTTTGGTATGACATGTAATCACCTACAACAAAGTGGAAACCCTAATGACCTAGAAAACCCTTCATCAAAGCATTAGAAAACCAAAAGGAGAAAAAATATGCATGTGTGGTTTAGGCTGGACTAACCTTGGAAATTAGAATCCTAGTTATTGGACCAATCCAAGTGTTACACTACATGCCATCATTTCTATATCAAGCTTCATATAGTTCTCTTAGGTATTTATGCAAGTGTGAATAAATAACCAACCTCCTAGGGGTGCCCTTATATGTCATGACACCAAAATAATGAGATAATTGCATAGTATAGAATGTACCCAACATGGTAGTAGTTAGATGTTATATGCCTCAATTATGTTACCTAACCCCTTGGTGTCTTGAAACTTTTATGTAATGATTAGAGTAAATTTTGTCTTTCTAAAACATGTATCTATAACCTTCACATGTTTGGAAATGGAGGAATTTAGAATCTTTAACCTGGTTAAGTGATTCAAACTTGTAGTATGGAATATTCTAGATGATGTGCATATGCTTTAAGCATATTAAAAAACCATTTGAGGGATTTTGGAATGATATTTTGAATAGAAGCTTGTAAGAGTGTAAGGTGAGTTATGAAGTGATAATGACTTGCTTTTATAGTTTTCTATAGGTAGAGTATTTTACTACGTTCAAATTTAAGAATATGAAATGACCCACATAATATTTTGAAATTTAAATCGAAATCAGTGAATGTGAAGGGGGTAAGACCATATAGGTTGGCCAAGATTAGACCTCACATCCTAACCCTTTCTTATGGTTTCAGATGGAAGAGATGAAAACCAAAACTGCAATTTGTGTTATGAAGAACAAAGGTTTTATATTTCTTTGATCAAATAATATTATTATAATTGATAATAAGGCATAGTGTAATGATAATAAAGCTATAGAAGAGCTAGAGAGATGGGGTGGTTTGATCTTGAATGTGAAAATTTGTCTTAGCAAGGGAACATGGTCAAATTTAGCATTGCACAAGGACAAGTTACCAAATTTTAGTGCCTACAATACCTTAAATGGTGTTGGGCCCTCAATGGGTCCACTTTATGTGGGTGTATTTGTAAAGGAAAGGTTAGTTACATGGAAAACCTATGAGAGGACATTAGTGAACTATGCCATCATCTCCCTCTTCTCCCTCTCAAGGGATTCATTAAGTAATGTTTTAAAAGGATATCCTATTTACTCTTGCATCTCTCAAGGTAATTTGAATTGAAAAGGAAGGTAATCTAAAGGATCATGAGACTTTACACCATCTTTGTGGTATTCTAACCATACTCTGACATGCAAGAGTGGAACAAAGTGAATTTGATACCACTGATCCAAATTGATGTATAACACAAAGGAAAACAAAATAATGATGGTTCTTAATGCACATTTGCACCCTAATTATATATTTTTAAAGTTTTTATGGGAATACATAACACTAAATAGGACTAAAGGGTTTATAAAAGGTGGAATATTCTCTAACATTAACCATTCATAATCAGAATAATGCATTCATACTTAAATGAATGATAAATGATAAGTAATTTATCAAATACACAAGATGAGAGATAAAACTAGTTATACAAGATAAAATAGGGATGAGTTTTTTGTGTAGGATAGTAGAAAAAGTTGATAAAGAACTATAAATTCTTTAATGCAAGTTATAGATCTGCAAAATCAATAGGTGAAAGACTGTACAACTATTGTATGGTGAAAACCTTATCTATACAATCTCAACCATGACCTATATGGTATTGTACCCAGTGATAGTCTATATATATATAAATTTTTATGTGATTTCCTTGTTAAGAAATAGTCTTTGTTATATGTTTCTTCTACTCACATAGATTTGGGATGACCTATAATTACCTCCAACAAAGTGGAAACCCTATAAACCTATAGAACCTTTCATCATAACATTAACAAACCAAAGGAAAAAAAAAGTGTGTATGGTGAGATTTAAATACACTTGGTGGGTAGACTCCCAATTGTTGAATCAATCCATGCACTAGTATTTCACATGATTTAAAATAGTGTGCATGTGCATGTCCTTGAATATCTATTTACGCATTTCCGTATTAGTGTGTGCGCTAGTGTGCTCATCCATGTGTAAACACTACAAATAAAATTTCATTGCATGTGCCTATGTTATATTGTACACATTTATGTTTCATTGCATGCATTTACATTTTTGTAGATCCGCTAACATCACATATTAACACAAACGCATTCAAGTGCACATGCTATCTTGCTTTGACTATTTATTTTAATTTTCTATATTTTCTAGCAAGTTATTTTTCTTCTAACCTCTGTTTTAGGTTTGTTTCTAACTCACTTCTTGCAAGATTGTTGTAGTTAATTAATTTAAGTGCTTATTTTTTATTAGCTTCCATTTTTTCTAATCATAACAACCTCACGCATATGCTCTTCTCTCATAATTTTATAAGTGATCTTCAGAATAAAAAACGGGAGTTTATTTTTCATTTTTTATCTTTTGTTTTCGTCAAGAAAACTTCTAACTCTTTGTTTGTAAGACCTTATTTACAAGGTTTTTTCTTAAAAATACTAACTACATATTGGATTGTTTATTAATTCAAGAAAATATTTATCAACCTTTTTATTACAATTTTTTATAAAATTATCTTAATTAATTTTTTAGAGATGGGTTTATTCCACCTCTAACTGTAACTATGGGAAGTGCATGCCCAGTGGCCAAGAACTCAT
Organism: Taxus chinensis; assembly: GCA_019776745.2. Taxonomy (NCBI): domain Eukaryota; kingdom Viridiplantae; phylum Streptophyta; class Pinopsida; order Cupressales; family Taxaceae; genus Taxus; species Taxus chinensis. The sequence continues at coordinate 288,321,180 of CM034150.1, forward strand.
TGTGAGGAGTACCAAAGGAACCCCAAAGTAGTCGGTACCTTGAATGAATTGGATGAAAAATTAGGAACCCCCACCCAAATAACTAGTGAACCTTTTATGAGAGATTAGAGTCAAATTTATCCATAGTGGTAACCCTAGTTCGATCCTTTGAGCGGTGTAAACTATGGATTATCTTATCAAGGGGGTAAATTAAAGTTGACAACTAAAAATAGTACCGCATTCACTCGGGTAATATTTTGTCATTTAGGGAGATAACTTTATTCTATGAAGCCACTCCTTGACCAATCCAACTTAAGTTTAGAGGACCTCTATTGGTTGGAAATTTGGTCGTTGATTACAATCAATAGTTCAGGGGACAACAATCCCTCCTCTTACAGGGAGGTTCCCATATTCGTAAAAAAAATCAATGTGCTCATGAGAATAGAAGTTAGGGGCATTATCAGTCAAGTTTTTTGGGATTCCGAATCTAATCAATATGTTTTCTTTGATAAAATCACAAACAACTTCAGAAGTGGTTATTTTAATTGGAATTGCTTCAAACCACTTCATAAAGTAATTAGTGGCAGTTAGAACATGAGTTTGACCTACACTTGAGTTTAGATTGAGATTTCCTATGAAATATAGCCCTCATTACTAAAAAGGCTCTTTATTGACAATTGGTTTCAGAGGTAAGGTGGCCAACTTGGGTCTATAAACAAAAGTATGACATGCTTCACATTTTGAGACAAATTTTGTTGCATCATTAAAAAAAATTTGGCCAGTAGTAACTTGCATGGAGAATCTTGTGAGTTATTATTCAGGGAGAATAGTGACCTCCATAATCCTCATCATGGAAATCTCTCAATAACCTCTTTTGCTGCTACCTGTCTACACATATGAGGAAACATCCATCAATTCCTCTCTTGAACAATTAATTTTCATAGAGAACATATTGTGTAGCTCGGAGCTTGATGAATATTTTCTCTTTGATAATGAGATGTGCCAAAAATTCTCCACAGGTAATAAAATGAGAAATATTGGGATACCAGTCATTTGTTGAACTTAAGAAAATTATAGTAGTATTTTTTTCAATTGAATCACTCTTTGAACCTTTAGCAATCAATTCACATAGGACCTTACCTCAAATAAGATTGGTGGGATTGATGTTGAGATCATACTTCTAGGCTTTGGCTACCCAATTTCCTTGTTTTGATCCAAAATCATGTTGGGTGAGGATAACATTTCCTGTTGAATCGAGTATAAATTCACTGGAGTGTGAATTTAGAATTTAGAAATGAAATTTCTTCATAGCTTTCAACAAAACAAAGGCATGCTTTTCCAATTGGGATTACTTTAACTCATGATCCTTTGACACATAACTCATGAATGTAATGGGAAATTTACACCCGTGAAAGTTATTTTACACCAAGATTGTTGACAAGGTGTGTTTAGAGGCATAAAAATAAATTATGAAATCTTTACCGAAATTAGGGAAAGTAAGAATGGGTGTCTTGGAAATATCTCTCTTTATATTCTCAAAGGAATTATTCCCTTTTGCACTCCAATGGAAAGAATTCTTTTATTTCATCACATGGGCTATTTTTCTTGTTAAATCTGTAAAAATAGGAATAAATATTATAAGTAAATTGATCTCTCCAAATAAGGAATGAACACCTTTCTTGCTTGTTGGAAGATATATATTTTGAATGTCTTAAACATGCTCCAGATAAATCTTTATCCCATATTTAGAAACAATATGCTTGAAAATCTTTCCCTCAATTACACCAAGGACACAATTCTTGGGATTTGGTGAGATACCATGGTCTCTACATATTTGAAGGACAAATTTCAGGTGCTAAAAATGATCTTCCCTCTTCTTAGAGGATACAGTAAGATTATCCAAATAAATTACTATGCATTTATTCTTCAAGTAACCAAAGGATAAGTTTATTTCCCTCTAGAATGTTGCACCTACATTGATCAACCCAAAATTCATCATTCGGTAGGAAAATGTGCCCCAAGGAGTTGTGAAGGATGTTTTATGCTAATTTTGCACGTCCACTTCAATTTGGTTATAACCCAAAAACCCATCAAGCGTGGAAAACATCTTTAAACTAGTCAAAACTTACAAAATCTGGTCCATCATTGGAAGTGGGTAATTATCTTTAAGAGAATCTTGGTTCAAGTTTCTAAAATCAACACAAATATGAATTTCTCCACTTTTCTTTCTTATAGGAAAAATATTAGAAACCTAGGATGAATGATGGATAAGAAATATTATCTGGGAATTTAGTAGATTTTACATCTCTTGGTGAATATTTCCTATAATTTTTGGATTGTATTTACTTTGTTTTTTATGAAAAGGTTGAGTGCCTGGTTTTAGGGGAATGTAGTGTTGCATCTCCCTTGGCTTAAAAGTATTTAATTCATCATATGAATAGGCCAGAACATCTATGTATTTCTTCAACAATTCAACCATTTTTCTTCTTTCTTCACCATAATAATATTTACCAATATTGACAAACTTGGGCTCCTCATCACTTCCGAGATTAAATTTCTTAAAATCAGATGATTGGCTAATATATTGTGATACTTTCCATTTTATATGCTTATCATTTTTATCAAAAACATCTTCAAAGCTCACAAGACCTTTAGGAATATTGTTACCTTTGAGTTTTATTCATCCATCCTAATTAGAATCTTCCTCAGGCACAAAAGAGGTAGTGGATTCTTGATAGCCAACCTCACTTTCTTAAAAATATAGTTGAATAAAATTATCACTTCATTAAAGAAAGGAAATCAAATGCTGGTCATCATTGAAGATCTGCCAATTCTCTGCATTATTAGGGACACTGGGTCTAAATATCATTTCTATCATGAATTTCTCTTGACTAAAATCCTGGTGGGGAATGAGTAGGGACCCATAGATTGATATAGAATATGATTTAGTGTTACTATCTCTTGGCACACCATTAATTTAAAAGGCATCTAATAATTTGATAGAATCCTATACAAAATTTCTATAATGTTTCAGCCTATGGTCCTTCACTTGAAATTATCCCTCGACCTATTTGACGATGAGCTTAGCATCACCTTAGGCATGAATGTTATTTATTCCCATCTCCCTTACTATTTCTAGGCCAAGAATAATTACCTCATACTTAGCAGTATTGTTGGTATTAGAAAATTGAATCTTGTAGGAGAATGGATGAATTTTTCCATCAGGTGACACCAATACAATCCCTACTCCAGAACCCATTGTGGAAAAAATACCATTGAACTCAAGATTTCATATGTCATTCGGATATTTTAAAACAAAGTTAGGAGATTTGATTTCAGACTTAGACATCACCATATAATTTCCATGACTCATATCTTCATAAAAAATTTGTGCCTTGGGGTCGTTTGTCTTCTGAACAATGTACTCAGCCTATCTCTCCAAAAAAAAATTCTTCATTTGTCCATTGAATGGGATGAGTGCATGAGACTAGTCCATTTGAATTTCACCTCCAACTTCTCTACAAAAGTTTATACTCAATAGCATACCATAGGGTGGAGGTATGTCTACAACAAGGATTGTGGCTTTTACTTGTTCCTCAGGGAATGAAACAAAAGATACTTGAGGATATTTTATTCTTCCTTCCATAGGCACTTCCTTGGTCTCCATTGAATAACATGAACCAAAATTTTGAGTTAGGGTAAGACCAAGTGCGTGAGGGGATTTTTTAGGCATCATATTGTTTGATGCTCTAGAGTCAATGACACAGTTACTAAGTTTATGACCAACTATTAGTAGTGTCACATAGAAGTGATCACTCTTCACAGAGGTGGAAGGTGTGTAAGCCATCAAAATTTGTGGGGATAGAGAGTTGGGCTAGGAAATATACATTTAGAAGATTTGGAATACTGACTAGGCTTGGAATTGAATAATTTCACAACTTGAGAAAAGGTCTCAAGGTGATTCTAATAAAAATCAACTTCAGAAATCCAAATTTTAGTCTTTTTAATATGATCAATAATATCAAAAGACCCTAAAGTAGATAGGGTTTCTTAAATATAAAAAACAAAGGTTTTAGGTTTATTAGCATTTAGGGACGAGGGTGTTTTGGACATAGGAGTGGAAGGTGTTTTTACTTTAGGAAAATAATAAAAAGAAGAAAAATAAGAAGTATTCGATGGAGAAGTATTACTTAATTTTTTAGTAGAAATAGTGGGGATGGGTGATCATCTTCTTGCAACTACTATGATTGTAACTAGAAATTATTTAGAATTTTTTTCTTTGCAGACTGCACAACTTATTTCTTCTTATTCAATGGCTCTCTAGTCATGACAACATAGGATTCACTATTCATGTTAGTAACTACGTCTTCATAATGATCATCATCATCTACTCCCTCACAAGTGAGATAATTGATTTGAGAGTCATCTACCTCTTCAGGTTCTTCTTTAGGTTCTTTAATCTCTTCTACTTCTATCTCATCATCAGGTTCCTTTACTTCATGTGTTGCATTGATTGGAACCTTCAAAGGAGGAGCTTCAATTTATAGCTTTGGTTGAACAAGAGGGAGATGGTTTCTCACCTAAAAGTTCCTTCACAGAATTTCCTTGTATGGAAAATTTTGAGAAATTTGTTTCTTGATTGTAATCATGTCATTATCCAACTTTCAAAATAATTGTTTAGAACTTGATGCACTTGAAGTAGAATGTTTGGCCTTACGTGGTTCCTTTCTCAACTTACCTGACATAATCAGGTCATCTTCTACACTTATGGACGATTCTTGATCTATATTCACATTGGAAAGGTTGTCTCTCCTCAGAGCATAGCTCACCTCTAGCAATTTGGCATTAATGAAGAAACACTTCAAAATTTTATCAATAGGATGAGCAACAATTGAAATCTTATTAACCAGTTTGTTGAATTTGGAAATAAATTCCTACATAATCTCATAAGGTTCTTTCTTCATCTGGGAGAGTTGAGACATAAGTGCATAATAATCCTCTATAGGCTTGAACTCATTCTCAAACTATGTTCGTATGGTGTTCCAGTTGATAATTGTACCAGATGGGAGATGATAGAATCAGTCTGCAACATTTTCTTGTAGAGTCTTGACAAACAGTTTGATAGACACATCCTCATGTTTAACTCCAAAAATCCCATATGCAACAATAAAGGATGCAATGTGTTCATCTAGGTGTACTTTTCCATCATCTTTAAACTCTGGAAATTTCTTCCTATTCCCCTTTGGAAAATCGTACAGAGTTTGTGCAAGGGATAAAGGTCCAACTTACTGACCCCAAGGTACCGGTACAACCATTGTGGGAAAAATAACTTGCAAAGGAACAAAAAAACCTACTAAGACTAAAGCCTAAGCAATATCACTTACTTGTGCTTGAGTGGTAGTATTTACTTAAGAGGATGACCCAACCTTCCTTTAATTGAAGGTGTACTTACCGATCTTCTGTTTCAACCTCTTCTTTCTGGAAATAACTGAAAACCTTACTGTTATTGCAACTGGAAAGCAAGATCTTCTACACCTTGGGATCTATTTCCTTGTGTATATCTTCTTATAGCTAGTGTGTTGAAACTTTTGGTTTTCTCTAAAGATTATTCAGTGGGAAATATAGTACGTGCCCCATGGTGGGCACCAAAAAACTTTTGGTTGGAAATTTGGTCGTTGAGCACTATCAATAGTTCAGGGGACAACAATCCCTCCTCCTTATGGGGAGTTTCCCATACCCGTAACAAAAATCAATGTGATCATGAGAAGAGAATTTAGGGGCATCATCAGTCAAAATTTTGTTTGAGACTCAGAATCTAACCAATATATTTTCTTTGATAAAGTCACAAACAACTTTATAAGTGGTTATTTTAAATGGAATTTCTTCATCCCACTTCGTAAAGTAATCAGTGGTAGTTAGAACATGAGTGTGACCCACACTTGAGTTTGTATTAAGAGTTCCTATGAAATATATCCCTAATTACTAGAAAATATCTTCAATGAAAATTGGTTTTAGAGGCAAAGTGGCAAAATTGGGTCAACAAAAAAATTCTGACATGATTCATATTTTTAGGCCCATTTTGTTGCATCCTTAAACAAATTTGGCTAGCACTAACCTACACAAAGAATCTTGTGAGATGTTATTGAGGAAGAATAGTGATCTCCACAAACATGATCATGGAAAGCTATCAATAACCTCTTTTTCTACTTCCTATCTACACATCTGAGGAAACACCCATCAATTCCTCAGTTGAACAAAGAATTGTCCCAAAAAACATATTGTGCAACTTAGAGGTTGAAGGCTCATTTCTAATTTGTAAAGGAGTTGTTGGATTTTAGTGCTTTGGAATGTAGATACAATTTTTGATCAATATAGAAGAAGACTTATTTATCTTTCATATGTGTTCTTTATATTTTATTTTCCTGAAATCTCTGAATGTGAATACTAATATATTTGAATCCAAATTTTTTTTGTTCAATCCATTGAATATAGTCTGAAGAAATTTGTGTATGGTTGCATTTATATTTTATTGGTTTTCATATATATATATATATATATATATATATATATATATATATATATATATATATATATATATATATATATATATATTGATTCATATGTTCTTGAAATATCTTGCATGCATTAGTTGGATATAACTCTGTAGTATTTGTATCCAAATGTGCTACGTTCTTCACTTCTTTCCTTACAGTATTGGACAATCTTGTACAACCAAGGATGATACATGTATCCTTTATAAATAAGTTAGATAAAATGTTTCCCCCCCTAATTTATAATTCTTTCCCATACAAGTTGTTTTGTCCTCCAGAATTCTATTCCCTATTCATTTTCTGTATTGAGAATCTTAAAAATATGAAACCATTCACTGCACCAAAATCCTTAGATAGAAATAGTTAGTATGTACATTTTTAAAAAATTAGAGTCCCAAGTTTTGGTGAATACGAGAACATCCCCATAAAGAGGAGGTACTATTGTCCCATGAACTATTGATTGTGCCCAACGACCAAATTTATAACCAAAAATCTCCTTCCATAAACATCATTTTCATATTTTTATATGTGCTAGTGAGTTTATGCTCCACACTAATATCTTAAACTAACCATCAACATTTGTTTTCAAACCCTCCAAATATACTTCACTTGGATTTTTCATCATCTCTCTTTGAATCCTAAAAATATAATTCATTTGGATTTTTAATCATCTATTTTCGAATCCTCCAAATATCCTTCATTTGTATTTTTCATCTCAAGTTCATTTTATCTTACCTTAGTCTTAGATATTTGAATCCCTTTCCCAAATTTTAATAAATTTCTTCCCATCAAAGTTAATTATTGAGTTGTGGATACCCACGTCCTCACTTGAGCACATTCATTCTCAATCTAAGTATTGACATATTGATATTCACTTTATCACGGTCAAGAATCATCACGATATTTTTTCTCTATCAATTTCCTAAATTAGTTTAGTTTAACATAGAAAATTTTAAACTCTAAGCACTCACCCATCCTACGTCTAAAAATTTGACATTCACTTTGTTAATTTTTAGGTGTCTTCATTTCCACACCCCTCCATATTAACATTCACTTTTCTAAGTGTCGAGTAATCAACCTTCTCACTCTCCTCCTTCTTAGCATTCACTTTACCAAGGGTTGAGTAATTGGATCCTCTCATTTCTAAACTCTTCTATCTTTGCATTCAATTTGTTAAGGGTTGAATTAGATCCTTTAATTTTTAACCTCTTCCATCTTAGCATTCACTTTACTAAGGGTTGAGTTAAGCTACAACCTCACTCTAGGTATTTATATTTACTAAACAGGTGGGCTCAAAAAAGACATATAATGATGAGTTAATCAAAAAAATTTATGGGATGATGAAATAAATATTTTATATAGCTTCACACCTTAGTGAGAAATCAACCAAAAAACCAATCATACAACCTAGCAAAGACACTACTCTGTGCAAAGTCAAACATTAGTTTACACCCCTCGGAGAATGTCTCTATAGTGTCTTTCATCAACTAGAAAAGGCTATATGATAAAATATCCAATTAAAAAAACCTTTGTTGAAGGGGAACCTAAGCCATCTTGGTAAAACCCAATACATACTTCACCATTACATCTAAGACCTAATTGATGACAAAGTTATCAAAATAGAAATTGATGACAAAACTCTCAAAATTGAAAAATAGTTCAACTACCATAACTTATAATGTAGAGTTGAACGTTGTTCAATGTTCTTTACATGATAAAAATCAATGAGATTAAGATGACAAGGGTCAAGTATCTATAAACCAAAACCAATCAATCTCTCCTCCAGATGCTCTTCCATTAGTGTAATTAGAAATTGAAAATGTTTGAGACAACTATATTCAAACATAAAATGTGAACTTGAAAATGATTCAAGACTCCTTTCCAATCCATAACATAAATGAATAATCTAAATAAGAGATCCAATCATCAAGAACCATTGATCTTGATTCTATCCTTTCCATGTTAGATCCTACGCCCGACATCCCTAGTCTTATTGTATAGAATTAACAACAATAAGTTTGGACACTTACAACAACACAACCTTCTATGACCATAATAACTTAAATGTTAAATATTTAATTTAATAATGGTTAACACCATTTATCTGATGTAGATCCTTATTTTATTTTACATAACATTATTAAACATTCAACGATGATACCTATGTGTCAATACATCTATATATGTGCACTCCATGAGGTGCGTATTCTTAGGGATATCCTCACACAACTATTTCAAGATTTACTTACAAATATATCATCCAACAAATTAATCCAATGCTTGAAAGGAGTAAAATTGAATATTTTATCTATGCATCCTACAAGATGCCTTGGATTTCCCTCTATGGATCAATCCTTTGTTCCTCGCATTATTCCATTCACAAATGAAGGCCACATTGATGTAAATAGTATTTTAAAGCATCAATTATCTAAATATTATATTCCACTCACATTGGAAATCATTCACAAATGTATTGGGGAATATAAATTCCACCATATTCTCTGCATCGAAAAAATACCTCTAACATCATATAAGTTTTTTGATCTCATAAAAAACTTATCCAATCACTTCATTGAATTGGACCTTTTCTGCCTAGGTATCGTAAATAGAGACTCATTTAATATTTTGATTTAATTTGTTGACTTGGACCTTGTCCAACAAAGTCTCATAAATTAGGACTTATCAAATCTTTCAATTCATTCTGTTGACTTGGACCTCATCTTCCCAAGTCTAGTAACTCAGAACTCACCAAATCTTTGGATTCATTCCTTTGACTTGCATCCTTTCCACCCAATTCTCATAAATCATGACCATTCAACTTTCCTAAACATGGAATTATTCCATGATGATAAGTCCATTACAAGATCTAGTCCACAAAAACTTACAAAAATTAAAAGCGTAAAAAGAGAATAAAAATCCATATCAAACCCCTCCTAAAAACAATATTTAAAAATCAAAAGTGAATAAGAAAAAACATCTTATCCACAAGTAATCTCCACACTAGGGGATGCCACTTGCATGGTCAATTCATTCAATAAATTTTTTTGATTGTTTCATTTATTGGAAGATATCTTAATCAAAACATCATCATCTCTCCACATCATTGCCTAAACATGTGTCACATTAGGCATTGTTTAAAAATCCAAAAACATTCAAATATGTTTAACAATATGAGTTCTTACTTTTGAGGCTTTCTTGTATCAACTGAGTAAACTACCATCATGTGGGTTAGATTTGTAACTTGGTTGAGATAAAATATTTAAAGTGTCCTTAGAAGAAACCTTAGTGTCATTAGTCTTTCCTTTGAGTGTAGATTTACTAGGAAAGTTGGCATTAGGTATAGATGAAGTGATAGCAATGTCGGGTTCATCAAAATGCTTACACTGTAATTATATTTATGTGATATATAATAATTAGTGTAGTATATGAAAATATGTAAGGGTTAAAAACAAATGATTTTTCTGATTAATTAACTTCCAAAATTAATTACGAATATTAGAATAACACATCAATACTTGTAACTGATATGCTAAACAAGATAAAAACTTGAAAACACAAGGATATGAGTTCACTTAGATGATGATAGATGATTCTAGGAAGTTTTGTGAGAATGCATTACTGATATAGGAAGATCAAAACCTAATGAAACTTCATTATGAACATTGTAATTGGAAACTGACCTTAGACAAGACTGTAAACCTTTTTTAGGACCATCTGTATGGTCTTGACCATTCTATATGGTCTTGCACTACTTGGTTTCTAGATATGTAACTTCGTAAAAATATCATTTGTTTGGAACTATATGTCATTGTTAAACCCTATTTATAAGTCATGTTGTGAATCTCTCAAATATTATAAACATGATCTCAAACCCTAGTTGTGGATGGAAAGTCCTAAAAAAACATTAGTTGGATTTTGGGAACCCTTGTACACTGCTGGTGTTGGAACTACTCTGAAGAGGCCTCAAGATATATGGAATCATCTACCTATAATGTGATATCTGAATGAATACAACTATATTTGAAAAACCTCTTTGAAAATGCTTGATTTGAGTTAGATATTTCTAAAATGCTTGGGGAAAGGATTCTTGTGTGCTTTTAGATGAGTTGATCTAACTCCTTGATTTAGTAAAACTCTCCAGACCTATATTAATTTCTTCCCTAGTGATTGTAGATGTGATTTTGTGATATTTAAGGAGCCTTGGGTGCCTTTTGTAAGTGTTGGAAGTGAGCATATCAGTGTAGTACCATAGGATTTATAGGTTAGAAAATGAGACAATGTTTACTTTGGAATATAGGGTTCTGTAGATGATTTATCAAGGAAAAGATGATGTAGAGATATTACAATACTTAATAAAGAATATTAAATTGAGATAAAGTTTGGAGAACATGTCATCTAATATTGTACAAGTCAGCAAAGAATAGATATAACATCCTCACTAAACTATACGACCTTTCCTAGGGATGGAAAAAATTCAAGATGAAGTTTGTAACTTTTCAACTAATGTTTGTACATGGAGTCTATGCATTGTACTATTAGAAATTGATGACATGTCAGTGTCTAAGGATAAAAAATAGACTGTGAAATGTGTGAAGTGGGAATGGGAAGGTTATATTTATCTTAACAAGAGTGTATTATAAAAACTATCAATATCTATGAGTGAATTTATAAATTTGAGTGTTTATAGGTAAGTCATAAAACCGTTATAAGGAAAATTCTTTGAGACTTCAAGGAAAAATAATTGGAAGTAATGTATCTTTGGAAGAGTAGTCCAAACAAGCAATGTGAAACATATAGAGATACTCTTTAGGATAACCCTTACCATCATAAATAGGTAGTTTAGGAGAAATGAAACTAATAGGTAAAGGGTATGAAGCCACTTCAGGTGTAAGTGGGTTATGAGGAAGTTAAGTAGAATCCTTATTATGAGAAGAAGTATAAGTGCCCTGTAGTTGTAAGATTTGAACTTATAAAGTATGAATAAGGAATTTAATAGCCTATGTGTTAGAAGAAAAAATAATGCGAAGTACCATGAATAAAGATAGGTGATGTAGGAATGGTAGTGCTCACATAGATAGTAAAAAAAAAATTAAAATGAAGGATTATATGGATTTGGTGAAATAGGTACTATCAATGTAGGGATGGTTAATGTATGCATATTAGATGACAAAGGATGATTAGGGAGTCCAAAAAGGGACTGCACATTAGAGTCTTGATCATTAGCAAGTTTAATAATTAGAAGAATATGGATGTGAGGCTTAATGTGATGAGGGTTTTCATGGAGTTGTAAAAGGAAATTAAATACCATTTCCACTTTTTCCTAGCCTACATTTTCATATTCATTATGATCATAATAAAAAGTGCGTTCACTAGTGATTTCTACTTTATTAAGAGGGTTATTAGGGGAAATATAATGAAAAACCAAAGGGACCCCAAACACATGGGGTGAAAAAATGGCATGATGGTATGCCAGTTACGAGTAGGAAGAGAAATACCAATGCGTACAATAAGTTGTTAATTAAGTCGATTGATACATTGAAAGGTCATGGAAAGAAAGAATAAAAAATTGAAACTAATGATACCCTAAGATGCTAGGGTTTGAGATAAAAATTTAATTCTAGAGTCAGGTTATCCAAATTTTTACACCCTAACTAATTTATATGATATATAAATTACACATCATCAAGAAGGATGTAATGAGTTTTCGACATGTATACTATTATGATATGATTAACTTATAACATCAATTATACAAAATTGGAATAATGTCTTGAAAATTGAAATGATTGAAACCATTGGTAACTAGTTAAAATATAAAAGAAGAGAGATAAACTTAGGTGTTTAGGATGATTCGAGAATGATATGAATGTCTAAGACATTGAAACATAAGGATCCATAAATTTAGTTTTTGTAATTGAGGTTATGGAACTAGAAATTGAGTAGAGGAAGGGCCATATAACTTTTTTACATTCTAGGCTAGAGTTGTATGGTTTTGACCTAGTGTTTTATGGTTTCAGACCCTTTGATAGTCTAAATCTAAAAATTTCTATGTGCTTTATTTGTCTAGTAATGATGATTTTGTATTTCACTCTTTCTTGCAAAATCTTAACACAACCTATAATAACTTGCAAAAAAGTAAAAAACCCTAGAAATTTGTAGAACCCTTCATCAAATCATAATAAACTAAAGGGGAAAATATTTGTGTGTGTTTTAGGTTAGACTACCCTTGGTGGTTAGAATATCAACTACATAAAAAATCCAAGTGCTAGACTACATTTTATTGCTATAGGATCAAGCATCTTGTAGTTATCCTAGGTACTTATGTAAGTGTGTATATCCAACCAATCCCTAGGGGTGGCTTGTGTAGCTTGAAACCAACATAGTGGGATAACTATATAATATAGACTATACCCAATGCATTAGTAGTGAGATATGGTATGCCTTAGGTTTGTGATCTAACCCTTTTGTTGATTGAAACCCTTGTGCAATGCATGTAGTGACTTTGTTCTTGTTAAGACACAACTCTATGATATTTACAATCCATGCACCATAAACCACTGTGGGTCTCATGAGTTGAGTTCATAGACAATTTTTCTAGCTGATTTTCCATGAAAAAAATATATGCTTCAAGAAATGGGCTAGCTCTGGTATAAACACTTCCCACTACCTCAACACACAAGGCAGACTCCAAAGCCTCGCATGGATATGTGAAGATCTTATGTGAAAGTGCCCTCTTGAACAAGGTGATCATTCCTCCGACAAACCACTGAACATGTTGTGACAGATGGATATCATATGATAACTCTGATAGGAGAGTCTTAAAATGCACGTCATACTCCCACATGCTCTCTGCCATACCTTGCTAGATTTCATTCAGTGCACTAATGATCTTTTCTTAGAACTTAGGAATGTGAAACTTTGCCTATAAGTCATCTCAGAACATAATATAATCCATAATCGTCTGATGGGGGTCATACTTCTAGTACCAACTATACGCGCGCCCCTGCAACATTTTTACAAACTGACTTGCCTTCCTCTCCAAGGAAGTGATTCCTTTCACGTGTCATAGAAACTTACATTTGTGCACATGATATGTAACATCTTCCACACCCTTATAATCAGGTAAGTTGAGTGACATCTCATAAAACACCTATTGATGGTGTTGTGGACCTTACCCACTAGATCAAGAATGTTGATTCCCTCCTGTGTTTCCTCCACCACTAGATCCATTAGATTTGCTAGCTCCTATTCCTATGAATGCACTTTATCCTCCTCCCTTAGTAGGTAAGGGTCCTAAAGTAGTTACGCTATGCATTCCCACTGTCATGTTAAACTGTGTGGTGACAATTTGTGGTACCGAACCACTCCCATATGTGTTTCCCATGACACTTCTAGATGTGATACCTAAAATTTGTGAACTCAAACTTTTCCCAAATGATGTGCCAGACAAAATACCTCCAAATACCAGAAATTCCTACATGGCCATAGATGGGTATAATATAAAATGATATCTAACTGAAGCTATTTGTTCACTAAAACCAACTGAACTAGAAGTACTTGTCTCAAATACTAGAAAACTAAGTGCCAGGGTCTGGTTTCTAGGTGGGATAAGATGAACACCTACGGATCTCCTTTTTCCATACGATGATCTCTCATTAGAAGTTGAGGGGGTTTATCTCCCACACTTTCTAGGATCGGGTAATACAGAATGCTCAGGTCCCACACCCTCCGGACTACCCTAAAATCCTTCTCGCAATGTCTGTCTCCATAATTCCATCACACTTGTAACTTCACATTGTCTCGCTAAATCCCTCTCTTGAGATTCATTGTACTTGAGACACCGCTCCTCTCTTTACCTTCACCACAAGGTCCGTCATCTCCACCACACCATGTTCTGTGCCTCATGCCTAGTGAGAATTTAGCCATCCACAGGGAATGCTTCCAAACTCAAAGTGATTATCAGGATCTTGATGGCTAATGGAAAAGCACACAAGAAAGATCCCCTGGGTTCTTGTAGGAACTCTAACTTAACAACCTCTAAACAAGAATAAGTCAAGATTACGTACTACAATGTGTAATTAGTCAACACACCTTTGCATCAGTGATCAACAACATGAGTCCACGTCAGATCAACATCCTGCAACCACTAATATTCCTCCTAGGTCCAAACACGAGGTCTATAGTACCAAATTTTCCTTGATGCATATGTCGAGAGCCATTCATAAAATTATATTGGGAAATAATAGAAGAATGTCTCATAGAGCTTGTGACACAGGTTATCCTCCACCCATTTACATGCATCAAACTCAAATCCAGTACTGAACCTCTGAGAAAACTCATCTTCCATGATTTTAAGCTAGGTATTGAAACTGTCCAAGGTTAGACACTCCATCATCACACATTATTGTCACAACAGCTTCAAAAAGAAGTCTCGGCCACGAAACCAAAATGTAGTATCATTTACCTTTATACTCTAATCTTTCTCTTAACCCCAAGCACGCCGACCTATCACCTAAGTGTTAGATGCTCACCCGAGGTGCACACGAGCACCGATTCCTTCCTTTATGTGAGCCTTGTGAGAATGTTCCACTGTTGATGGAGGAAAGGTTTTCAGAGCAACAACACATGCATTTAATCTAATACAAATGTAGTGAATCTAGTTCTAAGCATAAATGCTCCATAATATAAATATAAACATCACAACAACATAATGGAAACAAATATGAACCATGAGTAACATGAAAATACACTAGGTTTTAGTCATTAGACACAAATATAAAAAATAGAGCTCCATATATTGATTAAATCCATTTACATTATCCATATTACATCAAATGGGTTCATCTCAGACCACATACATCATGAAATAACATTCCAACCTTACAAAAATACTCTGAACAGAGATCCTAGCTATGCTTTCCCATTACAACCCTTGTTCAAACCTGAGCACATACATATATGGTTAGTAATACCATTCTTGCAACACTTCATTTCCTCTCCAAAGGCACTCCTTTAAATAAAATATGGATCCACCACCATAGTCTCACCCATGAGCAGATCACATGCCAAGTGGAAGTATGGTCCTCCATGATCGATCGAGTGCTTATGCCAACTTGCAAAGGCCTCCACTAACTATAATGATCATCCTAGGAATATTCTCTATGTGGAATATTATTTTCTTGACCTCCAAGGCTCTAGGCTAGAACCTTATCCATTCATCACGCCTACTTAGGCCCTCACATGTTTCTCTTGCGATACCACATTCGAAATGTGACTAATTCTCCAAACCTTCTTCTACTCTATGTGCCAACCTCTTCTCCTGCAAACCTTTCCTTGAGCACCTTCTTACTTTCTTTCCTTGCACGCGCACTCCTTTTTCCTTGGGACTTAGTCAATTCAGGGCCCAACAATACTATACTATGAAAAACACCAAGGGTGGCCTAGTAAGCACATGAAAGCATAAATGAATGTGATATGACTTGATAATAGATTATGTTAGCCACAAATTGGCCATGTATATCTTAATATATGAAATAGGATTAAGGGCATAACATTTCCTTCTCCTTAAAAAATAATTTTTCCCAATGTTGGTAATCTTTGGATGCTGCCACATAAATGATTCATATTCCCATGTTTCATCTTCAATATCCAAATTGTTCCACTAGATTAGATACTTCAACCTAATGACCATATTTATAAGAGAAACATGGAAATATATATGTATTTTAGTTGATTGAGGAAGCTCCAATTTATATGCTATACTACCAATTTTTTGCAACAATTGATAAGGGCCATACTAATTAGGTGAAATATTTTTACATTTTAATATTGTTTTAAATATAGTTTCTTACATGTGGTTATAATCATACAAAAATAAATTCTCAAATTTCAAATCTTTTCTCACTATGGTGTTGATCATGTTGGTTTGAGGGGGTATTATTTACCTTTTATTTATTTATTACATTAATTACCCTCACCCATGGTGAGTCATCTCACTGAGGTGAGTCATCTCACTGAGGTTAGTCATAGGTATTTTAGGGAGTTATTTAAAATATGACATATTATGTCATATAATCTATCATATGCATTATAGTTTCATTGTCATATGGGAGTTACATGTCATTCTTGCATTCTAACTCCTCTCTCCATTTTTTGGCATATGACAAGTCCAGGCATGGGAGTTACATAACACCCCCTCATAAGTAATTCTTCATTTTTTATCTATGAGGATGAGTAGACCATTTTTTCTAATGCACAATTTCTTTGAGATATTTTGGTTGCTAATTACTTGGAGTATTATGAATTTTTGTTTAGATTGAAACTATGTTGATATGCACACATTCTAGATGATCTTTATGCCCTATTTCATGGTATTATATCTTTGATCTTGATACTCATTTCACTCAATTCATCATTAGTAATTAATCTTGATTTTATAATTTTCCTAACTCTTTGTGGAAGTTTTTATCCATATTGGTTTTTATGTAATATTGGTGTTATTATGGTTGTCCTTTTTTTATGGAAGTTTGATTTGTTTTGTGGGTGTTTGTTTGTGATTGGTAAGCTTAGGTTTTTTCAGCTATATCTAGCTAGTTACAGATAAAGGTGGAAAATGATATAAATTTGGAGGTTTGGTTGTTTGGTGTGGAGTGTAGATCTACATAGAATTCCTTACTGCTCTAACTCTCCATCGAGCTCACCACTAAGCTTCCTACTACCCCTAAGCCTACTCCACAACAGATCACCTTCAGTCTCCCACTCCAAGATTGACCCCCGAGCTCTATTCATCTCATCATAGACAACCCAATCCCATCTATAACTCGGCGAGTTCAAGTATAACCCTGATTTGTGTTGTTTACACCATTAAGCTCCCCAAATTTGACCTAGTTTTGGTCTCCATGATGACACGTCACTTACCCTTATCATCCATGTGATCGATAACTCTTAAGATTGATACTCTTGTGAAAACCTTTCTGAGCCCCTCAAACTTGTTGATGAAAACTCAACTCACCTCACCGATCGATCTCCTCACCTATGCATTGATTATATAAGCCCCTTAGATCTAACATTGGCCTTTTCAAAATAATCCACTCATGAACCAACCATGGCTTGTTTCCTTGTCAACCTTATAATTTTACTCAACTATCGATCGAGCTACACATGTCGTTCTTTCTAGTTTATCCTCGTTCGAGCCAGTCACCTACCAAATATTGACTCAATTCCATGAGCCAAATATTCTACTTGACCCTTCTCCATAGTGTTGGGCCCCTAAAATATTGGATAAGTATAAGAAGGTGCATGAGCGTGCAAGGCAAAAGCACGTAGGACAGGGTTTTAGGAGGGTTTAGTAGAACTAGTGATGCGCACACAAGAAAGAGCAAAGGTTTTGGGACTTAGCCATATTTGGCATATCGGGTAGAACATGAGGAAAGCATGACCCAGATGCACATGCAGAGTGGATAAGGTGCCATCCTGGAAACTTGGAGCCCAAGAAAGGAATATACCTTACAATAGAAGATTCCAAAAGGTCATCATGGTGAATGATGGAGAGCTTATGTCTGAAGGAGCATGCTCCCATGGAGGACCACTTGGAAACATGACAATCGATCTACAACTTCAGAAAGGCATGGTAGTGCTTGCAAAGGCTATATATATGAGCTCCTGATAGAAGAAAAATATAGATATATAGAGAAATATATGTGTGGAGATACTGAGAGTTGAAGAGAGGTGAATCTATGCATGAATACTATGAGAGTTATATGGGTTGAGTCTAGAGGATCTCTAGGAGTATGTTGCATCAAGTGGATGGGTCTAAATATCTTTCTTTGAACTATGAAGGGCTTAAGTCCAGTTCTAATGCATGACATGGGTCTGCACTATTATATGGATATGTGATTGCCCCAGTAAATGTAATGTGGTTATCAACATACTCAATATGAATATATGTGTGGTTCTAGTTTTAGCTTATATCTGTGTGGATCGGTTTCATATATATTTCATATGAGTGGGTGTAAACCCTTGTGCATTTACTTTTTTATGAGTCAGGTCTATGTTCTGTAATGCTTTTCTTATCTAAATGAATACATTGGTCTAGAAGCTCATTCTGAGCTCTAAGATGAATGTATGGTTCATTTCCATTCTCTTCACTTAAATTTCTATCGTAAATAATGGATTCTCACAAAACTCACACAAAGGAGGGGCTTGACACGCGCGCATGCCTTGGGTAAGCGGCCAATGCCCGCTGGGTGATAGCTCGGCACGCATGAGATTTCCTTGTTCTTTGAAAGGCATAAAAAATGACTACACATAGACTGACTCATCCTACAACTCAGCCTTAGAGCTGAGATATCCCTTCCTCCCATCCTACAAATCTAGGTATGCCTTAATGTTTTTAGGGTTTCTTCCCCTTTTCACCCAACCTTGTTTTTTGAAATAAATGTAAGTTCAAATTTACTTTAAATTTAAAATTATTTTTTTTATCCTATTATTTTTTAACTTAACCTTTATTTCTAAAATAGTGTTAACTAGGGGTATTGGAAAACTAAAAAATAGGGTTTATTGTGTCATTTTTTGAGCTAATTTATTTTTGGAGGTTATTGTAAAGAGGATAATGGTTTTTTGGGAGTGTATTGTATGTTATTGGAGGTATTATTGTGATTTTGAGATATTATTATTACTTACATGTTAGTGAGTATGTCCACCACAACCTTATGGTAAGGGAGCTTATTTTTGTGACATGAGATGTTATTTATCACTTAGGACTTAGTTTCTTTCCTATTTTCATCCTTTTGTGCTTGTTATGGTGTCAAATCACTTTGCATGCATTAAAACACATTTTGGTCTCCATTGTTGTGGGAATTATACCAATTGAAAGGTGAGTGACCAATCATTTCACATTTCATGAGCGCAGCTAATTGTAATCAATGTAATAATTATAAAGTGTCGTAAATAGGGGTAAAACTATTGTTCTTAGGTGCGTGTTTCCTTTATTTTCTACATTTTCTTTCTCTTTCCTTTATATCGATGTTGCTACTATTCCTTTACTCACATCGTTGAAATTTCATTCATGGAAATTATTATCCAAATAACTCTCCTAGTTATCTTTATAACTTATATTTTCATTCTGACTTCGATGTTTTACATTTCAGGTTACGTGCACTCAAGATTGTTCCTTTAACACCTTAGCATAGTTGCAGCTCCTCTGGGCACCCTTATGCACCTTCTTGCTTCTCCCTCTTCATTATGCTATCTCCTTTTCCATTTTCCTTTGTGCCTTCCTCTTGTGCACCCAATTTCTTTCCTATCATATCACGCACTCCTTACATGCACCTCTGTAGACTTTCCTTCTAGATCAGCTAATTCCCTCTCATGCCTTCACACTTGTGCTCCTTTGCACACTCCCTTTTCTTTTTGCCATCATGTGCCCTTCCTCAGTTGAATGATGGTGCCCATTCCCTAGATTTATCCCCTGCAAGTGTTCTCCTATTCCTCCTACACACACACCGATGCACGTACCTTTCCTCTATTTCCCCTTCACATGCCTACCTTTTGCTTCCATGCCTTGCACCAGTCATTGTGCCACATCATCTTCTGTAATACTTTAGTGTGATGCATACAACCTATCAAAGCATGCCAATAGGGCACAAAATCTAGACAACCAATTGGTGCATGACATGTGGTAGAAAAGAGAAAACAAATGAATAGTTACTTGACTCCTTCAGTCAATCAACATGCACCACATGTCATTATGTGTTAGAGTGACCTGTAGACTTTTGATAACCATAAATTTTTCTGTAGTGCTCAAATTTCTATGCACCAAGTCTTATTTGAAATCTACTAACATCAACTACACTTTGGATTTTTCAAAATCAGATTTAGGTAGGATTTGGTAGGTGAAAAATAGTGAAATATAATTCTGATCATCAATGTACACATCTAATCAACCTCAACTACTAGATTTCATCAGATCTTACCTTCTTCCTTCTTCTACACACCAAAAAGACACGGGGAAGTGCATTTGACATCCATACAAGATGTTTTGTAGGCATTTATCACTGGTTGTTGGTGGGTGAATATTTGAATTTGAGTTTCCCTCTCTCTCTCCTTATCTTCTCTCCTTATTATTCTATAAATAGCATAGATTTTCTTTGTAAAAAGGATCCCTCTCTGTTGTAACGACACCATGCCAAAATGGTTTTTGAATTCCCATGGGTCTCAGACCTTGGCATGGTCTCTGGAATGTAGTCTCACCTCTTTCTGTGAATGTAAATGGATGTGCGCCCTTTAAGCAATAAAATCATGTTTTGAGAAACTTGTTTTCATTACATCTCATCTCTCTATTTGCATTTTCTGGCATGTTATGTGTATTCCTGCTTGTAGTCCCCATGTTCATGTGTTGCGTGTGCTAGAAGGCTGAGCCCACATGTTGATATATGGCACACGCCATCCTCACTCTTCTCCCATGCCCTCTCTATTTCCTTTGCCACTCCTGGAGAGAGATCAACCCTTTCCCTGGTGCTATTGCCTTCCTTAGCTTAAGATTTCCCCTTCCTGCACATCCTTCTATCCCTGCTCCCTTAGCATGTTTAGTCTAGGATTTTGTTTTAGCATTAAGAGTAGAAATAATTTTAGAGGTAGATAGAGGAACCGACCTTCTCTGGAGATTTGTCCCAAGAGCGCAAGGTCCAAAAACTTGGGGATAGTTTCATTGTTGACTCTAATGACTTGTCTCTTCCAGATCTGAGATGTCAGTGCACGTTCGAACAACCAACAAATTCTGGCAAGCCCGGTGTGACAAGAGTGAAGATATTTACATATTCATCTCAACAATTTTGACGTGTTTTGCTGAGATCCAGCCTTTAGAGGAATTTTTCAACACATCTAGTGAATCCATTGATCCACATACTGGTCTCCCCTTTATTCTATTCATTTTCCATCTTGCATCAATCCATATTCCTCTTTTGAAGTTGTGCAATCATGACTTCTTTCCCTTCATAGAATTCTCATTTGCAGTATCAGAGTTATTTTTATCCATCCCCATAGTTCCAAAGTCCTCATTTAAACCAGTTTTATAAGCCCCATTATCCTTAATGTGCATATAAACCACCTCCCATTGATATTTATGCTTATTTTTCTGACCATAATGTTTATGAAGAATAGGTTTATGCAGAGGATTGTGGAAAATCCATGGTTCAAGCTGATTTTGAGAGGTAGGTTCAAAAAATGGAGAAGGACATGATGCAACTCAGAGTCAAGTACTCCATAAAGGCATCTAAAGTTGGCTACAAGGTCCCTTGTCCATGGCTCAGCCCTATAACAGGTTGGTTTAATGCCTAAAAAAAGCTACACTTTATTACTAAGATGCTTCCCCAGATTAAAAAGTGGGTGTCCAAGAAATTGAGGCTCAAAAATCTAGCGCTCGATAACCCTATCAATGGGGTAACCCTGCACTACCATCTTACAACCCTCCCATCCCTTCATACCAACTTACATCATGTCAGCCCCCTGTGCATGTTCCCAACTTCTTGCGCATTACCCCCATTGAGAATTCCCCTCCTCCATCCTCTCCCCTTCATTTCTCTTCCATCACCCCTCTTTCATGCGCTTCCACACCTCTTGGACGCATGCCTTCCATGTAAATCCTCCCATTTTCTTCCAAGTCCCCTTTGCCTATTTGTACCATAAATGAACAACCCCTTGCTAATGTGCCTTTCCCAAAAAACATCATCATGTTTCATGACTACAAAATAGTTAAAGAATGGCATGACTCATGTGACTCCGACTGGGAAGAGCAAATCATATGGGCGTGTTGGAGAGAAAATTTTTCGGGTGGACAAACTAGTGGATTTCTTGCCAACGCTCTAAGAATCCAAGTCCCCTCTACTTAGTCAGTGCAACTGTCATATATGCATGTGCAAGTAAAGGTAAATTTTCCTGGTGTCTTTGTGGTTAGGGATCCAATAGGGGTACTCCACTGACCCTGTGGAAAATCTAAAAACCTCTTTCTAGGGAAGACTTTGTCTAAAGAGTGGGAAAGGGGAGTGAGAAAAGAGGTAGGAGGACTAATGTTGTAGGTAGAAAATCATATTCCTACATGCACTATTTAGAAAATTCATCACATTCTGTAAAATGATGAAGAAATAATACTGCAAACAATAACAAGACCAATTAAAATTTAGTGAACACAAAGTATCAATAAACCCCTTAGTCAAAAAGGGATCGAACCTCCTTATTCTTGTATTGATGCTTAAGAAGAAATTGTACATACTATGAGAATGGAACACATTGAGAATAGGGGAAAAGTGGCCAACTCTTTTCACTCACAAGTGAGAAAAATATCTCTCATGAACATACAAGAATACAACTAGCTAGAACGATTTCATAGTTAGAACCCCTTGGAATGAAGAGCTCATTACAATTTGTAGCAACCTGAATTGTCCTTTCACCTCCCTCACATGAATCTTCATTTCCATATTCCACTCCCGACCTTTAATTTTCCATGAATTAAGTATTTCTCTTATAATTTTGAGAAAACACCTTTTTACAAATTTAAAATAGGGCACTTAAGTGAATAAGATGAAATAAAATGATGATGCATAACGATGAATTAGAATGGAGAGAGAAATAAGAGAGGGAAATATATGAAGAGGGAAGGGATGGAGGGGAAAAAACTCCTCATGATGAAATGCTTTGAATGCCTTGATGCAGCCATGAACTTTGAGAAAATATTTCTCCCACTGGTTGATCTCCTACATTGATGAAGATTGCTCCCTTGAATAAATTTAAATCATTTTCCCAATCTAGTGATGACCGTAAGATCTATGATGCATGGACATCCTAGACCATAGAATGAGTGTTTAGAAACATTGTTATGATGTTTACGACTGCAAGCTTGATATGAACACATATAATTCCCACGATGACCCTCCTTGAAACTTGGTTGATGAACTCCTTGACTCATTGAAATCATTCCAGATCAACTCTCTTTGAATCACCCGACTTCTTAAGTGATGAAGATGAATTCACATGATGTGCCTTGTAATACGCTCCTTTTTAATATGGGATGATCATTCAAAACCACAAAAAATCACCATCTCTTCATGATTCATTACACCTAAGAAAATAGACCAACCTGTGTACTGCAAATTCATGTTTCCTTAACATTTACTATAATTGGAAGGAACAACTTACTATATTTAGTAAGTGTTGGAGTTTTAATTTATGGACCCCAAATGGTGATATTGACCTGAATGATTATCCCTCAATGTCCTATTGTGCTAAAATTTCCCTTTGAGAACAACCTGCTATTTTTAGAATATGAGCCCATGCTCTGCTATTCTGGGACATATCACCTATCTTGCTCTAGTTTCACCTTCTAAACCTTCTACCATATTCCAACCTCCTATGTTCCTGAGATATTGTTATTTTTAGCACATTTCTATTTTTAGCAGGTTGCTATTTGGGGACCTGCTATTTTGGGAAGAAGTCATTTTCTGTCTTACTTTCCATTTTACCCCTTTTCTGATTGTCCTAAGTGATCAAACTTGAAATTCAATAGGTCCCACCATTTATAGCATGTGAGGAAGTATAACATATGATATTTTTAGTAAATGGTGAAAAGTACTCTGTTTGTGACAGAAACAACTATTTTGGATTCGGCTCTTCATCACGAACTCGTGCTCCAATTTTCATCATGATTTGCTTACCAGAAAGCTGAGAAATAAAAAATGAAAATTTATGCCTGGTAAGAGCTTTGGGTATGGAGCTACCAGGGAAGAATACTGATAAAAAAAATTAGTCCTTCATATCTTGATAAACCGACAACTTCATTGTGCAAAAACTATTTTGAGAGAAACTAGATTTTTTGGATACCCTTCCCTCTAAATTTCGGATGATTTTGCCCACCGGATATTCAAGAATTTGAAAATTTCTTCAAAGAGGGAATAATTATGATAAAAACACAGCCCTCCATATCCCTAAAAAATAGGAACTTCATGGCACAAAAACTAGTTCACACGAAACTAGATTTTCCAAGGATCATTCCCTCCAATTTTTGTGTGATTTCGCCTGCTAGAACCCTAAGAAGTGGAGAGGTAGCTCACTGATTTTTTCCACTACTGTGTCATGGTGGCCATTAATGGAGCTTGAAATTTTCAGGTCTAGTTTTTTTCTCCATTTTTGATGAAATCAATTTCATTGTGATAATTTTTTGCTTCTTGTCTCACTGGTGAAATTTCTCTTCAATCCGGTTGTCAGTTTGACGGGAATTTGAGCTTTGTTCTTCGTGGAGCCAGAAGTGGAATTTATTTGTTGTGAATATTCCTTGCTGAAAATCAGAGGTTTGAGTATGATTTTTTAATGGCCTTCAAGAGAGAATAACTCAGCAATATATGGTTTGTTAATCCGTGCACCAGTTTGCAAGATATGTTCAAATCTTCGTTTCACGGTAATGGAGGTTTCTAAAAAATTCCTCTACTCTTCTCTTTTATTCTTCATTCCTCTGGATCTTTTGATAAATATATTATTTTAAACCTATGTATATTTATGTATTGGAAGGTTTGGTTTCCATGGCAGATCTGGTTTGGAAGAACAATGGTGGACTGAGGTGTTCTCTACAACTTTCTTCTGGCAATGGAGAAGCAGTTAGAAGCAGTAAGAAACAACCAGGAGTTAGAAAATTTTCAAGTTTTGGAGTTGGATTTGGGTGAATTTTCATGTCCCTGACATCCCTCACCTCAAAGGGATGTTAGGGACATCAATTTCCATAGTGAGCAAGACAGCGACATGTGGCAGCGATCCGACGACAGGGAGTGAGAGCTAGAAAATCAACTTTAAAACACTGAGGGGCTGGAAGCGGGTCACATGGGTGATCAGAAGTTTCCCTTAGAGATCTGGGCACATTTTTCAAGGTTTGATGTACCTAAAATGTGAGGGACATGAGGGACATAAAATTCCATGGTGCTCCTAGAGCTGACACGTGGCAGAGATTAGACGGCAGGGAATTTGAGCTCCCACAAGCACCTGGGGGCTGAACTGACGATCCTGAAGGTCACATAAGGTTCTAGAGGTCATATGGGGGATGGGAACATTTTTTCATGGTTTATGTCCTTGGTCTTGAGGGATTTTAGGGACAAAAATCCTGCTAGGCTCCTGGAGCTGACACGTGTCCTCCCAAAATTTGGCTAACTCCTGAACTCGCTCTAAGAGGACAACTTGAGATGATGATAACTTGAGCTCCCGATGGAATTTTTTAGTGAAAGTTTATATGATCCTAACTATAAATGGAATTTTGAATCCAATGGTGGATGTTTCCTATCTTTATTCTTCCATTTGATCCTTGAAAAAGTGGATTTTTGATTTGGTATTCCACCTATACATGAGAAAAACTACTTGCAGACCTAATGCTCCAAAGTGTTGTGAAAAAATTAATTTCACCATATTGTAGGGATTAGAATTATATTTCTAGAGATGTTGCTTTTTTCTCCTAACTCCATCCAAAGCTCCCAGAATCACCTTCGGAAGCTCTACGGTTGTTTTGGCTTGTGCACTGACTAGGCCTGTGAACACTTATTTTGGCGAAACTGCCCCAACTTCTCCGAGCCCTTCCAGAATCTTCCAGAATCACTTCGATGATGTCTCAAGACCTTTGAATTGCATCTATGTATATTTTGGATTTTTTGCTCCACTTCATGGGGCTTCTTTAGCCATAGGAAGGCTAATGATAGCCCTTCCCACATCTGCATGTAGCTTATAACTTTTAATGAACTCCTAAAATCACCTAGGGGGAATGAATGGAATTTTCTAAATCAACTAGGGGGGATGAGATAATGCTAATTAGTAGGTCACTTGGACTAAATGGACAGACCTGAGGTGCCTTGGAATGATAAGACTTGAATAAATTAACATAGGTGTATGGTTGTCATGCTTGTAAATTGTCAATTTCCTTGTTGCACATTTGCATGAAAAACTGGCTCTATCTTGGGGACATGACATGGACTGAGTAAAGTGATGACAGAATCCATAATCTCAACATTTAGACAATAGATCCATTGACCAGTGCCTTATCCACACAGAGTCATGTACAACTTACGAAGAGAGAAAGATAAGAAAGAAAAACACACACACACAAACAAGAAAGGAAACACATGACAACAAATAGGAAGGGAAAACACATGCACAATAGGAAAGGGAAATTATATAGAGGGGGGGAATTTACAAAGGAGGGAAATATATACACATACCTAGAAACAAGTTGAGAAAATTACACGCCATCATAAAATAGTGTATTGAAGTATGACCTTTAAAGCACAAAAACTATTATTTGATCAAACCATGCTTTTGTGATGGCCTTGCATGGCTTGAGAAGAATAATATTGATCATGATTCCATCCTTCATACTCATACTGTATTGAAAATGTTCCTTGCATCCATTGAAAATTTGGTTAACCTCTTAAAAATATTGTATTTTGAAGATTCCTCTTGATGTCCCACAATCATGAGACACCATCCCTCCATGTCTTCAAGAGTGGGAAAATTGTTCTTGTCATGAAAACATTCATCTTCTTTGAATTGCAACTTCAAATTGTCTCTTATATCAGCAAAACACTTTGGAAGGAGTGAGAAAAAACTAGTTTTCTTCCCATTCAAGAACTTCCCGAAACATACTCACTTTGTTTCTCTGACCAAGTGTTTTTGGTCATGGAGGTTAAATCATTGAGCTAGAGGTCTTCATCATCCTTAAGAGATTTTTGCATCATGGGAACATGTTCAAGATGAATTAGAGCTTGGAGGAAGGTGAGTGCAGTCTGATTTTGGATCATTTGGCAAGAATCATGCATACTCCCACTTTGTTGTCTAGAGAAATTGTCGCCAATATGCATTCGTTCGGAGTCCATCTTGATATTATTTTAAAAATTCAGCTTTTGGTTTGGCCATGTAAGCATTCTTAACCATTCATTGGATTTTTCCATATGAACTCTTGTTTTGCATTGATGGACCATTCTGAAATGGTGGGATCAAGTTGGTTTTGAATATACTCTCAACATTGTTGCAGATTTTCACCATGTTCTGAACAACTTTCTTCAATGTAAATCAGCTCAATGTTTTCCCTGTTATCTTCTTCCATGGCAGAGGTGTTGTCTTCAAAAATGGAGATGTCCAAAGGAGATTCACGAACTTTTCTTCTTTTGCACTCATGAACTTCTTCACATGATGTGGAAGAAAAAGACATGCTTTCATGTCCATTCTCATCAACCAAAGTATTAGGGAAGTCATCAAGATTATCTAACTGCTCCATCTCAACATCAAAAATTGGTCCACCAAAATAGGAAGCACAAATTGATTCATACATGTCTTGTATCTCCAATGCTCAGGTTAAGAGTTCAAGGTTGAGTTGAGGATATTTAGTTTCTTCCACAACCTTCAAGATATATTGTACAGATAGTTCTTATGAAATTTCCATAGGCTCATTTTTATCTTCATTGGAAGAATCTTCTTGTTGTGCCTCTAGGAGATGGTTAAAAATCTGATCCATATGGGCCCATGATTCATTTGAAACATTCTCGTTCACCTCTTCCATGCTTTGCATTTCCAAAGATTCACTTTCTTGCAAACATGGGCATACTTGATTCATGACACCTACTGACAAGGAGAATATGTCCAAGCTTTATGGGAAGGGCACTCCTTCAAGCTCAAAATCCATATCATCTTCTTCTTGGTAAGAAGCAGAGAACCATGTTAGGGCAGCAGTATGAGAAGAATTTTCAGCTACATCTTGACCATCCATTATTGAATCTTCTTTCTCAGGTGAAATATGAAAGGATATTGTTTTCACCGTGATGATGATTTTACTCCCCGAGTGAGTAGAGGTTGTGTTTAAATTATTCATTCTCCTCAGATTTGAAAAGAGAGTGGGCTTCTTCCATTTGATCATTCATGATTGCATCGAGAAGAGAGTTTGATTCTTTGACTTCCTCCATTTCTTCATGCAACATTTCTACATCACTTGAAGAATCAAAATAGGAGGGAAGATTATCTATGACCATCTTGAATTCATCATCTTCAGACCATGATGTCAGGTGACTTTCTTGCACTTCTTCACATCTCTCCATTTCATCATTAATTGAAAGATCAAAACTTGAAAAGAGATCATCCATGCTTACTTTGAATTGGTTGTCTTCTTCATCATTGGTGGAGTCTTCAGAGAGCATTGGATCATCCATTATGCATCAAGGATCTTCCTTTATTGAATATATTATTCCCCCTATGGGTTGTGACTTGAGCCAAATGGAATTTCTGAATGGTGATTCTATCTTCGTCTCTTCTACTTCTTCCTCCATGATGTTGCTTTGGCTTTCATCGGAAGGTTCCATGATAAGATCTTCTTCAGAAGCATCCAAGAATCTTTCAAGAATGAAAACCTCATAATATGGGCAGCCATCAGGGTCTTCCTCCATAGGGAACATCCCGTCTTCTTCCTCCATTTGATGTGGTGCTTCAAGATGTTCATATCTTATCTATAGAGCTAAAGCATACCTCTAAATTTCATCAAAGACTTCGGGGTCAAAATTTCCTTTTATTATGCTCTGAATTCTTTCCACATATTCTCTTTTCAAAATGTTCATTTCTTCATCACCGTATGCGAGGAATTCATCTATTGAGCATTGAAAGAAAGATAATGTTCTCAATTTTGCAGTGAGATGCGCAAGGTCACAAAAATCTTCTTTAGTGGATCTTTCACCATATTGTCTTTTGTCATCTTCTTGAATGCTGATTTTATCTTCATCAGAAGGCTCAAGGATAGGATTTTCTTCAGTGGGATTCAAGAACCTTTCAGGTATGAAAACCATATGGTATGAATGATCTTCAGGATCTTCCTCTATAGGAAAACTCTCCTCTTCTTCTTCCTCACTATGGGCTGCTTCAAGTTGCTCATTCATCTCATGTAAGAATTTGGCATATTCTCAAGCTTCACACCTTATCTTATGTCTCCTTTGAATCCATTCCTCTTCATTGGTGATAGGTTCTTTCTTCTTTCCTTTTTCAACACTAGTCTGGAACCATGGCTGATCAACGATCTTCTTTTTCGGACATACATCTTCTTATTCTTCTTCACTATCACTCATTGGTACTTCACTCCAATATGGAAATTTCTTCATGATGCAGGAAATGAACGTGATAGGGGTTCGTTCCTTGATGGATTCACCTTCAAAAAATGATTTTTCTTTGAAATATAATTTTTTTTTTTTGTATTTTTCAGACCTTGTGGTCATCGTATTTTGGGTGCAAACACTTATAAATCTACCCCACAGTGGGTGCCAAAAAATGTTGTGAGAAAAATTTTTAGGTGGACAAACTTGTGGATTTCTTACCAATGCTCTGGGAATTTAAGTCCCTCTACTTAACAAGTGCAACTGTTGTATATGCATGCACGAGTAAAGGTGGATTTTCCTAGTGGCCTTGTGGCTGGGGATCCAATAGGGGAACTCCACTGACCCTGCAGAAAAGCTAGAAATATCTTGCTAGGGAAGACTTTGTCTAAAGAGTGGGAAAGGGGAGTGAGAAAAGAGGTAGGAGAACTAATGTTGTAGGTAGAAAATCAGATTCCTACACACACTAGTTAGAAATTTCATCACATGCACTAAAATTAGGAAGAAACAATACTGCAAACAACAACAAGACCAATTAGAATTTAATGAACACAAAGTATCAAGTAAACCCCTTAGTCAAAAAAGACTCAAAACTCTTCTTCTTGTATTGATGCTCAAGAAAAAATTGTACATAGTATGAGAATGGAAGACATTGAGAATAGGGGAAAAGTGGCTAACTCTTTTCACTCACAAGTGAGCAAAATATCTCTCATGAACTTACAAGAATACAACTAGCTAGAAGAATTTCAGAATTAGAACCCCTTGGAATGAAGAGATCATTACAATTTATAACAACCTGAATTGTCCTTTCACCTCCCTCACATGACTCTTCATTTCCATATTCCACTCGTGACCTTTCATTTTCCATGAATTAAGTATTTCTCTTATAATTTTGAGAAAATACTTTTTACAAATTTAAAATAGGTCACTTAAGTGAATAGGACGAAATACAATGATGATGCATAACAAAGAATTAGAATGGGGAGAGAAAGAAGAGAGGGAAAGAGAGGAAGAGGGAAGGGATGGAGGGGAAAACACTCCTTGTGATGAAATTCTTTGAATGCCTTGATGCAGCCATGAACTTTGAGCAAATATTTTTGCCACTGGTGATCTTCTACACTGATGAAGATTGCTCCCTTGAATAACTTTGAATCATTTTCCCAATCTAGTGATGACTGCAAACTCTATGATGCATGGACATCCTGGACCATAGAATGAGTGTTTAGAAACATTGTTATGATGTTTACCGCTACAAGCTTGAGATGAACACATACAATTCCCACGATGACCCTCCTTGAAACTTGGTTGATGAACTCCTTGACTCATTGAAATCATTTTGATCAACTCTCTTTGAATCACCCAAATTCTTAAGTGATGAAGATGAATTCACATGATGTGCCTTGTGATGCCCTGCTTTGTAATATGAGATGATCATTCCAAACCACGAAAAATTTCATCTCTTCATGATTGATTACACCTGAGAAACTAGACCAACCTATGCACTGGAAATTCATGTTTCCTTAACACTTACTATATTTGGAAGGGACAACTTACTATATTTAGTAAGTGTTAGAGTTTTCCTTTCTGGACCCCAAATGGTGATATTGACCTGAATGATTATCCCTCAATGTCCTGTTGTGCCAAACTTGCCCTTTGAGAACAACATGTTATTTTTAGAATATGAGCCCATGCTCTGCTATTTTGGGACATATCACCTGTCTTGCTCTAGTTTCACCTTCTAAACCTTCTACCATATTCCAACCTCCTATGTTCCTGAGATATTTCTATTTTTAGCACATTTCTATTTTTAGCAGGTTGCTATTTGGGGACTTGCTATTTTGGGAAGAAGTCATTTTCTGTCTTACTTTCCATTTTACCCCTTTTCTGATTGTCCTGAGTGATCAAACTTGCAATTCAGTGGATGCCTTCATTTATAGCATGTGAGGAAGTATAACATATGTTATTTTTTAGTAAATGGTGAAAAAAACTCTGTTTGTGATGGGAATAACTATTTTGGATTTGGCTCTTTGTCACGAACTCGTGCTCCAATTTTCATCATGATTCGCTTACCAGAAAGCTCAGAAATGAAAAATGAAAATTTATGCTTGGTAAGAGCTTTGGGTATGGAGCTACCAGGGTAGAATACTGATAAAAAATCATTCCTTCATATCTTGATAAACTGACAACTTCATCATGCAAAAACTAGTTTGAGAGAAACTAGATTTTTTGGAGACCCTTCCCTCTAAATTTCAGATGATTTCACCCACCAGATCTTTGGGAATTTGAAAATTTCTTCAAAGAGGGAAGAATTATGATAAAAAACAAAGCCCTCCATATCCCTAAAACATAGTAACATCATGGCGTAAAAACTAGTTCACACGAAACTAGATTTTCCAAGGATCATTCCCTCCAATTTTTGCGTGATTTCGCCTGCTAGAACCCTCAGAAGTGGAGAGGTAGCTCACTAATTTTTTCCACTACTATGTCATGGTGGCCATTAATGGAGATTTGAAATTTACAGGTGTTTTTTTTATCCATTCACGATGAAATCAATTTCATTGCGATAGGTTTTTGCTTCTTGTCTCACTAGTGAAATTTCTCTTCGATCCGGTTGTCGGTTTGACGGGAATTTGAGCTTTGTTCTTCGTGGAGATGGAAGTGGAATTTATTTGTTGTGAGAATTCCTTGCTAAAAATGGGAGGTTTGAATATGATTTTTTAATTGTCCTTCAAGAGAGAATAACTCAACAACAAATGGTTTGTCAATCCGTGCACCAGTTTGCAAGATATGTTTGAATCTTTGTTTCACGGTAATGGAGGTTTCTGAAGAATTCCTTCACTCTTCTCTTTGATTCTTCATTCCTCTGGATATTTTGATCAATATATTATTTGAAACCTATGAATATTCATGGAGTGGAAGGTTTGGTTTCCATGGCGGAGCTGGTTTGGAAGAACAATGGTGGACTGAGGTGTTCTCTGCAACTTTCTTCTGGCAATGGAGAAGTAGTTAGAAATAGCCAGGAGTTAGAAAATTTTCAAGTTTTGGAGTTGGATTTGGTCACATTTTCATGTCCCTAACATCCCTCACCTCAAAGGGATGTGAGGGACATCAATTTCCACGGTGAGCAAGATGGTGACACGTGGCGGTGATCCGACGACAGGGAGTGAGAGCTAGAAAATCAGCTTTAAAGCACTGAGGGGCTGGAAGCAGGTCACATGGGTGACCAGAAGTTTCCCTTAGAGGGATGGGCACATTTTTCAAGGTTTTATGTCCCTGACATGTGAGGGACATCAAATTCCATGGTGCTCCTGGAGCTGACATGTGGTGGAGATCCGATGGCAGGGAATTTGAGCTCCCACAAGCACCTGGGGGCTGAACTGACGATCCTGAAGGTCACATGAGGTTCTAGAGGTCATATGGGGGTTGGGCACATTTTTCCATGGTTGATTTCCCTGACCTTGAGGGATGTCAGGGACACAAAATCCTGCCAGGCTCCTGGAGCTGACACGTGTCCTCCCAAAATTTGGCTAACTCTCGAACTCGCTCCAAGAGGACAACTTGAGACGATGATAACTTGAGTTCTCGATGGAATTTTTTGGTGAAATTTTATATGATAATAACTATAAATAGAATTTTGAATCCAATGGCATGCGTCAAATGTCTTTATTCTTCCATTTGATCCCTAAAATGTGGATTTTTGATTTGATAGTCCACCTATGTATGAGAAACACTAATTGCAGACCTAATGCTCAAAAGTGTTGTGAAAAAACTAATTTCACCATCTTGTAGGGATATAAATTATATTTCTGGAGATGATTCTTTTTTCTCCTAACTCTATCTAGAGCTCCTAGAATCACCTTTGGAAGCTCATTGACTATTTTGGCCTGTGCACTGACTAGGCTTGTGAACCCTAATTTTGGTGAAACTACCCCAACTTCTTTGAGCCCTTCCAGAATCTTCCTAAATCACTTCCATGATATCCCAAGACCTTTGAATCATCTCTATGTCCATTGTTTTGGATTTTATTCTCCACTCCATGGGCTTTTCTAGTCCTAGGAAGGCCAGTGATAGCCCTTCCCACAACTGCCTGTAGCTTGCAACTTTTAATGAACTCCTAAAATCACCTAGGGGGAATGAATGGAATTTCCTAAATCACCTAGGGGGGATGAGATAACACTAATTGGGAGGTCACTTGGATTTACTGGATAGACCTGGGGTGCCTTGGAATGATAAGACTTGAAAAATTTAATAGAGGCGTATTGTTTTCATGCTCAGAAATTGCCAATTTCTTTGATGCACATTTGCATGAAAATAGGGTTCCTATTCCAAAAGAAAAGAATTTAGTCCTAGAGGGTGCACTCCTGAAGGAGACTGAGTTTCTTGTAGAGGAAGAACCATGCATGCCCCAGCTTTACGTGATCTATCCTACAAGCACTCTCCTTTAAGAGGAAAGTCTACATAAGAATCCCATCCGTAGGATTGAGCTTCAAATTAATGGGAAAATAAAAAGGATCAGACCATGCCCAATTAGATACCTTGCTTTTCTAGAGCCAAAAACATAGTTGCCACCGATCATGCTCATTTTAGAGCATGAGGTAGAGCTTCAATGCGCCAAAGGTCAGCAACAGTTCCTCTTGAATCCAAGTGTAGAACAACTTCAAGAGGTATATATTCTATTTGTTTATACTTTGAGGAGGGTGAAACACCATCTGCAAGGTGGGTTTTCACTCTTGTTTCCAACCATGTTCAGTGCCAAATTAGTCACATGGTCACGATTTGTGAGGAAGGGAAGCTATTTCTCCCTTCTTGTATTAGGTTTTACTTGAGTGCCCATTGCCTCTAGTTAGAGTAGGCTATAATAGGTTTTCTATCAGTAACATAAGTGCTCGTGCACACTCTGCATGTTACCCATGGGACATGTATGATTTTTTAGTTTTGTATATAGTGGTGCCCTTCTATTTTGGTGTACTCCCTCTGGTGCCTTTCCTTTCTTGTTGTGCCCACATGATCTTTTGTCACTTCTTGGGATGATAGTTCAATTTTGGCAGAGGAAGTTCTAACAATCCGCGCAACTTTCAATCTCATCAATACAATTCATAATATATTCATATGAGAGTAGCAGTCTAGTTCAAATTTCAAATAGAGCTTCAAGTGACTTCAAGGATGTTCTTCAAGTTGCAGATCACATCTTCAAGTTTAGCACTTGACTCCATCCCCCAATGGAATTTTAAGGCTACTAGTCTCTTCATCTATTAGACATATAGCCCATGAAATTCGGAAAAATTGTTATCCAAATAACTCTCATAGTTATCTAGATAGCTTATATTTTCATTCTAAATCTGATGTTTCACATTTCAGGTTGTGCGCACTCAAGATTTTTCTTTTGAAACCTTGGCATAGTTGCAGTTCCTCGGCATGCCCTTATGCACCTTCCTACTTCTCCCTCTACATTCTATTATTTCCTTTTCCATTTTCCATTACGAATTCCTCTTGCATGGCTTCTTTCTTTCCTATCATGTCACACACTCATTTTGTGCACCTCTATAGACTTACCTTCCAAATCGAATAAGTCCCTCACATGCCTTCGCACTTGTGCACCTTGCACTTCCTCTTTTCCTTGCGCTCCTTTGTGTGCCCCCTTTTTTTTCCGCCACTGTGCACCCTTCGTTAGTTGAACACCCTTGCCCCTTCCCCATACTTTTCCCCTACAAGTTTTCTCCTATTCCTCCTACATGCACACCTATGTGCATGCCTTCCTTTTGTTTCCCCTTCACGTGCCTAAATTTTTCTTCCACACCTTGCACCTTCTTCTGTACCAGTCATTGTGCCATGTCATCTTATGTCAGATTTGATTGTGATGCATGCAACTGATCAAAGTGCACCAATAGGGCACCAAATTTGGAAAACCAACTAGTGCATGACATGTTGCAAAAAAGAAAAAACAAATGAATAGTTGGTCGACTCCTTCAGTTAATCAGTGTGAGTCATGTGTCATTACGTGTCAGAGTGACCTGTAGACTTCTGAAAGCCATAAATTTTGTTGTAGTGCTCAGATTCCCACACACCCAGTCTTATTTGAAAGATTTTGACATCAAATACACGTTAGAATTTTCAAAATCAAATTTAGGCAGGATTTGGTAGGTGGAAAATAGGGAAACTTCCTTGTGATCATCAATGTACACATCTAATCAACCTCAACCACCAGATTTCATAAGATCTTATCTTGTTCCTTCTTCCACATGCCAAACAGACATGGGGATGCACATTTGATAGCCCTGTAGGTATTTTTGTAGGCATTTATCACTTGTTATTGGTGGTTAAATATTTTAATCCGAGTTTCCCTCTCTTTCTCCTTCTCTTCTTTCCTTATTATTCTATAAATAACATAGTTTTGCTTTATAAAAAGGATCCCTCTCTATTGTAACGACGCCATTCCAAAATGGTGGCTAACTTCCCAGGGGTCTTAAACCTTGGCATGGTCTCTGTAATGTAGTCTCACCTCCTACCGTGAATTTAAATGACTGTGCATCCCTTAAGCAATAAAATCATGTTTTGTGGAACTATCTTCTTCCCTCTCTCATTTTTATTGTATCTTGTCTCTCTATTTACATTTTCTGGCATGCTATGCGTATTCCCACTTACATTCCTCATGTTCATATGTTACGTGCACTGGAAGGCCAAGCCTACGTGTTGATGTGTGGTGCATTCCATCCAACCTCTTCTCCTGTGACCTCTTTATTTCCTTCACCGCTCATGGAGAGAGATTGACCCTTTCCCTAGCACTATCACCTTAGCTTAGGATTTCCCCTTTCTGCACATCCTTTTATCCCTGGTCCCTTGGCATGTTTAGTCTAGGATTTTCTTTCAGCATTAGGAGTAGCAATAACATTAGAGGTAGGTAGAGGAATTGATCTTGTCTAGAGATTCGTCCCAAGAGTGCAAGGTCCCACAACTTGGGGATGGTTCCATTATTGTTTCAAATGACTTGGCTCTTCCGAATTTGAGACACGGGTACACGTTTGAATGAAAAATAGAAATCCAAAATGATAATTACACTATGGGGTAAAGGGTTGTAGCGCATTGCTATGGGAGTGGAGAAAGAACCAACAACAAAACCTGAGAGATATTATTATTTACCTGTATAGGTTAATTATGCATTTCATATTAATTAATGTATTTATTTTTTATATGGGTATATTTAATTATAAACACATTATTTTAATATGTTTTTATTTCAAACAATACGGGTGTTGTAACTATTGTTGTTTGTAACAATATTAATTGGTTATGTGCTTCCCAGGATGTATATATTGGAAGCTTACTGTATTTTAAAGATGGTTATTGCACCTGTTGCAAATCCTCATTCTCTTGTGTGTATTTAGTTGTACAATACCTATAAGTATTGTAGTTCATTCGTATGTAATTTGGTTGATTTGAGTATTAATATATTTTATCAGGCTTCCGCCCCTATTTCTCAGATCTACATTTGGTACCAGAGTTGGTTGATATGCTCCTGTGAGCAGAGAAGGTGTGGAAAAGGTTACAGAGGAGAGGAGATATAGGAGATTGGAGAATAAATATACAACAACGAAGAGCCAGTGTTGCAACCTCCTGCAACTTCCTAGCACTAACCACACCTGTAAACTCACAATCTCCTATGCATTCTCTAGATAAATGAAAAGTACATTTGTTTTTGCACTTGGTGCTCTCTAGCACTAGGAAAAATTTGCTTCTAGAGCATTTAAGTTTCTGGTTTATAACAATTAGGGATTTTGCCTCTAAAAAATATTACTTAGAGTTGACTATTTAGTTACAAATAGACTATGGTTTGTTCTACATATGGCATATTTGCATTTGAGTCAGACTAAGTTGTGCATGTCATGAAGGACCGAGTTCCTTGGTAAAGGACTCCCAATTTGAGCTCTCACTACCAACCGAGCCAGTGCCAAATCCATCGATCCGGAT
Organism: Taxus chinensis; assembly: GCA_019776745.2. Classification (NCBI taxonomy): domain Eukaryota; kingdom Viridiplantae; phylum Streptophyta; class Pinopsida; order Cupressales; family Taxaceae; genus Taxus; species Taxus chinensis. The sequence goes on from CM034150.1 coordinate 288,358,822, forward strand.
GTGATCTCGAGTCTATAGTATTGACCAGTTGTGGGTCGATCAGGTTACATTGCCTACAACAAAACAGCACTCAAGGTCAATGAAGCATTTCAACAAAATGAAAGTACAGTGGGCACGGAAATGTGCCTGAAGTCCCTCCAAAGCCGATGTAAATACATTACACTGACCTGCACATAGAAATATGAGTATATAATATTAAAACTACACGAGAAAAAAGTCTAGATGCAAATCAAACTACATCGGCCAGTATGTGGTCTTCAATCACAAACTTGTAGATCCAAGCCGATGCTCTATTGAGATCACGATTATCCAAGTCCCTATTGGCATTGATTTCAATTGTTAAATTGTATTGCCATTGTAGCCACAACTATCCACTGTCGGCTGACACACTGAGCATGAAACCTCCACGTAGACCTACAACAAACAACGAAGCTCCTAGCACACCTGCAATAAGGTGGAAACATATTGGAAGTAGCCAAAGTCGTGAAAATCTCAACACAAAATTACACACAAGGAAATAAAAAAATGCAGATCAAATAAAGAAAAAGTGGTGGAAAATAGAAACAATAAAGCCAAAGGAGATTAATATAGAAGCGGCCAACAGAGAAGACAAAGGCTTCAGATCTACATTTCTAAGCAGAAGAATCCTAATTTGCATGGACTTCCTAGTTAAAGAAGCCACGTGGGACCTCTACCACATCATGTTTTAAAAAGGTTAGTTCATTTTTTTTGACTTTATTTTAAATTTCAATATGCTTCATTTTTATAAACAAATGCACCAAATTGAGCCTAGTTGGATAAGTGGAAATGAATTGGGAGTGGATGAAGTTTGCATGGTTTGAACCCCACCCCCAATAGCAATTTTTTAAAAACCAATTTGAAATTTAGAGGTGAAACTGGCAAAAATGCCTAATGTGGTGGTGAATTTGGTGGAAAAATCACCTCTAAATAGCTAGTTACTAACCAAACAGGTCTCTAAATATTTTAGTGAGAAAAACCCTAATTTAGGGTAAAAAAATATAAAAATCTCCTATTATGCTCTATTTTTTCATTTCGGGCAACATTTACTAAAGGGGGGTAACACTATGCAAAAACTTGCATTTTGGGCCAGTTTTTTTTTAACGGTTTCTAACATTAGAGGGTCATTTTAGGCTCCCAAGGCCACCAGGGCCCACAAAATTAAAATATTACCTGCCATTCACTTTTTTCTAAATTTTTGAATGTAAATTGAATGGTTCAATATATTATACTAATTTAGTAGGTTTCCATAGTCAACCACAAAATATTGTAACTGCTCAGAAACTGGTAGAAATATTGTAATAAAAAATAGTAAAAAATTGGTTTTGAAACACTCACGAGATCCTAGATCTCATTCACAGTGTTTAGTATATACAGTGCCTCTGGGAAGTGCTTACAGGTAAATCCATCATGACTACTACTACACTTAACACCTAATATAGCTACAACAACATGGCATCTGGGCATCTGACCCTTTAAATCGATGGGGAGTAATAAGGTCACAGTGCACACACTATGAGCCATCCCATCCGTTTGTGAATGATTACTTGACTATAAATTTGGAATGAGAAATTATCCAAGTATATAGTGAAGTTACGCACGTGTATGAGGATATTTCTTTGAGCCGGTGTCAATAATTGCATACAGACCCCTTTCAGTAATGTCTTGGTACCACGTATTAAATTATTTCACGTATGTTAACACCTCTTTCGCGTACCATCTGGGTATATATAAAGGGTGATATTCTTACACAGACCACTGGGTCTATCGGAATGGCACGTATATAGAAAGGTTCAGTATATCAGACTGACAATATATAGATTGGGAGACCTTATACCTAGAGTGATAAGAGCCTAAACCTGGTCATTGATTTTTGTACAATATGGGCACCAATGCCCCAAAATTCTTATCTTCCTGATTCACAACTACTTAGAGGAAACAACTATGCTACATGGAAGACTAAAATTAAGACACAACTTGAGTTTGAAGAGATCTGGACCTGTTGTGAATGGTACTCTGACTAGATCAACTACTGGTATAACACAACAATGGTAGTTTGATAAAGCAGATCAGAAGGCCAAACTCATCATCTTGTTTGGAGTGTTCGACAATGTATAACCCCACATTCAAGATTCCAAAACAACCAAAGAAGCGTGGGATAAATTGAGCACAATATATGATGCCAAAAACAATAATTTCATACTAAATTTGTAGAGTCATTTACACACACTAAAGTTCAAGGAGAATGAAAAAATTGAAGCTTTCTTAAGAAGAGTTGTAGAGTTGAGGGCTTCACTTCTAGGCCTAGGAGAAGTAGTCACAAATGAAGCTCTTGTCCCCATCGTTATGAGATCTCTCCATTCTTCTTACCGTATTTTTGTAACAACACTAAACTTGTCAGATACAAAAATTAGTTTTGAAAAGTTGGTAAAACTACTACAACAAGAGGATGCCATACATAATAAGGATGATGAAGAGGAGTAGGCACTTTCTTCACATCAAAAATAGAAAGGAAAAGGAAAAGGAAAACCTAATTCCTATCAAAATTCCCAACATCAGAATCAATATCAACATCAAGGGGACAAACAACAGAAGAAGCAATATCCAATCTGTAAAAGAGGACATGAGTTGAAAGATTGTTGGTATAATACATAAAAACAAGGTTCAGCAAGTAATTCTAGACCTCAACACCAATAATCTCACAAGGAACATACAAAATATAATCAAGGGAAGAAAAAGGGGAAATAGAAAATAAGACCCCATCAACAAGGAAATATTGTTGAACAAGAAGAACATTCAGATAATGAAGAATTCTTGTATACTACTCAATCAATTGAACCTTCCATGTCATCTAGTGTTGTCTGATATGTTGATTTTGGAGCCACTTGACACATGATTGACCATAGAGACTGGTTTACTTCAATGAGGAACACACCTTCAAAAAACCAAGTTTCGTTGGGTGATGATTCTTCATATACAGTTCAAGGGATTGGGAACATTTCTCTACCCCTTGGTTCACACAACTGTAGACTATCAAATGTCTTATATGTGCCTGGGTTGACTAAAAATATGCTTTCAATAAGTCAAATCCTTGATCAAAACTTAAAAATTGACTTTGATAGTCATTCCGACAAGAAAACATGTTTGATTCAAGACAAATCGCAAGGCTCGAAAATAGTTACAAAAGCCTATGTGGGATGCATGTTCCAACTTTATTTTGTCCACATAGATGATTAGGCACTTTTGGCTAAGAACTCTACCTCATCATAATTGTGGCATCAAAGACTTGGTCATGTTAGTTTTAAGTATCTTGAGACACTTTGCCGGTGCAATATGGTACATGGGTTACCATCTCTTCAGAAGGATACAGATAAGTGTCCTCAGTACCTAGCAAGAAAAAAACATAGAGCTTCATTCTAGAAGAGTAATTTTTACTTTTCAATCTCACGACAATCTTGACCTGGTTCATACTGATCTTTATTGTCCAATGCAACCGATTCATTCTGGATTTCATTATTTTATGCTTTGTGTTGAAAAATATTTAGGAAAAATGTGGATTTTTTGTCTTCGCAAGAAAAGTGAAGCTTTTGAAACCCTTACAAAGTTCAAAGTAGATGTTGAGAACAAAACTGGTCATCACATTAGAATTCTCTGCTCAGATCAAGGGGGAATTCACCAGTAATGAGTTGACTACCTACAAGCTCACGGGATTTGTCAACAAATGCCTCCACACACACTGCAATGGTGTTGTTGAGAGAAGAAATCATACTATCATGGAAATGGTGTGATGAATGATCGATGACTCTAGAATTGCAAAGACATTCTAGGAAAAAGCATCAAAGACAACAATATATTTTTTGAACAGAGTGCCCATAGTTTCTCTTGATGTAGTAACACCACATGAAGCATGGTCAAAATGGAAACCATTTTTTGAACACCTTAGAGTATTTGGGTGCAAATAAAATATGCATATACCCAAGAAAAATAGAAATAAATTAGACATGAAGTCACAGAAAATCATCTCATCGGGTACAGTGAAGAGACTCTTGTGTATAGATTGATGGATCCAAAGACCAGAAAATTCTACACTAGCAGAGATGTTGAGTTTTTTAAGAAGAAGGAAGTAGAGTCTCCTCCTCCATAATCACTTGATGTAGATTCTTTACCAGTTGTACAAACTTAAGTTGATGTTCCCACAGATGATGAAAGTGATGATGGGGATGATGGTGTTGATCTCATAGAACCACGATCCATGAGAACAATTCAGCTTATGCCAAAGTGGTGTGCTAACATGTTATCAGATGCATAAAAATATTCTCCATTGGATACATCCACCCCTGGACCATAGACTCATAGTAAAGCAAGAGAATAAGTGAACTTTGCTTTGATGATTAGAGTTATTAAGTCTGATGATCCCTCTACAGTCCAGGAAGCCCTATAGTCAAAAGCTTGGAAAGATTCCATGGAATTTGAATACCAGTCAGTAATGAAAAATAACACTTGGCAGCTTGTTGATCTTCCACCAGGGAAGAAACCCATTGGATGCAGATGGATATTCAAAACAAAGTACAAAGAAGATGGGATAGTGGACAAGTATAAAGTGAGACTATAGCAAAGGGGTATGCACAAAAAGAAGGCATTGACTACGAGGAGAAATTTTCTCCCAAAGTTAAGATAAAAATGATCAGGATGATATTTTCACTAGCCGCACAATTTTTTTAGAAAGTCCATCAGATGGACATAAAAAGTGCCTTTTTGAATGGATATTTACAAGAAGAACTCTATATGACTCAAACTAAGGGATGTGTTGTACCTGGTTAAGAAGCAAAGGTATGCAAACTCAGGAAATCTCTATATGGCCTTAAACAAGAACCCCGAGCATGGTACATCAAAATTGATGAGCATTTGTACAACATGGATTTGTTATAAATCCATACGATCCCAATATTTACCTCAAAAATCAAGGGGGGAGATTGTGATTTTTGTTGTCTATGTCGATGATCTAGTCATCATTGGCAATTCTGTAAGGATGATCGATGTAATGAAGAAAGATATTAATCAAATGTTAGGTTAATTATGCATTATATTAAGATATTTTCTTGGTTATTTATTTAATAACCACATTATTTTAATATTGTTTATTTGTTGCATTATTGTTGTAACTATTCTTGTTTTTATTTAATTGGTTATTGCTTCCCGTATGATATTTTCGAAGCTTATGTAATCAGGTATATTTTTGCACCTATTTAACTTATTCTCTTATGTGTATTCAGCTATAGAATACCTATAAGTATTGCAGCTCATAAAAATGTAAACAGGTTGATTTGATATTAATATAATTTATCAGGCTTCCGCCCCTATTGCTTAGATTACAGTTGATAAGAAGGATACAAAACTGATTTTATATATTATTTCTAAACTTGAACATGAATAATTTTATTTTATTTTATACTTTTCACATATTTAAAGAAGCTTTAGGGACCACTTGGAAGATGCCCTCATTCGACAAAGTTTTTGTCCAACTCATTCAAGAATATGATAAGTTAATCCAAATGGGTGCATTCAAGTCCAAGTCAAATGCCTTAATAAAATGTAATGGTAGAGGAAAGGAGAAGAAATGTGAGAGGATATTAGATAAAAATTACCAACAAAAGAAAGAATATAATTCCACCTAATCCAAATCCAACACAAGTACTTATTCCTCTACTTCAGAATCTAAACCAAAGAAGGAGAAGTGCAAGTGTTCATATTACAACAAGTCAAGACATGAAGAGAATCAATGCATGAGCAAAAAATTGACCACCTAACTCATTTACTTGAGAATAATAATGTAGGTATTCTTGATTCTATAAAGAAAAATGCTCCAAAACCCAAGTCTTATAAAGTAAAGGAAAATCCCTCGTAGATAGAGTAGCTCCTTCATCAACATGGGTTATAGATTTTGGTACCTCACACCACATAGGTTTCTCTCACGTTAAGTTTTATGATGTCAAACCTTTTACCATGTCCCAAATTACCTTGTGTGATGATACATCTGTAGCAGTGGCTAGTATTGGATCAATGGAAGTTGATGGTGGAACCTCGGTGTTCCCAAAATTTATACCAATTTGTTATTAATCTACCAAACCACCCACATTTTCCAAGGGATGCGTGTGGAATTCAACCCTAATTCAACAATAATTAGAGATCTACATAGTGATTCTACACTAGCAGAGGGAAAGGTAGACCACCAGGCCCAATTGTATACCTTTTCCCACTTTTCTCCTGACTCTTTTCCCACCACCTTAGTAACTCGTGAAAATGATGTTAGTAATCTATGTCACAAATGGTTTGGTCATTTAAACTACCATCACCTTGAGAAATTGATCCAACATAATATTGTCAATGGATTACCTCGTGTCAATTTTTCAAAGGGTCTTTGTAAGGGTTGTGCCCTTGGAAAGCACTCTGAAGAGAAATTTGGAAAAGGAAAATCCTTGAGAGATTATCATACCTTAGAGATGATCCATAGTGACATTTCTAGCCCTCTTCTATCTCCTTCATTCACTATAGCTCAAAAACCACTTACCTTCATTGATGAATTTTCACGTTATACATGGGTTTACTTTCTCAAATAGAAATATGATTTTTTTTATCAGTTTCAAAACTGCAAGGCTCTTGCTGAGAAACAAGTTGAAAAGTATATCAAGGATTTTATAACTGACAATGAAGGTATGTGAGAAAAATGTTTCACCAATTTTTCACCTCCTAAGGAATTACTGTACAACATATAGTTGTTTACAATCCTTCAAAAAATAGAGTTACTGAAATGAAGAATACCATGGAAAATTTTAAGGAACCCCCCCAAAAAAAACTCATAGAAATTGTGGTGAATATCCCTGTAACAAGTTTCATAGTTTTGGAGAATGACACTATAACCAGTTTCATTCTTTCGGTGAAAATGGTAAAATATAAAAAATAGTTAGAAATCAAATGGTGAATATTCTAAAACTAGTTTGGTGAATACCCTCTGTCAAAATTTCTCTCCAGTGGCAGTCATCTACTCAATAGTCATAGTCACTGAATCACCGACACACCACTACCAATGGAACTTGAAAGTTAGACTTGGAGCTTTCTTATTGGCTTGTACTTCACAATAACTGACAGGACCCACTAAACAACTAACATTAGGGAAATTTTATAAGCATAGAGCTTTCTTATTGTTATGCACTTCAAGTTTCACATGGATCTTTCTTATTGGATGCACTTCAAGGTGACTAAAATAGGATATGTAGAGTTTGACACTCAATCCCACTACAAAATTTGTACATATGTGGTGTTTTTTTATTGGTTCACACTTCATAGTGAAGAATATATGAGAGAAATATCATTTAATAGAAAATGGTTTGTTAAAACCATACATACTAGGAGCCTTCTTGTTGGCTCACCTTTCACACTCTGACATGATTCTTACAAAGAAAAATATCGCCATATGGAATTAACAAGACTAAGAGGTGAAAAGACAAAAGAAAGTGAAAAAATACTTAAGTAATAAATTTAAAATGGATAAATTATTAAATAGTAGACTAGACTTCAATGCTGCAATTGTATACCACCATTTTAACATGAGCCAAGAATTAGGAAAATGACACATGTCATCTTATGATTGGTCATTTCCACTCTTAATCACCTCACTAACACCGCAGACCCAAAACTTTATTGAATCGATTCATTTCACGGGCTTGGTGCCCATAGAATTCCTTTTCCTTGAGGAGGCCTAGAATCCTGCCATGTGGCCATCTAATATTCAATTCCGAGCATCGGGGATTATTTTTCATACCTTTACGATCAAGTGCCTGGAATTTGTGACACTTGGCCACTCGGAGTAACATGCAAATGAAATGTGGCACATTCTGATTGGTCACTACCACTCTGCCTCACCTCACCGATACCGCAAACCTGAAACTTTATTAAATCAGTTCATTCTGCGGGATTGGAGTCTATGGAAAGCCTTTTCCTTGGGGAGGCCTGGAATGGGTGACACTTGGTTGCTCCACATGTGATGTTATCACATATAGGTACTAAGATTTGTTACACATATGGATATATGATGCGAAGTATGATTTTATTAAGCTATTTTAAATATTTTGCATCAATTGATATATTAAGATCAACGACGCAGGATCTATTCCAGGATGAAGGCCCGAGACACTCACATTTCAAAATGAATTTCCTGAAATAGGACTAACAAAGTGAAAAATGTCATCGTAATCATTTATAGTGACATGCTACTGCTTGTAAGGTGATATTTAACGTCCATTTCATTCTATTTCTAGAAGGCATAATAAATTCATAGAAGTTGTGGACTGTGGAGAAGAATGGGTTTCCTTAGATGGTTTCTCAAAATAAGATGTTATTTTTTGAATGCCAGTACCACTACCAGGAAGGGTTGGAATAGATTTTTTGCTTGAGCTTCCCTTTTTAGTTTCCATTTTCTTGAATCAGTGAATCTTGTAAGGAAAATTTTTGAGTTAGCAGAGCTATGAGATGAAAATTGACATAGTAATTACAGTTTCATGAAACTCGCGATACCGTAAAATAAAAAATGACATAAATAACTTACAAAAGAAGATAAAGCAATGTGACATGAAAGAAAACAAGTCTCAAATAGACTCACTTACAACAAGTGCTTCTAGGATGTAAATTGTAACACATTAGCTGAGCCTCGAAAAAACCTTGATTTATTTTATTTTTGTAAGAACATTTCAATATGCTGATTCGCTGAATCCTTTTCTACTACACAAATTCACAAATTGCAAAAACAGAAAAGATAAAAAAACATTTGAACTTTTCTCAATGCTTAGTGATTCTACATCTACAATCTACATCTATGTGTGTGTGTGTGTGTGTATGGTGAATTTAATCAAATTCCTAAAAAAACTCCCATACATCTTGGCGAATGAGCCCAAAATACCAATAAGGTTGCATAGATTTCTTGGTGATCAAAGAATGTTATCAAATCTCGGCTTGTCGATCATGTGGTGATTCAATATAAAAATATACATTGGGACTAGAGATTCATTGGCTATTCACATGGGATTTATTATTTTTTGTGGAATTTTGGGGAAAAACATGGGGATTTTCGTGGCCATAAAAATTGCCAAAATCAAATTCCTGAAATCCTACTATTCACCAAATTATGAATCTTTGCCGCTAAAATTTTCCTTGAAGAATACAAACCTTAAGGAGATGGCCAACTACATGATCTAATCCAAATCCATCCCTCCATAGTATTGGGCTAAAGCTATGAACTATGCTTGCTACATTCAAAACCAAATTTCACACAAAAAAATTAAAGGGATGACACCCTTTAAGGATTGGTATGGACAAAAACATGATGTTGAGCAATTTCATGTCTTTAGTTCAACTTCCATGGATCCTGTACCCAAGAAGAAATGTAAGGACTTGGAAACAAAATAAAAATCTTTATCTTCATTGGGTATCTTGAAGGTGTGAAGGGTTAGAGAATTTTGAACCCCACCACTCATGAGCTATATATCAAGAGAATTGTCCTACTTCCACTTCTCTACCTGAAGAGGTAACTCTTTCCCTCTCTGACTATGATTCAGACTCTTTTGATGATCTTAATGAGCCTCTTGCTTTGATCCTCCCTCTCCTCCATCTACCAATTATGAGAGTAGTGATGAAGAGGAATTTTTCCCCTCTTAATTGAGTGATGATTAGATAGATTCTGATATTGATTCTCCTCATGGTCCTCGTTGTGCTAGGAATAACTTGCAGAGTGTTAGGGATTAGATAGGGGATCCTTCGGATGAGATAAAAACTCAATTATAGTTTTTTGGGGCCCATCCCTTTTTCACCTATGTTTCCAATCTGTAGTATATTCGGGAGGCTAATGAGATTCCTAAGTGGGATTCTACTATGGAAGAGGAATATTCCTCTCTCATTAATAATCATACTTATGATCTCGCCCCTCTTCCTAAGGGAAGAAAAATGGTTCGGTGTAGGTGGATATATCAAACCAAGTATGGTGCTGATGGGAACATCTAAAATTATAAGGTGTGAATTGTAGCTAATGGGTTCTCTCATGTTCTTGGGGTTGATTATTTTGAGACCTTTAATCACATTTCCTAGATGAATTCTATTCAAATGATCCTATCCATAGCTACTACTAACAGATGGGATGCCCACAAAATGGATGTTAAGAGTGCATTCCTTCAAAGTAAACTAGAGGAATAAATATATATAAAAACAACCATCAAGTTATGTCCAAGATTCCTCCCTTATTTGCAGACTTAGAAATTCTATTTACATCCTCAAACAAGCCCTTCAGGATTGTTATGACAACATGGAATCCTTTCTTCTCACTTCCAAGTTCACTAGGTGTCACTCTGACCCAAATGTTTACATTTTGTGGAAAGATGAGTCCATGGTCATCTTATTTCTATACGTCAATGACTTGTTGATTATGAGAATATCTTCCTCAATCATTGATTATGTCAAGATTTCCTTATCCAACACGTTTTGTATAACTGACTTGGGTTTACTTCATTAATTTCTTGGGATTTAGATCACTTAGTCTAAATTAGGGATCATCATTTCTCAACCCAAGTATGCTCTTGATTTTCTTACTACGTTTAACATGGCTTATTATAAGACATATCCCACTCCCTTCCTTTTTGGAGTCAAACTACTAGCAAATTACTCCAATCCCATAGTCGCAATTACTCCAATCCCATGGTTGATGGTACCATTTATCACCAATTGGTTGGGAGCTTGATTTACTTAACCCACACTAGAACAAATTTATCATTCACTATTGGCATTTTGTCTACATTTATGCAGGAACTGCATGAGATACATTGGAAATTAGTGAAGTAGATCCTTCACTATGTCAGAGGCACCTCACTAATGAAATTCACTACTTGGGAGGGATAGATATTTAATTATTTGGATACATAGATTATAATTAGGCCAGTGATCTAAATCATTGGAAATATACCTTAGGATATATCTTTTCTCTTGGTCCACGTCCATTCAGTTGGTCAATCAAGAAACCTAATGTGATTGCTATATATTCTATAGAGGTAAAATATAGGGGAGAAGGAAATGTAACCACCAAATATAATTGGTTATAGGGGATTTTGAAAGAGTTTGGTATTCAATTCAGGAAGCTTACCATCATCTATTGCGAAAAACTTAACACCATATCCATATGAAAAAACCTAGTTCAACATCAATGGAAAATTTGCATTGACATAAACATGCACTTCATCAGGAATTGATTCTTAAAGACATCATTTATTTGCATCACTCCCAAATTTTCAATTAGATTGCATACATTTTTACCAAACCCTTCGCCGAGTCCAAGTTTCTTCACTTACACTCTCTACTTGGGGTGAGGTATAATGATGTAACACATATACTTCAGGTTTTCTTGTCCTCCTCTCCTACTCCTCTTCTTCTAGAAAGATTTTAGTTTTTACATGGGTACCTCATCAGGACTAGCTGTTGGGACACACATGACACATTTTTCATAGTTTTTTTATGGGAGTTATCTATCTCTTGTAATTGGATATTTTTCCCTTTAGATTTTCCTTCATCACTTGAGATCCTATTTGTACATGGGTTCCTCATCGGCCATAGCTAATGGGACTTATTTTTCTTCTTTTTTTTCATGCCTCATCCTAATATTTTCTAAAGGGGGTGTTGGTGTGAGGGGGTATTATTTACCTTTTATTAATTTATTAGGATAGTCACCGTCACCCATGGTGAGTCATCTCACTTAGGTGATTCATAGGTATTTTAGGGAGTTACATGACATATTTTGTCATAGAATATTTCATATGTGGCATAGTGTCATCACCATATGGGAGTTACATGCCATTCTTAAATCAGAACTCATCTCTCCATTTTTGAAGTATAAAAAGTATAGGCATGGGAGTTACACAACGCTACCTCATATGTAATTCATTTTTTATCTATGAGGATGAGTAGACCATTTTTCTAATACATAAGATCTTTGAGATATTTTTCTTTCTAATTACTTGGAGTATTGTGTGCTTTCATTTAGAGTGTAACTTTTTTAATATGTACGCACTCTAGATGATCTTCAAGCCCTCCTTCAGATCAACTTGTTTCTTCATGTAGTTTTGTGCCATTACCAAATTGTATTTAATGATAGAGAGCACCTTATATTGGTGCTAAATGTGCTCTTCAAATTCTCTTACTTTGGGTTGCACCCTCATGTTGGAGGCGAGGGATTGTAAATGTATAATACCATGAATGGGCACATGTTGGATGAGGTTTGAAATGAATTTTGATACCACCATTATACAACTAGTAGAAAATGATCCCATATGTCCTTCTTATCTAAATTAAAGCATCATAGATACCCCTCCAAACAATTATTTACCACCTTAGTCTATCCATAAAATTAGGGATGATAAGATGATTTATAAGCCAATTGAGTACCCAAACATGATAATAAATCAGTCCAAAAGTTTCTCGTAGACATAGGATCACAATAACTTACTATAATATTGGGTGTTCTATGTGGATTCTGAATTATATCCATAAAATATATGGTAACCATACTCACTACAAAGGGATGTGAGAAGGCAAAAAAATGAGCATATTTTGTGAGTTTATCCATAACCACCATAATTACACTTTTCCCTTCATTTTTTTATAATATTGTGATGAAATCCATAAAAACATATGTCCATTACTCACTACGAATAGATAGAATTACAATAGGCACAACTTAATAGTTTCTCCATTGTTACACTCACACACCAAGCATTCTACCACAAATTTCTAGACATGGCCTTTCAACACTTGCTAGAAGAAATCAATCTTAATTATGTGATAATTTTTTAGGAACCTAGAATGGCCACCCATTGGAGGAGTACATAGCTATGAGAAAACATGAATTTTAAGGGTATAGTTCTTATATAAGTATAACCAATCCTTGTACCAAAATTTATCTGCGTTCCATACAAATTTTCTATAAATGATCATATCTTGTTGGAGATTTGAAATTAGAGTGTGGGTATCTATATCATTCTACAGTTATGATATTTCCTAATCTACCCAATCTAATTGTAATATGGACATGTTATATAACAATGATTTTTTGGTCTCATCTCTCTTAGATAGTGCATCATCTACCACATTTTATTTCTGTTTATTGTAAATAATATTAAAGTCACATCCCAACATCTTTGTGATCCATTTTTTTTGTTCTTCAGATGATATTATTTTCTCCATGAAGTATTTCAAGATATCATGATATGTCTTCACCTTGAAGTGACAACCCATGAGATACAATCTCCACTATTTGATTTCATGAAGAATAAGCATAATTTCCTTCTCATAAGTCAGTTTTGATAGGTTATTACCTATGAGTTGAAAAATATCAAATGTGATGGGGTGGACCTATTATATGATTACTACATCTATGCCACATGTTCACGAATCATATTAATTTTTATTTTTTTTAGAAATATGGGGTATCCAAAACTATAATCATCTACATGGCCTTCTTTAATGGATCAAGTTCCTAGGTTGCTTCCACATTATAATGAAAAGAGTTTTTATTCAATAACACTATTAGTGGTACTACAATTCAACCATAATTATCCACAAATATATTATAGTAAACCATAATCCCTAAGAAGCCCATGAGGTTTTTGAGGATTTTAGGAATCTTCCAATCCAGCATGGATTAGATCTGATGAGGATACACTATTACACCTTCATGATAAATGATATGAACCAAGTATTCTACCTCCCCAATTTCAAAATATCACTTGGTGGGCTTGACATAAAGATGTTGGTGGTCAAGGGTGTCCAAAACCTTATTAACGTGATGTAAATGTTCCTATTAGGTATTTAGGTAGACTAATATATCATCAAATAATATTAGGATAAAGTTTAATAGAAATAGATGAAATATCAAATTCATCAAATTATGGAAAGTAGATGGTGCATTTTTAAGACAAAAAGGTTTTACTAGAAATTCATAGTGGCTGTTATGTGTCCTAAATGCTATTTTATGAATATATTCATCACAAATTTTGATTTGATGATATCTTGATTGAAGATATCATTTTGTAAAATAAACATTACCATGTAAATCATCTAACAAATATTCAATGAAAGGAATAGGAAACTTATCTTTCACTGTGTATTTTTTGAGCTCCCTGTAATCTAGACACATGTGCCAACCATCATCCTTATTTCATGCCATCACCAATGGATAAGAGCAAACACTATGAATATGGAGAATAATACCTACTTACAACATCTCCTATATCATCCTTTTAATATCAATCTTATATAGATAAGGGTACTAATAAGGCCTAATATTAGGTGGTTGGATTCTTGATACTAGCTAAATAACATGATCATGATATTTTTTGGAGGTAAAACTTCTAACATGTCCCAAAAATGGACTAAGTGCTCATTAATAATTACTTGTAGATCTAATTGTATAGGATTTTTTTATGGTTGATATTTTAGTGAAAAGAGTTGCGCTTCAAACAAATATGCACCCTTTTAAAACATTTTTTGCATTTGATGAGAACTTATAATTTGTGGAGATTTTTTCTTCATCTTGTGCATCTTAAGATTCCACCCTTCAAGATGTAATCTCATGAAAAAATCCTAGAAGTTCATCTTAATAGTTCTAAAGGTAGTAATACATTAGACCCATAACACAATGTCTTCTCACCCCATTAAAATGACATACATAGGTCCCTCTAGTAGGTAATCTCCCATGGATAGCTTAATATTATGAAATTTTTAAAAATAAACAACTTTACCTCCATCTGTAACCATGACCTGAGCCTTTGTGGCTAGATAAATAAACCAATGTAGGTGTAAGGATAATTTATGATTGATGAAATTGTGAGTTCTTGTAGAGTCAACTAGTACTGTCACCATTTGTTTCTTCATGAGCCCAATAACCTTCAGGGTTTGTGGGGTGCTAATCATGAAATTGTATGAAAAGATATAGTTGATTGAGATTATTTACCCTCAATATTAAGAAACACTTACTCTTCATCTTCTTCCTCATTAGGACCCTCAATGTAGAATAATTTGTTCTTAATAAACTTATGTACCTTACTCCACATGGTATAAAAATCATACATATAATTTTCCCCCACTTCTCTTTAATTTTTGAAGATTCAATCATGTTTATTGGGGAAATTATGGTGATGAAGTCATGCATTCCTTATAAGTAGCACGAGACACCCACATTTTACTAGATCTATTTCCTCCACATGATGAAAAATTATCATGGATTCTGATATCAAACCCAAATTAAGAAGCTAAACATCACGTTGGATGTTATCCTTAAGTCCTAAAAAATAAGAGATCATTTATATGATCCTATGAGATGTCATCCAACTGTAAGGATATATTTTGGAACTATTCTATCTTGAATATCCCTATATATCATAGTTTGGCTATTTGGCATAACATGTTTGGAGCTCATTAGTGAACATAGAACATGAAATATGGATCCCCTTATTTTTCTTTTACCCACATATCCATTTATGCCAAATAAACGTTTTTAGTTCAAAATATAAGGATTTCATTACCACCTTATGTCCACTTGGGACTTGATGCAAATACAAAATAATCTCCATTTGGTTGATCTAGGCGATAGGATCATTCCCATTGAACTTGTACATCTATAATTTTAGAATCATGTTATGACACTAGAAAGAATGTCCATTGTTTTGTGTAGAGGACCCCCCTTGGTTGGTGTTGTTTGAATATGAGAGAAAATTTCTTGAGGAACCCATGTGACTTAAAGGGAGTTTCATGTGTCTTCATGCTTAAAATAGTGAACATCAACTCCTTCCTCGTTGATTCAAACCCTACCATCAATTCATCATTTATTTATTGAAGATCATGGTCAAGTTTACCTTCCATGTCTTGATGGTTATCTTCAAGTGCTTAAATATTACAAGTGAGGTCATCCTTAATCACCATATTATTAACATTTTCCTAAATTTTCTTGACTACCTCCAATACCACATAAGATGAAGATTCAAAATCAAACTCTACCGTATTTGGATTCATTCCTAGAGTGTATTGACCCTTCCATATAGTTGATCTCCCTATTATGATATAGAGTATTTTTCTTGTGGTATATGGATTAGTGTATGAAGTTAAGGTCTGGGGTTTCATATGGATATTAGTGAAATAGAGAGAAACATAGATAATAAGACCTAACTAATTTTTGGATAAATTTTTGAAAATATAAGAAACTTATAAAATTCTAAAAATGGTAGTCTATAGAGTGAATTACTGATAAACCCTAAAATGGCCATAGCTTGTGCAAAACAAAAACAAATATAGAAATTTGTAGAGAATCTTACTCGACTAAAATTTCCACTTTAGTTAAACAATTACAAAAAAATTCACACCATTTAAAAGTTCTAGAAGAATATATAAAATTAGGGTTTTAACCTAATTTTATCCCAGATCAAAGCTCTAATATAACTTGTAATTAAGTTTACTTAGATAAATATGAATATCAACAATAATATAACTTTAACAAATTCCAAAATATCAAGAAATGATCACATTATGAAAGTATAATGACTTAATCACTTCAAGGGGGACAATTTCAAATTGTACATTAAGACTCAATTGCTCAAGATGATTCTCATCTACTAGCTAATAACTCATATATATAGCCTAATATGCTATGTAAAACACCAAGGCTGACCTAATAAACATATGAAAGCATAAATGAATGTGATATGACTTGATAAGATATTATGTTACCAACAATTCAACCATTCATATCCCGATATATGACCAAGGATTATGGGTGTAACAATCCTATATTATATAAAGGATTTCATGCTAATAAATATGCAATAATTACATCAATGAAAGTATAATTAGGGTTTAATGTTAAATATATATCATTATGCACTAATATCATAATGTTTGATAGTTTGATGAAACTAGGTATATAAGTAGGATAGATTGTTTTATAAAATGCATGTAACATTTAGAGGCATGAAAATGTGTAGAAGAAAACTTCATTTAAATGAAAAAAAGTTATTGGATGAACATGTATGAGGGTTTATGAATATGTAACCTAATGCTATGAAATAAATTCTAACTTTAAGGTTTGATTCATATATGTTATGGGATATAGAGTTTGTGTCTAGATCAATGTGATGATAATACAAATTACTCTTTTCCTATAGATCTAAAATGGGTTAATCACAATTTAAGATATAATAACATCACCACAACCCCACTAACGTGATGAGATATGTACTAGTTGCAATAATTTAAAAAGGGATCATGCCACACATAGTTCTCTTGATACGATGATGAGATGAAGATATTTTCATTCAAAATGACTAGCCTAAAAATTGAAACTTTAAAGCATGACAACTAAGCCCACAATCTAATTTTTTTTCCTCCCGATCACACTGAAATCTTCTCCTAACCAACCTATCTCAAAGGATACCATAAACCTAGATTTGAGGAAAGAAATAATAATGAATTCAAGCATTTCTCAATATGAATGGAAGTGTGATAAAGTTCATGGATGAATTCAATGAAGTTTAGTGAAAGACAAGTCTTCCTAGAGGCCTAAAAAGGACAATTTTTGTCATTCTAAAGCCAATACACATCCTAAGTAAGAGTTCAGGAAAGATATAAAAAAAGAAAAGGTGATGTGTGGGAGTATTGAAAGTATTAGAGGAAATTTAGGAAGATTTAGGAAATAATTTCCAATTTAGGGACAACCTGTTCAACATCAGGTTTTCTAGGTGTAAGGAATGAACATCCTAATGGTGAAACATGACTTCTTTGGATGTTCCAAGAGTTCAATAAGGAGTAAAATAGAAAAAAATTAGGCATATATGATCCATAAGGATCCATAAAAACACACTAGTTCATCAGTTCCATCATCACCAAGAAGAAGAATTGAAAAAATGAAGAAAAATGAGGTAAAAAGAGGTTCTAGACAGGTTTGCCTCTTTGTGTAGAGTGGTGGTTGTAGAAGCACCACCCTACAGGGAGGCATTCCTTAAACCACCAGTCTTCTCAGGGCAGTGGTCCTAACACTTTCGAATAGAAAAGAGAAATGGAGCACGAATGGATGTGAATTTAAAGCATCCGACTGTGTCTCTTCCCTTCCTGACCTTTCTCATTCTTTAGTGGATGGGAGAACATGGGAGAAGGATATAAATACAAGGAGGAGCAAGAGAATTGATCATTCAGAGATCTAAAGAGATTAAAGAGAAAAGGTTTAAGAGAAAGTGAACAAGATCTTCAATGTTGGAGTAGAATTACAGGAGAAAGGTGTAGAAACATAGCAAGTAAGCATAGGAAGAGAGAGGTTTAAATTATTGTCTCTATTTTATACTTATTATAATCTATAATTATCTATAATTGACTAATAAAAGTGGGAAGAAAGAGTGTTTTTCCCTTCCCGACTGGTTTTCCTCAATTGGAGGTTTCCAGGATAAAATTGTTGGTGTTTGGAGTTTGAATTCTTTCCTATTCTCTGTAATTTCCTCTCTATAGCACTAGATAATCAGTCACTAAATCCCTAATCTTCAATCAATTTTTCATTTCCCATAGTTGAAAGTAGAACATCATAATTATGTGATTTCGTAGAGTTCCAAAGTAGAAGTTTATGGATCATTTTGGTATCAGAGTTGATTATATATCTAGGAATATGGTATTTCATTATTTCTTGTGATTTGTATGACAGTGAAAAGGTCCAAAGGTGAATAATTTTTACCTTGTGAACCAAACGTTTCTATGAAGAAGTGGAAACAGAGAATTCGAGCTCAAATGGAAGAAGAGAACTTAGTCCGTAGAGTCGAGATGCTAGAGACCATGATGAATAGGTTACATAGAAAGCAAGAAGAGATTTTAGATCTGCAAAAGATAGTTTCGGTTAAGAAAGATTCCATAGACTCAGTGGTTCGAGCACTGGCTAAAAAATTTGGTATCGAAAAGATCCACGAAGAGGAAGAATGGGAAGAGCGTGAAGAAGAGACGCCAATTGTAAGCGATAAGGTAAAATCTGCTCATACACATTTTAAAGTTGAAAGGAAAGTGAAAATAAAGAACTTTGAAGGACAAGTAGATGCAAAATTGCCTGAGAAGTGGCTAAAACAATTGGAAGTCTATTTTAGTGTGCATAATGTCATTGAGGCAAAAAAGATCACCTTTGCATGTCTCAAAATGGAAGGTCATGCTTTGGTTTGGTGGGAAACCCATCTAGCCACTTGTGAGAAGAAGAAACATCCTATTGTCAGTACTTGGAAAGGTTTTAAATAATTTCTTAGAGCTAACTTCTATCCTATTGGCCATAAGAATGACATGATGATTAAGTGGTAGTAATTTAGACATGAAAATGGTCAAAGTGTACAAGACTACACTACGGAGTTTTAGACACAAGCCATATTGTTAAATATGGACTTGGAGGATGAAGACATTCTGACCAAGTATTTGGGAGGACTTCACACTCATCTTCTGAGGAAGGTAATCTCCATGAATCCAAAGGATATCAATGAAGCTTGTATACAAGCATACTACATTGATGACGAGAAGAAGTAAGGAGAAACATAGCCAAAGACCAGTCAACAAATCAATAGGAAAAAGAATAAGGGAAGACAAGTGGCAAAGGTAAATGGAAAGGTAAACATGTCACTATTGCGTTGCATACTTGTAAAGATCCTAAGAATTTATGTAATAATTGTGATATAAATGGACACACTGGCGCCACATGTTGGAAGTTTCATCTAGAATTACACCCAAGGCACCAAACCAAGGATTCCAAGAAATCCATGGTCATTGTGAAAAAAGGAGAGGTGGAGATTGAGGATGATTCGAATGTAGATGAAAGGCTGGGATGCACAACCACTAACATGTACAGGGGAGCATAAGAAGAAGAGATGAGTAAGCTTTTTCAAATCAGAATCCAAATCAAGAAGACTAAGGTAAACACTTTAGTAGATTCTAGTTCTCAGACAAATTTTATTTTTGATGTGGTTGTAGAACATCTTGGTCTAGAGACTTATGCACATCCACATCCATACACATTGGAATGGGTGAAGAAGGGTATAGAAATACAGGTTACAAGAAAATGTAAGTTTCGATTAGGGATAAATACCCAATATATTGATGTATTAGATGTTGATATCATTCCACTTGATGCATTTGACATTGTCTTTAGAAGTCCTTAAATGTATGTTAGGGATGTTGTGTTCACAAGGAGGGAGAACCAGTACAGATGGGTCAAGGATGGATTCAGTTTCAATATACGGGCACACCAGAGAAAATCAAAGAAGGCTATGGTCAAAGACTTATTCAGGAAAATCATTAGTTTTTTTTACTTTCATTGGAAGAAAATTAAAATGGACTTGAGAACACGGGTATTTTGGATATCACTTGTCAGTTTTTGTAGAAGAAGCCACCACAAGAACTTCTCATTCAAGGAGCAAAACAAACTTCTAATATGAATTCACTGTATCTACCTATAGATTCATTGGACCTGACCGTGGGGTAATAAGGAGAAGAGGAGATACATGGAACAATGGTGATTATAGCAGCAACATACATTGAGAGGATTCCGCCAATCCATTTCAAGAGACAAAGATAAGCAAGAAGGAATAAATCATTACATTATGGGACCTTCATCATACTTGAGCAGGTTGGAAAAGAAACCTTTAGGCCAAACTTCATGCAGATGCATGCGATAACAAGTTGTAATATCTCGCACCTACTGAAGCCATCTATGCATGAAAAATAAGGAAACATACAGAAGTCACCTTCGAAAGAGGATTGTACTCGAGGAAACTCGGAGGAGGATGTAGCATTGGAGCAACAAACCAGAGATCCACATGAGTCTTGGTAGGTTGGACGAGAGAAGACACCAAGGCAAAACTAGTGGTATTTGATGGAGCAAAAGAGGGAGTTGATTCCTCTACCACTCCATCACTAAGATTCTGTGGGACCAAAATCCTCCTAAGTAGGGGAGGTATGATCCATAGGGATCCAGAAAAACACACCACTTTATTAGTTCCATCAGCACCAAGAAGGAGAATTGAAGAAAATTAAGAAAAATGAGGTAAATAGAGGTTCTGGACATAACCGCTACTCTATGCAGAGTGGTAGTTGTAGAACCACCACCCTGTAAGGCGGAAGTCCTAAAAACACCAATCTACTCAGGGTGGTGGTCTTGAAACTTTCAAACAAAAAAGAGAAATGGAGCAAGAATGGACACAAATTTGAAGCGCCCGACTATGTCTCTTCCCTCTTTGACCTTTCCCATTCTCTAGTGCATGGGGGGACATGTGAGAATGATGTAAATACAAGGAGTAAGAAAATTGATCATTCGGAGATCCAAAGAGATCAAAGAGCAAAGTTTTAAGAGAAAGTGAGCAAGATCTTCAGTGATGGAGTGGAATTATAGGAGTAAGGTATAGAAACAAAGAAAGCAAGCATAGGAAGGGAGAGGTTTAGATTGTTGTCTCCATTTTATACTTCTTGTAATAGATAATTGTCTATAATTGACCAATAAAAGTGGGAAGAAAGAGTGTTTTTCCCTTCCTGACTGGTTTTCCACCATTGGAGGTTTCTAGGATAAAATTGTTTGTGTTTGGAGTTTGAATTATTTCCTATTCTCTGTAATTTCCTCTCTATGTCACTAGATAATCAGTCATTAAAGATCTAATCTTCAATCAATCAGTCATTTTCCAAAGTTGAAAGTAGAACAAAATAATTGAATGATTTTGTAGAGTTCCAAAGTAGAAGTTTACAAATCAATATAAAAGCCATGAGAAATATATATAAGGTGAGAGAATCAATTTTAATATAAGGCTTAAAGGTTTCAAGAAGCTTTTCAAAATATACACCTTCCCCTCTCCGTTTAGAACAAAAAAGGTCACAAATTTTTAGTTGCGGGAATATTCAAGAATTTAAAACAGTTCCATTGATTTTATAATGTGTGTTTAAGTCAAAATAATATAATATTTGACCCCAAAACATCACACTAAGCCTCTGAAGTGAAAAAAGCAAGTTACAAGTCTATTTCTGGACATCGTAAGAAAATATGGCTTTCCATTTTTGGCCCAGTCGTAATTTTAACACCCTTCTGTCCACTCTATCCCCTTGGAGACAAGGGGGACATAAGGGAAAAAAAATTCAACCTCCTCCTCCTCCCCAAGTTACACTTTGGACACCTAGGTGTCCCTAGTGTTCCCACTGTACCTTTCATCCCCATGGTGGAAGGGGGACAAGAGGGGAAAAAGTGTGACATCGCTCCCTCAACCCAATCATAATTTTATGTCCCAGGTGTTCCCATTATCCCCTCTACCCACATGTGGACAAGGGAAACAAGAAATTGTAGCCCATGTAATGATGAAGCTCTTGGACCCCCATACAACCTCGATTAGCTCCGCAAGTGCAATTTCCTAGCCCATCATCTCATTCACCTCTCCCCACATGCGGCCATTTGTCATGATATTACTCGAAGGAACCCTTTTTTGTCCCTAGTTCCCCCATTTCACCATTTTAAAATCTCTCTACCTCTAATTTAACCCAAGCTCAATGTGCAGTTAGTAGGGTGAGTTAAAAACATTACAAAAATCATTTAAAATACTTACTCACCACATAGTTAACCATTTTTATGACCGGTTGCTACTGTAATACCCTCTAAACTCAATTTTCACCTAGATATTCATCAAAAATGAAGATTTGGACATAACTTTTCAACTAAGTGTCCGATCAACTCTAAATTTTGCCAGATTCTCCTTCTCCAAAAAGAATTTGGGAAGATTGTAATAGTAAATTCATTGATACCCTTGCTTTTTCATAGCATCAAACTGAAATATCAAACCCTAAAACACACTTTTTCAATTTTCTAGAGATCCAACAGATGGAAAATAATGAAATTCGAAGCAAAAGACCCTGATATAAAACAAAATATTTTGACAGTGGTTTTGTTGTAACTCGACACCGGTAAGTACAATTTATAAAAATAGAAGGTGTTGACAACAATAGGTTTCTAAAAAAATTAAGTGATGAATTCTCAACATTTGTGATATCCTAAAAAATTAAGAAACATTACACACGGGTAGTTTGGGGAAATTTATAAAAATAGTAGTGTTATCCCATTTCACTCCACTTGTGAAATCGGACAAATGAGCAAGCTTACACCATGATAGTAATGGGAACTCGCTTGCAAGTGAAACAACAATCTGGAAAATTTTCTAAGACACGTCCTCAACATCTCCTCATAAGTCTGATGCACCTAGGAGGCCCAAGAATTCCATTAGAAGATATAAGGGAGGTGGACTTTAAAGGAGAGCCTTTAGCTCTTAGAGGAGTTCATCGAGCTACTTTACAAGTATGGGCGAGCCGTTATGAATTCATGCACCAAAAGGAAGCACCAAGCAATTTTATTGTGTAGTTGAGAAGATCGAGTTTTGCCTTGTGAAATTCAGCTGTTATACATTTAAAACCCGGGCTACTCTTTGACGTGTCCAAGTGGGAGAAAGGAGACCAAGCTACTCAGATGGTTCAGAATTGACCACCAAATTGTTGTATTCGAGCTCTTAACTAAGTTATTTGATGAGTTTGGGTCAAATCTTATACAAGAGATTAAGCTCGAATCATATGAGACCGAGCTGTTCCTTAAAGAATGCTTGAAAACTGAACCAATTTGTTAACAATTTCAAAAGGCGAGCTGATGAAACCAAAGAACTAGGACTTCGTGAAGCTGGCAAGTGCAGGGTGGGAGTTGGAAAATTACATTACCACAAGGAGGGGAACAAGTATTTTGCACAAGCAAGGTAATTCGAGCTCCTTGCAGACCATCAAATATTGAATTGCTCATCGAGCTATTCATTGAAGAAAAACCGACGTAGCACTAAGAATTGGTCAAGAGTGAGACGAGATCACGATTTCAATTTGGAAAATACAGTGCGGGATATGATTCGAGCAGTGTTGTATAAGCCAGTTATAGAATGGGCCGAGCTACATTGGAGATGAACGGAGCTATTTTCCAATGGATGAGCCGTTCGAATGATGGGCTAAAGGAACCAATTCACACCAATGTTTGGCCACTAAGCATTATTGTGATGTACAAAACTGGTTACTCACAGGAAGTCTTACTCGAGCCATTCCATAGACTGACTAGGTTTATATGTTGCGGGTTCATCAGGCTAGTAAGGCACAAAGACCAAACAAAGATGTAACTTCGAGCTCAGGGGGAATGATCCAAGCGTGAATCGGTGATTAATTGCAATCTGTGGTAACAAGCCGAGCTAATCCATGAAGAGAGCCGAGTCATTGAATAGACTGGCGAGCTAAGCCAACGAAAAAAAGTAGCACACTAAAGGGCTTGTCGAACGTATTGTAAAAAAAAGCCATGCATAGGGAGAACTCGGTCAGTCGTCGAGCCATTCTACAGAGTTGGAAATCTAAACGAAGTCAAGACAGTTGCATCAACCTTCGAGTTCCATGATGCATAAAAACAAGCTCCATAGAGACGACTTGAGGGATTCGTGACCCATCTAAGGAAAGTAATTCGTTTCTATCGCGAGAAATTCAAGATTAGGTTGTTCTACGTAAACTAACAGTGAAATGGTGGTCGAACCGCGGTAACAGGAGCATAGGAGGGTGGGTGAATTGTTTCAAGGTTCACCAAGCCATCTTTTTGGCTCAAGCACAATGAAACAAAGATGGCTCACTTAGAGCTTGATCAAGGCAAACGATTTGCGAAAGCTTCGGCGAGATAATGCGGTAATGGCGGAAGTTGAGAGCCCTTATTGTCTGAATAAATTTGTGCTTAAAATGGTCAAGTTGCTGACAGTAATGCTTTGCAGCTGAAGCGGAAAAGTGAGGCCCGAATGGCCCAAACAAGTGGGGACGAGTGACGACCGTGCACTCGAGGGCCGAAATGGTCGCATAGGTCTGTGTGGGAGGGGATTTCATGGGTCAACACAGGCGCGAGGGGGGCTCAGGAACACATGCAGAGCCGAACAGTCCCATGGAGCTCAATGCGGCCGGTTTGAAGTCCTACAACACTCACAACACAAGGGCGTGGCATTGAGAAGTCCACTGCAACATGGAAAGATCTACGACGCATTGGCTGATACGGGATAAGGGATGTTGAGTTGGCAAATGGGATCGACATATCAAGTATGGAGAGTTGGTGAGTGTAGTATGGGGCTCTAGGGAGTTATGAACCCAATACGCAATGCATGTAACATGGGAAATGAGAGGCAAGCCGGTGACAATAATAACGAGTGACCAACGCAAAAGAAGGAATCACATGGAAAAGGAGCCAGCTCGGCCGAGCTGGCAAGTATTTTAATGTCCAAACATTAAGCCAAACCCCATGCTAAAACAATAATTAAATCAATGGTGGGCCCCATGCCAATTTTAAATACTGAAATCATTTAATGAAGATGTGCAAAACATTCGAGAAGGAAGAGAGAAATATTTAGAAGATATCCGCAACCAAAATATTAATTGTCAGTCCTGTGGAGTAAGCGAGCCTGTGATAATCGAAATAGTTGCAGTCACTCAAGAAGCCATATCTTGAGTAATTCTCAACAGAATCATGCAAAGTTGGTGTCATTGGAACTGTAGTTCCGAGCCCAACACACAAAAAAGAAGAAATATAGAAAGTGATGAAGATTTGATAGTGAGTTTTAAGGAAGACGAGCCTAATTCTGTTTGGTTGGAGGAACAGTCAATGAGCATGGGCAATCATTCTTCGTTTGGTGCAGGTTATGGGACACCTTGAGATTGCTTCTATAGGTCTAAAATTACTAACCACGCCCATTTATCATGACTTGCAATTGGTTGGAAAGTGGATTTAGGGAATTGCATCCTCTCTCTCTCTCTCTCTCTCTCTCTCTCTCTCTCTCTCTCTCTCTCTCTCTCTCTCTCTCTCTCTCTCTTCTAAAATTCTATAAATTGAAGTTTTGGGCTCATTGTATGAGAGGATAGTTTGAGTAACAAAACTCTGTCATTTTGGTTTTGTGAAGCCAATGTGCTGCAAGCCTTTGTAGTGGAATCCTTGCATGGTGATCTAGGCCTCTACCTTGTAATAGCTTGAACTGTGCATATTAATGAAGCAATAGATGCAAGTTTGTGGATTTATCCTCCCTTGTTGTGTTTGTTTGCATTCTCCTTGCCTATTCAATCTTATTACAGGTGTATTATGTCTACTTTATGCTCTTGTAGGGTTTCACTATTATTGTGTAAGCATGAAAAATGTTGTTGTGAGTTCTTGTATTAGACGGTGGAGAACTGTTATCATCCTCTCTAATCTGCATTTTTTTCTTCCATTTTCACACATTGGGGATTGTTCTCATACCCTCTTTTTTGTACATCACCTTTGTAGTGTAGTTTTTCCTCATTTACATGTTATTTCTCTCTCCCTAGTCCATTGGAAATTGTAAGATAGAGATAGTTAGCAGGTTCATTTCAGTAGAGTTAGTTTGCACTAGGGTAGAAAGAAAAACCGACTTTCTCTAGAGGTCTATCTTAAGTAGCAAGTCCCACAACTTGGAGATAAAACCCATGTTACCTAGTCACACCGTGAGCTCAAGCACACACACTTGTAAAAATCGAAGGGTGTTTTGATTCGGTGATAACATTTCTAACATGCCCAGTGGGACCATAATGAAGTTTCATTTTAATTGCAGCAAGAATGGTGTGCACTTGTTGTAAAATTCCATCTTGTAAGAATCTTTGAAATTTCACATCTGACGACTCCAAAAGGGAAGAATTTACTGGTTTTAGCAGCCCAAGCTTGTCAAATTTATGAGAAGTATTCAAACCAGGTCAAGAATAAAAGAAGAAGGTGTTTTTGAATATATGCTACTATCTCTAGGTAGAGGAAGAAGGGGGAGAAGAGCTCAAAGGTCTCCATATCCACCGAATAGAACACTATCAACATCCCCACTTGGTAGACATTTCATTCAATCACGCAGAGTTCTTACACCAATTATAATGGCAATTCTACAATAGCAACCACCACAAGGTCCACCAAGTCCCTATGTCAACTTCACGAGAATCAACCCACTTTTTCTCAATGCACAAAATCTCATTCCAGTTGTAGCATTGAAGAACATTCCATATTTCACTAGAGAAAACCATACAACTTTGATTGACCACATTCAAGACATTGCAAATGTCTATGCTATACATGAGGTTAATGAAATAGATGTGGCTATTAAGTTATTGGTTTCTTATTTCAAAGGAAAATCTTTACAATGGTTCAAAAGCTTGACAACATGATCAATTCAAAATTTAGATCAATTGTGCACAACTCTTTGTTGTTAATTTGGGGAGAAGGTAGAAAATTTTTCTCCATTAGAAAAACTAACCACAATCAAGAGAGCACCAAATGAGCAGATGATTGATTTCAACTTCAAGTTTCAAAGGACATGGGATAGAATTCCACTTATTGTGAGGCCAACAACTAAAGGTGCTTTTCTATACTTCCTAAAAGCTCTAAATTTTGATATTGCAATGATAATACAATCCATGGGAGGTACAACTTTACTCGCATCTTATAATATTGCTATTAGCTATTTGATCTAAAAATTGTCTGATTCAAGTTGGTAAACTTATACCTAGGCCACTCATGCCTCTTTATCCAGAATTAGGAATCCTAAGCACTAGCCAAGCACCTACATTAGCTCCCATTCCTGCCCCAAAAAATTAGAATTTTGCTGAAACCTCTACCTCATCTTCTAGTACCTCAAATGAGCTCCAAGAATTCATTAAATTGTTGCAAAACTTAGGTAATGAGTTGGTGACGATTAAGAGGAAGCGGGATCAGAATTTTAGGTCCTATCAGCCTTAAACCTAACCCAATAGACCTCTGCATCAGCCTAATAATCCACCTGCTCAAGCTGCAAATTAGAACCAAGTAAAACCTCCTGCTAATAGGCCATTCCAACATTACAGTCCTAGTGTTGTATTCACGTCTAGAGCCATGGTACCAATACAAAATAACATAGCTCAAGAGTATGACTGGTGCTTCCCATGCAATCAACCTCATAACCAGTCAATGTGTTTCAACGGTGCCTTGAATCAAGATCTTATGGTGACAATAACGGGTGTGGAACAAGAGACAATCCAAGAATAAAATTAGTAGTAGGAATCCACCCAAGAGGCACCTCTGAATGAGACCACACTTGTCAATTGGAAAGTTGAAGATTTTTGTTGTATAAATCAGGTCCCTTCTCAAAGTGTGGTAGCCAATACACAATCTAAGAAGAGGAATATTGGAGAGGGAAGATCATCTAATTCAAATGATTCACAACCATTTATTACTCCACAAGGTGTTAACAGTTAAAATGCAGTTCTGAATGTGCAAAGTCAACCCAAACCACCTTCTGGACAAGCTCAAGCACCGGTTGTAACAACCCATGAATAAGAGAAGACTGTGCAGGGCAAAGGGCGGAAAAAATATAGCTCATCCCCATTAACATTCTTGAGAAAATGAAGAAAATGAATGTGAACATTTCAATGTGGGAGTCATTAGCTATCTCGAGTTGGAGAGATTTATTGCAAGTTGTCATGGCAAATTGGTCTGCATCAAATCAATTATTCAGAGATACATACAAGGTAATCACAAATGTAACTCAGCAGGGAGGCAATCAAGGAGGTCAACAAGGTAAAAGCATAAAACCTCCCCCATTCTACATATCTCTAATTGTTGGAAACACTCTTGTACACAATTACATGATTGATTTGGGAGAAAACAACTCTGTCATTCTGAAACAAATAGTTGATCAGTTGGGTCTTCAATATGAATTCATTTCTAGATGTGTGGTGTAATTAGATAGGAAAATGGTAACAACAGTTGGAGTAATCAAAGGATTGAGCCTGACATTGCATGCATGTCCCAATGTGACCGTTTTGCAAGATGTATCAGTCATATAATTTCCACAACTCTTTGCATTATGTTTTTCAAGAGACTTCACCACTAAATTTGGAGGTTACTTATCTCTTAATTGGTCACACATGCTATTTAGAACAAGATATGTAGCTAAGGCTACAATCAGGTTAGAACCAACTGCAAATTTCCACATCGAGCCTCATACACCAAATCCAATCAATGCAAATTGTTTAGCATTTGATTAAGAAGATTGCACAAACACTTATGAAGCAGATTCCAAAGTCGTAAGCATTCCAACCTTGACTCTTGATGATTAGGCCAGTGAAAGACATGATTTTGATATTCTCAGGTATGCATCTCTATCTACTTTATGCTACCAAGCTTTCTACTCACCAACATAAAGTGGGGGAAAATGTAGACACAAAATCATGCACTTTGGGTAATTATCTAGTCCTGGTTGTATACTACTATTCATATGATTCCTAAACAAGAACGGTACTAATTAACCCATGTCTTTGGCCACCTTTCTTTGCTTTTTGTTGGTTGTTGCTATTTTCAGTCTTCCACCCTTATTTACTTAGTCCGCCTTTTTAGTCTTCGGCATTGGTCATCTTGGACACCAGCGCCCAGACTAGGACGTCAGCGTTAGGCGCCCTCGTCCAATTTTGGAACCCTTATCCTCTTTGTACTTTACTCACACTTTTTGTGTCCTTTTGAGTCGTTTAAGCATCTTATCTTTTTGGTAGTCAACCTTTTCGAGGTTGATTACAAAATTCAAGAAAATGAATCATATAGATATAAATTTATGTGATTATAATAAGGGACCAAGCACTAAGCATTTATTATCTCCACCTAAGGTTGCATCCATTAAGACATTGAAGAGCTCCATTGCATCCATCTAGCTCCATCACAAGGGACACAAGGGTCGGTTTCTGCATCACACTTCATAGGAGGGAAATTCATTCTACTCCATGCACACATTTACTACATTCTACATCTAGCTACATGCTCATTATCTAAGTGCGACTGGCACAAGAGCAACCTAGGGAACAATTCCACACACATAGAGCGAGAACTGCATTGGATCTAAGATGTAGTGCAACGCTTAGTTGTAAATCCATCATTGCAGCTGAGGATAGTTTGCCCCCTCATTTTGAATCTTTCTTTTTTATGATTTGATGTCTATTTGAGGGTTTTGCAAGTCCATTCTTCATTGCAGGTTTCTGACGACTTCATCGGTCATTGTGTGAATCCGTAACGACAAAAAACGAGCATCAACAAACATATTTCGATCCTGAGAATTTGGGTTTATGAGCATTTCCGCAAACCCAGGAAACCATAATTAGTACCCAGGCACCCGCAGGCACCCCTGTCCCTCTCCAGGCGCCCCAATCCAGCTTATTTATCTAAATTTGCATTTTCCTGTGCTCTAGTGCAACGATCAGTGCTTCGATTTTTTCCAATTTTCAGTCTTGTACACCTTTGGCAACATTATGAATCAGTTAAGGCTTCTTACTCTCTCTTTGCACTTAGGGTATTTATATTTATTACTTAGTTTGCTTTGGTATATTTTTGTATTTCATTGCATCATTTATTTACTGCTACTATAGCATCAAATTAGGAATTTATATTTCACATTTAGCTTGATCAAGTCAATGTATGCATAGTAGATAATGGAGGATTAGGATCAGTTGTAGAAGATACAATTATATTTTTGAGTTGATCATGAATGATATAAATAAGAATATCTATATTTTTTAAATTCTCTTGTAAAAAAGTTCAAAATTATTTGTTACATCATCCGATAAATCATGATTGTCAATCATATCATTTTACCCCTCACTTTGTATATAACATTAGTCAAGATCATGAACATGAAATGAGAAAATATATCAGCATAAGCATTCACACGAGAGCTAGGAAAAGTACTATTAGAGTGTGCAAGCTGATTAGTGTGATGGGGATAAGGGAAGGAATCCTTAGATAAGATATATAAATGTTGATAATGATCCATGAGTTTTGGAACCATGATGTATAAAAATCAGCATGGAGACAACATGAAGGTCTTAGAGTAATAAATTTTATTGAGACATTAGGTTCACCAAATGCTTACAACCTCATTAATTTATGTTTTATGTGAATGTACAACTATAAGAAGGATGTAAGGATTTGCAACATGTAGACTATTCTGATCTAATTAACTTCCAACATCAATAATACACAATCCAAATAATGCATTCAAACTTTAAAGATTTAAACAATTGATAAATGATAAGTATTTTCTTAAATACACAAGATGAGAGATAAACTTAGCTATTCATGGAGATTTAAGAATGATCTAGATGTGTAGGATGGTGGAAGAGGGTGATCTGGAACTATAGGTGCTTTACTGAGAATTATAGAAGTACAAATACAATAGGGAAAGGTCTATACAACTTCTATATGGTCCAAACCTAATCTATGTGGTCCTGACTTAGGACTGCACGGTCTCAAACCTTTTGTATTTTTGGACTCGCAACTTTCTACATGTTTCGCTTGTCTGAAAATGATCTTCAATGTATGTCACTCATTTTTGCATAGATTCACGATGACCTATAACAACCTACAACAAAGTTGAAACCTTAGCAACATGTAGAGCCCTTCATCAGAGTATTAGCAAACCAAAAGGAGAAAACTTTTGTGTGTGAGTGCTGAGGCTAAACTACCCTTGGCGGTCAAACTCTGAGTTGTTGAACTAATCCAAGTGTTGCATTGCATGTCCTCATTGCAGGATCAAACCTCATATAGTTCTCCCAAGTGCTTTTGCAAGTTTGAATAGATAACCATCACCTACAGGTGCCCTCATGTCTCTTGACACCAAGACAACAAGATAACTACATAGTTTAGATTGTAACCAATGTGGTAGTTTTGAGATATGGTGTGCCTCAATTATGTGATCTAACACTTTGTTGATTGAAACTATTATGCAATGCTAGAAGTGACTTTGGTATTGCTAAAATATGGCTCTATGATATTTATATGCTTGTGAATGGATGAAGTTAAATTCTTTGACCTTGTTGAGTTCTTCAAACTTGTAGTAGAGCCTGCTCTAGATGATGTGCAACTGATTTGGAAAGATTTAAGAACCCTTTGAGAGATTTTGAAAAGATCTTTGCAATAATTTCTTGTAGTAATGTCAAGTAAGTTATAAAGTGATAATGACTTGTTTATATAGCCTTCAGTAGGTGACATATTCTAATAAGACCAACCCTAGGAAGATAAAACGACCCAAATAATGATTTGTAATTAAAATTAGAGTCAATAAATGTGGCGTGTAATACCGTACATGTTGGTCAAGACTAATCGGGCTACATGTTGAGCCTTCCATACATTTTTAACCTAGAGAGATGAATACCAAAACTGAAATGTGTGTCATGAATTTCAAAG
Source organism: Taxus chinensis (assembly GCA_019776745.2). Taxonomy (NCBI): domain Eukaryota; kingdom Viridiplantae; phylum Streptophyta; class Pinopsida; order Cupressales; family Taxaceae; genus Taxus; species Taxus chinensis. The sequence continues at coordinate 288,391,199 of CM034150.1, forward strand.
GTTTAATGTTGCTTTGAGAAAATAATATTCTCAAAATTGATGACATAACAAAGTTTAAAGATTAACAAGTTGTAGAAGAGATTGGATTCCAAATGTGACCATTTGTCATAGCAAGGGGACATGGTCAAACTTGGCATTGCCCCAAGATAAGTTACTGAATTTTAGTGTTTATAGAAATTAATTAGAGGAGTTAATATACCAAATGGTGCTTGTAAATATAAAAAATTAATACAAGTAAATAATAAGCTCTATACAACAAACATAGGAAAATGACTCGCATAAGTTGCTTACATCCACAACATGCATGTACATGTCATTAAATCCCTATTGTTTCAATTACCAGCAGTGTTTGACCTTGTTGACAACGTCTAAATAGTTTATCGACCCCTATTTCAATCCTAAGCACCAAATAAAACACTTCTAGTACATTTCAAAAAGTTGTAGCAAGTTTGTGGGTGACAAATAGTCAAAATTAGCTAAGTAATGCACCCTTCTATTATTATGTCGATTCCATATTAGCTAATCACAATACATATTATCGCGCTTCAACTCAAATTATTATATTTGTTGTGATTTACTATCAGAGTTGAGTTAGTTTAAGTTTAAACTACATTTTGTATCATTGTATACAAGATAGTTAAAACAAAAATATGCAATTTAGGACAAAACTTTTGATTTGACTTTGGCATGTCAACATACATTTTGAGACCTTATTTACTTCCTCTTAATCGATCTAGTGTTGCTCTTAGAAGATTTGGGAAGGATATGTTCTTTGTGTAGTGATGTCCAAGAAGTAAAGTGAAGCCTAGATAATTCAAAAGGATTATGATGCATTTGTATATATAGGAGACTTTTCGCTAATTTTCATGCTCGTCGACCCTAAAATCCGACTAAGACAATTTACTCATTTAAAAGTATGACCATTAGACTAGTGAAGGAATGTTTGTAATAAGGAGATAGCATTAAGGTCTAAAGTGTCTAAAAGCTATGAACTTGTGAGAAGGGTCACAAAATTAGAAAGTGAAATGTGGAGAATATTAAAATGTTTAGGAAGTTTTAGTGCAAATTATAAAGATTCCAATATGGTTGATTGAAAAATAGAGACAAGCTAGTAAAATAGAAGAAGCTGGAAATGGAAAAATATGCTTAAATAAAATCAAATATGTATTGACAAGTCAAATTATAAAAGGAAACAAAATTAAAATACTAAATATATACACAAAAGTTTGATAAAGAACGAGTAGTAGTTCAACTGTTTTTCCAATTCTTCCGACTTGACATCATACCAAGTTTTGTAAGTTATTTTATCACATCCCTTCAAATGACACCATCATTGCCAACCATTTATGCTTTGTTTGACTGCTGACTTGTCACATCTCCATTGCAGCTATGCACGATCCTCTCACTTTGACACTCATGCATAGCTATAAAAAGCAACATTATTCTTCCAATTAAAAAATTAAATTAATTATTCTTGTAGCTCATTAATAAATTATAATAACAAATTCTCTCTCCTCTCTCCTGCATAACAAAGGCTCACAATCCTGAGAAATATTGCCATGAAATTCATGGTGCAAGTAATTCCTGAATTATCAGAGGCTCTTACAAGAATTTGACTTTTGGGTATCGAGATTGTAACATGAAAGAAACGAATATGGTTAAAAAATGATTCATATGCCCTTCAGTAAGCTCTGTTTAATCTATCTATGAAAACTCTTGGAAACCTGTAAATTGCAATCCCAAAGTTTTTTCATTTTGTGCCTTCTTAGGAGTGCTGCGGCATTTCTCAGCGTACATAATTGTAGGAATAAGTATGCAACGAGCGAACCAGTGAATGCTTATTTCTTGATCTATAAATGTTTTCTGCTTCAACATATTTGCTTAATTACAGTGCACCATTGGGATATATATATCTGCTGTAATAGCGTTGCACATAGTTGATTGTTGTATGCCAGAAACAACATTGATTAAATTAAAAGTGATGGTATTGTCTGCCCATGTGTTCCCCTGAGATAAGAAGCCTGAAACCAAGTAACATTATTAGGGTCAGCAAATACCCAGAGAGAAAGAAAGATCATTTGGAGAATGTAATGTACTGCACTAGCAATTCATTAACTTCTCAGGATTCAGTCAACTGACTTTTCCTGTAAAGAACAGTAGGGCAGAAGTGAAGATTCCACATAAATTGCAAGCCCTGTGAACCTTGGTAGAACAAATTGTAAGAGACTAATGACACCAACAGAGTAGGTTTAAAGATAAGAACATAACACACTCAGAGTGCAGCAAAACAATCAACTTACATGTACTTAAATATGAGAAAATCACAAAATGGCAGCAGGCTATTCTCATAGAAGATTGAAGGAAGAAACTTGGAAGGCATGAGAATGGTAAGTTGTGTGTACAAACTTTGGTAATGGTGGTCACTGTTCATTGTTCACAAAGTTCATCAAGAAAGAATATTTTTCATGGCCTTAATATAACGCAATTCGCTTACTAGAGATGGCACCTAAATTGGAAATTCTGTGTCTTAGGTGCCCTCTCCGATTGAATTTCAACGATATGCCAGGTGACCTTCTTCAAGAACCTAAACACAAACTGTTTCTTGAGGGGCTTGTTTGCGATACAGAGCTGGGTTTACTTTTAAATGCTTCTTTGCAGCATTCAGGGAAATTCCCCTCCTTACTTCCGGAAAATGATTCTTTCCATGCTCATCAAAGGATGGAAAAGTTTGCTTGAGAAACATTTCCCGAGTCTGAATGACACCAGGTAAATTGATGTAAGTGTTACTGGTTTTTGCAAGAACCTGCCAATCTACTGGTTTATTTTTTGAACATTCTGTTGTTTCGTTAAACAAATCCATCAAATTTCTTCTATGCCTATATCTCATTGCAATCCCTGGCTCACAAGAGCTTGTACCTTCTTCCACTATCGGTTTCAGACGGAACCCTGTAGTTCTTGAGAGTTGATTCGTGGAGGATTCCTTTGTACCGCCTGTTGTGACAGGAGGCTTCTTCCCCTGTTTATCAGGTTTTTTCATGCGACTACTGAGACCACTCCACAAGGGAAGGGGAAAACTTTTACTGACTGATTTAAGCTCATCCACAACCTCATTCATGGATGGCCGCTTTTCATTATCAGGTCTAATACAGGCAGCTGCAATTAGAGCAATCTGTTTGATTCCAGAAACGCTCCTGGGCGGTGTGAGTCTGGGATCACACAACTGAAGGAGTTGATCTTGCTGGATCAGAGGCAGAGCCCAGTCTACAATGAAAGGTGGGTCGTAGTGCACATCTATTGCATTTCTGCTACTTAGGGTTTCCAACAGGAGAATTCCAAAGCTGAATACATCTGTCTTGGTGCTCAGATTGGCTGGAGTGATGTAAGAGGGGTCCAGGTAGCCCATGGTACCAGCAGGGGGCGTAGAGTTGAGCTTGATATCCTTAAGATGGCCCCTCAGAGCAAGACCAAAATCACCAAGCCTGGCATTCCATTTTTGATCAATCAAAACATTTGAGGACTTGATGTCTCGATGTATGACAGGAGGACAGGCATTGTGCAGAGCCTGAATTGCTTTGGCAGTCTGCAAGGCAATATGAATTCGTCTGGACCAACTTGGTGGTTTCGAATTCCGGTGGAGAATGTCATGGAGGGTGCCATTTGCCATGAATTCCACCACCATCAATATCTCCTTAGAATCATGGCTGATCCCCACAAGATTTACAAGTCTACGACTATGCAACTGTGAGAGTATTTCAATCTCATTTACAAATGCTCTCTCATCCTTGAGCTCTTGAAGCCCACTAGAAATCTTTTTCACCGCCACAAGCTTGCCGCCTTGTAGAACACCCTTATACACACAACCATGGCTGCCCCTTCCAAGGAGACTCTCTCCACCAAAGCTCCCAGTGGCAATCTCCAGTTCCCTGTAAGGATACTGTTCAATTTTCACAGCCCTCTCCTTCCTCTTCACTTCAATCCCAGACTCAACTTGACACCAGCTATACCCCATCTCTAAGCAAAGCACCAGCAATATATATCCCTACCCCAAACAACAATTCTTTAAAAATCCACAATCAACACTCAAATTTTCTATCAATACTAAAATAAATCAGAAAAATGGGCTATTGGGGTTTTACAGTTTGCAGGGCTGGGGTCAATCCTCCTGCTAATAATCCCTGGTGTCATCTGGACAACTGGCGCGCATCCATTGCTGCAGAGGGCATCATGTCAACTGAGCAGTGGTTCAAGACTATCTCCGGTAAAAATCCGCTTATCTTCGAATCTGTTTCCTTCAAATCATTCCTTGCACATTCTCCCTCTGTAGAAAATATTAATATTACATGGGACTGCAGGGCTGCTAATTTTTCCTAAAAATTCTGTGCAACACCTGCTAAAAATCTATTGCGTTGCCCCTGCATGGGACCGCGGCCTTAGCATTTGGGCCGTCAGCCTGACCAGCTCAATATCAAATAACAGTAGCATCAATTAACTCCTACCAGCGACTGGACATCCTATAAAATTGCTCAGACAAAATAAGTGTTTCTTTCAGGTCCAATCATGCTGATTTCTACAATTTCCGACACAAATCACACACGCTTGGGGCTGCTATCATTCACTATTTAAGCCATGGCACCCTATCAGGGAGAATCTATGAAACAACTTTATCAAATATATAATACATTTTGGGATTACCTGTTGCAATTATTCAACCCATCGCGAAGAAAGAAGCTTGTGTATTGTAGCCGATCATCAAACTGGATAGGATCTCAAACATTGTGATCGAACCAAACAACTAAAACAATTTCAGTACCCATTATCAAAATCCATTTGAAAAAAAAATCATACTGGTTTAAGAAGTGACAAAAATGGCTTCCAATACTCTCGTAATCCTTGTTACGCCATGATCAAAAGTTTGCAGAAATTTGCAGCAACCTATGATTTATAGACCTGGCGTGGAGCAATTTGGGGTAATTCAACAAATACCTACCAAACTTGAAAAACTGAATTAGAGAAAATTTCAACAGAAATATCTGGCATACCCATCTTCTCATGATTCGTTGCGAGCATATCGAGGCTGGTAAGGTGTGAAACTAATGAACTACACGTCAATAGACAGTTAATTCTTAAAATGTAGGCGTGTTTGGTAGTTAATAGTATTTTCGAAAGGGAAATTAGAGCTTCAGGTGGAAGACGGGAAGTACAAGGTAGGTAGACGTCATTAGAAGCAGATTTACAATAAAATAAGGGGGTGAGGCTGAGGTCACAAGGAGGGGGGACGTGCCTCAATCTACGCTAACAATTATGATAATTGAATGTGGCCGACCTAAGCTAAGTACTTGTTCCTCCCTTCTTTGCCAAAAATATTTGAATTTTTTTGGGTGGGTCACGCCTTTGGAATCCCTCCCTCCTCTTTTATTTTAAAATAATCGTTCCTCCCTGGTAGAAATTCTATCCCACATCTACACTCAATTACATTCAATTTATAAATTAGTTATTGTTATTATTACACATTGTTGTAAAGCCATTTTGATACAGAACAAGGCCATGATATGGCAAATACTATCGAAGGAGAATTGATTTTGGAGATGTGAAGAGGGAAATTATATATGCAAAACATTTAAACAAGTTCGAAAGTGAAGGGTCTTTTTAGAGTTAAGGTTTATGAAGCTAATATTTGATATACATCAAAGTATGATTAAGGTTTATGAAGAATTTCAAGTAAGCAAAATGCGGGCAGGGGTTGGTTTGCTGTGCAAAATGCAAAAAATTCCATGAAAGTACAGATTGATGTGGGAAAATTGAAAGCAGAGTCCAAACGAGCTCTACTACTTTAAAACAAGAAGAGATTTTCTTGCAAACAACAACAAATTAGTATTACATGTTAAAACAAAATGATTAACTATATATTATACAAGACAATCAATCGGAAGATGAAGAACAAACCATTTTTGACCCCCTATCCTTGCAAATCCATACGAATGCCATCAGAAGTAAAAGAAAAAGCCCTACTTTCTGCTTTAAAACATAAACAATGAAGCATATCTCTCCTTAAATTTCATTGGATTTTGTCCAACATGTAAATAATTTAGAGCTTTAAAAAATGCACCTCCAAGTAAACTTGAGAATTTGTGAAAAACTAATGTAGAGCATCGAATCCTTGCGATGTCCGTCAACCAAATACCATAAAGTTAGTGGTAATTTTTTAAAAGTTAAATCAGATTAAATTCGGTAAGGGCCTAAAACCGAAATAGAGATGCATAGGATTTAACCAAGAAAGCTTGTTACTGAAATTTTTCAAAGCAGTAGGAAAGTTTTAAACTGCACATTCAACGGTTGTGCTACTCGTTTTCAATAGAAACGATGGAAATTTATGGGCTCCTAAAGATTGAACAACCAATTTTCATAGGGAAAAAAAATTGTTGGCTTCTTTTTGGCGAAGGATCCAAAAAATTGGCCATCTAAATTAATTTGTTTATATTTTACTTAGCATGCAAACATTTACCTTGTGTGATCGTTGAAAAGCGTGCCAACATCCTTTCAGAATTTTTTGGGCTCAAATTTTTATGTGGTTGTATATATTCCCTGCAAACACAACAATGGAAGTACAAAACAGGTGTAAGTTGACTATGTCAACAGTTGTATCCTACTTTGTTAGATCACGTAAAAAGCTAATATGTGGCAATTCCATGATGTTGTTGCCTAGTTTTGTGTCTTTTGACAATTGTCCGCATGTAGCCATGCCTAATGCAGGTATATGAAAAATGCGTGAAAGGATAGACATTGTTGGCATGATCCATATTTTGTAGATACGATTTTTTTGGAGAGCCCACAATTAATGTTAAAATGCACTCTTATCTCATTCATTGCAGCTGGTGTATGGAGATGGTTTGGAATGGAGGTTGGGAAAATACTGGTGTGGAATGGGATTTCTATGTATTTGAACTTATAAAAAATGTGTTAAAAGGTTCGGTTCCATATCCACTTGGTAATTTGCAAAAGCTGAGATATATGGATCTTTCTTCCAAATTATTGTCACGTACAATACCAATCTCTTTCAAAATGTTGAAATTCCCTCATTTCTTAAATATGTTGTTCAATTGTCTAGCAGTAGATGAGGATGAAAGAAGATATTTTACAAATGGTACTGCAGTGATAGGAAATGACGGGTTGTTGGGGTCAAATATATTCTCCTTGCCTGCATATGTAAGGCAACTTAAACAATCATATGGTAAGTCCTCGCTTGAGAGAGATAATACGAGCAGTGGCAGGTGGAACATTAGTTGTTACTACTTTCATATTCCTTCTGGGATTTGCGTGGATAAGGAAGAGGGATATAACAATTTTGAATGAGCAGAGTTTGCATCTATATATCAAGAATTTAATTAAACTTCCATAGATCTCATATGAAGATATTGTTAAAGCAACAGATGGATTTGATGAAGCCAGCTTTTCGAGAAAGACCTTTCTAGTACAACAAATATGTTCCGCCACGCCAACGTGTTGGGAAAGGACAACTCAAGATCAATTTAATAGGGGATCAATTTGATTGGTTTTAGTGTGTAAATGTGGATTTTAAAGTTTAAACTAACTAAAAGAAATGCATGTAGGAATCGCTATGAATAAGTACTGCTAAAGTCTTGGAGGTTGGGAACAAAATAAAATCGCAACTTCTTTTCTCTGATCAGAAACTTAGGAATCATATTTCTTAACATGCATATCTGCAAAAAGTAAGTGATTGAAATAGCCAACTATAAGCCAAATCTTAGAGTTAGTAATCTATGTCTTTATGCGATCCTTCATACAGTAAGGTAGTGAATCCCTATAGGGTAGGGAATCATCTTAGTAGGTAATTCAAAAGAGATTCAATAAATTAAAAAGATAGAACAATTTATACATCCATAAAACATGACTTACATGATATTGACCGTGCACGAGGCATAAAAATCAATTGAGTATTTAACTTGCATACCTGAAGAGAAGTATTTTGAATTTGAAGCAATGACATGGAGGCTGTATATGTCTAAAGGTACAAGGCGGTGTACTCGAGCCAAATACAGTAGAGTAGTGATGACGTGATTAAGCTGCAAAGCAGAACAACGCTGGAGTATCGATGCAACAATGTTGCCAAGAGACAAAAGCGTCGATTGATGGAAGAAATAGTGTTTTCCCTATTAGACTCCAAAACTTAGTAAAATTTTATATACCAAAACATAAAAGCTGGGAATGTGTTATGCCCTTAATTATATATCTTAGATGGGATGGATATAGCCGACTTGTTGCTATCATAACTTAATATCATGATGTATCTCTTTTATATATTGTCTATTATCATTGGTTGGTCGGCCTTGTTGATGGCCATATCATATGAATAGTATAAATAAGGGTTATAGGTAGTGGATGATCATTATGTGGAGTATTTAAGTCTTATTATATGTTCTGGAGGCTGCCCCCTCGAAGTGGCCAAGCTATTATACTTTCATATTGAGAGAATTTATCTGTAATATTGTGTTATTTGGTGTTCTATTACTGGTGATAATCATAATTAATCAAGTAATTTCATTAGAAGTGATATCAGAGCTTGATCTCAACTAGGACGACGTCAAACCCTAATTCTGAAGGTTCGACTATATCTAAAGATTGGTAGCGAATTTTTCTGCAATTTTTTTTGGTAAGGTGAAATAAGTTAAGTAAGCTTCTCTCTAAATTTCAATAAATTTTGACTTGTTTTGCAAAAGTTATTATGGTTCTATATTTATTCATAATTTGGCTCCCTAGGGCGTAATTTTTGGAAAATTTTCAAATTTCTTATATTTTCGGAAACCCCTCCAAAAAATAGCTAGGATTTATGTTTTATAAATTCCTATATTCGGCCAAAAAAATTACAAAACCCTGAACCCTAAAATTTTGCCCTATTAAGTCTACCCCTAGGCCCACATCCTTTGTCATGGCTAGTAGATCTACCCGAGGCCAAGGAAAAGGACAAGAAACTCCATGAATGACCCCAAATAAGGAAGATATGGCTTTAGATTCTACTGGTTTGGGAGTATCTGAGGTGGTCATCCAACTTTAGGAAAGGGTAAACAATATGGTGAGTAAGGATGACCTTAATGTTGAGCTTCATCAACTGAAAGGTAGCCTTAGGAGTGAGATTCAGAAGGATTTTCATGCAATACAGTAGGAGTTGTTGAATGTTATTTCTAATACAACTTCCAATGCTAGTCATATGGGTTCTACTAGAAATGGTCACACAGATCCAAATCACTCAAATAAGGGAGGATCCTTTAATCATTCAAGTGGATCTTCTCACCAATGGAGGGGCATGATTCCAAAAGTTGAAATGCATAAATTTGATGGAAAGGATCCACTCAATTGGATTACCCAAATGGAAAATTTCTTTGATCTCCATCAAATCCCGGGAGGAAAAAAGGTAACTGTGGCATCCTTATACCTAGAACCTGATCAATTTGTTTGGTATCGTTGGTTATGTGCTCAAAGGAAGAAGAATGGCCTAAATTTCACCTGGACAATGTTCACTGAAGAGCTTCAATTACACTATATTTCTAATGTTTCTAAGAATTACTTCAGCCAATTAGCAAAGTTATGCCAAACTGATCCAGTTAAGGAGTATGTCCATCAATTCCAAACTTTGTCCTTGCGTGTGGAGGATATTACATAAGATAATTTGAATGACCTATTTCTTGGGGGTCTTAAGGACCACATTGAGCATGAGGTACGCATGTTTAACCCACTCAAGGTTGTTGATTCTATTATCATGGCACGTCGAGTAGAGGAAAAATTTCTTTCCAATAGAAGGCAGACCTTTTCTAGCATTAAAGATCGTAACACCTTGTCTCCTTCTTACCCTCGGCTAATTCGGTTGACACCTCAACAAATTGAAGAAAAAAGAGCCAAAGGGTTATGCTTTAACTGTGATAGCAAATATGGACCAAATCATAAATGTTCTGAGAAAAAATTGTTCTACATTGAAGGATCTGATGATGAGGAAGAATATGAGGCAACATCAATAGAGGAAGTGGAAAAATTAGAGGAAGAATCTGGAGATCCTCAACCCACTATTTCATGCCATGCTCTATCAGGTATTAGTACTCCATAAACCCTTCAAGTTGTGGGTTATCTTAAGAAGCAGAAGGTAACAGTCTTGATTGATTCAAGGAGCACACATAATTTCATCAATCATAAGTTGGCAACAAGACTAAATTGTTTCATCTACCTAACACCTGAATTTCAAGTAATGATTGTAGATGGTGGCACAGTCCAATGTTCAGGTAAATGCCATAAAGTCAAAATCATGATGGGTGATTACACATTGGAATCTATGATGTTTGCTATTCCCATGGGTGGAGCGTATATTTTCTTAGGTGTTCAGTGGCTCACTACTTTGGGCACCATAGAGATAAACTTCAAGGAATTGTTCATGCGCTTTCATTATGAGGGTAAAAATTTGAACTTTGAGGTCTACGAGCTAAAGATCCTCTAGTGGTGAGTTCTCACCAAATGCAGAAGATTCTTAAAAAGGGGTCTGAAGGTTTTGTAGCACAATTATTCTCTATAGAAGTCTAACTGCAAATGAAGGTATTGCATCCTGATCTTCAAAAGGTTATTGATCAACATGTAGTTGTCTTCAAGGAACCAAGAGGATTGCCACCTGAAAGAGAGCATGATCATGTGATTCAGTTGATTCCAGGAAGCCCACCCCCCAACATCAGGCCTTGTAGATATCCATATGTGCAAAAGAGTGAGATCGAGAAGATGGTGGAGGAAATGTTGGAAATGGGTATTATTTGTCACAGTCAAAGTGCCTATTCTACTCTCGTGGTGATGGTGCGTAGTAAGGATGGAAGATGGCGCATGTGTCCAGATTACAGAGAGCTTAACAAGTTCACTATCAAAGATAAGTTTCCTATTCTTGTCATTGATGATTTATTAGATGAGTTGCATGGTGCCATTTATTTTACAAAACTAGATCTGCATTCTGGGTATCACCAAATTAGAGTTAAGAAAGAAGATATTCATAAGACAACTTTCAGAACTCATCAAGGCCATTATGAATTCCTAGTGATGCCATTTGGTCTTCCCAATGCTCCCTCCACATTCCAAAGCTTGATGAATTTAGTATTTAGGCCATTCCTAAGAAATTTTGTCTTAGTATTTTTTGATGATATACTCATCTACAACAAATCATGGGAGAAACACTTACATCACGTCAATACTATCTTAGAAGTCTTAGAGAAACATCAACTTTATGCCAAGCCTTCAAAGTGTTCTTTTGGGGTACATGAAGTGGAATACTTGGGCCATATTGTTTCTCATGAAGGTGTTAAGGTGGACCCCCACAAGATCCAGGCCATGGTGGAATGGGAAACCCCAAGAACCCTCAAACAATTAAGAGGTTTCTTAGGTCTCACAGGGTATTATCGTAGATTTGTAAAAAACTATGGCAGTATAGCAGCACCACTCACAAAATTATTGAAGGACTCCTTTCAGTGGAATGAGGAAGCATCTAGGGCATTTGAAAAATTGAAGGTAGCTATGTGCACCACTCCAGTATTAGCAACCCTAGATTTCTCCAAAACTTTCATAGATGAGTGCGATGCTTCATGAAATGGAATCGGAGCAGTACTAATGCAAGAAGGACACCCCATTGCTGTAGAGAGCCGACAACTAAAAGGAAAGAATTTGTTAAAACCCACATATGAAAAGGAAATGATGGCAATACTACATGCAGTCAAACAATGGAGACCATACTTGATGGGTAGACATTTTAAGGTAAAAAATGATCATGATAGTTTGAAATATTTCTTAGAACAACGTCTATCTTTAGAAGAACAACAAAAATGGGTCACGAAGATGTTGGGATATGACTTTGAGATTGTTTATAAGAAAGGAAAGGAAAATTTGGTTGTTGATGCTCTGTCTAGGAGGGAAGAGTTTACTAAAGCATTGTTATGTGCCATCTCTATACTACATGCAGATTGGGTAGATTAAGCATGAGAAGAATGGAAGAAAGATGCAACCACACATACTCTCATTCAAAATCTCTAGGTAGATCCATCCATATTAGATCAATTTATATGGAAGGGGGATACATTGTGGTACAAAGATAGGTTATATCTATGTAAGAACTCTACACTTAAACATCATGTTCTTTCAAAGCTACATTCTTCTCCAATAGGTGGCCATGTTGGGTTCTTGAAAACATATCATAGAGTTAAGAAGGATTTCTTTTGGGAGGGGTTGAAAGGAGATGTTCAAAAATTTGTGGCAGAATGTTTGGTTTGCCAAAAAAATAAGGGCGAGACCATTAAGACACCTAGTCTTCTCCAACCTCTGTCTATTCCTAGGGAGAGATGGGAAGAGGTATCAATGGATTTCATCACAGGATTACCTAAATCAAAAGGGAAAAGTGTCATCATGGTCGTGGTAGTTATACTTACCAAATATGCTCATTTTTGTGCCATGGCTCATCCTTTCATAGCTAGTACCATTGCCATGTCTTTCATGGATAAAATTCAAAAGCTCCACGGCATGCCAAAAATTATAGTAAGTGATCATGATCCAATATTTACAAGTAACTTTTGGACTGATTTGTTCTCTTGTTTGGGTACCCAACTAGCCCAGAGTTCCTCTTATCATCCCCAATCAGATGGAAAAATTGAGGTGGTAAATAAATGTTTAGAGGGATATCTTCGATGTTTTACTTCAGATAAACAAGAACATTAGGTGCAATGGTTGCCACTGGCAGAATGGTGGTATAATACTTCATTTCATACCTCCTCCAAAATGTCTCCATTTCTGGTGTTTATGGGTACCATCCTAGCCATCACTCATATCTAGAAAGTTGAAGGTCAAACCAAAGGTGAGAGCAGTTAAAGATCACATTCAACACCAACACGAGGTACTCTCTAGTATTGAGATAATTTGGCAAGGGCACAAAACCGCATGAAGCAATAGGCTTACCAACATTGTAGTGAGCAAAAATTTGAAGAGGGTGACTTTGTTTTTGTAAGGTTCAACCATATAAGCAATTATCCTTGAAAAAACAACAGAAAAAGGATAATAAGCTTGCATCCTAAATACTATGGTCCTTACCGAGTTTTGCAGTAAAATTGGTAGTGTGCAGCATATAATTAGAGCTCCCTCCAGGAAGTAGAATACATCTAGTCTTCCATGTTTCTTGTCTTAAAGAAAGTTATTGGGCAGCACATTTCCACCCAATTAGTGCTTCCAGAACTAGATGAGGAAGGAAGGATCATATTGGAACCTGAAGGCATTCTTCAGACACGCACCAAAAGATTGAGGACCAGATTCATTACCGAGTACCTGATCAAGTGGAAGAATATGAATATTGAGGATGCATCTTGGGAAGATGAAGCATTCATGCAGCAACATCCAGGGCTTCCCAACATTGGGGCCAATGTTGCTTTGAAGGGGAGGGGCATGTTACGCCCTTAATTATATATCTTAGATGGGATGGATATAGCCGACTTGTTGCTATCATAACTTAATATCATGATGTATCTCTTTTATATATGATCTATTATCATTGGTTGGTCAGCCTTGTTGATGGCCATATCATAGGAATAGTATAAATAGGGGTTATAGGTAGTGGATGATCATTATGTGGAGTATTTGAGTCTTATTATATGTTCTGGAGGTTTCCCCCTCGAAGTGGCCAAGCTATTATACTTTCATATTGAGAGAATTTATTTGCAATATTATGTTATTTGGTGTTCTATTACTAGTGATAATCATAATTAATCAAGTAATTTCATTATAGAATGAATGTCTTATCAAAGCAGGATGTACAACCGCCCATCCCCGACAAACAGCCGTAATTCACCATTTTTTAAGGAAAAACAAGCAATCGGAAATCAATTTTTTTGGACAATCAAGAATAAAGGGATTAACCAATGAAATTCAAGGGGAAAAAATATTTGCACCATGAAACTATAGTTAGATGACACTTAAATACACATGGCAGTATTATATTGGATATTGAAAATCTGCATATTTGTTCTTGTGGAAATACTATTACTGCCTTCAACAGTATAATAAAGGGAGCATCCATATATATATGTTCTACAATTTGAAAATTATTGTGACCTTAATGTTAGGTAGAGCCAATACAATATTTTGTTGATGATGAATGGTGTTTTATATAGTTTGCAGTATAAAGGTATTTATTTTCTATCTTCTTATTATTGACATGTAAGCCCAAACTGAGGAACCTACACGTAGGTTAGGGTGTGTGTGCGTGGGTTATGGTGCATACACCCCTCTGTGTAAACTCAGCAGGTTTGTAGAGTGCTTGCGCTACTCGAGAGATGCTTATGCTAGGATATGTGCGTTTACACTAGGGTATAGATGTGCGCGCATGAGAAGTAAAAACATAAGGTACAAAAGTTATGACAGTGCATGTGCATTGGCGGAGAGATGCTTGCGTTAGTAAAAGGATATATGCGTGACTGGTACAAACACAAAGCGTGTGCACTAGCAGAAGGGTACATGCGCTACCTTTAGGGTGTCTACGCTATCCTGACATGTTTCTGACAACAGAAAGGTACAATACTACAACAACGTGTATGTGCATCCGGATTAGTGCCTGCACGTGGTTTTGTGTGCTTGCGCGTGGTTTAGTGTACCTGTGCCCCCTACAAAAATTGTACCTGGTGATGATGTTTAAATACGACCAAATGACATAAACAAGTTCAAAAAGCTCCAAATTTTAACATGTTAGCTCAAAATTGACAATAACCCATCAAAATTAAACCTCTAAATAAGACTCCACACATGTAAGGTTAACAAAATCATAAGAATTTTAACATCATTTCACACATGTGCATATTAAGGGTTAGCCAAATGTTGAAATAACAAAATTTGAACTATAATGCTAAGAGACAAAGGATCGGTCCCACCAGGCATGCCAAATGTGTACATGAATTTTTTAGCAATGCAAAAAGAATTAGAACTAACACCTAGTAGTCCTAAAACAAAGCTAAATCAAAATCAATGCACCATCATGCTTAGAGCTTAAACAAGACTAATCATACCAACATCCTTGCATTAGAACATGAATAAATATTCAAACTAACATGCTAATCCATTAATCTCTATCTCTATTGAATGCTAAATGAAATGAAATTAACCCATTTAGATTGTTAGCAATCAAAGGGTTGATTGTATGTTTGAATCCCAAGGTTTTCAAGAATGGAGTCTTGTCAATCTATGGCTACAAGACCATTTTACATATCTCCATATGACTTCAAAACTTGGATGGATGAATGCAAGAAATGAAGATAGCTAGTTTTTCTAATGAAGAATACTCTAAGATGATGAAAATGGCTATAGCTTAGGCTCTATGCTCATTTAGGTGTGTAAAGGTGTAAATAGAAAGGTAGGAGGAGGGCTCCTTATATAGCCCAATGGATAAAAGAATCTCTACATCCCTTTACATGTGGGATAATAGAGAGGTTGGGTTAGTTGTGGATAAGGAAGGTTTAAGGAGGGTTGAGTCAACCTTAGGAGAGTTTAATTTGTCCTTTAGTGACCCATGGGGCTTGAGGGGATTTATTAATTAATTTAAGTGATTAATTAATAGGTGTGTAAGCTTATAGAATTTTTTTAGAGGAATAGTTAGTATGATTTAGACTATGGGAGGAATTTAATCAAATAAATGATGATTTATCGATTTAATGAGAAGAGGAATTAATTAAAATCTAGTTAATTAATTAATAATTAATTAGTCTAGATAGAAAGGGGTATTAATTAATTAGAAATAATTAATTAATCTGGATAGAAGAGTCATTAATTAACGGGGCTTGTTTACATCATTGTTGGATAGAAGAGTTAATTAACTAACGTAATGTAATTAATTAACGACAATAGAAGAGAAAATGTGCTGATATTGATATGTCATCAATTTGTGGGAAAGGGTATAATTAGCGCAATTTAAGTATTTAAATTTCTCGAGCTAAATTATAGGTGTCTACATTTTCCCCTCTTTGGGGTGGCGTAAGTGACGCCACTTCAAAGATAGTAGATGGATAAAATTTTGAAGGGGTAGAAGAAAAATTAGTAGAAGTGAGAGATGTCCCCTCGAGTGTCGATGGGGTGATGAAAGAAGGTGATCGACGATCGAAAAAGGTGAGATAAATGGATAGAAGAATGGGTAGGGGTAGGATGCCTCGGGTGAATTAGAAGAATAGTGTTGATAGGAGAATGATGTAGCAGAAATATGGATAAGTAGAGAAAAGAACAAGCTTTCATCTAGTGTATTGAAACAACTTTAGTGTCATCATATTGCCAAAGATCTACGTCATCGGTCCTTATTAAAAATATAAGCATATGACAAAAGTAGAATGACATGAAAAGCCATAATACGAACAATTGTCCATTGCTGAAAATACCAACTCCATGCAACATACAAAATGTAATGCAATACGAGAAAGTAAAAGATGCCTAACTCCTTGCAACATACATAATGCAATGCAATACGAGAAAGTAAACAAGCTAACCTAATAGAGAAACATAATGCAATGTTTTTGTTATCAAGCTTTGATTCTGACCTGTGTGAATTAATGACAAGGGTTAAAAGATGGTGCCCCAAGCAAGGATACATGCAAGGGGAATAACGGAGGACACTTGGGTCCTATGAAAAGTAATCGTGCACTATGAAACAATACCAAGCAACTCATTGTGCCCCAGAGTACAGACATAGTAAGCAAACCAACTTTGTTGATAGAGGTAGATCAAGATGATCCGTGAGTTGCACACAAGAACATGTGAGAACCAAAGAGTGATGTTTTGTAGGATGATTTTTATTGTTTTTTGATTTTTTAGAAACATATTTGAATGTTTTTTATTTTGAATTTTTTTCTAAAACTATGTACAAGAAGACAAAGAAGCATGGATTCCCCCAGCGATAG
This sequence comes from Taxus chinensis, assembly GCA_019776745.2. Lineage (NCBI taxonomy): Eukaryota > Viridiplantae > Streptophyta > Pinopsida > Cupressales > Taxaceae > Taxus > Taxus chinensis. The sequence continues at coordinate 288,408,145 of CM034150.1, forward strand.
ATGGGATGTACAAGGGCAGAATGCCATGCATATGCGCAAGAAAGTGAAGATGCAAAAATGCCCTAGCGATTAGGTGGGAGTATTCAAAGGAAAACTCTTCACACACTGAAGGGGGATCAAGGCCAATATAAAATAGGTTCAATCATGAGGGAGCAAGGATGCCCCCAGCATAAGCTGGCCAATAAACACATGAGAGAAAAGAAGTAGAAAATTGTCTTATTAAAAGGGGACAAAAGTGCCTGCAAACATGGCAAAGAGGACATCTGATACACATGGATGTTCTAAATGATTTTTGAAGAACAGAGGATGCTATGAAAATATTTAGAAGGTGGTCGATGAAAAAGTGATTATCCCAAGGTACAAATCATGAGACAAGACATGCGCTAAAGCAAGAGTTTGAACAAGGTCCAAAAAGTAACACTTGATAACATACTAATCATGTTTACTCATCGAGATCCCATGTGTGCACGTGGAAATGAATTACCTCTTGAAGGAAAGAGTTGATAGACAGTAAGTGAAGACACTAGCCAATGTGTAGGAATGATTTAGTTTGAAAGGTGATTTGTGAATGGATTATGGAAGGAGAGTTGTACATTGCTCCGCTGCCAGCCAGGCGTCCATAGCCCTGACGGAGATGCATTTGATTCTAATCACAACATTTCTCTACTGCCAGTCAGGTGTCCATAGCCCCAGTAGAGATTATTGGAAATACCCCAAGAGAGAGTTATATATCAATTTGCTTTTGCTTTTAGCTTTTACTTTTTGATTGATTGATTTTGATTCTTTTGCTTTGTTTTTTGAAAACTTATTTCATCTCTCTTGTTTGACAAGGGGTTAAGAACCATTGATGGCTTGATGGAAGGATGTGGAAGTGATTGTGATGATGACATTGGCTAGTGTCAAAAAAATACGTCCAAAATTTCTTCACAACAAGTTTATTAGATGAGAATTGTGATAGGATCTCTAAGAGGTCAGTCGTTCTTTAATTTACCAAGGTGATGAAAGACCAAGGTCAAATAGATACCATAGAGATAAATGTCACAAAATGTGTGCAAATAGGCTAACCACAATAACATCAAAGGGATGAAAATGGTGGATGAATTGCAGAGGAATATGAAAGAAAGGGAAGAAAGAACATCCATGTGTACACAATACGTGATTGCAATGTTTGATCTTTGTACCTTTGATTTTTTTTGTAATTTTTTAATGTTTTCTCTTTTTTTTTGTATTTTTGAACTATTTTATGATTTTTTTAAATTTTTTGATGGTTACTAGAATGAAACATGTCACTCCACATGATAGGATCCAAAAATGATGTGTGTAATTTCCTTGATAAGGGTGACTAAGCGTGTTTGTTTATCAAGCGTAATATTATCCCCGATCGTGGTGAGTTCACACTCAACAAATGACTGTGATTTGTTTTGAAACATGGGTTTCATATATGGGAGCTTGAGTTCCCTATCCATAGGTTTTTGTACTTTGCACCATACTTGATGGGTACGTTGGTGTGCATTCTGGAATCACGTTTGATTTTGAATTTTATAATTATTTGAGTTGTTGGGAGCTTTGGAGCTCTTCAATGTTTTGGTCTTAGCTTGGTAAAAAACTTGTCTAGGTTTCTTATAAGCTAATGCTTGACTTGTCTAATCTTGAGAAGTGGGAGAAGAACGTGGACATTTATAATTGATGTGAGAAATGACGGTGGGCTTGCCACAATCTTTGGTAGAAGAATAATGTGATGGATGAAAAGGATATGGTCCAAGGATTGAAGAAGATGGGCTACTTGGAGGTGAGCCACAGATAGAAGATGAAGGGCTACTAGGATGTGGCCCCAAAATAGAAGGAGAAGGGCTGCTAGGGTGCGACCCATAGACTGGAAGATGATGGGATATTAGGATGTGGCCCAAGAATAGAAGATGATGGAATACCCGGGGGTGACCCATACATAGAAGACAAGGGGCTAGTTTGATGTGCCCCAAGAATAAAAGATAATGGACTACTCAAAAATGTCCCACAAATAGCAGAGGGAGGGCTATTAGAAGGTGCAACACACTTATACGAAGATGAAGGGATACTTGGCATTGACCCCATAAGAGATTGTGATAGAAAAAGAGCTAGTGGGTGATGAGAAGATAGGCCATGGATCAATGCAAGACCTAGGAGTTTCATCACATAATGAAGAATGTGAAGATGGAAGAATAAGAGGAGGATCAAGTTGCATGATCTGAGGCTCTTCCTCCATTTCTTGATAAAAGGAGTCGGCTTATTCCTCACAATATGCAGACGCATCGAAGTTTAAAGAGAATCCTTGCTCGTAATTTGTTAGAGGGATATCTTCATCTGCCCCTATAAAGGCCATGATCACTCCTTTGTTCTGAAAGAAATCAATCAGTATGGGTTGTTGATCGACCATAAGGGTTTGATTAGATGAAAAAGGGCCAACTAGTGTGGAAGACTTTAAGATGTTTGATGATGATTGATAGAAGAAGATGATGTAGGGGATGAAGTAGACGTGGAGCTAGATGTCTCGGGAGTAGAAGAAGGCGGTGTGGACCTACCTATATGATGGTATATCATATATAAACTAGTAGGATTAAGTACAAAGTTTTTAGATTGCAACATAGGATTCAATTCAGATGTTGGACTAGAAGGACTTTGAGTCATACGAATCTTCAAAGAAGGAATAATTCGTGGGGATGATCGATGAAGAAGGTCCTGCGAAGAAGGGGAGAACCGTGATTCAAGAATCACATTGATGAATAATAAAAGGGGTCTTGTGAAGAAAGAGAGGACCTTGATTCAAGAATTATATTAGATGTTTGATTGGAGGGATTTGGAGTCGTGTGTATCTTTAAAGGAAGAAGACATCATTGAGGCAACTGATAAAAGGGGTCTTGCAAAGAAAGGGAGGACCGTGATTGTAGGAGTTGTATTAAATGGATGATGAAGAGGGTCCTGCGAAGATATGGAGGACCATGTAGGACGTAGGATTTGTGGTGTCATCATTTAGGTGATGAATGATAAAGGAGTCGAATTAGATTAATGATGAAGCAACGACACAAATCTTTAGAGGAGGAGAAGGTCCTACGAAGAAGGGGAGGACCACGTTGTCAAATTAGAGAATGTGAAGAGAATTTGATAAGGAGGAGGTCCTACTGAAGAATGGGAGGAACTATGACTTATGAGTCAAATTAGATGAATCTGAATAGTAGTTTGGATCTGAATCATCAGAATAATCAAAGGAAATATTTGGATTGGAATCCTTAGAAGAAGAGGAAATGTTTGGATTAGAATCAGAAGAAGAGTGGGGGGAACCCAAATAATAATTTGGATCAGAAGTGACCAAACCATACCACCAACTATGAGATGAAGGTGGGGAATGGGTTACCTGGATGGGTTCTCTAGCACAAAGAACCAAATGAGGTTTGGTCATGATGGGCATCTTTTGATGTGAATGTTGAAACTTTGATTCCTTATTGTCGTATGTATAAGGGACCTTTCGATAATCATTCATTTTTTGCATGTGTTGGGTTCAAATTTCTAGACCTAGATTATATGATCAAACTTCTTCAAAGTGAAGAAGGTTTCATGTTGATTTAGGAAACATAATGACAACCAACTAGACATTTCATAAAGATGGGGATGCTTGTGTGATTTTCCAAAAGGGAAGCTAAAGAAAAAATACATCATGATAACTCAAGATTGATCAAAATTTTAGCAACATAAAGGATACAAAGGAAAGATTTCCAATGTTTTATTGATGCAAAAGTTTCTTTATAGGAAATTGTTTTTCGAAGGTTTGAAAGATATGTTCAAAACTGATCATGAATTTAGGCAAAAATAAGAAGATCAAGAGGATCAAAGACCCAAAGGATTGTCCTAGAAACGAGTTTATAAGGCGGATAAACAGAAGGAACAATCACGCAAGTTCAAAACACAAAGACAAATTAATGACCAAAGAATAATGAATGATAAAGAATAAATGGATTAAAGTGATTTTCATAAATGGATAAGTAAAAATGATGAATAATCTTAAGACACAATCACACAAGGTTTGTTTTAAACCAATCAATCATTGAATTACTTCCTAAGTCTGTTTCCAAATGATAGTTGGTGTTTCAAGATGATTAAAAAAATGTCACCACTTATGTCAAGTTCAAATAAATGAACAAGGCATAAGTAATAACAAGAAGTTAATGTGATCCCCAAACAAAGTATACTAAAAGTGAGCTTGAATCCAATCAAGACCTATATCCCAAAAAGTGGCAGTTACGATTGTGAATGACACAACAATACCACCAAGATATGTTAACCAAACTTTGCAAAAAATTAAGGTATTAATATCAAGATGATATTGATATAACGCACACAAGTGGTAACATCAAAACTTTTTAAAATCGAGGTAGTAATTGAAATCAAACTAAAGCTAGAGTATACCTAGGAATTGTTAAAGTGTATATAACGTAGCATCACAATATAGATATTTAGGTCAAGTTTACAAGAAATAAGACATAAATACCAAAATTGTAGTGACATGATATAAACAAGATAACAGTTCAAAGGAGATTCAAGGTGATGAACCAATCCTAACTACGATGATGATATTGACTTGGGTATCAAGATCAAAAAAGGATACGAATGATATGAAAACGTCTCCACACACTTTAGACATTTAACAACTCAGCCGCAAACATGGATGAGTGTAAACGTACACAAAAGTGGAAAATACAATTAATTAGCAACACAAGGGTAGTCACTGTTCTTCTAATCAACAAAGTGTCAAAAGAAAGTGAAGGAAGTAGATCAATTGGGGGTGAAAAATATTGGCCTCACTTCGGCAGAGTTTCACCTCACCCTAGAGAAAGTGAAAAACTAAGAAAAAGTAATGCTTCACAAGTTTTGTGATGAATAATGGCTCTCGACTCAAATTGGTTTTGATATGGTCCAAGTTGGATCTTAGTCAAAGATAGCTTCCTAGGTGGTTCACTCAACTAGGTGTCACAAGTTATCTAAGAGTGAGCTCAATTTACCAAGAAAATTCGCATAATGAATAATTCTTAGAGTATCTCGGCTTTACTTTACCCCCTTCAAGTAACAGTGGGCAATAAATGCGTCCATCATGTACTCTCACTTGGGTCATGATACAGATAAATTTGATGCTAAATCTCATAGATGGTAATACTAGCCAAGTAGGTTATGCAGAGCACTTCTTGTTTCATCCACCAAGGTTCCCTCTTACGTGGAATTCTTTGGGGTTCCTAATACCACTGCCATTGTTTATACCTTGAGGCTTACGCCAAAGGGGTTATGTGCTAGTATTAAGCGGATGGGGCGTACCCTTATTCAAACCTAAAAATACAGTTGCGATGTTTTTATTGTTTTTTTTATCTTGTTTAAATTGATGTGGTTTTCTTGAACACATTTTGGTAACCTGAACAAAAACTATATACTACTATTTTTATTTTGTCTTGAATCCTCCTTTCTTTGACAAGTGTTTTTCATTTTTCACAACGGATTAGTAATTTTTCATGCACTTAAAAAATAATTAAACATTGTATTTTAATCTTAATATCATCCTAGTTCACAAGACAAGAGCATATGCATGACGTAAAATCCAATTTAGATATCAAAAAATGGAAAATACTTAATTCAAATGCATAATACATACATCTTGACCCAATTTGGACATTCTAAACATTTTTCAAAGAAATAATAGATATAAGAATTCATTTCTTATTCCCAATATCAGCCAAAAAGATGCGAGGAAAGATCGTACGTGACCTTACCCTTATGATTAAGAATGTAAGTTTTATTCAATGTTTAATATAATCCAATAAAAGCATGTAAACATACCTCCGTAAAATGAAAATTCAGATAATAATTATACCTGCAATGATGTTAGCATGTAATGACACAAACCTTTCTAAACAAAAAATTGATATGTAAGTCTTGGATTAAGGTACCTGTGTGTAATTTAGCGTGTGTGTGCATGGGTTAAGGTTCATGCATCCCTCTGTGTAAACTCAATGGGTCTACAGAGTGCTTGTGCTACCCAAGAGATGCTAACATTCAGGATATGTGTGTCTACATAAGGGTATAGATGTGTGCACACGGGAAGTAAAATAGCCAGGTACAAAAATTATAACATTGTGTATGCGTGTAGCCGAGCGATGTTTGTGATAACAAAAGGGTGCATGTACCACTGGTACATAAATAGAGCATGTGTGCTATTAGAAGGTGTACATGCGCTAGTCTTTCAGGGTTTATACACTAGCCTGATAGGTTTCTGACAGCAACAAGGTACATTACTACAACAACGTGTGTGAACATTGAGATTAGTGACTACACATGGTTTTGTGTGCTTGTGTACATGTTTTTGCATGATCTGTGCCCCTCCTACAAAAAATTGTACCTGTTGATCACGTTAAAATATTGACCCAATGATGTAAACAAGGTCAAAAAGATTGAAATTTTAACATGTTAGCTCAAAATTGACAATAAACCATCAAAATTAAAGCTCTAAATAAGACTCCACACATATAAGGTTAAAAAAATCATAAGGATTTTAACATGATTTCACACAATGTTCATATTAAGGATTTAGCCAAATATTGAAATAACAACAAAATTTAAGGTACAATGATAAAGGGACTAAGGCTCCAGTCCCACAGGGCATGTGTCAAATGCGTACATGAATTTGTTAGCTATGCCAAAACAATCAGAATTAACACCTAGTAGTCATAAAACAAAAGAAAGATGAAAACTCAATGCACCATCATGCTTATATATTAAACAAGAATAATGTACCAACATCCTTGCATTAGAACATGAATAAAAATTCAAATTAACATGCTAATACAATAATCTCTATCTCTATTCAATGTTAGTTAAGTCAAATGAACCTATTTAGATCCTTAGTAATCGAAGGTTTGATTGGATGTTTGAATCCCAAGGTTTTCAAGAATGGAATCTTCGTCAATCCATGGATATAAGAGTATTTGAAATATCTCTATATGACTTCAAAACTTGTATGGATGAATGTAATAAATGAAGATATCTAGTTCTTACAATGAATAATAGCTCTAAGATGATGAAAATGGCTATAACTTAGGCTCCATTGATCATTTAGGTGTGTAAAGGTGTTAATAGAAAGGTAGGAGGAGGGCTCCTTATATAGCCCCATAAATGAAATAATATCTACATCCCTTTACATGTGGGATAATAGAGAGGTTGGGTTAGTTGTGGATAAGGATGGTTGAAAGGGGATTGAGTCAACCTTATGAGAGTTTATTTTGTCCTTTAATGACTCATGGGTTTGAGGGGATTTACTAATTAACCAAAGCGATTAATTAATAGGTGTGCAAGCTTATAGAAGCTTTTTAGAAGAATAGTTAGTATGATTTAGAATATGGGAGGAACACGAGGGGTTCACTTAGTAAAATTATGTTATAACACATGAGTTTTAAGGGTATTAAAAAATACCCTTAATTATAGTTTTTACCTCTAATTATTCAATTGATAACACCCCCTCCCGTTATATTATTAGAATGAAAATACCCCCTGTTTTTCCCACGTACCTTACTTACCCATTTTTTAATTAAAATTTTATTTACCTCTTCTTATTTCTACCCTAATATATTAAACATAAAATATATCATATTTCTTACTCAATTTTGTTAATATGCATTTCATCTCAAAAGATAGTTTGATGCCATTGAAGACATATTACAAATCACCTTATAAATGTTAAGCTTTAATCATTTATCAATAGTTCTTCAAATAATTAAGATGGTGAAATAATATCACTTGCGTTGAAAAGCATACTCAATCATAGTTTTCTACCATCTTATTATTTCTTGGTTAAGAATCTCTTAATTGATATTTCTTTATTCAAAAAGAGATTATAATTTAACTTTATAAACACACTCCTTTTTCAACTTTAAGGTATTTACTTTTAAAAACTAGGGTTCCAATGTTTTAGTTTTATATTAAAATTAAACCTCCCTTTCCTTTTGCCCACCTCTCTAATCTACCTCCAATACCTGATTCAAAATATTAATAAATTAAACCCTTTCACCCCCTCATGTCTACTAGTATATTGAATTTAATTTTATTAATTTTAATTATCTCAATATGAACTCATATGCTAGGATATTTCCTAACTAGTGAACCCCCCATGGGGAGGAATTTAATCAAATAAAGGATGATTTATTGATTTAATGGAAGATGAAGCTAATTAATTAATAATAATTAATTAGTCTAGATAAAAGAAATGATTATTTAATGGAAGGTTGTTAATTGGCTTATTTTTTGGATAGAAGGGTTAATTAACTAGCGTAATGTAGTTAATTAATGAGAATATAAGAGAAAATGTGCTATATTGACGATATGTTGTCAATTTGTGGGAAAGGGGATAATTATCTCAATTTAAGTATTTAAATTGCTTGATCTAAATTATAGGTGTCCACAATGTTGACACTAGGGTAAGACCATTTTTATAAGCATAGATCATTGCCATGGTGAAGCAACTTGAGAAATTGTCTATGAACTCAGCTCATGAGACTTGCATTGGACTATGGTGGACATATTGTGAGGTAGAAGGACACACAAAAGATAATTACCCACAAAATATAGTGCACGCCGTGTCATTGGATTATGAGATCTATCACGGAGATAAAAATATACGTAGATGCCTATTATTGCAGTGCGCACTCCGCAAGAATGTGTCTTCTTATTGTAAGATTTACTATTCTACGATACATGATAGAAAGGATCAGTGATTGATAGACCAAATCCATGATGCCATTGATATTGGTGTGCATTATACCAGCATTGGGAAGAATTATAAGAATGAAGGTTGTCAATTTGAAGGGTGTGCAGATGGAGGCGGTCGAGGAAGAGGCTTTCATGGAGGTTTCAGAGGCCGTGGTAGTCAAGGAGGTAGGAGTGAATTTACTCATGGAACTTGTTACAATTATGGATCTATTGAATACTACAAGTGCACATGTATGGATTTATTACAATGCTCATGGTGCAAGAAGAAGCATAAGTATGAGGAGTGCCTTGAGTTATATGAGAACATGAACCATAACCAAAAGAAGGATAGGGGCGCGGGAATGGTGAATGTGAAGCGAGATGATCTGTCATGGATGCCTAGGGTGGCACATGACTTTGAGTTGGAACCTATCTTAGTAACCACAAGGGCAGAGGCCACACGCGCCAGGGAAGAACCAAAGCAAAGGCCTCTCATTACCAGGGAAGAGGTATTACATGGGAAATATCTTGATCTAACTTATCAGAATGAGGTGTAATAAGCAACCATGGAGGTGATTAGAAACCTACAAGGGGAGATTCCATGTTTGAAGGAGAAATCCAGGAAGTTGGAGCAGAAGAGAATCACTAAGGTCCCTCAAAAGGATATAGATGAGGTTAGAGAAGTTTGTAAGATGTTGCGCAAGGAGAATATTATCCCTCTCTTATGAGAGTGGCTGAGATAAAAATTAATGCGTGTTGTAGGTGAGCATGAGAGGCAAGTCTTACATGCTAATCTTCCCCCTCATAGTATTGATTATGAAAAGGAAATTACATTAAATGCAGTTGTGGATGGATGGCTCTTGAGCAACATTTTTATTGATACGGGTGTTGAAGTCAATGTTCTCACTTTAGATGCATGGAATCAGATGGGAAGACCCCCATTACAACCATCTTCAAATGTGTTGTATATGATAAATATGAAAAAGGCTATGCCCATCAGAGTATTGAAGGATGCATCCATAACCATCAAAGGGGTAAAGTTTACTGGAGACTTTGAAGTCTTAGCGCTTACCAAGGAAGATAAATTTCTAGCCCTACTTAGATGCCCTTTGTGATATAAGAATAATGATGAATTTCCCTAATGAAGGGTACATAATTTTTGTGAACAAAGAGGAATGCGTCATTATTCCATTGATAAATGGGAGGTCTACACCATATGTGGAACTCTTTGGAGAAGAGGACCTTTATAAGATCTATGTGTGCATCAGTAGAGACCCCAAGATTATTCATCAATCAAGAGAAGGAGTCATTCAATGGGAAGATTCTCAGTCCATGAGTGAATCAACTAGTGTTTCATGTGACCATTGGGTGCATGATACCTTTGAGTTGATTGGGAGACAATTGAAGGGTACCGTGACTCGCATTGCCAGGGTGCACTTAGTGAGGCACCTGGGAGGAAAAATGTTACCCAGATACACTAGAGAGGGTAACCCTGATGTCTTTCTGCGCATGATAGAGGAAAAATGGACCTTTCAAATAGAAAGGAGGAATATGATAACTTATACATTGCATGGAACGACATCACGTTGGTGGGTGACCCATCAAGACAACATTCTAGAGTAGCGCGAAGTGAGAATCACGCTCTCTATTAGGTTTCTGAGGAGCAATGCATCCTATACAATACATGACTATCATGGGAAGGAGTCCGCCTCATTCCATGTATAAGAGTGTGAGAGAACCTGGATGATGGGAAAATAAGCCTTACCTCCTTCACTATGGGTGCATAAGTTCTATTCCATAGTGCAAGGTTGAGAACACATGGTATATTCATTCAGAGATGCGTCATCAAATGGGAAACTGGTAGGAATTGATAGTGGATATTATTCAAACTTTTGAGTATCAAATTTATAAGCCATCGTTGAATGAGGCTTTACAGGTAGTCAAGCGCCTTACTATGGGAGATAGTGCCATGGATGAGGACCAAATCCTAATTTTTTTTAGAGAACATGAGTTGGGGGCGCACTTTGTATAAGAACTAGAAGAAGAAAAGATGAAGGAGGTACAACATGAGCAAGCTTTCCTGGAAAAAGAAAAAGGAAAGTTATTCTATTTGATAGATGATGAGGAAGTGAAAAACTTGGATGTTAACCATATAGAAGGTATGCACAAAGTATTAGATAAAAAAATGAGAAAGTGATCGCATACCATGAGCCCTTGAAAAAAAGAAAGTTAACATTGGTACAAAGACAGGGCCAAAGGAAGTTGTCATTGGAGATTACTGGTTGGACTAGGAGCTTTCAAAAATAGTTGAGATGTTGCGTGACTTTAAAGAATTGTTCCCATGTGGGTACCATGAGCTTAAGGGAGTTCACCACTCAATAGGGGAAATGAGGATTAAGATAAAAGAGGGTGTGCGCCCAGTTCAGAAGAGACCTTATAGGATGAATCTGAGTTTGTGTGTCAAGGTTAAGGAAGAGATATATAAGATGATAGAATCTGGTATCATTGAGCCACTTGAAGAATCTGAGTGGGTGAGTCCAATGATAATTAGTATTAAAAAGGATGGAAAGATAAGGATTTGTGTTGACTATAGGGACTTGAATGTTGTGTGTGTCATAGATCGTTTTCTAACCCTATTTACTGAGGAGATCTTAGAAGGAGTAGCAGAGTGGGAGATCTATTCTTGTACATATGGATTTTCAAGTTATCACTAGGTGAGAATTGTGAAGGAAGACCAGGAGAAGACTACTTTCACCATTTAATGGGGAATTTTTTATTATACGGTCATGCCTTTTGGGTTGAAGAAACGCCTGCTATGTTTTCGTGCATTGTAGTATAGACCTTTCAAGACTTCATCCATAAATTTATGCAAGTTTACCTAGATGATTGGATGGCGTATGGGTTAGTAAGTGTAACATCCCCATTTTAAGATACCAGAACAAGGGAATTTTTTTTTTTTTTTGATAACGTTCTCTGTTATGAATTATAAAATTCAAACACACGTTCAAGTTTTAATAATTGTTCTCTGCCCAAACAACACAGTTTGGATCACACAATTTCTTTTTAAAACGAATGTTCCCTGTTCGCATATTTACAATATGGAACACACATTCAATGCCATTCAATCTTATAACAGATTCTATATGCTGCTGTAAATGACTCGAGGAACTGCCGATCTTCCATTTTCATGGCTCGGAGTTTCAACGATCCTTCATTTCATGACTCGGCAACAACCGATCCTTCATGTTCGTTTATGCATAGTATATTATATATACCTGTTCTCATAACCGTTTCCGGTTATCGAAGTGATCCATTTAAGAAGCCTATCTGAATATCTGTTACTGATATTCATCTGACATCCTGCATCTTAAATTAAGTGATAAGGACAACGCAACCAGCAATTGCGATACTTTGGCCAAATATTTTCACATGCTTTGCATGATCATATTCTTGGATGTGATACACATCAACGGAATACGTCCTTCACCTCACTTCACCTGTTATCTAGAATGGTCTTTCCTGGTTCCTACCAGTCCTCTTTGTTTAAGGTCAGTTTCAAACTTCCAATTTCCAACTAGTAATATGAACGAATATAGGAAGGCACTCCTGGTAACTAAAGATACGCAGACATACGGTGTCGTTTCCCCACGACCCCGTGTGTCTAGTTATCTTTAGTATTCTGGAGTCACTCCGTATACCAGATCATACTCCTATCCCCTGTCCAACAGTTACACATTCAGCCTATGTATTCTTGATGTTTTAATTCGGGAGGGCATTGCAATATGTCAGCTGCAACAGTGTGTCGTCATGAAGACCCCGTCTTCATGGAGACACCTTGCTGTAGCTGGCGTATGCCAATGTCCTACAGAATTCTCCCATCGAGAATACACATCCTGCTCAAGTGATTTGGATACGATTTAATAATTAAAATCAACTTTCAGCATCCACGCTGATCCCTTGATCCTCGTTTCCGTTACAGTTGTATAGGGCTAAGAGGGACTAAATCCATCCATTATCTTGCAATGCATCTTCTCCTTCGTGTCGAAGGGCTACATTTCCCTACTTGGTTCTCTTCTTAATCATTGGATTAAGCAGTCCGTACCGACGGACGTGATAAGTTTAACCTATTAAACTTAGCCAAGATTTTCTCAACAACAACTAAATTCAGAATATTAACTTATAAGACGTCATTCATACGAGGTCTAAATTTCAAGAAATGTATTCATTTGTTCTCCTTAACGTCATATAGTTAAGGTCCATTAGTTATGGATATACTTATCCTATATCCTTTATTCTGAATTCAGCATACGAGATCATTAATGGAGTTCGAAAGCGAAGTTCGATTATTCCAAAGTTAATTGATATTCCTTAGCTCCTAAGCTAATCCTGAATACCTTCCGATTATGGAATCATATTCTTCTTAATCCCTTTTAATGTCAATTAAAAATTCATCTTTACCCAAGTATGAACTAATTGCATTTTTCAACTTAAAAGTTGCATTTAGGTAAGAATAGATATCAGTTTCCATTTAGCATCCATCCAAGGACGAATAAACAAATCCCAATCAAGAAATAACATTATATTTCCAATTTAGACAACAAAATCAAACTGATATAATCATTAAAATAACACACATGTAATTGTATTCAATATTTCATGTCATAATCTGTACATTTGCCAATCCAACTAGATGGGCATGGTTTACATAAAACATCAATACAACTCATAGATAGAAGAATATATTTTCTTCTTTTCACAATTCCTCGAAGAGGAATAAAAGCAACAATTACAATTCATCTTTCAACTAATCAAGAAGCATCAGAAAACAGCCATGTCTTCATTCTAATCAAATTCCATCTGCAAAATGATTTGCACGGGTCAGTTCAATGAACTGAGCATATTAAGCACTTATCCTTAAAATAAGGTGCTTCAACTAACTGTCTCAATAAAAGAACCCTGCTTTTATGAAACGACAGTTAAACATCATTCAAGAAATAGGCACAAAAGAAAGATCAGCATAACAACTGAACTATCAAAATATCATCACAATCAGCCAAGGAACTGCTGTCCCGTTTCCACATAATCGTTACAAGTATCAATTCACAATATTTGAAAGGTTAGGAATACAAGTAGCTTACAGCAGATATAACACACTGTTATCTTTTCCACGCCTTTCAATAACAATGAATGCAAAGGATGAAACTAACTGAAATGTAAATCCATTACTTTCCTTTCAGTTCATGCATCATATTAGAATCCAAGCAATCAAGCACAGACAAGAAAGCGAACAGCAATGCATATAGTCGCTCATATCTAAGCACTACAAGATTCGTTACCAACGAATTATAGATTTCCAACTGAATAAAAGAAGAACAGATCATTTTTCCCAGTCATTCATCCATGACCCAATTTCTTTCCAGATGGCTGTTCTAAAAATGGAATCCAAACGAAACACAAATCAAGATAACAGTTCAGAGTGAAACTTACAAAATCCATTCAGAATTCACTTTCCAGCAGTAGAGTAGTTTCATTTATAATCTGCTTTAAATGAAAACAGGGAAGAATTCATCATCCATATTCTTATTTCATTTGAATCAGACTCATATGAAAATCCGAAACAGGTTAGTACAACATTATGTTCATCCTAGGTCAAACAATATAAGGATGCAGACCATATATTTACCATACTTCAAGAAACCATATTTCTTTCACTGTATGATAAACAGATAACAGTTATACAATCATGCAGTCTATTAATCACATGATTTCCAAATTCTATGAACGTATCCCGTTCAAAATAACATATTATTCATTGCTGTTACCTACCGCAAATCCAATAATCACATGACTATGAATCTCACCAAGTCAGAACAGCAGGCAGAAGAAGGATTCCCTTCCAATAAATGATTCTACTCAATCCATTTTCCAAGTTCATAATAGTATGCAAAACTTTCAGAATGCAAAAGCAGATGTCATTACCTTTAGCAAAGTAAACCGTACAGGGTGTCAATACATGGATCTAGTACAGTCAAGACATCCCACATAGCAAGACAAAATTTCTATGCATTTATTCTTTGTACAGCAATCCAAGATTAAGTCATAATCACCAAAACAGTTCGACCTTACAAGACCGATCATCATTAGTAAACACAACTAATCATCATACCTTCCTAGCAAGAAACAGTATATTTCTCTATGAGTTCAGAAGGAAAAACTACTTCTTTTCCAACTCTCGCAAACACTCATATAAAATTCTAATGCCCATTCCTTTAAAATACAAAATACCATTTCCTCATAATCCCGAAACAACAGAAGGAAGAGAAAAGTCTTATTTCTTTTTAAGCAAGAAAGGAAAGAACAGCCAAAAACGTGTTATCATTTCTTTCTCCAAGGCAATTCGTATGCTCATACCAAAAGAAAAACAACGCTGTATTCATCATAATCAACACAACAGAGAGAGAGAAAGAAACTATTTCCTTTTCTAAAGAAATTTCAATATAGAAACGACCTTAAGCAACTCGTACATCCTGTACCATTATATCACGAAAGCCCATATAACAAAGAACAATTCACACAGCATGAAAACAACTCACACAGACTGCCAGTTCATGATATAAAACTTAAACAGTGAAATACCCATTCCATGAAGCTCGAATAGAAATGATATGCTCTTTTAAGTTTCCGAACAGCAATTAGTAAACAAACAAAAGATCTTATCTCCTTCAAAGAAAACTTCAGTACAGAAACGACCTCAGGTCGTTCTTACAACCAATACAATCATATCGCAAGTTCAGGTGACAACAAAACAATAGTACAGCAATAGAATAACCCATACTGCCTGTACAGTT
The DNA here is from genome assembly GCA_019776745.2 of Taxus chinensis. Lineage (NCBI taxonomy): Eukaryota > Viridiplantae > Streptophyta > Pinopsida > Cupressales > Taxaceae > Taxus > Taxus chinensis. The sequence goes on from CM034150.1 coordinate 288,423,747, forward strand.
CCACATTCCATTCTACAAGAATAACCAGCTCGAAATTTCATATAATATCAATAACCAGCACAACATGGAGGTATGCCATTCAAGAAGAGCAAGACAGTTAAACACAGCAACAGGGAAACAATTTTCCTATCATTTCTAAAGAAAGGAGACAGCAAGGGTCGACGAACCCAAATCATAGCAACACAACCCAACCATATTCAACTTCCATTTACGTGCAAAGGCAGTTCCAAACACAACAGCAAGGAACGATTACACAGCCTATTCCAATTTCCACACAACACGAACAGAGAAGAGAATATCTATTTCCAACTTGATTCGTACAAAAACAAATCAAGACCAAGCAACCAGAAACAATTCTTCATATCATTTTCCAAAAAAAAGAAACAAGAATCGATGAAATCCAATTCGAATCGACTCGACAACAATCACAGAATCAAAACCCAAGAGCAGGGTTGTTTTAATGAGACACTTAAACAAAGCAAGAATTTTTAAAGAGAAGGGCTTAACATGCCTGAAATCTCTTTTCCAAAACTCGAAGAAGGATCCGTTTGCCGCGTTATTTCCTTCCACAGCGACAGCACAAACTTCCCAGCACTCCTTTCTTCTTCAGGCTTAGCAACAGCCTTAAAAATCTCCAAGAACAGTGTCAAATTCCAAGAGCTGGTTCGACTGAACCAGGCCAGAAAAACCAAATGCAGAGCAACTTTGCAAAGGCTCGAATCGACCAAATGAAAATCAAAATTTCCTCATACACTTTCCAAGGCGAACTGGTCGCGAGGACCAAGAACAATTAATGCAATTAAGGCTCTGCCTTTCTCCTAGCTTCCCACGCCACCGCCACTTGAGTTGGCGAACTCAAATTTTCAAATTTCCCATGCAAAACTGAATTTGGCTCTATCTCCAAATAGATGCCTCTATTTCCTACCTGCCCCGCCAAAACTGGCGCTGTCCACGTATGGACTTACCAATTAAATGCTAATGAATGCCCTTCCTTCATCCTTATCCTCTCCTTCCAAGGGTCTGCGCGCCCTTTTAGATTAGGATTAGTTTAGGTTGCATAAAGTGTTCAACCTAGGTCTTAGTTTAGCCTTAGGTTTATTTTCCCCTTTTTTTTTTGTAATTTAAAAATCCACTTAGGATAGTAGTGTAGGATGCATGTTAGGACTTAGGATTAGTTTAGGTTTTTAATTTATACTAACCACTAACACTAATCAACTCCTAACCCAACCTCCATCCTGCCTTCCTACAGACATTCACGTTAATGCAGAGCAGGACGTTCCGTCCTCTGGATCACGTATCAAAGCCACCCGTGTCCAGGCATTTCTTGCCTCACGAGGTTCCAAGTTCGACAGTACAGGGCTCAAGAATCGAACCCCTGTCGTTGGCATTTACGTGCCAGCTGCTCATACCTGTAATCAGGCGCTGCACGTTCATAACAACCTCGGGTTCGGTTCAAGAGTAAATCGACACAGAAATCACCAGAAGCCCTTAGCATACTTGGATCAATGAAATTGATTCAAGGTGTGCTGTCAATCAGTAATGAGAGTATAGCAAGTATACGACAATTTGTCGTCACATTAGCAAACACGCAAGTACAATAATTGTTGTCCTATACAATAAATCACAGCATGCAAGAATCCAAGTTAGCAACACATTCTTTTAAGATCAGAGTTTATCTTAACATGTTTGCCTTCATTCCAGCAGTTATAACAGCATGTAAAACATTCACCAAGATAACATGCAAAATCAGAGCGTTACATTCTTCCCTCCTTAAAGAATCATCGTCCCGATGATCAGATTATACAAATCAAGGAGTTCCTAGGACAAAGTTCAGTTATTGTCCTTTCATTCATAAGTTCATACCAAAAACAGATTCACTCTTAAAAACAGCGTTTTAAGACAACTGTACAATAGACTAATAATTGTCTAAATTTGGTAGAATTATCAGTTCTCTGAATTTCAAATTCAATTAAACAGGTGTGGAAAAGTAGATCTCATTTCTTCGAGATTCTCCCAAGTTGCACTTTCTTCGCTGAACTGGTCCCACTGGACCTTACATTGGTTCACTTCGCGATTTCTCAAGTACAACTGGCGAGTTCCCAGCACTCGAATGGGCTTAACCACGATTATTCCTGGGTCTTGGACCTGCAAGGAATTCCAATTTAGCACATGTGATAAATCTGTCACGTATTTCTTAAGCAAAGAAATATGAAAAACATCATGCATTTGAGACAAAGCAGGAGGTAATGCTAGACGATAAGCTACAGGGTTGATTATTTCAACAATTTCAAAAGGTCCCACGTAACGTGGCGACAACTTGGTAGCCTTGCCAAAAGTTATTGAGCTCTTTTTCGGCTTCACCCGAAGAAAGACCTTCTCTCCCAGTTTATAATGCCTGTCAACCCGCTTCAAGTCTGCATAACTCTTTTGCCTATTGGCAGCCTCCTTTAGATGTTCCCGAATCATTTTGATTTGTTGTTCCATTTCCATAAGGATTTCTGGCCCAATTACCTCTCTGTCCTCAACGCTGTCCCAGCTGACAGGGGTTCTGCATTTTCTTCCATACAATGCTTCAAAGGGCGCCATTTTTAAAGAGGCATGATAGGTGTTATTGTAAGCAAATTCTACCAGCGGAAGGTATTCCTCCCATTTATACTGCTGGTCCATGCAATACATCCTTAACATGTCCTCTAAAACCTGATTAACTCTCTCAGTCTGTCCATCCGTTTCTGGATGATATGCAGAACTGAAGTTCAATTTAGTCCCCAAGGCCGCATTAAGCGTTTGCCAAAACCTTGATGTCATCCTCGGATCTCTGTCCGATATGATTAATTCCGGTATTCCATGCAATCTGAAGATTTCATGTACAAATCTTCTGGCTAGCACTGGTGCATCGTCCTTCAAATTACCAGCAATGAAGTGTGCCACTTTGGTCAATTTGTCGACTACAACCAGGATAATGTCATGCTTATTTCTTGACATAGGCAATCCTTGAACGAAATCCATCGTTATCACTTGCCATTTATACTGCGGAATACTGTGGGGATACAATAATCCAGCGGGGTGCATATGTTCCGCCTTAACACGCTGACATTCCAAGCAGTGTGTTACAAACTCTGCCACATCCTTTTTCATTCCCTTCCAGAAATATTGCTGCTTAAGATCAGCGAGCATTTTTGTAATGCCAGGGTGTCCAGAAAAAGGTGAATTATGGAATTCAGTTAACAATTTCCCTCTTAAGTCATTTGCCACAGGTATATACACCCTGTTTTCGAACCTCAGAATTCCTTCATTATCAAAACGGAATCCCTTATACCTGACGTCCTGCGGGTCTGCAGCAAGTGCTGATTTGACTTGCTGGAAATAAGGATCTGATTCCAAGGCATCTTTCACCTCATCCTTAAACTGAGTTCTCAACGTTATAAGAGCAGAGATATGCTTCCTTCGACTCAAAGCATCTGCTACCCGATTTTCCTTGCCCTTAATGTAGCTTATATCGAAATCATACTGAGACAGAAATTCTAACCATCTTCGTTGCCTTGCATTCAGATTTGGCTGAGTGAAAATATACTTCAGCCCCAGATGGTCTATTTTTAATTCAAAGGGCTTACCTAGAAGGTAATGCCTCCATATTTGAAGCGCATGAACAATGGCAGCGAGCTCAAGATCGTGTGGAGCATAGTTCTGTTCATGTAACTTAAGCTTTCTGCTTTCATAAGCGATGACATGGTTATTCTGTAACAAAATACCTCCAAGGCCTTCTCCTGAGGCGTCTGTTACAACCATAAAATCTCCATTTGGATCAGGTACAGTCAAAATAGGTGCTGTAGTTAACTGTTCCTTTAACTTTTTAAAGGCAGATTCACATTTGTCTGTCCAGACAAATTTCTTTTCTTTCTTTTGCAGCGAAGTGATTGGGGCAGCAATTTTTGAAAAGTCCTTAACGAACTTTCGATAATATCCAGCCAAGCCCATGAAGCTCCTCACTTCATGCACGTTCTTAGGCGCAGGCCACTCAGTTATAGCTGTGATCTTTGAAGGGTCAACAGCTATCCCATTTTTGCTTATAACGTGTCCCAAATAATGCACTTCTGCATCATAAAAGGAACATTTGGACAGTTTGCCATACAACTTCCTCTTTCTTAAGATTTCCAGCACTATCCTGAGATGTTCTTGGTGCTCTTCAACATTTTTAGAGTATATAAGAATGTCGTCTAAGAATACAAGCACAAACTTGTCTAAGTATTCTTGAAAAATATTGTTCATTAGATTCATGAAGGCGGCAGGTGCATTAGTCAGCCCAAAAGGCAACACCGTGAACTCATAATGCCCGTACCTTGTTCTAAAAGTTGTTTTATGAATATCTTCTTCCTTTATTCTCAGCTGATGGTACCCTGATCGCAGATCTATTTTTGAATAAACTGATGCTCCTCGCATCTGATCAAACAGATCATCAATCCTAGGAAGTGGGTATCGATTTTTGATAGTTGCTTTGTTCAGCATTCTGTAATCAATGCACAGCCTCAAAGTGCCATCCTTTTTCTTTACAAAAATTACTGGCGCTCCCCAAGGTGAGACGCTCGGTCTTATCAGCCCCTTAGTAAGAAGTTCTTGTAACTGGGCCTTCAGCTCTACCAATTCAATGGTAGTCATTCTATAAGGTGCCTTAGATATGGGTTCCGTTCCTGGTTTCATTTCTATTGCGAAATCAAACTCACGTTTGGGCGGAAGACCTGGCAATTCCTCCGGAAACACATCACGGAAATCCCTCAACAATGGATATCTTTCCATGAAATCATTATCTTCTTCTGCATTTTCTGTCATTTTTACTGCATACAAAGTGCAGCCTCTATTTTTAGCCCTCTTTAGTTGCATAGCCGTCAGTTTCCTAACTGCAACTTCCCGTTTTACACCTTGAATGACTGCTGCTTTCTGCAAGTCATCAAAGCAACAGATTTGTTTTTCATAACAGTCGACCTTTGCCTTATGTTCAGCCAACCAGTTAACTCCAATAATGATATCATATGATCCTAGAGGAGTGACATACAAGTCAACTTCGGTGGAGAAACCAGGCAGATCAAGAATTGCCCCAAAAAGGCACATTTCGACTGTATGGACAACATTATTCCCATAATGCACTGTCCATGTTTTATCCATTCTTGCAGCCTTTCTTTTTAATTTCATAGCAAGTTTAGCAGAAATAAAACATTATGTAGCTCCAGTATCAAAAAGTATAACTACAAGTGTACCGAATAACTTACGCGTAACTTCAATGGGCATCACTTGCTTTTCAGCTTGTCTGTTAGCCACTGCAGCATGTATCCTATGCTACTGTCCGCGATTGTCCTTCTTCAGAGGACAGTGATTCACATAGTGGTCCTTTCCACAGTTGAAGCATCCTCCAGCTGGCCCTTTTCTAGGCTCAAATTTGTTACCAGCCTTAAAGTTATCATTCTGGCTTCCATAGGACTTCTGTCCAATGCCATTAACTTTTGTGAAGCTGCTCCGCACACTATTTACAGGTCTGTTCATCACAGGTTTCTTGTTGTTATCTACAACAATTTTGTTTTTCACACCAAACCTTTTCCAAGGTCCCCTTTTTGGTGCAAGAGACGAAGAAGGATTGGGAATCTTCTTCCTTATCTCTTCCCTGTGAGCAGATATTGCTCTCAATTTCTGTTCCTGTCTGATTTCCTTTTCGACAACTCCATCCATGGTAGTTGGGCCGTGGACATCCACTTCACCACCAATGATGGGATTCAGTCCCATTATGAATTTCCGTATTCTGAACTTCTCGTCAGCTTGGTACTGCGGCACATACTTAAGGAGTTTAGTAAACCCTTCCCAGTATTCCGTCACCGACAGCCTTCCTTGCGACCAGTTCTGAAATTCAGTCATTTTCCTATCAAAATAGAGTTGAGGCAGCCATCGTTGCCTAAAATAACCCTTAAATTGATCCCAAGTTATGTCTGATTCGACAATATTTAGCTCAACCTTACGGTTGTCCCACCATGATGATGCTTCATGAGAAAGCTGATATGCTCCCCATATCACTTTAGTCTCTTCGGAGAAGTTTCTTATTGCAAAGTATTTCTCCATTTCACTGAGCCAGTTCTCAGCTCCGTCTCCAAGGTTGTTCCATCAAACTTTGGAGGACTTATTCTCTTTATATCATTTGTAAGTTCAGCTGCTAATCTTGCCCTTTTATTTTCAGGGGGATTAGGAGCAATTACGTTATTATCATCAACACCCGGATTCCCTCCGTTGATGTTGTCCACAGGAGGCAGCTGATCATTTATTTCAGCTTCATTCTCCTCCTCTTCATTGCCCATTGACTGCTGTTCCAGTACAGTCAAACGATCCCTCATATCAAGTAGGGCAGCAAGGATTTCATCCAGCTTTTGGGCAGTCACTGCTTCTCCACCCTGTAACGGGTTATTCGCAGCATTCCCTCTTGTCCTGACCATTTTCTGTTCAATAAGAAAATGTAAACCTTATTAATATCGTGGACTCATTAGGTCCAAGAGCTGCAACCTTCAGCTCTGATACCAAGATGTAACATCCCCATTTTAAGATACCAGAACAAGGGAATTTTTTTTTTTTTTTTTTGATAACGTTCTCTGTTATGAATTATAAAATTCAAACACACATTCAAGTTTTAATAATTGTTCTCTGCCCAAACAACAAAGTTTGGATCACACAATTTCTTTTAAAACGAATGTTCCCTGCTCGCATATTTACCATATGGAACACACATTCAATGCTATTCAATCTTATAATAGATTCTATATGCTGCTGTAAATGACTCGAGGAACTGCCGATCTTCCATTTTCATGGCTCGGAGTTTCAACGATCCTTCATTTCATGACTCGGCAACAACCGATCCTTCATGTTCGTTTATGCATAGTATATTATATATACCTGTTCTCATAACCGTTTCCGGTTATCGAAGTGATCCATTTAAGAAGCCTATCTGAATATCTGTTACTGATATTCATCTGACATCCTGCATCTTAAATTAAGTGATAAGGACAACGCAACCAGCAATTGCGATACTTTGGCCAAAGATTTTCACATGCTTTGCATGATCATATTCCTGGATGTGATACACATCAACGGAATACGTCCTTCACCTCACTTCACCTGTTATCTAGAATGGTCTTTCCTGGTTCCTACCAGTCCTCTTTGTTTAAGGTCAGTTTTAAACTTCCAATTCCAATTAGTAATATAAACGAATATAGGAAGGCACTCCTGGTAACTAAAGATACGCAGACATACGGTGTCATTTCCCCACGACCCCGTGTGTCTAGTTATCTTTAGTATTCCGGAGTCACTCCGTATACCAGATCATACTCCTATCCCCTGCCAACAGTTACACATTCAGCCTATGTATTCTTGATGTTTTAATTCGGGAGGGCATTGCAATATGTCAGCTGCAACAGTGTGTCGTCATGAAGACCCCGTCTTCATGGAGACACCTTGCTGTAGCTGGCGTATGCCAATGTCCTACAGAATTCTCCCATCGAGAATACACATCCTGCTCAAGTGATTTGGATACGATTTAATAATTAAAATCAACTTTCAGCATCCACGCTGATCCCTTGATCCTCGTTTCCGTTACAGTTGTATAGGGCTAAGAGGGACTAAATCCGTCCATTATCTTGCAATGCATCTTCTCCTTCGTGTCGAAGGGCTGCATTTCCCTACTTGGTTCTCTTCTTAATCATTGGATTAAGCAGTCCGTACCGACGGACGTGATAAGTTTAACCTATTAAACTTAGCCAAGATTTTCTCAACTGCAACTAAATTCAGAATATTAACTTATTAGACGTCATTCATACGAGGTCTAAATTTTGAGAAATGTATTCATTTGTTCTCCTTAACGTCATATAGTTAAGGTCCATTAGTTATGGATATACTTATCCTATATCCTTTATTCTGAATTCAGCATACGAGATCATTAATGGAGTTCAAAAGCGAAGTTCGATTATTCCAAAGTTAATTGATATTCCTTAGCTCCTAAGCTAATCCTGAATACCTTCCGATTATGGAATCATATTCTTCTTAATCCTTTTAATGTCAATTAAAAATTCATCTTTACCCAAGTATGAACTAATTGCATTTTCAACTTAAAAGTTGCATTTAGGTAAGAATAGATATCAGTTTCCATTTAACATCCATCCAAGGACAATGAAACAAATCCAAATTAAGAAATAACATTATATTTCCAATTTAGTCAACAATATCAAACTGATATAATTATTAAAATATCACACTTGTAATTGTATTCAACATTTCATGTCATAATCTGTACATTTGCCAATCCAACTAGATGGGCATGGTTTACATAAAACATCAATACAACTCATAGATAGAAGAATATATTTTCTTCTTTTCACAATTCCTCGAAGAGGAATAAAAGCAACAATTACAATTCATCTTTCAGCTAATCAAGAAGCATCAGAAAACAGCCATGTCTTCATTCTAATCAAATTCCATCTGCAAAATGATTTGCACGGGTCAGTTCAATGAACTGAGCATATTAAGCACTTATCCTTAAAATAAAGTGCTTCAACTAACTGTCTCAATAAAAGAACCCTGCTTTTATGAAATGACAGTAAACATCAATCACGTAATAGGCACAAAAGAAAGATCAGCATAACAACTGAACTATCAAAATATCATCACAATCAGCCAAAGGAACTGCTGTCCCGTTTCCACATAACCGTTACAAATCTTAATTCACGATATTTACAAGGTTAGAAAATACAAATGGCTTACTGCTGATATAACATACTGTTATCCTTTCCACGCCTTTCATTAATAATAAATGCAAGGATGAAACTAACTGAAATGTAAACCTCTTTACTTTCCTTTCAGTTCATGCATCATATTAGAATCCAAGCAATCAAGCACAGACAAGAAAGTGAACAGTAATGCATATAGTTGCTCATATCTAAGCACTACAAGATTCGTTAACAATGAATTATAGATTTCCAACTGAATAAAAGAAGAACAGATCATTTTTCCCAGTCATTCATCCATGACCCAATTTCTTTCCAGATGGCTGTTCTAAAAATGGAATCCAAACGAAACACAAATCAAGATAACAGTTCAGAGTGAAACTTACAAAATCCATTCAGAATTCACTTTCCAGCAGTAGAGTAGTTTCATTTATAATCCGCTTTAAATGAAAACAGGGAAGAATTCATCATCCATATTCTTATTTCATTTGAATCAGACTCATATGAAAATCCGAAACAGGTTAGTACAACATTATGTTCATCCTAGGTCAAACAATATAAGGATGCAGACCATATATTTACCATACTTCAAGAAACCATATTTCTTTCACTGTATGATAAACAGATAACAGTTATACAATCATGCAGTCTATTAATCACATGATTTCCAAATTCTATGAACGTATCCCGTTCAAAATAACATATTATTCATTGCTGTTACCTACCGCAAATCCAATAATCACATGACTATGAATCTCACCAAGTCAGAACAGCAGGCAGAAGAAGGATTCCCTTCCAATAAATGATTCTACTCAATCCATTTTCCAAGTTCATAATAGTATGCAAAACTTTCAGAATGCAAAAGCAGATGTCATTACCTTTAGCAAAGTAAACCGTACAGGGTGTCAATACATGGATCTAGTACAGTCAAGACATCCCACACAGCAAGACAAAATTTCTATGCATTTATTCTTTGTACAGCAATCCAAGATTAAGTCATAATCACCAAAACAGTTCGACCTTACAAGACCGATCAGCGTTAGTAAACACCACTAATCATCATACCTTCCTAGCAAGAAACAGTATATTTCTCTATGAGTTCAGAAGGAAAAACTACTTCTTTTCCAACTCTCACAAACACTCATATAAAATTCTAATGCCCATTCCTTTAAAATACAAAATACCATTTCCTCATAATCCCGAAACAGCAGAAGGGAGAGAAAAGTCTTATTTCTTTTTAAGCAAGAAAGGAAAGAACAGCCAAAAACGTGTTATCTTTTCTTTCTCCAAGGCAATTCGTATGCTCATACAAAAGAAAAACAACGTTGTATTCATCATAATCAACACAGAGAGAGAGAGAAAGAAACTATTTCCTTTTCTAAAGAAATTTCCGTATAGAAACGACCTTAAGCAACTCGTACATCCGGTACAATTATATCACGAAAGCCCATATAACAAAGAAATTTCATAGCAGTGAAAACAACCCACACAGACTGCCAGTTCATGATATAATACTAAAACAGTGAAATACCCATTCCATGAGAGCTCGAATAGAAATGATCATGCTCTTTTAAGTTTCCGAACAGCAGGTAGTAAACAAACAAAAGATCTTATCTCCTTCAAAGAAAACTTCAGTACAGAAACGACCTCAGGTCGTTCTTACAACCAATACAATCATATCGCAAGTTCAGGTGACAACAAAACAATAGTACAACAATAGAATAACCCATACTGCCTGTACAGTTCCACATTCCATTCTACAAGAATAACCAGCTCAAAATTTCATATAATATCAATAACCAGCACAACATGGAGGTATGCCATTCAAGAAGAGCAAGACAGTTAAACACAGCAACAGGGAAACAATTTTCCTATCATTTCTAAAGAAAGGAGACAGCAAGGGTCGATGAACCCAAATCATAGCAACACAACCCAACCATATTCAACTTCCATTTACGTGCAAAGGCAGTTCCAAACACAACAGCAAGGAACGATTACACAGCCTATTCCAATTTCCACACAACACGAACAGAGAAGAGAATATCTATTTCCAACTTGATTCGTACAAAAACAAATCAAGACCAAGCAACCAGAAACAATTCTTCATATCATTTTCCAAAAAAAAGAAACAAGAATCGATGAAATCCAATTCGAATCGACTCGACAACAATCACAGAATCCAAACCCAAGAGCAGGGTTGTTTTAATGAGACACTTAAACAAAGCAAGAATTTTTAAAGAGAAGGGCTTAACATGCCTGAAATCTCTTTTCCAAAACTCGAAGAAGGATCCGTTTGCCGCGTTATTTCCTTCCACAGTGACAGCACAAACTTCCCAGCACTCCTTTCTTCTTCAGGCTTAGCAACAGCCTTAAAAATCTCCAAGAACAGTGTCAAATTCCAAGAGCTGGTTCGACTGAACCAGGCCAGAAAAACCAAATGCAGAGCAACTTTGCAAAGGCTCGAATCGACCAAATGAAAATCAAAATTCCCTCATACACTTTCCAAGGCGAACTGGTCACGAGGACCGAGAACAATTAATGCAATTAAGGCTCTGCCTTTCTCCTAGCTTTCCACGCCACTGCCACTTGAGTTGGCGAACTCTAAATTTCAAATTTCCCATGCAAAACTGAATTTGGCTCTATCTCCAAATAGATGCCTCTATTTCCTACCTGCCCCGCCAAAACTGGCGCTGTCCACGTATGGACTTACCAATTAAATGCTAATGAATTCCCTTCCTTCATCCTTATCCTCTCCTTCCAAGGGTCTGCGCGCCCTTTTAGATTAGGATTAGTTTAGGTTGCATAAAGTGATCAACCTAGGTCTTAGTTTAGCCTTAGGTTTATTTTTTTTTTCCCCTTTTTTTTTTTTGAATTTAAAAATCCACTTAGGATAGTAGTGTAGGATGCATGTTAGGACTTAGGATTAGTTTAGGTTTTTAATTCATACTAACCACTAACACTAATCAACTCCTAACCCAACCTCCATCCTGCCTTCCTACAGACGTTCACGTTAATGCAGAGCAGGACGTTCCGTCCTCTGGATCATGTATCAAGGCCACCCGTGTCCAGGCATTTCTTGCCTCACGAGGTTCCAAGTTCGACAGTACAGGGCTCAAGAATCGAACCCTTGTCGTTGGCATTTACGTGCCAGCTGCTCATACCTGTAATCAGGCGCTGCACGTTCATAACAACCTCGGGTTCGGTTCAAGAGTAAATCGACACAGAAATCACCAGAAGCCCTCAGCATACTTGGATCAATGAAATTGATTCAAGGTGTGCTGTCGATCAGTAACGAGAGTTTAGCAAGTATACGACAATTTTTCGTCACATTAGCAAACATGCAAGTACAATAATTGTTGTCCTATACAATAAATCATAGCATGCAAGAATCCAAGTTAGCAACACATTCTTTTAAGATCAGAGTTTATCTTAACATGTTTGCCTTCATTCCATCAGTTATAACAGCATGTAAAACATTCACCAAGATAACATGCAAAATCAGAGTGTTACCTAGGAACAATTGGGACATTCGGGACACCAAGGCGTGGTTCGGCCGAAACGCCTCCAGGAGGCCCGCAAAGCACAGGGACAATCGGGCCGTCGGGACGCGGAAAGTTGGTTTGGCCGTAGGAGAAGAAAAATGACTAACTGCTCGGGACATTTGGGCCTTGAGGATCCGAACCGCCTGGATCGACCGAAATGGAGAACTTTCGTACTAAGCAGCTGGGACATTTGGGCCGCGAGGACGCGAAAAGGCGAAGTAGCCGAGGGACGAGGAAGCCATTTTAGGTGGTTTGGAAGTTTTTGTCCCGCACAGCACTGGGACATTTGGGACAAATGGACGCGAAGGACGCGAACCGGCCGGTTCGGCCGAAATGGGAAACTTCAACATAAGGACAGTTGGGACAAATGGACGCATGGGACGCGGATAGCTGAAGGAGCCAAAAGCCAATCAGATCACGCCACATGTCACCGACAGAAAAGGGACGAGGAAGCCCATTTCGGGTGGATTAGAGGATTCTATCCCGCGAAGCACTGGGACATCTGGGAAAAAAAGATGTGGTGGACGCGAAAGAGCTGGCAGACCCACGAACCAACCAGATCATGACACATGTCACAAGGAGAAAGGTCCAAAGGTCAAAGGGTGATTTTTTGAAGGAAAATCCTGAGCCAATAAAAGGAGGACACATGTCCAACAAAGTAGAGAAGGAGAGAGAATCATGCAACCAATCAATGCATGCCACGTGTCATCTAGGTGGCAGAGCGCGGGAAGAAATTTAAAAATCCGTTTTCACCTGTTTTGTGCCCTAGATCTTCAGATCGACATATCTTTCGATCCAGAGCTCGGATTTGCACGTTCTTTATATCAACAGAAAGCTCATGAAATTATCTATGTGATTTTGGGGTTAGTCTCGAGTTTTGGTGTAGTCTAGAGAGAGAAAATTGAGAAACGGCTCTGACACGTGTTCATGGCCAGAAGTGACATTCCAGCGACCAGATTTAATGCAGAATGGGTCGCATTCTCCTGAAATCTGGTCAAAAGTGACAAAGTATGGGTTTTTAAGGTCCCTCATGCTGTTTTAATGCACCTGCAGTCAAGAAGGGATGGGCTCCCATGTTTTGTACGTTTTCTGTCCCCTGGACTCAACCCATGCAATGTAAAAAGCCAGATTTGGCTCATTTCTAAGGGGGGAACATTTTCTTTGGATAGAAAGCTTCTTCTTTCACCTGTAACAAGTGATTTTTGCAAGTATCAGACCTCTTCTAAAATTGTAACAGGTTTTCTGCCCTTTTGATGTTGTAATACAAAGATTTTGACAGTGGAAATGACAATACAGGCTCTGTGACCAGTTTTCAGTCCTCTGTTTGTGTTGCTTGTTTCATTTCAGACCTCTGATTACATCTTATCAGCTTGTGCATGATGTTTTATGTTGCATTTTATGATCTGTGTCTATCTACAGAACAAGAAGTGTTCACCACTCCTTTGGTGTATCACTTGTTAGTTTAGTTTCATTTTTACACTTTCTATCTCTGTCTCCTTGGATTTTAGAGTAGAATTAGGTTTCAAACCTCTGTAGTTTTGCAAATATAGATCTAAATCAGAGGAGTTTGAGGAACTAGCCTCTAATATGGAGATTCCTCTCTCAGTTTCACAAGTCCCCACACTTGGAGAGAGGTTTCCATGTTGTGCAATCACATTGGATGCTAGAGTGATCAACCTAGAAGCCTGATCTGCATCCAGGGGTGCTGTGAGTCTGCAACAACAGTATCTCCTAAAGCATTAAGAAATGTGAGTTTGCAACTCCATTTGGCACATTACTTGGTCACATTATATGCAAGGAAGGATTATTAGTAGACCCTACCAAAGTGGTTGTTATCTTGGGATTGGAGGAGCCTACCAGTTAAAGCGCAATGTGTAGATTCTTAGGGAACATGATATATTACAGGAAATTTATCAAAGATTATGACAAGATTTCTATGCCATTGGAGGAGTTGTTGAAACATAAAGGTGAATTCCATTAGGGAAAGGCATAATAAATGGATTTTGACTCACTAAAGGATAGACTTACCACTGCACCCATCTTACACTTTCCCTTTTGGGATAAGCCCTTTCATGTGCATGTAGATGTGTCAGGGATGGTGATTGGAGCAATTTTAGCACAACCCGGGAAGGGGATTTTTGACCACCCCTTTTGTTTTTCTAGTAGGAAGTTAAATCCAATAGAAGAGAATTATACTACCATGGAGCGCAAGGAATTATCAATGAACTATGCGCTGTACAAATTCAGGCAGTATTTGCTAGAAAATCCTTTTATCTTTTATACGGATCATATAACACTCAAGTACTTATTGAACAAGCTCGTTTTGAAAGGGCACATATTTCGTTGGATATTATTATTTCAGGAGTTTACATTTACGGTTGCGGTGAAACCAGGGAGGAGCAATTTGGGACCTGACCATCTATCGCGAATTAACTTGGGTGAGGACACATAGAGCATTAAGGACACAATGCCAGATGCATAGTTATTTAGATTGTAGCATGCACCCTATGACTTGGAGGATATTTTTGTTTTCTTATGAACAAGTGTGGTGCCAGAAGGAATGAAGGCCTTGGAGAAGAAGCAATTGGCCATATGTGTTGTGCCCTATATGTTGATTGGCAGAGACTTGTACAAACTAGGCCAATGTGAGGTCTTGCGCTGGTGTGTGTTGGAGCATGAGTGTACTGTAATCATGGAAGAATCTCATGGTGGCATTGTAGGAGGTCACTATGCTGGGAATGCAACCACTTACAAGATCCTATTAGTAGGCCTTTGGTGGGAAATGATCTATAAGGATTGTATTGAATATTACACGGCATGTGATCATTACAAGTTCCTTGGTAAGCCTAGACAAAGAGATGAAATGCCATTAAGACATATTGTTAGTGTAGAGTCATTTGAAAGATGGGAAATTGAATTTGTGGGACCTATTTCCTTAACCACACATAGGATAGGTTCGCTCTATATTATCACTTGCAAAAATTATCTTACAAGGTGGGTAGAAGCTACACCTATAAAGGATTGCATGACGGCTATAGTAGCTAGGTTCTTATGGGAAAATATAATCAACAGGTATGGATTCCCATTGAGCTTAACAAGTGATAGGGGTACACATTTCTTAAATGAGATTGTTCAAATCTTATTGGAAAAGTTTATGGTGGCACATAAAAAAACTATGCCTTATCACCCTCACGCTAATGGAATTGCTGAGGCATTTAACAAGATACTAAGCCACACATTAACTAAGATTTGTGATGTTGCTAGGAGGGATTGGGATAACAAGGTATTTGCAGTGCTATGGGAATATCACAAAACTTATAAAATATTGAACAAGGCCACACCATTTCAATTGGTGTTTAGCATGGAGGAAATTTCACATGTGGAATTATTGTTGCCATCTTTGCGTATTACATGTGCAGGAGGATTGGCTAATGAAAAAATGTTAGAGGAGCATATTGATAAAATCATGGAGTTGGATGAGAGGCGTGCCATTTCTAGATGGATTCAAAACATGGAAAAAGCATGACAGAAGGCATGACATGATCGTCATATTAAAAACAAAAAGTTTGAGGTTGGGCAGATGGTTCTACTATATAATTCTAAGTTTCTGCGCCACCCAGGGAAGATCAAGGTGCATTGGTTGGGACCATATACTATCAATTACATACTTGATTCAGGTGATTTCTAGTTACAAGTGTTAGATGGAACACGGTTTCCCGGTTATTTCAATGTGAAGTAGGTTGAAGCCATACTATAAATAAGTCTTCAATAATGTTTGTAAATAAGGAAATGTATTGCTAGTTAGCTGTAGGTTTTTCCTTAAGGCATTTTATCCTTTATATGTGTTTTCCTTCTCATCATCACTTTTCTTTGTCTTTTTGTTTGGTTTGTTGTGGGCGTGCTTGTGCGCGTTGGTAGCCTGTTACTATCCAAAGGGGTTTTATGCACAGATGACCCGTGCATCTATTTTAGTGTGGGGTGAATGGAGAGTGTTAAAGAAGAGTTTCTAGTAAATATTGAGGTAAGAAGCAAGTGTTGGGAGTGATGTTGACTGGTGGACCTGGATGAGGAAATCAAAAGCGTGTGGGTTGTAGAGGAGCGTGTGCATAGCAAAGGTGATTACGGATGGGAGAATATTGGTGTCAAAAGATTAATAAAAAAACCATGTACAGGGATAAGAGCATAGAACAAACTAAGGTAGGCTGCATGGACAAGAACTAGGTTTAAGATGCAGAGGAATATTGAACTTCGCACTATGAGCAGCGTGTACATAAGGATTTGTAGTCAATGCATTTTTGTGCTCCAAAAGGTTATGGAATTTTTTCGTGCAAGTTTGTCACCCAAAGGAAAAGTGCACTAGAGAAGAACATGTGGGAGGATGGCGTTGGAAAAATCTGAAGTTAAATGTGGTTATATGGTGGTAAGTGGCATTAGAGTTAATGTAGGTAAAAATTAAAAAAGCTATAAATATACGGTCGAGGGAAAGTTATTATCTTTACCTTGCATTTGTTGTTGAATAGCTCTTGCGAACTAAGGACATCCTTGTGAAGAATTTGTGAAGATTTGTGTGTGAAGTGGAGGAGTTGGACAGATTTTTGAACCAGGGTGGAATGGAGTACACAGGCATGCATGATATGAGTTTGGTTGTTAAATTCCTGCAAAGTTTTACGCTATGTCTTAGTGGAAGAAGATTTTTCCATGGGTTAGGGTTTGCAGAGCTAGGGCATGGGTTTTAGAAGAAATTTCACAGA
The DNA here is from genome assembly GCA_019776745.2 of Taxus chinensis. Taxonomy (NCBI): domain Eukaryota; kingdom Viridiplantae; phylum Streptophyta; class Pinopsida; order Cupressales; family Taxaceae; genus Taxus; species Taxus chinensis. The sequence goes on from CM034150.1 coordinate 288,440,784, forward strand.
AGCGAGTGTAGCTGATGGAATAGAGCAGTGTTGAAGCAAGATGCAAGGAAGAAGTTACAAGGAATTGACAAGAAAAAATGGCACCAAGGAAGGGATCAAATGTTTTAGCAAAGAAGAAGGGCAAGGGCAAGGGAAAACCAGTCGTATCGACGAGTTTTAATGAAGATTCCCCGCTCCGATAACGAGTTTTAAAGATCAGAGGCGTAATTTTTTTCTCAATATTGCCTTGCCACTTGTCATTGTTTAATTGGTCCACATGGTGAGTGTGCACGTGTCCACATCACTTTGAACTAGATGGCATTAAAGATAGTTTACCCAACTGGAAAGAGAACACATGATGAAAAGCCAATGTATGATGATTTTGTGAAGACCACATTGGAGAAGGATGGAATTTTGTAACTCTATGAGTTGCCATATTTTGGAAAACCCAAAATGTTATACCAGTGGTTGAAGTCACGCATACATGAGGACTATTTTTACTTTGCGGGAAGGAGAATGCATTTAATTGCTTAGTGGATCTCCAAATACACTGGGATTATCTGTACTGGAGGATGACTTGGGTGACAAGGACACAGTTAAGGAAACAACCATAGTATCTGAATATAAGAAGGGTTCGCGCTACTTTGATATCACCAAGATCACTAACCTAACAATGAATATGGCTGTGCACCTGCTCACTAAGTTGAATGGAAAAGAGCGGTGGACAAGAGGTGTAGTCATTTTTATGCCCTCTCAAAGAACAAGGAAATCCCATGCGTGCCGACCTATCATCCAGCGGGCACTGGGCTCTCACCCAAGGCAGGTGTGGGCGCTGAGTCCCTCCTTTATATGAGTTGTGTGAGAATGCATTATTTACGACAAAAAATTAAATGAATAGATTGGAAAGGAACCATATAATCATCTTAAAGCTCAGAACGGCTTCTAGACCAATGTGTTCACTCATATAAGAAAAGCATTACAAAACATAGATCTGAATCATAATATAAAATAAATGCATAGGGTTTTACACCCACTCATATGAAATGTATATATAACCGATCCATACAAATGTAAGTAGAACAAGAAACACACACATATTCATATTAAGCATGTTGATAACCACACTACATTAACTGGGGAAGTCACAGATCCATATGATAGTGCAGACCAATGTCATGCATCAGAGCTGGGCTTAGGCCCTTCATAGTACAAAGAAACATAATGTTCAGACCCATCCCCTTGATACCACCTACTCCTACAGATCGTGTAAACCTAACCTATGGAGCTCTCACAACATTATTACATGGCTTCACCTCTCTTCAATTTTGGGTCTCTCCATCTGTCTCTATCTCTATCTATCTTTTTTCTTCTACCGGGCATTCATATATATAGCCTTATCAAGCACCACTATGTCTTTCTAAAGTTATAGATTGCTTGCCATGTGTCCAAGTGGTCCTCCATGGGAGCATGCTTCTTCATATGCGAGCTCTCCATCCTCTGTCATGATGACCTTATGGAATCTTCTATCGCAAGGTATATTGCTTCCATGGGCACCAAGTTTCCAGGTTGGCACCTTATCCACTTCGCATGCACAGTTCAGTCATGTAGTGCCCACTTCCCTTTGACACCTTTTGATTCTTATTTTGATACTGTTGATTACATTATGGACATTATTATAGTTCTGATTTAGTATGATGTTAGACATTTGATTATGGATTATTGTTGATCTTGATTTGATTATGATGTGTGATGATTATTAGAGACACTTCATATGTGGATGATGATATACTATTTGACATGGATATAGTTTGAATGTTGTTCGGACATGTGAGTAGACCTAGAAAATGGACATTATATGATGATGATATAGTTGTTGATTAAATTACGAATGATATAGTTGTTACTTCGATGTTGTTGTGATTAATTTATATAGATGATTTTGGAATTATATTTATATTCATTTTGGATGTTTTGATATGGACACGAGGCCGAAGGAGGTATTTGTGTTTTTCAGGTTAAAATATCACAACAAACATCGAGGGATTGGAGACCAACCACATTGGAATTCTAGATGAATTCAACACGGTCACCATGGCAACATGTTTTGTGTGTGTGTGTCATTTTTTTAGGGATTCTCATGGGGGGGAATCACCTTTGAATGTGACCATGGGTTTTGTGTATTTTATTAATGTGGTTCATTTTTTATTATTGTTTGTATGTATTTTATTAGTGATGTGTCCCTTTCTTTTATTTAATTAAATTGGGGTAGATCAATGTGAGACAACATATGGTCAAAAGTTAAATAAATCAAATTTGGATATAAGAAAGTAATGATGGAAGTTGTTGGCTCTTTGTATTAAATATGTAAGAGATGTGTAAGTTTGTGTAAGAATTGTGTAAGTTAGATTTGGAGTATGAAACACTCCACCTCTTTGGAAATTCGAATTTGTCCTTGGAGGCTATTTTTGGAGGCTTGTGGTACAAGTAAAACTTGTCCCATACCTCTAAATTTAATTTACCAACCATACCTATGGTTGAAGGGTTGATTTTAGCCATTTTCAAAGCATTTTTTATCAATCATGTTACATTTTTTAATTGCACTTTCTTCATGTTTTAAATTTGCAGTCCTTTGGGGTGTGGGCTTTTTGGAGTGTGCAAGTAAATTGTCATATTTTCACCCACCTATTTATTGTGCTTTGGAGAATGAAATTTGTCTTTTGTGTTGGAGTTGAGGATGTGTGATGTGGCATCCTACATGGATCCACATCATCCTCTTCTCTTCCCTCTTCTATAAAATTCAAACTCTTTACCTTGTTTTGGGTTGTTGAACTTTTGCATACTTCCTTTTGGGGTGCATTTTCTTGCTGTTTGGGAGCTCTTCCTTGGAGAAGATTTGGAAAAATTTGCATGCTTGTTGGTTGCTAATTTTGGGAATTTATTTTTGGCATTGAAAGCTTGCTATTTGGAAACAAAAGCTACCATGGAGAGGTAGGAACTTAGCTCTTCTCTTATACTGTTAATTCTTGTTGTGTTTGTGTGAATGGTGTATGTTTTGTTTATTCGTTGGTTGTTTGGGTAGACTTCCATAGGAATGGTGTAGGAGAAGGCTATGGGGAATTCACGTGGGGGGCATAAGGGAATGCTAGTGTCATCAGAATTCTTGTGGAGGGAGTTTGGGTTTGGGATCCACCATGGAAAAGAAATAGCTTGCATTTCTTACTTTGTGGGGGGCATAAGGAAAATCTATGGGGGCTTAAGGAGGGATTATGGGGGGCATAAGGATATGTGTGATGAATTATTTTGGTATTTTATTATAGGTGGATGCCCAATTCTCATTGGGAGGCATAAGTAGCTTCCCCCATAGTCCTTGCTCCTTTGTCTTGCATGATAAAGCTTGAGTTCTGTTTGAATGTTTTCAAAAGTAGTTGTAAACTATTGTCTTATGTTGAACTGTGTGTTAATTTGAAATGTGAATGTTGAAAATTTTTTGTGTGTATGTTTTGTGGAAGCTTGTTGTTGCCATGAGTTGAAGTACATCTCCTATTGCATTGTGGTTGGGGCTCGGGGGCTAATGATGAAGGATGACTTCTCCTTTCATTGGATGTCTTGGTTGGGTGGAGAGCATTTCCTTTCCCCCACTTTTGTTGTGATCAAATTTTTGAATAAAAAGGGGGAAATTTCAATGTTGGCTATTCTGGAAAACCCAAAATGTTACCCATTGGTTGAAGTCACGCATATACATGAGGCATTTTTACTTGCGGACAGGAGAATGCATTTATTGCTTATGGATCTCCAAATACCTGTGATATCGTACTTGAGAGACTGGGTGACAAGGACACAGTGTTAAGGAAACACCCATAGTATCTGAATATAAGAGGGTTTTCGCGCTACTTGTATCACCAAGATCACTAACCTAACAATGAATATGCTGTGCACCTGCTCACTAGTTAATGGAAAGAGCGGTAGGACAAAGTGTAGTCATTTTTATGCCCTCTCAAAGAACAGGGAAATCCCAGCGTGCCGACCTTATCATCCAACGGGGCCACTGGCTCTCCACCCAAGCATGTGTGGGCGCTGAGTCCCTCCTTTTATGAGTTTTTTGTGTTGAGAATGCTTATTTACACAAAAAATTAAATGAATAATGGAAAGGACCATATAATCTCTTAAAGCTCAGACGGCTTCTTAGACGCATGTGTTTTCACTCATATAAGAACAGCTTACAAAAACATAGATCTGATCATAATATAAAATAAATCGCATGGGTTTTACACCCACTCATATGAAATGTATATATAAACGCTCCATACAAAGTTAAGTAGAACAAGAAAACACACCATTTCATATTACGCATGTTGATACCACACTACTTAACTGGGGAGTCGACCTATCCATAGATAGTGCACCAATGTCATGCAAAGAGCTGGGCTTAGGCCCGTCATATTACAAGAGAACATAAGGTTCAGACCCATCCCCTTGATCCACCTACTCCTACAATCGTGTAAACAAACCTATGGAAGCTCTCACAACATATACATGGCTCCCCCTCTCTTAATTTTGGGTCTCTCCATCTGTCTCTATCTCTATCTATCGTTTTTCTTCTAACGGGCATTCATATATCTACCGTATCAAGCACCACTATGTCTTCTAGAGTTATCTGATTGCTTGCCTGTGTCCAGTGGTCCTCCATGGGACATCTTCTTCATATGCGAGCTCTCCATCTCTGTCATGATGACCTAGGAATCTGCTATCGCAAGTATATTGCTTCCATGGTCACCACGTTTCCCAGGTTGGCACCTTATCCACTTCGCAATGCACAGTTCAGTCATGTAGTGCCCACTCCCTTTTGACACCTTTTGATCTATTTTGTACTGTTTGATTACATATGGACCTTATTATAGTTCTGATTGGGGAGTATGAGTTAGACATTTGATATGGACTTATTTTGATCTTTGATTTGATTTGATGTGTGATGATTATTAAGACACTTCATATTTGGATGAATTGGGATATACTATTTACATGGATATCGTTTGAACTGTTGTTCACATTTGGAGTAGACCTAGAAAATGGACTTATCTGATGATGATATAGTTTTATTACAATTAGAATTATATAGTTTGTTACTTCGATGTTGTTTTGATTAATTTATATCAGATGATTTGGAATTAATTTATATTCAGTTTGGATTGTTTTTGATAGGGACACGAGGCCGGAGGAGGTATTTTGTTTTTTCAGGTTAAAATAATCAACAACAAACATCGAGGGATTGAGACCCAACCACTTGGAATTCGAGATGAATTCACACGGTCACCATGGGCAACATTTTTTGTGTGTGTTGTCATTTTTTTAGGGATTCTCATGGGGGGGAATCACCTTTGAATGGACCCATGGGTTGTGTGGTATTTTTATTAATTTTGGTTCATTTTTTATTATTGTTTGTATTATGTATTAGTGATGTGTCCCTTGCTTTATTTATTAAATTGTGTAGATCATGTGAGGACACATATGGTCAAAAGTTAAATAATCAATTTGGATATAATAAAGTAAATGATGGAATTGTTGGCTCTTTGTATTAAATTGTAAGAGATGGAAGTTTTGGTAAGAATTGTTTATTTAGATTGGAGTCATGAAACACTCCACTCTTTGAATATCTAATTTGTCCTTGGAGGCTATTTTTGGAGGCTTGTGGTACAAGTAAAACTTGTCCCCATACCTCAAATTTAATTTACCAACCACCTATGGTTGAAGGTTGATTTTAGCCATTTTCAAAGCATTTTTTATCAATCATGTTACATTTTTAATTGCACTTTCTTCATGTTTTAAATGTTGCAGTCCTTTGGGTGTGGCTTTTTGGAGTGGTGCAAGTAATTGTCTATTTTTTCCACCACCTATTTATTGTGCTTTGGAGAATGAAATTTGTCCTTTTGTGTTGGAGTTGAGGATTGTGATGTGGCATCCTACATGGACCACTCATCCTCTTCTCTTCCCTCTTCTATAAAATTCAAACTTTTACCTTGTTTTTGGTGTTGTTTGAACTTTTGCAACTTCCTTTTGGGGGCATTTTCTTGCTGTTTGGGAGCTCTCCTTGAGAAGATTTGGAAAAATTGCATGCTTTTTGGTTTGCTAATTTTGGGAATTAATTTTTGCATTGAAAGCTTCTACATTTGGAACAAAGCTACCATGGAGAGGTAGGAACTTACTCTTCTCTTATCCTTTAATTTTCTTGTTGTGTTTGTGTGAATGGTTGTATGTTTTTTTATTCGTTGGTTGTTTGGGTAGACTTCCTCGGAATGGTGTATGGAGAAGCTATGGTGAATTCACGTGGGGGCATAAGGGAATGTAGGTCAATCATAATTCTTGTGGAGGGCGTTTTGGGTTTGGGATCCACCATGGAAATAAAAGTTGCATTTCTTCCTTTGTGGGTGGCATACGGAAAATCTATGGGGCTTAAGAGGGATTTGGGGGCAATAAGGATATTGTGATGAATTATTTTGGTATTTTATTATATGGTGGATGCCAATTCTCATTGTAGGCATAGTACTTTCCCCCATAGTCCTTGCTCTTGTCTTGCATGATAAAGCTTGAGTTTCTGTTTGATGTTTTCAAAGTAGTGTAAACTAGTGTCTTATGTTAACTGGTGTTATTTGAAAGGTTGAATGTTGAAAATTTTTTGTGTGGTAGTTTGTGGAAGCTTTTGTGTCCATTAGTTGAAGTACTCTCCTATTGCATTGTGGTTTGGGCTCGGGCTATGATGACGGAGTACTCGCCTTCATTGGATGTCTTGGTTGGGCCCCTGCGAGAGCATTTCCTTTCCCCCACTGTTGTTTGTGATCAATTGATAAAAAGGGAAATTCATGTTTCTATTCTGGAGTAGAGGAGAAAGACATTTGACTGTCCCTTTGAAATAATTTGTTTTTTTTGTACCTTTCCCACTTTGAAGTGGATGAAATGTAATATATTTGTGAAGAAGATTGTTTGTAATTGTTTCTGAAAGTTGGTAATATTCAAACTAGATGAAGGGATGTTTTACCCTATTCTATTCCTTTGGAAGAAAAAAGAGAAATATGTTATGACATTCACACTTTGAAAGATGTTAATTGAAACAATACAGAGTGCACTCCTTATCAAATTACATTGTTTTGAATTGAATTGTATTATTCTCCTTGTTTAAAATAGATGTTTCGAAAGATAGAACCTAGGATTCTTGTTTTAATGTTTCGATTGAAGAAGAAAAATGTTAAGGCTAGCATGGAATGATTTCAATGTTTCATTGTATGGCAAAAGAGATAGTTAAATCTCTAGTTGAAAAGAAGAAATGTATGTGGGAATAATACAATATTTTGTATCTTTTGGCAATGTATAAAAATTGAATTCAATATTTTATTTTGATTTAGAATGGTTTGATTGAACAACTATGTCTTAGACTATATGGAATGAAATTTCCATACTTGAATGAGAAAGTTAGATGACCCCTTTTAATTTGATCTCATTGTCAATTTTAAAACGGTAAAATAAGTAATAAAATGCAAACATTTTGACTGCAATTAATATCAAACATTAAATATTGAAATATAGCATTGCTAATATTAGAACCCAAATTTGATAAATTTTTTTTAAGGAAATCATTTAAAACATTGCACAAATTGGGTCCTAAACTTCAAGTCATTTTGAGTGCTTTTTCTGTCAATTGTTGGAACATCAAATTGGAAATTATTAAGCACATTACTTTCTTGAAACACTCCTACAATTCACCCTAAACAATTCTCCCTTTCATTTGGCATGTGGAGTGAAGGAGAAGACTGAATTGAATAAATATTATATGTTAAAATTTACCAGTTGGATTTTTAAAATCTCGTAAATTTTTTTCTTAAAATTGACCCCTTAAACTTTATCAAAATCTAAAATTTATGATGCTTGTACAAAGAGGGCATAGAGAGATTTCTAGAAAGTCCTCGTTTGCCCAAAATTGAGCTTCCTAGCAAAATTTATGGCCCTCTGAATTTTTCCTTCCTTGGCGGGAAAATTTGGGAAAATTTTCCTTGGCGACACGACGGAAGGGCGAAACCCTCGCAAAATTTATCGTTTTGAAAATTTGTTTTTGGAAATTTTTCTTAGAACCCTCTGTGGCCCCACACTCCCACCCTTTCCTTGGTGAAATCTCTCTATGGATATGTGGACCCACACTTGCTTTTTATTCCTTGTCCCTCCCTTTTGCGAATTTCCCCAACTACCTCTGCCGCCCCGCCCATCCCTCTCTTTCTTCCCCGCATTGGTTTGATGAGCGCCACATGTCCTTGGTGGCATAGCAGAGGTGTGAGAGAAATTTGGAATTTACACCCATATGGGGAAAATTTAAAAACACCTCCCTGCGACCCACCAACTCGAATAATGGTTTTTTCTCCCCCGCTCAACATGTGTCCCTTTTGGGAAAATTTTCACCCCAGGACCCGCCGGCCCATAATTGGAGTTTTACAAGGAGTTAGGAGGAATTATTTATATCATTGAAAGTGAGAAATTCCTATCCAATTGAAGATTTAAGGAAATTTAAATGGTTTGTTTTTTTTAAAATTTTTTTTTTTTTTTGGGGTTTTTTTTTTTTTGGGGTGGGTTAGTTGTGAGAAAATCAAGTTGAAACTCTGAGCCTATTAGCGAGTTGGGATGGGCATAATTACCCCCTGAACCTAATACAAAATTCTAACCCTAAAATTTGGACCTTGACCTCGATATTGTTAATAAAAGAAAAGTATGTTCTAATAGATAAATTATTCAGAACATGTTAGTGACAAATTTGCATTGCAACTTGTTGTGGACACTTCTAATAAAAAAAATTATTCATACTTTTCCTAACTAACCCTAGGTTGTTTCTTGGGTCTCAATTGGGTTATTTTAATGGGAATCACAAGTAATGCTTTCCTCGTATTCTTCCTGATATGCCAAATATGGCTAAGTCCCAAGATATTTTCTCTGCCCTTTGCTTTACCATCATTTCATACCCTTTGCACTAGGACTTGTGAATCTTTCAGCTAGTGACTTGTTCTCCATGCGGTATTCCCATACTTTTTCCTTCAGCCCATCTGGTACTCCAATCTCCATGAATACCAGTGATAGTAGAACAACCCCAAAATTTATCTTCCCCCCTGTATGTGTTTTTTCAACTATTTTCTCTACAATATAGCCTACAATGTTGTAGATTGTCCCTTCTGACATCTTACGTGCCATATTTAACCACATAGCATTTACCTATGACCACCACTCTTGATTATTCAACTATGTAACAAGGTGTGCTACAACCTACACAACTAGACAATTCTTCAATTTGTCTATGTCCATTTCACATGGACCCTTCAGGTACCCCAAATTCTATCTGGTCTTTAAAATCATGGTTTATCTATGAGATCACCTTTTATATCCTCTCCTGTGGCCTTCAGACTTGTAACTGACCAGATTCTAACTCTGCATCCTGCAAAGTAGAAGAATTCCTCGTGTACCTTGCTCATGAGCCATTGATACAAGGGCTCATACTTCCTGAAATATGGAAGCTCATATAATTGGTAGGCCCCAAGTATCTTCAAATGTTTTCACCCGCATCATCATTAACTGACATGTCATCTGCCGTGCGCTTGTTCGTTCTAGAAGTGAGCAAGGAATTGAGCTCCTTATTCTTTAAAGTCCAATGATCGTATTCACTTACTTTGCTCTTTCTTATGGGTGAGTCCCATTCCTGTCTGACGATGAATCCTTCTGGATATTGAATTTCTAAAAAATGGCTTTCGGGTGCCATCTCTTCCTTCTTGATGACCACCTTCTTATTTCCTTTTACTGCTGCTACAGATGCCTTCTTCGGTGCCATTTTTACCTTGCAAATGTCTCCTCTTCAACTTTGCAGCTTTACAAACCAAACCCTAGCTCGATTCAATCATGCCCTAGGTGGAAACTTCATAACCTAACTCTTTTCTATCTCCCTACTTCACTCAAACCCTTCACCACCGGGGACACAAGCTTTTTGTTGCATAGATCTAGTTGTCATGCTTGGTTTCACACCCTTCACACCTTAACTCAATCACTTGGCTCTTCACTTGGTTTTTTTCTTAAATACTCTTAGTTGCAACGGTAAAAATGAATCCATATGCTCCTTATATATATTTTTTTTTCAAATTTTAATGCATTTATTGCTCCTTCACCTACCAAATATCCCCTCATTCATTGACCAAATATGTTTGTTCCACATGGTACATATTCGCTCCCTAGCTATAACCTTCTAGCACGCCTTCCTACCCTCTAGTCACAAACTTCTCTTTAGCATGTGCCCTTGCACCTGAGTACCTCGTCACTGTACCTTCTCCTGGTAGTTATCATGGCCTCTGCTTCCCTTGCATTATGATGTTCTTTCATTCATTTCCATCCTTGGTCACTTTTGAGAAGCACACCCGTAGCAGCTTATTCCTTTCACCTTCCAATTCCCACAATCTTTTTCTTGGATAACTACAACTACCCCACACTAAAAGTATGTGCATTCCTCTGCACATAAACATTCTTCATATAGTAATTAGCTTCATGCATGCAAGCGTGCTTATTACACAAAAACAACAACTAAATTGACAAAGCATAGCGACACTGAAGGAAATACATAATTGAAAACCTAAGCTAAATGACAATACTGCCTTATTAAAAACACCAAGAAGACTTATTTATACTAGGGATTCAACCTAATCCCATTAAAGTAACTGGGTAACCATGTTCCATCAAGTGCTTCTAACTGGAAAGCACCTGATTTAAGTATAGAAGTGATGACACATGGCCCCAACCAATGTACTTTGAGCCATAAAAAAGTACCATTTGTCCAATCTCAAACTTCTTATGTTTCTGTCATGCCATGCCTTCTACCTGGCCTTTTCCTGCTTCTGACTCGATCGTGTTATGGCTCGACGCTCATCTAGTTGAATCATATTTTTGATACAGTCTTCTAAATCCTATTCATCATCTAGACCTCCAGCACGCGCAATGCGCAAAGAAGGTAACATAAATTCTATAGGGAGAATGGCTTTTGCACCAAACACCAACTGAAATGGTGTGGCTTTGTTCAATCTCTTGTAAGTTGTTTTATATGCCCAAAGAACAGTTGATACTTTCTCATCCCAATCCTTTCTTCCAACATCACAAATTTTTGTCAAAGTCTAGCTCAAAATCTTGTTAAAAGCCTCAATAGTTCCATTTTCCTAAGGATGGTAGGGTGTAGTTTTATGGTGTGCAACCATAAACTCATCTAATAGGATCCTGATTTTCTCATTCAAAAAGTGTGTACCTCTATTACTTGTCAAGCTTAAGGGACATCCATATCTTGTAAGAACATTCTCCCATAGAAACCTATCTATTGTAGCTGCCGTATAGTCCTTGGTAGGTGCTGCTTCTACCCACCATGTGAGATAATCTATGCAAGTAATGATATAGCGCAATCTAGTCCTGCGTGTGGCTGGTAAAATAGGTCCTATAAGGTCAATGGCCCATTTCTCAAATAGTTCGGCACTAGCAATCGGTCTCAAAGGCATCTCATTTCTTTGCCCTATTTTTCCTAGGCACTGACAATGATCACATGCCTTATAATATTCTTTACAATCCTTATACAATGTCTCCCACCATAATCCAACAAGTAGGATCTTCTGGGAAGTTGCATCACCTGCATAATGACCTCCTACAATACCACCATGAAATTCTTCCATGATACCCTTACGCTCATGCTCTAATACACAATGGTGTAATACTTCATCTCTTCTTAGCTTGTAAAGGTCACCATTGATTAACATAAATTGTGTTGCGTATATAGCAAGATACTTCTTTTCTAATGCTTTCATTCCTTCTGGTGTCATACCTATTCGTATAAAGACAACAATGTCTTCTAATTCCATGGGCACACGTTGTAACTTATAAAACTCTGCATCTGGCATGGTTTCTTCAATTGTCTATGCCTCCTCTCCTGAATTAATTCTAGATAAATTGTTTGGTCCAGAAATGCTTTTTCCTAGCTTCACCACAATTATGAAGTCAAACTCTTGAAATAGGAGCACCCATCTGTATATGCACCCCTATAAGATGGGTGTGTTTACCAAGTACTTCAATGCCATGTGATTTGTATAAAACACAAATGGTGTTGCTAACAAGTATTGCCAAAACTTGTGCAATGCATAGATCATTGACAAAGCTTTGCGCTCTGTAGTTATATAATTCTATTCAGCAGGAGTTTGCTTCCTACTAGCAAAATAGATTGGATGATCTATATACCTTCACCATGTTGAGATAACACAGTGCTAATGGCCATGCTAGAAGCGTCCACATGCACATGAAATGGTATATCCCATGAGGGAAAACGTAGAATGAGCACAATAGTAAGTTTCTCTTTTAATATCTCAAACGCGCGTTGTTTCAGTTCTCCCCAATAAAATGTACCCTTTCCCTTCAGTAATTCTTCCAAGGGTGCATCAATTTAGGCACACCCTTTGATGAATTTCCTATAATATCCTATATGACCTAAAAGTCCACGCACCTCACTTTGATTGGTAGGTACTTCTAGGCCTAAAATGTGTGCAACCTTAGTTGGATCAACCAACAAACCTTCCTTACAGATTATATGTCCTAACCATATCCCAAATGGCATAGAAAATATGCATTTCTTGATGTTCAAAGAGATACTCAATTGTCTGCACCATTCAAAAATTAAGCACAGGTCGTCACAATGGTCTTTCACAAGCCCATATACTGTCCAATAATCTAGGTAGACTTGTAAGAAGTTGTGAATAAAATCTTTGAATACCTACACAACTATGCACGAAAATACAGTAGGCACATTTATCAATCCAAAAGGCATCATAGTATAGGAAAAACTGCCCCATTTAGTAGTAAATGTTGTCTTTTCTTGATCCTCCTGAGCAATCCTAACCTGATGATACTCAAAAAACTCATCTGTGAAGGAGTATATTTCACACCCTGCAACTCCTTCTAGTATTTCCTTAGTAAATGACATAGGGAATGGATTTGTGATGCATGTAGCATTCAACTCCCTATAATCCACACATATTCTAATACATCCATCCTTCTTGATACTGATCACCATTGGGCTAACCCATTCTGAATCATCAAGGAGCTTGATAATTCCAGATTTCAACATTTTATCAATTTCTTCTTTTACCTTTTCGCATAAATTATGATTCATTCTATAAGGTCTCTTTCTAACTGGCCATGCACCAACCTTAAGTTTGATCTTTATTTATGCAAGGGATTCATGCACACCTTTAAGTTCATGATACCCTCAAGGTAATAAGTCCTGATAATCCCCGAGTAACTCGATGATTTTTGTTACCTCCAAGTCTGAGAAGTAGTCTCTAATTATGGCCTCCTTAGGCTCAGCCTTTGAACCTTTATTCACCTTCTTTGTCTTCATAGGTTTGTGATAGGTGCACGTATCCTTATTTTCACTATCTAAGACCTCACACACCTCATGTGAATGTTTAATATCTAGGTTCTTAACTTCCTTGTCATCCATGACGTAAACCATCTTTCCTTTCTCTTTCTCAAGGCAAGCGCATTCAAGTAGTACAGACTCCATTTCTTTTTCCTTTTCAAAACATGCCTTGAAATATGCCTCACCGAATAATTCCTGAATATGCTCTTCTAATTTTTCACTATCTCCCATAGTTAAGTGCTTGAAAATTTTTAATGCCTCTTCTACAGGAGGTTTAGTCGAGAAGTAGTCGAAATTCTGGATCATTCCTGTAGTCAAATCTTGCCAATTTCTAGTTTCTCGATGTAGTTCTGCATATACATACTAGGCACATGCGCATCCTTGTAACGTAGAATAAAGTTGATGCACCCAGAGTGAAGGTGGTAATGCTTCATGTCCTATTATCTAGAGTCACTCACACTGTTGAATGTGATACTGAACAGGTTTATCACCATGGTAAGTGTAGATCTGCGTAGGTGCATTGTTCCTTACAAACCTAGTAGAAAAAGTGACTCCAATCTCTTCCCAGTGTATAATATTATCTCTGTGGACTACCCACCAGTGCACCGCTGTTCCACGGAGTGTATACACTAACATATCTCTTCTCTTAATTTGATTTTTCCACTATGTTTCCATGGCCTTCAAAAATGCAGGAAGATCTTCTACCCCTGTATAACAAGGTATTGTGCTACTTATCTGTCAAATCGAACGAAGTCCATTCTTACATGCAACCATGATTTTCACCTTGCATCCTACTAATTCATATGTACAATGAGCCCAATTGTTACAAGCAATACTCGTAGTATCACTAATAGAATGATAATCCTCCCACTATAGGATGCCTTCTTTTGATGCCTCATTGACCTCTGTGTCCTGAATAGAGCATACATAAACTCTGTTTAAGTCCTCCTCACTTAGAGGCTCAACATATGGCATAGAATTTCCATCTGTCAAAGGTATCACAACCCTTTCCTCCTTGTTTTCAAAGCTAATATACCCCTTATTGAATCTCAAGTTAGCATTATTCGTATAACACCAAGGGCATTCAAGCAGGACTGGAAATTTGTCTTCTTCTGCAAGTGCTAATACCTCAAAATCCCCAGTGAACTTGGCTCCTTGTATAGTTATAGATGCATCTTTCAAAACTCCTATGGGAGCGGCCTTAGTCTGGTTTGCCATAAATAACATATTAGATTATGGATGAAATGGAGGCCTCCCCATTTGTACCCATGCATCTAATGTAAGAACATTTACTTCCGCACCTGTATCGATTAATATGTTGCTCAAAAACCACCCATCCACAACAGCATTCAAATTAATTTGTTTGTCATAGTCAATGCTATCAGGGGGAATATTTTCATGTAGAATCTACCGTCCGGTCTCAAGACTTATGCTCAAAGTGTTCTCCTTTAACCAACTTCCTAATAGTGGAATAATTTTCTCCTGGTGCAACATCTTGCACACCTCTCGTAAATCATTGATATTAGTTTGGACTGTCTCTAATGCTTTCTTCTACTCCTTTAGGTACTGTATCTCACCCTGAAGATTCCTTATCACTTCCATGGTATCTTGGTAAACTTCCTTCTGATGAGTAGGATCTGGGTATCTTGCATGCAAAAAATCCTCCTTAGTGATCATAGGCTTCTAGTGTAATGCCTCTCTCACGTGTGTTGCTTCAACGCTTGTAGTAATCTTCACTGTTAATGCCTTAGGTCCTTTTGCTATCTTGGGCATCCACTTATCTTCTACTACGTGTTGGATTCTAACCATCTTGACACCTTTGTTTTCTTTCTTATGTTTCTTACTCAGATGCTCATATAAGTCTAGGCACTCTTTATAGCTATGGTTCTTTCCGCAGAAAGAACATGTAATATTTTGAGGACATTCATGCCTATATTGGTCAGGAGATCTGCATGTATAACATGTTCCATGATGGAAATCACCCCTTCCTCCACCACGGCCTCGACCTCCATATCCACCATGATATCCACGTCCCCTTCCACAACCTCCTTCAAAACACCCCTCATTCTTGTCATTGCGCGTTTGATTATGATCTCGATCTTGGTGCTCATTCTTACCCTTAGAATTATCTGTTATACTTTTCTCTCATACCCCAATTTCTATAGCATCTTGTATCTAACTAATCAACCAACAATCCTCAGTATCATGGGTCATGGACCTACAAATCTTACAAAATCAAGATACATTCTTCCTTATTACACACTGTAACAAAGGACAGTGCCTAGCATCATGATTCAAATGGAAAGTATCATAGTCCAATAGTAACGAGCTTACAGATCTGCAAGGGAAACTATCATTGGTGTGACCTTCCACTTCACAATCTATACTCCAAATTCCTGAGCATGTTTCATTGGCTGAATTTACTGATAGCTTTCCTAACTACTTTATCATAGCTACAATCTATGCCTCTAGGAATGGACTAACACCAGTGTCAATACTTCCAAGTGCCTCAGCATTAAAATATGCTTCTAGTGCTTCATGTGGATCATTGTATGTCTTATGCGACAACGGCCTTCTAAAATGTGTAATCAATCCTCCAACGAACCACTGTGCATGCTGGCTAGCATGAATATCATAAGATAACTTAGATAGAAGTGTCTTAAAATGAGCATCATACTCACATGCACTCTCAGTAGTGCCTTTCTTGATATCCTTGAGTGCACTTATACTCTTCTACTCAAACTCAAGGTATGGAACTCTTTCAAGAAAGCATCTCTCAATGCTGTATAATTCACACAAGTTTGATCAGGGTCAAACTTCCTATACCAGTTGTGCACATGCCCATATAATGTAGTGGTGAATTGACTTGTCGTACGCTCAGCAGCTGTGATCCCTTTAGTGTGCTATACGATTTCACACATATGCACATGTTTGGCAACATCCTCTATACCTCTGTATTCCGAGAGATGAAGAGACATCTCCATATAGATATTTTGTGGCAACTGCGGACCTTGACTGCTTGATCCGGAACCTCCTATGTTCCCTCTACCTCCAGAACCACCAGATCCACTAGAACTAGAGCCACATATACTTCCTTATCCTCCACCTATAGTGGAAATAGGACCTGTAGATGTACTCCCCTGTGCTCTGAAAGTAGTACTATACTAAACCCCTATAGTCTGTGAGGTAGTTCCACTTCTAGAGGTGAATCTAGCATTTTGTGTGCTCACATTCTGTGTGGAGGATGTGCCTAAGAATTTTTCTCCAAATGACATTAATGTCATCTATCCTGCTATTGATGTACTTGATCCCTGACTTACTCCTACTCTCCTACTTCCCAAGTTAGTTTGCTGGTTACTTGTTGTACTAGTTACTGAAAAACCATGTGCAAGGTCTAGGTCACCACGTGGATTAAGATGCGCGCCCGCGGTCCAGGTATTCTTTGCTGGTGCACTTCTATGTGAGTCTGAGGGGGGATCTCTATCATGCTTCCAAGATGGGGGAGTTCCTAATGCTTTGGATCCATGTCTTCAACGTGAGTTGTAAATTCTTCACGAGCCATTCCTCTCCTCCACGCCATACTTTATGCAAAAGAACACTACTTCTCTATCTCCCTCTCACGCTCCTCATTATACTTAAGATGCCTTTCCTTTCTCTGTCTCTCTACCGCTAGGTCTGCCATCTTAAACCAAACCTATTCATGCCCTCTTGCATGGTGAAGTTTAGTTAGCCATCGGTTTAATCTCCATGTTCAAAGTTACCATTCAAATCTTAATCGCCAGCGGGATACCTTGCAAATATGTTCCTCTTAGATACCACAAAAAATGGAATTTAGCTATCTCTGGGAAAGAGTACGTTGAAATTGAATATTCCAGAATATAACTATTTAGGACACCACGAAACCATGTATCCACAACGTGATTCCAGATCAGATTAACATCATAAAGGGCCTGAAATTATTCCTGTGTCTAGAAAAGTGTGTGATACCTCTAATTCCGCTGAGATGCACAAGTAGTAATCCAATCATATAGTTCTACTGGAAAGATAGCGAAAAAACTCTCATATAAGTTGTCATACATATTCTGTTCTACCCAAGTGCATGTGTTAAACTCAAATCCACTGTTGAACCGTCATGCATATTCTTCCTCCAGATCATGTATCCATTCCTCAATACTTTCTAGAGTTAACCGATATGTCCTCATCGTGAACCATCCTCAAAACAACTGAAAAAGAGGTTCTGGAAACAAAACCAATGATGCAACCTAGAATTTACCAGATAACACCCTAGTCACGTTGGCACATCACTCAACCTTGACTAAGCGCTCACCCAAAGTGCACAAAGGTACCAGGTCCCTCTTTAGGGTTGTTGTAGTAGGATGTTAGCATGATGAAGGAAGAAACATATATATTCATAACTAATCCATCATTCTAAAATGCATGCTACCCTAAGATCTATGAAATAAAAAGCTTAAACAATAGTCATGATTGAATTAATAACCTGCACTACTCAACTACACATAGAATGACACTTAGATTCAGCCAATATCTTCCATCTATTAATAAATACAAAAGATCCTTACAGTATTTTCAATCTATACCAATGCGCGTATGGATCTAATACACTAACTCAGTCATATGTGTATATCACACATATATACACACACTCTGTATATTATCTGTTACACATACTTCACCCACACACACTTCTACTATATACCTAACATCCTATATATAGGGTGGGGACTTTCCCTTCACCGCTTATCTATTCCAAAAATAGGATGCATGCTATTGGTAGCCACATGTCATTTACAAGCATAGCCACACATGTAAGTGTGCTATCTATAGTCCTCTTGTAGTTAACTGAAGTGTCACTTCTATTCTTAGCTTGTCTCCATGCAAAAACGCTTCGATCTGCTTCTTCAAAAATAGATAATGCATGGCGCGCATGTCTCTGCATCATTGATGTGTTCTGCACGACATCTTCTAAAAATAGGTCTTCATGCTCAAAATCAGCTAAGTCCTAAAAGCTAAACTTTCCTTCCATGTATGGGTCCTTCTTGTCCTTCCGTGCCCTTGGTTCTGGACCTTATTTCCCACGTGGATTCCTTGTGTGATCTTTGACAAGTATTCTTTGATCAATAGGTAGAAAAATTTGAACAAAAATGTATTGTAACTCACTATCAGCTAAAATATTGCTCATTTTAGTAAGTATTGTGTGATAACACAAGACATAGTCATGGATATGATCTTCATATCCTTGTTTGATTTTATATATTTGTGCATGTAAGATAAGTTATTCCTGATGTTGATTAAAAATTGTGTCAAGAATTGATTCTCCAATATAGTAAAATAATGCATAGAATGTGTGGGGAGATTATAGAATAATTGAAACACAAAGTCCGTAAGGATCCTAGGGAATAGCTTAGTAAGAAATATATCATTAGATGCATAGTAAAAATAAGAAACATGAAAATATCGAAGATGTTCTTATGGATTACCCTTGTCATCATAGGTAGGAAAATTATGTGCAGTAAAACCAATGGGAAAAAGGTATGAAACAACATAAGGTATAAGTGGATTATGTAATAATTGAGAATTCTCCAAGGCATTATAAGTAGGAGAGACACCCTATTGCAATTGTAGAATTTTTTCTTTGAGGGAATGCAAAAGGGTCTTAAAATCATGTGTGCTAGATGAAGATGTTTGTGATCCATGATGATGATAGCTAAGAGGTGAGTAACAATAGTGGCTATAGTAATAAACCCACAGACTCAATTTTCATGGGTATGCTATATGTCTCTAAGGATGTAGGCACAAAATATTGTTGTATAGTAGATGTTGGCTAAAATCTATCACTAAAATATGTATCATTAGATTTTTTATAATGAGAAATCTTAGTAGAAAGTAGAATATTGATAATAGGATCAATGTGGTGTGGATTAACATGATGTTGAGAAAAAATTATATAATATCTCTAATTGGTCTTGATCTACATTATTTTCCTAATCATGATTATATTTATAGGAATGTTCACTATGGGTCTCATCATTATGCAAGGGAACCTCATGTGTAGGTATATCAAAAAGAGAACTAGAAGTAGGAATAGACAAAGCCATTGCACTATGACTGTTGTGAGTAGGAGGTGAAAGATAAATATTATTAATATATTGATTATAAATATGAGCAATACGCAAACAAAGCATAGCAGGAAAGTATAAAAAAACCAGAAATAAATTAGATTAGAATGTCTAATGAAACCCTAAGGCCACTAGGGATAGGGCTAAGATGTTCGATAAGAGGTCAAGTTCACCAAATGATTTCACTTTTAAGTGATTTAATCCTATTCCATTCTCTTTTAAGATTATTATATTTTTTCTAATTAACATACATAAAAAGGATTAAATAATGCAACAGGAGGCTATTCTAATTTTATTAACTTCCAACATTAATTTCCCAAATAAGAAAAATGTTTTACAAAGTTACTATTGATCTAAAAAATATCAAAATACATAGGATGGATTACACTAAGATGATTATGTGAATATTTGAGAGATTCTGAATTATTTGAATGCAAGAATAGACTGGTTTGAGACTAAGAGTGCTTCATTATGGAAATTAGCACCTGATATTGTACCTTGTTAAAACCGTACAACTAGGTCCAAACCATTTGTATGGTCCTAACCATTTTGTATGGTCTTAGACCTTCTTGGATTGTAGCTTTGCAATACTCTATGTGCTTTTCTTACCTAGAAATTATTTTCACTCTTTTTCAGTCTTCTTCGCTCTCCTTCAGAATGACTATGTAGCTCTAATCAAACACTCATAGTGCAATACATTCCTACAAAAAAATTAGGTGGGTTGTGGAAACCCTTGTGCATCATCAACATCATGAATACATGTGATATCTACCACAGTACAATAAAAAAATTACAAAACATTCTTTGACAATACCTTGTTTAAGCTTCACACTCACTCAAACACTTGGGAATGGTCACTTTATGTGATTGTGGAGAGAAGATGGAGACTCTTGAACCTGGTAGGTGACTTTAAAAATATAGATAATACTACCCTAATGGATTTTCATGATTTATTTCATAGTTTTGGGAGCTTGGAGTTTCTTTTGTGCTTGTGTTTACATGAGGAGCTCTTGAAAGTGCCAGGACCCTAAATGAGGTATGATTGAGTTTCTTATGTAGGATTTTGATGATTGTCATGTTGTGAAAGGCTGACCAAGAGGTAATATTAGACTATATGAAGATGATGCAAATGAAAGTTTTGAATCACAATGTGTCAATCAAAAACCATACTATAGTGTCAAGTTGTAAATTTGTACAAATTGGTCCAAACTGGTGGTTTTGATCTGAAGGGAAAAATCATATTTTGGATTTCTAGGTCAAAGGATAATTGTTTTTGTATGCATTTTATACTATAAAACCTAAGGAAAATATGAAACAAATGTAAGAAAAAATGATAAATTAGTTGATTAACTACTAGCATGAGCTAAGAAAGAGTTCATAGAGTGTGTTTTTGTATGCAAGCATGTAATATCAAGATCAATAGATTCAAAGGATATATTTCCAAATTTGAATGTCCACACCAATCTATGTGGGTGAAACATGTAGGTATTTTTATGCCTGAGAATCAACATGTGATTCCAAATGCACATGACCTCCCTAGGTCATGCTGGAACAGTCAGAATGTGTAGGATCGAGGGGATGTTGATGGGAAGCTAGGGAATGGTCAGGGACTAAGGATAGGTAGTGTGAATTCCTAACAGTTGGGTCGAAAAGATGGGAAATATAAGCTATGAACGGGTAGTGTATATTCCCTATTTGTATGATTGTTTATATTGTTTTGAAATCTAAACTATGTTGTAAGTTTGTTTTAAATAGACAAATAAAGTAAACCTAGCCTAAATAAAAGAGAAGTATGTTTAATCTTTCAATTATCTAATTTCATTCCCAATTAATTAAATAAAATGAAATGAACAATCTAATCTATTTGTCTAAAAACAAATGGTTTAAAATAAATTAACTAATCAACTATTGTTATTTGTATTTTCTAAACTAATTAAAATGAAATTAAATCTAAAGACACAGATAAATAAATTAATCTAAATAACACAATCTACTTCTACAGTAAAATAAAACAAACAAGGAATAGTCAGATGTATTTATTCCTCTATTGCATGGTGTGGAATTGAATCTAATTTAACAGAAGATGTATTCTAATTTATAACTATATAAATCTATTTCCTCTAACTACCTCTGTCTCATATTCATAGGAAGAAATAAATATTCTCAGAAGCAATTTCTTCTTTCCCTAGGGAAACTTCCTCACAAAAGTATTAAATGAAACATATGTGTAAATAACTATGAAGAAGCGTAGACACAAAAATATTCCTCTAACTTCTTTTCCTTGTAGATCCATAGGGATAAGAAAGGAAGAAGATATCTTCAGAAGATTTTTTGTACGCACATGATTCTAGAAAGGAATAAATAAAAAAATCTACCTCTTAAAACAAATATGTTTGTTTAGTTTAAATAATAATGCTCATAGGAAACTTCAAATAAATTTAAATACATCTCCAACTTGGTTACTGTTGTACTGAGATAGCTTCCCAAGTACGATGATGGATTTATTTCCTCCTCAGCTTCCTTTCCCTTCCAAAGATAATTTTTAGGTGATACAAAGTGTGCAAAGATAGTTCGCAGCAAGGTGAACAAGAGAGAAGATTGTAGTTTATTGATTTCTAAGAATTCAAGAAAGTGTTTTAGCTGGATGGTTGTAACTAGTCAGAAATGATAGACTAAGAAAGAAAAGAGCAATGTAGTGTGTTGTCTATGTAATTTTCAATAGGATTTTGGTAGCATAAATGTGCAATCAAATCTCAAATTTCCAACCCATCATACGAGTAAAATTTGGAATTTTATTGAAAAATTAAGGAAAATAAGTATAACACACATGGAAATCAAGAAGTTCCAAATCATAAAAGAAAGAGGGATTTAACATTATAATAATAGTCAAATGTGAAGAAGACTCAAAAACAAACTCATCAAGATAAAAATCAATCAAAACGGTCAAGAAATGTGTGAGAAAAAGACTCGCGAATTTGAAATAAGCGTTCAAAACACACATTTTGAACTCTCAGGTTAAAGCAAAGAGAACCATCAGTATGCGGAGATTGGAGGTTACGTAAATGTCACTGCAATTGTGTGACTTAAGCGGAAAACATGAAGGAAAAGAGGTAGAAAACATTTTACAGAAGCACAAAAAACTAAAAAACTCATAATCAAATGTATATAATTCAAAATAAACATGTTGAAGGTAGAAGGAAAGGATATATATATATCATCATTATTATGGAGAAGGATTCTTTCATCATTGGAGGCTTTACTATACCCGTTAATGTATCAATGTGCAATTTTGGGTGCACACATATTGCCCCTTCAAAGATTTTTTTTAGCCATGAAAAGGTGTAAAAAATGGATACTGAGTATGGTGCTCCCAAATGGGATGTTAGGAATTATAATTTATTCATCTTTGTGTTGAAATCATGCCAATCCAAGCTTCCCACCACCCACAAAAGAGAAACGGGAATCAAGTACAGATATAAAACAAAATTAGGAAAATATTTGAAATAAAATGAAAATATTACTTGCCATATCTGTGGAGATGAAAAATATACTTGCCCCAGCATGCCATCCCTACATATAATCACTCAAAGTGACATGAGAAAACCAAATTTTAGATATATATCACTTTTTACTATTTTAAGAAATCATTTTTACACAGAAATTTTTTGAGCTCTAGACTTCATGTGACCATTTCTTTTACAAATATAGTCAAATCGAAGAGCGTTCAGTTACGATGGCAATGCAACTAGCGGGAGGACTAGAGGTGCAAAAACATGTAATTTTAAGCATTTATTTATTTTTACCCTAAAATGTAGCATTTGTTTGAAACTAGCGATAAGAGGGGAGAATTTTGATGATTCTATAGTCAAAATGACCTTAGGAGGCACCTTTTATGTTTCATAACTTGTTTGAATATTTTTGGTTACTGTCTAGTATGGTTTTTACCTTTTTTTTCTTGATTGTTTCAAGGGGGAAATAAACGAGCTTGAGCTTAATATGGCGGGGTTTCTATGAAAGGAACGATAAACAAATCATACCAAACCAAGAACATAGAAGCTAATCAAACACCACGATCAATAAGATGAAAGAAATTCGCCAGAATAACTTTACATAAAACCTTTGCAAATAAATGAGAAGCAATATCATATATTATTATGGAACTCAATGAAATACAATGAGAATGGACCTTGCTTATATAGGCAAGGAATAACAATCTAAGAACCAGTCAAGGTCGTAGATCAAGCCATAAATCATGGAAAGAACTAGTGATCAAAGAACTAGTCAAGTCCATAGATTTATGAGAGAACTAGACATCAAGGATCTAGGCAATACCATAGATCTAGGAAAGAACTATACCTAACAACTAGATAATATCTCCTAATATTTAAATAAGATAAAACAAATATCCACACACATAAGTGGGTGAGGATAAATACAATAAAGGTAAATAAAGTACCTAGGTGAACATGAGCTAAGGTAAATACCTACTCTAACATTCTAGGATATCGACAGTTTTGATTGTGTATATTTACACATCGTTTAAAATAATGGATCAAAAGCTTGTTTACCTGCAAACAATTTCCTGTAAACAAGGCTATAAATCATATCAAGATAATGCTATGGCTTAGGAAAACACTTGAGATTTTATTAGTACTTATGATTGTGCTTACAAAGTGATAAGATACGAATGTGATTATCACTTATTTAGTTAGATACATATATAATTAACATAAATCATGATTTACATCCATAAATTAGATTCATGATCTATATATAGATTCTCATTTATGTTAGAGGCTATAGAACCAAATGTCTCCTCCTCTTCCTTAGTAAGATCAAAATTAGGTATAGATATGTAATATTCAGTGAAGAAATCAGAATCTTCCTCCTGGGTGTTGTAAAGGTGATCGAATGTTGAGTCAGTTGTGGATATGTTGATGTGGCTATTGGAATCAAACCTTGAAGCACTACGGTAGTCTTCTTCTAGGTGTTCAAGGTCGGTCTCGTAATGATACTCATACTAAAAAAGGTCTTCTTAGAGTCTCAACGCTTCATCATACACCTCCCAAAAAGCATTGGTGGCTTCTCGAATATGATGAGTAGAGGAAAAAATAGCCTCTAAGCGATCGAATGGAGCTTCCTGGATCACACAGAGTTCAAGATCATGGAGAAAATTGTATTGTTCCCAGTATAGTGGATGATTGACTATGGGGAAGGAATAAGCTCTGAGAAAGTTAGAACCTCTTAATGTCATATGTAAAACATCATGCTAGATAGAGGATTAGTATATAACAAGAAAAAAACTAAACATTTTGGTTAGATTTAGCAGAAAATGGTGAAAAAAGCATAAAAATACATTTATTGCTAGTGATTACTTGTAAAATCTAACAACTTATTAAACAAAGATAAATCTGATTGATTAAGTCACCAATTTAATGAAAACAGAGTGACATTTGACATGTAAATGATGTATAAGCAAGAACATTCATACTCCTAGTGTCTAAAATGAATTAAAACAAGTGATTTACCTTGTCGAATAATCAATGTGACACATGAATGGAAGAAGGTGGTTGGGGGGAAAGAATGAGAAATTTGGTGATGAATTTGATGTTCCTAGATAAGCGTGAAATTGAATAGATTTGGTATGAAGTACTTGGATGCTTGATGATCTGGAATTAAGATAGAGTGTACGTGTAAAGCTTGAGAATTCGTTTCTTTCAAATGAGGTCTGCAAACAAGTATTTATAGATCGTTGTCAATCTGGAAAATCATTAGGGATTTCAGGGAAATCTAGTTTGGTTAGAAAATCAAATTATTTGCTTCAATTTTGAGCTCAAAATGGTGGATTTCGAATTTGTTAGTATGAGGAGTGGTTAAAAAATCACTAACTAACTCATTTGGATGGGGGAAGTTACATTTTTGGAAGATTTAGTTAGAGGAGGTTACATATTTTTAAAAGGTTAAGTAGTTCAGTGATTTTAGAAGGTATTTAGGCAGTTTAAATATTTAGTGAGGTGTCTTAGTTAACTCACCAAGGTGCGCAGGTGAGGTGTGAGGGGATACTAATAATTTTTTATATTTTTTCAATTAATTAAATAAATATTATTAGACTTTAGAGATGTAGTGGTTGTAAATATATTAATTGAAAGTGGTTTTAAGAAGGATAATTTAATGAAGTGTTGTAAACAAGTCACTTTTGGTCATGAATATGTTTGAGCTTAGGGGATGTAAATTTTTTGTGTCTATAGTTACGTTAATACATTTATTTGATTTTTTTTTAAGGGCACAACCCTATTTTTACGAAAGTGACCGTCGCGGTGGTTATGCAACTACCACTCTACGTAGAGCGGAGGTTGCATAACTACCATGATAGTTGATAAAATGTCATGGAAGTTATGTAATAGACACTCTAGTAGAGTGGCAATTACATAACCATCGCAACGGTTACAAAACCACCACCCCATTAAGAGTGGTAGTTATGTAACTGTCACGACTTTTTATATTTTAAAGGATAAGTATGAAATTTTTCTTATTTTTATTTACATTAGTATTTTTTTTTTGAGCTTGTTATGCACTTATCAGATTCTAAATTTCTCTTTTTAAATTATTTTAGATGTATGGGGAGCTCCATCAGGTGGAGTAGAGCGTAAGAGAAGGACTGGTTACCTCAGATATAACAGGTTATTGACATAAGTAGAGAGGGGGGTGTTAGAGAGGGAAGGAATTTGAGGTATAGTAAAGATATGACCAGCTTCCCCAACAATTCACTTTCTATACAACTTGTTTTCTTCTTAGAATGTGGACTAAAACATATTATAGTTTCTTGGTGTTAGGGGAGGGTGGTCGATTACTTCAGAGGACGTTTATACGATCCTTAAAGTTCCTATCACCAGCAGAAAGTTGGTGCTAAAAAGTGTCAGTTCATAGTTAAGGCCTAGAAGTGGGCCACTTACCGTGGTGATGTTCAGGCACTTGACATAGGTGCCAAACAGGGGGTCAAACTTGTTACAGTGGATACCACTCCTATCCCCACTCTATGTAAGGCCGTCATTGGTATATTGGCCTCACGTTTGATCAGGGATAAGGGTGGTGATAGGTTAATATTGTATGTTCTCTCAGGCACCCCACATTTTTTATGTCATGGGTTTATAAGCATATGTTCCCCTATCATAGGGGTATTGGGATATCACATATCATTGATATTAGAATAGCTAGGTGGGTCGACATGGATCCACTCAGGGGCACACCATAGTTGATATCTTCTCTGACTACAATGGACATGATTACATAGCCATATAAGGATATGACCAAAATATGGGGTGTGGATAGGATTACATTGGCTACATGCAAATAAATTTTCAGTTAGTTGACCATAGTAGCAGATTTGAGACTTATCTAATGCTTCAGGTGCCCCAACATTTTGGGATACCCTATTTAGACACCCTCCTAGTAGTAGCGACAATGTACAAAGGAATACAAGAGGTAATATCCACCCAGAGGGGCCAACTCTAGTGGAAAGTTCATAGGGTTCTGATTGGCTGACCATGAGATGCACCATACCTAGCTATAGGTGTTGTAGTTAGATCAAGGTAGGTCTTACAGATTGGTGTAGGTGTAGAAATAAGTGATAAGGAGGAGTATGAGACAAATTTGGGTGCGAGAGAGGAGTCATAACCTGAGTGGCAGGGTACAAGAGAGACCTCAGCGGCTTCCAGAGCTAAGGAAAAGGCATAGGAGGAGAAAATATACCCAGAGGAGATAGAGGAGGGATCATTACAACAACAAAGGGTGAAGGATGAGGATAGGGAGGAGGAGGAGGAGGTTGTGCTAGCTCTCGCAGCACCACTAGTCATCGACCTGAGTTAGGTCCCTAGAGACCTGAGTGAGTGTAAACACACTTCTTTTACCCTTACGTCCTATATTAGATATTAGTAGGATCTCTTTTTTTATTTTATGTTTTCGAACTTGCCGTTGTTTTTTTCTCTTTGCATCCATAGTTGATGGATGGTGGAATCTTATTCAATGCACTCTCTTATATTTTACTATGATCCCCAATGGGATGACTCAAGATGTGTTACAAGTGAACCCTGGGCTTCACACAGATGTCAGTCATCATATAGATGTGTTCTTTCCATCCTGGCATGCTATGGTAGTGATGGCTCAGTTAAGGATAGATTTCCACGCATGAGGACTGAGAGAGATGAAAAGGATGCTCATGCAGCGGAGCTATGACTACTACCAATCACTCACATGGGAATTCTCACCGATTGACACACTGAGGCTCTCATGTTATACCCAGTCGATATAGACGTAGGAGTTGGAGTAGGATTCTTCTCCATGCTGCTTCATAGGAATCTAGGAGGGATGGATAGGCCTAGATCCTTTATTGCTTTGGGATAGTTTTGACGTATATATCATTTTTTTTAATTTTTGGTTCATGGTGAGAATTTTTACCACACTTATCCTATGGTGTGACAGAATTTTATATGAGACACTTTTACAGACATATATATATATATATATATATATATATATATTGACAT
The DNA here is from genome assembly GCA_019776745.2 of Taxus chinensis. Taxonomy (NCBI): domain Eukaryota; kingdom Viridiplantae; phylum Streptophyta; class Pinopsida; order Cupressales; family Taxaceae; genus Taxus; species Taxus chinensis. The sequence goes on from CM034150.1 coordinate 288,468,896, forward strand.
ATTTTTGATTCGGCATTCTTTTGCATCAGTTGATTTCATTGTGGTTTATGTCATCCTTGTACTCTTAGATGGTTTATAATTTCCTATATTTTTTTGTTTTTGAATGCATACTATGGATAATTATGCAATGTGGTAAAAAATGATATCTATGATTGTGTACATGGTAACAAAATGTAATTATGAAATAAAATTTTCAAGTAATGTTTAGCATTTTTATTCCATTGGAAAAATGTGTTGAATATAGTACAAAGATACGATAACCTCACTTCATACTTAAATCCACGAAACCAATAGGATGTGAGGGCTCACCACCAAGAGAAAAGAAGAATACAAGATATGTGATTCGATGAAGGTGAATGAAAATGATGACCATGAGACAAGAATTTTGACAAATATTTTATTTGGAAACTTATAACCCAACCTTAACCAAAATTAACTAACCAATTCAAAATGAATTTTTATTGCAAGTTTTGACTAGAATTAGATCCGTGGATGGCCTATTGATTGATTAAATCTTGTTTAAATAATGTTTTACTCTCCTAACATGTGCATCTAATTCATTTTCTTGGGAAATTTTGACTTTTCAAGAACTTTTATTTCCTTGTTTATTTAGAACTTTTGATTTATTAATGTGACCCCTACATCTTGCCTCATGCTACTAGTAAGAAGCATGGGCTCATCACTTAGGAAAAAACATAGGTCATCAATGGAACTTCCATCCTTTCCCAACCTCATGCTGCCAATAAGAAGTATGGGCTCATCACTAAAGGTTGGGAGGGATGAAAAGTGTAATTATTTGTAATAATAATATTTGTGTTTATTTTTTATATACTTTTTTTTGTTTGAAATAGGATTGTGCTTTTAGGAAGAAAAATTTTCCCCTAATCTCAACCCCACACAACTAGTAGGATGTGATGGATCATCACTAAAGGTTGAGATAGGAAAACAAAATTGTCAGTGAAATGTTTAGAATGTTTTTCTCATGGAGAGATATTTTTAGGGAAAGATTCACAAAAAGCTTCTAGAGAAAAATATAGGTGAGAAACATCCAAATCATAAACAACCATGAATAATATTGAAAATACAAGTCCTTCTAAAACCAATGTCAAAGTTTTGTCTCATGAATGGAAATGATGATAAGAATTACATAATTTGAATATGTGCAAAAAGAGTGTAGAATAGAAATGATTAAGATATTTTCCAATGTTCGAAATTTTAAAAGCCACTTGAAAGGTAAGTTTCCATTTTACAATTTCAAAAAGATGATAATGTGAGTAAAAATACAATGGGAATGCAAAAATAATGTGTGAAAATCCAATGAATATATAAAAAAATGGACCAGGTGACGCGAGTTGATGGGTTCATCAAACTCCTCACCTTCCAAGGTACACAAATAATAAGTATGGTTCTTGAAATTTCCATTTTCTTGACAAGGGCCCAATACTTTACGTTTAAACTTACAACCATTTCTTACTATCATATACATCCAAACATATTGTCTTAATGTAAGATTGTCTACTTGAGTGAGGAGTTCATAAACCTCTTTTTTGTTTTCTTGACTCATCATATTTTCATGAACGTGATGGTTTTGTTCAACTTTGTTCCCTACGTAAGGAGGCATGATTTTATGTGGAATTTTTCACACTACAGGATCATGTCTCATGGACTCAACAAGCTTGGATTTTAACATGTTTGTATTCATAATGAGGTCAAGAATGGCTTGGGTGAATGTCATTTTTCTATCAGCACCTTCTTCTTCATCTGAAAATTATATCATATGCATGTATAAGGGATCGTCAATATGAACAGATGTTTAACCGATAAAATGGCCAAATCCTTATGGTTCAAAGGGGAGGATGATTGGTGAATCACTTTCTAAGAGTTTTACAATCTCCATTGTGGTTTTTGTGGATATGATTTCTAAGGAAATAACCTTACTCTTATCCATTTTTTCCACTTCGAATGTTTTTATGTTAACAACCTCAACTTTTTTAGCACCCTTAGTGGTTATGACCAACTCTTTTGAGATAAGTAGTTGGTTTAATTGGTTTGCAAGTAGTTCATACTCAGTCTAAATTTCAAGTTTCTTGTTTAGGTTCTCCAAAAGTATATTGAAGTGTTTAGGATCCCCTTTAGTGAAAAATACTTTACCCAAATGGAGGAATTTAACCTCTTGGAACAAGGTGGAAGGAATTTCCTTCATCCTATGAATCCATAGTCTTCCCTAGAGTATATTCTAGTTTGTATCTTTCTCAATGATGTAAAACTCAGTTTGTTGGTGCCCATTTTGATCCTCTAGCATTTTTCCCTAAATTTTCCTTTGGTTTGCATGCTCTGGAACGTTTTTTCTCTTAAAATGGTGGTCTTCAACTTTTCCCTCCAGATTGAATGCCTTAAAATGCTCATAAACTTATTGTTTTGCCTGAATTTGAAAGAAATATGCATGTATGCCTTGTTTTATGCCCTAATTTTTTCCTTTTCAAATACCTCTGTCATTTTTTCCACTTTTCCCAGCCTTTGGAGCTTGTGATTGTTCTTTTTATGCATATTTTCCCTCAAAAATCCCTTGCCATGGTCATAAATTGCCTAGAATCACTTCCCATTTGTTTTTTGATCGAAAAATTATTCACCCACGAAGAAAAAATAGAATTCGGGCATCTCTAGCAGTTTCTACATTTTTTATGGTCATACGAGTGTCCTTCACCCGTTAATTTCTAGCTCGCATTCATTGGCAACGTGGCCATTTGTAATTGGATGGGGATTGGTGGGTTTGCTCGAAAAATTAATGTTTTTTTTTGTGCTTTGGAAAAATTTGCAAGTTTCCCCCGCAAGCCCCAGTGGAGGACACGTGGAAGGCGGTATGAAAGGCGGAGTGATGGAGGACTTGGAAGAATTTTGAATTTTGGTGAAAAGGGATGAAAGTTGTGAAAAGGTGCGCAGGCCCGCATCAAGTCAGTAGTGGACACGTGTCAGCGTCAGAACATAAGGTAGGCTGACAGAAGAAAAATGGGAAAATTTCCCTTAGCAAAACAAGGAGTTAAAATATGAAATGAGCCCACAGATCCTCAGAGGATCACAGGGAGACACGTGGCAGGGGCAGAGGGGATTGCGGGTCACCGGAGAAAAAAGAAGTTTTTTTCCCTTTTAACAAAATAAGTTAGAGTGATAATTTGAAGCATGGCCGCACAATGAATCAATGATCGACACGTGGTAGGGATGGAATTGAAGGCGTGGGTCCACGGGGAAAAGTGAGAAAATTTTCCTTTTTTCCAAAAAGGGTGGGAATGTGTAGAATTGAGTTGCTATTCCAATGTGGCCCACCTTGGGATATGAATCAGCACCAAATCTCAAGGGTGGAGGGGGGGAGAAAAATGTCAAAATTTTACATTTTTCTGAACATGTTAAAAAGTCAAAAAGTGATCCCAAATCCATTTCCAATCACGTTATGACATGTGGAGGGCTCAGATTGAAAGGAGAAAGGAAGAACAATGGTAAATGTGCATTTTTCAGTTTGGCCGCCATTTGAGCTCTAGGAAGCTTGGAGATGTGAATTTTGCATTGATTTTCATCAATTTTTTGGCAAATTCGTGTCGATTCTACCTACAAGGACCAATGAAATTGGTGTTAAGGACCAGTTTGCAGATTTGAGATGTTTTTGAAGTAAATTTTTGCCCTAGCCTGTGTAAAAACGTAAAATATCAAATCAAAAAGTTACAGAGCCAAATTTTGGGTGGATAAGGATGAAATGCTGAAATGAAAGGGGCTTACATGCTTTGAAGATGAAAAATGTGCCCCCATAAAGTATAATGATGAAAATTTTGTAATGATTCACCTTTTGAAGGAACAACTGGCAAATTTTTGCGAGTCTGTTAGATGTCATTTTCCAAAAATATTGCAAAGGAAAGGTGCTCCAAATATTCCACTTTTAGAAGGAATATTTTAGAGGCAAAGAATCAGTTATAACAAAAAGTTATATATTGCATGAATTTGTCATGCAAGTCGTCGGAGAAACATAGAATTTCATGGGAAAATATGGGAAAAAGCCCATTCTTTGAGAAACCACTTGAGAACCATTTATAATTCCTTTTTGCATCAGATTTGTATCATGTTGAGTTGATTTTAGTTGTAAAGCCATCAACAAGCTCTGAGATTGTTCTTATAACATTCGCCTGTTGATAAATTTCATCATTCTAGATTATTTTGTGTTGTCTCTTGGAAAAATTTGCATACACTTATGTTTCAAAATGTTTTCAATCTGTGTTTCTTACTCCTATTGCAGTCTTGTGTTTAAAATCTCTCTTGATCATACATGGTCTCATTTCTTGTTGATAGTTTAGTGGCATTTGTAATCTCACATTCATAAGAGATTTCATTTGATAAAGAGATAAACAAATTTAAAATCACTTTACCTTCTTTGAATTCAGAGATTGTTTATAAACCTTTGGATGCACCTTAGGTCATGATAAAATAGAGATTTATGGATGATTTTTTGGTTCATCTTCTTTAATATTTTGTGGCAGGTTGTCAAATATTTTTTGGAAGAGTACAAATCTGGGCCTCCATTCAGTGCACATATCTTGGTTGAAGGATTACTTTAACCCCTTTGAAGCATTCTACTATTTAGGTCTTACAAGATTTTTGCAAAGGTCCTTAAAGAATTTGGCAAATTCCGGTTAGTCTTGTCTAAAATCTCCCACTAAAATTTCATTCAAACAAACCAATCCTACCTATAATACCCTTGTATTGCATTATGTGTCAACAAAATAATACAATCCATTTACAAAAATGCACAAAGCAAATCAGGATCATACAATGTCTTCAGTAACCCTTGCCTTGTCTTGAAAGCATTTGCATCATTTAATAGTGACAACTCTGTTGAGTTTGAATAATGGGAAATTGATCATTTTTTCTCAAGGCCATTTTCATACTATTTACACAAATTGAGGGATATCTTCATCTCCTTTGCCATTTTAGGGTTACAAAATATGTTTTCTTACCTTGGTTGAAAGGCACAACCTAAAACAATTAGGAAAAGATCAAGTCCTATTTGAGTGCTATCCATCTCTCCACAAATCTGAGTGCTAGTTAGATCACATCCCCGGGTACAAAACAACATACATCATGATCTATTTGTCTTCAAGCTTCATGCCATATCTTTTATGCTGCTCAAACTGAAAAGGAGAACAAATTTGGGTACCAACACCGTTAAAATGGTTTTCATCCTAAGGTAAATAGGATGGACTATAGTTCCAATTGAAGTATCCTTAATATTATTATATCCTCACAATGTATTAATAGTGGAGGAGAAATTGGTCTCCCCATATCCTAACTTCGGCTACAAGAAGAAAATGACTACATTCACAGTAGCCCCATCATCAATCATGGCTATCTTAATGCAATTCATATAGACCCATACTTGTAACTATAAATCAAAATTGCATCCTCATGTGATTTATGCATCATAAGGAATCTTGCTTATATCAAACAAAAACCTGGTAGCCCTATCATTCTATCCTATAGGATGTATGTTGAATTCTATATGATTGATTTCAGCCTTTGGTGGAGGTGTAATGTGGATTATATGACCAATTCCTAATGCATCTGGCAAAGCATAATGTTGGACTAAGGAACTATTCAACAAATTGAGAAATAAAATGTGAGAAAAGGTATTTTTCAGGTCTGAAATCAAATCATAAGCTCCTACAAATTTTGGGACTTTAAGGGTATCATCCTACAAGAGAGAAAGAGTGGGAAGAGGTTTTGAACTATACTCATTTTTTTTTATTTTTTTGCGTTAATATTTGGCTCAATTTATAACTCAACTAATCCCAAAATATTTGTCTTGTTGTTTGGGTCTAAGATACGAGTAACTCGGGAATTCTCAGAAGTCGAGGATTCATGGTCATTGTTCCCAATTGGAATACCCTTGTTCATGTTTTGAGGACCTATTTTTTCATCTTCGAAACATTTAAGGTATGGGTCCCGATAAATTCTTAGGTTTGCATTATGTGGTGCAACGGGTCCTGTATGACCAATTTGTGAAGTTCTTTCAGGATTTAATAGAAACGTATCCACAAAGAGCTATATTTGATTATCAAGGAGTTTTGAATGAACTTGTTACAATCCTTGCAAGTCCTAGCATCATGACCAATGACATAGTGAAAACTGCAATATAGATTGGGATCTTAATATCTTCATCTGTTATTCAAATTTTATTATTGGTTATAACCCTTATAGTAGTTTTTGAGCTAGTTGTTATAACCATAATTTGTTGCCCCTTGGCCAAGATTTTTGTATTTATTTGGGGCTTGGGTTTGAGAATGTCAAGGAGGGGGATGGTTAACATCAACCAATTTGACAGAGGAAATAGTGTTAGGACCTCTTTGATTACCCATGTCATTGTTATTTTTGGTAGCGTTACTATTATTTGTAAAGTGAGTATTCTTTACTTGGTCGGTAACACCATCTGTTATAACACCATAATTTTGATTCAAGACCTTGGGTCTTTAGTTGTTGGCTTCATTTTTTATAGTTTTCACAATTTTAGTTAGGGGATACTGATTTCCCATTGAGATTGTAAGTCTTACACCCACTTTCAATAGCACCTTGGTCAATTTGAAGTGCACCTTTGAACACCTCCTCATAAATGTGGAAAGGAAACTTGTGTACTTTCTCCTTAATCTCTTGATTGATCAATCAAAGAAAGAGATTACAAATTTCCATTTGGTCCATGTTAGGTGCACTTTTAGAGGAGTAAAGAACTTAACATCATCTCTAGATGAAATGGGTAGTAGATTCATTTTTCTCCTGCCTGATATGCTGAAACTCCCTAATCCCCATCCACATCAAATTTTTCATGTCAAATGATCTGATGAATTCAGAAATAAATTGTTTAAAGGAATGTATGAAAGCATCTAGAATCTAATAATACCAATCTAAATTGATTCCTTCAAGAGTCTTTGTAAATATCTTAGCTACTACACCATCCCAAGGAAGCAATTCCCTAGTGGAAGTAGCGTATCATTTGATATGAGCATTTTTCATGCTTATCCCTTAAATTTGGGAAGGTTTGGCAACGGTCACAGAAACATGACACCCTATATAGAAAAATAAAGGGTTTCCTTCAAATACTCAGCCTAAGTACCTATTATGTAAGATTCCACCATTGAAGCTCCTTGATGAGGGGGAGGAGTTAGATAATTTTTTGATTAAGTATTAAATGGAATGCACGGTGCTCCTTTATAGTGCATATAAGGAGCAGGGAAACTATATGTGCCCATATTGGGGGATTTTGCGTACATATGTAGGTAAGGTGGAACAACACTGGGATATGGGCTAGTGCACATAAAACCAGGGAACATCACATTTCTTGAATGAACAACATTTGAGAACAAAATTCCATACAACCCTTTTATAAGAATGAGATGCATTAGGAACCATCTGCAATGTATCAAATCTTGTAAGTAGATCACCTAGATTTGATTAGGTTGGATAACCTTGTTGCACAGTATGTTGCATTGGTTGTGCATTGTTAGGGGCATATCCTTTGTTGTCGATGGGATACCCCATGTTCTTCCCTATTACATAAGTTGGTTGTGAAGTTTGGGAACTTTCTAGTTCTCTAATCCTCTCTAGTAAAGTAGAAATAACATCATTGGGTGAGTATTGAGTCCCTTGTTTGGGTTTCTACTATGTAGGGTTTGGTTAAGAGGGTATGTGATACCCTGTTATAAATTGTTCAGTGTTATCATTCTTTTTTTCCTTGAAAATAGGAGTTTCATGATTTATGGCCAATACATTATTATTGAACATCCCAAAGGTATGAGTCTTCATATTTTCCAAGGACTCGTTTATTGTTGGAAGTGGATTAGCAATTCGCATTAAAAATTCATCCTCTGTAGACTGCATGCTAATGTAAGGTCTTGACAAGACTCTAGTGTAGCAGCTGGTTTCTCCTGTAAAGGTCATGTTCTTTTAATTTGATTCATCGTATCAAAATTTTAAGGGTTGATCAACCTCCTCTACTCTTATGTTACTAGTAGGATTCAAGATATATCTAGGGGAGGCCTACACATTATTTTCATAGTCGTCAGGCCCTCCTGAAAGGGAAGGGGGTTGTTGTGGTTGAACATTGGTATATTATCTATCAAATCCAAATGTCCTACCAAACTCTCTAACAAAAATATTAACGAGGTATAAAATACCTACCGAATAGGGGAAGAGGGGGAAATATGGAATGATGGAAATGAGAGAAATAGGAAACAAGAAGGAACTAGTCCCTCACATTGGGTTCACCAATTTTGTACGCCTGAGAATCAACAGGTGATTCCAAAAACATGCTACCTCCCAAGGTTTTAATAGGACAGCCTAAATTTGCATGATCAAGGGGATGATGATGGGTAGCTAAGGAATAGTCAAGAACTAAGGACATGTAGTGTTAATTCATAATAGTTGGGTTGAAATGAAGGGAAATATAGGCTATGAATGGGTAATGTATATTCCCTATTTGTTTTATTGTTTGTCTTGTTTTGAATTTTAAAATATGTTCTAAGTTTGTTGTAATAAACAAATAAAGTAAATCCCACCTAAATAAAAGACATGTTTAATCTATTAATTAGCTAAATTCATTCCCAATTAATTAAATAAAATGAAATGAACAATCTAATAAATTTTTATAAAAAGAAATTATTTTTAAAAATTATATAAGCAACTATTGTTATTTGTATTTTCTAAACTAATTAAAATGAAATAAAATCTACAAACACAAACTAATCATGCAATATGTTATTATAAAGGGAATATCTTGATATATTTATTCCTCTATTACAAGGTGTGGAACTAAATCTAATTTAATAGAAGATGTATTCTAATTTATAACTCTAGAAATCTATTTCCTGTAACTACCTCTACCTAAAATTCACGGGAATAAAAGAAATCTTATTAGAAGAAATTTCTTCTTTCCCTGGAAACTACCCCATAAAATTATGAAATGAAACATATGTGTAATCAACTACAAAGAAGTAAAATGAAGAAGCATAGACACCGAATATTCCTCCAACTTATTTTCCTTGCAGATATATAGGGATAAGCATAGAAGAAGATATCAGTGGAAGTTTGTTAGTATGTAAATGATTCTAGAAATGACAAATTCTACTTCTTAAAACAAATGTTTTTATTTAGTCTAAATAACAATGTTTAGAGGAAAGCTTTAAAGAAATGTAAATACATCCCCAACCTAGTTACTGTTGTATTAAGAAAACTTCCCAAGTATGATGATGGATTTATTTCGTCCTTGAATTCCTTTCCCTTCCGCAGATAAGTTCCAGGTGATCCAAAGTGTGCAAAGTTGGCTGGTAGAAAGGTGAACAAGAGAGAAAAATGTAGTTGATTGATTTACAAGAAATCAAGAAAGTATTGGAGTTGTATTGTTGTAAGAAACTGGTCACAAATGCAAGATTAGAAAAGAACATAGAAATTTATTGTTTTGTCTTTGTAATTCTTAGCAGGATTTTGGCAACATAATGGTGCAATCAAATCTAAAATTTCCAACCCATCTTATGGGTAAATTTTTCATATTTTATAGAGAATTTGAGGAGAATAAATCTAACACACATGGTAATCAAGAAGTTCCAAATCATCAAGGTAAGAGGAAGTTAACATTATTATCATATTAAACTCAAAAGAAGACTCAAATAAAACTCATCAAGATAAAAATCAAGTGAAACGATAAATAAACATGTAAGAAAAATACTCACAAATTTGAAACACACATTCAAAACACACAACAGGTTGAACTCTCATGTTAAATCACACAAAACTGTTGGTATTTGTAAACTAGTTGTTAGGTAATTGCCATGGCGGTTATGTGACTTGAGGGAAAAATTAGAAGGAAAATAGGTAAATTTTTTTTTGCAGAAGCACGAAAAGCTAACAAACTCATAAGAAAAAGTAGATAAGTCAAAATAAACATGTTGAAGATAAAGGGAAAGGATTTAGATATCATCATTATTCTAGAGAAGTATTTTTTCATCATTGGAGGATTTACCGTACCCATAAATGTAGCACAATTCAATTTTGGGTGTGTACAGTCTCTCCAAATCTAACTTAAGGAGCATTCAAGGAATATAAATTTTTGCTAGTTTTAAAAATAGTTTTTACCTTGAAATTTCATTATTACTAAACATAAGATATGTATGCAATAAAAATGTTAATTTCTTAGAAAGATGATTATTGGACCGATAAAATGGCTAAGTGCAAAAGTTGAAGAATGCATGATAGTTGTGTGTGGAAGCATGAAGGAACATACGTGAAGGTTTGACATGTAGGAATATGAGTCAGTTTAGTCACCAAGAAAGCTAAATATAGCAAAAAAAAGCTGACATGATCACCAAGAAAAGCCAAAAACAGAATGATATTTGATAGGAGTTAAAGTGATTATAGGACAAGGCATGCAGGCTTAATTATCTATATGAGATCAATACATGGATAGAGTACAACTATTTATCGAACATGAGATGTAAATAGAGCTTCTACAAGAAATCTGACTACTTTTGGATAACCATAGGTTTCAGTCTAATTATAGAGAAGTAATATTTGTAAAGCATGCATCTATGTATAGAAATAGTCTATTGTTAGACTAAAGCATGATCAAGTTGTGAAGGAAAATTTCCCACTCTATAAAGAGACTTATAAATATCCATGTAAGGGATCAGTTGTAATCATTCGGTCTTAGTTTGGTCTTGTTTTTAATCTGCGAAAGTGCAAAGCTTTTGAATTATATCTGAGTGAATTATGTTAAGACATGAAGTTATGCTATTAGTTAATATATTTTGTATGATCATCATGATTTATAATGAATATTCATCTCGCTTTGATTATATACAATTTCCTTTATTATTATTCCATGTGTATATGTTCTCATTGTGTTATGTTTACATGTTGTGATCACCATTAGTGCAAGAACTACATCTTGACAACCAATATGAGAAGGGACTTGGTAGAGTTATGTGCACTTTGGGTGAGCATCTATACTTTAATTTGGGGGAAGTTTCGGCTTGTGTGATTGTGTTGTGTTGAACCTAGAATGCAATATGACATTTTGGTTACATTTTCAGTAAACCTTCTTTAATTTAGACTCCTAAGATGTGGTGTAAACATGGTGTTTCAGTTATCCTTCGAGATTATTGAACGTTGGATACAAGAGGGAAAATAAAAATTTATGATAAGATATAGTATCGGTGACACATACAATCCATGAAAATTGGTCGAGGACAATCTTTATGATGAACTTAATGGGACAATATTCAATTTCTTTCCATGTGAGTTATATGATTGGTTAACAGTGTATGTGTAAAATAGAGGTAGTATGGTGGGACAAATATATATTTGTACTCAGGAAAATTATCAAGCACTAGTTGATTAGGAAATTTTTTGGATGGGTGTAGTAGATCGTTGGTGAGAAGGTGTTTTGAGTAACTCTACTTTAGAGTACGTGATATCTACTTATTTTGCCGAGAGGTAGCTGAGTTCTAGTTTCTTCATGAACCTATAGGATTGTATCTATGTGCACTTTCACTTTCCATTAATATCTTGATGATTGAACTTATACTTGAATATCTAACTATGACTGGATAAAAACCTTCCATGTGTAAGGATAAGGAAAGAGGATGAAAATGATAACATTGGGATACGTAGGAGTAGATATAGAAGAGATATTGTGTAGATACAGTGATATACAAGATAGGTAGATTGAAGACGTGTTGATACAAAAAGGAATAGGACTAGGAATTGGTGATGAGAACCTTGAGGAAAGTGAGGGAACGTAGTACTATGTGCATCTAATATTGGGAAAGAACAAAAGGACCCCCTCAAAATTTTGTGAAAGTTAGTCTAGTGAGGATTTGGAAACCATTGACATGCATCCATACCACCATGTGCACCTAGCCTTTACACATGGTACTTGATATTTGAAAGTTCATATAGAATATTATCATAGTGAAGGTAAATAATGTGAAGGAAATATAGGATCATCGCGTTGGGAAGGTGATATAGGTATAAGTGTGTTAGCAATTATTTAGGAAGCATTCAAGATAAAAGAAACGTGAATGGCATTAGCAACTGTTGGATAGAAAGATTTGATATCATGTAACCAAAATATATTTGGGAGCATTACCTTAGGTGCAACACAAAGGCATAGCTTTGGTGCATAGACTAGCTCTATTACTGGCACTCATACTATCTCTGTAGACACCAAAATTAGGTCACACTCCCCTTGGTCCCTTGACAAATAAACACCCCAAACAAACTCACCTAACCATGGCCCCTTTCACCCCACTCTAATATTAATTTAATTAAATTAATTCATTATCTCATAATATCTATTATTTAAATATCCTAGTTGAGATAATGCCCACACATCCACCTCACCTATACACCTCATCTAGCCACCTCACCCTAAGACCTATTCTTAGTATGTTTCCAGAACTAACTAAGACCTACCTAAACCCTACAAATCAAAGCCTATATTCCCTCTAATGAAATTCCCACCCGTTAGAAAGGAAGCTTCCATTCTAATCCATGGGAAGAAACCAATGAGATCCAAGAAAATCAAGAGGATTTGCCTAGTTTAGTAAACCTAGGAAATCCTGCCCTAACCGATGCCAGTTACCCTAAATCGTCACCGGTCAACCTGGAACCACTGTCGGTTACCATTTAATCCCCAAAACAACCTTATTTCAAGGTTGGCACATCTTCTGAGATTAAGAGATGAAACCAGAGCTGCATGCAAGCAGAACCAACATTCGTACATGCATAAGAGCATTCATAGCCAATGCCAGAAGAAATCACAAAGCCATTTGCCTTCACGAGAGCATCCAGGGAAGTGCCAGCACCACACCAAGTTCCTTCCATTTGATCACCCACCATTGCCAACTAGACATCAAGATCATACAACAGTAAGTGTTTTGTTAACCAACACTTGTCCATTATCATTTGAGTAGATTCTTTTATTTTTGATATTAGTGTCTATATCCATTCTCATTCCCCCACCATTTACCTCCATGAAAACTTAACCATTCTTTCACCCACATCATTGAACTTCCCATACCCAGTTCTTAGGGATCCCTGAGTATACCTAATACCTAAACAAACCTTTTCATATCCCTTTCCATTTCCCTTTAGTTTTGGATCTACCCTCACATCAAGCTTTTATTGAGTTTCATGTACACTGACCATACCGACGCTGGTTACCAACAACCATCACCAGTTCACCTAAACCGACATTGGTCATACTAGAATGATGTTTGTCTCTGTGCCTTTTACCTTTAGACCAAGAACAGAGCTTAAAACCTCCACCAAATACCCAAAACAGCCTAGAACCAGACCCTGACAAAGACCTTGACCTTCAGATTCAGTCATAGCTTAGCCTGTTGTGAATGAATTTCGTTATTGTAGTCACATGAGATACCTAAATCATTTTAACTACAGTAGGATTTCCTTTATTATTAACATTAAGTTGTTTTAAACAGTGGATTGATAGCTGTCTAAGGAGTATCACACTTCTCGGATCTAGTATACGCTAGGCAGTCCACTACATAACCTATTTAACTTTTATTAGGTGGTCTTGTTTTATATTTCAGGTAGTTCCTCCAAGCCAAAAGGAAGATCTCATGATCAGATGTGGATCAATAATTCATATGTGTGAAATAACCTATAACCAACATTTCAACAGGTATTCTTCTTAGCCCTTTACCCTTATCTATTTCGTCAATATTCAAAGAAACACTCTAGAATCAGGTAAAACAATCTCAACCACAGGTGCGTATATAGGAATTCTATAAATAGGGGGATAAAGAGGATCTAATCTTCCCTGGGAGGATTCAATAATAATGGAGGTTCAGAGATAGGTCTTAATCCTCCTCTAGGACAAAGAAATATCCCTCCACAACAAAATCATATTTATTATGAGATGTCACTCCACTTTTATGAATATAGAGGAATCATGGATGCAATAGAGAATGTGCATAAATGTGAGCTTCTATAGAGATCCAAGGGATTCACCACTTCATATAAGAAGGCAAGTCATTTTGTGACTACATTGCAAGGCCGCACACATAGTTGGTACCAGCTGTATGATCCACGCCAGACAGTGGTGGACTACGACACTTTGCATGTTGCCTTCTTAGTAGAACCCCATACTTCTTCTTCCTTTTTCCACCTCCTCAAAATAGAATCTGCATGCCAATATTTATCACAATCTTTTATAGGGATTTCTAAATTTGACTTTGTCATATGGTATCTTCATTCAAAATTATATAGTAGATTACAAGGTTTAGTATGGTAGTCCACTCTATCTTCTAGAATGTACAATGGTTTTTGGGAGGATGTATTGACTCCTTTCAGGATTACCTGATGTCATCTTCACAGTCTACCAATTCACTTGTCAAGCTCTAGTAGATATTCTATACTCAGAGTCAGTAGGACAGTGTATTCATTAGGGTGAGCCTCATTCATTGGAAGCACAAATTATGAGCTCACTGATACCTACAGTTGGAGAATCATGAATTCACCCTTTGCAATAAAATTTGACACTTAAAACACCTATGGGGATGTCATTATAGATTAAGTTACTGAATTTTAGGCCTTTTTATATCACACCTAATAACTAACACACCTTGTCAAGAGCACCACATAGGAATGTGTCTGTAATACTACCATCCTTGAGATAGAAATTTTATCACCTGAGACCATTATGTATGGGAGTTCCTTTTGGAACATAAATGTGGACTATACAAAGGACCATGTCTCAATTCATTGCAATATTGTTAATGCACACACTGGCATGGATATCCTGATGCAATGATACTAGACCTTACCATCTCAATCCATAAATACTATGATAACATGGTTTGAACACAAACCTAAATACGGCTTTATTAAAATTCACATGAGCTTTGAAGGTCAATCACTCATGGTACTTGGTCAGAATAACATTAGAGGGTACATAGTTTTGTATTATAAAAAGGAAAACATAGTCGGATGTTGAGACCAGTTTAGTAGAGGAAACTTCTAATACATGTGGATAACATGATCCAATACTTAACATGAGTTCACATAATAATTTGTCTTGCACATATTATGGAAATGGACATAACTGTGGAACACATGGGCTAACAACTCTTTGTATGCACCTATAAAAAAACCAAGAATGAGAGGGGAACGGTGATCACTAAAAATGATTCAAGAGCACTCATGGAATGGATCAAATGACATATATTACAAGATTTAGAAGTAGAGTATCCCAAACACCTAATTTATTGGTAACTTCTTACAGCACATGTGAGGCTATTTTACATCAACATTTGACTCAAACTAAGAACTTAACTTCTCATTATGTATGATTAAGCATCTTGGTTATCCTTGTTTTGTACTTTAATATCGGTCACTAGAAGGAGGTATTCCTTTTGAAATCATTGACTTATGATTGAGACTGAGATTCTCCATATCACTGATTCTTGGAACCCACACTTCCTTCAATTTAGGGAGTGCGTGAAACCTCTCGGACTTTCCAAAAGATGATTCACTGAGATAAAAACCTTACAAGTATGTTGGACCCTTATGAAAAGACAACACTCATGCCTTTCCTATTGAATGATCAATAGTTTTGGTCTTTTAAGGTTCCTCTCATGGAAAGATGGACACACAACTAGAAATCATATCCTACAATCCTTTGAATCTATGACTACAAAACCATTGAATATCATAAGAAGATCAACCATGAATATTTGGATACCTCATTTCATTTGGCTGTCTAATGGGATTAGTTCTTGAATAGAACCTTTTTCCATAGGAACACCATCATGCTTCACTCTCTTAGGAACTAGTATAATCTCCTTGATCTGCTAGATTAGGATTTTCACCACTACATCCTTATTTTTATGGGTTTGATATCTCTTCTTTGAGTTTTTCACATTCTTCTTCCATTGGGGTCTCAAGAACATGCAAGTCATTCCTATTTAGGGGTCAAACTTCAAGATGATGTTCTGAGGTGTCCTAAATAATTGGCATAGGAAAATAATTTCCCTGCATTACTTGGATGACCTTGGTGTTATAAAAATAATGCATATATGCTCTTTAATAATAACTATATTAGTTTTGATTATGAGGATGAGCATGTATTAATTATGAGGTATGGTATTTCAATCACGCCATACATAGAGCCAGTAAGTGAGGAAGATCTAAATCATATTTATGTGCAAACTTTTTTGGAAGAAAAATAGACTGAGATGTGGGTGAATTAGTCCTACAAAAATTTCATTTCATTTTCCATTTCATACATTCATCATTTCATTCAACCATTTAACATGCATAACCATATGAGCACATTAGGTGTGTATTAGGCATTCACAAGAACATGAAATAAAGAAGAAGACACATGAACACCATATATAAGTAGGAAACCATCAAGGGGAAGAAAAAACATTAAAAGTATACTTAGATTCCATAAAGAAAAGAAAAATAGTGAATCTCCAATTTCACAAGAAGCACCAACCCCTAGTTTAGTAGAGAACCAACCCTACAAGGAGCACCAACCTCTAATTTAGTAAAGCACCCACTCCACAAGGTGGATATAACCCCTTAAGATGATCAAGCACCAACTAAACTATTTGAATATAAAAATCTCTTAGTATTGGCTCTTCCACAACTAATGGAGATCACAAATTCAGCTCACACACTTTGAAAAACGCTTCAAATCCTCATTCCTTCAACTCACTCAAACTTGGACTTTCATACCTTGATTTGGATTCAAACACTTACACACTTTATCTATATCCTTATTCATATTTTCAAACACATTTTCATCTCTGATTTCATGTCTTAGAATCTCCTTCACTCTCTCAAACATGTTGCATTTTTCCCGCAAGCCCAACTATTTCAAAAATGAACTAAACAAGCACTTAAATATGCTTATCAACTCAAAATCATAAGATAGGTCGGTCTAGATCATTTATCTCAACCAAAAATCTTTAAAATATACCAATATATTCATAAAAACATTCATAATGGATCCATGTAGGTCGGCCATGATCAAATACACTAAACAAGCCCAAAAATGGCTCAAAACCCCATAACTCAATTCATCAAAGATCATAAACATCATTACCATGATTATGCAAGATCCAAAATTTCTCACACATGTCAAATATAACATAAAAACATCATACATGGTCGTTAATTATATTTCACCAATCAAATTCATCATAACTCACTAAAGAAGGCTCATATCCTTCTCAAAATAGTTGTTTCCAGAAACCATTCTTCACCTTTGGGCCTCAAGATCACCCAATAACACCTCAAATATGGAATGTAAATATGCATTGGAATCCCCCTAACCTGTATAATAGATCCATTCTTTCTAGATCTCATAAAAAATCCATACATGCAAACCACACTGACTTCCCTCTTCACCAAACTAAGCTTCCCATAAAGTAGTTTTCTAAATTCAACTGGTTTTCACCCTTGTTGCCACTTTCAAGACCTATAAATTCCTTTAATTTGAAAAAAATTGATCCCTCTTAAATCTCCAATTGATAGCAAGTATTGAAGAATCCATCTCATGTCTCTTCTTCCTCTATCTTCTAGTTAGAGAAATTTTGTCCTGAGAAAAAAGCAACCTTCTTCTTCACAAACTTGGTTGTTTGACCCATAAAATCACCTCATCATAAGACAAACCTTATAAAATTTTAAATCTCACTTAATCCTATTTCCATAAAATCTTAAATTTCCTTTCAACTCTAAGAGGAAGACCTTCAACCAGGTCCATTTCTTAAACTTTTCCTCTAAGCTTCTAGGACTCAAGAACTTGTCTTGAGCTTAATTGCTCCATCACCTCCAAAACCACTTCCATGATTAACCAAATAATGTAACACCCTTGTACATGGTTTATAAGCACTTAGAAACCTTCAACAAACATGAAGAACTCATAACCATGACCATACCTCATGAAGCTACTTAAGACCATAATTATCTAGGCATCTTCTAGAATTTACCCTCAAAGAACAGGTCATAACTTCTTCATCCCTCACCAAAAACACAAGTTTGATACACCATTAGAACGTTCTCTGAACCATGATCACAAAACAACTTGAAACAATTCTTAACTCCATATGTAACTTATGTAATTCTAATTTTACCATAGATTGCTCCAAACTTCCCCAAAAACCAATCTCCATAAATAGGGAACACTTTTCCATTTAGGACTTCAACCATGATCTTAAAATATAATAGACATCTAAAATAATTTTTTGGCTAAAAACTATGTCAATTTATTCATCACCTTTTTTGAACTTCTTTTCCACAAATTGAAGTTCTTTAGAAACAATCATTTTAGAGTGGGGCCCATAAACTCTAATACACATTTATGGAAATATGGATGATTCATACATAACCTCCAATCATAAATTTTCCAAAAGTAACTAAAATAGACTCACTACACTCAATTTCCTCTAAGTCACTTTTAGTTAGGGTTTCAAAGAAACTTATCTTCTTAATGATCGTTCATAAAAAATCTGACAATAAAAACACCTCATTATTTTTTCTAAACCTTCTTATTTCCATGAAAAAATATCCCCCAAACAGGGTTCATTTTAAGACACCTCTTGAAAATTATAGGTGGAAAATACCTGGCAAATATCCCCAGAATCAGTTTCAACGAAAGGTGAATTTGACAGTATTCTAAAACCAAATTTTCACTAGGTTTTTCAAGCCAGAGAAATCAGAGTTCCAGACACCGATGCACCTTTGATGCATGACAATATTACGTTAATAACCCTCCTTGACGCATGTCAACACAATGTCAATAGAGCCCATTGACGTGTGTCAGCAGGGGATTTGACACACGTCAACAAGGGTCAGTGACGTGCATCAATTGGCCTCTGTTGATGAGCGTTAAGGTCCCTTTTTGACGCGTGTCAATGGCCTCTATTGATGCACATTAATGGAATCTATTGACCCGCATCAATGGCCTCTATTAACGCATGTCAATGGAATCTGCTGACACACATCAATGGACTCTGCTCATGTGTGTCAATGGACTCTACTGATGTGCGTCAATGGCCTCTGCTGATGCACATCAATATACTCTATTGACACATGTTAACAAAGGCCATTGACATGCATCAATAGAGGCCATTGATGCTTTATTATGCCTATAAATACCCTCCCACCGGTCATTTTCTCATTTACACTTTTTGGCTCTTGATTTTTTTTACAGGAATCCCTCATTGTCAAAGATGCAAGCACAACTACAATGGTGACTTCAAATGCTTCCCAACCGCAAGCTTGGGACAAAAATCAAGAAGAGAATCCAGTCCAATCCATGGGCAAGATCATTTATAGCAATCCCTTGTGCCCCCACATCCATACTGTTTTAAATATGTCCTCCGAATATAAAGATTTGATGGATGCGTGTGAGTTTACTGGGCTCGTTGACATGCCCCATTTCGAAAAAGATCCAGATATTTTGAATTACCTTCTCTCATCCTACAATATAGAGGATGGCATTTTTTATGTGACTTTAAACGATGGCCGAATGTTTCAATTTAGTATCAAAGCAAATTCCATCGGTTTACGGGCCTTCCATTCAAAAATTTACCAATTGTTACAATGAAGGCAACACTCCTGGAAGAAGACAAGAAATATCTCGAATCAACGTTTGGTTTCCATGTTGATTGTAAGTATAATTCATTTTCATTCGTCATTTTTATTGTGATACAATTTGGTGTTATAAATTTATATCAATTCCCAATGTTTGGCATTTGCAGTTCATGTCAATAAATCCAGGCGTGGTGTGGATACGCAAGTAATTGCACACTACTTTCTTGCTGCAGTGATTTCATTTTTTCAATCCAGAATAGTTTTTCAGGGTTGCCAAACAGATATACCAAACTGGGCCATTGCATACATAATTACTACTATCTCAAAACATAAATTCAATTGGTGCACCTATCTATAAAAAAAATAAGAACTAACATAAAAAATTCAAAGATTAAAAAAAAACCTGTCATTTATTCCACAAACTATCTCCTTCGCCTTTATTATGAGGCACTTTTAAATTTAAAACACAAACAAATTCCTACTTGCAATGACGAGGATTTGATGAAGTTTTCATTTCCATTTGAATAACAACAGGTATAAACTATTTAGTTTGTATTTCAATTTTTGACATTACACTGCACAGTTATTAACAATTTATGGTTTGCAGAGAATATTTATTGAAGCCCTTCTGTGAAAAAAGGCGTTATCAAGAGGAAGAGGCCAAAAACATGCTGAGGCATCAGGAGACTCCCAATCTGAAATGGAAGCTCACTCCTCTCCGAACCCTCAATAGTTTGAACTCGTTAAATGCTAGAGAAGTAATGCCTTCTCATATATTATTTACAAATTCCAAATTTGTATTTTTTTTTTTCCAATTTAAATTTTAACCAATTGAATTGATATAACATTCAATGTTGATGACATTGCAGGGACTTTGGACCATACTCATGTTTTGAAAACTCAACCTTCTTCCCCAAATCACTCCATATAGTCACATGCATTCATATCTTCTCAAAAACCACCAAATACTACTCCTACACGACCACCCTTAACACTGCGAAAAACTACCCCTCGACAATTAGGTACAAATTTTGAATACTACGTTTAATTTCATAGTTTTTTCCTTTTTGGATTATTTTCTGGTTTTTAATGTTTTTTCTTGAACTTTTCAGCACATTGCAGTCCTTTTGTTCAAACATGGGCAAAGACCCCACTCAACCAATAATTTTTAAAATGCCAACCAGAGGAATAGTGAAAAAGAACATTGGTAAACGCATGCTAATTGCTCTGGCCCCTAGCGGGACACTAAACATTGCCTCCTTTCGAATTCCAATGCTCTCACTTGGTGACTTACCCAGTGCAATGGACATATCAAATTTGAATAATATAATTTTAGATGAAGATTATTTGGGCATTAATAACAATGACCCAACTGGTTTTTTCAATACCCGTGAGATGATTTAAGGCCTGCAGGTATACTTCAATTTCAACATGCTTTACAATATTGAATTACATTTCAATTTAAATTTATTTATCTAAATCTTAATTAATTTTATCACAAACAAGATCAGGATACCTAAAGGAAGAAATAAGTAGTAGTTTATCTAGCAAAAAGCCCCCATACTTCTCCAGCAAGATCATCTTCATCAGATACAGATAGTGAACAGTTGTTACCTTTTCCTTTGGAGAACTTAATTAGATATGATTTTCAATCCCATGTCAGTGAGTTTATTCTACCTCATATCAATCAGCTCATATAATGGGAGAGAAGGGATAAATTTCTTATCAATGAGATTATTATTCGTTTTGAAAATTATTAGCAAAGAGATAGTTTATACGCTGCAGTCCAGAATCAACCTGTGAAGATGGATTCCTTACTTACCCAAGTAAGAAGTGGGATTGTCACGTATAACAACAATTATAAAGATGAAATTTTGGATAAGACATTAAAAAAATTGGAAAATATTAGTGCTGAGGCCTAGGCATATTTCAACAAATGGTCCAAGGACAAGGATATAGTAGCAGTTGCAAATGCTGAGAGAGATAGAGCGGTTGTAATTACTATCACTTTCAAACAATTTTTCTTGTTAATTTGAAATTTTCATTGTTTAGTAATATGTTGAATTGACGTTACTCTTTTTGTGCAGTTAAAATATGAAAATTTGAAGAGTCAAGAAAAGGTATTCCAAGTTCACTTGGAAACAGTGAAGAATAGTTTATCCGCAACGAAGAATTTGAAGGAAAATATTGTTTTGGTTAACAAACAAAACAATACACTAAAGAAGATAATTAAAGAGCATGGCTTTGACCCTGAAATATTATTCAAAGCTAAGGTAGTGGTTGATCCAAATTTTTTGTCCCATGGAGATGCGAAAAAGCAAGAAGAAAGAATTTTTAAAAATATGGACAGTGCTGCGGAAGATCTTATAAGTTCTGGGGTTATTTCAGCTATTGGGGAAAGGGGTACAGCCACAGGGGCAAAAACCATTGGGGAAAAGAGCACAGGAGTTGAAATGGATACAAAAAAAGAGGGTTGAAACTTTTATTATTGAGTATGTAAACTTTAAATATTGAGTCTATATTTGAAAATTTGTAACATTGAATCTTGTGGTCATCGTATTTGAATTTTATTATCTGGATTTGATAGCCTTTTAAAATCTGAAATACTATACAATCTTTAATTTTGATTGCATATGGATTTGATAGAATTTTTACATTGTATATGGATTTTATGCTTTTTGGTTTACTCTTAGTTCCAATGGTGATTGCATTAGATAGGGATGAATCGTGATGATGTATGTTTCTTGTTTACTTGGATTGTCATAAATTGTATGTGGACGTAGATGATGAATGATATAGATGGATATAGATGATGATGAATGATGATAATGAATAATTGTTTTTAAAACATGGAATGATGATAGATGATGATGAATGATGATAATGATATGATATATATGGATGATGATCAATTTAATGTGGACGTAGATTTAGCTTCAAGCACAATAATTCTTCTTCTCTAGACATTTAAACTCGTTTTAAGATAATTCTTCTTCTCTATACTTGTAATGATATGATCATGATGTCATTAGAATGGATATAGATGTTAAATAAATGGAATGTGTTAAAATGGATATAGATGAAATTAGAATGGATATAGATGAAATTAGAACATATATACTTCTAATGATATGATTATGAATTGTTTTAAAAAATGGAATTTTTTTAATAAATGTAAATTAGATAAATAATTGTTTTAATAATAATTGTAGTGTCAGGACTCAGGATTATGATAATGATATGGTGATGATATGATATATATGGATGATGATGAATTTTATGTGGACGTATATTACAAATTGTATAATGTATCATGGATTATGTATTGTATAGTATAGAAATATCTTCCTCTGTAAAATTCAATTGTGTCATTTTATCCCACAGTTAAAAAAATATATCAAAGCATTTTGCAAATATAAAAAATAAATTAAACATAATTGTAAGAAATCAAGAAAGATATAACCCTTCTAGGAAAGTGTCCTCCACAAACTCCCCCATGGAAATCAGAAATTACTTTGGGAGCTTCATCTTTAGTTATACATTTCAAGAGGACACCATCAGGGTTCTTCCAAGCCAGCCCAAAGTCAGTGATGATGTTGAGAAGCCATCTTGAGGGATATTTTCTAATTTTTATTTAAATGATCAAGACAGCATAAGTGTCTGAGGTAAAATATTATATCCTTGTACCACTCAGAACTTACCAATTTCTCAAGAACATCTGCCATTTCTTCCTCTACCTCATTCACTTCCATAGTTTGTAAGTTGCTCTTAGCCATGAGCTTAGTAAGACCCAAACCTCTTACTAAATTTTTGGTCTGGATGTCCATGTCATACTCCTGTATTTTGTTCACCCATCTACATATTTTACTTGAGATCTCCATCTCTGATAAGATGTCTTTTACCATGGTGTGGGGAACATAAGCAACAACTTTTGAACTTAAAATATAAGGCCTGAAAACCTTTGTTGCTTTCACCAAGGAAAATGTTTTTTTTCTATGATTGTATACTTAAACTCAGCAGCTTGTAAAGCCTTGCTAAAGAAGGAAATAGGCCTCTCAGCCCCATATTCATCCTTTTGGAGCAAAACAAATGCAATAGTATTTTCATAAGCAAAGGAGAAGATTTGGAAAGGCTTCTTGTAATTTAGGGCTGCCAAGTCAAGTGCATGTTTAAGTGCTTCTTTGATTCCTTCAAAATCCTAAATAGTATCCTCCTCCCACTTGATAACTTAATCCTTATTTAACATGCATTTGATAGGAAGAGTCAACTCAACAAAGTTTGACACAAACCTTCTAATGAAATTGATCTACCCAAAGAAAAATTGGATACCCTTATTTGTTTGTGGAATTGGAACCTTGCTGATTGCTTCTACTCTCTCAAGGTCAATCATGACACTGACCTTTGAAAAAATATGACCAATCAACTTGGCCTTTTGTACTCCGAAGCGAAACTTCTTTGGATTAAGAGAGATTCTGAATTCTCTACATTTGATCAACATACTTTCCAAATGCTGCAAGTGATCTATTCTACTCCTTGAAAATACAGTCACATCATCCTGATAAACTACAATGAAGTCATTTATATAACCAGCAAAAGCAACATCCATCACTCTTTGGAAAGTAGCCCCAGCATTCATGAGACTAAAAGGCATTCTCACATAAACATATGTTCCCCAACGAGTGGTAAAGGCAGTTTTTAATCTTTTTGACTCCTTGACAACAACCTAATTGTAGCTAGAGAAACCATCTAAGGTGGAAAACAATTTAGATCTAGTCACTAACTGTAGCATGTTCTCCATGTTTGGAAAAGGATAATTATCTTTCAATGAATCTCTATTCAAATTTCTGAAGTCTACACAAAGTCTGATATCTCCATTCTTTTTTCTGATTGGCACAAGGTTTGCAACCCAAGATGAATACCTTGTGGCTAAATAATCCCTCCCTCCTTTAGTTTCTTCAATTCATCTTGCATTTTCATGGAGAGGAGTGGATTAATTTGCCTTTTCTTCTATCTAAATGGTTTGGCATTTTTCTTAGGAGGGATCTCATGCTGAAATAAGTCTTCTCTATATGCTTTCAGCTCTAAATATGACCAGGCAAGGTAGTCTTGATATTGTTTCAACAATTAGAGGTGGGACTATTTTTCCAACCAAACCTTTCTTGGTTTTTCCTTTGTTCTCAAATCATTCTCTTCCACATCCCTTGAGGTAGACATGTTTCTATTGATGATGCAATCAGCCTTGTCAAAATCTAACTCAAGAGCAACCAACCCTCTAGATATGGTGTTAGTTTTCAATTGGATAATACTCTTCCAAAAAACATCTCTCTTCCTTCAGTCACACACACCATTGGTTCCCAATCAATATTCTGACCTACGAACTCACTTTGATTTTGTAATAACCTTTACACTTGAGTATCATCATTAAACACTTGCCAATGCTTGATGTTGTCCGGGACAGCTGGCCTAGTTAACACTTCAACATTTTACTCACAATAAGGTGAATCGGTGAAATCTCCAAATCTTGACCCCAACACTTCCAAATTTTTAGCAGCAGTATTCAAAATTCTGTCATGATGCACAATATTGAAAGAATCAAACATCTCAATTAGATTCCAAACTGCATGCTTATACTGTTTCATCCGCTGATTTTTTGTTGTATATAGTTTTCTTATTTGTTTGACAACTAGCACTAAATATCCTTTTGCAATGATGTCCTTGACACTATACTTCCACGTAATTCTCAGACCCAACAACAAGGCTTCATACTTAGCAATGTTGTTAGTATGTTAAAAATTAAGCTTGAAGGAAAAAACAAACTCTTCCAAGCTAGGAGAAATCAGAATTACACCAACACCATTTCAAAATTTAGAGTAAGCTGCATCAAATAGCAAGGTCAAAAGATAACTTACCTATTCAAGGCACTTTGACTGGTCCATCTTGTGTTCTTTTCCATCAAAAAACCCAATAAAATTATCAACATCAACATCAGCGAATAATACTTCATAAGAAGCATTGTTTGGATCCTCAATTAGATGCAACATTTTCTTTTCTCCATAGGACGTGACAAAGCTGCCCTCAATGGGAATGGTGGCAAAAGACATATGACACTCCCTCCAACACTTGCAGCCCACTTTATTTACAATAACATTCCCCATTTAGCAAGGCAACCAACAATCACTACATCCAATTTTAAATTCCTCATGTTATAAGATGCAAGTTGCACCACTAAACCTTTCACACAACCAACTACCAGTACTTCCCTTGTGTCCATGGCAGTAAACTTTCCATAGGCTATTGTCACTTTTATATCCCACTCATTCATGACTTCTAGAGGCATGACATTACATGATGCACTAGAATCAAACATACAATTGTGAATTAGCCTATCTTTTATGATCAAATTTGTGAAGAATGGATCAACATTCAATTGGGAATCAACCAAGGATGTCCCCAAGTACACTTCAGGTGTTTCTCCAAGATCCTCTACTGTTAGTGGTGTTTCAAGGTCAGAAATGATTTGAGGAGGAGTTTCAACAACATTTACATTTCTGACTAGAGTAGTCTTCTCCTCCTTCAATCCCAAGTACTCAAATGCTTTCTTCTTATGCTCAGGAATCCTAAACAACTCAATGATTGGAACACTTAGTTTAATTTGTCTCAATACTTTGGCTATGTCATATGGGACACTCTTTGGCAAAGAAGCATTGGAAGGGAGACAAGTAGATTCATCAGATGGCATAGAATTTGTGGCAGCTTGGGCATGAGGAGGACTGTAATTTTTACTTGGGACAGCAGAGCTTTTGGCAGGTTTTTCTCTTCTAGAATATTCTTTGGGAATTCTTGTGAGCAATGGTGTTTTAGTTTTGGTTTGAGGTCCAACTCCCTTAACAAATTTTCTTCTAGTGTTATAGGATTTCTCTTGAGCTATAACAACATTCATCAACAATTTTCTATCTTACTCGGAAGGCATACCACTATCATACTTATTAATCATCAAAGCTCTTAAGTATTCAAAGTCATTGCTAGGAATTTCAAAATCTTGCACTACATCAAATTCGAGAGTATGAGGAGGAAGAAATATTTGTACCCATTTGATGCAATCCAAAAAGGTAGGAGTAGTCCTAGCACTTATTACTTCAATAGATGTTGCTCCTCCTTGTGAGCTTGAAGAACAACCCATTATGTAGATATCATCATTAGTACCATCATCATTATTAGCTTAACCATCTTTCTGGTCCACTTCACATGGAGGATGGGGTAGAAAACACCTATCACACCAATCAATATCAACAACTTCCTCAATAGCAGCAACCCTGGAAGTTAGGGGATCAGGAAACACTCTTCCCTCACGTGCTTAAGGATTTCTATTTGTAGACCCCATGGGTCCTTTCCCTCTATCATCTACCCTTTGATCACCTCTAGGATGATTGAAAAATTTGTCATCTTTTGTGCTCTTGGCTGACCTTGCGAAGTCTGCCTAGTTCCCTTCTCATCCCTTGCCAACTTGTATGAGATTTCTTTGACATCCCCTGCCAAATTTTTCACAACCTTCTCCAAATCAGCACCCTTTCTAGCTTGAGGTTTTCATGGTTTATTAACTTTACACCATCTCTTTTGAGGGGTTTCCCAATTGCTTTGATATTGTTTTCAATTTGAAGTGCTATGGTGAAAGCTTGTCTTAGATTAGTAGGGTTCTTGTCTCTTAGGTAATAGGCTGCCTTTTTATCAAATGCATCTACATATTTGATTACACAAGACTCATCAAAAGGCCTCAGACTAACAGGCAAGCTTCTCAAAGTTTGGTTAAACCTTGTGTTGAATTCCTGGACTGATTCATTAGGATTCTTCTTGATACTTTCAAATTCTGACAAGAGAAATCTAGGATCAGTCTTGTCACCGTATTGCAGCCTAAATGAATTCTTCATTTCATTCCATGAATCAATAGAATTATCAGGAAGAGCCTTGTACCAATCCCTAGCATCCTCCTCTAGTGTATGAATGAAAAATTTAATATACACATCTTCAAACTCTATATAAAAATCCTCCATCATGTTAACAAAAAGATTGAGATGATGATCACCAGTTATAACATTGTTACCTTGGAACTTTGGCAACCTATTTCTAACATCTTGTGGGACAACATTTGGGTAACCATCCATTCCTCTGAAATCTATAGGACCAAAGGTGTTAACAACAAATGGAGGTCTAGGCTGAGCCATATTTTGTGGTGGAGGTGATCTTACGGGTGACACAAGCTGATGAGGAGTGCAGGGTCTTTGGGGCTCAAGAATGTAGTTCACAAGATTGGTATCCTTTAAGTGCTGATTTTCTTGGAAAGTTTTATTTGAATTGAAACACAGATGTGCAAATTGAAGAAGGAACTTACCAGGTATAGAAGAAGGACCTTCACTAGCTGAGGCAAACAAGTTTATGAGAGGATTTCTTGAATCAGAATCACTTGAAGAAGAGTGATAATCCAATACCAAAGGTTGATCTCTCTCACTTATGGATATATCTTTTCTTGATGTCTGACCTTTAACAACTTTCCAAACTCTTCTCCCTTCTAACTCTAAGTTCCTTGAATATGAGAACAAATTCTTAGCAGAGTCCCTAATGAAGAGAGATCTTCTTCCTTCTAGTTTTGCAGAGGTTAGAAACACTAAAGTAAATGATAGAAAGATAAGACACTGGTATTTATCAATATCAGAACAACATGAAGTTGCCACTAAGGAATTTCACTCTAGTTGTGCAAATACACTAAAATACTCTGTCAAATATCTATCAGCACTGAAAATCTTGCCAAAATTTATAGATCAGACCTTCCTTTCTTTGAATTTATCAATCACAAATGCAAATGAAGTGCAACAACTATTGGAAACTAATAAAATTGTATGCAGAACTTATATCTTCACTTAATCCTTACAAATATGATTATAAAATGATGCTTCACCAATGTATTTGCATGTAGGATTTGAAAGGGACATTACCAGGGTTTGATATGCATCCAAATATCTCAAATATTTTTAACAAGTCTTTAGTAATGTGCCAGAAGGTGTTGTTGATGGGCTAAATAAATATGAACAAGCAAATGAAAGCAACAAACCAATCTCAGCAATGTAAATTATTTCCCAGGAATTCAAAAAAGCCCCCGGCAATGGTGCCAAGAAAGTGTTGGTACCCAAATTTGTTCTCCTTTTCAGTCTGAGAAGCATCAGAGATATGACATGAAGCTTGAAGTCAGATAGATCTTGATGTGTGTCATTTTGTGGCTGGGGATGTGATCTAACTGGCACTCAGATTTGTGAAGAGATGAATAGCACTTGAATAGGACTTGATCTTGTCCCAACTATTTTAGGTTGTGCCTTTCAACCAAGGTAAGAGGACCTATTTTGTAACCCTCAAATGGTGAAGGAGATGAAGATATCCCTCAATTTATGCAAATGGTATGGAAAGGGCCTTAAGAAAATATGATCAGCATTCCAAATCTAACTTTCAGAAGTTGTCACTTCCAAATTATGGAGATATTTTCAGTGCAAGGAAAGGGTTACTAAAGACATTGTATGATCCTAATTTACTTTGTGCATTTTTGTAGATGGATTGTATTCTTTTGTTGACACACAATGCAATGCAACAATGGTATGGGTAGAATTAGTTTGTTTGAATGAATTTTGGCTGGAGATTTTAGACAAGACTAACCAGAATCTACCAAATTCTTTGAGGACCTTTGCAAGAAATTTGTAAGACCTAAACAACAGAATGCTTCAAAAGGGTTAAGGTACTCATTCAGCCAGGATATGTGTAATAAATGGAATCCCAAATCTGCACTCTTCCACACAATATTTGACAACCTTCCACAAAATATTGAGGCAGATGAACTAACAAAGCACCGAGAAACCTCTATTTTATCATGACCTAAGGTGCTCCCAAAGGTTTACAAACAATCTCTAAATTCAAGGAAAAGTGATTTTAAACCTGTTTATCTCTTTATCAAATGAAAGCTCTTCTGAATGTGAGATTGAAAATGCCACTAAACTATCAAGAATAAATGAGACCATGTATGATCAAGAGATATTTCAGACACAAGACTGCAACAGGAGCAAGATACACAAATTGAAAACATTGTGAAACATGAGTGCATGAAAATTTTGCCAAGAGACAACACAAAATAATCCAGAATGACCAAATTTATCAGTAGGGAAATGTTATAAGAACAATCTCAGAGCTTGTTGATGGCTTTACAACTGAAACCAACTCAACATTATACAAATCTGACGCAGAAATGAATTAGAAATGATTCTCAGGTGGTTTCTCCAAGAATGGGCTTCTTCCCATATTTTCTCGTGAAATTCTAAGTTTCTTCGACCTTTTACATGTCTCAAAACATGTATTATATAACTTTCAATTTCATTTTATCCTTCTTTCCCAAGAAAATAATATGCCTATCATCAAGTTTGTTACAAAATTCTAGCATGATTCGCAGATAGGGATGTTTAACAGAACACGTCCAAAAATTTTCCAGTTGTCTCAAAAGAGATGAATCATTACAAATCCTTCATCATTATCCAATGTGGATGTAAGTTTTTCATTCTCCAAGCATGCATACCCCTTTCATTTTGTTATTTCATCATTATCCCTTTCAAATTTTTACTCTGTAATTTTGGATTTGATCTTTCACATGTTTACTCGAGCCCGAGAAAGAATTCATTTGAAAAATTCCCTGGATCTGCAAATTAAAATTTCAAATCGATCCCATTGATCCTTAAAGGCAAAAATGACATGAATTTGCCAAAAATTTGATGAAAAATGATGTAAAATTCACATCTCCAAGCTTCTTAGAGAAAAAATGGTGGCCAAAAATGAAAATATACAACTACCGTTGATTTGCCATTTTTTCCTTCAATCTGGGCCCTCCACGTGTCAAAATGTAGTTGGGAATGGATTTGGGATCACTTTTTGACCTTTTAATATTTTGAAAAAATGGGAAAAACTGACTTTTTGAAAAACTGAATTTTTTCTCCACCCCTCCGCCTTTGAATTTTGGTGCTGACACATGGCATATGGTGGGCCCCATTGAAGTCACGGCTCAATTCTGCACATTCCCACCCTTTTTGGAATTTTGGAAAAATTTCACTTTTTTTCCTATGGGCCCACACCTCTGATTTTGTCCTTGACGCGTGTCCACCTCTCTATGACTAAAAATCCGCGGGCTTATTTCATGTTTTAACCCCTTTTTCACTAAGGAAAAATTCTCCTTTTTTCTTCGATGGGCCCACGCCTCCGATTTCTTCCCTACCAGATGTCGGTCACTAGTTCATCACAGAGCCATGCCTCAAATTTTCATTCCAAGTATTGTTTGTGAAAAGGGAAAAAATTCCCTTTTACCTCCGCCAGCCTGCCGACCCGCTCTGCCCGCCACATGTCTCCATGTGGTTCATTTGGAAAACCCGCACTTCAAACTTCAATTTTAACTCCTTTTGCAAAAAGAGACAAATTCCTGTTTGCCTCCACCAGCCCGTCAACCCACTCTCTTCGCCACGTGTCTTCCTGTGGTTCATTTGGCGGACCCGCACTTCAAACTTCCATTTTAACTCCTTTTACAAAAAGGGACAAATTTCCTTTTACCTCCATTGGCCTGTCAATCCCCTCTCTCCTCTGCGCCAGCCACGTGTCTCCTGTTGTGCCATTGTGGACCCGCGGCCCCTTTTGCAACTTTCATCCCTTTCACCAAAAAGGCAAAAATTGTTTAAGTCCCCCGCCGGCCTTCCATCCCGCATATGAATAAGAACATGACATGTGTCCCTCCTGCGGAGTTGCGGGGGAAATTTGGATTTTTTGCCGAAACTCAAAAAAATGCTAAGTCTTTTAAGAAGCCCATCGATCCTTGTCCAACCAGAATCGACCACGTAGGAGGATATTTTTGAGTTTAAATTTGACGGAAAAAGGACACCCGTATGACCATCAAAAAATGTAAAATTTACCAGAGATTCCCAAACTCAATTTTTTCTTCGTGGGTGAAGGATTTTTTGGTCAATAAATAAAGGGAAATTGATTTTATGCAATTTATGACCATGGGGATTGATTTTTTAGGGCAGATAAGAAAAAACGACATAGGCCCGTGGATTTGGAAATTTAGGGCATAAAACAGAGCATGCATGAATTTTTCTTTTAAAATGGGGAAAAATAATAAGTTTGTGAGCCTTTGAAAGCATTCAATCTAGAGAACAAAGTTTGCAGACCACCAAATTCAAAGAAAAACATTTTTTGATCACGTAGAACAAAGGGGAAAGGTGGGAAAATAATAGAGGATCAAAATGGGCACCAACAGAAACAGTTTACCAAACTCCTTAAGTATGTACCTCAATATCAAACTAATGAGAATTTCAAGATATGGAAATTTATCATGGGACTAAATCCCATTATAGGGGAAGAGGTAGATATTCACAACCCAACCACTATGGGAAGGGTTGTTGAAAAATCCATAAGGCAGGAACATAAATTAAAGGTCCAATTTCTTCTCATAAGGAGGAATTTAGAAAGAAAGTTCCAAACTCCTCTTCATCATCTCTTGCACCTAAGAAAGGACCATTGAAAAATTTCAGTACAAAAAATAATTTTAAGGTGGAAAATAAGAAGAAAACAACAACAAATAAGCCTACTGCTAATGTACAAAATAACTTTTCCAAAAATAATAATAATGGATAGAAGTCCTATGGATGTGAAAATGATAACATTAAGGCTAGAAATAAATTTGAGCCCAAAAAGGGACCTATATGAGGCTATTACAATTGTGGAAAGGATCATTATGCAAATCAACGTCCTTTAAAAAAGGATGACTGTAATCAACAGCACAAGATACATGCTGTAGTGGCTAACAAATAGGCTGAAAAGCAAGTCACACCCATAGAGGTTCCGGGTAAGTTATTTGGCATACCTGTAACTATTCTTTTCAATAATAGATTTGAGAAGACACTCAGAGGTAGATAAATGATTATGTATGTCATTTTTTAGTAGGGGAAGCAATCTATTTGACTTTTAAGCACTCAGGCTTTGAAGAAGTGGGTAGCACCTTTAAAGGATGTGATCTTATCCTAACTATTTTAGGTTGTGCCTCTCAACCAAGGTAAGAGAACCTATTTTGTAACCTCTGTTATTCCAGAATGTTGGTAAATCATTATTTTACATAAATTTTATAGATAAGACCTTGGGAAAATATGATCAACACACCAAATCTGACACTCACGAGTTGTCACTTCCAGATTATCTTTATCAACAAATGACAGTAAATTGATTTTAAATTTTTTTATCTCATCCAAGATGAAGGCTCATCTTGAAATGAAATTACAAATACCATTAGACTGTCATAGGGATGAGATCCTGTGTGATTTCACAAAAATTTCAGTATAAGATTATAATAGGAACGAAAGAAACTATTTGCAGACATTCTCAAAATAAAGCAAACACAAAATCACTAGAGATTAGACACAAATTAATTCCAAAATTGCTAGAGATTAGACACAAATTAATTCCAAAATTTCTTAGATTCATCAACAGGGGAAAGCTTCTAGAGAAATCTCAGTGCTTGTCAATGGCTATACATATGCAACCAACTTGACACAACAGAAAATCTAACACAGAAGAAAATAACAGGTAATCTCAGCTTTGGTCTCTTGGGAAGATGAATTTCTCTAAAAAATTCTCAAGAATTCATACTCTGACCATTTGTAAGAGTATTCTCACTACATTTATACATTTTTTCCCACTCAATTTCCCCCCCAAAAGAGAATAATGTTCAAGGGACCTTTGCTTGTTACCAACTGGTTTCAAACAACAACGTTTAACAAATTCAAATCCGAAATATTCCAGGTGGACCAAATGTGAACTGATTACATTTCTTGGGCCTTCAAATAATGACTAAGTTGTCATGCCACAACTTTTCAAGAGTCCCTTTAATCATTCTAATTCTGTCATGTGAGATATCCCCTTTTTAATCATTTTTCAGAGCCTTTGCATAGGTGGACTTTGATAGGTCATCCCTATTTTCTCTCGAGGCAACACCTTTTTCACCTTTTGCACTTGCACTTTTACTTTGTACCTTCTGGATCTGGAATTTTGTGTTTTGGTACAAGCCTGAGAAAAAATACACTTCAAAAGTACTTTATATTTATAAATTAAGCTCCCAAATTGATTCAATTGAACTTTACAAATCAAAACAACACATATTTGCCAAAAAATTGATGAAGAATGATGCCAAAATGCATCTCCAAACATCCTAGAACTTCAATGGCAGAAAAATCAAATGAAATGCACAGCTACCATTGACCTTTCCTTTCAAATTTTAATATGAGCCTTCCACATGGAAAAATGTGATTGGAAATGGGCCTACGAGCACTTTTTGATATTTTATAACTTTTGAAAAAAAGTACATTTTTCTCCACCCCTCCACCCTTAGAAAATGGGCTTGACACATGTCCCAATGTGGGTCCTAAAGGAACCATGGCTCAGTTCTCCTATTTTACCTCATTTTTGGAAAAAGGAAAATTTTCAAAATTTTCCTTGTAGCTCCACCCTTTCGCCTTTAGCTTCTAATGTGGGTCCCAACAGACCTGCGCTTCATTTTTTCACTTTATACTTATTTTCCAAAAAGGAAAAAGTTCCACATTTTCCTTGCAGGCCCACACCTCCATTTTTTACTATTTAACGCTGGCATTACTTTCTTGTTAGGGCCACGCTTCAACTTACAATTTTATCCCTTTTTATAAAGAATCTTAAATAACCACAAAGCCATTTCTCCATTTCCCCACCTACTACATGTCTCAATGACGCATTTTGAGATGGTCCCAAAAAGTAGAGACCCCAAACAAGCATGGGATCAACATGTGTCTCAGTTTGATAGAGTCTTCAAGCACCAACATGGGGAGATAGAAAACATGACAGAGGCTGTAAACTGAGGAAATTCAATGACAAATGGGGTGAGACTAATTTGAGCACCAACATCAGCTCCAACTCAGGGATGGGCACTCCTTTCGAGTGCCACAAGAACCAAATAATAGAACAAGTGCTAAAAATAGACCATTGGGAAATAGAGTAAAAGAAAAATATTGCAGAGCAGAACAACCACAACCATCCTCCAAAAAATGAACCAAGAAACCAGCAAAACCAGGTCACCCAGAACCAGAACGAACAAAAACACAAAATCAGAATGAAAACAAAGAACTAGACACTGTACAGTGGAGAGCATTTTGATTCAAAGAAAACAATCAAAGAAAAACTTCAAGTGTCTGCCATTTTGGATATGACCATGTTAAGAAGTTCTAAGATGTTTTTAATAGTTGGTCATATGATTGCCTCTCTTTTCCATCTAAGTCACATATGACCACATTTCTTCAGGATTATCCTTTGTGCCTAGGTCAAGTTTTCTAACATCTTTTGAGGTCGCATCAAACATCAAAGTATCAGGAAAATCATCTTGTTCATGATACCTGCATTGATCAATTTCATATTCCTTGAAATCAACATAACTCATAGAGTTATCAATATCAATATTTGCATGCAATACTTCATAAGAAGCATTGTTGGGTCCTCAATAAGATATGACATCTTCTTTTCATTAGGTAACTTCACAAGGTTTCCCTCAATTGGTATAGTGACATAAGATATGTCCATCTGAACATTTCCACCAACACTTGTAGCCCAATTTCTTGATAACAGCATGCCCCATTTGGTAGGGAAATCAACGACAACAACATCAAGTTTCAAGTTCTTACCCGAATAAGCTACAAGTTGTACCACTAAACCTTTTACACATCCTACAATAGGAACCTCTCTAGAATCCATTGTAGTACACTTTCCATAGGTTGTTTTCACTTTAATGTTCAATTCATTCGTGACTTCCAGAGGCATAACATTGCATGATGCTCCAGAATTAAACATACAATTGTGTAGCATTTTGTCTTTAATAATCAGTGTTGTAAAAAATGGATCAACATTTAATTGAGACTCAACCAAAGATGTTCCCAAGTCAACTTTAGGTGGTTCACCTAGTTCCTCTAGTACTTGGGTTTTTTTCAACTCTGATGATAGGAGGAGTCTCAACATTTCTGCCTTGGGTGACTATTTCTTCTCCAAACCCAAAATATTCGAATGCTCTGTTCCTATGCTCATGGATTCTAAGCAATTCAACAATAGGAACAGAAATCTTGATCTGACTCAAGATTTGGGCTATGTCACAAGGAACATATTTGGGTAATGAAGTGTTAGGAGGGAGGTTTACAAATTCATCTGATGGAACATGATTTTTTACAGTCTAAGCATAGGGAGGGACACAAGTTCTACTTAAGTCAACAAGGCCTTTGCCAGATGTATCTTTCTTTGGAGTCTCTTTTGGGATACTAGTAAGCACTGGAATTTTTGGTTTGGCTTGAGGCCCTGCCCCTTTGGCAACCCTACTCCTAGTATTATATTATTTTTCATGGCCAACCACAACATTCATTAACAAATACCTATCCTCCTCAGAAGGTATCCCTCCATCATACCTCTTAATCATTAGAGCTCTTAGGTACTCAAAATAATTATTAGGAAGTTCAAAATATTGCATCATATCAATTTCAGAAGTATGAGTGGGAGGAAGAGGTAATACTTGGTGAATTAAATCCCATAAATATTTAGTAGTTCTAGAACTCATCATCTCAGTTGAGGTTGCTCCCTGCTGTGAAATCATAGAGGAACCCAACATGCATGTATCATCATCTGTGTTATCATCATCATCAGCTTCTTCAACTTGTTGATCTTCTTCACATGGAAGGTGGGGTAAGAAGAATTTTTCACACCAATCCATTATATTTGTCTCTTCATTAATAACAGCAACCCGGGCCGTCAGAGGATCAGGTGACATTATACTTTCACATGCTTTGGGATGTCTATTTGTAGATCCCATGGGTCCTTTACCTCTTTCATCTAACTTCTGATCACCCTAGGATGATTGCCAAATTTTTCATGATTTTGTGCCTTTTGCTAACCTTGTGAATGCTGCCCAATTCCTTTCTCTGCCCGGGTTAGTTTGTAAGAGATTTCTTTGACAGCCCCTGCCAAAGTTTTAACAACCTCCTCAAGATCCACACTCTTGCTTGCTTGAGGTTTTTCTAGGTTTATTAGTTTGACACCCTCCCTCTTAGGAGTTTTTCCAACTGCTTTGATGTTGTTCTCAATTTGTAGAGCCATAGTAAAGCCCTGCCTCAAAGTGCCAAGGTTTTTATCCCTCAAATAGTATGCAACCTTCTTCTCAAATTCATCAGCATACTTTATAAGACAAGATTCATCACATGGCCTCAAATTCACAGGTAATATTCTCAATGTCTTATTGAGTCTTGTATTAAAATCATGCCCTGATTCATTAGGATTCTTTTTAATATTCTCAAATTATGAAAAAAGAAACCCAGGGTTTGTTTTGTCACCATACTGCAATCTAAATGCATTCTTCATTTCGGTCCAAGAATCAATAGAGTTATCAGGTAGAGATTTATACCAGTCCCTTTCATCCTCTTCTAATGTATGAATAAATAATTTAATGTATACATATTCAAAATCTATTTTGAAATCCTCCATCATATTGACAAAGAGTTTCAAGTGCTAATCACTTGTTATTGCATTATTTCCTTGAAACTTAGGCAATTTTTTTCTTATATATTGAGGCACAACATTTGAATAACTAACCATCCCTCTAAAACTGGTGGGATCAAAAGTATTAATGATAAATGGAGGTCTGGGTGGAGGCTGAGCCATATTATTTTGAGGAGGTGATCTTACAGGAGAAAAAAATGATGAGTAGTGAGGCGTCTGTGTGGTACAGATATACAATTTTCAGAATGAATATCCCCTAATGGCTCTTTTTCACTGAAGACACTATTAGATTTAGAAAATAAAAGGGTAGAATGAGATGTAAATATTTCAAATACAAGGGTGGAATGAGAAGGCCCCTCTCCAAATGGAGAATTCAGATTTACAAAGAGACTACCTGATTCAGAAGCAGTTAAGGAAGCATTGCAATCTTTAATCATGTTCTGATCACTTTCACCAATGGAGATCTCTTTTCTTGATGCTTGATCTCCAACAACCTTCCACTAGGGTCCACGGTGAAGAAAGATCTTCTTCATTCCCGCTTTACAAAGATTAGTAACAAATTTACATTGACAGAGGTTAAGACACTGGCATTTACAAAAAACAAATCAACATGGATTCGCCACTAAGGATTTTCACCCTAGTTGTGCAAATGCACTAAAATAATCCATCAAATTTCTGTCAGTACTAAAAATCATGCAAAGCTTTACAAATCAAACCTTCCTTTACCCAAATTTATCAATGGTGAGGTAAATTTAGTATAATAATTTCTAGAAAAATTGGACATACAACACGCAGAACTTATAACTTTGTTCAATTCTTATAGATCTGATCAAAGAATGATGTTTATAAAACATATTTGCACACAGAACTACAAGAAACATTACCAGGGTTTGGAAAAATTTAAATTCTTCAATGAATCCCCATAAACGGTGCCATAAGTGTGTTGAAGGGCCAAATGGATACGAACTGGAAATAAATCAACAAATCGGTCTCGGCAATGCAAATTAATTCCGAGCAATGAAAATCATTTCCCTGGAAATGGCACTAGAAGCATGTTGTTGACGGGCCAAATGGATTCGAACTTACAAAAAATCAACAAATATGTCTCGGTAATGTAAATCAGTCCTCGATAACATGAATCAGTTCCCCAAAAATGGCACCAGAAGCATGTTGATACCCAGATTTAATCTCCTTCAAAGGCCAAGCAGCAACATGGATTTGAAAATACACTTAGAGCTAGATAGATGATTATGTATGTCATTTTGTAGCTGGGAAAGTGATCTATCTGACTTCTTAGCACTCAGAGTTTGAAGAAGTGGGTAGCACCTTAAAAGGATGTGATCTTATCCTAAATATTTTAGGTTGTGCCTCTCAACCAAGGTAAGAGAACCTATTTTGAAACCTATGTTATTGTATAATTATGGTAAATCCTTATTTTGCACAAATTTTATAGAGAAGACCTTGGGAAAATCTGATCAACACACTGAATCTGACACTCATGAGTTATCACTTCCATATTATGGAGATATTTTCAATACAAGGAAAAGGTTACTAAAGACATTAAGAAATCCTTATTGTTCTGTATATTTTTTCAAGTAGATTTTATTCCTTTGTCGATACACAGGGAAAATAAGGGTAGTTCAGGGTGGATCAATGGTTTTTAAATGATTTTGGTGGGAGATGAAGTAGAATAAAGTTGATTATATCGGATCTTTGGAGGGACTTCACAATAATGAACAACTTCACAATGGAAAGCTTCAAAATAGTCAAGACATTCCTTCAACTAGAAGGTGTGCTTCAATGGATGCCCAGATCAACATGTTTTGACATAATATTTGAGTCTCCAACATGAAGGATTGAATTAGAAGACTTAATTAAACACTAAAGTTTATAATTAATCATGCCTATGGTACACTTGAAGACTTACAGACAATCTTTACCGATAAATGACAGTGAATTGATTTTAAATTTGTTTATCTCATCCAAGACGAAGGCTCTTCTTGAAATGAATTTGAAAATACCATTAGACTGTCACAGGGATGAGATCCTGTGTTATTTCACAAAAATTTTAGTATAAGATTGCAATAGGAATGAAAGAAACTATTTTCAAACATTTTGAAAATAAAGCAGACACAAAATTGCTAGAGATCAGATGTAAATTAATTCCAAAATTACTTAGATTCATCAGCAGGGAAAATATTCTAGATAAATCTCAATGCTTATCAATGGATATACATCTGTAACCAACTTGACATTATAGAAAATCTAACACACAAGAAAATAACAGGTAATCTCAGCTTTGGTCTCTCGGGAAGACGGCTTTCTCAAAATTTTTCTCAAGAATTCATACACCGACCATTTGTAAGAGTATTCTCATTACATTTATAAAAAAATTCTCACTCAAATTTCCCCCCAAAATAGAAGAATATTCAAGGAACCTTTTCTTGTTACCAACTTATTTTAGACAACGACATTTAACAAATTTAGATCCAAAATCTCCTAGGTGGACCAACTGTGAACTGATCACGTTTCTTGGGCCTTGAACTAATGACTAGGATGCCATGCCACAATTTTTCGAGAGTCCCTTTAATCATTCTGATTTATTCATGCAATAAATCCCCTTTTTTAATCATTTTTTGGAGCCTCTGTATAGCTAGACTTTGACAGGTCATCCCTATTTTCTCTCGAGGCAACACTTTTTTCACCTTTTGTGCCTACACTTTTACTCTGCAACTTCTAGATCTAGAATTTTACGTTTTGGTATGAGCCTGAGAAAAAATCCACTTCAAAAGTACTTCAAATTTACAAATTGATCTCCCAAATTAATTAAATTGAATTTTGCAGACCAAAATGACACAAATTTGCCAAAATTTTTATGAAGAATGATGCAAAAATGCATCTCCAAACATCCTGGAACTTCAATGGTGGAAAAATCAAATGAAATGCACATCTACCATTGATCTTGCCTTTCAAATTTTAATATGAGTCTTCGACATGGCAAAATGTGATTGGAAATGGGCCTAGGAGCACTTTTTGATATTTTATAAATTTCAGAAAAAAGTAAAATCTATACATTTTTCTCCTCCCCTCTGCCCTTAGAAAACAGGCTTGACATATGTCCCAATGTGGGTCCTAGAGGAACTGCTGCTCAATTATGCTATTTTACCTCTTTTTTGGAAAAAGGAAAATTTTCCAAATTTTCCCCACGGCTCTACCCTTCTTCCTTTAGCTTCTGATATGGGTCTCAACAAACTTGCGCTTCATTTTTTCACTTTATACTTATTTTCCAAAATAGAAAAAGCTCCACATTTTCCCTGCGGGCCCGCACCTCTGTTATTTACTATTCAATGCTGGCAGTACTTTCTTGTCGACGTCACACTTCAACTTACAATTTTATCCCTTTTTACAAAAGGAAAAGAACTTTAAATAACCCTGAAGCTGTTTCTCCATTTCCCTGCCTGCTACATGTCTCAATGGCACATTATGAGATGGTCCCGAAAATTAGAGACCCTAAACAGGCATAGGCTCAACACGTGTCTCAATCTGACAGAGTCTTCAAGCACCAACATGGGGAGATAGAAAACATGACAGAGGCTGCAAATTGCGGAAATTCAATGAAAAATAGGGCGAGACTAATTTGAGCACCAAAATGTTTCTCCTTTCAGGTCTTATGGTGTAATCATAGGTCTTAAATAAAGCAAAAGTTGACTAGTTTGAAAAAAATATTATTTGTCTAGATGACCTGCAAAAAACAACAGACATTCAGGGGGTAAAATGTGAAATTTCTATTAGGAAGTTGTCAGCTATGTAACTTAAAAAGGCCAAAAATAAGGGTTGTACCTTATATGCAGTAAATTTTTTTGAATCTACTAGGGAAAATAGTGATTTCTTAGAACATTATCTGTTGTTACGAAACATCAGTGATGTGTTTCTAGATGAATTACCAGGCCTTCCACCCAAACGGGAATTTGATTTCACAATTGAAATTAAACCTGGAACCGAGCCTATTTCTAAGGAACCTTATAGGATGACTACTATTGAATTAGTATAGCTTAAGGCTCAGTTACACAAAATTTTGTCAAAGGGTTTGATTAGACCAAGTGTCTCACCTCAGGGAGCACCAATATTTTTTTTGAAAAATAAAGATGGTACACTTAGATTATGTATCGATTAAAGAATGTTAAACAAGGCAACGATTAAGAAAAAATATCCACTTCCTAGATTTGATGATCTATTTGATTATATGTGTGGTGCATCGGTATATTCTAAGATAGATCTTTGATCTGGATATCATCAGTTCTGAATTAAGGATGAGGACATTCATAAAACAACTTTTAGAACAAGGTATGGACATTATGAATTCACATTTTTACCATTTGGATTAACAAATGCACCTGAAGATTTTATTAATTTAATGAATAATATTTTTCAAGAATACTTGGACAAATTTCTGCTTGTATTCTTGGACAATATTCTTATATACTCTAAAAGTATTAAGAACATCATGAGCATTTGAATATATTCTTATAAATCTTGAGGAAGAGACGATTGTTTGGTAAGTTGTCTAAATGTTCTTTTTATGACATAGAAGTACACTATTTGGGTCATGTTATAAGCAAAGAAGGAATAACTATAGATCCCTCAAAATTATAGCTATAAATGAGTGGCCTGCACCAAAGAATGTACATTAAGTTAGAAGCTTCATGGGTCTTGTTGGTTACTCTAGGAAGTTTGTTAAATATTTCTCCAAAGTTGTTGCACCAATAACTTCATTGTAGAAAAAGGATAAGAAATTTGTGTGGAATGAGAAATGTGAATTTGCATTTAAAAATTTGAAGGATCAGTTAACATCAACACCTATTTTGGATGTACCTGACCCTAATGGAGACTTTATTTTTGTAATGGATGCATACAGGGAAGGTCTTGGAGGTATTTTGCTACAAAATGATCATGTCATAGCTTACAAAAGTAGAAAACTCGAGTTACATGAGCTGAATTATGCTCCACATGATTTAGAGTTTGCTTTCATTGTTCATGCACTTCAATTTTGGAGGAATTATATGCTTGGTAAACCTTTTGAACTAAAACTTGATCATCTTGGGCTAAAGTATATTTTTACTCAGCCAAATCTGAATACAAGATAGTGAAGATGGTTAGAGTTTCTATCTCAATATGATTTTAACATAATTTACATAAAAGGTAAGGGAAATAGGGTAGTTAATTCTCTAAGTAGTAGGAAGTACATTTATACTCTTATAACGTTGAGAACTCGGTTTAAGGATGAAGTAAAAAGTGTTATTGAATCTGATTCTTATTTTCAGCAAATAAAAATAGCACTTTCTGCATATCCAAATGATGTGAGATATAAGGTTTTTCAATTTGATAATGAAGGAAGATTACAATTTGAAAACAGGGTATACATACCTTTGCTAAATGATTTAAGGAAGAAATTATTAGTTGAATTTCAAAATTCACCTTTTTCTGGACACCTTGGTATTACAAAGATGCTTGCTGATATAAAACAACAATATTTCTAGAAAGGGATGAAAAAGGATGTGATTGAGTTTGTGACAGACTGCTTAGAATGTCAACGAGTTAAAGTTGAGCAAATGCACCCATCTAGTTTATTATATCCTCACAGCATACTGCAGTACAAATGAAAAGTGATAAGCATGGATTTTGTACAAGGGTTACCTATGTCGAGAAATAAACATGATGTAATTTTAGTTGTTATTGATAAACTAACAAAGGTAGCATATTTTATTGTTGGTAATCTTAAGGTTGATTCACCTATTTTAGAAAAAAGGTTTGTACATGATATTTTCATATTACATGGAGTACCTAAATTAATCATATTTGATAGAGATCCAAGAATGATTTTAAGATTTTGGCAAAAACTTAATGCAGATTTAGGAACTAAGATGAATTTTAGTTTTGCGTATCATCCGAAAATGGATGGACACACTGAAAGAGTTAATCAATTTTTAGAGGATATGTTACAAATGTATTGCATGGATCAGCAGTATAAATGGGAAGAGTACCTTCTATTAGTTGAGATTGCATATAATAAATGGGGAGAGTACCTTCTATATGTTACGGACCATGTTGATCTCAAATTTTGGAGGTGGATAAAAGGGTTTTGGAGGCGGTGATGTAGGTCACTAAATAGGTACTTGGTGGGAAGGTATGGTCACAAGTGAAGATGGAACAGGGTTTGCATCAATAAGATCATCATCGTTGAAATTTTCTTCACGAGGACATAATTGGAGGAGAACGGTTTTGAGAGTGTTAAAACCCTCGAGATCATGTCCTAGCACACAATGGTAGGATTTTTTTTTTGTTTCATCAAACCCTTTTTTT
Organism: Taxus chinensis; assembly: GCA_019776745.2. NCBI lineage: Eukaryota > Viridiplantae > Streptophyta > Pinopsida > Cupressales > Taxaceae > Taxus > Taxus chinensis. The sequence goes on from CM034150.1 coordinate 288,512,525, forward strand.
TGCCAAGGTTGATGGGTCAGGTCCCAGGATGGATGGAAGGGGCTAAAATGTTAGCGTAGGACCTTGCCAATGGATCACAATGGGAAGTGAGTGTAGGTTTGGGTAAAGGTGTGTATTATTGTGGTGGAAGAGGTGTTATAGGAGATCGAATAGGTTTGATCATTGTTTTGGTAGGTGGTACTATCTTAGGTTTTGATGTTATCTACTTGAGTAAAAGTGTGGTAGAACAACTAGAAATGGAAGGTATTATTGGTTTAGCTTCCCTATTGTAGGGTAGTGGGTGCTTGTAGTTGGATTGCACCTTCTTGGGTAAAGGTGAGGTGGGAGTATGTGATGAATAAGGGAAAGTAGATGGTGGAAGAGGACAGGTTACCCGTGGAGACAATAGAGGTGTGGTGGAATATGGATGTGGAGGCTGAGTGGAATGTATGGGTTGAATTCACATAAGTAAATTTGGGGTTATGGTAGCTAGTGGAGGTATAGGTGGTAAGAAATATACAGGTGAGGGTGAGGGTGTTTTTTGTGTAGGTAAATTAGATGTAACAAAGGATCGTGATGAAGAAGTAGGTTGTTTAGATTTTGTTTTGCCTTGGGTATAGGGTTGTTTTGTCAAGGTTGATGGGTGAGGTCCTAGGATGGATGGAAGGGGTGAAGGTGACAAAGGTGCGGTTGATGAGATTGATGTATGTGGCTTAGAATGTTGGGTATTCCTTTTAGGTGGAGGAATAATTTTTGTGTGGATTTGGGAAGACGTGGCTAAATCCAATTTGACGGGTGGATGCGTAAGGCTTAACATCGGCATGACACCTAAGGTAGTGATGGGTCTAGATATGGATGAAGATGTAGGTGTGGGTAGGTTCTTAGGCATAGGAATGGTTTTAGTCGTGGGTAAGGTTTCAGATGTAGGCAGATGTGACTAAGAAGAAGCTACTTTGACAGGAATGATCAGGTTTGATCTGGTTGCTAGAAATACATTTGGATAGATCATGGAGGTATCTGTAGGCAACATTTTCATTTGACACAAAAAAGGGGAGCCGAAGATGTCCCCAAAGCATGGAATTATCAACGTAATCCAAGTAACCAGCCAATCGTGAAAATGGCACTGTTGTAAGAGGAGATGCAGTTGGTTGAGTGGCAATCCCTGTAAAATATGTCTGTGAGACAGGGAATTAATTAGCCTCAGACTCTTTGGATAAAAGAGCTGAGACCAAATCAAAGGGACCGTAGAAAGCTAATGGGGAATTGTCCCCAATAGGTAGTGGCATGTCTAAAGCATCTCCCCTATGTAGGAGAGATAGTAGGTGCGTTGATTTAGAATCATCTTTTGGTGCAAGAGAAAGAGATGATGATTCTCCTGCAGGTAGGAGAGTTAATGCCATTCATTTTTTGATAGGTTACGAGGTAGATAGTGAAATGTCATCAGTAGAAACTATGGAATCCTCCTTGGGAGAAGGGGGAGATAAAGAAGACTCCTCTTTGCGTGAAAGAGTGGATGAGGTATGCTCCTCCATAGGTAGAGAATTTCATTCCATAATTTCCTCGATAAATAGAATAGGTGGAAATATAGGAATGGCTGGTACGATATCAAAAATTGTGTGGACTTCACGGACATTGTTGTCATTGGTTGAAGGTTCACCACTTTGATTAGATGTTGGTGTATGGTTAGGGAATGAATTCTTAAATATATGAAAGTTTTGATTTTTCGGTGCGTTTGGGTTTTCCAGGATGAGATCTCCATTATCTAACATTTCCTAGACAGTGTTTTTAAAAGTTACGCAATTACCATCACTATGGCCTTTGACATGATGATAATTGCAATAGTCATGTTCCTTATACCATGTGGGCATACGACAAGTGGAATTGAAACTGGTATGAGGTTTTATGGGGGTAGTGTAATAGCTTCGTCCTTCAGAAGTTTTTCCAAGACTAAATAATAGGGCTCTCCAATCGGAGCATACTTTTGTTGTTCCTGTTGAAACTAAAAAAGTATGAATGAGAGAAATATTGGAAGAAGGTTTGGCTTGATTAGATGGATAAGATGGACCAGATTTGAGAACTACCACATTGGTAGATCCTTTGGCTTTTGAATAATTTTTTTGGGGCTTTGAAGATGAAAAGGTGTCATTTGATTTGATCGTGGTATTTTTTTTTTGTAATTGTATTTTATTTTCTTCAATGACATGAATTTCTAGCTTTTGTGCCATGGTAAATGCTTCATTGAAGGTATAGAAGGTTTGTACCTACAGATTTGGTGAGATGTGTCTAGCACAAGCTCTAGCAAATAACTCTATAAGTTCAATTTAAGGTAACTAGAATGTTAATTGGTTGATAAGGCTTCGTCGGCAAGCAACAAAATCTGTGATAGATTTTTCGTCATACTATCATGTTGAGTATACGTCAGTCATGGTGACTTTTTTGATGACATTGATTAAGAAGTGGTCCAAGAATGCTTGAGCCACTTAGTTAAAGGGATACATGGAATGTCTAGGTAAACTACTACACCAATCTAAGGCGGGTCCATTTGGGAAGGTCCTTAGGAGTAAAGCGTTAGCATGGGCAATTAGATACAAACAATGTTTGAATGACTAAAAGTGTTGTTGCGGTTTTTCTTTACTATTGAAAAGATTGAACTTGGGCATTTCCCAATGTATAGGGTATGGGTAAATAGTAATAGATGGATGAATAGGCTCATTACAGATGTCATCATAAGTTAAGGAGTTGCGAGAGCCGGATATTGATGCTTCTAATGTTTGCATATTTTCCATCATCATCCTAATGAGGTCATTGATGGGTTGTGAGGAATGGGTGCATCCTATAATAAAGGGAGGTTGATGATGGGTGTATGATGTAGAAGAAAACCTAGTATATAAGTGTGTCATATAGGAAAACCATGAAGGGGGGATAGATGCAGGTGGAGGATATCCTGAATAAGCAATAGACATGATTGGGGGTTGTTGGTGATGTGTGTAAATAGGTGGGTTAGTCATAACGACTCTCATAGTAATAAGGGCCAGATATTGTGGGATGGAATGGATGAGGTTTTGGAATGGGTTTTGGGTTGTCGACACCATGGGTGGTTGTGATGCAATTGGTACACATGAGGTAAAGGGGGTAGATGGGGCCATGCTTAATACATTTGGTAAAGGGATAGTTGACATCAAGGGTATGATAGATGTTATTGGGGTAGCAATTATAGTAGATATGGGGTCTAGTTGAGATACCATAGGAGGTAAGGTGGATGAAGGCAATGTTGAGCTAGTGGTAGTTGACATGGAAGTGAGGGTGAGGGTAGGAGGGACAGATATGGGCATGTCGTAAACTAGCTTTCCTGAGGATTCGCGGGTAGATGAGTGGGCAAGATAGTATTATAAGGTATTAGGATTCTGGTCAAGGATTCTTGTGAACTCCTCATCGCCAGTAGTAATGGTGATGGACTGAGTTAGATCCATAGGTGACATGATGGAAGGCGGTGATGGGATAGATGGAAGAGGTTGAAGGATATCATGAAACACAAGAGCATTGGTTTGGCTATGAGTCAACACCATGTGAATTAGCGTTGGCCTAGTAAAATTGTACTCTGTAAATGACACAAAAGACAATATAAATAGAGAAGGATGAATTTCAGGAGCTAAATCTGATTGGTGTTTTAATTTTAAACAAATCAAACAAAACAATCGACTACGTTCAAATTGACCAATGACGGTTAAAGGGGGACTAATGACGGTTATGATAACCGATACTGGCTACTGTGGGGATCAATAGTTCTACAAATGAGGCAAAAACTAATGAAAATAAAATAATAGAAATTGTATTGGGTTGTGAAATGAAATTTATGGGGATATGATGATGTTTTGAGAACTTCAAATAGAACAAAAGATTTGATGAATGCTATCTTTCGGTAAATTTACCAAAAAGAGTTGAAACCAACATTAGTTAGGTAAACAGGTGACGGTTAGATATAAACTGATGACGGTAGCTAGACCAACACTAGTTACTGTGGAATTAGAATAAGTGAAAAAAATAGATTTTTGTGAATTAAGTCAGATGGAAAATCAACCCAGAAATCTAAGGATGATGATATTAGATCCTGACACACTCAAAAATAGTTAGAATGCTCCAACTATGATGGTGGACTATGAAAGGAATGGGAAAGTGGAGAACATAACCTCACAACTCAAAATGCAACTTGATAAATAGCTAAGAAAAACATGCAAATCCTATAAGTGAATTTTATATGTTCAGCTTTTGCTATTTGAAACTAACTTTTGAATTCAAAATGGAATTTTTTGGTTAGGAAGGCATCCTATAAATAGGAAAATTCTAAAGGGTGTTTGAGGTTATGATTTGGTTGGGGCGGTCCTTTCTCTAAGATAATGACTGGATAGAGAAACCAGTTGGGCACCCATTGTCAATCCTCTGATCGAGTGATCGATTATAACTTATTCTGGGTAAGGTGTTGTTTAAGATGATGTGTGAATTTTTATTTTTACAGTTTGGCAAAGAGAGAGAGATAAGAGAAATTTCGTTCTATGATTCAATTAGGTCAATCATCAGCTGGGCATGACTTCCAGCATATAGGTTTCCCTAAGCTTTTAATGTGAGCTAAAATGTAGCATACATGGATGAAATGCAACATATTTTAAAACCCAAATCGATAATTAAATTTGACATAGCAAATGATGAATAGGTCAAGAACGTGCTCTTTCACTACTATGCAAATGAAGGGAGAAAGAAATGATTTTTATTAAACACCAAATCACAAATGTAGTTTAGAAAATTAAAATAAAAGAATGTTACCATGGAGAAGATTAAATGCATATTTTTTCCAAAAAGAAAGAAACACACAATATTTCCCTAAATGAAGAAAATGCAAAGAACCCAAGAGAGGGTCCCGCTAGGTGTGCCAAAATGTTTCACTAATAAGTTACGTACGTATGAGAAAAACAAATAAGGTAAAGGTGAGGAGGAATACTTGTGAAATGAAGGTGGAAGGTAGAATGCACACGTTCTAATTTCCCGATCCAATGTTGATTGTGAGAACGTCCTTTTTCTAGGAGGGACTACATATGAATGAAAAACAAGCCCACAAGAATAATATTAAACAATATATGTCATTAGACTGCCTAGCATGTGCTAGATCCGGGAAGTGTGATACTTCCTAGATGGTTTTCAAAACATAAACAAATAACATCCTACTGTAATTGATATGATTTAGGTATCTCATTCAAATACAATAATAAAATCTAATCTAATAGGTTGGGTAGGTAGCCAAGATGATTAGAACATGTTAGGATTGGGTTTTGGGTTATTTGGGTGAAGTTTATTAGGTCATTGTTATAGGTAGGATTACTAGTTATAAAGACCGACGTCAGTCCGTGATGATCGATGAAAGTTGAGAGGGAAATCGACGATGGTCAAGGTGATCTTCATCGGTAGGGGGAAAATGGTAGAAACTCAATAAAACTTGGTTTTGGAGGTTCTCTGTGATTACACAAAGAATGGAAGAATAATGGTTAGGTTGGTAAAGATAATAAGAATACTCATAGATGTTTGGGGTTGAATATGGGGAGCCAAAAGGTTATGGGTGGTTGGATGGGTGGATGGACAAGAAGGTGAGGATGATGGGATGCAAAAGAGAATAGGTTTTAATGAATAAAGCTAAATAAATGATGATCTAAGTAAATATAGAATGATGCAAATCAAAACACACTTACTTCTATTTGCAAGCTTAGTGGTTGCATGATGGCAATGGTTGATCTGTGAAATTGGTGATCAATGTCGTGGTAGTACTTCTCAAAATGCTACCATGAATGGAAATGCCTTCAGATCAATCTTATTTCTAGAGAGGGTGTGTCTAAATGTGTGAGAGGGCTCTAGCTCATGCTTACATGCAGATCTCTCTCTCTCTTCAAACACGAATAAATTTATTTTTCTGAACCCTAGAACAAGGTTACCAAAATAAATATTTTGAACCAATGACGGTTTAGGTTAACTGGTGTCGGTTTAGGGGTAATCGGTGTCGGTTGCAGTGGGAAATCCTAGGTTTTCCAAAATAACATATCTTGGCTATCTTTTGGCTAGTTATTTCCGTTGGTATGGGTCTAAAATGGTATTTTCTGCTTAAGTAAGTGGGCATGTTGTTAGAGAAATAAGAAGCATCTAATGTTAGGGTTAGACTAAGTTTCATTTAGTTAAGGTAAGTAAAAATTGAGTCTTAGTTAAAATAAAAATGCTAAGAATAGGTCCATGATGAGGTGTTTAGGTGATGTGGCTAGGTGAGGTCGTCAAGTGAGGATATTTATTAAATTAATTAAAATAATTAATTCAATCAATCATGTGCACTATGGGATATGAATATGTAAGGTATGGCTAATTTTATTAATGGGGCTATCAGGGTGGTATGACCTAATTTTTGTGTCTACACCAAAGCCCAAATTTCAGACTTTGGAGTTCACAAAACTTCCATACTCTGAATTTTTTTTGAAAATTAAACTCATACGATGAGTGAAATTCTTAAGGAAAAAAAATTTACATATAAGGGAAAAAAATTTAAAAATTAAACAGCATTCTAATCAAGGGTAACTTAGAAAGTTAACATTTTTAGTGATATCTCGGAAATGCTTGACTACTAAGTATTTAGGCTAGTAGCCTTATGCAATCTATTGGGAAAAATAGTCCTAAATGGAAATATTCAGAGAACAAAACAAAACAAGAAAAACAAACAAATGAAATAAAACATCAAACCAAACAATGTGTAAAGCACTTGGAGGAAAAAACTAAACAAAACTGTACATAGTCATAGAATTCTCAAAAACAAACTGTGAGATGTATCCCATTCACATGAATGGGAAATTATTCTCCATTGAACCTAGATAAGAAAATATAATTTTCTTCCTTGCATCTTGTGATGACATACGATCTGCTCCAAAGGGCATCAAATTTAGAATTTTTTCCTAGCTTGGCCCTATCAGCATCCCATTTGAGAACTAAATATCCTTCTTGGAACTTCTTCTCAGAGGCCTTCTTGTCAAATGACTTCTTGACCTAAGCATGTTGTTTTTCCAAAGTTTTCATTTCTCAGTATTGAACTTCATCTAACTTTATCAGTTTAGCGAACCTAACTGTCATTGGAACGTCCTCTAAAACTTCAAATTGATGATCTAACTCCAAAGAAGGTAATTCTAAGGATAGTGGAAGCTTCGGCTCTCTACCATACATCAGCATAAAAGGATAGGTGCCAATGGCCCTCTTTGGTTTGATCTGATATTCCCACAATGCAGTTTTAAGTTGTGTATTCCAATTCCTTTGATTAGTCTCCATCATATGCTTGATAATCCGTATGAGGTTCTTATTACTAGACTCATCCAATCCATTCCCTTGCAGGTAGTAATTGGATGAAGTATTGAGATAAAAACCATTCTTAACTGCCCACTCACTTAACATCAGACCAAGGAAAGCCATTGTGTTTTCTGAGATAACTATAAATGGGACACCAAACCTCATCATTATTCTCTCTAAGAAATCTAAAACAACTTTCTCATTTCCTTATTTTAAAGTCACGACCTCTATCCAATAAGTAAAGTAGTCTGTTATAGTAAGGACCCATTTATGTCCATCTCTAGATGGAGGATTAATCATTGCGATGAAATATAATCCCTATTGGACAAAAGGTTGATCAACTAGGATTGGTTTAAGTGGAAGAGCAACTAACTTTTGCTTCCCAGTGAAGAAGGTACATTATTTGCATTTCCTTACTCAAAATTGATTATCTTTGAATAAACTAGGCCAATAATAAAAATCCCTCATAATCTTTACGAAATTCATTCTTGCAGAGTAATACCCTCTTAATAGACCATTATGAAATTTGTGTAAACTTTTATTCACTTTTTCTAGTCTATACATCGAAGTAAACACCATTTAAATCTCTATGAAAGAGGACACCATCTACCAAGATGTAAGGAACAGATTGAAGATGGAAACTTCATATTTTAGTTTTTTCCATGTTAGCAGGATACACCCATGAGAGAAGAAAAAATTTCATCTTTGAAATCCAATATTTTTGGTCATCTTCTTGGTGCTCATTAAGAATCATTCTATATTCTTCATCTTTTGATTCCAACTCTACAGCTAAGTACTGACACAGAGCTTTTCCCTGACTAGTTTGGTAATATTAATGTGAACATCATACTCCATGACTTTGGTAATCCACCCAACACATTTCTCATTCATGTCTTTATTCAACAGAAAATTATTTAACCCTAGGATGGGATACCATTAGATAAATCCTATTGTTAGACAATATGCTCCTAAACTTCTTTGAATCTCGAATGATAGCAAAAACCTTTTTTCAAAAAATGAATACTTAACTTTTTAGTCCTTTAGATACCGGAGGAATAATGCAATAGGTTGATCAATCATACCATCATTATGTTGTGTAAGGATCCTGGAAATACTCTCGTGTCCTACAAAATCATAGAGAATGAAATCTTTATCAAACCTAGGATTTACCAATGTAGGGGCCTGAGAGATTTATGTCTTTATGGCTTCAAATATTTCTTTCCTTTCTTTAGTTCAAGAAAATGATATATTTTTCTTTAGCATGACTTCAAGTGGCTTGACCAAAGCTGCGAATTGGGGAATGAATATTCGCATGAAATTAATTGTTCCTAAGAAACTTTGGATTCCTTTCTTGTGACCTGGGAGGGATAAGGAAAAAATTGATCAGACCCTAGCTAGATCAATGGAAATCCCCTCTGTTGAAACAACGTGTCCTAATAGCTTAACCTCCTGCACTAAGAAAATGCATTTCTTGGGATTAAGTGAAACTCCAAACTTCCTACATTTTTTGAAAAAATTTCTTAGATGGACGATGTGATCTTCTACATGCTTGGAGTACATAGTTATATCATCAATATATACTAGGAAATTTTCATTGATTAATCCCTTAAATTCCATATTCATGGCTTGCTAGAAAGTAGTTCCATCTTCCAGTGTTAAATAATCCGAAAGGCATTTTGTTGTAGGCATACGTTCCCACTTAGTCATAAAAGTTGTTTTAAATTGGTCGGACTCCTTAACCAATACCTAATTATGACCCAAATATCCATCGAGTAAGAAAATATTTAAGCTCCTACTACTATTTGAATAATTTGTTCCATAGAGGGAAGACAGTGGTGATCTTTAAGCGAAGCCGGATTTAAATCCCTAAAGTCTACACATAGACGAATTTCTTCATTTTTATTTCTAACAAGGACTAAGTTAGCCACCCAAGAGGAATATTTGATCAGGAAAGTAGTGCTAGCTTCAATAAGCTTAGAAATATCTATTCTCATCAATGTTTCAATCTTAGGATTCAAGGGTCTCTTCTTCTGCCGAACTGGCTTAGTGCTAGGGTGGGTCGAGTTGGATTGTGTGTTGTGCCAAACCTAGATCAAAACTAGGTAGATCCTTATAACTCCATGCAAATAAATCATTATAATCTTGACAAAGCTTAGCATAATATATTTTCTCTTCTGGGGTATAGACTTTGCCAACTTTTTAAAACCTTTCTTTTTCTACCTTAACCTCTTCAAAATCATCCTCTTTGACCACCATATTATAATTGTGTTTCCTAAACTGATCTTCTAAATTGAAGATAGACTCGATAGTAACCAAAACTTTTGGCAACATTTTACTTTTTAATTTTATAATTTGATCGTTATGCGCCTCTTATAAATTGGCTTAATTTTTTGTAGTAAATTCTACTTCCTCCTGTAGAAAAATGATGAGTTATTTGTCGCTATCAAACACTTGTCAACTAACTATATTACTTGGAACTATAGGGAAAACAACCATCTTGACAGGTTTTTGTTCATATTTCATAATATCAATAGGTACATCATATTTTACGCCAACCGTTGTAATTCTATCATCATCTTGATTTTGATTCTTAGGAACTATATGAATTCCAAAAGCCTCAAAATTTATGATCAAATCCCAAACTCAATTCTTGTATGACCTCAACAGATGCATTTTGAGCCCTTACATGATATATGACCAATTCACTATCTCTAAAGATAGTTAAATCTTTGATTCCCCTCTTTTGAGCTAATTGAATTCCTTGAACCAAGGCCTCATATTTAGCTTACTGAATTATAATCTAAAATATGAAAAATACTTCTCACTCTGTGGGGAAATCAACATGACGCCAAAACCTACCCCATTCTTATACCTTGAGTCATCAAAGAATATTTTCCAAATTCCGTTGGAACACTCTAGGGTTTTGTAGAGATGTGGTATGATTGCACCTTCCTCATGAATATAATATGTACTTAAACATGTTTTCTCCAAAAAAGGCAGACCAACCTCCTCCTCTGCTAATACTTCAGCATATGGATTGAAAATATGTTCTATACTTACCTCATCTAACACAATATCAGGGACTTCTTCCATAAGAGTAGTATACTCATGGTCATTTACTTCTTCCTCTTGATCATAAATGGCATAATTCCCATTTATGGGATTAACAGCATATGGCCCCACGTGGTTATGACAAAGTGTCTTTTCCCTCATAATTACCTTGGTTTCTTATTGAAATATGAGAATCATATAAGACCAATTGGCAGATAAATAACCACCCTTCTTAGTAGTAAAGTCCCGAGATAAGCATACGACAAAGAAAGGAGGAAGATCAATAACTAAGATGAATTGAGTGAATGAAAAACTTAGGCATAGATGAACAATAAGTTCTAGTCCTCTGATAATTTTGACAGTATGAAATATTGTTCCATCCAACTAAACAACCCCTTTGGAAATTGGTGTGTACTTGATACCCAACAAATCTGTGATCTTTTTAGGCATAACCAAGCTACTAGCATAAAAATTTATTATTTAGTTATGCCCCAAATTTTAACCAATGATCAAAGAAATATAGAATGGTGGAGGCTTAACATCATTTCCTTTAGGTTGACATAAACTTGTAGAAGTCATCGATCCATGATTTAATTTTTCACCAACTGTACCAAATCTTTTCAGTGCTTCCTGCAAAAGGTTTCTTTGAGAAGGAATTGAGAGCTTTTCCCACATGGTAACACTCAAGTTGGTCTTCCTCATTTATTCTAAAATGCTAAATGGAATACCTCCTACCTTTCCAATGTTATTTTAAGAGCTAGGAATTCCTTTTGGGATATGATAATTTGGTATCGTAATACCAATTGAACCTTCCTTCCTTACGGTTTGATTAGCTTTTGTCTCTAGCATTTTATTGTTGGAAATTAATTACGGTTGAGACTGAGAAGAAGCCATTTGATTAGATACCAAATATTTCTATTTTATCACCCTCTTTTTAGAGTGAGTGTTGGCTACTATCGAAGTAGAATTGATATTTACTCCATAAATATATTTTTCTTGCCAATTCATAAAAGTGATTTTTGATGCTTTTGGTGACTGATAAGCTTCTTCTTACAAAGACACTTCATTTTTTGGCTCAATAGAAGTGGATGAATTATGACACATAAGGACTTTGTCAAGAACACCATTAGGGAAAAGATCCTAATTATGAGGCTGAGAACATGGATAGTACCAATTGTAATCTTGAACCAAGTTTTTTTTCACGGGTACCAAAGCTCTAGAGGAACTTGTGGCAAAAGGGGGTTTAACATTTAGAGGTTTGACATTAGCAACCTAATTTTGGGATTGAGTGTTATTCTAAATAGGTTGTCTATTGGAATGATACTATTGATTTTAAGGTTTGTAAGGGCAACCATACTGAGTTTTTTTTCCTCTTAAGAGCCATCAGTTTATTTCCCAAAGTTTGGAGTAAAGCTTTTACGCCATTCATTTCATTTGAAAGGGTTGGTGCAATCACAGCTGGTGCAAACATAGCTGGTTGGATAGAAGTTGATGGAACAAGGGAAATGGTTGGATGATTACTTGAAAGTTTGGAAAACAAAGGCATGGGAGGTTTGGGTGAAATCTTCCCTACTTGGATCAAAGAATTCTCAGATCTTATGGTTATGTCATAGGTATTAGGTAAAGTAACCCTTCCCATTGAATGAATCATCACTTATATGTCATTTTTTAAGGATCTCAAGTAACATAGGGAGGCATTATTTAGAGAAGGCTTAATCAGTACATGAATCCTATTCCAAGTCTTTTGGAATCATAAATTGAACTCGCTCATATAATCTTGAGGGGCTCTCTTTATAGTAGTAATTTATTCCATAAGTAACAAATGGTCACTCTTATCTTCAAATTTCTTAAATCTCTTATATCCTAACTCATCCCAAGTACGTATAGATTTGAAATCCAAGCCATAGAACCATTTAGGTGTTTTCCCCTTAAAATAGGTAGTAAGGAGCCTGAAAACAACGTTGTCTTCTATGATATTATGCACTGCACAAATTTTGGCCATGTCCAAAATACTCTCTACGGGATTAATATTGGTTTACCCATTGTAGAAGGGTAAACATTTAAGATCAGCTATAGGTATAACATCTCGTTAGGCCAATTGTATATGACTACTTACATTGAAAGGAGGGAACACTTGGTGCCTCGTACAGGCTACCATTCCAACTAAAGGCTGATTGTTCCTTGGTGGAGTAAACCTTCCAAAATGTGGAGTTTAATGACCTCTATTAGGTGATATTGAAAGCATGTTTCTTCATCTTCTTGGAGGAGATAAAGACAACTCGGTATGCTAATAATTTCCTTCTTGTCTCACAGAAGCTCTTTTCTGAATTCTTTACATAAGTTACTCAACTAAAACTTTAAATCCAAAGATATAAAGTCATCAAGTAATTTTGATTTGTGAAAATACTAAGAGAAGTACCGCCTATTATTCCCACCGAGCATGCCAAAAAAAATAAATCACACCTGTTGAATCTTTGGGTTATCTCGTACAACATTGGAACATCCCTAAGGTGTGGGACCTTGTTTACTTGGGATGAACCTCCAGAGAAGGTTTACTTCTTTTGAAAATTTGCACTCTTGATTTAAGATCAACGTGAAAGGCTAAAACAATTTGAAAATAATCTAATCTACTTTTTTCTTGGGATTTAAGGTAAGAGGTAAACAAACAATAACTTGAAACAAGGTGATGCACCAAATATAAACTAAACAGATAGATCCACTTGACAACACAATTAACATCTCATCACAATATATTGCATGCACATTTCCTATAACTCTCTTTAATATCTGACTGAAAAGATAACTTAATTTGATAACAGAAGGAAATAAGTTTTCCAAAACTGAAATACAGAGATTCTATATCATCTCCCACAAAGATTAAAATAAGATAACTGATATAAAGGTGTAATGATCACTCAAGTACAATGAACTAAAACATTCACAAGTGAGAGATAGACTAATGAGTAAAACAATATATCAGATATTCCACAAAAAAATATTGTTCTTAATATTATCAAAAGGCTCAAACCAGTTAAAAAAATATTCCAAGATTGAAGAGTGATTTCACCAACCTCTAAAAATTCCTAATAAATCTTAATGCACCTAACTATTTATAAGTTCAAGAGGTTGAGCCATTACAACTCCACCTTAACTAAATAATTTCTAAAAATAGAGTGCATTTAAGTCCAAGGGAACAGGCTCCCATTAAAATAGTTTGCACACATTTGACCAATTCAACCCTATAACTTTGACTAACTTAGAATTTTGGAGTTATTCTAATAATGGCCGCTAGGCTTAACTTGGGCATGCAACATCTATTTCTTGTTCAGGTTTCTCTTGATCCTTTTCCCACATAGCCATACAATTCTTTTACTCAACAAATAATTTGATAATTCCTTGTATTTATTCTTCCTTATGTCTATATGCATAATAATTCACCACATATGTTGTCGTAACATCTCTTTCAACTTTTTCTAGTAGTTGTTCCAATTTTTAAATAACTTTCTTAAGCTGACTTAAACAATTATGGCATGAAACTAGCCTATAAATTGAATTAATATTAAAAGTATTCATCACCTCATTATCCTCTTTGATTAAACCCTTGAAATTTACTTTAATCTAATAAAATGGGAGAGCATCTATATTTTCAATGAAAAATTTACAATTAATATTGTCAAACTCTTCTGAAATGTCATTTAATCCATCCATTATTTCAATACGTTTACCATCCAATATTTTGATTGGGTCCTGCAACACCTCTGATATGAACCCCATGGCCTTTTGAAACTTGAAAAATTTAGAATCATCATCAATTACACCCTCTTATAGATGTAGATATGAATCCATATCTCTAATTTCTTCCCAGGTATTAAACTTAAGATTCGGGTTATTAATATCCTCATAAAGTACTTCATCCAGCCTTCTAATGGAAGCTTTTTAATTTTGTAAATCATTATATAATTCTATAGCTATTTTAATTAATGGGTTAGCTTCTTGAAGAATGCATTTAATCCATCCATCAACTAATCTTCCTTTTTGACCTATCTTTTCAACCACATGATATGAAAAATCATCCAAACTAGAAGAAATGGCTAGAGCAGTTGTAGTTTGAGTATCCATGGCTTGAGTAGGTTGTGTAACTTTCTTCAAAAGAGTATTCAGATTCTCAAACTTTCCTTTCAAATCATCATTTTTGACCTTATTTTTGTTGTATTTTTCCAGTAAATTATCAATGGGAATTTGAGCATCCTGCTTTGCCCCTTCATGTGTCTTCTTTCCTAATGAAAATATGGAGATCTAATAATCAGCTGAAGTGATGGTTTCTTTGGGTTTCCTTCAAAAATTGTAGCTATCTCCATGAGCCTTTCTATAGATTTATTTACTAATAAATTAGATATGACTCTTGGTTGTTTGGCTTGCCTCTTAGGAGTTAGTTCTGACACACTTAGATCAATTACATCCACAAGTGGTAATAATAGAGGGTATAGTAGTTAGGATATCCTCAGAAGCACATGAAATGGGGATGGAAATAGAAAGAAATGTGAAGGGAAGTTGTTGAGAAAGTGGAGTGGAAAGTGGAGACCCAATCATCTCTCCAGTTGAGAGTACAGGAAGGGATGAGAAAACTTGAGCTAGTAAAAGAGATGGAAAATCATAAATGAGAAGATGAGAGGTAGATGATGATGGAGGAGGATGGATTGAGGATGGTGATAATGGTAGTGAATAGGGGAGTGGAACAACCAGAGAAGCACTAACAACAACAAATTTGAACACCTATACTTTTGGGGACACATTCTTGGCAATGGGAAGCTTTATAGAAGATGAACCTCCTAGAACAAATAAAAATTTCCTTGGAGTTATGGTAACATTCTGAGTAGATATTTTACCTCTTTTAGATCTGACACTTTGGCTGAGATTCCCAAAGTATCCAATTAATCATATGTCCTTTTCAAGATGGGCCCTACCCTTTCCTTTGTATTACAAAATTCTTCTTGATACCAACCAATCCACAGTAGAGGTTGATTGGTAATGTTACCACTCTTGTAAATTGGGTCAAGCACCTCTTAATCATCCTTGATTTCTTTTGAAAGATCTACAATACCATATTTTCTAACTTCATTTAGATTTAACCTTTCATACTCTCATTTTCTTGTGATGATCTCATCTAGACAGTGGATCCAAATGTCTTCTAACTAAGGAACATGAAAGTTGACTAGTCCTGTCTCACTAAATTTTCCCCAATAGTCGAAGTTAGTTCTAGGATGAAATGTCTGCAAGGTGACTTCAGAAATCTCTCTGTCTACATTATTTTCTTTGTAGATACTAGCAAGAGTGTATCTTCAAATAGAAATAGGAAACTGGACCCCTTCCTTGTGCCATTTCTTTTGAATCTTATGATAATCTAGTAATTGGCGAACTAGTTCCAATTAGATCCACTTATCACTTGGACATCTTGGAAATTTATTCTAAGTGCTTAAGATGTATGTTAATGTTAGGAATTGAAGATATATGCTTCCCAATTCCCTTACTTCCCTGAAAGCCTCATCAGACTCTTTATAATTGTACAATTTGTTATCACAACGATATAGGAGAACAACAAAGAAAGCATGATTTAACATTCATAAATGTTTTCTTCCCTCTTCCATAGTGGACTTAGGATAAAACTCATAAATTTTGAGAAATACTCCTAACACCCTTCATATTTAAGCTAGTATATTCTCCCATCACAGTTGTTACATAGACGAGGTAAGAAGTCATGAAAAAGTTTTTTGAAGTCAAAACATCTTTCAACTGAAAACATATTGAGCTTCTGATATGCTCCCCCCATCGTATAAACTCCTTATTCTTTTTTATAGTGGAAATATAGAGGAACATCCATTCTTGAAACTCTTTCACTGAAGCGAGAGCCAAAACTCTACTCAAAAGCACAATAATGTCATTGAATTCATGGATAAATTCTAAGTATAACAATTTCTTACAAAGCTTAGTAGCACCCTTAGCCAGGTAACTAACTCTTAATCATGACCTTGGTGCACAATCCATATTGCTTATCTCAGTGCTCAACTATGGACTCTGAAGAAATTTTCACATACTCTTCTACATATGGAAGTTTGAGTAGGTTTTCAAAAAAGTCAATATCCAACCTAATTACGAAATTTCCATCATCATCCTTTACAAACCTAGTGGCTTTATTGAAATGAGATGCCACAACAAAAATTTATTTAGGAAATGTACAGATGCAGGAAAAGTAGCAGTGAGTTTAGGCCCACTGTCAATTATAGCTTTCATCTAGGGTTTTTAATAGTATATCTTAGTCTTTCCCAGAAATTTGGCATGTTCACCTATCCCAAATCAATGTCTCTAATGTTTTCCATATCTGAAGATAGACAAGTGTGAGGGAAATTACCTAAGAAATTGTAGTTCATTTTTATTTTTCCTTTTGATGAAGAAGTTGAGACAAATTCAGGATTTGGAACCCGATCGAGGCTTGAAAATTTTATGAAATTTTCTCAAAAACTCTGAAACACTGAAGCCCGAAAATCTAAAAACAAAACCCTTGAAATACTCAAATTCTACAACATATGACCTCCAAAGTTTGTATTCTACTAGCTCTGAAACCCTTGACCAAACCTTCCAAAAATCTAAAAGCCTTATACCTTTGAAAATCCGAAAACACAACCTCCGAAAATCTTAGGACAACCGCCAAAAATCTAAATTTCGATGGTTCTGAATGTGTGCAAAGTCCTAAATATAGTAGCTCTGAAAGTCTGAATGGAATCTCTAAAGATCCTATGTCTAATACTCCGAAATTAAGTAGTTTCAAAACCTGAAAGGGTTAAAAAGGAAACTTCGAACTTGGTAAGGTGAATTTCGTAAAAAAATTTACCTCTATGATGTGATAGCCTTCTCAAAATACTTAGATCCAAATGGACTTGGCATTGTACACAAAGAAAAATTACCTAAGACTGAAAGATAAACAAACCATGCAAACCTTCCAGCAACCTTCAATGCAAACCTCAAATAAGGGTCTCTTATAAGACCTTGTAAAATGAATGTCAGAAATTATTGTGGATGCTCTTGAGTTCTCTACAAATACACAATTCAAATGCTATCAACACAAAGAATTCAATAGAGTTTTTGTACTTCAAATTCAAGAGGATTTGTAAGGAAGGTAAGCCTGGAATTTATAGAGGTAAAATCATTTAAATTTTTTTATACACGGATAAATGAATATGCTAAAAATAGGATTGTGGAAATTTGTAATAGTGCCGAGGGAAGTAAATGAATTAATTGCAAAAAGTTACATTCAGAAAGGTGGTTGAATGTGCATTTCAATTGCCCCCACCTTTCTAGGATTCTAGAAGTGTAATTAACTAGGATAAGGATAGGGATTCTAAGTGGACTCTAGGTGGAGTTTGATCAAGTTGAAGATGACTAGGATGTGCACACACTTAATTAATTAATTAATAATAATTAATTTAGCTAAAAAGGATATATCATGGTACAATGTATCCAAACAGATACATTAATTAATTAATTAATTAATAATTAATTTAACTTAATTAATCCAAAGGGGTACAATCTGTACTAATTAATTAATTTAATCAATTTATCGTAAATGGGTGAATAACAAGGTATACTAGGATAACATTGGGAACAAATAGAAATAGAAGTATAATGTTGGGGTGCCTACATTTTGCCCCTCTTTAAAGTGTTATTGCAAAGTAATATTTCTTTAAAGATAGTAGACACATGCATATTGGCAAGCGAAAAAGTGTGAATCATTGGGATGCCCCAACAATAAGAATGATAGAGGAATGCCCCCTCAAGTGGGTGGATGACATAACTAAGCGGTAGACAACCGCTTGATAGGAATAAATCAAGGGATTAAAATAAGGATGGGAAAGGACTATGTTCGTAGCATGAGCGTTATTTGGAGAGTAATTTTTTAGAGAAACCTGATTTTTTGTTGCATAATAGAGTTGTCACCATGATTATAAAATAATCAAGATGGTTAACCCAGATGCATGTAAAAAAACATGCACAACAAAGAAAAGATAAAAAGGAAAACAAACCCAATATACAAATCAGGTGTCAGTACCAGGGTTATAGAAGAACCAAGATGTAATCACACTACTTGTAAGTGGTCCAAAAAGAGTAAACATCAACAATGTAGAAAAAATTCAAAAAAGAAGACAATCTACTATGTCCCTAATGCATGCCATAATGATGATTAAGTAGATACAAATGCTCCTAAGTGGGAATAGGATTAGACTCGATGAACGGAGTTAAAGCGACTTCTTATGACACTCTTGTTGAATCCATTGTGTAAATGATCAAAGTTTAAATTGCCCTAGGTGAAGTTATATCACGAAGGAAAAACAATTGTGTGACTTTGCCGAAGCAGAGTTAGCATATCATGCAAAGTGAATAAAGTGATAGTTGTAGGATTGGCACAATCACTAGGGTAATAGATAAAAGTATCACGTTTATCAATATTATATTGAAATGTTGAATTATTCACTTTAAGTGTTTTCCAATTATAGGATTCTTGTGATAATTGAATGTTTGTTCAAAAAAATTGTGATTTTTTTTGAATTGTTGAAATGTTTAATTTTTTTGGATTTTGAAAAATATCTTTTTTTTTGGATTTTCACAAGTTTTGAAATACAAATGTAAAAAAAATGAATATGTTCCATGGCTTAAATAAACCAAGAGAAAAACACAACACGTGCAAATGACAAAAAGATATAAAAGAAGTAATAGAAAGAAACCTAATATGAACAAGAAAGAACCACACCAAAGTTATATGTGAACTAGGATGTGAATAAATTTTCAACAATTGGTCCATAATAAAGGTAAAAAAAGTAAAACATAATGAAAAACTGAAAGAATAAAAACATTTTCACAATGTTAACAAACTGCAACAGTACAATACAACGTATAAAAATGATGTCTAATGACAATCTAAATGTGTTCCTCATTGAAGAACTAGACAGATTTGAATGCCCCCAAGTGATAGCTTAGCACGCGATTGTATTGGATCATGGTGAAGAGTAGAGTGATACTTAGATACTTTGAAAGATACTCTTGTCAGATCCCATTGTAGTTTTATCTGTTTTGGATTAAAATGTAAAATCCAAGTGTACCCCAAGGAAAAGTTATATTGTGAAAGGGTAAATGATTTCCTTGGGAATAGATATACACCATGGGAAATAAAGATGAATATTTTCTGGAAAAATCATGAGGAGTGGCATTGAATGAAATTTTGTCAAACATTATCTGAATATTTTTATTATGACAATTTGAAACTATTTTTGGAGTTTTGCACAATTATATATATATATATATATATATTTGAACATTTTGATATTTATTTTTAAGTTTTTTGAGACATTTTTTAATTTGTTTCTATATAGTACAACTCAGAAAAAAGGTACACTACTTGAAAGCAAGTACAAATAATTAAAAGCATTCCATTCCACTGGTAGAAATGTAGATGATAAAATGATTAGGTGTTTCACTCCACTCATGGCTCCAAACAACTAGGAAGATGTGAGGGCTCATCACCTTGAGCCAAAAAGGACGTGAAAATGAGGTGAATATTGATATGGAAGTGATGATAATGGATGTGAAGACAAAAGGTGTAATAATGATCCGTATGAGAAAAATGTAACTCATCTCCAGTCAAGATTATTTGACTGATTATAAGATGATTCTAATTTATAGGTTTTGACTCAACTTAGGTTCATTGATGGCCTACTGATTAGAAAAATATGATCGAAGGAATTGGTTTCTCTCGTTAACATGAGGAGCTAAATTACTTTTTGTAATGTCTTGATTAAGAACTTGGATTAAGATTCCATAAAGGCTTTATTGAATGATTATTTATTGATTTTTGTGAAGGACACCCTACATGTTGCCCCATGCCATCAATAAAAGGCAAGAACTCAATAACAAATAAAAAATGTAGGCAAGTAAGGGATTTCTCTATTCCCAGTCTCATACTGCCAGTAAGAAGTATGGGCTTATCACTGAAGACTGTGAAGGACGAAAGGCGTACTGATTTTATAATTTTTGTATTTTCTAGATTGATTAAATTTTTCCTTGTATGTTAATAGTGTGCTTTTTTGGAAGGAACATTTTCCCCCAATTCTCAGCCTCATGTGACTAGTAGGATGCAAGGGTTTAACACCATAGATTAAGATAGGCGGTCGAAAAGGATCGGGTAAAGAAGTTTAGTGATGTCAGTTAAAGAGAGATATTATTTGAAAGAAGGATTTTCCATCAGTAAGATTTGAGACAAAACCATAGGTAAAAAATATCTAAAATGATAAGAACCATAACAAAGATGAGACACAAAATTCCCAAGAGGAACAAGGTTAACATGTTTCATAATAGGTGAAGAATTTGATTATATGATAATGGTAGAATTGAAATATTTTCCAATAAATGGAATGCCTACCATTATTTGTACACACTTTACCATTTTTGATCGGCAAATAGTTCTCTAATACTAAGTTTTATTCTTTTTTGTGTTTTTTGAATAATTAAACATGCTTAGGAGTTGAAATGGACTTGTCAAGAAAGATTTCCATGTTTATTGAAGTTGAATGGTTCTGAGATATGAGGCTTATGCGGATGAAATTAAGGTTAAGAGAGGGAATTGTAAAATTTGATAAGTCATCAAATACGAGACTTGGACAGACATGAGCCAAGTCAAAGGAGTGAAAATGAAGTTTCAATAAGTCCTATAATATGAGACTTGGGTGGATAGGAGCCAAGTCAAAAGATTAAATCAAATGATTCGATGGGTCCTAAAGTACTAGACTTGGGTGGACATGATCCAATTCAAATGAAGTGAAGTGTAATTAGACAAGTCTTCAATGAAATCAAAAGACATATGTGATGTTAGAAGAAAATTGTTGATGTGGGGAATATGTTGAGATACATATTCACCTGTAAGCAAAAGAGTGTGAGGAAAGAATAATAAATCTCTAGATGTAGACTTAGGGTTCCTTGTAATCCATAGAAAGGAAATATTCAATGTTTCTCCTTCTAGGTTATGAATGAGTTGATTTGATGAAATATTTGCAATTAACACTTAAAATGGTTGTACAAGGGCATTCTTGGGTATATGTACCTCAAAGAGTGTGCTCATGTAGATATCTTGACAAGTAGGAATCATCATTGATGATATTCCTGTAGGATGGATCATGTGAGGTATAATGGACACAGAAGGTTGTGTTGTTGTAAGTGTTCAAGCTTGTTGTTGTTGTGGTTTGACAATAAGACTAGAGATATTAGGCGTAGGATATGGAAAGGAAAGAATAGAATGAAGGTCAATGGTGTTTGATAATGGACCCTCTTCTGGTATGTCAAGGGTTGGAAGAGATTCTTGAAGAAAATACAAGCTCTCATTAGGTGTTAGAAGATTTTTTTCCAAAACAGGTTCAATGTCTTTTTGGGTTATAGGAAGAAAAATTACAGAAGGAATGGATTGGTTTGAATGGGAATATACTTGACCTTCGTCATGATCTTGAGGAATTTCAGTATGAATAGAAGTGGGAATAATAGTCAACTCTTCATTTGAAGGTGTAGAAGTTGACATTTCATCGGTTGTAAGAGCTTCATCATCAAGATCTAAAAAAATCTCCTTGTTTTCAATTAGGTCTTGGACATAGTTCTTAAAATGTGTACATTTATCGGTTGAGTGGCCATCAATGTGATGAAAGTCACAATATGCATGAGTTTTGTACCAATATGGCTTAGGTTCTCCTTTAATCCAAGGTCTTGTAAGGGTATATTTTATCATCCTAGCCAATTTGAGTTGATGAAAGACACTAAAGAGACTTTCGCCGAGGGGTGTAAACTTACATTTAAATTTATGTGGCGTAGTGTCTTGACTAGGTTATATGATTGGATTTTTGATTGATTGGTCATGCATGTTGGCCATATTGAGATTATCTGTGATACCAGCAGTGATGACATTGCGGTTGTGGTTGATGTACTAAGATTCATTGTGATAATCTCTAGTGCGGTGATTATTGTGGGTGAGGTTGAAAGAAAAATGTTTGACAAATTTCTCTGAGAGGTTCACGAATGTGGTAATAGATCCCTTAGGAAGGTGTAAGAATCAATCCAAATCTTGTCCTTCAAGACTTCTAGGAAAAAGGCAAAAGGGAAAGCTATCTCTATATGTCACTTCATGACATGCTATGGAAAATTATTTGATATGTTGTCTTCGATCAGTTTTTCTCTTGTATTTGTCAAATTTGGGCATCTCAAAAAACTATGAGAAGGGTATGCATAAGATGTCCATGTCAAAAGGGTATGGACACAATTCATCAAAATTGAATTGTTTTCATTGTTTTTGCATACCTGAAATTGTTTCCTTCATCATTTGCCATTCTTGGGAAAAGGATGAATTGTATACATCCACCATTGTAATGAGAAATGAAGTATAATAAAGAAAGGTATGATGAATGACACAACCCTTAGAAAAATTAATGCTAAGATGGAAGTGATGAAAAGGTGTGAAAACCTTGACTCTTGGCAAAGTGAATGAAAGATGGAAGAGGGAAGAAGATGGAAAAAGTTTGACCCGTAGAAAAATGAGTGCTTAGAGGGAAGAAGTAAAAAAAGGTTAATCAAGTTCCCTTCTCTTAAAAAAATGATAGTAAAGAGGAAAACGGACAACAAGAAGTTAATTGTGCTCTATTTCATAACAAAAATGAGTGTTAAAGGAAAATAGACTTAACAAGGTGGACGTGATTAACTCGTAATCAAAATGAATGATAAGAGTGATGAAAAGATGTAAAAAGGGTTAAATCCTAACACAAGAAGTATTAAGAGAAACAAAAAAGTGGGAAAAATTGAAACGTGCTCGACACTTAACAAAAATGAATGTCAAGGGAAATGAGATGTAACAAGATGAAGTCGATCAAATTCTAACAAAATGTGTGATAAGAGTGATGACAAGAGGGGAATTTGCAACACCTAACAAAAATGAGTGATGTTAAGGTGGAAGATGGGTTGAAATTTTATTTTAGATGATTATTAACAAAGTGGGTGTTAAGAAAAACTAAGAGGTTTGAAATGATTTTACGATCCTTTACAAAAGTGAACGCAAAGAGGGGAGAGAGGAAAGGTTAGCGTGCTCAACTTGTGACAATTGTAGGTGCGAAAAGACGAGACTTAAAACACATTGGATGATGCTCAATTATTAACGAACATGTTAAGTGAAGAGAATTAGAAAATTAAATAATGGATCTGCTCAACTCTTATTGAGATGAATGATAAAAGGGGAGACTTAGGAAAGAAAATAATGTATTTGCTCAACTTTTAACAAGATGAATGGTAAAATGGGAGACTTAGGAAAGAAAATGATGGATTTTCTCAACTTTTAATAAGATGAATGGTAAAAGGGGGGACTTAGGAAGATGGTGATCAAATTCAACTCTTAACAAAAAGTGTGTTAAAAGATAAGACACGACAATGAAGTGAAAGCACTAAAAGAATGAAAATGGAAAGGTCATCATAAGAAGTGAATAAACGATGAGAAAAAGGTACGAATCTAAAAAAAAATGGAGATAAGAGGCAAGGGGGAAGTAAGGGATTAGTGACCTCATATTAAAAAAAAAAAGTGAATGCTTTAATGATAAAAGTGAAGAAATATTGAGGATATTGATAATGCAATAGAATGATTGTGAAGTACGATAACGTAATATGTTAGGATAAAAAATGGAAGACGTCGAAACTCAAAAAAGTGGATGTAAAAATGTGATGATGCAAAAGTGAGTAGAGAAGGATAGTGAAGAATGTCAATAAGTCCAGAAAGTAAATGTGAAATATGATGATATAAGAATGGGGAATGCTTAAATTTCAACCAAATAATGTCAAACTTAAGACTTGCAATAATGAAAGATCAAGGTGATCAAGATATTTTTTGATTGTGATAAAGCAAGTATCACAACATCAAGACTTAAATGAAAATGAAAGTGTGTAAGTGTGAATATGGATGTCCAACACCCAAGACTTAGACACGTGTACAAAGTGAAAAGATGGATGAAAAAGAAAACATGAATGAGAAAAGTGAAACACAAGTGTGTAACATGTGATAAAAATGAAAAATGGTGAAATGAAAGTTGTGGCCTTTATCTTAGATTGGCTTAGACAAGGCGTGGCTTCCTAGGTGGTTCTCTAAACTAGGTGTTAGAAAAATATCTGAGCGATCATGACACTATTGCTAGCTGACGACTTTACTTTACCCCCTTTGAAACCTTGAGAAAAGATCTTGCTCAAAATGAATCACACTGGGGTTGCCACTAAGGATATTTGTGACTCTCACTCACAAGGCTTTACTAGTCAGGTAGGATAGAAAGGTTCTCATTTCATCCACCAATTCCCTTAAGGTGTGGACTTCTTTGGGGTTCCTAGAACCACCCCCTTTGTTGTAGCTTAAGGATTATGCCAAGGGGGTTATGTTCTAGTTAAGCAGTTGAGCCATAGCTCTTAACTGACCCTGAAAATCAAGTGTTTTGAATGTGGTGTTTTTTATTTTTTGATTTAGGTGTGGTTTGGTTGAACTCCTTTGGCAACCTGTAGTTAGTAGTTTCTAAAATTTTAATCCACCTTGTGAGAACAAGTCCTGCAACCAATGATTAGAAATTTTTCTAGAATGAGTTAAATAAATAAATATAAAGAAGACAATAGAAGCGAACACATGCTTCTGATTTCCAAGATTGCTTTAAAAAAGTGCAAGGAAAGAGCATACATGTGGGTTGGCTTTGGTTAAATGAAGCATTAATTCTCCAAAAATAAAAAAGAAAGAAACGACCATGATTTTGATTCCCAATATCACTTTAAAAAGTGTGAGGGGAGAGCATACGCATGAGCAGTTTCTAATTAGTGGTAGAAAAACAAAATAAAACGACAACCGAGAAGCACGCAAAAAATGTTAGAAAATGTTAGTCTTAGTTTTCAAAAACAACTAAACATGGACGGAAAAAGGCTAAAACAAAATTGGACCGAAATGTCCAATAACACTAAGTTCGTAACTTGTCACAACTAGGCTGAAGTACAAATGGTGAGAAAAAAAGAGCCAAGTGCAAGGAAATGTTGACCAAAGGCTGTAAAAGTGAATGTAAAACACTCAATGAGCCTTGTAAAAAAAAAGGTACCATTAGTCTTGATTATGAAAAGCAACAAAAAAGTAATGTAAAAGTAATAGTTTAATGGAAAATATATAACTTAAAGATATTTAACGAATTAAAGACAAAAAATAATAATATAGATGCTAAGAAAATAGGCCCTAACTAAAGTACTAATTCATGTCACAACGGGACAATAAAATAAAAACCAAAGTGTGCACAAGAGAAAATAAATAAAATTAAATGGAAAATGAATAAAGTAAGTTAAACCTAAGTTAACGACGAATACCATAAAAATAAAAATGAATAACTAAAGTGGATTTAAGGTTAACCTAAATGAATGAAAAGAAACGTGAAACCTAAAATATATAAATATATTTAAAATAAACCTTGAGGCTAAACACTAACGAAAAACAAAAACATGGAATACTTTTTGCATTGCAGAAATTTTTGAAGGGCAATGATGGCAACTACTCAGTGTGGAGAAGGGCTAGGAGCTTAGTGAAGGAAACAACAGTTTGCATGGGAGCTCAGTGGAGGTAACTCAGCAGGGATTAGTGAGGTAGGAGGGCTCGCAAGGAATGGTGAGTTGCTCACCATGGACTGTGTGACAGGATGGGCTTGGGGTGGGGAGTACATCCAATGTTGAGGTGAGTGGAGGGTAGTGCAGAGGTTTGAGTTGACCAGGGTATCTCAGGATTTGTGAGGGGGTGTAGGGAACGAGGATGGAGGTAAGGTTTATGAGTAGGGCTCAGGAAGGGTTTTATGGGAAATGGGGTAAACGAGTGTGGGAAGTGAGGTGGATCTATCGAGCTGGCTGAGCTAGGTAGAAAGAAAGGAGGGAGGGGAGGGGAGGGGTACGGTAGTTAGGGTTCACCAAAAAAAATTATGTTTTTAATTTTGTTTTTTTTTAGATCTGTTTTTAAATTAAAAAAAAAAACAGAAAATAGATATAAAGATTTGTACTATATGTTGTTTTTTTTACAAATAAAATCTAATTATATTGTGTTTGTTATCTGTGCAGGTAGCCCAAAAGGAAGATAAAGGGAAAAGAAGAAAAAATATGCAAACCGGAGAACAAAACTTGCAAATATGCAAACAAAATTGGACCAAAAATTTTTGTAAAAAGAACACAGGAAACCAGCAACAAGAAAAAAAATTTGTATGTGAGCTGGTATAGTTATGTTGGTGCTTTCAAACCTGCACAAGTGCTTTCTTCCAAATCTACAAAACAATATAAGCACTCCAAAACAAAGTTAGATAAACAAAATTAAACAATAAATGAAAGATGAGGGTTGCGAGTCCCATCAAGCGTGCCAAAATCTAAACAAAGAAAAATTACCTAAGAATGAAAGATAAACAAACCATGCAAACCTTCCAGCAACCTTCAATGCAAACCTCAAATAAGGGTCTCTTGTAAGACCTTACAGAATGGATGTCAGAAATAATTGTGGATGCTCTTGAGTGCTCTCCAAATACATAATGTAAATGCTATCAACACAAAGAATTCAGCAGAGTTTTTGTACTTCAAATTCAAGAGGATTTGTAAGGAAGGTAAGCCTACAATTTATAGAGTCAAAATCAATCAAAGTTGGTTATACATGGATAAATGAATATACTAAACATAGTAATGTGGGAAGTTACAATAGTGTTGGGGGAGTATATGATATAATTGTAAAAAGATACATATGGAAAGGTGGTTGTACATGCATTTTAATTTCCCCCACCTTTCTAGGATTCTAAAAGTGTAGTTAACTTGGATAAGGATAGGGAGTCCAATTGGAGTTTAAGTGGAGTCTAGGTGGAGTTTGATCAAGTGGAAGATGACTAGAATGTGCACACACTTAATTAATTAATAAATAATAATTAATTTAGCTAAAGGGGATACAAAGGATACATAGGATTAATTTAATTAATCCAAAGGGGTACAATGTGTACTAATTAATTGATTTAATCAATTTATCTTAAATGGGTGAATAACAGGGCATACTAGGATAACATTGGGAACAAGTGGAAACAGAAGTGTAATTTTGGGGTGTCTACAAGCACTTGCATGTTTTGAAGTTTAAAAATTTGAATAAAAAACCCATCTCCATAGTTGAAAAGGATTGAGATTGAACAACATAAGACAGTGGCATTTATGGTTCAATAAGCAAGAAGGAAAAAGAACAAAGAAAAAAAGGAAAACAACAAACAAAAAAGCCCCATGATCAATCGAAACCAAAAATAAATAAAACACAAAAAATTTACCTCAAAAATTATGCCTTGGAAGTACGATTATGGTTCAGTAAAAACAAGATGTCATAATAAAACGACATGTGAAAATGACAGCTTCAAATCTTGATTTATATAGGTAAACCAAAAATTAATGCCCACATGCTGACACGTGTGAGGTTGTTGGGAAATAAGTTCTCTATTACAATTCTAAAATCTGAAATGAATTTATGATCATTTGAACGATGAACCCCCGAAGTTTGAAACCCGAAAGTTCAAAGTTCTGAAATTTCGAAACTTTGGATTTTTGAACTTCGGGACTTGTGAATGAAAATACAAAACTCCAAAACTTGAAATCCCGAAGCTCCAAAATTTTAAAACTTAATCTTTTCAAACTTCAGGGTTTCACAAAATATCTTTATTCGAAAAGAAAAGACAACCCAAACTCCCGAAATAGTGAACCTCTAATATCTGAAGCCCGAATTTTGGACTTCAAAATTCATAAAACTTCCATACTCTGAAAAAAATTGAAAATTAAACTCATACGATGAGTGAAATTCTTAAGGAAAAAATTTTTACATAGAAGGGATAAAAATTTAAAAAAATTAAGCAGCCTTATAATCAAGGGTAACTTAGAAAGTTAACATATATCAATCCAAAGTGATAAACAATATGTGTAATGTAAATTTCTAAAAATAGAAGTAAGATTTACAGGTTCTGATTTTATGTTTTTGTAAATATTTGAATGTTTTTATATTATCACAATGCATAGATATGTATAAAATATGGATATAAAGAGAGCTTATCCAATGAGAACCTCTTGAGGAGGTGAAGAATCTACCATGTGGATAGATGTTTTAGCCTCAATGGTGATAAAAATGCTAGCAAGACTGTTGTAATACCATATTACCAAAAAGGTTTAGTAGATGTAGCAATAACATGTGTAGAATGGTGCCAATGTGGTGGACTATGGGAACGAGTGTGTTCACCACTATGATGGTATTAAGAATATATGGAGTTATTATATATACTAGAGGATGAACCTAAGTTCTTAGGGTATTTACAATGATTAGAAACAATGAAAGGGATTACATTCCTATGAGGAGGCCTAGATTCATCATATGTAGAGTGTGCAATTGAATGTTAATTGGGAGACATAAGAGGATCAACACTGGGAGAGGAAGTGTGTATAATAAATAGACAAGGAGAATCCATATATTTACAGAAAGAGTGTAGGATTATTGGCTTAGGTAGAAATTCTAGGGCCATTAGAGACATTATACATAACAAGAGATCTATTTGTAGGATTAGGAAAAGGAAATATCGAAAGAGAACTAGGAACACTACAAGTTTCGGCCTCAAAGAGAATATATCTATTGGTGGTAACATGTTGATTGTGGATGAACTTCATGTATTTATTTATAACTGATGGAATGGCCTTAAGAGTATGTAGCCAAGGGAGTGATTCTATAAAAATTTGGATTTTATTGAGAATCTAAGAAGTACAACAATGTAATAAATGAAATATACTAAAATGTAAATGCTAAGTAATTTATTTCGTATTTTAAATGCAATGAAATGAAATAAATAAAAGAGTAAGGTACCTCATTTAAACTTACCTCATAGTGATCTGGGAATGAATAGAGTGATTAAATGACATGGTAGAGTGTTGCAACAAACCTCTGAAAGTAGTAGAAAAGGAAGATCTAGCTAGAGTGGGGTTCCTAGACAGGGATAGGGGTTCTTGTGGATGCTCTGGTCTATGAAACAGCTCAGAAAATGATCATGATGTGGTCATTACATATTTGCAATACTTTTCCTTTAGTCATGTGAGTTTCACACTTGGTTTGTTGGTGTCATTGGTAATCTCCAATGAATAATCACCTACAAAACCCCACACAAAATCAGCAAACCCTAAATAAATAAAGATGAAAATGAATGGGTTAGACTTTCCTCAGTTTCCAAATGGATGGACTTATGACCAGGTATTACACTACTTCTCATTGTTTCACTAATAAGTTACATACATATGAGCAAAACAGATAAGGTAAAGGTGAGGAGGAATACCTGTGAAATGAAGGTGGAAGGTAGAATGTGTGCGTTATGATTTCCCAATCTAGTGTTGATTGCAATAAATTCCTTTTTGCTAGCAGGAACTACCTGTGAATGCAAAACAAGACCACAAGAAGAATATTAAACAATTTATGTCAATGGACTTGCTAGCATGTGCTAGATCCAGGAATTGTGATACTCCCTAAATGGTTGTCAATCCACTATTTAATACAATTTAATGCAAGAAGTAACGTAAAAAATAACATCCTACTGTATTTGATATGATTTAGGTATCTCATTCAAATACAATAAGAAAATATAATCTAACAGACAAGGTTATGATCAGATCTAGAGGTTGGGTAGGTAGCCAAGATGATTAGAAAAGGTTAGGATCAGGTTTTTGGGTGGTTAAGGGTTATTTAAGTGAATTTTATGAGGTTTCTATTTCATGCAGGATTACCAGATACAGAAACCAACATCAGTCAGGTATGACCAATGTAAGTTGAGAGAGAAACCTACGACGGTTTAGGCTAACTGGCTTCAGTAGAGGTGAAATGGTAAAAACTCAATAAAATTTGGTTTTGGGAGATTATCTGTGATTGCACAAGGAATAAACAGAGAAGGGTGAGGTTGGTAACAATGATGGGAATACTCAGAGATATTTGGAGTCATATATGGAGAGCTGGGAGGTTATAGGTATTTAGGTGGATGGATTTACAGGAATGTGGGAAATTATGGTATGCAAAGGAGAATAGGATTTGAAAGAGAAAGCTAAAGAAATGATGATCTAAGTAAGTATGGAATGATGTAGATAAAAATGCACTTATTTGTATTTTCAGACTTGATGGTTGGATGAAGGTGATGGTCGATCTATGAAACTGGTATTCAGTAGCATGGTAGTGCTTCCTAGAATGATACTGTGAATGTCAATGTCTTCATATCAATCTTGGTGCCAGCTAGGGTGTGTTTGGATGTGGGAGAAGGATCTAGTTCATTATTTCATGAAGATATCTCTCTCTCCAAACTCAAATAATTCTTCCAACCTCTAGAAAAAGGTTTCTCAAGTTAATATATGGTAACCGATGACAGTTAGGGTGACCGGCTTTGGTTTAGGGTTAATCGGTGTCAGTTAAGGTGGGAAATCCTAGTTTGCCAAAATGGTAGATCTTGGCTTTCTTTTTGGCCAATTATGGTTGTTGTTTCAGGTCTAAAATGTTATTTTTTGCGTAATTGGGCATGTTGTTAGAGAAATAATAGGCATCTAGTGTTAGTTTTAGACTAAGTCTCAGTTAGTTATGGTAAGTAAAGATTGATTTCTAGTTAGAATGAACATGCTAAGAATAGGTCTATGATGAGGTGTCTAGGTGATGTGGCTAGGTGAGGTGGTCAAGTGAGGGAATTAATTAAATAAATTCAAGTAATTAATTCAATTAATCATGTGCACTATGGGATATGAATATGTAAGGTATGGTTTATTTAATTAACAGGGTTATAAGGGTGGTACGACCTAATTTTGGTTTCTACATTTTGCCCCCTTTTATTGTTTAACTTGTATTGGTAAGTGATGCTGACTAAAATAGGAAGTTATTTCCCCATGTGTGGGTGAGTAGGGTTTCCCCAAGTGTGGGTGAAGGTAATTCCCCTCAAACCAGGAACGGATGAGGTGTTATATGGAATTGGTTAGTGGTTTGATAAATGTGTAGTTGGTGTGAGTTAAGGTAGGTGGGGAAGAGTATGGGTGCTTTGGGAAAGGGTAATGGTCTATTTGGGTAAACAGTACTAGGCCAAGGTCAAATTAGGTAATAGGTAATGACAATCAAATGCATGCACACATATAGACTGTAACATGGTACCAGGTTAAAGAGATTTCCAACTCTACATCGTCTAAGGTCCATAGGTTTATCCCAACAAAGATGAAGTGATTCAGGTATCTAAGGCATAGGATATGGTCTGGAAACACAATGTAGGTTAGGTGCAAGAATGTTTAGGTATGTTCCAGTACACCAAAGTTTGGGTTAGGATAAATGACACGACAATAGGTAAGGTAAGGTCATTAGGCCAAACGACATGGGTAACAACATCACAAGGTATAGCGAGTACACAAGGTCAATGGTAACACCAAGTAGGTCAGGTTCAAGTAAATAGGTCATGGGATGGGTATGGCCAAGGTATACATAAAATAACAAATCCTGATATGCAACTAAGGAAATGTAGCAGTATTTTGGGCATGTAGGTAGGTTGCAATAAGTGTAGGTGAGGTCAAAGGGTATCAGGTAATGGTGAGTGGAGGTCAAAATGGGGTAAAAATGGTAATAGTAGATGACCGATTCCAATTAAAAAGTAACCAATGTCAGTTCGGTATAACTAACGTCATTCAAGTTGCATTAGGGTTAATAAAAAGAAAAATCCATATTTTACGGATTCATTTTAACATGTAGCTATTTGGGAAAAATTACATAACGATTGAGCAAGAGGAGAAAATGATGGTACGTGGTGCTTGATCTGAGTTGGCAAGTGGCTAGCGTTTGATTGGAACTTTGTAGGTGGGTCCAAAAGACCGATTGGAGCGGTTTGATTGGTTACTCAGTGAAGAGTTGGTTTGGTGATAGCGGAGGCAGGAAAGGGGTCAGGTCGACCAACAGCACAGCAGCAAGACATGCCACCATGGAGACGACACCGAGATGAGGTAGGATTCAATCCACTTCTATCTTTGGATTGAAAATGATGTTTTCAATTCCTTTAGGTAAAATGGGGTTTGGGTGGAAATTTATTTTTCCTTTGTAGGTAAAATGAAGGAAATGAGGGAGGGGGTCCAATATAGTGTCAATAGGGGTGGGAACGAAGTTAGGGTAGGTTTGGGTAGGGTAGAGTAGGTTTTTAGAGTGTTTTAGAGAAACTTTTGGTAGACAAGGGGGTTAAGTTTTGATGTCATGACAGAGACTAATGTTGGTCAGGGGTTGGCCGACATCAGTTGTCCTTGGCTAGTGTTAGTCAAGATTTAGGTGACCAACACTGGTGAAATTGAATCGGTACCGATTAAGAAAAACTGGTGATGGTTAAGGCGACTGGTGCCGATTAGGGATGATGAGAAATAGGGGTAAGGGATGGGTCGGGGGATGGAATATAGTCAAGGAAGGGATAAGGGAAGGTGTATGTAGGTAAAATATTGTAAAAATGGGTATTTAGGCGATGGTGGGGGGTGACAAGCAGATAAAATCAACTAAGATGGGTAAGGATGATAAGGTAGAATAGGTGTAACAGTACACTAGGAAAAAGGGGTAGTCGGTAGGGTGGTTGTTTGGGTAGGGTGTGGTGGGAAATAACTATGTCATGTAATAGGTGTGTTGGGTAAATGGTATGTCGGGTATGGTCTGGGATGAACAATGTTTTTTTTACTGGTGCAGGTGAGAGAGTAGTTATGGATGTGAGACAGAGTACCACCTCTATTGTTGGTGATACAATCAAGCTCAATTGTGAGGAGTGGCGACACATGATAGATGTAGGGAAAACTACAATCCGACATTACCAGCGTGTAGCTCAAGATCTAAGTTTAATGGTCGCACTACTCAATGGATGGGATTCAGCAACCAACACTTTTTGTTTGTTAACAAGTGAGATTACTATCACCCTAGAGGATGTATACAGGATCATGTGGGTGCCGATAGTTGGGGAAAAGGTCTATTCTATTACTTCGGAGGCCTCATAAGAGCCGATAGTGGTTTTTTTTTGGAGAGGTGATGGTGGAGCTGAGATACCATAGCTAGATCTTTAGAGACATGTCTATGGCCCATCCTAAGGAGATGAGGTTGGTTGTCCTGATTATGGAGGTGGTGTGCTGTTTTGTGTTTCCAGATGCAGAGGATGGGAGGTTTGCATGTGTGCTAATGGGGGTTCTCTAGGACATAATGGAGGAGAGGACCTATTTTTCCTAGGCACCATCATTCTTGGTGCAGTTGTACAAATAGTTATGGGCCTTCAAGACACTATGGAGGTTCAGTTTATGTTGTATCTTCCTTCTTCACTGCTAGGCATACGAGCATATCGTATGTGTGCATCTAGTTGGTTTACCCCATCTTGATGCATTCAATGTGGGCTTGTTCCAAGTTGGTTATAGGCATTGGGTACCTGTTAGGGGAGAGCACATCGTAGCTAGGGTTGCACATGATGTTGCATATTACAGGCATGTGCTAGATGTATTGTCATTGGCTGACATTATTTGGAGGCCATATGTTGGCTTCTCTTCTTACAAACACATGGCCAAGGAGTTAGAGGAGCTATAGTTGTTTAGGTGGATAGAGGGGCATCGTGTCAGTGAGCACAAGATGATACCCGTTGACATGGTCATACGGTACTTTGGGATTCCTCAAGACGTGCCTCCACCATTCTCACAGTACATGAGAGATGATGTGGAGATGCCTATACCTCTACCACAACTGACAATTCTGATAGGGTAGGAGGAGCAAGTGGTGGACAGGTGGATTGATGATTTCATGGTTACTGAAAGATATAGGTAGTAGTGGATGGTGTAGCTACGGGTAGTACCACCAAGGCCAGGGCATCCTGACTTGGTCAATATTATATTTTAAAGGGACACATCGCAGGGGCAGGTGGCCACCCTTTTGACATAACTTAGAGTATTGCAGGGGCAGATCACATGATCAGAGGCATAAGTTGCCACTTTACATGTATAGGTGGTATCCCTGTAGGCCCATCTTGTATAGGGATAGGTAGCCACCTTACAGGTGTAGATAGTAGGTTTTCAGGGTCATTTGGCCACTGCACAGACTCAGGTTGTGGCCTTATAGTCCCAGGTCACAGCACAGGCACCATCACAAGCCCAAGGATAGGGTCCCATATTATAGGAAACAGGGGGATACGGTCCCACGATATTGGCAGGAGAGTAGGGTTCACTTGTATAGGGGTCGAGGCCATCATTAGTAGGATAGAGCTCACACATTGTTATGAGACCTATGGCACCACCATAGATAATGTTGATGGTGAGATCAAGGGATGTCTTGAATGAGGCTAGATTTTACCAGGATCAGCTGATGGTCAGAAGGATAAATGTCCCTTCTTATGTTGAGTATAGGACATAGCAGGAAGTGAGTGAGAGGACAAGATATCACACTCATATCTCAGAGAGAACAAGGGGCCGACAAGCCCTGAGAAAGGTTCAGGGTGAGGCCACGAGTTCACAGAGGCTAGACCCAGCTGCAGGTCAGAAAAAGATGAGACCTAAATGAGGTGGAGATATGTTGGGAGATCTTTAGGCTGGAGGAGAGGAGGAGGAGATAGATGAGACTGGAATGGACATCAGATGGGTCGATGATTGATGTCTTCGTATATGATTATTATATTGATTATATATATATACCGTCCTGCGTGCCAATGATAGTGAGGTTGTACATGAGAGTTTTTATGAGTTAATTATTATACTGGCCTACATGCCAAAGATTTTAAGGTTGTACTTGAGACATACTTGTATTATTTTATATCAGTGTAAATTTTATGGAAACACAAACTTTGATTTATAGATGGTGAGATTGATCGTATGGATGATGTACTTGTGTTTTCAAATTTGTATTTTTGTTTCTATATGGATGGAAACTAGGTGGATTAAACATGGTGGAGATATGTCAGTTTAGGAATGGTGGAGTTAGGTCAATTATGCAAGGTTGATTTAGGTCAGTTAGGCATGGTTGAGTTCGGTCGGTTTAGGCATGGTTGAGTTAGCTCAATTGAGGCATGATTGAATTATGTCAGCAAGGCATGGTTGAATTAGGTATAGGCATGGTTTAATCATGTTTTTGGTTTTGATTTAATTTCCATGTTATTGGTAACATGGGAAATAAATTATGAGTTATGTGTATGCTATGGTGTAAATTTCTAAAAAAATTGATATTATAGAAATGTGAAATGATTGATTGGATGTTTTGACGATGTGATAAAATGGTAGATATGTATGTGTGGTAAATTTCCAAGGTTATGAAACTGGAAACTAAATATGGTAGAATGTTAATAGAAAATATGTGGGGAAAATGGGTTAGGATAAAGAGTGGCTGAGCTAACCTCCAAGGGCCCCATGCCCTAGGAGTGCTGCCTACATAGCCCTAGAAAAAAGGGGCCTCAGGCCAATGTAGTTCTCCCATAAGCTAGGGAAGAACATGGTGAAGTAGGTGACTATGTTGATAGTTTGTAGATATGATTGGGTCTGCGTCATATGCATGGTTGAGTCTACGTTATAGGCATGGTTGAGTCTTAGGTGAAAGTTGAAATCTTTAAAATGTAGTTGTCAATGGTCTGGTCCTATATAGGAGAATCAATAGGTGATGAAGAAGGTAGAATGGTAAGAGGTTAAAAAAAGAGCTACCTAATTGATAAGGACCATAACAAGGCTACCATACCAAAGACTGGTTTATGAACATAAGACCCTAAAGACGTTGCATGATTGACTATGCTAAGGGTGAAGAAAGTCACATGATCATGAAATGTCATTTTTATGGAAAGTATCTTCAGAAGATAGGAAATTAGGGTAAAAAGACAATGAGGTTAAAATGGGTGGTTTTTGCATAACTAAGTGTTAAGATGACATTTTTACCTCGCAAGAAACCCATTATCAAAATAGGAAAGTCCATGACGAAAAAATTATCATTTTTTCTTTTTTCTTTTGTGTTTGGTAGACTGATCGATGTAGGAAGTCTACGTGGGATGAGTATATTATCTCCTTGAGGTCTTCCAAAAGCTGATCAATGTAGGAAACTTCTGAATATTTTATTTTGTTTTTACAAGGATATTCCCTTTCTATGATAGACTATGTGTAGTATGGCAAGCTTTATATAGCTATCCTTCAAGGGAGCAATCTATTTATAGCAGTGAGATAGAGAGAAGAGATGTCCCTTTTAAGGGATTCATCACTTTGTTGGAAGTTTGACTCAAGGAGGTGAATCCTACTTTTCTCCTTAAATTATTTTTCTTTTTAGACGTTTTAAGTCATAGACAAGACTATAGTGGAATATTAGGATCTTGTTTAGAAGACAAAAACTATAACACACAAAGATTAACTATGAAAGATATGGTTTCAAATGATGAACGACCATGGGATTCCATCTTGAAAAAGATGAAAAGTATCCATGAAAATCATGCCATGAGTAGAGTTGTGGTACTCATATTGAAGATAAGGCTGAAAGGTGACAGATAATCACATGATTTTTCTTTAGTCGTTGACCGTAATAATATGTGACATGAAAGGTGAAGGGTACTCAAGGGACGAGCTTAAGATAGACACAAATTGATATAGGATTTTATTCAACAATAGAATGGTCGAAGATGCAAGGCATTCAGGGGTTCAATTTTGGGTTTACCTTCGAGTGAAGACAACCAATAAGAACATGATCCATATGTATGGGTAATGATATAGGGTCCAAGCCAATTAGGATAAATTTTTCCCCATTTACTTTTCTCTTCTTTGGTTACATGTTGATTTTCCTTCAGGATGAGGTTGCCAACTTGGAAGGTTCACTCATTGAAACATTTTAAATAGGCACATTTGATACATTTTTGGTAGATTTGGAGATGATCAAGAGCATTGAGACAATGCTGCTCTAATAAATCAAGTTGTGTCAAATGATCCTAATGGAAGTAATCGTCATTGAGCATGTCTTGGAGTGAGATGTGGAGAGATGGAATTTGTACTTCGAGAGGTAATATAGCCTCGATACCATAGACCAGAGAAAAAGGTTTGGCAGTACTTGAAGTGTGAATACTATTGTGGTAAGCCCACAAGGCGAAAGGAATGTGCGTATGCCAATCCTTCCTAGTATCATAAACTACTTTCATAAGAATTTTTTTAAGATTTTTATTGGTTGATACTTCTTGGCTATTTTTTTGTGGGTAGCAAGGGGAAGATAAACTGAGTTGAATGCCAAAGGCATCAAAAAATTTTCGTAAGGTTTTGTTTTTGAACTGTTTTCCATTATCAGTGATGAGACGGTGAGGAACACTAAAGTGACAAATAATGTGATGGTTGATGAATTCACAAATTTTCTTAGCTTTTGTATAAATTAGGGGAATGGATTCTACCCATTTAGTGTACTATTCAGTAGTGGTTATAATCCACTGATGGCATTATGAAGAATGAGGATTGATCTCTCTGAAAAGATCTAAACCCCATTGAGAGAAAGGCCAAAGGTCTCGTGCGACATGTAAGGCATGAATAAGTATGTGATGAAGATTAGCATGTTGCTAGAATTTCACACAACATTTGACATAGTCACAATAGTCATGGTTTACGGTTGGCCAATAATATCTTAGGGGAAGAATGCATTTAGCAACAACTAAGCCACTAAAGTGACCTCCACAAATTCCATCGTGAACTTCCTTGATGGTGTAGGGAATTTTAGAACTTGTAAGGCATCGTAAGAGAATACTATCGAAGCCATGTTTATAAAGAATACCACCCATGATGACATAACAAGAGACACCTTTAAGAAAGGTGTGTGTTCTATTACAAGTAAGATCAGGAGGTAGGATAGAAGGGGAAAGATAGTCTACAAACTGCTTATAGCAAAGGTCACGTGGGTCAAGTACAACAGTTTAAATGGAGTTGACATCTTGAGAAAAATAAGAAGGTGATTGCAACCTTTGTATTATGAAAAATATTTTGGAGTCATCAGGTGAACTAGGTATCTGAGAAGCTAGGCAGGCCATGGTATTCACAAATTTATTAGTAGAGCAT
Organism: Taxus chinensis; assembly: GCA_019776745.2. NCBI lineage: Eukaryota > Viridiplantae > Streptophyta > Pinopsida > Cupressales > Taxaceae > Taxus > Taxus chinensis. Next base: position 288,551,066 of record CM034150.1, read on the forward strand.
GGGGTGGTTTGAATTTTGTAACGATCAAAGGTAGTCAAAAGTATGTTGACATGATATTTGTACTTTTGGAGTATTTCATTATGATGCATGTATATACCATTGAATTGGTTTATAACCAGTTGAGGGTCCCCAAAGATATTAATTGATTTGACATCTAGGGTGATGGTAGTTTGAAAGCCTATTATGAGTGCTTCATATTTGGTGATGTTGTTACTACAATCAAAATATATTTTGAATGATAACGACATAGGTTCCCCATTAAAAGGAATTAAAATAACACTTGCATCACCCCCACACTGAAATTTGTAACCATCAAATAATAAGGTCATATGGTAAATGCTATCATCCAAAGAGAGGGTAGCAATGGATTCATCCAGGAAATTGAAGTTAGAAGGTTGATCTCCGAAGAGAGGTGCGTCTGCATGTTGGTCAATGATGGTTTGGCCTTTGACATATTTTTGATGGATGAATTCAAGGTCTAGGTCTATAAGAAGCATAAGCCAACGTGCAACATGTTAATTTTGGTATGGCTTGGTGTAGTTTTAATGTAAGGGGTCAGTGTTAGTGATGAAAAAGGTTTTTTGATTGAGAAGGAAATGAAGAAGTTTAATGTTGAAAAAAAATAAGGCTAAATTTTTTTTTGGCGTGGGTATATCTAGTTTTATAGTCCAAAAGGGTATGGATTATGTAGTAAACTACTTGCTATTAGTGTTTCTCATCATGATGAGTGAGCATGGCACCTAAGGAATGATCAGTACTAGAAATGTATAGGTAAAAGGGTTGGTCATCTTTAGGAGGAATGAGCATTGTTGGATGGATAAGGTATTATTTTAAGGCATCAAAGGCTTTGTGGCATTCATCATCCCATTTGAACGAGACATATTTTTTAGGAGATGATGAAATGGTTGGAAGAGGTCAAAAAGTTGTAAAATAAACTAACGAATAGATTACATCTTAGCTTGTAAACTTACAAGTTTGCAGAGATTAATAAGAGGAGGCATTATTAGAATATCCTTACTTTAGTAGGATCAACTTCTATGCCATGCAAAGAAATGATGAAACCAAGGAGCTTTCCTGAAAGAACAGCGAAGACACACTTCTTGGGCTGAAGGCAAACACAATACTTGATGAGATAGTCAAAGATGACCTTCAGGACTGTGAGATGTTCGGATCGACATTTGGATATTGTAAGAATATTATCTACATAGTCTTCCAATATGCGATACATTATGTCATGGAAGATATAATTCATTGCCCACTGATATGTAGCACCAACATTTTTAAGGCCAAAAGGCATGACTCAATAGAATAAGGTCCCCCAAGGAGTGATGAAGGTGGTTTTGTGTTGATCTTCTGGGGTGAGTAATATTTGGTTATAACCTGAGAAACCATCCATGAGTGATAACATCTCATGTCTAGCGATGAGATCGACCAGCTGGTTAATACCTGTTAAAGGAAAGTCATCTTTGGGGAAAGCTAATTTGAGGTCATGGAAATCCATGCAAATGTAAAGTCCCCCTGTCACTTTTGTGAAAAGAACGATATTATAAATCCATTGGGTATAGTCAATGGGTAGGATAAAGGAAATTTAGAGAAGGCACTTAAGTTCCTCTTTGACAAGAAGGGAAATGCCAGGATGCATTTTTTATAGCTTTTGTTTTATAGGTTTGGATTCAAGAATGGTTACAATATTGTGGACCACAAAATTTGGGTCAATACCAGGCATATCAACATAGGATTAAGCAAAATCATTGCTATGATCCCGAAGGAAAGAAGTAGAAGCTTCATGTTTAATAGCCTCTAAAGATTGGCCTATCTTTAGAATGTGCGGGTCATCCTAAGTGTTAATGTTGATTTCAATAGTCGATTCATTCAACATGGTTTGTGTCTCAGATGGTAATGACCTGTGAATATAATAATCTTCCGCACCAATATAGGTGAGGATAGACTCATCGTATTGACATTGAATGATGTTAATACAAGGTGTATGATCATCGATCATGTCAGGATACAGGAAGGTAAGAGAAGAGGGAACCTCGCCATCAATTTGATAAGTCTAAGGTCCCAGGGAAATTGTGTTAATGAAAAAAAAGTTAGGAGGAATATATTTAGGATCTATGGACTCCATGGGAAAAGGTGGTGATGTTGGTGAATGGGGTGGAGAATTTTTTTCATCCTCAATGAGGTCGATGCAGGCCTTCTTGGAAGATAGTGCAGAAAATTCAATGCCACTGTGATCTTTGTGTTTATGGTTGGTACATGGGATAATGGTATGATGGCCTTGTTCATAAAAACCGAAGTCAAAGCCTTTCCATGTGCAACAATGAAGGAAACTGTGGGTGAACTTGTAGCTAGTGAGATATTTGAGGTCAGATGAAAATGGTAATGTTTGGGATGGCAGTTTAGGTGAATAGGTGGCAGTATCAAGTCCCCCATATGTTAAGTTTGTGCAAAGGTTGGGAGGACCATAAGGGAAAACCTCTCCTATGTAATATTTATAACAAGAATGTTGGAATTGGTTTCCATACTCTTGCTAAGTGAGGAAGGTTTTGATATTGTAGAGGTGGTACTCCCCAAGAGTGATCCATTCAAAAACACCCTCTAAGGGATTTGTAGTAGATATGTGGGTAGCGGGGATAGATGAATTACTAGGTGATTGAGAAGGGGGGTATCAGTTGGTTGGAAATTAGATGGGCTAGCTTCCGAGGCTACGATAGTAGTAGAAATAGGAGAGTTAGGTGTGGGAGAGGTGGCAGTAACATTGGTGGATGGGGTTGTGGGTGACGGAGAATTGGAGGTAGTGGTAGATTCCTTAACTGGTACAAGGACATCGTTAGGTTGGTATAACATGTTACAGGTTTTGAATGGTGACAGGTCAGATGGGATGGTATAGTTATGCCCTTCATGTTCAAATTTTACACAGTGGTGTAAAGTTGAAGTAACAAAACCCATGACGTGAATCCAAGGTTGGCCAAGAAACAGGTTATACTAGAACTCCCCTTCTAAGATGTAGAAAAATTTTGGGACAGTGAGAGAGCCTACATGAACGTGAAGAATCATGGTGCCAAGGGTTGAAGTGACGGCATAATTGAAAGAGCACATCATAAATAGGTTATTATGCATACAATTTTAAGGGATGAAAATTTGATTGTATGCATGGGAGGATATAATTTTGATGCCCGCACCACCATCAATCATAATGTGTCGTACGCGTATATTATCGATATAGATGTAGATGAAAAGGGCGGGATCCAAATCATCTGATTGGAGAGCTAAAATCTCCTCATCAAAAAAACTGAGGGTGGCTACATGATGAGTGGGTACAGGGGTAGAAGGAGGAGATTATTTGGTAAGATATGCCACGTGATGAGGGGTGATAATGGATGCTACTAGTGTGGGGTCATTAGGTAAAACTTTGATGGATTGCAAAACCTCCATAAGGGTTTGTCGATGAGATTCATATGTTTGCATGAGATTGTACAAAGAAATTTTTAGAGGGGATTAATGTAATTATTTTATCATTGAACAATAGGTGACCCCGTCATATAGGGTATGCAGGTCCTCGAATGGTAATTTTGGGTGTGGGTACAGATGGTATATTGGGCATAGGATTGGTTGATGGGCTAGTTTATTTTTCTTTTCCTTTGTCCTATTGGGTGTGAGTCGCAACTTGGATCATGTCAATCTGATGGAAAGAGGTGGATGGAGAAGGTATGTCATTATTATTATAATGGCATGTTGTCGTGTAAATGTGCAACAGGGAAATTGACAATTTCCAAGCACAACAATGATACCCCAGTGTTAATTTTTTCAAGTCCCATCATTCCAAGACACCCCAGGTCAAATCCATCAGTCTGATCACCCCCTATTTGATGTCAAATTTTTCCCCTAGGTGATTTAGTAAAGTACACTCATTCCACCTAGGTGATTTTAGGGATTTCTAAAAAGACACTATCTTCTGACAATATAGGGAAGGGCTATCACTAGCCTTCCTAGGACTAGATTCAACCCCCTGGAGTGGAATGGAAGGGAAAAATTCAACATGGAAGTGAATGGAATACCTTAGAATATAATTGAAATTATTTTTGAAGGTTTGGGGAAGTTTTGCAAGACTTGTAGCAGTCTGAGTAAAAAATAGGGTTCACAAGCCTAGGCGGTACACAGGCCTAAAACAACTGTTGGGCTTCAAAAGAATATTCTGGGAGTTTTGGATAGAGTTAGGATCAAAAAAATATATATCAAGAAAGATGATTAAAAAACCTAGATGATGGTGAAATAATATTTTTCACAACACTTTGGCACATCAAGTCTGCATGTAGTTTTTCTCAGGCACAGGTGGAGTACAAAATCAAAAATACATTTTTTTAGGGATAAAATGGAATAATAAAGACATAAAACCCCCACCATTGGATTAAGAAGGAAATTTATAGTCATATCATATAAAAATTTCCCAAAAAATTCCATCGAGTGCTCAAGTTATCACTATTACAAGTTTAGGACTTAGCTAAAGTTTTGGGAGGACACATGTCAGCACCAGGAGCCTAGTGGGATTTTATGTCCCTCAAGTCCCCCAAGGTCAGGGACATCAAGGTTGTAAAAGTGACCCCAAACCCATTGAATCCCTCTCAGCCCTCATATGTCCCTTGGGACCCTCATATGACCTCCAGACTTGACAATTCAGCCCCCAAGTGTTTATTTAGAGCATGCATTCCCTACTGTCGGATCAGGTGCCACATGTCAGCTCTAGGACCACCGTGGAATTTGATTTCCCTTGTGCACCTAAGGTGGGGGACATCATACCTTGAAATTTTTTCCCAGCCACTATGGGGAGTCATTAGGACACCCATGTGACTGACTTTCAGCCCCCAGGTGCATTTGTCGAGCAACCATTCCCTGTCGCCGGATTGGGTGCCACGTGTCACCTCCAGGACCACTGTGGAAATTGATGTTCCTTATATACCTGAGGTGGGGGAAATAAGACATGGAAAATTTTTCCCAGCCCCTATGGGAAGTCATTTGAACACCCATGTGACTAACTTTCAGCCCCCATGTACATTTTCAAGCAAATCCCCTGTCGTCGGATCGAGGACACATGACATCACCTTGACCACCGTGGAAATTGATGTCCCTCACGTCCCTAAGTTCAAGGACATCAAGGACATAAAAATTCACCCAGCCCCTCCATGTGCATTTTTTTATAATTTAAATCCGGCACTTAGTCGTTTCTCCCTCCTCATTTCTCCTTCACAACTTCATACCTTGTCATGGCTCCGTGCATGATTGTCTAGACACCCGGTCCACCATTGTTGCTCTAAACCAGCTCTATCATGGCCACATAAACTTTCCACACCATTAATACATAGAAATATTCATTTCTTAGAAAAAAATGAAGTGAAATGATGAAGAACGGGGAGAAAATGAAGGGTTTTTGCCATATAACCATGAAGTCACCCGATCGAAAAATCTTCATATCTCACAAGATACAAGTTGGATTGAGATTCCATTTTTTAAAAAATTCCTCATTTTCCAAGGTGATCAAGATGGAACAAACAAGAGGTCAAATGGTGCCTAGAATCATTTTCTCCAACAAAATCCTCTCTTCGTGCACCGACTCACATTCATTGGATTTCCTTTCATTCCAGCAATGAAAACAAGCTAAAAACTTGCACACGAGCTCCAAATAAAAAATCTATCACAATGGAGTTTTTTTAATTACAAACGGGAAAAAAAAACATAACTACAAATTTTGGGCTCCATTAATGGCTGCCATGGCAGCTCTGTGTCCGAAGCCACTGTCAAGTCAATTTTCCAAAATTTATTTCCAGGCATTCTAGTGGGAAAAACTATGTGAAATTCGAAGGGTGTGAGTGTAATGACAAGAAGAGTCCAAAAAATTATGTTTCATCACAAATCAAGTACTGGAAATACCCTTTCTAAAAATAGTAAGTTTTCCTACACATGCTTGCTATTTTTGGTAAGTCTTCATCAAAAGTGGCTCTGGAAAGAGCAGTGTGCACTGAAGATCTCCAAAAGGTCAGAATGATTATCTGGAGTAGAAAACAATGAAAATTCCCACTTACTACAAATAGTAAGTGTGCCCTCAAACACCCACTAAAAATAGAAATTTGATCCAGAAGGAATGAGGAACGCAGGAATATGGAGGAAAATTGAGCCGCAACATCCAATTGAAGATTGGGGACTTGATTTATCATACTTACTAAAAATAGTAAGTTGATTTTTATAAGGGAGATATGAATCCAAAGTGGATGGTTTGGAAGCCTTCTCAGGATTATGAAGTGGAGAAAAGTAAGAGAATGGAGCCAAGTCCACTGTAGCAACTCATCCTTCAGCATAATTCTTCTTCTTCTTCTTCTATCTCTCTCTTCAATGTTATATTTTTGCGTTGAGGGTTCCACTTTTTAATGACTTAAATGAATTTAGAAATATAATGTAAATTAAGTCTTCTTACTATTATAAAAGGGAATTAAATATTTAAAGTGGAATATGAACAATCTTAACTCATATTAAGGTATTCAAAAGGTCATGAGGAAGATGATAAGTCACCTCTCATTCTATAAATTGTAATGTCATTCCCATTGTAAAGGGTTGGCAATTTATCTTGTAGACTCAAGAGTGCATTATACCTAGAGAAAGCAAAGGAGATAGCCATTTTCTTCTACTCTCTTCCCTTGTCAAATTTCTTCCATTCCCACACTATGTAAAAATTTTGCTTGAGCTTCAATAAAGGAAGAAGGAATTTTATCCTCTTTGATTGAGGAGTTTTTGGTACTTTGTGTTCATTAAGCTCTATTTAGTTTGGTTGTTGTTTTTCAACAAAAAAATTCTTCTCAAATTCAAGTGCATGTGATGAAACTGTTAGTACAAATCAGCAGCACCCTCTAGATGTTCTATCTGATTTCTAGTTTGACATTTTAGCATCCAGTGTGATTGCACAACATTGAATCTTTTCCCCAAGTGTGGGACTTGTAAAAGTGGGAAAAGAATCTCCAGACTAGAGACTAGTTCCTCAACTCCTCTATTCAAGTGTGCATGACATTTTGCAGAGGGTTTACCTACAACTTAATCACACTTTTCCAAGGAGACACGGTTGATAAAATGTAAAAAATAAACCTGATCTAAATAAAGTGATGCACCAAAGGAGTATTAGACACCTGCTACTACAAAACATACACACTCCACAAGAAAATACAGCATAAAACATTCACAAATTTCCAAAATGTAATGAAAGATCAGGAAACAATGATAAACATATGAAAGGATTGAGAAAATTTAATCACATATCTTATATCATCATTCCAGGTCCAATACAGTGCATTACAATGACCAAGAGGCAAAAAGAAGTGCATTATTTGCATGGAAAGGTAAAAAACACCACAAATTTGCCTGATTAGGAAGAAAAGGGAAGTTGCAGTGCTAAAATAATGTCCAACTATTTTTAAAATGAGCCCATTCTGGCTTTTTACAATGCCCATTCGAGCTCAAGAGAGAGAAACGTGGGAAAACAAGAGAAAGCTTTTAACCACTGACCAAATTCATAACAAACAGCATGGGTTCCCTTACAAATCCACTTCCCAACATTTTTTAGCATGCTAGGGGAGAATGAGAGCCATACTGCATTAAAAATGGTGGTTGAAATGTCAGTTTTGTTCATTTCCACATGCCAGAGGTGTTTTCCAATTTTCTCTATCCAAACTCCACTAAAACACAAAATTGATCTTGGAATCATGTAGATAATTTCACCATCTTTCCATTGGTATAAATAACGTAAAAAACTGAGCTCTGGATCAAAAGTTATTCCCCTCTGAAAATTTAGAGCAAAACAGGGCCAAAATGGGTTGGCGGGCCAAAAATTTCCCCAAAAATCTCCGCACCCCACCGGTTTGGAGCCACGTGGCACATTTTGATTGGATGCGGGCTTTCTCCACCTCATTTTCATTGTTTTGGCCTTTGGAAAAGTTTCCTAAAATTCTCCGCCGGCCCAATGACCTGAAGACACGTGGCACGATGTGATTTATCATGAGCTTCTCCTTCAAATTTTCCATCAGTTTTCATCACCTCCCTGAACAAGGCATGTGGCGTGATGCTATTGGACGTGGGATTTTCCTTTTATTTTTTACTTTGGGCCCGCCTTATGTTTCTTGCCACCACATGGACATGTGGCATGATCTTATTGGCTCGGGTCTTAGGGGTGGGACTTCCTTTTGAAAATTTCCTTTGATTTTTCAAACGGGAAAATTCTCTCCATGTCTCCAATCTCCGATGGGCCGAGGACACGTGGCAAGATTTGATTAGTTAGCAGACCTTGGGGGTGAAATTTTACCTTGCGCTAACCTTTGGGAAATTTTCCCACTTTTCCCTGCCGCTCTGATGCCCGACACCCCCAAGGACACCTGGACACTTTTTATTGGCTTGGGCCCTCCGGGCCCAAAATTCCTTTGCACCCCCACCAAATACTTCGGCACATTTTTAATCTTCCCGCCACCCTCACCATTCCCTTTTTGTCGTGGCGTTCTTTAATTGGCCAGCGGGGCTACGGGACAGATTTCTTCCCTTTGGAAAATACTTTGTGAAAATTCAAAAAAATTCTCTACCCTCCACCACTCTAATGCCGACATGGGTGTCTTTGATTGGCCGGTGGGCTTGTCTAGGGAAATTTTCCCACAAAAACTCCACCGAGCCATAACTTCAAAAGTACATGGAGTTAGGAAGAAAACTTTACCTTTCTGGAAAGCTGAGAAAGAGCTATATCCAATGGTGCCACTTCTAGAAGGTTTTAAGTGCCTAAAAAGTAAAAAATTATTACTGAAGCACAAGAGAGGAATGAAATGAAGGAAGTTATCCCAAAATGAGAAAGGGGCTCATTTTGGATAACAGAAACTTCTGACTGGTGTGTGCAAGTCTCTGATTTTCTACTTGCAACATTGGTTCTCCTACCTCAATTATCACTCTCTTTCCCATTTCTAGACAAATTTTTCCCTAGCAAGATATTGCTAGCTTTATTGGAGGGTCAGTGGAGTGTCCCTATTGGATCCCTGGAAAAGGCCACCACAGAAATCCACCTTTTCACATGCATGCATATACGACATATAAACTAGTTAAGTATAGGGACTTAGATTCCTAGAGTGTTGGCAAGAAATCCACAAGTTTTTCCACCCGACAAATTTTCTCACCAACAATTTTTGGCACCCACCGTGGGGCAGATATAGGAGCATCTGCACCCAAAATACGACTGCAAGGTCTCAAAATACAAAAAAAATCAAATATTAAAAAATAAAAAAAAGGAGTTCATGAAAGTCCATTTCTGAAAGATACACTACTGATTTCTGCACACGAATTATAACATTCCACAGTTCCCTTTCGTGTTCTGACTATAGAAGTTTTCAAAAGCTGGCTGAAAGAAGATACACCAAGTTGAGTAGGTCGAGAGGTGTTGCTGATTCCAATTTTGAAGCTTTGAAAAATCAGCGAGAATGAAATAGATATTATCCATACTTCTTCTCTCAAGCCTCCTCTCCATCTGGCACTTCGATAAGTTCACCTAGTAATCCTGTCCAAACTCCTTCAAATTCTCCCATTTTTCAACCACCATTGAGCATTGAGCTCCCAGAAGAAGAATAATTTGAAGAAGAATTCGTAGAAGCAAGAGCATAAGCAGAAATGACAATGGCAGATGAAGAAGAAATACCTCAACCCATTGTTCCATGGGGAAGGAATACACATCTGCTTTCTCTTGAGCTAGCTCTCCATGATCTACCAATGGGTTCCCATAAGAACTTTCCAAAGTTCAAAGGAAATAACACACAACATCTTGAAGAACACATTGCTACTTTCACGAAATCATGTGGAATTCTTGGTGTTGAGCATGAAAATGTTGAAGTAAGATTGTTCATGGAGTTCCTCCAAGAAAAAGCAGCAGAATGGTTCTACCTCTTGCCTTCCCGATCCATCACTAGTTGGGATGACATCAAGGCTGTATTCGAGGAAAGATGTAAATCAACCAAATATTTTCAATATCTCTTGGTGCAATTGGCTCAAATGAGGAAGGGAGAAAGTGAAACGATGAGAGACTTCATGGCTCGTTTCGAACGGTTGCTTCGTAGGATACTGGAAGAAGATTCACCCTCTTAGAACAATATCAAAATATTCTTCATAAATACTCAATCACCATAGGTAGGATTTCTCCTACGAAGAGTTCAACCAATGAACATTGTAGAAGCACAAAAAAAGGCCATTGAATTGGATGATGATCTCATTCTCTCTTGAAATATAAAGAATCCATCAAAGGGAAAGGACCAACATCCTAAAGATGAGAGAACCAATCCATCATTGCAAAAGTTGGAAAATGAGATGGCCTCTTTGAAGAGGGAATTATTTGAACAAGTTTCTTCTCAAAGAAGAAACATAAATCAGATTGTAGGAGCACCCCAAAGACTTGCCTTGGAGGCCCCACCCATGAATGTAAATTACATATTTCAAGAAAGTGAAGAAGAGCTTGAAAAATAAGGTGGTGATTTCCTAAAAAATGATGAGTTTGAGAATGATACATAAGTCAGATTCTGTGAGTATTCTAGAGCTAATGAAGGAGATGAAGAAGATACACCTAGTTTCTCATGTGTGGTATTCACGCATTCTCAGTCTGAGAAAGGAGCCTCTTCCTCCATTGCTACTAAGAAAAATAAGGTTTTTGATCCTCCTATGGCGACTCCGAAAAACAAAATAATCAGTCGAGGATCCCCACTTCCATCCTACATGAAATCTATATTGTTAGAACCTGATCCTCTAGCAAGTAAGAAAGCTCCCACAATCCCAAGTAAGTCTCCTAATGTATCTTCCAAGTCTAAATCTAAATCTGCTCCTGTAAAATCCAGTACTTTGAAAGCTCCTAGTGTACCTTTCAAAACATCATCCATTCCTCAAATATCAAATCTTGCTCCTAAGCCTATCCAAACTCCAAAATCAGTCTGTTCACCTCCTTGTCCACATTTTCTCCCTTTGACTTCATAGAATATGTAAACAAGGCCAAAGTGCAAATTACTGAAACTGAATATCTGCGGACTCATCTTGAACAATTTGAGAGGTTTGTCCGATACATCAGGAGTGGTAGTCTAACATCAAATATTGTAACTTCTAGTTCTAAAGACATGCTACCAAACTCACCTACACCTCCCTCATAGAACATGCTTTCTCTGGATGCATCGAAGACTGATAAAGTTGAACCTTTCTATGTCTCCCTTCTTATTAGAGAATATGTACTGAATAATTTCATAATAGATTATGGTGCCTCAGACAACGTGATGCCTTTGAAGGTCACCAAAGATCTTAAACTTACAATGACTCCACCTAGTGGCTCTTTTTACTCTTTGGAATCAAAAAAGGTCTCACTTGTAGGGAAGGTCAAAGATGCACAGGTTTCTCTCGCTAGATTTCCAGACAAGAAAGTTTCAGTGATGATTTTGGTAGTAGACATCCCAATCTCATTCGGAATGTTACTGAGTAGAAATTTCTACCAATAGTTGGGAGGTAAAATTCAGATGAATTGGTCTTTTGCAACCATACCAGTGAAGGGAGACATGGAGAAATTACTTCCCGAGAAGAAAATGAGGTACACGGTACGAAAGCTGGAAGCCCATATGCTAACATTTTGTACAAAAATACCAAGTGGATGAATCACTTGGTGACAAATGAGGAGGAAGAAGATATTCCCATCTTGATATGGCCAGATATGCCTTCTCAGAGAGATTTTGATTTTTAAGAAGCATTGAGGAGATTTAAGTTACAAGAGGGCAGCCCTAAATTTCCAGATGATGCAAACCATGAGGAAGAGGAGACAGTTCTTGATGATTTTAAAGAATAAAAATCAGCTTATATACTTGTCCAAGATGAGGAGTTATTCACATTCCCATTTGGGGATGAAGATGATCTCAGTCAGGCCATCTATAGAGAGAAAAAATCAGCTTGTGATGAGCCTGTGAAAGGTTTGAAAGAAATGTCTATACAGGAAATTCTTAGAGCTGCAGAAGAAACTAAAGATCCTAAGCTTAGCCTCGAGCTCCTGATGCAGGCCAAAAATTTGCAACACAAGCATGAATCTGATGTGAAGGTTATCCATATTGAGATAAGGCAAGATGAAATATATGATTCGACTCTTGAGCTAATGATTGATGGATGCAATACCAAAATGGAGATATTTTCTTTCCCATTTGAAGATGAAGACTCTTTCCATGATGAAGAAATTGAAGAAAAGAGTTTTGAGACCTCTAAAGATGAAGCTCTTTTTTATGAAGGATCAGTAGAGCGCAGTGATTCTCAAGATGATGAGGTAATCCCTCTAGATAGTTTCCTTGAGCTGTAAAATAAAGCTTCTTCGAAGGCATATCAAGATGAGCTGTAGGAAATGATGGAGCATAACTCTGTGCAAGAAATATTGGATGAAGTAGAATTTATGAAAGACCCCGAGTTGATTCTTAATCTCTTCACTCATGCCATGAACATACGGGACAAGTATGAGTTTTCCTCCAATCCTTCCTTTAGTACTCAAATGCCACACCATGGAGTAGAGATAAAGGATGAATCAAATTTTTCTCATGGAGAAGATGTTAATGAGCATAGGCCTGGGAAAGAAAAAAATCAAGAATGTTCAAGTATTTTGAACAAAAATCACCCCTGGGGCAGCGATGAGATGCTCAATGGAAAATCAGCTATATGGATAAACATGGAAGACAATTGGCATTATGAGACCGACTTCAAAGAACACGAAGGTAGTGGAATTTCCAAGCAAGGACTAGAGCATCAAGAATCTCACATGGACTCACTCCTACAAAGTAAAAGGAAAATCATGGAATCACCTGGCTTCCATAAGCAATTAAGGAAAGGAGGCTACTTTCTGGAACCCATAAACGGCATCGCAGAATATCATCATTCGGCGTTGCCTCTTCAGGGGTAACTTTTGAGAAATGGGGACTGTGAATAATCAGAGATTCAAATGGAAGATATGAGAGAGGTTTTTTTTCATACTAATTTTTTAAACATAAACCTCATTCATATTTTCTACAAATTTTACCAATGAAGAGAAATCTAACTTTCAGTGGGATGCAGTCCAAGGAAAAGTGTATCAGATGAGCACTAAAAGTTCTCTAAACAGAAACAAAAAAGTTAAATGGAAAATCTGAAAGAGGTTTTTGTTCATATAAATATTTTTAACAAAAACCTCATTCAGATTTACTAAAGGTTTTACCAATGAAGATAAATATAACTTTTATTGAGCTGTAGTCCGAGGAAAAGTGTATCAGATGAGCCCTAAAAGTTCCATAAATAGAAACAGAAAAGTCAAAAGGAAACTTTGAGAGAGGTTTTTGTTCATAGAAATGTGTTTAAAAAAAACATCATTCATATTTTCAACATGTTTTACAAATGAAGATAAATCTAAATTTTAGTGAACTGCAGTCTGAGGAAAAAGCGTATCAGACAAGTGTCAAAAGTTCCAAAATCAAGAACACCAAATTCAAACGGAAAATTTGGGAAAGGTATTTGGTCAAAATAATATTTTTAGGAAAACCCTCCTTCCAATAATGTAGGAGAATAAAATCATTATGATTCTTGTTACCGAAAAGCAAGGAGAAGATTTTGGAGCAAATCTTCCTAAAATAAGTGAGATAAGACTTTGACTCCAATAATATATCTCTCTCCATATTTTGTGGAGATGGAGATCTTAGTTGTTAGGATTAGAATAAATATAAGATCAGATTGTATGTCATAAAATAAGGAGTTGGTTGGACACATAAATTATAAATGTAACCTTCCACACTTAGATATGTAATGTTTTACTACCAAGAAATGAATTTGTTCTTTTCTCTCCAGTATTTTATAGTTTTGAGTTAAGATCTCGAAGCATGATTTAAATCCTCTTCCAAGGAATGATCTGGCCACTCATTCTAAGGAAGATGGATCTATATATTTGTGTTTTTATTTTGTAATAATTTGTGTTTATTTCTTTTTTCTGTAATTATCATTTTGTTTTGTTGTTCTTCTCTTTGTATTATAACATTCAGACTGTTGCAAACCTGTAGGTGTTTCATTTAATTTTTTTTATTTCTAATTCAAAAATTTTAATTTATGAAAGTGTGTTTTATTCTTGCAAGTGTGATTTCCTTTATGCAAGTGTGTTTACATTTCTACAAGTGTGCATTTAAATTTTTGCATATGTGCTTTCAATTTATGCAAGTTTGGATTGTGTTTAAGGGAGCTGCTTTCCAAGGTATTTTTCTCTTAATACATACATCCTTCAGACACCAACCTAGATTGAAATTATTAATGGCGAGGATTAATGACCCTCATCAACTCTAGCTTTAAGAAGATTTTCCAATACTGAATAATAGGGCTCTCCAATTAGAGTGTACTTTCGTTGTTCCTGACGGAACTGAAAATTCTAAACAGGGGAAAAAATAGAGGAAGGTTTGGCATGATTAGATGGATGAGATGGACCAGCTTTGAGAACTACTGCATTGGAAAATCCTTTGGCTTTTGAATAAATTTTTTGAGGTTTTTAAGATGAAGAAGAATCATTTGATTTAAATGTGACGTTCTTGTTTCGTAATTGGATTTTTTCTTTAATGGCACAAATTTCCAGCTTTCGTGCCATGGTAAATGATTTGTCAAAGGTATAGAAGGTTTGTACCTATAGAGTTGGTGAGATGTGTGTAGCATAAGCTCTAGTGAACAACTCTATAAGCTCAACTTGAGGTAACTAGAATGTTAATTGGTTGATAATACTTCACCATCGAGCAACAAATTCTACAATAGATTCATCGTCATACTATCGTGTTAAATATACGTCAGTCATGGTGAATTTTTCTACTACATTGATTGAGAATTGGTCCAGGATTTCTTGAGCCACTTGGTTAAAGGAGTAGATGGAGTGTCTAGGTAAACTTATGTACCAATCTAAGGTGGGTTTTGTTAGGGACATGGGAAATGTTCATAGGAGTAAAGTGTATTCATGGGAAATTAGATAGCACCCATGTTTGAATGACCGCAAGTGTTGTTGTTGGTCTTCTTTACTATTGAAATAGTTGAACTTGGGCATTTCCTAATGCACGAGGTATGGTTGAATAGGAATAAATGGATGAATATGCTCATTACATATTTCTTCATAAGTTAAGGAGTTGCAAGATCCAGAAACGGATGCTTCTAGTGTCTACATATTTTCCATCATCATCCTAATGAGTTCATTGGTGGGTTGTGAGGAATGGGCACCTCCTACAATAAATGGAGGTTTATGATGGGTGTATGATGTGGATGGCATCCCGGTACATGAGGGTGTCGAATATGAAAACTGTGAAGGGGGATAGATATAGGTGATAAATACCTCGAATAAGTGATAGACGAGATTGGGGGTTATTGGTGATGTGTGAAACTAGGTGGGGTAGTTGTAATGACTCTCGTGATAATTGGTGGTAGAGACTGTGGGATGGAAAGGACTAGGTTTTGACATGGGGTGTGGGTTACCAACACTATGGGTGGTTGTGATGTAACTAGTATATACGAGGAAAAGGGGGCAGATGGGGCCATGCTCAAGGCAGTTGGTGAAGGAATGGTCAACACCACGAGTGTAATAGACGTCATTGGTGCAGCAGTTATAGTGGATGTGGGGCCCAATTGATATACCAAAGAGGTATAGTGGATGAAGGAAACACTAAGCTAGTGGTATCTGACACAGAAGTGGGGACGAGGGTAGGAGGAATAGATACAGGCATAACATATACTAGTTATCCTGAGTCTTAAGTAGATGAGTGTGAAAGATAGTATTGTAAACCCACAAGATTCTAGTCAAGGATTCTTGTGAACTCCTCATCATCGGTAGAAATGGTGATAGGCTGAGTTGGATCCATAGGCTATAGGATGGAAGGTGGTGATGTGCTAGGCAGGAGTAGCTAAAGACTAGTGTGAAACATAAGGGCATTGGCTTGGTTGCGAGTCAACACCATGTGAATTAGCATGTATCGGGTTAATCGTATTCTTTAAATGACACAGAGAACAACAGAAATGGAAAAGAATAGATACTTGTAGGTAGACTTGGTCAATGTTTAAATTAAAAATCAGAATAAGGAAACTAACACCGGTTAAGGTGACCGATGATAGTTAAAGGGGAATGATGACGGTTATAGTAAACGATATTGGTTACTGTGGGAAAACACTAGTTTAAGAAAATGAAGCAAAACTGATGAAAATGAAATGCTAAAACTGTACTTGATAGTGATATCAAAATGTTGGGAATATGATGATGTCTTAAGGACTATAAATACAAAAGAGAAGGTGGTGAAATTTTTATTGGTAAAATAACCAAAAGAGCTGGTAACCAACACTGGACAGGTAAACTGATGACGGTCATATGGGAATCGATGATGATCGTTGGACCAACACTTGTTACTGTAAAATATGAAGAAATGAAGAAAAATATATTTTGTGAATTAAGTCAAATGAAGGATCAACCTAGAAGATCTGAGAATGATAATATGAGGCCCTGACACACTCAAAAATAGTCGAAATACTCCATTTATGATTGTGGAGTGTGAAATGAAGAATAAAATGAAGAAACCTAATCCTCACAACTCAAAACATAATTCAAGAAGAAAGCTAAGAAAAACACGTAATCCTATGAGTGAATTTTATGTTACTTTATCTTATGCTATTTGAGATTGACTTGTGAATTTAGAACAGATTTTTTTTGTTGGGAAGGCATCCTATGAAGAGGTAAATTCTAAAGGGGAGGTTTCAGGTTATGTTTTGGTGGGGGCAGTCCTTTCTTTAGGATAATGACTGGACCAAGAAACCATTTGGGCTTCCACTGTCAATCCTCTGATCGTGTGATCATTGACAACTTCTTCCAGGTAAGGTGTTGTTTAAGAAGATGTGTGAATTTTGTATCTGTGTAGTTTGGCAAGAGAGAGAAGAGAAAGTGCTTTCTAAGGTTCAATTATGTCAACCATTAGCTTGGAATGACTTCCAATGTATAGGTTGCCCTCAGTTTTAAATGTGAGCTAATAATGTAGCATACAAGGATGAAATGCAAAAAAATTTATAACCCAAATCGATAATTATATTTGATGTATAAAATGATGAATAGGAGAGAGGATGATTTTCAGCAATGCAAAAAGAAAGAAGAATGATTCTTTTTAAATGCACCAAAATAAATGTTTCATTTAGAGAAATTAGAAATAAGGAAAATATTACCAGAGAATAATGATTTAGAAAGGAAACACACAAGGTGCAATCTATATGAATAGAAAGGAACCCACAAATGAGGGTCCCACCGAGCGTGCCAAAATGTTTCACCAATAAGTTGTGTACGTATGAGCAAAACAGATAAGGTAAAAGTGAGGAGGAATACCTATGAAATGAAGGTGGAAGGTTGAATGCGTGCGTTCTTATTTCTTGATCCAGTGCTGATTGTGAGAACTTCCATTTTTCTAGGAGGAACTACATGTGAATGCAAAACAAGACCACAAGAATAATATTAAACAATATATGTCAGTGGACTACCTACCATGTGCTAGATTTGGGAAGTGTGATACTCCCTAGATGGTTGTCAATCCACTATTTAATAAAATTTAATGTGAGAAGTAACGTAAAAAATAACATCCTACTGTAATTGATATGATGTAGGTATCTCATTCAAATACAATAAGGAAATATAATAGAACAGATAAGGTTATGATCAAATCTAGAGGTTTGGAAAGTAGCCAAGGTGACTAGAAAATGTTAGGATTAGGTTTTTGGGTGGTTTAGGGTTATTTAAGTGAAGTTTATGAGGTTATTGTTATAGGAAGGATTACTAGATATAGAGATTGATGTTGGTCGGGTATGACTAAGGATGGTTGAGAGGTAAACCGACAATGGTTTATGTTAATTAGCGTCGCTAGAGGCGGAATGGTAAAAAATCAATAAAATTTGGTGTTGGGATATTCTTTTTTATTGTATAGGTAATAAATGGAGAAGGGTGAGGTTGGTAATAGTGTTGGGAATACTCAGAGATATCTAGAGTTAGGTATGGAGAGCTGGGAGGTTATAGGTAGTTAGGTGGATGGATTAACATGAATGTGGAAAAGAGAGAGCTAAAGAAATGATAATCTAAGTAAGTATGGAATGATGAAGATCAAATTGCACTTACTTGTATTTTCATACCTGATGATTGGATGAACGTGATGGCTGATCTTTGAAATTGGTGGTCAGTGGCGCGGCAGTGCTTCCAAGAATGCTATTGTGAATGCCAATGTCTTCAAATCAGTCGTGGTGTTGGCTAGGGTGTGTTTGGATGTGTGAGAAGGCTCTTATTCATGCTTGCATGGAGATATCTCTCTCTCCAAACTATAATAATTATTTTAACCTCATGAAAAAGGTTACTTAATTGAATATATGGTAACCAGTGACAGTTAGGGTGACTGGCATCGGTTTAGGGTTAACCAGCATCGGTTAAGGTGGGAAATCCTAGGTTGCCAAAATGGCATATGTTGGCTATATTTTTGGCTAGTTCTCTCCATTGTTTCAGGTCTAAAATGGTATTTTCTACATAAGTAAGTGGGCATCTTGTTAGAGAAATAATAGCCATCTAGTGTTAGGGTTAGACTAAGTCTCAGTTAGTTATGGTAAGTAGAGATTGAGTGCTAGTTAGAATGAACATGCTAAGAATAGGTCTATGATAAGGTGTCTAGGTTATGTGGCTAGCTGAGGTGATCAAGTGAGGGCATTAATTAAATAAATTAAAGTAATTAATCTAATTAATCCAATTAATCAAATTAATCCAATCAATCCAATTAATCATGTGCACTATGGGATATGAATATGTAACGTATGGTTTATTTAATTAATGGGGTTATAAGGGTGGTATGACCTAATTTTGGTGTCTATAATCACACCCAATGTATTTTTATGTTCTTATGTGTGCAATAATTTACCTAGGGTACCCTAGCACTAATGATGCGAAAGTAACGCGAAATAGCTAGATAGAATGCAAAATGGTGGATGTAATAGAATAGACTCCCCATATTATGTAGTGTGTGATGTAGAATAGTGCCCAAATGTAGTCCCTTTCTCTATGTAGATAGATATACCTTAGTAGAAATATTATGCCCTTAAGGTAGTGTGTATGTTGTGTTTGTATAGGGATCTCTTGCTCAAATTTTGATACTAATGACCCAACATGCCGACTAGTACCTAGGGAGATGAGAGGGAAAACCATAAAAACTAACCTTGAATGTATAAATTAAAACCAAGTGTGACATGGACCAAGGCACATAGAAATCGGGACTAGGGTGCCCACATGTGCCCTAATCCCTATCTAGGTGGCCTAGTCAAAGACTAGAGATGAAAACTAGGTGAATTATGATAGATAGGAGCCCCTGAAACCTAACCAGAACTGTGTCTATAAGTGAAAAATGTGTAAGAAAAATAACAACAAAGACCAACAAGATTGACAACTAGACAATGGGATGAGTCATTAGTGAATAATTTTCTTACGCAAGATCCATATATAAAACAACATACTTGGTGGTATAATAATAGTAATACATACATGATTTTATGACTACATTTTTCCCCACTTTATGTTGGTGAGTGAAAGCTCAGTAACATAAATTAGTTAGATATGTGTACTTGATAGAAAACCAGAGATTCCCATGTTGTATAAAAACATGCAGTTGTGGTAGAAGAGTGTGCCGAATGTGAACTTATAGCGTGATGAACCATAGATCAGAATTTTGATCTATGCAACGTAGTGAGAGATGAAAAAAATGATGAAGTGCACTAGATGAAAGTGATGATTGTAATGTTGAATTATTGATGATTGTGTGGAGATTACAATGGGGTAGGGAGTGATTAGTTCCCAACCTAATTACGTGTGTATGAAAAAATGGAGGATTTGGGTGTCCTGCCACTGGAGGAAGAGTGTAGGGAGAAAGGTGTGTCATTCTCTAACATTTACCTACATCCTCAAGATCTAGTTATTGCATATGGACTCAGATATAATTTTTAGTGATTTTGGATCCAAATATTTTGATTAACATGTTGACCCATATAGGATCAGTATAGTAAAGGAAATGATGTCTCATTTCCCCCACTCCATGGGTGTTGCCGTAATGTGTGATGGCTTCCAAGTTAGGTCATCTAAAAGAAAATGTAAAATTTAGAATAACTTCCCATATTAGGTCATCTAGGAAAATAGCAATGTAATTTTTATCACCAGATCACTGCACCCTCTATTTTCTTAGCATGTAAGTGTGTTAAGGAAATCAGTTTGACTGGGTAACATGGGTACTATCTCTAAGTTGTGGGACTTGCTACCTGAGATAGACTTCTCATAATAAGGGTGGCCATTACCCCTTCCTACAGCAATGGTGAATACTAACTCCATTTACATGAATTGAAAATTTCTACTACTATTAATCTACCTTTTTAAAGATAACTATCGACAGAGAAATAACATGAAAGTAAAAGGCAAGATCTATTCTAAACTATATTCCTGGGGCTCCCGCTTTGAAGGCTATGAGAATACCTTCCCTCATATATGTGAAGATTCGAAGAAATATTTCAGAGTTAGAAAGGGTACGCATATTTATACTAAGTTCTCCACAATTCAATGCGCACCGTAGATTGGATTGTTTCCAACACAGTATGTGGAGCTGGAGAGCCAAACAATCAATAGATCTGCAATCTGTAGTCAAGGGAATACCCTTGTTTCTATGGATCACTTTTCTTCCTTCATCTTTAGATTGAAGACGACATGAGTAAGGATGTAGATGGGGACACAGCATGTGGGCAGAGTCCGACTGCACAAAGTTGGCATCAACAGAAACACCAATACACATTGTTCATTTATGTCTCCTTTTGTAGCTAAATGCCCATGTTTTCAAGCCATGCAAGGAGTTCACTGATAATGGCCATGTAGCATATTGGCTTAAGCAGTAAACCAAAATGACCAATTTATTTCGGTGATCCGTCCGAACATCGTATCCCCCTTGAGAACATGCAATCACATACTTCCCATATAGGGTTTTTGGAGACTAGCAAAGAGTAGGGCAT
Organism: Taxus chinensis; assembly: GCA_019776745.2. Classification (NCBI taxonomy): domain Eukaryota; kingdom Viridiplantae; phylum Streptophyta; class Pinopsida; order Cupressales; family Taxaceae; genus Taxus; species Taxus chinensis. The sequence goes on from CM034150.1 coordinate 288,572,159, forward strand.
TGTTGTTGAGATAAGGAACGTCTTCAACTAGATGTTTTGTCTCGTCCTTCTGTGGGCGGATTAAAAATTTCTACTCATTACAGGTGGGCACCTTCAATCATGGAGAGCTTATGGTTTGGAGTTCCAATGTTGGCGTTTCCTCTAGCGAGCATATCAGAACACAAACTTTATTGGGTCTATTGTTGGAAGCAACTGGGGAGTGGGGACTGATTGTGTGCCATAAGAGTTCTAAAATTTTGACCTGACATGAGATCGACGTTGTGTGGAGGAGGAGATAGCCGCCAAACGCCATTAAGAATATTTATGGATGATGGACAGAGATTGAGGGGAAAACAATTAGATATTGAGAGTGATGAGGGATGTTTTATGATTTGGAAAACGGTGATCGAACGATAGGGTCATATTAGAATATTTTTCAGACTTAGGATGTGCACATAAATTTGACAGGTGAGGAATCCGTTAAATTAGTTCGCAGTGTTGATGGTACCTCTGTTTATGTTGTAACTGCAGGCATATTTGAGTTCAGAGTTTCTAATCCCCTTATTTAGATGCAATATTGAGCTATTATATATCCACTGATTCGATCTAGTGTCCATGTTCCCTTGGATTCTATAATTTTAAATACAAAGAATCCTTTTCCTGAGCATATTTTCAAATAAGTACTTATCTAGCACATTCATAACGTGATGTAAGGCCTGTGTCCTTTCCACCTTTTTTTTCAAAAAATTAATACATGTTTAGCACTTAAAAGGCTCCATTGTTTTTTTATTGTGAGCCTATAGAGCATGAACGCCACCACGTTTGTGAGTGTTAGATTTTAAGCTCGACTGAAAAATGTTTAATGTGAGCCAAGTTGGTGTTAGGAATTAGAAAACAAATATGCGGAAAAACTTCCTCCAATTACATAGTAGTAGGAAACTATTTAGTAAAAATGATACTTGCAAAAATATAACAACTTAATATAAATAATGCACAAAATAAGACAAGAAAAGATTTAATATGATTTCACCTAATATGGGCTACGTCCAACAAGAACTTGCTCAAATTTAATTATTAAAAAGATTAAAACAACTCTCACATTCTTCTTTCAGTTATGAATTCACAACAAAATTCCCAAAGATGTTAAACCAACATCTAAGACACCCAATTGACTTAACCAATTGCTCAACTCTTGATCACCTCTTAATCACTCAAGACTTCCCAAGATTACTCTTGATACACACAATACATCTTCAGGATGCCCCTAACACCTCTATTTATAAGATTGCATTCCTTCTAGGAAGTTCTAAAGCCGACCCTAGAAGTTTGAAAGTCATGTAATCTTTCAACTTCCCATGGATATAAAAGAAACTGTCGCAGTTAACAACAATGTCATCAACACAAAAAATAACTAAACAAATGTAGAACAGCTCATGAAGTCTCAAAACTTAACCAATTTGAACTCCAACACTTCAATCCTGATTCCAGAAGACCAAAAACAAGCTCCACACTCCTAACCATCTCCCACTTGGAGACTGTTTCCCTACTGAGAAAAGTTCTCAACCCTTTATTATCAACCATGAAGGCCAATCAAAGTTGAACACAACTTCAACTTATCCCTTATGACTGCCTTGGTCATCATATCAACAAAATTCTAACTAGTATGAATCTTTTCCAACTTCAACTTATCTTCTTCCAAATCTACCCTGATGAAATGATATCTCAGTTGAATTTGCTTCTTCCTCGAGTGAAAAGTGGAGTTCTTTGCTAAATGAATAGCGCTTTGACTATCACTATGTAGTCTCCCAACTTCCTGCTTATGACCTAAATCATTAAGAAACTATTGTACTAAAATCATCTCCTTTCTTACCTATGTGGTAGCAACATACTCAGCCTCTATGGTTGATAAAGCCACAACCTTCTGTAACCATGAAATCCAACTCATCGGTGTATCACCAACCATAAATACATAACCTATCATGCTCATCTTGCTGTCCAAATCTCCTGCCATGTCTGAATCTACATAACCATGCAATATAGTATCCGATCCACCGAAACACAATGCTTATCCCATGGTCCCTCTCAAATACCAAAGGATCCACTTCATTACCTTCTAGTTTTCTCTACCTGGATCACTCATAAACCTGCTCATTGTTCCACTGCATGGGAAATGTCAGGCCTAGTGCTTACCATAGCATACATCAAGCTACCAACTGCTGATGAGTACAGTACCATGGACATCTAGATTTTATCCTCCTCAGTCTTGGGACTCTGATCCTTTGGTAATTTAAAGTGACCTAACAAATGGGTACTAACTAGTTTAGCATCCTGCATAGTAAACCTCTCCAATACCTTCTTTATGTACTCTTCTTGAGATAACACGAATTTCCTCTCTTTCCTATTTCGAGTCATTCTCATACCAAGGATCTATTTTTCTACCCCCAAATCCTTCATAGTAAAGGAGTCATCTAGTTGCTTCTCTAGTATTGTTGGTTGCTCAAACATGCACCCACATCTCGGATCTCGAAAGGGGTCAAGGTGTCTAAGACCATAATGGAACCATCTCCAAGTTGTGGGACCTTGTGCACTTGGGATGGATCTTCGTAGAAGGTCAATTCCACTACCTACCTCTAACACTACTACTACTCCTAATGCTGAATGAAAATCCTAGACTAAACATGCTAAGGGTCTAGGGATAAAAGGATGTGCAAAAAGGGGAAATCCTAAGCTAAGGAAAGTGATAGTGCCAGAAGGAAAGGATCGATCTCACTCCATTAACGGTGAAGGAAACAAAGAGGGCACAAGAGAAGAGGGCAGACGGTGTGTGCCACAGATCAACACATGGGCTCGGCCTTCCAACGCGTGCAACCCATGAATGTGGGGACTGCAAGTAGAGGAATACACACAACATACCAGAAAATTCAAACAGAGAGGTGAGATGCAATGAAAATGAGAGAAGGAAGACAAGAGTTCCAAAAAACATGATTTTATTTCTTAAGGGATGCATATTCATTTACATTCATGGTAGGAGGTGAGAAAACATTACAGATACCATGCCAAGGTATGAGACCCATGGGAAGTCAGCCACCATTTTGACATGGTGTCGTTACAACAAGGAGAGATAGCGAGCACGAAGTTGGAAGGTGCGCAAGGGAAAATGGAAGGAGATAGAATAATGTAAAGGGGAGTAGGAAGGCATGCAAGGGTGCGTAGAGGAACTGCAACTATGCTAAGGTGTTTCTATGATAGAAAAGTGACATGTGAGCATGAGAATCTACAAGTAGCCCTTCTTCGTACCCGACCTCCTGAGGTCGTGCCAAGACAACCGGTGGAAATGAAATGTATGTGGATATAAACAAAATAGTTGGGAAATCTTATATCCTTAACATGTAATATAGGGATTTACGAGTCTAAGGCAAAGAAATCTCTCCTAACCTGAATTGGTGTAATGGATACTTCAGAAAAAATAGTTGGGCAATCGTATATCCTTAACATGCAATATAGGGATCTGTGAGTCTAAGGAAAAGAAAGCTCTCCTAACCTGAATTGGTGTAATGGATCATTCAGATATAATAGCTGCTCGGAGGATTTAATCAATGTCGAGCTTTTCCAAGATCCTATCTTTTGGTTTTTGGATACGTGGAAAGTGACCTGTAGGTGCTTCATGTATATTTCCAGACAAGGTCATGGAAAATGGTAGTGAGAGGTGTAGTGGATTTATAAGAAACTATGGGTGGTTTTCTAGTCTAGCCCAGAAAATATTAGCTTGATTGGCTTCTATGTTTAATGCGGAAAATTGTGTTATGATATCTGACGGGAGTGGTGAGGATCTAAATACCAGTATACATAAACTAGTGTCAATATTTAACTGACTTGCAGGCCCGTTGGGTTGTGGGATCTAGGGATCACAACCATGATTTTTTGGTTGGTGTGGATCTATTATTGTCATGTGAAGAATCAATCTCTTCTTCTGACTATCTAATAGTCATAAGCCTTTTCAGCTTCTATGTTTAGTATCAAGAGTTGTGTGATCTTCTCAGAATACCTTACGAGTGTTCTTGCAACTTGTATACATAATCCTGTGTCTATGTCGATGAGAAGGTCTCCTACGTTTGACTGTAGAACTAATGGATCAAAACCAAATATTTGTTCTCTTTTAGGTTCTTGTATGGTCATGCAGATATCCTATCAAGGAAATCTATAGTTGGGTTGACTAGACTAGATGTGTATGCTTTATTATCTTCAATATTCAATTGTCTCAATTGTTCACTAACTGCTTGTGGAATTATTGTCATTTGAAAGACCTGAATCTTAAGCCCTTGATCTATATCCGTAAATGTTGTGAAGAGATTTGGCTGAGGTACTACTGGTTCAAATACGTAATCCCTAAGCTCTCTAGGTCCCATAATTGTCATGCAAAAGAATATTCAACTTTAAATTAAATGAGTAAACTAAATGTGAAAGGTAAATCTACACTATGCTTATATTCCTTTTATTTTTGTATTTTTGATGATGTATATTTGAACAAAATTTAAAGAGCAGCTATTCTAAAATATTCAGATAATGAACAATTAATCTAATAATAGAATTAAAACAAGCAAGTTAGCCTGATGTAGCTATTTACCTGTGCACTTGTGAATTTATCCTAAATATTTAAATAACTAACTAATTTAATCAAAATACTTTCAATCTTACCTCAAAATTGAGGAATAAATCATAGCTTCTTAGAAGCTATCATTCCCCATAGCTTCCCTGGTAACACTAAAAGCAAGCTTACCTGAAATAAAATGATTTTCTACTCTATTTGATATATTATAACTACAAATTTGATTATTTAAACCTAGAATTTTATAGAATGGTGGCAATTCTAGTTGTGTCGTGACTTGTCCCCTTAGTGTGATCTCTTTGTTCCTTCATGTTCTCGTGAATCCGTAAAATGGGAACGTGACAGTGGCAACAGAAGGAGATACTTGAACAATGGCAGCTTGGATGTAAACCAAATAGAATGCAAGTAAGAGAGACATAGTGAAAGTGAACAAAGCTTGACTATGCGATTCCTAGTAGGATTTATTACAGGGATACAACACAAATATACCAAGAATTCTAGAATCTATTTCTTGTGACAAAACAAAAACTACAATTCTAATATTACCAAATGAACTTTAATATAGAATTAAAACTATCTTATGTTAAGCTAAATGTGTTGAGGATAGCGATGGAGAAAAATGAAAGCATGAAGATCGATGATTTCTAAATTAGAAAAGATGAAAGGAGCCTTGAACTGAGAGGCTAAGAATTCATGCAAAATCTAAACTTATTGAAACTTTTGGGAGAAATTCAAAACACACTGAATAATAATTCATAGAGGGAGAGGGGCCATTTACTTGTAAACAAGCTTAGTATTTATAGCATTTGGATTTACCAAAGGGTAACTTTGAATTGAACTCTTTTATCATAAATAAAGAGAAATTACTATTTACCAGGCAGCTAAAACATAAATGCAAGCAAGAGTGGTTGAAGAATGTGAGTGCCACTTGAATTTTTCACATTGATGAAAGCGATAGAAAGTTATGGAAAATGCGCACATGACCACCTCCCTTCGCAAGGTGGTGGTTACAGGACCATTGCCCTGTCCTGGGTGGCAATCACAGGACCACCACCCAAGCTAGGTGTCTTTCCTGAAACTAAAGAGAAAAAATCAAGAAAAGAGTGGAACGGGGTCAGAACAAAGCATGCGGAGGTTGGATAAGGCATTTTGGGATGCAAATGTATACTCATTGAGCTTTTCTAGATTTTGAACACCTTTCGAAGATGTCTAAATCATCATTGGGGTTTCTGTGACCTCTTTCCGGCAGTATAGTACCTATAATTTTGGGTACGTATAGATTGCCCCCTTGGAGAAGTGTTTTAGCCATGAAGGGGCATAAAATGGTGGGTCCAAGTATGGCAATCCCGAAATGGGGAGTTAGAAGTTATACATTTCATACCCATGTGTCATAATGTCACCATCCAGATTCCCGCTATTAGTAAAATGAAAAGAGGACTCAAGCGCAGGTAGATAAAGAAAACGAAAAATGAACACTAAATTAAAATGAAATGATGACTTACCATTTGTGTGGGGATGAGAACTTACCTCCATCAGCACTCCAACTCTATGAAAGAACATTCAAAATAAGTTAGAATATTATATATATAAAAAATGAGCTCATTTTCCTAATCATTTATGCATGTTGATTTGGCAATTTTTGAGCTCTGGGTGGTAGCCATTTTCGGTGAGAGTATAGTCAAAACGTTTGTTGTGAGATCGTGATCATGCCTCTAAGAGTAGGAAATTGACCTACGAAGTCTCAGGTTAGTTTTTCTCAATTCATTATTTTTAAACCTAAAATATAGAAATGTTGAAATCTTTGTCTTGGGGGGTTATTTTCAACAATCTTAGTGTTAAATGAGTCTCTAGGGGGGGCGCCCATAGGGTAGGTTTTTATTTCAATTAAAATGGTGTATTTTTCTTATTTTTAGGGTTAATGGGCACATGCCAAATCAGCACAGGATTGTCTTCCTACACAAAGTGGTAGTCACATGACCGCCACCCAAGCAGGGTGGTGGTTACAAGAGCACTGCCCTTAGATGGCAGTGGTCACGGAATCGCTGCTCTGCACAGGATGACAGTTCAGGACAGAAGGCAAAAAAAGATGCCTTAGTTAAATGTTTTTGCATTTTTGATATTTTCCTATGTTTTTGATGAGTTTATCTATTGTATTATGTTGTTAACTTACTATTTTTCTATGTTTTGGGTGGATGTAGAAGGAGTAGATTAGATGGAACAGAGAGAGGGAGTGTGATTAGCTCCCTGCAGTGTTAGATACATTGACCCAGGTAGAGAGAGACACTTTGCAGAGGGATGGTATTTTGAGGATCTCTTCGGTCCCTCATGTTGCTCTTGTTAGTCACATATTGTGTGACTTGTTCTAATATTGAGATGCGGATCAGAACACTTTCTAGTTTTCAAGTGTTAGTGGTGAGTGGACTATCACCCTAGAGGACATCTATCACATATTAGGGGTTCCAATTATTGGGAGGCACTTGTCTCTTAAGACAGCATGATCCAGATCTCATATGGTTCAATGGGCCACCTATATGGGAGATGTTTTTGTCTTCCTTGGCTCGAAGAAGGGGGCGAAGGTCCGATCCATTGCTACTTCTCCTATCCCTATGATCCACAAGGCTATTATGGGTATCTTATTCTTACGATTGATTGGGGATAAGGGAGGGGATACTCTCTTATATTGTTGGGCTCCAAAATATTGCATAGATTAAGGCTCATGGCCATACTTACACTTGGGGAGTAGATATTCTTTGGACCACATACCATGACTTATATAGGGTGGTCAGGTTACAGGAGTAGTCCTGGAGTCACCCCACTCTAGTTATGAGTTTGGTTTATGAGCACATCATCCCCTATGGAAGGGGTGTATTAGTAGAGGATCCAGGGGCTATTAGAGCAGCGAGGTAGATGGGGATGACAGTGCTCAGGACACCACATTAGCCATTGGCTTCATTGACTACTGTAGATATGGGGGCCACTCCTTATCAGGACATGATGGGAGCATGGGAAAAAGAGACACTTACATTAATCACCTGCTCTATAACAGGTCAGTTAGTAGATAGGATAGAGAGGGTGGAGGTCCACCCATTTGACCGAGTCCCTCAAAAGTTTGGTCTCCCCTATGTTGATATGCTTCCTCCAGTGGGGGTAGTATACAAGACTATTTTTGAGGCTTGGGGAGGCCCTAGAGGAGATCGGGATTGGACAAAGGTTACTCTTGGAGTTCCTATAGCGGTTAGATGGGTGGTTTGGGCCCGAGGGGCAGCTAGTGTTCCTCAAACACCTTTACTTCAGATCGGAGCTGCTCCTACTTTTAGTGGGGGGGATGAGCCCGTTGATGTGGACTCAGACTCTGAGAAGCTCACAGGAGGGGAGACAAAGGAGGATATGGAGAAGGAGATGATGGGAGGTGAGACTAGTGGGACAACCATGGAGGATGAGAGTGATTTGAGTGGCATGACACTCAGGATATATTGAGGTCCAAGAGGGAGGAGGTGAGTACAGAGAAGGTAAATATGTTCTCAAATGATTTGGGGAGATGATTAGTCCATGGCAGGACGTCATTTCTTTCCAGATTTGGGAGAGGTTTCACAGTCTGTAGTAGCATCGGTAGCAGGCGCAGATCCTAGGGACCCCACCTAGATGCCTAGAGATCTGAGTGAGTTACTAATCTTTTCTCGACCTTGTTAGTTAGAAATATTAGTTGGCATTTCCTTTTTGTTGTTTCATTTTTTTTTACCTTGTTCTTGGCAATTTTCTAACTTGTTATTTCTCTTTTTTATTTACAGCGACTGCTAAGGGATGGCGAGACTTGATTCGTCAAGTGTGTGTGGACACCCTATTACTCCCCTCAGAGAGTACTTGAGATGAGATTACTGAGAATGTTGGAGAGCCCTCAGTAGCTGGCAGACATATTGATGTCTTTTCCCCTATCTGGAAGGCAGAGAAGTTAGTGACCTCCCTTCGTGTTGAGGTAGCTAGATATAGGACTATTGAGTGTCTAATGAGGCGGAGTTGTTCTCATAGTGAGACCATAGCCAATGGCCATGATCATGAGCACTCAGTTCATTCAAAGCATCATCATAGAAGGAGTCCTAGGTGTGATCGTGTACCCTATGAGGGATCCCACAAGGATTGAGAGGCCATTTGGTCTTTTTGTATTGATTCTGCTAGATGTTTATATGGGTTATTTTTGTATTTTTCAGGCTCATTGAGCGTTTTGACCATGCCTAGTGCATGATGGAATTATATGTAGAACATGATATATATATATATATATATATGTTTGGATCTAGATCTCCTTTTTATCTAGAGATTTTGTGATTCGTTTCCCATGTGTACACTAGATGTTTTTTAAAATCTTTGTTTTTATATGCTTTTCAGAATGTATGTAATGGATGAAAAATGATAACAAGTGTTAAATAGAATGTTTATCTTTTATTTGTTTTTGTAATGCTAATACGTGATGATGTAAACCTATTGTAGTACTGAACTTTTGGCTTCTTTGGGCAATGTTCATTACTTCTTCTTGTTTTGGAAAAATGTGACGAATATGTAGTGATAATGAGATGAACTTGCCTCATTCCTAACTCTATGCAACTAATAAGATGTGAGGGTTCAACACAAAGAGTTGGGAAGGGTGAAAATTATATGAGTTTGACTGAATGGAAAAGATGAGAGAAAGACAAGGTTTTAATAGAAATCAAATTTAGACTTGCGTACTTACTCCTACTCGAAACTACTACATAGTTTAGAATGCAACTTGCTTTCCAGTTTATCTAGACTTAGATCCATGGATGGCAACTTGGTTGAAAAAATATGGTTTTAAGGATTTGATATCTTTGGAATTTGGACACTTAATTTCACTTAATACACTTTTCTTTAAAATAATAATACTCACTAATTTGTGTGAATGGACCCCCTACGCCCTGCCCCATGCTACTAGTAAGAAGTATGGGCTTACCACTAAAGGCATGACATATGTGAGTAAGGGCACTTCTTTCCTTTCTCAACCTCGCATCACCAGTCAGAGATGTGAGGTCATCACCAAAGGTTGGTGGGGCAAATAAGTGTGTAAAATTAAAATATTCTGTTTTGTTTAGTATTTTTTATTTAATTTGACATTTGTGATTTTGGAGTATCCTTATTTCAAAGAGATGTAAGAAGGATAGATGTGACACCAAGAAGCTTCTAGAATAGACCATAGGTAAGAAAAACTTAACCTAATAGAAAATAATGAGTATGACCAAGTATGTAGGCCTTGGTATGGTTTTTATCAAGACTTTGTCTGTCGAATTGATGAAATGATTTTGGAACCATTTGATGATATTATGAAAATTAAAGGGATATGATTTGAATGCTTTTTCTAATGTTTTTAGAAGCCTATAATAAATTACTTAAGAATAAGTTCCTTGACCACAAAATTTACAAAATGAGTGAACAAAATGAAACAAATAAGTGACAAATGCAATGTAGGTAGATATAATATACAAATGGTGATGTTGATGACCTGTGCGTAAAACCATTTAAGATGCAAGGAATTGACAATTTCATTAAATTCCTCACCTTCTAGTGTACACAAGAGATACGCTCCATGTTCATAGTATTTCATGACTTGGTATGGGCCCAACCACTTGGGCTGAAATTTCCTTCCTTCACTAGTTTTCTGATCAATTTGGTTGTTTAGTCTTAGAACTAGATCTCCCTTGTATATTTCTCATTTGTAGACCTTCTCATTATATTGCCAGCACATCCAATCAACATAGGCTCTATGTCATTGTTTGGAATTTAGCCTGGCCTCATCAAGGCTTTATAATTGAGAGAGGTGTGCCTCTCTATAGGATTCTTCTCCCAAAATCCCTTGTAATGAGATGCGGAAACTGTGTATTTCGACCTCAAGCAGGAGGACTGCTTCTACCCTGAATACTAATGAGAAAGGGGTTGCCCCTGTCGTTGTTCTTATTAAGGTTCGATGGGCCCACAAGGCTGGGTATAATTTTAAATGCCAATCCCGTTTGTTCTCCTTAACTATTTTGAGGAGAATGGATTTTAATGTTTTGTTTGTGGCTTCAGCTTGTCCATTGGCTTGAGGGTAATAAAGAGAGGTCGTATGATGGTTTATCTTGAATTTACTGCATAACTCACAGATCTTGTCATTCTTAAATGATGTGCCATTATCTGAGATAATGACTTATGAAACACCATACCTACAAATTATTTGATTCAAAATGAACTTAGTGATTACAAAACCTGGTATAGTGGTGAGAGGCATGGCCTCTACCCATTTGGTAAAATATTATGTGGATGTGATTATAAATTTATGGCCATTTGTTGATGAGTTAGAGAATTTCTCTATCAAATCTAGGCCCCACATGGAAAATGGCCATGGGGTTATGATTGGTTACAGAGCCTATGCTGGCATGTGAATCTCATGGGAGAATTCTTGGCATTTATGGCACTTGCGCATAAATTCTTCTGCATCATGTTCTAAATTAGGCCATAAATACCCCATCCGATGTATTTTGTGAGTAGTGGCATGGCCACCAAACTGGCCTCCACATATCCCACTATGGGATTCATAAAGAATATTTTTGGATTATCGTGTCAACACATCTTAAAAGCATTCCATCGAAGGCTTTACGATAGAGCACTTGTTCTAAAATAACATATTTAGCAGCAATAATGCGTAACCACCTTCTTTGTTGTGATGTGGCACCTTCTGGGTATGTATGGTCCATGATAAAATTGACAATGTTAGTGTACCAAGGACATGTAGAGATGGGGGGTATGGTTTCGACAAAATATATGCATTCATCAGGAAAGTCTAGATCTACCAGATTGCCTCCATCTAATGGATTTTTAGCTAACCAATCTGCAATGATTTTTCCCTTAACGGATTTATAGTTTACAAATGTTAGTTCAAACTCACCCATTAAGGTTATGAAATGTCCAGCCTTTTTAGATAAAGACCCTTGCGTGAGGAATGTCCATAAATAATTTGTCTTTACAATGACCCTTGTTTCTTGATTTAACATGTAATGTCTCAAACATTTTGTTGTGAAGACTATGGCAAGGCATTCTCTTTCTACCTGTGTATAATATGTTTCATAATCAAAAAACGTTCAACTAATGAAATAGAATGCACGTTCTCATTTATAATTATCTTCCTGAGCCAACATGCAGGCTAGTGAGACATCAGTAGCCCATGAATACATTATCAAAGGATGATCTGGTCTAGGAGGCATTAGCATGGGAGGATACAATAAGAAGTGTTTAACTATTTTGAAGGCCTTGTTGCATTCTTCTGTGCAATCTCTTTCTTTAATAAATTGTTTATTGGATGAACAACATAACTTAAGTCTGGAATGAGCCTTCAAATTGCACTGAGTTTCCTAAGAAATGATCTAATACCAAACTCATCTGATGGTGGAATCATTTCAAGAATAACCCAAATTTTGGCTGGATCAACATCAATCCCTTGTGAGGATATAATATGACCCAGAAGCTTTCCTCCTGTCACGCCAAATATGCATTTCTCTGGGTTCAATGTGACATCATATTTGATTAATCATGAGAGAATGATATGGAGTACTTTTGGGTGATCACAGCACTTCTTGGCCTTGGCCAACAAGTCATCTATGTAGGACTCCACAATCTTATAAGTAAGGTCATGAAATATGTATGTCATTGCCCATTGGTATGTAGCGTCAGTGTTCTTAAGACCGAATGGCATGACAGTGTAATAATAAGTTCCCCAAGGAGTTATAAACATGGTCTTGGCTTGATCTTCCTCAGATATTTTAATCTGATTATACCCTGAGAACCCATCCATGAGGGACAACATCTCAAATCTAGTTGTTGCATCAACAACAACATTGATGGATGGTAATGGGAATTCATCTTTGGGACAAACTTTCTTAATGTCCTGAAAGTCTATGCAAATGTGTATCTTCCCATTATTTTTTAGAATGGGGACAATATTAGATACCCATTGTGAATAGTCGACTAGTTTGATGAATCCCACCTGGAGAAGTTTCATTACTTCTTCTTTCACCATGAGAACCAATTTTGGTTTTATTGGTCTCGTCTTTTGTTTAATTGGCTTTGCATCTGGTTTGGAGACAAGATTGTGTGCTGCGATATGTGGTGCAATTGTTGTCATTTCTTTATAACTAAATGCGAAAGTGTTTTGATGTTCCTTGAGGATCTGGGTATGTATTTCTATCTCCTCTGGAGTTAACGAGGATCCTAACTTCAAAATCTTTCATTCTTCCTCCATTCCAATATTTATGTCAATCATTTATTTGATTAAGGAAGTGTTGCCTTCTTTAAATTCAAGTGGGACCAGAGGTAGTTCCAAACTTTCTCCATTCTCTACCTCATAGATATTGAGATTCTTTTACGGGGGAGATTCTATAATGGGATTTCCAAAATAAGAAGAGGAATGTGGGATTAGAGAAAAATCTACTATGTGATGAGTGAGATGTAGCTCTGCATAGGTGTTTAGATATCCAAGAGTGAATCTATCATTTTCAAAGTGATCCAGGATAGAAAACTCATTCTCAGCTTCTATACATGCCCTGATCGGGTTTGTTGGTATTTTACGTACCAATGGTTTAGTATGAAGTGATACCATGAAACTTGTATTTTCCAACTCACTGCTAGGAGTGAAACGGGAAGCTAAGGTTGCTATTGAATTCATGAGGAGGTTTTGTTATCATGGGATTTCTTTGATTGATATGAAGTCAATTTCTTTGGTTAGATCTAATACTGCCATTTTATAGAGTTATAAGTGTCGAGCTCTAGTCTCATATACCTCAGAGACTTTTTTTGTAACTAACTGCGAGTCTCCTATCACTCTAATGTTATCAACACCCATCCTTTTGGATATGATGAGGCCAAGGAGGAGGGCTTCATACTCAACCCCGTTGTTTGTACATTTGAAGTTTAACTTAAAGGAGAAAGGTAGGATCTTTCCCTCAGGAGAAGTAAAGATCACACCTACCCCAGCTCCAAAATGAAATCTAGCTCCATCGAAGTGGAGAGTCCAATATTTTCTCAGAAAAATGGATGTTAGGACATTCTTCGTTTCTGTTTCTTTTTTCTCAGTCACTTCTACCATACAAACTTCATCTGCTGGAAGGGAGCCAATTCCTAGGGTGTATCCTATACCCATATAATCAAATGGTAGGAGAATGGGTAGATATTTCTCTAGTAACTCGACAATTTTTGTGGTAGTCCCTAATGATATTGTCTCTATGACATTAGTCTCTTTTTTGAGTGCTAAAATACCATCGACTAGATTCGTAATTTCTAATTTTGTTGTAGGTATCAAATTTTCTTCTGGTTTTGAATTGATTGGTTTGTTAAGTTGATTCATTGGGAGTTTAAACTCAGAGTGAATGTCTGATCTCTTCTTCAAATTTTCTAGGTGTATATCAAATGCTTTTAGGTCACCTTGCACTACAAATATTTTCCCTAGGTGTAAAAATCTTATTTCCTAGAATAACGTGGAAGGGATTACCTTCATGCGATATATCCATAGTCGAATGAGGATCATATTATAGTTGGCTTCCTAATCTATAATATAAAATTTAGTGAGGACTGTCTTGGGTCCTAAGGTGACTGGTAATACTATAGTCCCAATTGAAATGGCCTTGAGATTATCATAACCTCTTAGCGTATTTTGTGTTGCAGAACAATTTTTTTCTCCATATCCTAGCTTCTGAAGAAAAGTGAAGGGGACTATGTTAACTACTGCCCCATCATCAGTATTTACACACTTAATGATCCATAGGGATCCAGGAAAACTCTACTTCATCACAAACTATCAGTACAAGGAAGGAAAACATTAACCAGAGGTTTTATATTTAAAGTAATAGGATCGCTGCCCTGTGCAGGGTGGCGGTCACAGAACCACCACTCAACTAGGGCAGCAGCTACATAACCACCTGTCTGCACAGGGCGGTGGTCCTGTCCATTATGGACAGAAAGAAAAATTCAAAATGAACATCTTCTGAATTCGAAAGGGTGTTTGTCTCCCTTCACCTTCATGACCTTTCCCATTCTCCAGTGCATGGGAGGACATGAGAAAGGCTATAAATACATGATTTAAGTGTAGAGGATCATCAAAGCATGAGAGCAAGTGAGCAAGAAGTCTTAGTGCTGGAAATTGTAATTTTGTAGAAGAAAGGATTTTGAGACAGAGCAAGCAAGTAATTAAAAGGAAGTGTTGAGATATTATCTACTTCCCTTTCCTACTTATTGTAAATTTTGTACTTGATTTCAATTGGCCAATAGAAGTGGGAAGAAAGAGAAATTTCCCTTCCCGACTAGTTTTCCTCCTTTTGGGGGTTTCCAGGATAAAAAATTTTAGCGTTCATGACTGTGGATTCTTTCCTTTACTACACCTTTATTGTTTCTAAGCATGATTCAAGTTCATTCACTAGCTTTCTTTGTTATTTCTAATAGAAAGTAAACCGCAGCGAATAATTATGATTTTGCGAATTTTCCAAAGTTTAGAGTTTACGAATCATTTTTGTATCAGAGCTAATAAGCATCCAGGACTGTGGTATTCATTCTTGAATTTGTATGACAGTGACAAGATCTAAAGGTGAGGAACCTTTACCTTGAAATCCAAAGATTTCTACAAAAAAGTGGAAACAGAGAATCCGGGGAGAAATGGAAGAAGAGAACTTGGTCCAAAGGATCAAGATGCTAGAGACCATGATGGAAAGGATGTTTAGAAGGCAATAAGAACCTGTAGATTTGCAAAAGACGGCTTCTGTCAAACAATACTCCATGGACTCGGTGGTTTGAGGCTTAACCGAAAAGTTTGGTATAGGCAAGAGTCACCATGAGGAAGGTTATGGAGAAGAGTGGGGAGAAGATACTTCTAACACAAGAGAGAAGGTAAAATTTGAACATACCCCTTTTAAGTTTGAGACTAAAGTTGAAATCAAAATCTTTGAAGGACAAGTAGATGTAGATTTGCTAGATAAATGGTTGAAACAGTTAGAATTCTACTTTAGCGTCCATAATGTCACTGAGGCACAAGGGATCACCTTTGCACATCTCAAAATGGAGGGACATGCCCTAGTTTGGTGGGAAACCCATCTAACTACTTGTGAAAGGAAGAAACTTCCTACGGTGAAGTCTCGACAAGAATTTAAGGAATTACTTAGAGCTAAATTTTATCCTATTGGCCATAAAACTGATCAAATGATTAAATGGCAGTATTTTAGACAAGGTAGTGGTCAAGGTGTGTAGGACTATACTATGGAGTTTCGGAGGTAAGCCATGTTGATAAATATGGACTTGGAGGATGAGGATATTTTGACCAAGTACTTAGGCGGACTTCACACTCACCTTCAAAGAAAGGTTATCTCCACAAAGCCCAAGGATCTCAATGAAGCATGTGTATAGGAATACTACATAGATGATGAGAAGAAGCAAGGAGAAGCGGAGCCAAGGGAAAAACAGTCAAAAAATCAGCAGAAAAAGGATTATGGGCAAACAAGTAACAAGAGTAAGTGGAAAGGGAAAGGTAAACAAGCTGCCACTACTTTAAATACTTGTAAAGATCCCAAGAATTTTTGCAAGAATTGTGATATCAATGGTCATACTAATGCTACATGTTGGAAGTTACATCTGGAGTTACATCTGAAGAACCAAACCAAGGACTCAAAGAAGTCCATGATAGCTGTAAATATAGAGGGGGAGGTAGAAATCAAAGATGACTCTTATTTAGATGAAAGGCTTGGATGCACGGCCACCAATAAGGACAGCGAAGAGGAGATGAGTAGACTATTCCAAATCAAAATCCAGATCAAGATAACTAAGCTAAATGCTTTGGTTGATACCGGTTCTCAATCTAATTTGATTTCTAAGGCAATTGTAAAGAAGCTTGGTCTTAAGACTTACGAGCATCCACACCCTTCTCCTTTGGATTGGGTGAAGAAGGGTGTTGAAATTCAAGTAATAAGAAGATGTAAGGTCAAGTTTGGGATAAATTCCCAATATATTGATGTTTTTGAAGCTAACATTATTCCACTTGATGCTTTTGATGTGGTATTCGGGAGTCCTTACTTGTATGTTAGGGATACTATATTTATGAGAAGGGAGAACTGGTACAAATGGGTCAAGGATGGGATCAACTACAACATCCGGGCACACAAGCATAAGACACAAATTACTATGGTAAGTGCTAACCAAGCAAAACGGATAATTTAAGAAAATCATAATCAGTTTTGTTTACTTTTGTTAAAAGATAAGCAAGATGGGGTAGAAGTTTCAGAAATTTCTAACCAAGGAAAACAAGATTTGGATAGTATTATTCAGTCTTTTTAGGAAGTATTTCAGGCTCCTAGTGGATTACCACCAAAACGGGAAGTAGAGCATGAGATTCAGTTTTGTTAGAGTCACCTCTACCGAACATCGGGTTGTATAGGCAATCCTTGCTTGAGAGTATTGAGGTAAAGAAGAAACTCCAGGAACTAATAGACCAAGGGTTAATACATCCGAGCACCTCACCATGCGGTTTGCCTATTGTGATGGTGCCAAAGAAGGATGGTTCTTGGAGAATGTGCATTGACTACCATGCTTTGAACAAGATCACCATAAAGAACAGATATCTACTTCCCCGCATAGATGATCTCTTGGACCAGCTTTAGCATGCTAAATTTTTCACAAAGTTGGACCTCAAGTCCGGTTATCACCAAGTTAGGACGAAGGAGGAGGATATATGGAAGACTGCTTTCAAAACAAAATAGGTTTTTTATGAATGTTTAGTACTTCCGTTTGGGTTATGCAATGCACCCGCTACATTTATGAGATTGATGAATGATGTATTGTGGGATTTCATAGATTCATGTGTCATTGTATATGATATTTTGATTTTTAGTGCCACGTGGGAAGAACACTTAACACATTTGCAGGAAGTCTTGTAAGTTCTCAGGGAGAAGCAGTTGCTTTGTAACATCAAGAAATGTGAATTTTCCAAGAAATCACTTGTCTATCTTGGACACATGGTTGGAGGAGGAGAGCTATGAGTGGATCTAAAGAAGGTGGAAGCCATAACTAATTGGCCAACACCAACAGGAGCCATAAAGACTAGAAGTTTTGTGGGAGCAGTACAGTACATGCGGAAGTTCATTTCGGGCTTCTCTGCGATTGTAGCACCTCTATACACAATGGCCACAAAGAGTAAGGGTTTTGACTAGGGTAAGGAACAATACAAATCCTTTGAGTTATTAAAATACAAAATTAGTCATGCTCTAGTACTTGCTCTTCCTAGTTTGTAGTAGCCTTTTGAAGTAGAGACAGATGCCAGCGATTATGCAATGTGCACAGTATTTCTTCAAGGAGGTAAACCTGTACGTTATCATTCTAAAACTTTCACTTCAGTAGTTAAAGGATATTCAATATATGATAAAGAAATGTATGCACTAGTTCAGGCAATTAAAAAATGGAAACACTATTTGATGGGTAAAGAAACTATTGTGCACACTAACCAAAAACCTCTCCAATATTTGCAAGCATAGTCTAAATTACAACAAGCAAGGCACTACAAATGGATGGGGTTCCTTTAAAAATTCCATTTGGTGATCAAATACAAGAAAGGTAGTACAAATGTAGTGGCAGACATGTTGTCTAGGCCACCCACACAAGAGAAACTCTCCTGCTTGGCCACTATTTCTCAAATCGAGCCCTTCACGAAGGAAGCATACGAAGAGGCATATGCCCAAGAAAAAGACTTTGGGGTGACGTTTCAAAAGTTATAGTCCCAAGGGGCTGAAAGAATGGGGATTGAAGATTGTTATCTCAAGGAGGGGCTGCTCTACCGATGGGGAAAACTTTGTGTGCCTAAAGAATAAAGACATCTATTGATGAGGGAAGCACATACCTCGAAAGTAGTAGGAAATTTTGGTGTTGGTAAGACCGTAACCAACTTGCAAAGGTATGTATATTGGCCCAATATGCAAGAGGAAGTATCAAGCCAAATACTAGGAAGGAAGGTTTGTATATGGCTTTACCAGTACCTACTCATCCGTGGGAGGACATCTCTATGGATTTTGTAGCAGGATTACCTATGTCTAAACATGGCCATGATTATCTCTATGTTGTTGTTGATAGATTTAGTAAAATGTGTATTCTTATGGCATGTAAAAAGACATTGAAAGCACATGAGGTGGTAGATATTTTCTTTGCTAATGTATGGGTGCATTTTGGTTTTCCAAAGTCTATTGTCTCCAACAAGGATTCCAGATTCTTGGGGAATTTTTGGACTACATTATGAGACAAGATGGATACCAGATTACATAGGAGCATAGCATTCCATCCGTAGATAGATGGACAAACAAAGGTGGTAAACAAGACTTTGGTATAATTGATCAGAGGGTATAACAGTAAGTACCCAAGGACTTGGGATGAGTCCTTAGCCTACATTCAACATTCCTACAACCGGGTAGTACACACATCCACCATGAAGTCACCATTTAAAGCATATTTGGGATATCTACCTACAAATCTGTTGGACATAGCAGTTGGATAGCAGGATAAGGAGGATACACGAGATATAGAGGTGACTAGAGAAAAGAAATTTATTGAGAGGATCTGGCAAATCCATCTCAAGGTCAAAGAATAGCTAGAGAAATCTCAAGCTAAGTATAAAGCTAGGCATGATCATTATAGAAGGGAACACAAGCTTCATGTTGGAGATAAAGTTTGGCTTTACTTGAGCAAGGAGAGACTACAAGGTCAAGCACAGAAGCTCAAGCCACTACGATATGGACCTTTCACCATATTGGAGTAGATTGGAGAAAATGCTTTTCGACTTGATTTGCCATCATTCATGAGGATGTACTCTATAGTAAACTGTGAGAACTTGCACCTATATGAGCCATCCATGTTGGATGAAGATGAAGAACTACAGTTGCTACCTTCCATTGAGGATTATGTCTTGGACTCACGAGGTGAATTGGAGAAGGATGTAGTACTGCAGTAGAAGGTTAGAGAGACTAGAAGAGGCCCACAGGTCTTGGCAGATTGGGCTGAAAGGAAAGACACCAAGGCAGGCCCGGTGGTATTCAAAGGAGCAAGTGAGGGAATTGTTTCCTCATCTATTCCCCCACTAAGATTTTGTGGGACCAAAATCCTCCTAAGAAGGAGAGGCGTGATCCATAGGGATCCAGGAAAACTCTACTTCATTAGAAATAGTCAGCATAAAGAAGGAAAACATTAACTAGAGGTTATGTATTTAAAGTAACATGACCGTTACCCTATGCAGGGTGGTAGTCACAAAACCGCCGCTCAGCCAGACAGAAAGAAAAATTCAAATGAACAGCTTTCAAATTTGAAAGGGTGTTCATCTCCCTTCACCTTCATGACCTTTCCTATTCTCCAGTGCATGGGAGGACATGAGAAAGGCTATAAATACATGATTGTAGAAGTGTGGAGGATCATCAAAGCATGAGAGCAAGTGAGCAAGAAGTCTTAGTGGTGGAAATTGTAATTTTGTAGAAGAAAGGAGTTTGAGATAGAGCAAGCAAGTAATTGAAAGGAAGTGTTGAGATATTATCTACTTCCCTTTCCTACTTATTGTAAATTATGTACTTGATTTGAATTGGCCAATAGAAGTGAGAAGAAATAGCAATTGCCCTTCCTGACTGGTTTTCCTCCTTTGGGGGGTTTCCAGGATAAAAATTGTTGGTGTTCATGACTGTGGATTCTTTCCTTTACTACACCTTTATTGTTTCTAAGCACAATTCAAGTTCATTCACTAGCTTTATCTGTTATTTTTAATAGAAAGTAAACAACAACGAATAATTGTGATTTTGTGAATTTTCCAAAGTTGGAGTTTACGGATCACTTAACATAATTATTATAAACCCATACCTATAAATGAAAAGCTAGGTTACATTTACATGAAATTTCAGCATCTATTAGCATTTTTCTTATATCAAATATAAACTCAGTATCCCTATTTGGCTACCCTGGAAGGTAGACATAAAAGTCTACATGGTTTACTTGTGTTTTAGGTGGAGGAGTGATGTTAATTAGATGACCAAGACCTAATGATTCTAAGAGAGCAGCCCTATGGGTAGGAGAGTTCTTCAATAAATCCAAGAAGGAAATGTGAGAGAAGGTCTTTGTTAGGTCATTAATTAGATCGTAACTGCCTATGGGTTTTACCAATGTTTTTTCAATGTTGTCTGGTTCTAATGGATAGTTTGGAACTGGTTGAGAAGAATAATCTCATGTTCTTGTTATGGTTTCTATGTGTATCTCAGTATTTAACTCTACTAGATGAACTATCTTGGTTTGTGGTTGAGTTCCTAATTGGGGTGTGACCGGTGGATTTAATGAAGTTGAGGCTTCATGATTGTTATTTCCTATCATAACACCCTTGTTCATCCCATTTGGATCTAACATGTTATTGTTAGAGTGGTTTGGGAGTGGATCATTAAAAATCTTGAGGGGTGCATTTTGAGGGGAAATTACCCATGTGTAAGTGTTTGGCACAGGTAATGCAGAATTTTCTTAGAACA
The DNA here is from genome assembly GCA_019776745.2 of Taxus chinensis. Taxonomy (NCBI): domain Eukaryota; kingdom Viridiplantae; phylum Streptophyta; class Pinopsida; order Cupressales; family Taxaceae; genus Taxus; species Taxus chinensis. The sequence goes on from CM034150.1 coordinate 288,593,291, forward strand.
TATCTATAAAGAGTTATCTTTGGTCATCTAGCAAACGTTGAATGAATTTATTATAGTCATTGCAAAAAGTTCTAGTATCATGGCCTTGAATCTTGTGGAAACCAAAATACAAGTTGGGATTATAGTTTCAAGGTTGTTGATTTAAAACCTATTGTGGTCCAAAACTTTGATTAGGTTGTTGGTTGTTAGAGTTAAAATTTTGAGGTTGTTGCCTTTGGTTTTGATTTTGATATCCAGTTGGGTTTTGATTTGGACCTTGTGTCTAGATTTTCCATTATTTTGTTTGTTGTTGTTGTAGTTCGTCATGATGAACAATTAAAATCCATTGCGTTGATTATTGGAGTAAATTTGTTATTTTTCTGATTGTTAATGGGTGGTGAAATGTTTATGATGTTTGCCCTTTTGACCTGGTCTGTGAATCCATCTGTTGTAACCCCACAGTTTTTGTTAACGATCTTGGGTCCTTGATTGGTATTCCTAGCATTAAGATAGGTCATAGTGTTTTGATTGGGAGTGTTTAACTTCCCATTTGTTCCATATGTCTTACAACCACTATTTTATTACCACTTGATCGATTCAGAGGGAACTCTCAAGTACTTCATCATAATTCCTTAATGGGATTTTTTGGACTTCTTCCTTTATCTCTCTATTGAGAGAATGAAGGAATAAGTCACATAGTTCCATTTGATCCATGTTTGCAGCACTTGCTGATGAGTAGAGGACTGTATGCCCCCCCCCCCCCCCCCCCCCCATCTTTGAATAAAATGAGCAGTGGATTCATTGTGCTCTTGTTTTATATGTAAGAATTCCCTAATCCCTGTTCTTAACAAATTGTTCATATCAAAAGCTTTGATAAATTCTTGACACAAGTTATTTAAACAAGTGTATCGAAGCTTTATGTATTCTATAATACCAATCAAGGGAAATACTCTCTAAGGTTTTAGGGAATATCTTAGCAACAACCACATCCCAAGGGAGAAATTCTCGAATGGCCATGGCATAGGCCTTGATATGTGCATTTGGATCTCCCTCCCCTTTATATTTAGGAAAATTGGGAAGAGGTCTTGGAAGCATGACACTTTGTATGGTGAAATCTAGAGGCTCTTATAAATATTCTTAGTAAGTCCCTACCGCATAGGTTTTGACCATCGATGGTTCCTATTGAGGGGGTGGAGGTGGAATGGGTTGTTGATATGGCATAGCATATTTATTCGCAGGGACATAAGGAAATCCCTGTGGTTGAGTGAAAATCATAGGAGAGGAGAACATGTCTCCCTGTGGTGATTTTTAATTAATGTTTAAGTAGGGAGGATCATTGCTCTTGATATGGGTTGTTTGGTGCTTAAGCTAAGAGGTATCATACTTTCAACTGGAGTAGTGTTTAAAAACATGTGGTTCTAGTTGGTGTTTGTTGTGGATAGTTATACAAATGTTGAAGAGGCATGCCTAACGTGCCTGTTCCTATGAGGAGGTCAACTTGGTTGGGATGATGTGGATTGTTGGAAGTTCTTGCTTGCCCAAAATGTGAATTTTGATTTGCTTGAGAAATTTCTAGTCCTCTAACCTTCTCAACTATAGGATGAGATGACCTCAATTGGTGAAGAAACATTATTTTTCCTTAATGGAAATTGTTGTATACCTTGAGGTTGTAGAGGCATATGGTACCCTAGCTATGAATTGATCATTACCCTACTCAAGCTTCACCTGAGAGTATTTTCCATAGGTGGAGGATTGGGGGTAGTTTTCTTGGAGTAGGGTATCGGGTTGTGTTTGTAAAATTCCTATAGGTGGGTACATTTTTTGGAAGTTTTGTTTACTTCTAGCGTAATGCACTAAGTACTCTTCATCCAGAAATGGGAGTGGATTTGACTACCTACTGATTTTTGCTCTAAACAAAACTTGAGGAGATGAAATGGATTCTCCAATAAATGTCATATTATTAGAGCCTAAGGGCTCTATTTGTTGTGTTTGTGTGAGCTGATCGAGCTCCTCAATTCAGAATGAATAACTAGAGCTAGTTCTTTAAGGAGGATTTTTTGAGGACACGTAGTTGCTTGAATAGTTTTAAGCCCATGTAGAAAGCGAGGGTGATGGTTGTCTATTTGTTTGACTGTAATGTGCTTCAAAGACCTGAGAGAGGTCTGCCATATGTGTCATATCCTTGAAATATTCGGGGGGTATCTAGATTCCTGTAGAATAATGGGAAAGAGTGAAGATGGATGAAAGAAATGAAAATAAAAGGGGAACAATTGTTTGTTTCACTGTCAGGATTCACCAGTTTTGTATGATAGAAAAGTGATATGCTAAGCATGAGAATCTATAAGTATCCCTTCTTCGTACCTGACCTCCTAAGGTCATGCCGAGACAGTAAGTGGAAATGAAATGTATGTGGATATATACAAACTATTTGGGAAATCTTATATCCTCAACATGTAATAATGGGATCTGCGAGTCTAAGGCAAAGAAATCTATCCTAACCTAAATTGGTGTAATAGATCGTTCAGATATAATAGCTGCTCGGAGGATCCAATCAATGTCAAGCTCTACCAAGATCCTATTTATTGGTTGTTGGATACGTGGAAAGTGACCTATAGGTGCTTCTTGTATATTTCCAGAACAAGGTCATGGAAAAATGGTAGTGAGAGATGTAGTGGATTTGTAGGAAACTATGGGTGATTTTCTGGTCTAGCCCACAAACTATTAGCTTGATTGGCTTATATATTTAATGTGGAAAATAGTATTATGATATCTGGTGGGAGTGGTGAGGATCTAAATACCAGCATGCGTAAACTGGTGTAAATACTTATCTGACTTGTAGGCCTGTTGGGTTATGGGACCTGGGGGTCATAACCATGAGTTCGTGGTTATTGTGGACCTGTTATGGTCATGTGAAGAATCAATCTCTTCTTCCGAATATCCAATATTCATAAGCCTTTTCAACTTTTATGTTTAATATCAGGAGTTGTGTGATCTTCTCATAATACCTTATGGGTGTTCTGGAAACTTATATATGTAATCCTGTGTCTATGTCGATGAGAAGGTCTCCTGCATTTGGCTATGGAACTAATGGATCAACAACCAAATATTTGTTCATCTTTCAGGTTCCTGTTATGGTCATACGGATATCTTATCAAGGCAATCTATAGTTGGGTTGACTTGACCAAAATGTGTATGCTTTTTCGTCTTCAATATTCAATTGTCTCAATTATTCATTAACTACTTGTGGTTTTATTGTCATTTGAAAGACCTGAATCCTAATCCCTTGATCTATATCTGTTAATGTTGCGAAGATATTTGGCTAAGGTACTACTGGTTTGAATACTTAGTCTCTGGGATCTCTGGGTCCCATAATTGTCATGCAAAAGAAGATTTAACTTTAACTTAAATGAGTAAACTAACTATGAAAGGTATATATACACTATGTTTATATTCCTTTTATTTTTTTAATTTTCGATGATGTATATTTGAACAAAATTTAAAGAGAAGCTATTCTAATATATTTAGATAATGAACAATTAATCTAATAACATAATTAAAACAAGCAAGTTAGCCTTATGTAGCTATTTACTTGTGCACTTCATAATTTATCCTAAATATTTAAATAACTAATTAATTTAATCGAAATACTTTCAATCTTACCTCAGAAATAAGGAATAAATCACAGCTTCTCAGAAGCTATCATTACCCACAACTTTCCTGGTAACACTGCAAGCAAGCTTAACTGAAATAAAATGATTTGCTACTCTATTTAATATATTGTAACTATAACTTTGATGATTCAAACCTAGAATTTTACATAATGGTGGCAATTCTAGTTTTCGTGACTTGTCCCCTCAGTGTGATCTCTTTGTTCCTTCGTGTTCTCGCGAATCCAAAAAATGGGAATGTGACAGCAGCAGCAGAAGGAGATACTCAAACAATGGAAGCTTAGATGTAAACTGAATAGAATGCAAGTAAGAGAGGGATAGTACAAGTGAACAGAGATTGACTATGCAATTCCTAGCGGGATTTATTGCAAGGATACAACGCAAATATACCAAGAATTATAGGATCTATTTCTTGTGACAAAACAAAACCTACAATTCTAAGATTACCAAATGAACTTTAATCTAGAACTAAAACTATCTTATGCTGAGATAACTGTGTTGAGGATAACAATGGAGCAAAATGAAAGTGTGAAGATTGATGATTTCTAAATCAGAAAAGAAGAAAGGAGCCTTGAATTGAGAGGCTGAGAATTCATGCAAAATCTAAAATTATTGAAACTTATGGGAGAACTTCAAAACACACTGAATAATAATTCATAGAGGGAGAGGGGCCATTTGCTTGTAAACAAGATTGGTATTTATAGCATTTGGATTTACTAGAGGGTAAGTTTGAATTGAACTCTTTTATCATAAAAAAAGAGAAATTACTATTTACCAGGTGTCTAAAACATAAATACAAGCAAAGATTGGTTGAAGAATGTGATTTCCACTTAAATTTTTCACATTGACGAAAGCGTCAAAAAGTTCTAGAAAATTCACGCACATGACTGCTGCCCTATACAGGGCGGTGGTTATAGGACTGCCACCCTATCCTGGGTGGTGGTCACAGGACCCCCACCCAAGTCAAGGGAGAGTGGTCTTGAAACTAAAGGACCAAAATGCAAGAAAAGAGTGGAACAGGGTCAGAACAAAGCATACAGAGGCTGGATATGGCATTTTTGGGATGCATATGTATACTCAGTGTGATTTTCTAGATTTTGAACACCTAGCGAAGAGATATGAATCATCATTAGGGTTTTTGTGACCTCTTTCTGGTAGTATAATACCTACAATTTTGGGTACATACATATTGCCCCCTTAGAGAATCATTTTAGTTATGAAGGGACTAAAACAGAGGTACATTAGCCATGTTTTTTGGGAGAGGCACATTGGATGGGGGTTGTTCATTTATGGTACAGCTAGATAGAGGGGACTAGGAAGAAAATGGGAGGATGGACGCAGAAGTGATGGAAGGTGCATGCGTAAGAGGAGCAGAGGCACATGCAGGAAGGGGAATGAAAGAGAAATGAAGGTGAGATGAAAGCATGGGAGAAGGGATGGAATTCTTAATGGGGGCAGCACGCAAGAAGATAGGAACACATGTAGCGGGATGAGATGATGTAAGTTGGCGTGTAGGATTGGGAGGGCTGTAATATGGTAGTGTAGGGTTGCCCCATTGATAGGGTTGTCACGCGCTATATTTTTAAACTTCCATTTCTTCTGCCCAGTCTATAATCTGGGGAAGCATCTTAATGATGAAGTACATCTTCTTTTAGATGCTAAACCAGCCTTGTACAAGTCTGACCCATGGACAAGGGACCTTATAGACAACTTTATCTACCTTCATAGAGCACTTGACTCTGAGTTGCATCATGTCCATCTCCATCTCTTGTACCTACCTCTCAAAATCAGCTTCGAAAAAAGAGTTGCCACCATCATTTACATAAACCTGTTCTTCATAAACATTTGGGTTAGAAAAAAGTGGGTTGTATGCACTCTCAGGATAATGGGGCTTATAAAACGGATTTGGAAGAGGATTTTGAAACTATGGGGATGGAGGGAAATAGTTTTGCTACTGCAAATGAGAATTCTATAGCAGGAAATAATTCATGATAGCACAACTTCAAAAGAGGAATGTGGAATGATGGAAAAAGGATAAATGAATGGAGGAATGAGGGGATAATATTTTGCACATAAGATAATAGGTGTGTTGAATCAGTGGAGTCATCAGATGTGTTGAAAAATACCTCCAAAGGTTGGATCTCAGTGATAACACATCAAACTTGTTGAGATGAAGATGTAAATCTTTTCACTCTGGTCCCACCGGGCATGCCATAAACTATTGGTTTCTCAAATGTACACCTGCATCTTGAATCTCGAAAGGGGATGAGGTTTCTAAGACCACAACGGAACCTTCCCCAAGTTATGGGACCTTATGCACTTAGGACGAATCTCTAAGGAAGGCTAGTTCCTCTACCTACCTCTAACGCTACTGCTACTCCTAATGTTGAATGAAAATCCTAGACTAAACATTCCTAGAGACCAGGGATAGAAGGATGTGTAGAAAGGGGAAATCCTAATCTAAGTCAGGTGATAGCGCCAGAAGGAAAGGATCGATCTCTCTCCATGAGCGGTGAAGGAAACAGAGAAGGCACAGGAGAAGAGGGCAGACGGCGCATGCCATAGATCAACATAAGGGATTAGCCTTCCATTGCATGTAACATATAAATGTGGGGACTAAAAGTAGAGGAATATGTACAACATAGCAAAAAATGCAAACAGAGAGGCGAGATGCAATGAAAATGAGAGAGGGAAGACAAGAGTTCCACAAAACACATTTTTATTGATTAAGGGACGTACAATCATTTACATTCATGGCAAGAGGTGAGAAAACATTGCAGAGACCATGCCAAGGTCTGAGACCCATGGGAAGTTGGCCACCATTTTGGCATGGTGCCATTACAACAAGGAGATATAGTGGGTGCGTAGGAGGAAGGCGCGTAAGGGAAAATAGAAGGAGATAGAAGAATGCAAAGGGGAGCAGGAAGGTGTGCAAGGGAACGTAGAGGAACTACACCTATGCTAAGGTGTCAAAAGAAAAATCTTGAGTGCACACAACTTGAAATGTGAAACATCGAAGTCAGGATGAAAATATAAGTTATCCAGGTAACTAGGAGAGTAATTTGGATAACAAGTACTTTTATTTCTTGCATGTTCTTTCTTACAACAAGCATATCATCCACATACATGCACAGAATAATATAACTACCATCAAGAAACATCTTGATGTACACATAATGGTCTTAGTGAAACCTGGAGTAACCTTTCTCATGCATAAAATTTTCAAACTTCTTGTACCACTGTCATGGAGCTTGTTTCAGGCCATACAATCTCTTCTTCAATTTACACATTAACCTCTCCTTCCCTTTGACCTCATAACCCTATGGCTCTTACATATATGTATCTTCCTCTAACTCACCATGAAGGAATGTTGTATTCACATCCAATTTCTCTAAGTGTAGGTCTTCTACTACTACTAAACCTAGAACAGTTCTAATAGAAGTCATTTTAACAATAAGAGAAAAAAATTCATCAAATTCTATACTTTTCTTCTATGAAAATCCCTTGACCACCAAGTGGGCCTTATATATTTTCCTACCTCTATCTTCCTCTTTGATTCTAAACACCCACTTGTTTCTTAATGCTCTCTTGCCCTCAGGAATCTCCACCAAATCCCAAGTCTAGTTTTCCATAAGAGATCTATGTTATTCATCCATGGATTGCTCCCACTTCTTCCTGGCATCCACCTGCACTGCTTCCTTAAAGCACTATAGATCTCTACTGTCAATGAGCAATAAATAATTCAAAGATGGAGTAAATCATTTAGGTTCCCTTCTTACCCTAGAAGACCTTCTCACCTCAAGAGTTTGGGGTTCTTGATGAGTAGGTTCTTGAACTAGCTGTGCCGAAACATGTTGCACCTGAATTGGCCCCTTGGACACCTTGTTGTTCACAATGTCCTCTAACACTATGTATTATTTCTTTGATTTCTCTTTCTTCTCCTGCAGTTGATCTTTATACATGACTTTTTCATTAAAGACAATATCTCTAGACTGAAATATTTTCTTGTCCTTAAGAATCTAAACACGGAAACCAAAGTAATCCTTACCATATCCAACAAAGGTTCATTTCTCAGACTTAGCCTCTAACTTGTTCCTATCATCTTTATCAATGTGAACAAATACCTCACATCCAAATACTCTAAGAAATGAGTAATCAATTTTCTTACCGGACCAAGCCTCCTTAGGTGTACCTCCATCCAAAGCCATAGAGGGTCCTTTATTAATCAGATAAACAGTTGTATTCATCGCTTCCGCCCAAAACATGAGTGGCAGCCCCGCATATAACTTCATGCACCTAGCACGCTCCATGATTTTCCTGTTCATTCTCTTTGACACTCCATTTTCTTGTGGATTATTTGGAACTATTCTTTTCCTACATATCCCATTTACCGACCAGTAATCAAGAAATTCATTGCTGCAATACTCCCCTCCATTATCTGACCTGAGAGATTGTAACTTGAGACCTATTTCATTCTCAACCAAGGCTTTCCATCTTTTGAATGTTTCAAACACATCAAATTTCTTTATAATGCAATATACCCAAACTTTTATAGTCGCATCATCATTGAAAGTGACATAATAACATGAACCACTAATAGAATTTACCTTAGCTAGCCCCCATACATATGTATGTACTCAATCCAACTTACCCTCCTTCCTGGTAGGTCCAACCTTGAGGAATCTCACCATCTTCTATTTTTCATAAACACAATCCTCATAGAAGTCTAAATCTAACTCCTTTCATCTGGGAAACCTGTCCTTTATAATTTTCATGCCCTTTTGACTCATATGACCAAGTCTCTAGTGCCACAAAGTTACATCTCCATCTACAGAAAATAAATTACAATAATCAGCACCACTGGTTAAATACAAAGTACCAGTTTTCTTCCCTCTTGCAACCATAAGAGCTCCCTTGGTAACCTTCAAAGAATATGCTCTAAAACTAACCGTATAGCCATCACTGCCTAGATGACCCGCTGATTTCAAGTTCCACCTCAATCTAGGAACATGCTTGACATCCTTAAGTAGCCATGTGTTCCCATTCTGCATTTTCACCTAAACACAACATTTCCCTACTATTCTGCATGGTTCATCATTACCAAGATATACATGTCCAAAATCTCCTTTAACAAAATCAGTAAAGTAAAGTCTATGTGGGGTGACATGGAAAGAAGCCCCTGAATCTAACATCTAAGACTCACCAATATTATCTAAAGAAAGAATTAAGGCATCCTGACAAACATCACCTGTTGCCACATTTACCTCTTTATTTTCCTCCTTGTTCTTCTTATCCCAAAGAGCCCAACAATCTTTCTTAGCATGACCAACCTTACCACAATGCCAACATTCTAACTTACTCTTGGACTTTGACCTTCCGCGATCATTCAACTTCCCACGGTTACCTTTCCCTCTATTCTTTTGTCTCCTTCTTCTCTCCACCATCAAAGTGTTTCTAGAAGTAAAAGAATCTTTGATGCTCTTCCTTTGCATTTCCTTGCTTAGGATCACACCTATTACATCCTCAAACTTCAGCTTTGAATTATTAGAGACTGAATTACTTACAACCATAACCAAGTTGTCCCAGTTATCTGGTAAGGAGCAAAAAATCAACAAAGCCCTAACCTCATCATCAAAGTCAATTTTTATCGAGTTTAACATACTCACAACAGTATGAAATTCATTTAAATGAACACCAATAAAACCATTCTCAGACATCTTCATATTAAATAAATTTTTCATCAAAAATATTTTATTAGAGGCAGAGGGTTTTTCATATAAATTCCCCAATGCACTCATGAGACCTTCTGTGGTCTTCTCCTGTGATATGTTGAAAGTAACTGAAGATGCAAGGCATAACCGAATTACCCTAAGTGTCTTTCTATCCAGCAACTCCCAATCCTCATCCAACATGGTTGTAGGTTTCTTTGTTTTTCCAGCCAAAGGAACATGGAGGTCCTTTTGATATAAGTAATCCTCCATTTTCATCTTCCACAAAATAAAGTTCTTCCCATTGAACTTCTCAACCCTTGATCTACCCTCATCCGTTATAGCTCCCACTCAAGCTAAAGTTTCCCTGTAATTTACCACTTCAGCAATAAACTACCAAAGATCTGATACCAATTGTTAGGAATTAGAGAACAAATATGTGGAAACAATTCCTCAAATTATAGCAGTAGGAAACTATATAGCAAAAGTATATATGCAAAAATATAATAGCATAAATAAATAATACACAAAAGAAGACAAGACAAGATTTGATGTGGTTCACCCAATGTGGGCTTTCATCCACCAAGAACTTTCTCAAATTTTCTTATCAACAAGAGTAAAACAACTCTGACAGTCTTCTATCAGTTATGAACTCACAACAAAATTCTAAAGATGTTAAACCACATACAAACCATAATTGACACCCAATTGTTTAACCTTGATCACTCTTGATCACCTCTTGATCACTAAGACTCAAGACCTCTTGAATGCACAATATATATTCAAGATACCCTAACACCTCTATTTATAGGATTACAATCATTTAAGAAGTCCAAAAGCTGACCCTAGAAGTTTGAAAGTCATGACCTTTCATCTTTCCATGGCTGGAAAAGAAATTTTCATGACCTTTCATCTTCCCATGATTAGAAAAGAAATGGTCATGACCTTTCATCTTCCCAATTTGAACTCCACACTTCAATAATAATTTGAGAAGACTAAAACCAAGCTCCACACCCCAACAATGGGAAGGCTCCACACACTTACATGTAAATCCTTGAATAGCCTTATCCTCTGACAATTGTGAAATGCGAGCCAATAGGAAAGCTCCACACTTCCACAGTGTTAGAACCTGTCAGTCCTTGCTTCGTGCTTGGATATGATTGGAGGGACCTTCAAAATTTTCATATTTTTCAGATGCAAGCTAATAAAATGGCACTATGTATCTCTTGCTTCATAGTTTCTAGGTCCGGGACTTAGAAAATTTTGGCTTTGAAGTTGTATACCAACTATTGGACTTTCATTGGTTGCAAATTTTATATGTCCCGCGGGTTTAAGAAAAACCCGCCTAATTCTTTTACCAAGATCTTTTGTCTTTGACCGAGATCTTGAAATTAAATCTACCAATTCCTTAAGACTTATTCTAATGTAGGTTTTCAAATGCCAACGGCTAGTGGTCTTGAGCTCAGGAATTTGACAGTCGAATGAACTTCAGTCGGCCTTAACATAACCTGCTAGTAAGAAGCCAAGCCACAAAGATTTTTTGAAAACCAATGGTTAGAGTTTGTAGGTAAGGAAATTTGACAGTTGTATGATCATCACATACTTGTGAAAAAATGGCTAAGTCCATTTTCAAACTTTTTCAAGACACAATTAACCCTAGGGGTGATTTTGGATAATAGTAACTCCTAAGTTAGGTCATCTGGGAGGCTAAATATGTTGTATTGTGTCGATTTAATGGTGTGATTTAAATTTTTAGAGATTTGAATGTATTTGATTGGTATATTGATTGATTGGTTTACTCATAGAGAAATTTTATGCTTGTTTCCCCCCAGATTATGTCATTAGGGGGAATCAATAGAAAATGATGAAATGTAGCATGGTGTATTAGTAAATGATTAAAAATAATCAATCAGAATTATTGAACGATTTTGTAGTGGAGTAAGGGGACTTATAGAATGACCCCAATTATATGTCCCCCCTTTCAGTGAAAGGGTAAGTGCTAATGAGAACAAATAATGAGATGAAAGTAAGCCCAGTAATAGATAATGTATAATAGATATCTCAAAAATGTGGGTAAATCTAGTGAAAGACAACGTCGAGGAAAAATAATGTGTGTTGTTTGTATGATACAATGGTAGGTGAAATTATGAAGAGAATGCCACAAACATGAGAGTAATCAGAGTAAAAATGATCAAGATATTTCTAAAATCAAGCAATGTGTATTAGTTGAATAGTAAATGTGAAGTATGACTAGAGTAGAGTGAATAGTGAAAAGTGACTATAAATAGCAAATTGAAAAATTGATTAGTCAACTCATTTGTCTTTTTTGCGAGTGTGAAAGGGGGCTCTAAGGGTCTGAGGATGTCACAAGTGAGAGCAACATGACCTAATCATTTTGAGATGGTAACAACTATCATGGCATCGTGTACGACAACAGAGTTGGTAAGCATGGATTGTTTCAAAAAATGTGTGTGTAGTAGTAAATTTTAGTGAATTTTTGTAAAATTTTCAATTTTGTTTTTCTTGGCATTTAGAGCTAGACAAGAGCGGTGAAGGTGCTAGTGGAATTTAGGACAGGAGTGCCTAGACCTAGGTGTTAGTGTCCTACTCCTGGGCACCCTAGTCATGATTCTAGATGCCCTAGTCCATAAAGTGTGCATTCAGTCCAGATCGATTGAAATGTGATTTTTATTGTGTAGTAATGTTGCAAATACTTATGTCTACCTATGCATAGTGTTCTAATGAAATGTTTTTTTGTTTGATATTGTGCAGAGGGATATCCATTTGAGGGAATTTTGTGGTGGTCATCATTTGAATACTTTTCTCAAGTTGGGTTTACCAGACGATGATTAGGAGGTTATGGATAATGTCATCCTATGACACATAGCTAGGATGGGGGATGTGTCCCATAATATGCCTATTCTAATAGCTTTATGTGAGAGATGGTGTGCGGAAACTTGTAAGTTTTTGCTACCTACAGGTGAGATGAAAGTGACACTAGAGAATGTATATCGCATACTATAATTACCGATTGTTAGTGAGATGGTACACGTCATGGTTGTGGAGAACATGGAGAGATGGATGTAGGATGCTAGGCAGTATTTTGTGGGGACTTGAGTGACTTCTGAGGCCCATATTAACTTGGATGTGACTTTGAGGACCAGGTTTCCACACTTGTAGAAGTTTATAGCCGTGGTTATTGTGTCATCGATTACAATGGAGGGAAGTGGTGTGGGCATCTTATATAAGATGCATGATATTTTTAGCGGATCGAGGAAGAGGGTACTAGGTATGTATGGGTATGATGTGTGTTGGCCCACCTGTATAGATATCTTTATAGATTTACATAGGAGGAGATTAGAGGTGGGATTTGAGTGACTACTTTATTGCATGTATGGGCCTACAAGCATATAGCAACATTGATGCTAGTTGGTGGTCTACGAGTAGAGTGGGCTAGGCCAGACATATTTTTGGGAGATGGGTCTAATTACATGGGCAGAAGATGGATATTGATACCTATAGAGCCTTGATAGATCAAATGGGACTAAGGCAGTGATATGGATGTCATACCAAGATTATGGAGGATGTCTAGAGCACGTGGCAGAGTTACAATGCATACAGAGGACCATGTGGTTAGAGGATCAGTTTCTAGGAGTGGCTGAGTTATTTTAGGTAGATCATATATCTTGACATTTTGGCATGGCTCATGATGTGCCCCCAGAGTCATATGTGTGGTTACAATCCATTAGAGCACCTAGGAGGGCTAGAACTAGGCTAGGGCCCACGGGAGAGAAGATAGTACCTCTCAGGCCCGATGAGGTTGATGCAGCCATAGATCCTATGGACGCATATGATGTAGAGTGTATGAAGGAATTCCTTGCATAGTTGAAAATGCATTACTGGGTGTTTTTGTTTCCATTTTTCATGGATACGGTGGTATTACAATAGGAAGGAGGAGTGGAGGGGAAAGCACATGCCCCTTATAATGTAGAGGTGGATATAGCAGAGCATGAGTATCTATAGAATTATGTTGCATGGTTTGTTACTTGTTTACATGTTTGTTATGGTTGGCTAATGTTTTGTGTGTATTTGATTGTAGATGACACATATTGGAGCTTGATTGTGGACACATCTATCTACACATTGATGTAGAATTTGTTGACTGACATTTTTGTAGGTGAAGGGATGTTAGAGAACTTAGACGACATTGTAGATGAGCATGCCCATTTTTTTGATCCAGTGGCCATAGGTGACGTATACCATGTTATTGAGAGAGAGGGATAAGGAACGTGAGGAGACATGACTAGCGATAGAGGCAAAAAGTGGTGGTCTATTATTATGGGATGTTTTTACATAATTTATCCCATTATAGAGTCACTTTATGGAGTAGTCTATGGAGAACACACTATTATGTAGGTAGGTGGAGAGTTATAGGGGTCGTGATCAGCATTGTCAAGTTAGTGATGATGCCTCTAGTTCCAGAGCACTTGTATTACTAGATAGTGATAGTGATGATGAGATATGATTCATATGGATGTATTCAATGTAGGGGAGTTTCCCCCTAGTTATGAGGTGTTTTGTAACTTGGATTGTGATTGATATATATAGATGGTTTTATTGATATATGACGATTATATTCATTATGTGTAGATGTTCTGATGTTTGTTTGTGTTTAATGTTGCGTATATATGACTCTTGGTGTGTTTGGATATCATTTGCATTTTTTGAATTGATATGTAATTAGTAATGAGCGATGTGATGATGATATAATGTAGATGATAAGATATGGTGTATATAATACGATTGTGCAAATGAAATTGTGACGAGTGATCAAAAATGTAATATAGTCGTTATATTGTAATGAAGTGTTTGTTAGTAAAATGAAGATAGGGGTGATGGTTCGTTGTGTTCTCTAATCATTTAACTAACAAAACCTCATGTTAGTGTCATTATAAACCAGGGTCGTGTCCTAGGTTGTATGTAATGGAGCTTTATGTAACCAGTTCCTGTTGGGATTTTTTTGGGGGGTGTTGTGAGATATTTTAAGTTGGTTACTAATCTATGAAAACCTAATGTAAATCTACATAATTCATCTACTTCGATGGAAGTATAAAATATACACTTCTAATTGATATTGAAATACACACACAATACTCAACAATGGAATTACAACTGCACAATTGAAGCTAGAACTTAGTAAAATTAAGATCACGTGTTAATTAGACTTTTCATAAAAGAAAACACATATTCTAGATAAAATTACTGGTAAGGAAAACAAATAAATTCAACCAAAGATTACATGAAATATACTGAAACAAGGATTGCAGTAAGACTTATCAAAAAACGATATGCATATATGAACATAAAATAGCCTCTTATCTCCTCAGTCGAGTGGTCCCTTGCTCTCCCTTATGACAGGGGAATTACTAGCAGGTTTAGATCTCCAAAATGATGTTTACTTCTATTAATTTAAATAAGTTCCATATCAAAGACAGCATATGAAGTTGAAATTTTTGAATACCACAGATGATATATTACAAAGTATCTCTAAAAATAATAGCTAACCATGTTCTGAAGAAGGTGTCTTAATATACACACAAATAGTTACATAATTCACCATAGTAGGCAGCACTAACATCTTCCACTAATCAATATTAACTAAAATTCATAAATTCATATGGGACAGTTAGATACAAGTCACATAATGATAGGTCGATTGGTGGAAAATGTCTTCTACTCCTGTATTACAGCTCCAAACTCAAACTTCATAATTAGATCAGAAATAAACATTCATCATTTCCCTACATACATCATCACATTTTCCTCACAAAGACAATTAGTATGAAGTTTATACGGTAATAATTTTTCATGAACAAAAGCAAGGAAAATGCATCAAACTCACTATGATATAACTATACAAAGCATCCCCGTGCATTAGCAAATCATATCTAAGTGGCAATTTACTAATCATAGGAATGATATAAATGAGCCAAATAATGCAATCATCGTTTCCGCCTTACTTTACCTATTGCATGTCCCAATGCAACCTATCTATGTCCTACTCTATGACCAAGTTGTTTAGCCATGTCATATTCTTTGAACTAATCAGTATATTGCTTCCTCATACCTTTACATCCCTGAGTATTTGAAGTGACTTCGACCCAAGTTGTAAAACTCTCATTTGATTGTGTACCATTGTTTCGCCAAGTGGTAGTAGGACTCAAGAGGAGGGGTGGATGCACCTGAAGTCCTACCCATTCATATTTGCATTATTTGATGGTTTTTTTTATGACTTTCTTATAAGTGTAATGAGGGCATCACCCCGACGCATACTCTAATGCAACTTCTGAGGGGAAATAACCTCCATGTGTTTCAATGGTAAGCTCAAAGTGTCCCATCACCTGTCACAGGCCTACCTTTCCACCCAAATGTGTTGTTGACTATAGTTTTCAAAACCCTCTACACATTTCAGTAGTATTTTTGAAGTATTCTCTCCAATACCAGCTTGGTAGAAGAGAGATATGAAGTTTTTCCACAAAGCCACATCAGTATGATGTGTAGGATGGATATAGAAACCTATTGTTTGAGTCGTGTGATTGAAAATATCCATTTGCGCACCCCATATGATTTGATTTTGTAGAAAGCATTGAAAGGATTTTAATTGAAAAATCCCCACAAATAAGTTAATTAAAAATTCAGGGACATTGGTAACTAACATATTATGGAGGTAAAACTCACAAAACAAGTTTTGAATTTTAGGTGTACTAGACTTGTAGACAAATAAGAAAATATTGCCATCAAGAGCTTCATAAGGAACCTGACAACACAACTGAAACAACTACCAAGAATAAAATTGCTCCTGAATAGACATGCTATAAACTGAGGAGGGTTCCTATAGGATAAGAGCTAAAAAGCCAAAGGATGGACAGAGTCCAAAAGAGAGAAATTTTTGTTTTTCATCTTGGATAATTTCCATCTCCCCTTTTAATTTTTTATTTTCCTTTTTTAATTTTGCATTCTGAAGAGATATTTGGTGGAAATCATTCAAAATGCTAAGACTTTTATCCTTTTGTTGCTTTAAGCTACTAACTTCAATTTGTAAAGCAGTTATTTCTCTAACTTTCTCCACTGTGCATTAGGTAAATTAAGTTTGTAAAGACAAGTTTGTTTCCTCCATACCTTTCAATTGGGCCTTAAGGAGTGTGATTTATTCCAAATAATTGTGAGGATTGGTAGCTTGACATGACCCAAGATGATCAATTTCCATTGCAAAATGTGTTGGAAAGGGATTCTAGGCTTCAGGTACCGAATTATCTTATGGAGCTACGGAGTGAACTTCTGAAGATATAGGCATGGAAGAATTATGGGGAAAAGGATGAGCGGTAGTGAATATGTTTTCTGGTGATTTGTCAGTGGGGACAACCTCATTGTCTCCCTCATTCCCCACTTCCCACACAAGGGAAAAAACATCAACTAATCCCTCTAACTTGAAGCTTCCAATTTTATGCAATGCACAATACTATCATGGTTGGGGGCACATAGAAGAAGATGGAGCAGAGGTATTTCTACCTCTAGAACTAGAAGTGGTTGAAGATGGACTTACTTGAGCACCTGATTTTTCCACGTGCTCCAGAGCACCAAGTTCCTCCTTTTTTTTATGTGCAGGGCAAGAGGCTGGTACAGGTTTGGACCGAGGTGTGGAAGATGGCCCTGATTTTAACTATTTTGGCTTAGAACCCTCCCCCACAAAAATCCTTTCAAGCCTTTGCTTTGTCTTAAAAATTACTTGATGTGAGCAAAATAAATGAATTAGCCCTAGGTGTTTCAACACCACTTTGCCTCCTCCAGACTTGTATTTTTGGCCAACTTTTATAACTACGTCCACCAAGTATTTATGT
Organism: Taxus chinensis; assembly: GCA_019776745.2. NCBI lineage: Eukaryota > Viridiplantae > Streptophyta > Pinopsida > Cupressales > Taxaceae > Taxus > Taxus chinensis. The sequence continues at coordinate 288,610,544 of CM034150.1, forward strand.
AAATTTACCCTAAGGGCTGGTTTCACACATCCTTTCTTCAAATGAATAATAATATTGAGTGCATCACCACCCAGCACAGAGGGTTGGCCATCACATATAAAATACATGTTAACCCATTTGGCCATCTCTCTCCAAATGTCAGGCAGGATATCCCACTTAATGCCTTTCTGAACACCCTAGGGGGTAAGGATAACCTCGAGAAATGCCTCACCCTCGTCATGAAATAGAGAAAGAAATTATTTGAGGGGAGTATTCATCATTACTTTCAAACCAAAATCCGAAGAGCTGGATAGTTCATAAACTACCTGGCTGGTAATCTCAAATTGTTTCCCCCCAACACGTGAACAGGTAGCTTCAAAATTTTCTAGAAACTCCTCCACGACACCCTCATCAAAACCTTTGAATTTATGGATGAAGTCAAGCCAACCTAAATCATAAAACACCTACAAAAGTGCAGCATTCCTGATTAATGGTTCTAGAGAATCAAGCTTGTATTTATTTTTTTGTCCCATGCAAAAGGTGAATGAATCCAAATAGTAGAGAAATAAGAACAAGACATGCTCGAATTCACTGTTGGATGGTAGGTAGAATGATATTCTCAATACTCATGAAATAATGAAAAGAAGCATCTTGGAAGTATTAATTTGAATTGCACTTGAATCCTTGAATTACATAAAATCAGAGTGAATTTGGCGGCGTAAAAAGGTGGGCAAGACCAGTCATCCATGAGATTTTATGATATGCAAGATGGTGCACATCCCATCATTTGAAACCAAATTTACACCTGTCCTTCTTCATATAATGTGATGCATATGATGTGTGTGAAAATCATGACTCATTACACCCTTATGTTGTTATATTGTAGCATTAGATTTGGAAGGATATCCATAATAAATATATTGAACATTGCATGATGGATGCAATTATGACAAGTGCATGCATGGGGGATTTCTATATAAGGAAATATCCATAGTGAGTTAGGATGCACTTACCCATGCGAAGTTTAGTGTATGATATCCATAGATTCCCACATCTTACAGTCTGAGATTAAATGTGATTAGTGGCATCTAAATAATGAATATTTCTGCATTTATTGAAAACAAAACAACTAACTAAGGGAAGAAGATCGAATTCATGACCATCATCATTTATTGAAATTAATAGGAAAAAATTACTCCAGGCTCGAGGGGCGAAGAGTCACCTCAGTATGCATGTCCTCACTCAGCATAATGTCACTGGTGAAAATTTTCTTGTCAAGGGGTCATTGGTAAATCCTGAGTCTGTGTCCATTCACAAGAAGAGTCCTTTTTTCGCCATTTATTGGTAATAGCGATACAGATCCATTATGAAACACTTTGTCGATCTGATAAGGGCCCAACCAGTGTGTCCATAACTTATTTTTAAATTGTTAATATCTGGAATCAAAGAGTAAGACCCAGTCCCCTTCATGAAATGTCTTATATTTAATATGAACATTATGTTAGATCTTCCTCTGATATTGAATAATTTCTATCTGCTATTATGCCTCCATCCACATTTCATCCAATTCATTTAGCTGCATCACTCATTCATGTTTTTCTTCATCTAAATCGATTCCAACTTCTAGTGTTGTTCTCTAGGTGCACAATTCAAACTCAACAGTTAACAGTGGCTTCTTCCCAAATACCAACTCATAGGGGGAAAAACTAGTAGTAGCTTTATAGGTCATGTTATAGGCCTAGACTACCTCAGGAAGTTTTGGTACCCAATTCTTTCTATCGGCATTGACCACTTTAGTCAGAATATTCTCAAGTTCTTGATTGGTTACTTCCACATACCCATTGGATTGGGGGTGATAGGTTGATGATTTCAGGTCCTTAATACGGTAGATTTCCAAAAAATCCTCAATCATGTTTAAAACAAATTGAGGACCTTGATCAGATATAATGGCCCTGGGTGCACCAAATCGTAGCAGTATTTGATTGTACAAAAAATCAGCAACAACATCCTCATTGGCAAATGTCAATGCTTGAACTACAACCCATCTAGCGACGTAGTTCGTGTATACCAAGAGGTATTCCTTCCTGAAAGATTGGGGATCAAAAGGTCCAATGAAATAAATTCCCCATTTCTCAAATGGTCCTAAGACCAACTAAGGATTAAGAGGCATTTCCATTGAAAGTGTGGCCTTCCCCATTTGTTGGTATGCATCACACTGCCATACATACTTTTTGGTAGGCCTGTGGAGGGAAGGCCAATAAGACTGTGCTGCAAGGACTTTGTGAATTGTTCATTTTACTGAATAATTTCCACCTCTTGGATCACCATGACAAGTTTGCAATATGTCATGTACTTCATCTTCTTGAATGCACCTACAAAGAACCATATCAGGACAATATTTTAATAAAATTCCATTACACCATTTATACATTGCACTATTTTTAACCAGTCTTCATTTCTCCTTATGATTGAAATAGGTAGGAAACTTCCATGTTGTTAAATAATTAGCAAGATTGGCGAACCACAGAGTCTTAGTTGATATAGCAAACAAATGTTCATCGGGAAATTGATCCTGGACTGCTTCATCATAACTTGAACAATTCAATCTTGAAAGGAAATCAGAAACAACATTATATTTTCATGGCTTATCAATAATGTTAAGATTGAATTCCTATAACAAGAGTAACCATCTAATAATCCCACCTCTAACCATAGGTTTATTCATCAAATATCGAATGGAAGAGTGGTCAGTATAAAAAAATATTTTATAACTAGTGATGTAATGATGAAATTTATTCAAGGAGTGTACAATAGCCAATAATTCCTTTTCCGTAGTAGTGTAATTTATTTCCATAGGAGTCAAGTTCCTGCTAATAAAGTAAATGGAATACATGTGATCTTCTACATATTTTTTCCCAAGGACATCACCCATGGCTGTATTAGAGGCATTAGTGTGGATATAGAAAGGTTGCCCCCAATCAAGGCCTCGTAAGACTGGGGTAGTGGTCAGCTTCTCTTTGATAGAATCAAATTCCTGTTGGCACTGAGGGAACCATTCAAAAACACAATCTTTTGTTAGCAATGAGAACATAGGTGCAACAATTTTACTAAAATATTTTATGAACCACCGATAATACCCTGCATGACTAAGGAAAATTTTGATGTCAGTATGATTAGTTGGTGTAGTTAACTAAGTGATGACTGATATCTTTTGGGGGTCAACCTGTATACCTTTGGCAGAAATGTGGTGACCTAAGATAATTCCCTAATTGACCATCATCAGACATTTTTCATGACTCAGAGATAATTGGTCTTGCTCATATCTACTCAATAATTTCTCAAGGTTATTCAGATATTTTTCAAAAGTAGATCTATGGACAGTGAAGTCATCCATGTAAACTTCAACACAGTCGTTAGTAAGATCTAAAAAGATGGCCAAGACTACTCTCTAAAACATAGTGGGTGCATTACAAAGTCCAAAAGGTAAGACTCGATAAGAAAATGTAACCTAGGGGCAAGTAAAGGTAGTTTTATCTTGATCAGTAGGGGACATACTAATTTGGTTATACCCACTAAACCCATCTAAGAAAGAAAAGTATTTCTTAGCAGCAAGATTGTCTAGAACCTGGTCAATAAAAGGCAGGGGAAAATAATCTTTCTTGGTTGCTTTGTTAAGTTCCCTATAGTCAACACATATTCTCCATTTACCATTTTTCTTGGGAACTATAACTAATGGGAAGACCCACTGACTATCAAATATAGGGTAGATGAATCCTACCTTTAGCAATTTTTCTTTCTCACCTTTGACTATGTCTCTGAGCATTGGGTTAATTCTCCATTGTGGATGCCTTATAGATTTGACGTCCTCAGTGTAGATATGGTGAGTACAAATTTTAGGATGAATTACTTTCATATCAATGTAATCCCAGGAAAAAGTGTGGGATTTTTTCTTCAAAACTTTGATAGCCCTAGGCTTCTTGATTTGCCTCTAAATCATTACCAATAGTCAACTCTTTTCCTATGCTGACAGGCACCTGCTTGGTATCATTCAAAAGAGAAAGCTATGCATTGCTGATTAAGGAATTCAATGGGAAAAAATGGGGTTTAAGCATGTGCAGAATGGGTATACTATCAAGAGACAAAATCTTGGTCAAAGGAAAATAGAAATCAGGGACTAAATATTCTAAATTATAAGCATAGATTTTTTTACAAGACTCATCAGAAGTATTACTTACCAAGGAAATAACATCGAACACATCTAGAGAAAATGGGTCTATAGTCAGAGTTTTGATTTCTGTAGTCACAGAGCCCTCTGCATTAGCTAGTGTATGTGACTCAAAAACTTCTGCCATATGGTTTTGCACTGCAATGGTGGCCAAATAAGAAGAACTCAGAGAGTTAGTATCCAAAGAATCTACCCAAACATGGTCACAAGCATTCACACAAGGTTGGGCAGGAGGGTATAATCAAATATGTTTCAATTTATGCCCATTTAGAATTGTCATTTTTCCTGACCTACAATCAATATATGCAGCAACAGTGGCTAACCAGGGTCTTCCCAAGATAACTGGATATCCCAATTTCCAAGCTTTAGGCTTTAAGAGCATAAAATCTACATGATACTCCCAATATTGAATGGTGACCATTATATCCTCAACCACACCATCTAGTACAGCAATGGATTGATCTTCTAGTTGAAGAATAGTATTCATAGGTTGTAGTCTTGTTAAGGATAGTAGATTAAACATTTCTATTGTGATGACATTAATGGCAGCACCAAGAACCACCAAAACATTAGATATTGACTGATTATTTATACAAATAGTAATAATTGGACTCTTGGGATCCCCATATTTTGGTGAAATAAGGTTGTCAGTTGCTAAAGCAGCCAAATTTCCTTCCACCCTAACAGTTTTTGGGTATTTCTTCTTCCTTCCTGGTGTTCTTATAAACACATTTCTAATGGTTTGGTTTAATTTAGGAATGTCCCTTATTGCTCATAGAAGTGGGAGCTCAATGTGCACTTTTTTCAATTCTCATACTATCATTGTTTCATCTGCAGTTTGAGTGTCCTATAACTACTCAGGGAAAGGAGATTTATGGGTATTCTAGTTAAGTTCTTGAATGTTCTGGGTGTTTTGTGTCTATGGAGAAAGTGTGGGTTTTGTATTGTCCTCAAGTGTCTCTTCTTTATCATTTCTACAGGAATTTCCATGATAACAATAGCAGGATTAAATGTTTTTCTAGACCTCGGTCACAAATTACCAATAGTATTAACCTACATTGTGTTACTTGGTCCTTCTTCATCAATTGAAGTTGTTTGCTGATTTTTAGGATTTGCTACCAACTGGGCTGGAAATTGTGTGTGTGTTGTTTATCCATGTCGTTGGTAGGATTTTGGTGGGACCGTTGAAGCTTATTGTGGTTGTTGGAATCTCTGTTGTTGATTAATGTTTTGTGGTGGTGTCCATGGTTGTTTTTTGTTAGCATTCTATTAACGACCCCGCTGTTGGTTGTGCCATGGATTTGCTAGGATTGGTCATTTCTAACCTAGCTGAGTGTAGGGATTCATCCAAGGTGGTGGATGTGGATAATTCATCCAATTTGATGTTGTCCACTCAGGTTGTCCCCAAGTAGGCTGAGGGGCCTGATTAGGCCATGACATCCTCCAGGGGTTCTGAGTAGGTCGAGGTGGAAATATAGCCTGATTATTTGGAATTTAAACAAATTTTAACTCTACGTTAGCTTGAGAGACAACATTCAATCCTCTTTTCAACTATGGTAAGAAGGTGCAATGCTTAGTTTCGTGGTCAGCCACTTCACAGATTAAACACATGTCTGTGACATACAATGGACATTCTCTCGGGGGGTGTCTCTTCCTACACTTAGGGAAATATATTTCCAGAGGTTATTTAGCAGGAATGGTTTTGGCCTTGAGTCCATCTATGGTTGATGCTAACTGCAACAAAATGTCTATTCTCATGTTATCCATTTCCTCCAGAAATTCAGAGGTATCTAAAGTTTGGATGTCTTTTTTTCTTATACCCCCTCATGTTCTGGAGTAACTTCTGCATAGCTCAGTGATTTGATCCATGGTAATTTTATGCACATCTCCTCCTCCCATGATATGGAGGGAATCCTTGGTTTCCTCATCAAGTCCTTTAAGAAAAATTGTTTTAGTAATTTCTACATGTAGCTCAAAACCACTTTGTCAGTGGAGAAAGAGAAATATATCTAGATAATCCTCTATATTTTCATCTTATTTTTCCATATCTGGAAGAAATCTTCTTTCCTATCCCTTCCCTTGCATTAGTCTTGATATTTATCCAAAAAGGATGTCTCCATGGCTTCCCAATAATTAATGGAGTTAGAGAGCAACCCCAGGAACCATCTCATAGTAGAGTCTTTGAGAGTGGAAGGAAAAAGTTTGAGTTTTTTACTGTCCATTTTGTAGTCATATGTCTCGCACAGAACTTTGAATTCAAACAAGAACTGATCAGGTTCTTCCATAGACATGCCTCGAAAGATAGGGAGGTTGGATGGTGAGATATTTTTCATGGGCACATCCTCATCCTCATCCAAGAATATGGGGTAAGTAAAGGTTCAACGCAAGGGGTGGTCTCCATTATCCCCATGGTCCCCCATTTCTGAGTGTTGGCTGAAGGATACAGAATTCTCAGAAATGATTTTAGCTGTTTTATTGGAGGCATTGTCACTCACAGTGTTTTCTATGTGTAAATTGTCTAGAGAGATATTTTGAATGTTGTGTGTTGTAAATCTCCCTTGATCATCTTGTGGCCTATGCATCAAAGGTGGTTATTGAAACAAGGCCCAAGACATCTATTGGTTTCATATATGAACTCCATTAACACCCATTGCATGTGAAGTGAAATAAATGGCATAGTGTGCTTATGGTGTCCTCAGAAACAGTGCCAAAAATGATGGGTCGTTGTGCTCTCCAATCATTTAACTAACAAGATCTCCTGTTAGTGTCATTATAAACCAGGGTTGTGTCCTAGGTTGTATGCAATGGAGCTTTATGTAACCATTTTTTGTTGAGATTTCTATTGGGGGTGTTGTGAGATCTTTTAAGTTGGTTACTAATCTATGGAAACCTAATGTAAATCTACGGAATTCATCTACTGCAATGAAAGGAAGTCTAAAAGCTACACTTCTAATTTAAATTGATTTACACACACATTACTCAAACAAATGGAATTGCAATAGCACAATTGAATCTAGAACTTAGTAAAAGTAAGATCACATGTTAATTAGACTTTGCATAAAATAAAACATATATTCTTGATAAAAATGTTGGTAATGAAAACAAATACATTCAACCAAATACTACATGAAATATACTAAAACAAGGATTGTAGTAAGACTTATCAAAAAACTGTATGCATATGTGAACATAAAACAGCCTCTTGTCTCCTTGATTGAGTGGGCCCTTTCTCTCCCTTGAGATAGAGGAATTACCAGCAGCTTTAGATCTCCAAAATGATGTTTACTTCTATTAATTGAAATAAGTTCCATATCGTATACAATATATGAAGTTGAAATTTTTGAATACCACAGATGATATATTACAAATTATATCCAAAAATAATAGCTAACCATGTTCTTAAGAAGGTGTCTTAATATAGACACAAACGGTTACAGAATTTTCCATAATAGGTGGCACTAACATCTTCCACTAATATATTAACTAAAACTCATAAATTCCTATGGGACAGTTAGATACAAGTCCCATGCTGGTAGGTCGAATAGTTAGTAGGAATTTTATACGGTAATCATTTTTCATGAACAAAAATAAGTAAAATGCATTAAACTCACTATGATATAACTATACAAAGCATCCCCATGCATTAGTAAATCATATGTAAGTGGCAATTTACTGATTGTAGGAATGATATAAATGAGCCAAATAATGCACTCATCAAGGGGGAGATTAGTTATGCCCCCAGCATATAGAAGATGAGGTTCATTTTGATAAGACTCCTAAGATGTCAAGAATGAACCATTAATGTAAGAGTGTGTCATCAGAAAATGATTCGATAAGGTGTGCTATATGAATCTATTGAGTGCATGAAGAGAAGTTTTTATTGTAATAGATCCCTAAATAGCCATGTAAGAACTGTACGAACATGATTGTGTCATTCAAGGGGTGAGGTGATAATAATCACCTACCAAAGACCAAGGTAGTGTGTAGCAGTGGAAGCATGTGGGATGGAAGCAGTGTGAGTGTACAAGCCAAATTGAATTTCATATGGAGCAGCGATGGGAGGTGTGAATACCAAGGGCTTTGGAAGCCAATGTGAAGTAGTAGCATGATGATATGGACAAGATGGATGAAGTGGATGAGATGGTGCAGTGATGGGTGGACATGGTAGATAGCACACATGAATGACAAATTGTGGCAAAGGATGAACAATGACCTTAATACTAGATGGAGGAGATAACTAAACTAGTGTAATAGGTCACTAATGAGGATAAGGAGATATAGACCACTCACGTGAGAAAGAGCCAAAGGAAATGATTCCCTTATCCTCTAATTTTTGTAAGAAATAATAAAGGACAAAGAAATCATTATCCCTATGGCCATTGATATGGTGATAATTATAATATGTTCGATCAAGCTGAGATTGTAAATGATGTTGTGGATGATGTTGGTTAGAAGGTAATAAAATTAACCATTCATTGATTAAAACATGTAGCACATCATGTGCTCTAGCGTTATGAGGTAAATGTAATGGTTCGCATGACACATGTGTAGGAGATTGAGGTGTGTCATGTGTAGGAGATTTAGGGCATGAATCAAACCATGACCAAATATAGATTTTTGTAGGAGATTGAGGTGTGACAAAATACTAATTGGTGCATATAAGCATTGAATCATAAGATGTAGTCCATGATAGGTTCCGTTTTTTCTTGATGTAAAGTAGGTAGATGATCATAAATAACTCTAGGGCCATTTTTGATGATAAAGTGATGGAGAAAAGATTCTTCCATCTCATGATAAGTGCTATTAGATCCAAATGGTATGTTGGTATACCATTACAAAGTGTCATCGGTAAGACTATGTCGAAATTCTTTAAGAAATAATCAATCATTATAATATGAATCCATGGCCATATGATAATGTTTGAGATGTAAGTAGAGGTTTCTAGTACCATCAAAACATGAAAAGGTAGGCATGATAAAATCTTTAGGAAATATTGAGTTATGAATCTTCTTAGGAATAGGGTTTCCATGTAATGAATTATTATCAATGGAAGCATAGTAGGCCTTTCTTTCTAATGTGAGTGATTTAACCTGAGATTGTAATTGACCCACAACATGCATGAGAGACAATATGTCTTGTGAAGGGATAGTAGAAGATGGCAATAATGTGTTACGTGTTTGTAACTTTCAATTGTGAGAAATCATATGGATGTTTAGAGGAGATAAAGGAGATTCTAAATCTAAAGGCACACTAGGTATAGGTTCCGAAGAAGTGATAAGTGATGAAGGAAATTGGATATCCATATAAGCAGTAGGAATAGCATTAGAAACATCTCAAGGAGATGGAGTTTCTAATGGAGATGCATCAAAATGAATAGATAAACTAATAGGTGGAGATGGAGTGATAGTAGAGGATGAACTAATAGGTGGAGGTGTAGTAATATGGGAGGATGAACTAATAGATGGAGGTGAGTCATGCATAATGGCAGATAAAACCTCAAAAGATGATGATAATGGAGCAGTAGACTCACATTCAGTAGTTTACAAAGTGGTAGAATCATGACTATTAATGGTTTCATCGAAATTAGATAAAGACTCAGATTTGACTATGTCATCAAGTGTGTCATCAACTGATTCATCAACATAGTATGAAGTAGTATGTGAATTCGTACATGACAGATGATGAGAAGCAGTATCATAAATAAGATAATCATGAGATGTATCTATAGTAGTGGCCTTACTAGGAGGAAAATTAGTATGCACATATGTACCATTGTGAAGACCAAGCATGAAATCAATAGGAGAATCATCTAGAAATTCCTTGGAAATATCATAAGGAGGGTCATGGTTAACTGTATAACATGGTGTATAACGAGTGAAGCTCATCAGATCAGAAACAATTCCAATACTATAATTTTCAAAGCTAGTAGGCACATGACATTCATGGACTAAGAGTTGTTGTTTACTATGATCCAACATAATAACATCACAATATATGGTGGTGAGTTCAGCGATGGTGGCCTCATCGTATATGGAATTAACACTCTCATAAGGCATGATGAATTGATAAGGAGATGAGCTATCTTTAGTTATTTAGGGTTTTTATAGATCATAGGGGAAAATGTTCTAATCTATAGGTTCAGAAAAATGATTCTATAAAATTTGGATTTTATTAAGAATTACAACAGCGCAATAAATGAAATATACTAAAATGTAAATGCTAAGTAATTTATTTGGTATTTTAAATGAAATGAAATGGAATAAAATAAAAGAGGAAGGTACTTACCTGATTTAAAATTACCTCACAATGATTTGGAACTTAACAGAGTGATGAAATGGCAGAGAAAAGTGTTGCAAAAAACCTCCAAAAGTAGTAGCAAAGTTTAAGATTTGGCTAGACTGGGGCTCTTGGAGAGGGATAGGGACACCTGTGGGCATCCTGGTCTAAAATTTGGGCACCCTGGTAAATGGGACATCTTAGAATCTGATCCTGATGTGGTTGCTAGATATTCGTAATACTTCACCTTTAGCCGAGTGAATGGCGTACTTGGCTAACTGGTGTTTTTGGTAATCTCCAATGAATAATAACCTACAAAACCCCACACAAAGAATCAAACCCTAAAAAAGAAAATATGTAAATGAATCATTCAAACTATCCTCAGCTGCTAATGGATGGACTTATGACTAAGCATTGCACTACATCTCAGACCCAATGTAGTTTTATGTGCGTGTGTGTGCAATAATGTGCCCAGGGTTCCCTAGCTCCAATGATGCCAAAGTAGCAGGAAATAGCTAGATATAATGCAAAATGGTGGATGGAATAGAATAGACTCCCCTTCCTATGTAGTGTGTGATGCAAAATAGTTCCCAAATGTAGTCCCTTTCTCTATGTAGATAGTTAGCCCTTAGTAGAAATATTTTTCCCTTAAGGTAGTGTGTATGTTGTGTTTATATAGGGATCTCTTGCTCAAATTTCAACACTAATGACCCGACATTCCGACTGGTGCCTAGGGAGATGAGAGGGAAAACTATAAATAGCTTCCTCAAATGTCTATATTAAAACTAAGTGTGACGGGACCATGACACCTAGAAATCATGCGCAGGGTGCCCACATGCACCCTGATCCTTATCCATGTGCCCTAGTCAAAGACTAGAGATGACAACTAAGTGAATTATGATATATAGGAGCCCCTAAAAATTGACTGGAACTATGTGAGTAAGTGATGAATGTGTAAGACAAACAAAAAAAATACCAATAAAATGGACGAATAGAGAATGGGATGATTCATCAGTGAATACGTTTCTTATGCAAGATCCATATATAAAATAGCATACTTGGTGGTATAATAATAGTAGTAAGTGTGTGATTTTGTGACTAAAGGGATACCTAGTCATACGGAACTGTAAATGAGAGTAGATGAAACCAACAAGGAAAATTATGTAATAATAGGACCAAAAATTATGGCTATATTGATTTTCTTGAAGTGTGGATTCATATTAAGTGAAATATTGTGTGCAGAAAATCCCAAATATTGAAGCATCAAGAGAGAACAGACATTTTCCTTTTGTGTAGATTGACCAAAACACTTTTTATGGTTATCTTCTTCATAGAAATAGAAATGGACATTGTATCTAAAATAAATGTAGCGTCGACATTATATTTTTCAAAAGTGTTGATCAGGGGGGAATATAGTGATTAATTGTTCCAATCATTACATCTAATAGGTGATCATAAGAGGGTGGTGGAGGCACTACACAATAAGCATTATGTAAATATAAGAAAGATTTTATATTTTCATGCTTATTAAGTGGATCATTTAATATTCTTACCTTAGCATTTATATTGATTAGATATGAAGATTCAGTAGGCTCGTCCCATTCAATAGCATTACCATCGATAAGATCTTGAACAGTATGATAAATCCTTAAGAAACTTTTTATAGAGTACCTGACACACCAATGATAATCAAAATGGGCATTAGCATTAAACTTATTTCCTTGAGGTCTACTCATATCAACATTAAACGATGGAGGGAGAGATATGAGATTGCACTTATGAAATTGTTTCAACACTATGTGATGAGGAATTGGCAAGACAATAAATTGATAATGCAAATGTTGTGATTGTATCTTAACAAGATACAAGATGCCATTAATGTTGTCTTAAATAGAATATTGGACCTCATTAGTCTTTATTTTAATATGGTTTTCCTTGAAAACATAGTAGTATATGCGAGAGGAAACTTAACAACATATTTGAGTTTGTTCATATGTAACAATTTATCCTCATGCTCTTTCAAGGTGTGGCATTGATGGTCAAAAGATCTAAACTTGTCAAACATCACCAAATATTGCAAAGGGTCTAATAATATTTGTGTGAATAGGTATTGCAATTTATAATCAGATAAGATATTATTATTCTTTGTGTGTAGGGTCTTATAATGTAATATATAGTCATTAAGAGGCTTAGTAGGGCCTTGTCAAATTTTAGCCAATTGTTCATGATAAAAATTTTCCTTAATATTGATAAAGAATTGTGCCAAAAATAAATTGGGAAAAGTAATGAATGTGTGCATAGAGTGAGTGGGGAGAGCATAAAACCATTGTAATACGAAGTATTCAATACTTTAGGGGAAAATCTTGGTAATTAATATTTCATAAGAAGCATAATTAAAGCAATCAACATGGAATGAGAAAATATGATCAATGAGATTCCCTTTTCCATCATAAATGGAAAATATAGGATAAACAAAACCAATAGCTAATAGAGAAGGAAACACTTCAGGTTTAAGTGGATTATGTTGTAAATATGTGGAATTCATATCATTAGAGGAAGTGGATGCACCTTTTTGCAACTATAAGATTTTTTTTTGTAAAGTATGAACAAGGGATCCAAGATCTTGTGTGCTAGAAGAGGGTACGTGCAAGCCATGAGCAGTATATGTGGTATGTGCAGTAATAATTATTATTGTCGAAATAAACATAAATACATATGGCAGTGATAGATGAGATGCACCCAAAGGGTTAGGAACCACGTATGTGGGAACAAAAGATGTCGATAAATCTTAAGAAGGTTTTGGTTTCACAACAAATCACTAGACTTCCGATAATGATCCAACTTATAATAAAGAAGAATCATAATGATAAGCTCAATGTGGTAAGGATTCTGGTGAATTTAATCATGTAAATTTGAAACAAGTTATACTTTATCAATATCCACATTGTTATTATCATCATGGGAAAAGTCATCAGAATGCTCACTATGAGTTTCTAGACCATGTAATGGGACCTCATTATTTTGTTCAATGATTGAAGGATTGCTAGCAATATGCATTGGAGATGAGCTTATGGAATTATGATGCTTCTGAATAGTAAGTAAATATCAACCTTATGTCTTTGACATGCAATAATGGAATCTATGAATCCAAGGCAAAGAATGCTCTCCTAACCTGAAGGGGTGTAATGGTATAGTCCGATATGATAGCTACTCAAAGACTACAATCAATGTCTAGTTCTTCCAAGATTCTATTGATTGGTTGTGGAATACGTGGAAAGTAACCTGCAAGCGCCTTGTATGGGTTCCCATACAAGGTCATGGAAATTGAGACAAGAGGTGTAGTGGAGCTACAGGAACTAAGGGTGATTTTTTGGTCTCATCCAGAAATTCTTAGCCTGATTGGCTGTTATATTCAACAATGAAAGTTTTGTAATAATATCAAGTGGAAGTGGTGAAGATATGAATACCGATGTGCGTAAGCTAGTGTCAATATCTAACTGATTAGCAGGCCCATTGGGTTACGGGACCTATGGATCATAACCAAAGACTCGTTGAGGTTGAGGCCCCTATATGGTCATGCATGTAATCAAATCCTATTTCCAAGAGTGGTCCAAAATTTTTAGGCTTGATTAGAAGCTATGTTCAATGTCTCTAACTATCTTATTTTCTCAGTGTGTGTGGCAAGTGTACGTAAGACTATTAAGCGCAAACTTGTGTCAATGTTAGTTATTAGCTCTGGTCCATTGGGTTGTGGGACCAGGACATTGCAACTATAAGTCTTTTCTTGTTGTGGACCGTTGATGGTCATACAAGATGAATTGATTTGTTTTCGGTAAATAAACTATCTATCAAAGGAAATCTAACCTATGTTTTTGGTGTTTTCTCAATATATCATAACAAAGCAATAAAACAAGCTAATCTATGGAAAATAAATGTTTTTGTTCTTTTCTAACTTTTCAGACAATGCATCTAATCTAATAAACTAATTGAAAACAAATAATTAGCCAGATGTAGCTAACTATCTATGCAGATGTGTGAATCTAAACCTAAGATCTATTCTAATTCAAGCAAAATCTTCCCAACCCTACCTCAGAAGTGAATAAAAAATCATGGCTCTAACAGAGCTATTGTTCCCCCACACCTTCCCTGGCAATGTTGAAGAGAATCTTCCTATTGACTCTATCTACTTGCAATTATCTAGCTAATTAAAATGAATTGTTTCTCTACTCTATTTGATATGTAATTGAAAATTTGACAAAACCAAGCAAACAAGTACATAACTCCAACCTAGAAGAGCAAGAGATTTAGCAAATCTAGTAGTATTAGTATTTGTCCCCTCAGTTCTTTACTTTCTTTCTCTGAGTGTTCATGTGAGTCCAAAGGATTGGGAATGTAAATAATATCAGCAAGAGGATGGCACTTGAATGATGGTAGCTTGGAAGCAATCTGGATGCAATGCAAGTAGAAGAGAGATAGCATAAGATATCTTAGCTTGGCTATGCAATTCCTAGCAAGATTATGGTAGCACAACAATGCAAGATACACAAAATTCTCAGGCCTTTTTCTTGAATACAAGCATGGAATATATATGAGTGGAGGATAGGAATTTAATTTATGAACAAGGCAACGAAGAGGCAGTTCTACTCATTAAATCTACTTAAAAATAGGAGTAAGGAGAACCAAGCAAACAAAGCTATTTTTAGCAAATTTGGCTCATAGATGCACTCAAAAAGCAAACTTAAGTGAATCATCGCATGTAATTTTATGCATGAAGATTCTAGAAAAAGTGGGCAGGACCGCCACCCTGCACAGGGAAATGGTTTCAAGACAACTGCCCCAGGAAAGGTGGCGGTCCTAGCACTAAATGCCAAAACAAGCACAGAAATAAATGGGGAGATGGAAAAATGCATGAAAATTTTAAGGGTTTCTATGCTACAAATATATACTGTGAATGGGTTTTTGGAGCTCGAACACCTTCTTGAAAGGATTTTGAATCATCACTGGGGACTTATGTAACCATTTTCCCGATAATGTAGCACGTGTAATTTTGGGTGCGTACATATTGCCCCCTCGGAGAAGTATCTTAGCCATGAAAGAGGCGTAAAATGTAGATTCTAAGTATGACATTCCCGAAATGGGGAGTTAGAAGCTATACCTGACACTCCCATGTGTCAAAATCTTGTCGTCTAAACTCCTGCTACCTGCAAGAGAAAAAGAAGACTCAAGTGCAGATAGATAAAATATTGAAAAATAAACACTAAATTAAAACAACAAGAGGACTTACCATTTGCGCAAGGCTGTAGAAATATACCTACGCTAGTGTTCCATCCCTATAAACAAACACACTCAAAACAAAGCTATAAATAACATATATATATATATATATATATATATCAAAACAAACTCATTTCTCAATTCATTTGTGCATTGTTGATTTGGTTAGTTTGATTGATTTGGAGCTCTAGATTTATGGTGACCATTCCTGATGAGAATACAGTTGATACGTTTGTGTTGAGATCGTGATCATGCCTCTGTGAGCAGGAGATCGACTAGTGTGCTCTCAAGTTAGTTATTTCCTCCTTTGTATTTTGTACCCTAAAAGTTAAAACGTTGAAAAGTTCACCTAGGGGGAGATTTTCAAAATTTCTTTTCCTGAGTGGGTCTTTAGGGGGGGACGCCCATAGGGCATGCTTTTTTTTCTGTTGAAAATGGTCAATTTCAACATTTTTGGTCATTTCTAGGGTTAAGGGTGTGTTTTGAAAATTGGTTCAGGACTGCCACCCAAAACAAGGCAGCGGTCACAGGATCACCGCTCAAGGCAAAGCGGCAGTCCTTGAACCGTAGCCCTGCACTGGGCAGCGGTTCTAGACAAAACATCAAAACATGCACAAAACTTGACTTTTTTTGGATTTTTGAGAGTTTACTATGTTTTTGATGAGCTTATCATGTGATGTACTTTACTAACTTTCTCTTTTCTTATGTTCTGGTGGATGCAGAAGAAGGTGGAGTACATATGTTGGAGTAGAGAGAGTGTGTGTGATTGGCTCCCTAGGATTTTAGATTAGTTGACCCAGGCTGAGACGGATCTTTTATAGTGGGTAGGCATCTACGGATAGCATGGGTGCCCCATGTTGCTCCTGTCAGTCACATTTTGTGTGACTTATTCTCTTACTGGGATGCAAACTGGAACACCTTCTGGTTCCCAGGTGTCAAGGGGGATTGGACTATCACTCTAGAGGATGTATACCACATTCTTGGACTCCTGATACTTGGTAGGAGATTGACATTGGCAACAGAGGGGTCCAGGTCCATGATGACATAGCAAGCTACATATATGGGAGACGATATTGTTTCCTATGGCTCAAAGAAGGGAATGAAGGCTTGTTCTATTATTATTTCTCCCATTCCTATCCTTTGGAGATCCATCATGGGTATCCTGTCCTCGAGACTAATCAGATACAAGGGAGGAGATAAACTTTTATACTATTGGGCCCCCATCATTGCACAGATTGAGGCTCATGGCCATAAGTATGCCTAGGGAGAAGATATTATGGGGACCACATACCATGACTTATACAGAGTAGTCAAATTGCAAGGACATTCCTTGAGCCACCCCACTCTGGTTATGAGTTGGGTCTATGAGAATTTCATCCCATATGGTAGGGGGTACATGTATCAAACCTAGAGGTTGTCCGTGTAGCTAGATGGACAGGAATGTCAGTGCTCCAGACACTACATCATTCAGTGGCCTCCCTAACTATAGTAGACATGACCCCCACACCTTATTAGGACATGGAAGGGATATGGGTAGAGGATACTATGACGATGGTAGCTTTCTCTTCCATGAGCCAGCTAGTTAATAGAGTCAAGAGACTAGAGATTCACCCCTTTGACTGGGTACCCCAGTAATTCAGTCTTTCATACCCTGTCATGCTTCTTTTAGTGACGCTTGTTTACAGGACTATTCAAGAGGCACAGAGAGGTCCTAAAGGGGATCTTGGTTGGACAGTTGTTACCCCTGGTTTGCCTATCATAGTTAGGTGCATATTCCAGGATCGGCAGGTAGTTGGTGCTCTTCAAGCACCCTTACTTTAGATTGGGGAGGCTCCTGCTCACAATGGGGAGGAGGATGAGCCAATCGATTTGGACTTCAAATTTGAGGAGGATGCAGGAGATGATATGGAGGGGGAGTCGATCAGAGAGGAGGATGAGGGGGCAAGACCTTCGGAGGAGGTTGACAGTGACCCTGAGTGGCATGATATTAGGAGATCCTTAGAGCAGCACATGAGGAGGTGAGTGTGGAGAAAGAGATCCTGGTCTCAGAGGAGGAACTTGGAGGGGATGATGAGTCCATGATTAGATAGCACCATGCCTCCGGATTCAAGGAGGCTCCACAGCTACCACTTGCACCTGTTACAGCAGCCACTAATCCCACATGGATGCCTAGAGACCTGAGTATGTTCAATACTCCTTTCTCAACCTTGTCTATTGATTTTCATATGTCTAATTTAGCATTCACCTTTTGATTTGCGTTCTATGATTTTCTAGCTCATTATCTCTCTTTTTTTTGTAGTGTCTGCACATGAGTGGCGAGAGCTCATTTGCCGGGTATGTGTGGATACCCTATTGATCCCCTCAAGGAAGACTCGAGCTGAGTTGACTGTTGATTCAAGGAATCCCTTATCCACCAGCTGACATACTAATTTGTTCGCTCCTATCTGAAAGGTTGTGGAGACAGTGACCTCCTATCGTACTCAGGTAGCTAGATACAAGACTGTCGAGTGCTTGATGAGGTGGAGCCATTCTCATAGCAAGACCACAGGCAACAGTGCCACCATGAGCACTAACATGATTTAGTCCATTCTCACTACTATCACAACTGTAGTAGGATCCCTAGACACGGTTGTGTGCCATCTGAGGGATCCCATAGGGATTAACAGGTCATTGAGCCTTTATTTCTTTGATACCATTTTTTGACACTATACGATTTTTTTGTATGTTTCGGGCTCGTTGCGATTGTTTTTTACCATGCCTAGCGTATGATGACATTGTATACAAACTTGATCTACTACGATATATACAAACTCTATTTTTGGTTCATAATTCCATTATATCTAAGTTGAATCTCTTTGGCTTATCTCTCATGTGTACTCTAGATGTTTAGAATTTCCGCTTTTTAACGTTTTTCAGAATGTATGCAAAAGATGTGAGATGATAATAGAATGATTTCTTTTTGTATTTCATAATGTTGATATATGATGATGTAAACACAATGTGATCTTAAACTTAGTTTCTTTTGCAATTTTTGGTACTTCATATTTTCTTGATAAAACGTGATGATATAATGATACAATAAATGGATGTACTTTCCCCACTCCTAGCCCCACACAACTAGTAAGATGCAAGGGCTCAACACCAAGAGTTAGAAAGGGCACATGCTATGAAATTTTTTGAATGGAAGTGATGAGAGAAAAACAAAGGTTTAACAAAACCAAATTAGGATGCTACAACCTTACCCTACCTCAAGCTACTTCATAGTTTAGCATGTGAATTTCTTTGCAGTTTATCTAGACTTGGATCCGTAGATGGCCACTTGGTTGACAAAATCTCGTTTTATGGTTTTAGAATCTTCTCGGAATTTTGAATATCTAATTCACTTTGGTTTGACTTAAGATTTCATAGTATTTAATTTAATTATTTATGACTTTCAGATTTGTCAAAGATACCCCCTACACCTTGCCCCATGCTACCAATCGGAAGCATGGGCTTATCACCATGGACAAGATATAGGTGAGTAAGGGTATTCCCTTCCTTTCCCAACCCTATGTCACTAGTAAGAGATGCAAGCTCAACACCAAAGGCTAGTAGGGTAAAGAGATGTGTAAAATAAAAAAATTCTATCGATTTGCATTTGACTTACTTATTTGGGCAAAATATTTAGAATATTCTTATTTCTAAAGAGATGTATACGTGATAGATGTGACACCATGAAGCTTCTAGAACAGACCATAGGAAAATACACCTATCCTAAGAAGAGACCAAAAGTAGAACCAAGTATGTTGACCTTGGTATGGTTGCTGTCAAAACTTTGTCTTATCTTGTTTGGATTGATAAATGATTCAGGAATAGTTGATGATACTACTATGAAGGTTTGAAGAGACATGATTTGAATGTTTTTCCAATATCCTCAGAAGTTTTTTTAGAAATTTCTATACGAATAAGCTCCTTGATCACACTTTTCAAAAAATGAACGAACAGATGAAAATGCAATGCAGATGCAATAATGTACATATAAAAATGTTGATAGGTCATGTGTAGTACCTCTTTAGGTAAAGATAATTTAAGGATTCACTAAATTCGTCATCTTCTAGTGTACACAAGTGGAACGCACCATTTTTATAATCTTCAGCTACTCGATATGGACCTAACCACCTAGGTCTAAACTTTCTTCCCTCATCAGTCTTCTTGTCTATTCAACTATCGAGTCTTAATACCAAATATCCTTCATAGATCTCACATTTTTACACCTTTTTATTGTATTTCCAAGCCATACAGTCAGTGTAAATGATGTGTCATTACTTAGTGTTCAGTCTAGATTCGTTGAGACTTTCTAGTTGGGAGATTTGAGCTTCTCAATAACCCTCCTCTCCCAGAATCCCATGTAGCGAAATGCGGAGGCTGGGTATTTTGACTTCAAGTGGAAAAACTTCCTCAACACCAAATACTAAGGAAAAGGGGGTTGCCCCGTTGGTGTTCTAACCGACGTTCGGTAGGACCACAAGGCCAGAAAAATCATTAGGTGTCAATCTCATTTATTCTCCTTAACAGTTTTTAGAAGAATGTACTTTAAAGTCTTATTGGTAGCCTTATCTTGTCCATTAGCCTAAGGGTAATAGAGAGAAGATGTGTGATGGCTTATTTTAAACTTTGCACATAACTCACGCACCTCTTCATTTTTGAAATGCATGCCATTATCAGAAATAATGACCTGTGGCACCCCATACCTTCAAATGATCTGGTTCAAGATGAACTTAGCAATTACAGAGCCAGGAACCATGGTAAGGGGAATAGCCTATACCCACTTGGTAAAGTACTCTGTGGCCATCATTATGAAATTATAGCCATCTGTTGATGAGGGAGATAATTTCCCTATCAGATCTAGGCCCCACATGGAGAAGGATCATGGAGTTGTGATTGGTTTTAAATCTTGTGCCGGTATATGGATATAATGGGAAAAATTTTGAAACTTGTGAAATTTGTGCATAAACTCTACCACGTCATGCTCTAGGGTGGGCCAAAAATAGCCCATCAAATGTATCTTCCAGGCAGTAGCATAGCCACCGAAGTGACCCCCACATACCCCACTATGTGACTCATAAAGAATCCTTTCAGATTATTCAACGTTAACACATCTCAGTAGCATTCTGTCAAAGGCTCTGTGATAAATCACCTATTCCAGGATAACATACTTAGCAGCAATGACGTGTAACCTCCTTCTTTGTTATGACATTTCCCCTTTCGGGTATGTGTGGTCCATGATGAAATTGATAATGTCAATGTATAAAGGGCATAAAGAGATGGGGGCCTGGTTTCAACAAAATATACGCACTCATCGGGAAAGTCTAAGTCTGCCAAATCACCCCTATCTAATGGATTATCAGCCAACCAATCTGCAATGATTTGAACCTTAACAGATTTCTTATTTACAAAAGTTAACTCAAACTCACCCATTAATGTAATGAAATGCCCAGCCTTTTTAGACAAGGATCTCTACATGAGGAATGTTCATAAGTGGTTTGACTTGACGATGACCCTTGTTTCTTGATTGAGCATGTAATTTCTTAAACACTTAGTTGTAAAAAATATGGCAAGGCATTCTTTTTTTACCTATGTGTAGTGTGTCTCATAAACAAGTAACATCTGATTGATAAATTAAGTTACCCATTCCTGATTATCGTCATCCTCTTGAGCCAACATACAAGCAAGTGAAACATCTATAGCCCATGAATATAAGATCAAAGGGTGATTTGACCTAGGAGGCATTAGTGTGGGAGGGGACAATAAGAATCGTTTAACTACCTTGAAGGCCTCATCGCATTCCTTCATCCAATCAATGCTATAATCTTTCTTCAACAAATTGTTGATTGGATGAACAAAAAAGGTCAAGTCATGGATGAACCTTCGGATTGCACCAAGTTTCCCAAGAAAATATCTAATACCAAACTCATCCAATGGTGGAACCATTTCTAACACATCCCATATTTTGGCTAGGTCAACATCAATCCCTCATGAAGATATAATGTAACCCAGGAGATTTCCACCTGTTACATCTAATACACATTTTTCTGGATTCAATGTGACACCATACTCAATCAAGCGCAAGAGAATGATACAAAGCACCTATGGGTGATCGCAGCGCTTCCTGGCCTTGACAAGTAGGTCATCTACATAGGATTCCACAATTTTATGAATAATATCATGGAATATGTAGGTCATTACTCATTGGTATGTAGTGCCAACATTCTTAAGACCAAATGGCATGATGCCATAGTAATAAGTTCCCCAAGGGGTTATGAATGTAGTTTTAGCTCGATCCTCAGTAGAGATTTTGATTTGATTATATCCCAAAAACCCATCCATGAGAGACAACAACTCAAATCCAGTTGTCGCATCAACGATAACATCAATGGATGGTAGCGGGAAATCATCCTTGGGACAAGCCTTGTTAATGTCCCAGAAGTCTATGCAAATACGGATCTTTCCATTCTTTTTTAGAACAATGATAATGTTAGATACCCATTGTGAATAATTGATTGGCTTGATGAATCGTACTTGGAGAATCTTCAGTACTTCTTCTTTTACCATAAGGGCCACCTTTGGCTTCATAGGTCTTGATTTCTACTTAATTGGTTTAGCATCCAGCTTAGTGATGAGATAGTGAACTGCAATGTGTGGTGTAGTTCCCGTCATTTCCTTGTAACTAAATACAAATGGTTTCTGATGTCATTTGAGGATTATGAATTTCTACTTCCTCCAAAGTTAAAGAGGACCCTAGTTTTAATATTTTTGGTTCCTCCTCTGTTCTAATCTTTATATCAATCATTCCCTTGATTAAAGAGGTGTTACCCTCCTCAAAATCAGGTGGTGCTGGAGGAAACTCCAAGTCCCCTTCTTCTTCTACCTCATAAATATCAAGATCCTTTCCCGGAGATGACTCAATCATTGGATTCCAAAAATAAGAAGAGGAACGTGGAATTAGGGAAAGGTCTACCTCATGTCAAGTAAGATGTAGCTTTGCCAAAGTGTTTAAGTAACTTAAGGTTGACTCATCCTCATCAACAAGGTCCGAAGATTCAAGATGGTCCTCAGCTTCCACGTATGTAAACATTGACAATACTAGCACTTTTCGAATCAAGGATTAAGTCCGGAGTGAAACCTTAAAGTTGGTGTCTTGTAAATCACTACTTGGGGTGAAGCGTGAGGTGAAAATATTTATAGAGTCTACTAGAAGGTTTTGTTGATGTGGAACTACCTCGATTGATATAAAATCAAACCCCTTAGTTAGGCCCAACATGGCAGTTTTGTAGAGTTGTAAGTGTTCAGCCATAGTCTCGTATACCTCGGATACCTGATTTATGACTAGTTGTGAATCACCCAACACCCTAATATTGAGGATGCCCATTCTCTTAGCTATAATGAGACCTAATAGGAGAGCCTCATACTCATCCCCATTGTTTGTGCTTTTGAAATTCAATTTGTAAGAAAAAGGTAAAACCCTTCCTTTGGGCGAAGTAAGGATTGCACCTGCCTCAGCGCTGAAGTGATACTTGGCTCCATCAAAATGGAGGGTCCAGAAACTTCTTGAAAAGATGGATGTTGATTCATCCTATGTAAGCTCTCCTTTTATCTCAGTTACATCCACCATACAAACCTCATTTGCTGGAAGGAAACCAAGTCCTAAGGCATGTCCCATACCCATAGAATCAAAGGGGAGAAGGATAGGAAAATCCTTTTCTAATAGCTCAACAATATTTGTTGTAGTTTCTACCTATACCGTCTCTACAAAAACATTCTCATCCTTGACCACCGGAATACCCTCGATCAAGCCTGTAACTTTTAATTTTTTTGTGGGAACTAGCTTTTATTCTACTACAACGCTTGTCGGTTTGTTTAACTGGTTCATAGGAAGTTTGAATTTAGAGTAGACCCCTAGCTTTTTCTTTAAGTTGGCCAAATGTATATCAAAGGGCTTTGGATCACCTTGAGCGACAAAGACTTTCCCTAAATGTAAGAATCTTCTTTCATGTGGTGGATCCAAGGATGGCCAAGGATCATATTATAATTATTTTCCCAATCTATAATATAAAACTCAGTAAGTATCATTTTGGGCCTGAGAGTGACCGTTTTGGGCCCGAGAGTGACCGGTAATACTATGGTTCCAATCGATGTTGCCTTGAGACTATCATAGCCCCTCAATGTGCTTTACGTTGAGGAGCAATTAGTCTCCCCATATCCTAACTTCTGAATAAAAGAGAAGGGGACTATATTAACCGCTACCCCATCATCGATCATTGTGTGTTTCACATAGTTGTTGTAGATCTAAACCTATAAAAACAAGGTCAGATCACCTCTACGAGCTATTTCAGCATCCGTAGGCATCTTGCTTATGTCAAATACAAACCCAATATCCCTTTCGGGTTGCCCTGGAGGGAAAACATCAAAGTCTATATGTTTTACTTGTGCCTTTGGCAGAGAGGTAACGTTAGCCAAATGGCCGAGACCAAGCACTTCCAAGAGAGCAACTCGATGAGAAGGGAAATTCTTCAATAGATACAAAAAGGAAATGTGTGAAAAGGTCTTGGTTAGATCACTAATCAAATCATAAGCTTCTACTGGCTTTCTTAGCATGTCATGAACACTATCTGATATAATCGGATAAATCGGGATTGGCTGCAAAGAATAGTCTTTGGCTCTTATTATATCATTAATTTGGGGTTCAGCGTCTAACTCAACCAAACATACAATCTTTGTTTGTTGATGACCATCCAAAGGAGGTGCCACCTATGGATTTGACGAAGTTGAGGCTTTGTGATCATGAGTCCCTATTACAATACCTTTATTCGAACCGTTATGATCCATTCTACCATCCTTTGGATGTGTGGGGAGAGGATCGTTGAAGATTCCCAATGGTGTGTTCTGTGGAGACATCGGTCCCATATAGGCGTTTTGACTAGGTGCAGTTGTGTTGGCCAGAAACATGTCGACAAATAGTTGTCTTTGGTCTTCTAGAACACTCTGTAAAAACTTATTACAATCATGACAGGTTCTTATGTCATGCCCGCAGAACCTATGGAAACAACAATGGATGTCAGGATCGTAATCCCATGGCCTTTGGTTTTTTCCTTTTTGTGTTCTGAAACCACGGTTGTTGTTTGGTTGTTGACTGTTATAATTAACACTTTAGAACCCTTGCCTCTGGTTCTAGAATTGGTTGGGGTATTGACCAAGGCTTGGGGTCGGCATTTGTCTTTGTGGATGAGGTTTTTTTTTGTTGTTAGGGACGATTAAAATCCACAGCATTTACCGAGGGTGAGAAATTGTTATTTCTATGATTATTTCCATTATTGTTGTTATTTGTTGCACTTGTACCAGTGGGATTAACAAAATTAGGATTTTTGGGCTAGTCAGTTACACCGTCGGTCGTGACTCCATGATTCTTATTAAGGATCTTTGGTCCTTAATTGTTATTTTTATTGTTTGAGTAACTAGGAGTGCTTTGAGTAGGGGTAACTAACTTCCCATTTTCTCCGTAGGTCTTACGACCACTGTCGATGGCTTCTTGGTCGATCCAAAGAGCACCCTCTAGCACCTCTTCATAGCTCCTTAGCGGGAACTTTTGAACCTTATCCTTCGTCTCTCTGTTAAGGGAGTAAAGGAACAAATCACCAAGTTCTGTTTGATCCATGTTTGGAACACTTATAGAAGAGTAGAGAACATGCCGCCACCTTTGAATGAAGTGGGCTACAGATTCATTATGTTCTTGTTTGATATTAAGGAATTCCCTGATTCTTGTTCACAAAATCTTTTTCATATTGAAATCTTTGATAGACTCTGATACGAGTTATTTGAACGAGTGTATTGAAGCCTTTGGTATCCTATAATACTAGTCGAGAGCAATACCTTCAAGTTTCTTAGGGAAAATATTTGCAATGATTGCATCCCATGGGAGTAACTCTCAAATGGCCATTGCATAAGCTTTGATATGGGCATTTGGATTTCTCTCCCCTTTAAACTTCGGAAGATTAGGAAAGGGTCTCAGGAGCATGACTACCTGAATGGAGAAATCTAGGGTTTCTTTTAGATATTCAGATTAATTCACCATTGCATATGTTTCCACCATGAAAGACCCTTATTGGGGAGGTGGGGGTTGTATTAGCTACTAAAATGGGATAGCATAGACATTTGGAGGGGCATATGACATCCCCTGTAGTTGTCCATATGGACCTGGGTAGGTGTACATGTCCCCCTGTGGAGATTTAGAATACATGTGTATATAAGGGTGTTGATTACCTTGATATGGATCTGAAGGCGCAAAGCCAAGGAATGTCGCATTTCTGGTTGGTATAGCATTTGAGAATGCACTTCTGGTTGGTGCTTGTTATAGATATCCATATGTGGCTTGAGGAGGCATACCCAAGGTACCCGTCCCAGTTAACAAGTCCCCATGCTTTGGAGTATTCATGGAGACTGGAAGATTTTGTGCGGTCGGTACTTGCCCATAGTTCTATGGGTACAATGGAGCCCATGCTTTCCCTGCATATGATTTTTGTGTATTCTGGGCAAGCTCTAACTCTTTAACTTTATCAACCAAATTTGAAATGACATCGCCTGTTGATGGGGAGGTACCTTACTTAGATACCTTTGGTTGAACCCTTGGAGGTTGTTGAAGAGTATGATATCCCGCTATGAATTGTTCACAATGTTACCACCCCTCATTGGTTGTATTTTTAGTTGGTGGTGGGGTAGCACTATTGTTTTGAAGCAGGAAATCACCTTTTCCTTGCAACCTATCGAAAGATTGGTTTGTTTGTTGGAATTTTTGCTCACTCTTAGCATATCATGCTAAATAATCCTCATCAAGATGGGGGAGTTGATCATATTGCATGGTAATGGGCTATTGAAACAATACCCAAGGAGATGAACTCACTTCACTAGTGAATATCATGTTATTTGAACTTGATTATTCAAGGGGATAATTCTAAGTGACCTGATCCAATTCTTTGATGCGTATAGAAGAAACAATATTGGTTCCCTAAAGCATAGAATTTTGAGTGGATGATCGGTTGTCTACTTATGTTGAGAGTGAAGGTGATTGTTGTGGGATATTTGATTGGTAATGGTACATGTCGAAACCTAGGATGGGTCAACCGTACTCGTCATATCCTGACATATTCAGGGGGTATAAGAATACCCACAGAATAAAGGATGGATGAAAGTGGAAATGCTTAGAGACTAGCTCTTCATGTCAGGTTCACCAATTTGTACGACAGAAAATAAACATGTGACCTTCTTCGCACCCGACCTCTTGAGGTTGTGTCAAGACATTTGGTGTGGAATTGAAATGGGAGTGAAATTGATGGCGATGATCAAGCTAATTGGGAAACCTTATGTCTTCAACATGCAATAATGGAATCTGTGAATCTAAGGCAAAGAATGCTCTCCTAACCTAAAGGGGTGTAATGGTATGGTTTGATATGATAGCTACTCGGAGACTCCAATCGATGTCTAGTTCTGTCGAGACTCTATTGATTGGTTGTGAAATATTTGGAAAGTAACTTGCATTCACCTCGTATGGGTTCACAAATAAGGTCGTGGAAATTGAGACAAGAGGTGTAGTGGAGTTGCAGGAACTAAGGGAATTTTTCTGGTCTCATCCAGAAAGTCTTAGCCTGATTGGTTGTTATATTCAACAATGAAAGTTGTGTAATAATATCAAGTGGAAGTGGTGAAGATATGAATACCAATGTGCATAAGCTAGTGTCAATATATAACTGATTAGCAGGCCCATTGGGTTGTGGGACCTGTGGGTCACACCTAAAAACTCGTTGAGGTTAAGGCCCCTGTATGATCATGCATGCAATCAAATCCTATTTCCAAGAGTAGTCCAAAAGTCATAGGCTTGATTAGCAGCTATGTTCAATGTATCTAATTGTCTTATTTTCTCAGTGTGTGTGGTAGGTGTACATGAGACTGTTAAGCGTAAACTTGTGTCAATGTCAGTTATTAGCTCTAGCCCGTTCGGTTGTGGGACCAGGGGATCGCAACTGTAATTCTTTTCCTGTTGCGGACCGTTGATGGTCATGCAAGATGAATGGATTTATTTTCAGTAAATAAAATATCTATAAAAGGAAATCTAACCTATGTTTTTGGTGTTTTCTCAATGTATTAGAACAAAGCAGTAAAACAAGCTAATCTATGTGAAATAAATGTTTTTGTTCTTTTCTAACTTTTTAGACAATGCATCTAATCTAATAAACTAATTCCAAATAAACAAATATCCAAATGCAACTAACTATCTATGTAGATGTGTGAATTTAAACCTAAGATCTATTCTAATTCAATTAAAATCTTCCCAACCCTACCTCAGAAGTGAAGAACAAACCATGGCTCTAACAGAGCTATTGTTCCCCCACAACTTCCCTGGCAATGTTGAAGAGAAACTTCCTATTGACTTGATCTACTTGCAATTATCTATCTAATTGAAATGAATTATTTCTCTACTCTATTTGATATGCAATTGACAATTTGACAAAACCAAGAAAACAAATACACAACTCCAACCTAGAAGAGAAAGAGATTTGGAAAATCCAGTAGTATAAGTATCTTTCCCCTCAGTTCTTTCCTTTCTTTCTCTAAGTGTTCATGTGAGTCCAAAGGATTGGGAATGCAAAGAACAACAACAAGAGGATGGCGCTTGAGAAATGGTAGCTTGGAATCAATATGGACGTAATGCAAGTAGAAGAGAGATAACACGAGATCTTAGCTTGGATATGCAATTCCTAGAAAGATTATGGCAGCAAAACAATGCAAGATACACAAAATTCTCAGGCCTTTTGCTTGAATACAAGCATGGAACATATAGGAATGGAGGATAGGAGGTTACTTCATGCAGAAGGCAACGAAGAGGCAGTTCTACTTATTAAATCTACTTTAAAATAGGAGCAAGGAGAACCAAGAAAATGAAGCTATTTTTAGCAAATTCGGCTCACCGATGCACTCAAAAATCAAACTTAAGTGAATCTTCACATGCAATTTTACGCATGAAGATTCTGAATTAAGCGGGCAGGACCACCACCTTACGTAGAGTAGTGGTTTTAGGACTGCCTCCCCAGACAAGGTGGCGGTCCTGGCACTGAACGCCAAAACAAACACAAAAAGAAATGGGGAGATGGAAAAATGCATGAAAAAGTTAAGGCTATCTAGGCTACAAATATATACCATGAATGGGTTTTTAGAGCTCGAACACCTTCTTGAAAGGATTTTGAATCATCACTGGGGAATTTCGTAACCATTTTCCCAACAAGGTAGCATGTGTAATTTTGGGTGCGTACAGTGTTCAATGGGCTAATTGGAAAGGTGAGCACTACATCAGAAGGGAGTAAGATTAAAATATATGCATTTTAAAGTAATATAAGCAAATAAAGAATGCACAAAAACATTACCCCTATGGTAGCTAGGGTTTGTATACCAATACACCTATTAGAAAAGGGATAGATCCTAAGTTAGATCAAGGATTCGATCAAAAGAAGGTTCGCCATAATGTTTAATCCTTAATTAAAATTTTAGGTTAGTTAAATTATTTTTTTAATATATGATTGGAGTTTCTAACATATCTTACAAAGATGTTACAATAGGTAACTTAGATTTTCGACTATGATTAGATATAAATAATATGGCATATATCAATCATCCTAACATTTATTTGACTACTTGAAATGAATTTATATAGGTAGTTAGCTTCTTATAGATGACTTTTGAAGAGGAGCTCATTCTTGACATCCACACATTTATTTACATTTCTAATATATATATATATATATAAGGTTTTATACTTCTATAAATGGGTAAGTTGAACCTAAATGACCCTTAGAACTGAAACTATGAGTATTAATCCATGTAGAGAAGACCCACACCAAACTACTAGGACCATATTGTATAGTCCTACCCAAAATGTACAGTCTTAGACCTACTCTCATTTATTTTTTGTAGCTTTATGTGGTATTTTCCTTCGCATATTTTTCTATCATTTTCAAACCCTAATTGTCACACATTCAATGAGGCTCTCCGTATGGACTGATCATCACTTCATACTTTATCCATGGATGAAGAGTGCCACAAAAAACATTATAAATATTATGGGTACCCCATGAACCATCGAAATTAGCAGTACTCTAGATAGGCATCAAATCAGATGTCATTCTCCACCTAGCATGTGATATCTAGATAGATCAATCAGATTTGGCATTTGCTTTGATTATGTTTGCTTTGAATTTGATTTTGCCAAAACTCTTACAAAGAGGATGTTTGAATGCTTATCGATAAGAGATAGGGCTTCCTTGACTTATTTTGTGGATTCAGACCTAATTTGGGTGCTTCCCTAATGACTTAAAATGTCACAATATGATATTTAGGGAGATTTGGATTCCTTTTGTAACTTTATGAAGTGAGTTCTCTAGTGTGATACCTTAGGATTTCAAGGTTAATAAATGAGGTAGTGTTTACTAGCTTATATAGGGTTCCACAGAGGATTTATCTAAGAAAGGATGAGCCAGATGAAGTATAATACCCAAAAAAATATATCAATTTAGAACCATAATTAGTGGACATGTTGGTCCAAGACCATACAAATGGGTCAGGACTAGATATACATTCATGACCAGACTTTACAGTCCTAACTTGGAGAAAGAAATATGCCACTTGAAATTAGGAGCTAATAAACTGATTTTTCTATGTATTTTTTGCATTGGATTCTAAAAATGTGTTGACATGTCAATTTGCAAGGATAAAAAATCAAAATAATGGACCTCGGAAAGTGGTAAGTGGGAATGGGTTATATTTATCATAGCAAGAGTGCATAGCCAAATCAAGGTTTTTCAAAGTGTAAATAACCAAATTTGAGTGTGTACAAATATACATAAGTATTAATATATGTTGAATTTTATTAGACGAGATAATAAAATTAATAATTTTAGTAAAGTATTTTAAGTAATATTTTTGTTCACTTACAATTTTTATAGTGGTTGATAATTACTTGCAATATGGTCTTTTACTTTATAACTAATTGTGCAAAGTTTGATTTCCAACTATAAAAAACATTATATTACATTCATGACATATCTTAC
Source organism: Taxus chinensis (assembly GCA_019776745.2). Classification (NCBI taxonomy): domain Eukaryota; kingdom Viridiplantae; phylum Streptophyta; class Pinopsida; order Cupressales; family Taxaceae; genus Taxus; species Taxus chinensis. The sequence continues at coordinate 288,641,426 of CM034150.1, forward strand.
TTTTAAACTAAAATTTATTACATTTAAACATTAGAATTTAATCAACAAATATTAATAAGTAAATATATTTTATGCAAACAGAGTTTTAGTACATATTTTTTAATTTACCCTTAATTAAATCTTAGGCTAATTTAATTAGGTTTTAGATTAGATTTGATTATAGATATTAGAAATACGTTATAATAGAAATAATAACCTATATTTGCAATCCAGATCAGAAATAAATAATATAGCATATACAATCAACCTAACGTGCATTTGAAAGCACAAAACAGATGTAAAGAAGCATTTAATTAATTACAGATGACGTATGGAGATATTTGGGACTGTACGCTAATAAAGAGAGATGATCTAAACTTGAATGACTATCACAACTAGGATTGTGATAATAAATCCACCTAAGGTAGGGATTCACCAAACTTCTGAGTACTAAATCAAACTAGGCTCTGAAGGATAACTATGATGGTCTTGAAGACCTACTTTCATTCCACTTCTGAGAGCAGTGGTGGGGGAATATTAATAGGGTCCTATGGCGACCCGGATGGGTACATCGATGAATATGTGAAGATAGTCAACTATGGACTGATGGCGGTTATGTCAAAACCTATCCATGGATGAATGGGGGCCTTACCAAGGGGTTAACATCCGAAGGGTTTTAGTCATTTTGGGAGACATTACCTGGTGCATTGAGAGAATACTATGGTAGTGGCCTCAAGAATGCAATGGTACATTCTCCAGAATAAATGGATTTTGATATGGGCTATATAGGGGAATCACTCATATTTAACATAAATGGGGGTATTTATGGGTGGAATCACTAGAAATCATGGACTTAGGTTTTCCAGGTCCTAAGCACATACTAAATCATACACTTTGGGTACATTCCTAGCTTTTAGTCACATATTCCTAAGCGAGAAAACTAGTAATTGACAACTATAATTGGCCTCTTTGCTATGTGTTTCATATCTTCCTTCTGGCTTTTCTTTCACACCTTATATCTCAGTCGATAAACTTTACTTACTTTATCTGTTCTTAACTTTGGACACCAACACCCAACTAGGAATTCAATCCTTATGAACCCTCAGTCCCCTCTGGGCACCCTCTAACATATCTTTACTCTTACTCACTCTCTTTTTGGAATCTTTTATCTTTTGGGGGTCTTGTTTTCTTATAGGTCAACCTGTCACTTTTCAATTATGAAATTCAAACAAGGGAACCGTATAAATACAAAGCTATGTGACCAAAATAAAGGACCAATCTCTAATAATTTAGTATCACCACCTAAGGTTGTATCTAAAGGCACTCTAAGAGCATCAAAGGCATCCATGTAACACTCACTAAAAGGGAAAAGGGATTGCATTTCCTGCATGCACTTCAATAAGTAGGGGAATTTCATTTCTATTCCATCCACACATCTACTTACATTTCTACAGCTATAGATATTGCTTGCAATTCAAGCGCATCTGGCACAAGATCCACCTAGGTTATGATTCTTTCACACACACATGAAGAAATACATGTATTCTAAGATGTAGTGCAAAACTTGGTTGTAAGCTCACTCTATCGGGTGATCCTCCGAGGTCAGTTCTCAATCCCCATTTACATATTTTTCCTTTTATTAGTTGATGTGTTTTGGGTTTTTGTAGGGGATCATTTGTTTTACAGGTTACAGGTGAGTTATGTGGGTCATCTAGTGACAACACAGAGAAGACTAAAAATGAAGGTGAGTAATCATCTTGCGACACATAGAAGAAATCAGTTTCCAACCATTTTCATAGTCATAGGACCAAACAAAGGTCCTTAATGCCTAGAATGCCCTTGACATGATCCCGGAACTTTAGTCTAGGTAGATCCAGAAATCATAGAATTTATCAGGCATAGTTATGAAAATTGTGACATTCTGCTCCTCATGTTCATCTGTCTTCCAGTTCCAACACACTTTGGGATTAATTGTGAAATCAATTAAGTATTCTAATCCCTCTTTTGCACCTAGGGTTTCAATTTCATCTAGCTTATTTCTTAGGTCATATATATACTTCATTTCTTATTAATTGTGTCATACATGACTCTGCAATGTCTAGGGTTTTACACCTTTCTATATTTGTTAAATTATTTGGTGAAATTGTCTCATTAAAACACTCTTGGGTCTTCAATTCAACACTTCTTTCACTTTCCTAGGATCCTCCTATCATGGATATCTCTATCCATGATTTCTTGCTAGCCAATCCTAATTATAGAGCTAAAATCATTTCTCTCTTGGATAATACTCGCATTCCTTTCACTAGTCATCTGGACATAGTATATCAGATGTTCGTAGATGCATTTTCTCAATAGCTTACTTTTCCATCTTCTATAGCCTCCGATATTTATGATTATGAAAATAATACCCTCTTATATATACCAGCTCACATTTATAACATGGGTATTAAGTAGACCAATTATAAATATCTTCCCCCTGGGTAGATATAGACAAGCAGAAGAATATGGAAATCAAAGGAACTCAAAACCCAACATTTTTTATGAAAAAGTCACACCTTGGCGCACGTAAAGGGTGCATGACACAGAGTGTCGACATGGCAAAAGTCGCGCCTTGGTGCACGTAAAGGGCGCATGACACAAAGTGTTAACATGGAAAAATTTACACCTTGGCGCACGTAAAGGGCACATGACACAGAGTGTCGACACGGTAAAAGTCACGCCTCGGTGCACATAAAGGGCGCATGACACAGAGTGTCAACATGTCAAAAGTCACGCCTTGGTGCACATAAAGGGTGCATGACACAGAGTGTCGACATGGAAAAAGTTGCGCCTTGGTGCACATAAAGGGTGCATGACATAGAGTGTCGACACAGAAAAAGTCATGCCTTGGCGCACATAAAGGGTGCATGACACAGAGTGTCGACATGGAAAAAGTCGCGCCTTGGCGCACGTAAAGGGTGCATGACATAGAGTGTCGACACAGAAAAATTCACGCCTTGACACACGTAAGGGTATGTCGACACAAGGATGGATGTGCCAAAGTGCACCTTCAGGAGGTGCAACATTTTGAGCGCTGACAGGAAGCAGACCCTGACCCAGATATTCAGACGGCCATAACTTTTCACAGGGAGCTCAGATTCACGCAAGGTTGGACTTTTCAGAAATCTTATGAAGTCCTCTGTCCAACTATGACTATATATTTTTAATTGGGTGAGAAAAAATTCTTAAAAATGTAAAATATAGTTCTCCACTTTTTGGGTTTGCTAGGGTTCTCACCTACCACCATAATGAGATGAATTAAATGCAACCTAGAGGTGGTTGGGGTAGATTTGTATTTCCTCTCTCTTCCCTCTCTCATTCTTCCTATAAATTGTAAGGAGGGGATTCTTTCTAAAGGTTGGACATTCTTGTTTTGCCCCTCCCTTCTTCTCTTTGGTAGGTGAATTTTTGGAGTTCAAACCTCCCATCTAAAATTGTAATGCAACTTTGCCTCTTGGCATTTTGTAGTGTATTGTATCAATCTTTGGAGAAAATAATGCATGCCTGTGGATGATTCTCAACCCTCTCTGTATTCATTTGCATCCTCCTGATCTTTCACTACAAATTTGGTTATTTGTGCATGATCTTGCATTACATTTTAATGGTTTGTGTTTATTGGCAAGACATGTGTTCTTCATTCCTCGGTGCATCACCTTTGTTAGTTTAGGTTTATTTTTATGAATCTTCTTACCCTGTCTCCTTGGCAAGTTAGATTAGGTTTTTGAGTAAACCCTCTGCATTTTTATGTGTGCATCTGAACAGAGGAATAGGAACCAGCCTTCATCCAGAGAGCTTTCCCGATTCACAAGGTCCCACACTTGGGAAAAGCTCCATGTTATGCAATCTCACTAAGAGTCTCAACCCATCGAGTTGCAGACATTCAGGGGTACTGTGATTCGCCATCAAGAAGACCATAATTGATAATGTATCTGAGCTCAATCTTTGTACTTTATCACTTCTTAAAAAAAATTTCCTTTCATTATCATATGCTAGTCCATCATCCATTTCTCTTCATACATATGATTCTTCTACACATCCATGTATAGGCATTATTACTTTACCTATCACATTTGGGAAAAAAATTGTTCCTACAGAGTTATTTTTTATCAATTTCCTAGTTCAGTACAATTTCTTACTTGGTAGGCCATGGATTCACGCCATGCAAGAAGTTCCTTCTACCATTCACTAATGCGTTAAATTTTTACATTAGATATTTGAATATACAATCTTCGTTGATCATGACCCATTTAGGTATTTCCACCTAGACCCAAACACTACATTACATACTCCAACTTTTGTTTCCTTTGTGCATCCCATTGATGATCAACAACCCAATGACTATCCTATAAACTTCCCTCCACTTGAAGGAGATATTTGTGCATTAGACACCATCCTACCTACACCATCATCACCCCCTCCTACTACTAATGTTATGGAAATTTTTTGGGGGTATTTCCATGCATTGGACGTCATTCTACCCTCTCCGTCTTCCCATGAGAAACCTACATCAATGCTTCCTCCTTTCACATACACTCTTTTCATGAATAACTATTATTGGAAACATATTCCATTTGATCCTATTCACTTTGATATTATTTACGCACATGATGGCTTTGTTTGACTCAAATTCACACTTTATGATCTTCTCCCTTTGCCTCATTCCCCTCATATTTATCACTAATATGTTCATATCACCAGTGCTTATGGCCTTCGTCTTTTCCACCTATCAGTATTTCTTACACGTACTTCCTGTGCTTTTCCACTCACACTTGGGTAGTATTGGCTTGACTACATTGGGGGCATTTTGAAACCTAATCATATTGATATCACATTTTGCATGCCTTTCAGCCTTATTTCTATTTGCAATGATTCTTTTCTTAGTTATTCACAAAATCTTACTTGTTAGTATGCATATGGCTGTCCACTTCCACCTTTCACTGATGAAGAATACGCAATGGTCATGTACAATCTAAGTTGTAATGGCTCTTTACATGATCAACCGCATATTATTGTTTATCAGGTCTCTAATGCTTCTTTATTTGGCTTCAACCATGACAATGACGATCTCCTAGATGATGTTACTTGATTATTTTCATCATTCTACATGTGGGGGGCATCAAACTTATTCTCCCCCTCCTAGAATTATCAAGTGTCTAAAAATTCTACTATCACACTTTGTGCTTCATACTTCATATTTCTAAACATCAACCATTCACAACTTGATACACCCCTTATATCGTCACTACCCTATGACAAAATTTAGTTCCACAATTCATACTCGACTTCTGAGGGTATAAATCTGAAATGAACCTCACATCATTCTACATTTCATTCTTTTCACTTCATGATCATGTCTTTCTAGCATACACATCTTTCAAACCATTTCCCAATGATACACTCTTGTTATATGGTTCATTCTTGACTTCTAAGGGGTATTTTATAAATGATCCTCATCTCACTCATACACACATATTTTCTTGGGGGGCACACTACCCCTCTCACATTCACATTTCATACCATTCCATCTCACTCATTCACATCATATTACATATCTTGGTTGCATATTATTCTTTCTTACTTATGCTCACATGTACACTTTTCTTACTATACTAGTAAGATATTCAATATGTCATTATATTCTCCATATACACATGTGCGTTCACTTTTTCATTAGTTGTGAATGTAGACTTCCTACAAAGCTTTACACATAACATTAATGCTTGGCACTGTACCTCTTACCAGTCCTGTTGAGGCTCCTAGGGGAATTTACATTCTTACATCTCATAGGTGATATTATTTCATTATGTTCTACTTTCTAATTTCACTATCACACTACTTATCTCATAGAGCTATGCACGCTTTGACATAATTTTATCTTTCTAGCATGCTAACAATTGCTTCATGTGTTACATTTTCCTTGCAGGAACTATTTTCCACCATGGTTGTATGATACTTTGATTGTTACTGTTTGCCATTGTTTACCATTTTTTGTGGGTTATGCCTTTTTCCTTGTGTGCACATTGTATGCTTTCGACCGCTTCGGCCCTAATTGTCTTGCGACATTGTGAGCAATGCCCCATGTTTGAAACCCATTTTTGATAGTCTCTCTTATTTGTACATTTTTTTGTTACATTGTCTTTTATATGTATACTTGTCTTGCTTACACTAACACATATTTGTAGCCACTTTGTTTACATGTTACTTGGTTTCTACCATGCACATCCCCTCCCCCTATAGGGATCCCTTTCAACATCAGATCATATTAGCTTCAGGTCCTCTCTTTGGGATGCATACTCCTAATGACGTCATAAGCACCCCAAATGAGGGGGGAATACATTGGATGAATTAGTCACCCCATACAATAGTACAGAGTTATAGTTCAGGCCTGCACAATACAAGAACAAAGTAGTATACAATCACAAAAATAGCCCAGATTCTTACTTGGGTCCTCATTTCAACACATACACCAGTGCCTAGATATAGACACTAGTGCCTAGGTGATCCTGATCTTTCCTGGGCACCTATGACCAGGAGGTAGTTACAGTTACTTCCTCATAGCAACACATTTTTTATTAATTCATAGAGTAGTTTTCACAGTACATGCACATTCCTCTAGTAACCATAATCCATTCTATCTCCTTTTCTTGTTGTATAAAACTGGAATAAACACAGAAAAAAGTAGGATCACACCATCTGCAATGGTGTATAAATTCAAGAAGAAGTCAGGGATGGATAATAAAACTAGACCTTTCTCCCCAACACTCTTTTTTCATGGCATGTGATCGCCAAAAATACTCACACTTGACATGATATCACCTAAAAAAACTTGTTCTTGGCGTGAGATCACCCGAAAAACTCATTCTTGGCGTGAGATCACCCGAAAAACTCATTCTTGGCATGAGATCGCCCAAAAATATTCTCTTCTACAACATTTCTAGACATTTTATATCATTTTTTACTCATCGTGGATCTGGTGCAAACTTTCCTGTTTACACATTTTCACATAATTCTACATGATTTTACAGAGTTTTCATAATACATAACTTTGACTACTCTTTCACTCTTCTCTTACAGATCCATCCTTAATACGCAACAAAAAGTAGCCCTTAATCGAGCACAATAGGTAAAACATGGTACAACATCATACGCTTCACCCCTAGGGTCACTCCCTCTTTGTTAGCTTCCACACATCATTTTTATCACTCCATGCTTTCACTTGTCCACTCAAAATGATTTCATCATCACACTCTACATGGTTATCAAGTACACAACTCTTATCTACTTTATGTTATCAATTATTCACTCAACAACATAAAGTGGGGGAGAATGTAAACACAAAAACACACACTTGCGTACATTTCTCGGTCCTAAGCACATATTTGCATTGATATGATTCCTAAGTGAGAAAACTAGTAACTGATAGCTATCTTTGGCCTCTTTTATTTATTTCTTGTCTTCTTTATGGTCTTTCACACCCTACATTATAGTCTAAACTTCATTACTTTATCCTTCTTGACTTCAAACACCAGCACCCAGGCACCCTTGTCCCCTCTGGGTGCCCCCGACCTCTTTGTATATTACTCGCCTCTTTTGGGCCTCTTTTATCTTTTGGGGGTCTTGTTTTCTTATGGGTCAGCCTGCCAATTTTCAATTACAAAAATCAAACAAGGCAATCATATAAATACAAAGCTATGTGAACAAAATAAAGTACCAATCTATAAGCATGTATTATCACCACCTAAGGTTGAATCCAAAGGCATTCTAAGAGCATCAAAGGCATCCATCTAGCACTCATACAAGGGACAAGGGACTGCGTTTTCTACATACACTTTATAGGAAGGGGAATTTGATTTTATTCTATCCACACATCTATTTACATTGGTACATCTAGTTATTACCCACTATCATGTGCACTTGCAAAAAGGCCTCTTAGGGCATGATTTTATCGCACACACACAAGAACTACATGGATTTTAAAATGCATTGCAGCACTTGGTCATAAGTTCACTCTATTGGGTGACCATCGGGGTCAGTTTGACTCCCCATTTGCATCTTTTCATTTTTAGGATTTGATTTGTTTTATAGGTTACAGGAGAATACAAAGATCATCCAACAACATACAAGTGACCAATAGCGAAGGTTAGCGACCACCTTGTGACACAACAAAAATTAGTTTCTAAGATTCTACGTAGTCATGGGTGCCTACCAGTGGTCTCTACCGCTTAGGGACCCCAGTCCTTTTCCATATGCCCTAGTCCCATCTCATCTGGTGGTTCCAAAGTTTTTTGAGTTTGATTTCCACAATTTTCTCCTCCTATTCATCAATCCTCTGATCTAGAATACTTCAGGATCAATTGTGAAATCATCTAAGTCCTTTATCCTCTCTCTTATACCTAGGGTTTCATTTTTTTCTAGCTTATTTCTTGTGACAAATATGTGCTTTAGCATTTATTTATCATACATGACTCTGTATTATCTAGATTTTTACAAAATTCTATATTTAGACACAAAATCATGCACTTTGGGTATCTATCTAGTCTTGGTTACATACTACTATTCATATGATTCCTAAGTACGAAAAGTAATGACTAACCCATGTCTTTGGCCACCTTTCTTTGCTTTATGCTTCTATTTTTATTCTTGCACTCTTACTTGCTCAATATATCTTTTCACCTTTCAAAATTTGTCATTCTGAACACCATCACCCAGCCAGGATGTCAGCGCTAGGTGTCCACGTCCCCTCTGGGATCCTTTGTCCTCTTTATACTTTTGTCACACTTTTTGGGTCCTTTCTAGTCATTTGAGCCTCTTATCTTTGTGATATTCAGCCTTTTAGGGTTTAATTTTGAAATTCAATTGAATGAATCATATAAATATAAAGTTATGTGATCATAATAGAGGACCAAGAACTAAGAACTATCTATCACAACCTAAGGTTTCATCGATCAAGGAATATATAGTTCCATTTTCATCCGTCTAGCTCCATCACAAGGGACAAAGGTTGGTTCTTCTACATCACACTTCATAGGAGGAGATTCTATTTTTTCCATGTACACATTATTTACATTCTACATCTAGCTACTTATTCACTACTCACAAAGTGCAACAAGCACAAGAGAAACCTAAGGCATAATTCCGCACACACATAAAGAACTACATTGGGTCTGAGATGTAGTGCAGTGCTCATTAGTAAGTCCATCATTGTGGTAGATGAGGACAATTTGACCCCTCATTTTGCATATTTCTTTTTTAGGATTTTATGTCTATTTAAGGGTTTTGCAGGTGTTTTCTTCATTGCAGGTTTACAGGTACCTCAATGATCTAAGTGTGACATACATGCAAAATAAGGTGAACAAGTGTGAACCTCTTGCGACACGTTAAAGGAGATTTTCTAAGCATCTATGCAGAACAGGACACCCAAAAACAAAACTAAGGTGCCCATGGGTTCCCTCATCCCTCTCCAAGTGCACCACTATAGTCAAATCTATTGGATCCGCATTTTTTCATGCTTCTGTGCGATGGTCTCTCACTTTTGTTTATCCATTCATCATTGTCACATAGTCCAACAGGATTTGTGAATCATCTAAGGCTCTTCTAACCCTCTTTGTAACTAGGGTTTCATACTTTATTTCTTAGTTGCTTGGGTATTATTTTAGCATTTACTTATTTATTTATTTACTCATGTTATAGCATCTAGATTAGGCTATAATATTACATTTTAACATAATCATTTTGGTGAACTCATATCTTAGAACTATTTTCCCTAGGATCCACAAAAATCCTAATGGCTAAGGATAGCTCTTCTTAGTCTCGGCTAGTCATGCCTTGTGTGAGTATCAATCCCATCTATGACGAAGCAACCATAGTTAAACTCACTACCCTATATCGTGATGTTACTCTTCCAGATGATACTCATCAACAACTCTTAGCTAATGAATGCAATGTGCTTACTAGATTTGATAATTTTACTATTGGCATTATTTCTAATCCAATGTTTTTTACTCGTTTTACACCTTTTTATACAATTAGCCACACTCCTGAAATTTCTAATGAAAAATTAGATGATGCTATTATTAGTTTCATGTTTGGTATTGATGATACTAAACATGTGCATGATGATTCATATACTAGTCAGGATGATACTCTAGCTACATCTCATACTTATTCTATTTCTAAAATGCTTCTCATACTACATCGAATACTAGTTCTCCTACTCCTTCATTCTATTTCGATGATACGCTTAATGATATTATTCTATATGAATCTTTTTTTGATTTCGATGAAACACTTGATATTCATGATTTTATTTCTTTACATATTTTTGAGTATGAATCCCCCACTCCAATGTCATATTCTTCTCAGATTTTATCTGATAACATGCATGATTCGTCTTCATCTATTAGTTCATCTCCTCCTACCACATCATATCCATATATCATTTCATCATATACATTCTAAACCTATATCATCCACACATCTTACATCATATACATTCAACATTACACACTTTGCATATCACACTACAACTACTACACATATTCTACTTATCTAATTTTATGTGCTACACTCACTACCCTATGATGCACTCTAGTATCACAGTCCATACTGGACTATTGAGGGTATACATAGAAAATGGACCACATCACACTCACACATTCAACCATTCAATATTTTTCTCATGCGAAATTCCTCGATTAGTGATATACGCTATAGGCTACATCATCACTTTTTCTTGCATCATTTAGTGATATATGATTTAGGATAAATCATCACACATTCTCGCACCTCATCTCTATGTTGCATACCATCACTATACATTCACCACACCTCACTACATTCATCAACTCGCATCCAACACATTGTTCGAACCATTTCTTGATGACATACTCTTGTTTACAGTTCATTCTTGATGGATGAGGAGGCATAAACAAATGAACCTCATTCCATATAGCTCCATTCACTCATGGGGCATGCAGCTCCTATCATTCACTATGCATTCTATTCCATCCATTCACAACATATTGCATATCTTGGTTGCATGTACTCTTGTTTACATTTACTTGTGCATGTTCACTTTATTATGTATGTTAGATATATATCTTGTATGTCATTATCTTTCTATACACACATGCATGTTCACTTTCTTTCTATTTTTGATCACAGATTATACAGATCCATTACATGCAGCATGGATGCTTGGCGCAGTACCTCGTACCAATCCCACAGTGACTCCTGGGGGCATCCAATTTCATACACTACATGTGCTATTCTTTCATTTTGTTTCATAACACATTCCTTTGTCATATTATACACACTTTGGCATACTTTTTATCTTTATAACATGCTAATGGGTGCTTCATGTGCAACATTTGTTTTGTAGGACAATTTGACACCATGATTATTTGTTACATTGCTTATACTTACTTGTCACTGTTTTCCATTGTATACATGTTTTTCCCTTTGCCTTGTGTGCACAATTGTTTTTTTGCAACCACTATGGCCTTGATTGTCTTGTGACACCGTGAGTGGTGTCCCATGTTTACAACCCACTTTTTGTGGTATACACTGTATTCTTATGTGTTCTTGCTTACACATTGTTTTTTTATCTTACACTTGGTCTTATACATGTATGTTTGTCTTTGTTTGTACTAACACTTGTATTCTAGCCACTTGTTTGCATGTGCCTTGGTTTCTACCAAACACATCCCATTTGCCCCTGTAGGGAATAGTTTTAGCATTCGGTCCTCCTTTGGGCCGCATAATCCTTCCGTGAAGTCGCATGCACCCCAAACAAGGGGGGGCATCGTTTGGGTGACTCAATCACCCCATACAGAGTATAGACAACACATAATGGTACTGGTACAGTAAATTTTTCATATTTTAGGGCTAAGAATCAGACTTGGGTCCATAACACAGTGGCCTTTCCTGGATTGCCTAAAACTAGAGGGCATATCACACAGTGGCCTTATTTGGATTAACTAAGACTAGGGAGAATATCACACAGTGATTGGTAGCTCATAAAACTCTACAAAATTCCATACACAATGGATTTTACAGGGCAGACAGTCCTTAGCATTCATACACACCATTTGTAGTGGTTTTTTATACAGCGGGAAGTAATTAAAGGTTGGAGGATGACACCAGACAATTTCTCCCTACACTTTTTCCATTACATTGGCATGAGATCACCTGAAAAACTCATGTGGATAGATATCATCTACAGTATCCTCTCTACACTCTTCCCTCATCACAAATTAGGTGTACATGTTCCTTTTTCACATTTTCAACATTTTCTTTTACATACTTCCTTACATGCTTTTCATACATATACATGCATATTTGACTACTTGATTGTCTTCTCTTTTGTAGGTTTATCCATATGAGAAGAAGGAAGTCAACATCAAAAACAACATCACGTGCATTAATACTGAAAATAGGTACATTACACACATTGGCATTCACACATTCATTTCCACCCTAGGTTCATTTTCATCACCGTTTACGCTTTTTCACCTTTATTCTCCACGCTCCATCTTTTTATCACTCCACGCTTTTTCTAGTCCCTCAACACACTTTCTACATCAATCTACATGGTTATCAAGTACACATCTCTATCTACTTTATGTTACCGAGTATTTTTCTCACCAACATAAAGTAGGGGAAAATGTAGACACAAACTCACACACATTGGGTATTTATCTAGTCCTTGTTACATACTACTATTCATATGATTCCTAAGTATGAAAAGTAATGATTAACCCATGTCTTTGGCCACCTTTCTTTGCTTTATGCATATGCTTTCAATTTTGCACTCTTACTTTCCCAGTCTATCTTCTCACCTTTTGGCATTTATCATTCTAAACACCAACACCCAGCCAAGACACCAGCACCAAGTGCCCTCGTCCCCTCTGTGCACCCTTGTCCTCTTTGTACTTTGCTCATAGTTTTTGGGTCCTTTCTAGCCATTTGAGCATCTTATCTTTTTGGTAGTCAGAATTTTCAGGATTAATTACGAAATTCAAGTGAAGGAATCATATAAATATAAAGTTATGTGATCATAATATAGGACCAAGCACTAAGCACTATTTATCACCACCTAAGGTTGCATCCATCAAGTAATCTATAGCTTATTTGCATCCATCTAGATCCATCACAAGGGGAAAAGGTTGGTTCTTATGCATCACACTTCATAAGAGGGGAGTCTATTATTTCCATGCACACATTATTTACATTCTACATCTAGCTATTTTCTCTCTACACACAAAGTATGACACGCATAAGAGAAACCTAGGGCACAATTTTGCACACACACACACACACACACACACACACACACACACACACACACACACACACACACACACACACACACACACACACAGAACTACATTGGGTCTGAGATGTAGTGCAGTACTCAGTAATAAGTCCATCATTGTGGTAGTTGAGGATAGTCCAACCCCTCATTTTACATCTTTCTTTTTTAGGATTTGATATTTATTTGAGGTTTTTATATGTGATTTATTCATTACATGTTTACGGGTACCTCGACGATCCAAGTGTGACATACACGCAACAAAATGTGAACAAGTGCAAACCTCTTATGACACATCAAAGGAGGTTTTTTGAGCATCTACGGAGACCAGGGCACCCCTATCCCTCTCCAGGAACCCCAGTCTATTCAAATATGTCATATTTGCATTTTTCTAGGATTTTGTGCGATGGTCTCCCACTCCTATTCAATCGTTCATCACTGCGACACATTTTAGCAACCTCTACAAATCAACTAAGTCTCTTTTAACCCTCTTTGTAACTAGGGTTTAATAATTTATTCCTTAATTACTTGGGTTTATTTCAGTATTTCATTATTTGTTTATTTACTACTGATATAACATCTAGATTAGGCTATAATATTACATTTTAGCATAATCATTATATTTGTTAAATTAGTTTGACTATGTTTTCTTTGACCTAGATCTTGATAAACACTTTTAGAGAGAATGTTTGAGTGTTTTTAGATGAGAGATATGGATTCCTTGAATTAGTTATGTAGCTTCAAACTCGATCTAGGTTCTACCATAATGACTTAAGATGTGAAAGAATGAGATTTAGGGAGCTTTGAATGCCTTTTACATGTGTATTAAGTGAGTTGTATAGTGTATTGCCTTAGGATTCCTTGGGTTAACAAGTGAGGTAGTTTTTACTTTCTTATATAGTGTTTTGTAGATGATTTATCTAAGAAAGGTTGACCCAGATGAAGTATAAGACCCAAAAAAAAACTTTTAATTTGAAATTCTAGTTGTATGAGATGTCAGTCTAAGACCATACAAGTGGGTCAAGACTAAATATAAATTCCTAACCAGACTATACATCCCTGACTGAGAGTCAAAAATATATAAAGTGGGACCTATCAATTGATGTTTTCGATTAGTTTTTTTTTTTAATTTTATTCTTTAAATGTGTTGACATGTCAGTGTGCAAGGATAAACAAGTTAAACAATGGTCCTTGGAAAGTGCTAAGAAGGAATGGAGAATTTTTATTTATCATAGCAAGAATGCATAGACTAATCAAGAGTTGTCAAAGTGCAAATTGCCAAATTTGAGTGTCTACATTTGCCCTTCCCTTTAAGTATGAATTTAAAAATTTGTTCTTAAAGGAAGGTATACCTAAGCATTCAAATAGACATTTCCTTTTCTTGAATGTTTTTTTGTGGTTACATCATTGTGTTTGGTGTTGGAATTCTCCACAATGAAACCTATAACACATAGTGTAGTCAATATCCATGATAGTTAATTAAGCATAAATAAAATAAAACATGTAATAAAAGTTATTTGTATTTGCATGCATGTGAAGTGAAACAATGTAAACAATGTAAGAATAATTTTTTTTACTTATTCTCTACTTTTTCTTCGAGATTTGTATTTGTTGAGCTTTACTGAAGGATTTGGGGTGATAAATTCCCAGTGTTTTTCAAATATAAATTGGAGTGTTAGGTGCATTTAACCTAACATGAAGATGTACAAGAAAGAGAAGAAGAAATAGGTACAAATGCACCACTATAAAGGAATAACACAAATTACAAAAATTATTCAACAAATTTGATACCTTCCCCTTTGAATGTAATAGGAGATGAAAGCATACCCATGAATACCTTAGCTACTTTTCTACCTTACATAACCCCACAAATTATACCACTGCAGATGGATCTAGACCCAATTTTACAAATAATGTCATACAATAAAAAAGAGAATATGTGCCCCAAACTCAACCAATATGCTGCACAACTATGTATGAGATGAATAAGTGATAAAATATGCTAAAAAAATGCTAACAACAGTGAACTAAGAAGGAGATCCATTCCTGCAAGATTCTTGAAACTATTCATAAATCTAAGTGTTGATGAAAAGAAGGAATGCAAACTTTCATGTCCCATGTACAAATCTAATTTGATTATTTTGGATGTGAGAAGTTGTATAAAAACTATATACATAGGTGGAAATATACAAATACTAAAACCAACTAAAATTTTCCTTTATCAAAAGTGTGTGGGTGGTCATGACTATAAATATGGTTATGACCAAAGTGCATAGTTTTGACTTTATGCTTATTTTACAAAATTTATGTGTATGAATTCATTTCCATATGCATGTACTCTAATTATTGATACATCTACTCCCATAACTATGTTCATATATGTTGAAAAACATAGAATAAACCCATAAAGATGCCCCATCTTTTGAGGCATGTGTAAAAACAATGTTGATCATGTAGCTCAAAATAAATGGATGTGTACTACTAAAGGGGATGTTTTAGAAGCTATGTAGACTAGTAAAGAGGTGACCACCTTAGAGAAATTTTACCTACAAAAGTGAAGGTGATTTGCGAATGGTGTTAACCATGACATGCAACAAAAACTATGCTAGAAATAAACAAAAATAATATAAGCTAGAGAAACCATTAGTAACAATGTATATAAAATTACAAAAACATCAAAAATTCATCCAATTGTAAACAATGTCATAAAAATATATACAAAAGGATTTGATCCTACAAACATGGGACACTCGTGACATCAAAATAAAATAAAGGCTCGTAGGCTTGTAAACAAGAGCAAAAATGGAGGCGTAGAGCCACAAACATGGGACACCCATTGTGTCACAAGAAATCAAGGCACTTAGGCCACAATCAATGAAGCAAACAATCAATAACACACAATTAGCAAGCATGCATAACAAACAAGAGGATCATAATGTGATAAACAATGAATACTATAGTAAACAAGAGATGTCAATCTACACAAGACGCATGTGCTAGTATTTTTACTATGAAAAATAGAAAGTATATAATGTATTTAATTAAGTGTAACGAGAAAGTGCAAAAGGAACTCTAAGAGAATAATAACACTTGAAGGGTGTGGATGGGTTACCCGCAAATGATGAGAATGTAAGGAAGTCGGAGGTCTCCAATAAACATGTATCGATCTTTATGTCCTACATCCAGCTCAATATACCAATTGAACACATGTGTGTAAATACGTAAATCATGTTATCTATCAAACCAAAGTGACAAACAACATGTATAATGTAAAGTTATAACAGCTCAAAAAATGCACAAGTCTTGATTTTCTATTTTTGAAAATATATGAATGTTTTCATATTTTCAAAGTTCTTATTTATGTACATGAATGAGTAGCAGCATTAAAATATATAATGATATACTTTGGAGGAGGTGGAGAAACCAATGAAGGGGATGGTAGCTTAGGCCTCGATTATGTGGAAGAAGGTGACTCAAATGCAAGAGGTGTAACAATGGTAATGATTGTAAAAGAGGATTGAAAGGAGGATGAATATGTAATGGGAATGTAGGATGTAGAATACCTTGAATTGAGACTTAGAATATCATGTTTTGAAGTGGTTGTAATCAATTGATAATTATTTTTATTGATGTCTTAAACACATTATGATAGAAGATATGTGATATAACATGTGATGACTATGGCTAGATTAGCATGATTAGCAAACACATTGGAAATTTGACCCTTGCTAAAGTATGTAGAGGCATATATATTGAAAGGAAACCTATTCTTAGAAAATAAGGAAGTGAGATCTGCATATGCCCCTAGGTTAGTTAGAAGGGATGAAACATTGGAGTATGTATCCCATGAATGAAGATTAAGGTGATAATTGATAAGCCTACTAGAAATAGTATATTATGAGTGACAATGTAATATTGGATGTATGAATGTTTTCTATGTCAAATATGTAGAATAGTGATACATGGGTTCTAAAAAAATAGATTTTTAAAGGATAAGGAAGTGGATTCAAAAGGGTGTTATTTTTTTCCATTTTTGTAGTTTTATCCTCATCATCTAGACTTAGAGAAATGTGTAATGCTTCTAGTGAAAAAGTGTCTTCTTATTCATTAATAGGATTAGTACTTTTCAAATACCCACTAGGGTGTTCATAGTCATCACAAGAGTAGGTACAATTAAAGTCATATATGTCATCAAAATTGAGTAGCAGTGATGAAACAATGGTATCTATGAGGCTATCTTGCATGTTTCCCCCATAAGACTTTTTAGAGGAAAACATCAAATTTAACTTGTATGCTCCCATGGCTATATAGATCCACATATCATCATCATCATCATAGATATTGGTATTGGGATAGCTATATCGATGTGTGAGGTAGAATCTATCTAAAGTTATTGTGAAGGAGTGCCGATATCTGTATAATCCATTGTTGTTTCTACATTTGTATCTCCAATCAAAAATTCCCAACATATTTATTGTGTATCTAGGAGAATAACCCTTAGGTAATGGTCACAATACTCGAAGGAAAACTATTCAATGATTTATTTTACTATGTTTTCCAAGAACCATCCAAGGTTGTACTATGTACCCCCAATTGGGACACAATCATTCTTCCCCCCTCTAAATTTAGCCACCTTCCTTCACCTATCCACATGTGTTAAGAGTAAATAAAATTTCCCATAAGTGAATACTATTCACAAATGTAATCCTCTTTTTTTGCATGTAGCACATTATCTATATCAAAAAAGGTCCATTTAATTTTAACCTCTTTGGTTTCTATATTTTTGAAGTTTTGGGGTTATTTTATTTGTAATTAGTTTTGATTAATTAGGAGCTAAATCAATTCAATTAGATAATTCTTCAAGGTTCATTACAATTTCAAATATAAAAAATAATGAAGAGCTAGTTGTACATATTTATAAGTAATAAGGACCTACACTTATGATTTGCTTTAAGAAACACTCGATCATCAATTCAAATGTACAAATAGACCTATTTGAATCAGGATAACTCTTACATCTACCTCGAGTGGATTTCATGTTAATAATGTTTGGATTTATTTATTATTTTTCAATTTCCTTCAAATATTGAGTTTATTATAAAGATTTATGAATAAGATGAGACCATGAAATAGACATTTTACAAGCACAACATAAACATCTATACATTTTCATTTAATATGATATTAATTTTATTGTCTTTTAGAATTGACATAATTTGAATATCATTTAATTTGAATTGCAAAAATAGTTTTAATTATATGGGGTTATCTCTTCCCTATAAAACCGTAAAAGTATTTATTTTTCTTTATTTAGCATAGAAAATGCTACCTGTAATCCAATATTGGATGTGTCTAATATAAACAAGGTAGTCATCCCTAACTATCATGTGATGTGCATATACTATTCTCTAAAGAATGTAGTTAATTTATATGAGATTACATAAAAAATACATTGTCAAATTTTATTTTATATTTTGTTGAATTATTCTTTTCTAGAAAATTCATTACTATAATTCCTAAATTGTATCATATGTGTTATTTCCCACAACACTTACACTCAATAGTTTTAGTTTTGAAAATCAATTCACTATATGTGGAGCTTTAATACTTATTAACATGGGTGTACAACCCTAATATCTTTAATGGAATTTTCAACTATCACTACCACTATATAAGCATGCACATATATTCTTTCATCTGATAAATCAATTTATTCAATCTTAGGGTAGACTCCTAATTGACATAGCTAAAATAAATCAATGTATTGAATATTAGGGTACACTCATAATTGACATATTTCCACCATACTTAAGTCATAATTTTATTTTTTCACACCCTATGTGATTGTACCATATTATTAATAATATATTATCACAACCATCAAATTAACTAGCACCATGATAGTTAAATAGTATTATTCTAAATTTAACTAAGTGCAATACGAGTTACTTCACATAACTAATCTAGTATAAAAAATATTGAATACTACATTAATATTATAGATAACAAATTAATTTCAGTTTATGATTACTTATGAAATAGAATCCTCTAATAAATATTTATTTACTCATCATGGTAGAATGTTTACACCCATACTATTAAATCTACGTAATAAAAGTTTACTAAAAATGAGTAAAACCAATTCAACAATATTGTAGTTCCATTCTTTTTCTACACATGGTCTGAATCTGGTAGCGTGCCTTGTTTCAGTATAAAAAATTGTGAGTTTAACCGTTTGTTGGACCCTTCCCTAGGGAAAATTTTAAGGAACCCACCTGAAAAAGAAAATTATAGAAATCGTGGCAAATATGGTTAGAACAAAATTCGTTGGGTTGGCAAATTATCTAAAATTTTCATTCATGGCATTGGCGAAATATAACATTATTTTGAAGGAAATTGTAGATGGAGTGGCGAATGAAGGATAATTCATTGGAATAAAGGATATTTATTGCAAAAAATACATTTTAAGTCCAAAAGGAGGTTTGCCATGTGTTCCCCTAACTATCACTCTGCCTCGTTTAACCCCGGACTTGAAACTTTATTGAATTGGTTCATTCCGTAGACTTGGAGTCTACATAATGTCTTTTCCTTGAGGATGCCCAAAAAATCCTGCCACATCTCCACCTGATATTC
Source organism: Taxus chinensis (assembly GCA_019776745.2). Taxonomy (NCBI): domain Eukaryota; kingdom Viridiplantae; phylum Streptophyta; class Pinopsida; order Cupressales; family Taxaceae; genus Taxus; species Taxus chinensis. Next base: position 288,661,389 of record CM034150.1, read on the forward strand.
AATTTCGAGCATTGGGGATCTTTTTACATACATTTAAGCTTAGGTTCCCAGAATGGGTGACACGTGGTCACTCCTCATTCGTCGAGGCTTATTAAAAATTTTAGTGGCTTTCTAAGAAGTTAACAGAGTCTTTTAAATTTGGTGGGTCTTCTAGGATTCCAATCTAGATCTTTGTGTGTGTGTGTGTGTGTGTGTGTGTGTGTGTGTGTGTGTGTGTGTGTAATATATAATATAATATATATGTATATATATATATATCTATATATGAAAAATTTAATCAAATTTCAAAAAAAAATCATAAACATGTAGGCGAATGAGACCAAATGAACATGAAGGTTCCATAGATTTCTTAGCAATTTAAGAATGTTTTAAAACCTTGACCCATATATTGCGCGACGATTCAATAAAAAAATTATGTTTGGATTAGATATCTATTGGCTATTCACATGGAAAAAATTATTGTTTGTGGAATTTTTGGGTGAAACGTGGTCACTGCCAAGGTCATAAAAATAGCCAAATTCATATTCTAGAATTCCTACTTTTAGCCAAATTACGAATATTAGCCACTAAAATTTAAATTCACATTCACATTCACATTTAAATTCTGTTTATGCAATTATAATAGAGAGGATAATAACAATCATAATAAGAAGTGACAAATAGATTTCATCTTAGGCCGGAAAGGCAATCAAATGAATATATACTAATGTATTTATAAAAAAAAACACACACACACATCCAAATATAGTTATATGCTTAAAATGAGAATAAATTAAAAAAATAAGGAAAAGCCCTAATGGGGGTGGATTAGGGAAAAAGAATAGTGTTTTGTTTCTGTTTTCCCTTCCTGGATGTGTGGCCGCCATAGGAAAAGGACTGTGAAAATATTCCAACCAAATGGATGTAACAGGTCTGAGACCCTGTGTGCTCCGTGCATGTGTGCATTGAAAGAGGGCATGGATGCCTTGAAGCACTTTGGAATGGGGATTTTCCTCTAGATTTGTGTGCCGAGGGGATGCGTAGCCTGGCGTCTGAACTGTTGTCAAATGCTTGTGCAAAATGTGGTCACATGGGAAACGTCCATGCTATGTAAGCTTCATTTTTGTTTCATTTGCAAGCAGGTCACACGCAGTTTCAGAGGAGAAAGGTTTTGTCAGGCCTAATACCTCAAGAAAACTCTTAACTTTGTTACCAACGTGTTGTTTAAACCTGTAGCGGTTGAGCGGATGTGTTTGCTTGGTTGTTGAGAGTTAAAAAGGTGGTTTCTTAGGTAATGTGGAAGTTTTATTCTTGTTTTCTTTCCACAGCCACACAAGTCATTTGGATGCGGGCTTTCAATATTGTTTTGGCGTGAATGTCTTATGGAATCACAAAATATATATAATTTATTCATTTATTTGTGCATCATTTTTTCTTTGGGAAAACTCTAAACCCTTAACTTCAATGTGCCAATAAAACTTGTGATACCTATGTGAATGTATTTGTTAGTTGTTGGAAGTAGTGGCGGTATGGATTTGTTGTCTTGGTGATATGACATATTTTTTAGGGGAATAGAATTGGTAATATGCTAGCAATATGTATTGATTAGTTTGCGTACATGTTGGTTGCATTTGGAAAAATAGTGTCAATGCATTTTAAGGATGTTTATGTATTTTTTCAATGCTTGTAATAGAAAGCGCTATGGTGGATGAGTAGGCAAAGGTGGAGCATATACAAGGCACTTGAATAGTTATTAAAATGTTTCAACAAAAAAATGTGGTTCTGGAGCAAGAATTGTTGGATCTGCACAATATGAGTTTTTTTGAAAATGTCTTTGAACCTTTGAATCAAATGTTATCAGTTGTCTTAAAGCCAAGAGTTCACTACCTTGCTAGCATCCTCCACATATATGCCAAATTGGGTGCTTATGAGTAGACATTTACTCCAAATATATCAGATTTGGATTATCACCCATCAAAGCGTAATGGAGAGTGGATTTTAGCTATGATGTTATAGTTGCAATATTGCAGAGGTTATGTATGCAAAATGTGGGAGCTTACAACATGCACGTGAAGTGTTTGACAAAATGCCCTAAGGAATGTTGTCACAAAGAATGTGATGGTTGCAAGATGTTCACATAATGGAGTTCAAAAAGGCCTTTGAACCCTGTAAGAAAATACAATTTACATGTGTAACGTCAACTCTACAAATATCACCAGCCGGTGCGGTTAACTAGGCATTGATTTTCTCACCTACTTCTAGCGCGATTTTTGCATTTATAGTTTTCCTTCATAGTGGTAGTGAAAATTTAATTAAGGGAAAAGTATTTTGTTTTTGGCTAGTAAAAAAATACACATTGATCAAAACATGTATAATTACTTTCCATTATGCTTAACTGAAATGACCCTATTTGAGTGTTAGTTATGCTCTTGAACCACATTCTGAGACAAATGGAAAACTTGGATAATCATTTTTTATAACTAAAGCCATTAGATGAACGAGTTGAACTCGAGTTTTCATTTAAACATACCACTTGAACACCTTGCAAAATGTTAATAAAACTTGTTTTGTAATGACTCGCAAAACACCTTTCTAAACCACGCACGAGGAAAGTCAAGGTTTGACTGTGTTCCCTAGTGATGTGGGATGTAACTTCAACATTTAAAACGAATTTTGATTATCATTTGATTATTTATTTTCATGCATTTAGGAGCCCAGTTGAACATTTTGCAGCTTTGGATAACTACTGAAAATTAAAAATTCAGTTTGGTTTTGGCTCGTGGTTTAGGCCCCCGTGTTGAGAAATGTTTTTTGTCACCACATACCTCTATAATTTTATCATGACAATCAAAATCAACCATTAGTTTCAAGAAAATAACCTTGGAATCCAGTTTTTAAAATTATTTTTGTAGGCCTTTGGTCATTCTTCAGCAATGACAAACTGACACAATTACGTTAATTAGCCCTAAAAAGGTAGTTGCAGTTTGAACCCAATTCGCCAAAATTGAGTTCCAATGACTTAAGGGTTTCCCTGCAGATATGAGAGTAGATGGGAATTGACACGTTATGTGTTTGAGCTTTGGGCATTGGATTTTGAACTCAGTTTCATAGCCACTTGGGATAAATTGGTTGTTTTCATAAACTTGTTGCAATAACAGGAAAACAGCCATGTGACCTCCTTCAATCCTGATAACTAATGAGATACTTGTAGACACTACCATGTGACTATTTTGAACATTTTAATGTTATTTGATTAGTGAAAATGATTTGTTGAAAATATGGTGCTTTTCTCTCTCCTCTCTATCTCTCTTTAGCTCGAAAATGAAATGAAACCGCATTTGTATTTCTTACCCTATGCGATTGTGTATAAAGTTATTGAAGTCATTGTGAATGAAAAATTATATATATGCAAAAAAAATTAGTCGTAGGAGAATGCCATGCCAACATTTTTTGCTAAATATGTTCACATCAATTTGATAAGTCGCATGTGGCATGACATAATTAGGATGATTGTTGAAAATCCAAGTTTAAAGTTGTTTATTACTAAAAAAATGTGTAATCTTGAAGGAATAATAAAAGTATTTTATTTTCATAATCGTAATTTTTGTATTCTTTAAGGAAGAAACTATAACTTTATTATATACGTGTGATAATTAAATAGGATAGAAGTTTTTTACTTTGTATCTTTATTGTTCAAACTACATGGAATGATGTGTACTTGGTTAATACGATAAATTCTAGTACTTTTACTTAAATGCATGTTAGCGAACTTAATCTAGGAAGTTAAATGTGTTGTAAACTTGAAAATAAATGGTGTTGTGGTTGATTGTATAGCTTGTGCCAACCCCTTGAAATTTTTTTACCCTTTGTTGTTGTGTAAAATAAATCATGTGTTCCTTGAATATTACATCTAGTTCATTTTGCATCTTTTCTTGTAATCACAACGATATTTTGTTATTGGGAAGGTGATTATATAACTTGAGAGGTTATTGTAACATTATTAGAAATGTAATTGAACATGGTTACCTTGAGATACACATAAACAATTTTTTCATAATATAATGGCTACAGAAAAATATTCATCTTCACACCCGGTAAACTATGTTGTCTCATGTATGGGTTAGTGTCGGGGTGGTATCTCAGCATTTAGCTGAACATTAGTGGCATCATCTTTGTAAGACCTTTCTTGGGTATTGATCCTCTAGGAACTCTTTAGTACTTAATTCAATGCAAATATGATTATCTAACCTGAGGACTTGGTAGGATGCCAAGCCTCCCCTTTGGTTAATGAAGCATGTTGGTGTGGTCTGTTGGTGGACATCCGCACCCTTGAGAGCTCTCGTACTTGTTGAGTTAGAAGACTTTCATTATGTATTAATAGCTTAAAAGGATCAAGTCACGGGTGACCCCTATCTCATAACACTCAAATCATATGAGATGTCTTATTTAACCCTTTTGGAAACTATCAATTTTTTAAAAATTAAGGAAACCCTTGGATTTTCACCTTATTATGTGTGCCACATATTAGATATGACCATATTACATACCTTTGTTTATACAAGACAATTAATCCTCCTACCCTCAATTGTCTTGCCTTTATAGACATTTTTCTTAGTATGTGGATATATGTGTGTTTCGTTATATGAATTTGGTGTCTTAATGGATTATCTTTTGAAGACCCCCTATGTATAGTTCAATGCATTTTTTCTTGCAAATATTTTTGAATAATTGTTATTAGTATCTCTCTTGGATCCCAATGCTCCCTCATCCTTCTCATGGGCCTAAGCTAAGGACATTCTAATGGTGTGTGTATAGAAAAGCTCTCAGGATGTCTTTACAAATATAAGATGTGGGGGGTTTCCACATACCTCAGTGTTGATCCCATCGTAGCCTTTATACCTATTTAGTGCAATGGAATTGATTCAAATCTAAGACCACTTAAGGGATCATTGTGGATGGAGCTTGTTATCAATGTACATCTTTATAATTTGTGCCAAGTAGAAGGATATTATTAAATTGATGTGTATCTTAGACTATCTTTTCTATGATAAGGTTAACCCCCCTGTTGGTGTTGGGGACAATGCAATGATTTGTCCATGAGGAAGTATACCTCTTGGACACATGAAGCCCTTAGCTTGAAAACAAACCCTAACTGACTCTCTTGTGTTGTAGAAAGATTATATCTTCTTGATATATGGGGATAAATTGTGGTAAGGGATGAAATTGTGGTAATGGGGTGTATTGCTTGAAAGTAACAACTTTTAATGAAATAATGAATATGAAAGTTCTAAGGAGGAATCCTATGCCATTTGTATATGTCATGTTGTATAATCATCTATGCAAATACATGTAATCATTTTACCGCTACCAAATGGTACTTATAAGTTGGATTCACAATGTATAGTGAATTTTCCTTTACTATTTTTATAGATGGTCAATCTTGCGAAGATAACAACAATTAAATGACTTATCCTAACTTGGTACATACCTCACAAGAGCGTGTATTTCTCTACTTGAAACAAGTAATTCATGACTCGTGTAAACTTAAAATGATATCAAAATTGTAATATAAAAAGGAACAAAAATAAATGACTTGTTGGCAATTAAACATTATGAAGGAGTGAAAAATCATAATCCATAAATGATATCGTATGATTCTAATAAGTGTTATTTGTAGTATGATATAATGTGTTTAACATAAGGATAAGTTAATAATGATTGAAAACAAACCTTGGGAATGATGTGTATGGTTATAAAGGTCTCATTTATGCTTCATATAGTCATGTTGTGATTTTGTGTTACACTTGTTTCAGTGAACGTAGAGTTAGTTGTTTTGGTCACACTCGTGAGATTGTACATGGGGGAAAATCCTGTAATCTATTCTCTCATATGGACTATGTTATTATTATTTTGTTGTTTTCCTAGGCTAATGTGTCATCACTTTATGGTTTGTTTTACTTGATTGTCTCATTAAATGTGTTCATTGAAACTTCAACTTTGTATCGTGGACCCTCCAGCATAGCATAGCTTAGCTTTTGGTTTAAGCTACCTCTTTCTCCCTCTACTTCTTGCGAAAGAAGGGAATGTTAGTGACATGGTTTAGTGTTTATGAACCAAGGTACATTGGTGTAAAAATTGGAGACAAATAAAAATAAAGTTGTGTTTGATGTAATAATAACTAGTAACGTATCAAAAAAATTACTATGGTTTTAGTGGTGTTTCTAGAGTGAAAATTTATGGGCATTACAAATATTTACACCTATTCATTATTGAGATATTATTAAAGACTACTTGTAAAATCCTATTGGTTAATAATCTCATATGATATCAATCCTATTGATATGACAAAGTTTGAATTCTGTTGAGGACGGTTCAATTAAATGAAAATAACTAAGTTTCCATGCCTATTATTCTCATTGTAAGTTACAATAATTAGCTTTTTATATTGAAACGACTGAGATTTCTTAGCAATGTTGATTAATATGTATTTTTATGTTCCTTTCAGAGAAGAAATCCGCATGTGTGTTGTTATCCAATTTTGCACCCCTTGCAAATTGGCCAACTTGAAAAATATGGACTAAAGCAGTATGATGGGGTCTTCAAGAAGAAACTGGAAAAACGGGAAATTCTTTTGAACTTGAATAGGTGTAACTGATGAAAATGGAGAAAAATCAATGTTCTAAGGATTCCCCTTCCTTTTTATAACTCCCCAATTCCATACTTAGCCCAAAAACTAAGAAAAAATAAAAAAATGGGTCATTTGTAGAGTAGTGCAGATAGATCAAGTTCTGGTGGAACTGGTGGAACAGTTCCTTGATGCCTCCAGTTCTCTGCATAGGTCTTTGAGTCACAAAGGTGAAGGATTTAGTGTATTGCAAACTTTTGGATCAGGGACAGAACTGTTCTGACAAGGTTTGAGCTCCCAACATGCGAAGTCAGGCCGTAACAAAGGAGTTTGAGCAGAGGAGTTAGTGTTGCAGAAAAATGTGGTGTGGAGGAACTGTGTTGCAGGTGGAATGGTTCTCCCAAGCCATTTTTTCCCCGTGGAAGTGTTTGAACTAATGATAGCAGGGCCTAGTGTGATGCGGGCATAACGAGGATGGTGGAACAGTTTCGCCAGGGTGTGAGTTCCTCACACCACCAATCGGGCCGAAGAATGAAGGATGGATCACCAAGAGAAACCAAGTGATGCGAGCAGGTAGTGTTGCGGGGAAAACATGAATTGCAGGCACCAGCGATTTGAGTGAAACTATTCTGGACAATTCCACCCAATACCCAATTCACCGACCAACACACTAAACTGGGCCAAAATGGAACATGCTAAACATTTCCTCTCTTCCCTTAGTTCTCTAACTAGCCGCCCCATCCACACCACAAGGCATAAAATTGATTAAATTGGACTGTAGCAATGCACTAGGAACCCCATGTTCCTCCTCCCCCTGAAATCCACATGGCTATATCTTGTGCTCCACAACTCCAAATTTGAAAGAATTGGTACCTTTGAAAAGGTCTCTTCATCCTCTACACTATGTAAATTGTAAATCTTGAATTAGGTGAGGGTAAGTGGGTGAAAAAGAGGAAAACATCTTCATCCTAAAAGAACATAGTTCCAGGTTGTTCAACCACCACATTTGATGAGGTATGGTGCCTATTTCTTCTCCCATAAGAAAATTGTCATTAGGAAACAAATTTGTAAGGGTGCCCATACCTATTTTTAGAGATTTAACGTATGTTTTTGGTGGGTGGAAGGAGGAATTTGAGCTTCCTCTATTTTCCCTCCCCTCTCTCTCTCTCTCTCCCATTTTCTATAAATTGTAAAGTGATGCTCAATTGTATTGGTTGGATACTCTTAGGTTGGACATTCTTGTAATGCTAGTGTAACCTTCTACAAGTGTTGCATGTGGATTTTGAGTTGTAGGCCTCAGATTTAGATATCCACATGGTGATTCTTTCCTTTCTATTTCATTGTAATGGATTGTGCATCTACTTGAAGCAATAAAACTCATGTTTTATGTTTATTATTTTCCCTATCTTGTTATATTGCATTTTCTTGCCTTTCATTGCATATGCGGGTATATTGTGCATGTTTTATTCTCTTTTCAGGGTTTGAATATGTTGTGCTCCATGGAAGTGGTGGTTTGAATGTTGTTTTGGACTATGGCACTCATGTCTGCCCTCTCCTCCTTCATTTTCCTCCCATTTTCACTCATATAAGAGTGTATTTCCCCTTGTTCTTGGTGCTATCACCTCCCCTTAGCCCAGGATTTCCATTTTTATGCATTTCCCTCTCTCTCTTGTCCCTTGGATTGTTAGAGTAAGCTTAGAGAGTTGCATTTCCTTCCTTAGGAGCAGTCTAGCATTAGGAATAGGTAGAGGAACCAACCTTCTATGGAGGTTTGTCTCAAGTTGCAAGTCCCACAACTTGAGAGACAATCCCATGTTACCCAAAAACACTGATTGCTCATATATTCATCCTTGACAAATCAGAGGGTGTTGTTTTTTGGGGATATCATGTGTAAGATTGGACATGACAAACCTTCATATTCCAATCACTTTGGGAAACTTAACTTATTATTTTCATTGGGCGTGTGTGAAGGGATTTCTATATATCTTACATGGGAGGATAATGAAGTACTCATGTTTATGAAATATCCTCTATAGGATCATATTACATGTTGATGACATATTTTTTATGGATATTCTTATTTTTTGGTTTGCAATGGGTGAAGTCAACAACTTTTAATATTGTGTGAGTTGAAAATGGAAAATTGTACACCATTTAAAATTTAATTATGGGCCATCTATTCTTTGTGACATGTATTTCTATTTATTTTTATTATATGAGTGATTTAATTTGAGCTTATGGTTCAAGACTTACATTATTGGGTCATGTTTAATAAGGAGAGCCTTGTTCTAATTGTAGTTTTTAGAATCAAACCTATATTTAGATGATAGGAATTTATAAGTAAACTGTCTTTCTAATTTTCATAATGGAAGCCTTCAATATTATCTCTTATTATTTATTAAAATATTATCTCAATCATGCAATAAGATTTACCTTCCTTTCATATTTGTTCAGTACAATGTCACTAATTGAGGTTTTGTGCTTATATATTTCCCCATCTCTTCTATAAAATACTACAAGTCCTAAATAAGTAACACCAAAAACCATGATAGATAATGAAAATGAGGACTTCTCCTCCATAAAGTGTTGATAGTAGTTGTAAACAAGCGTTACATGATTTAGACTATGAAATCACAATCATCGATTCATGTGCCATACAACTCTCTTTCTTAAACTCCATTGAGTGCATTTTTATATGTCATCTATATACCTCATCTATCACTTGCTTCTATACATCATGTCCCTCATTCATCTAGTCTCTACATAGACCGGAGTGTCTCTCGTTCGTATTCACTATTGCATTCTGTGTGATTTATACATATTGTTTCTCTTTAGCCAACATGGATTTGACATGTCTTGATTCTCAACACATCATGCACTATCTTCACAAACACAAATGCACACAAAATCCATAAAACAACTAAAAATATTTTTAAAATATAAAAAACAAATCCCAAAAAATTGTAATAAAACATGGCTTCCTCATAGATGGTCTTCTACAATTTCTCCATTCATTCATATTTCATTCTCAATTAACTAATACATGCTTCATTTACAGTTCATTCATATACCACGTCTTGGTTTGTTTCACAACATTTAGTGAACTATTAATTATCTTGTTGTCATATTTTGTGAGACAATAGTCTTTACTACAGTTGCTTGAAATTGGTCTCTCCTTACTTGGTTAATTAAGAACGACCATCCTCCTAGATATCCATGCACTCTTACACACTTAACAACTTGTCTTGAAGGCCCCATGACATTATCTATTGAAACTTTGTAATTCCATCTCCATAATCACTTCCACTCCCTCCATTAAGCCACTAGTGGTTATAAACCCCTTGGAAAAATGAGAGATGAATATCATGTCAAAAACAAATGAAAAGCAAGAGTCCAAATTAAAAAAAAAATTAATATCAAATACTTTATCTCGGGGGTCTTTTCAATAACTCTACTATGACTATGGGCACTTGGTTGGTAGTATAGTAATGATACAACTAGAATCAAATGTATCTTTTTCGAGGCTATAGAAGTCTAGATGGAAGTGGAGCAATGCATGGATTACAATTTCCTTCCATCCAATCTATCACCAATCACTTGTTTCAATCACACTTAACATACATATCGATAAGTACATTTCCCACAAAGATATTCAATTTGTATTCACTTGTGATTATGTGAGCATGGAATTACATTCCATTTCGAATTATGTCTAAGCTCACACATGCAACGAGAGTACTGATAAAGGTAAGCTCATTATGTTTCATACCCCACTTCTAGCATCAATTTAGACAAGCAAAAAACTTTCTCCCTATCACCATTTTGGACATACCCTACAATCATTACAAACTAAGAAACCTCCTCTTGATTAGGCATTTTGTAAAATGCACTGCATGGATCATCGATAAGTTTGCATTTTGTGAAAATGTTGTGTTCTTATTTTTTTAATCAATCAATCCTAAAAGGATGTGTTGTATTGTTTGTGGATTGCATTTTATGAAAGGTGCAATACATTTGTGGCATAATATTATTGGTGGGAAATTTATTAGTGTCTCTTCCATATTCTTGTTGGTGGAAGATTTCATGAATTTTTGGATTGTATGTTCGATTTGTGCAAGGTGAGGAAGATTTTGTGGCCATGAATCTAGCGTGTGTTAACATTGGTGTATTCACAAAATGGGGTTGTTAAAAAGGCCCTACAAACTTATAAGAGAATGCATTTGGTAGGTATAAAGCCAAACTCTGCAATCTTTTCTAGCATCCTCTCAACTTGTGCCTGAATGGAAGCCTTAAAACCGGGGGTGGACATCCATTATCAAATTATGGGGAAGGGATTTTTTTAATGGACATTATAGTTGGGAATACCCTAGTAGATATGTGTGCAAAATGTGAATTCATACACAAGGAACAAACTTTACTTCTTTATAATTTAGTTTGTAAAAAAAGAAAATTAGATTTTTACGCATTCCTTATTGGGACAATTGACATTGATATTAAAATCATACTAAAATTAAATTGTATTATGGAATGATAACATTCCACTTACATCTCATTAGACATATCTTAAAACTCATATACAATTTCTAATATAATTGAATATAATATTCCAAGGCAAAACCCACCATCCACATCTACATGTGTGAACATTATACCTCTAACGTCATGAACGTTGAAGATCCTACATGTTCACAATCGACCTCTTTTTAGGGTTTTACTTATTGAAACGAAAGAAGATCATTCCCTTGACCAAGTGGTAAGTGCACCTAATATTAAAGGGTAGATAAATTATTGTACTTATTACACCGAAGGTGTTAGCCCTATGGGAAAGGGCTTTCCGGACATTCATGGGACTATTTCAAATTTGACAGCATAAATGATGGTTTTCCTTGTTATTTTTAGGAGTTTTGCTTTTTAGTTTTTTAGTTTGGTTGTTTATAATTTTGCATGTTGAATATTCTGTGGGGTATATTATGCATAGTGAATGAGTATTTAGCATTTGTTTTGGATCATTTTCATTGTGACTGTTGATTTGTTCGTCAATCTATGGAGAAAATTTCTATTCACGCGCTCTTCGACCCCTGTTTTGCATGACATAAAGTAAGTTTCTTTATTTTTTGTCTGTTTATATTTTACGAATTTCTACGCCACAATCTAGGTCCCATGGTGTTTCTGAAAAATTATTGGAATATTTGTAGTTAAATGATGTTGTGGATTTTTTCACTTTCCTTTTCTCGGATTCAGTCTAATTGCATGTAGTTCTAAGACTTCCATGCGTAGATTTGTGCATTGACATCCTTTGTGCTTCACCTAATTTTGTCTTCTATCAGATCCACGACAATCCCATGATCATTTGGTCTTCCAACTGTGTAACTTGTCTATTCTATCAATTTCATATGAACTTGAGCTCCAACAGTGTGATTTTTTTGTAGTAACAAAATGTCTTCCAAGTTTAAATACATATCATCTCATATCTGCATGCTCCAGCTGATTATGTTCTACAGTTAACACCCCTTATGCATTTGATCTTTGTTTTACTCAGTTCCTTTATCAAAAATGGCACGGTGTTGATCAAAAGTAGGTATGGGATATGCAAGTCTGCCACCAGTCAACTCTGCCATGCAGTTAAATCATTCACGAACCCTCAAACTCTACAAATCATTCAATAACCAAGTCAGTCTAATAAAAAGTGTGTTTATGTCCGTTGGTTGTTGTTGTTACGCTTTCCTGAGGCCGTTTGGACATTTTTTGTATTGGTTTGATTGTCATGTTCAGTAAGTAAGCATAACTGGTAAGATTAATTTTATGCCCTTTTGCTTCACGGTTATTGGTCTTTGGAAGGCATTATAACTATTAGGGTGTTATCGGCTAATAGTCATCTCTGTATGAATGGTGTGGAGTAGTAGCTCAGTATATTTTGCTTTTAAATTATTTTCCCCCAGTTTTGCTTTTGACAAAAATCATGGGGCAAGCTTACTATGTGATAAAACCAGTTCCGCCACGTGGGCCTGTTCCCAGCAAAAGCCCTTAGGAGAATTACATCCTTCTCATGTTTTTCCAGGGTTTTGTAAATCAATGGCTCTGCCCTAACACAATCTGCGTAAAGAAAACTAGGGGGTTCAGTCCTACCGTCAAATTCTGGAAAATTAGTAATTAAGATTTTGAATTTGCCTTCAATTTCTGTGGCCAAGATATCTTTGCAAAGTAAACCAGTTTTTGAAATTATACATTCGCACAACTTTACAGAATTAATAATTTCTTTGGGGTAATTTCGCATCTAAATCTTCATGAAGGATCCTTCGTTGCAAGTTTCTTAGTGTTATGATGATTATCGTTCATCATTGTTCAAACAAATCTAACAATTGAAATTTGGCCGCGTGGCACCATGCGAGCCATAAGATTTTGTCAAATCCGTAAGTTGGAACACAGTCGAAGTATGGGCTCACAATTTACCGCTTAATAATTATCAAACAGAAATTCCATGATCTTACAATTCACATGCATCCTGATTCCCGTTATATGCGGAGTACTTCAATCTATTAAAAAAATACAAACGAACTTAAACTTTGGATCTACTATAGAATAGAATAGCGATAATTTATCATATATAGCTTGTGGGTTATAGTAGATATAAACTAATAATAATTTGAGTGTTATATATCTTATGCTCCACGTGCATGGCTAAATTTTGCTACGCTAAACCAAGCACACAATATATTGGAGTCAAAGTCTACACATACATATTATAATGGATTTCATTATGAAAATTGAGTTATTTATGGAGGTTGGAATGATTATAGCAACCTATTCACGTTATTTTCGAATTTATGGCTATTTTTAACAGTTGTTTTTCTTTTTTTTTTTTGTTATGTTTAGATTTGCTTTTTCGTGCATGTTGAATACGGGTTTTTTGTTTTGTATTTTTATTATTTATTTGAGGAATGGCTTGTTGGTTTTTTATTATGTCAATAGATTTCAATGTAGTTGTTACGACTGTGGTTAGAAGCCATCTATATTTGTTGTTTTTGTGAATCCTACCATGTTTCCATGTAGATTTTGACTGATAATAAAACCCAGACTGAAAACCATTTGGTAAGATGCATTGGTTATCTGAATGTATTGGACATCTGAAAGGCAATTCAAAAAATTGCATGTCTCTATTGACATGGGCGAATTGTGAGTTGTAGATTGAAATTCCAAGCAACATTGGAGCTTTATAAAAGAAGCAAATACCTTAACCTTACTAACATCAACTACTTTAGTCTGATATTTTTGGTCTCTCTGCAGAACCCATCATCAGAGAAAGGATTGAAGCCAATACTTGCCCAGATAGACTATTGACATCTTACTTTTCCTTCTCAAAGCTAGACTATCTATTTTAGCTTTTTCTAGATTGTGCGAACCAGATGCGATCTCCTGGATGGTGTTGGTTACAGGATATGCACATAAAGGGTGTATTGGGGAAATGCCCTATTGGGATTTCCAAGGAGGAATTGGTATTTTATAGGAAAATGCAATCGATATGCATGAAACCTAACTAGTTCACCTTTACAACAGTTCTACTTGCATGTTCCAACTTGTCCTCTCTCGAAGAGGGTGTGGCAATTCATACTCGAGTAATAAGTAGCATATTTTAGTGTAATCTTCTGGTTACAAATGCCCCCGTAGATATGTATGTAAAATGTGGGAGTACAGCTCGATTGCACGCGATGTGTTTGAAAAAATTTCTAATCCACTTTTCTTTATTTCCTTTGTGTCATGAATCTATACACTTATTGCTATTGTAGCATTTTTCTTTACGATAATGAACAATCTTCCACATGTACTTAGCATGTTACTGTAAAGAACACAATGTGACAATTCATACTCAAGTAATAAGTAGTAGATTTAAGTGTAATATTCTTGCTACAAATACCATCGTAGATATGTATGCAAAATGTGAGAGTACAGATATTGCATACGATGTGTTTGACAAAATGGTTGATCCAATTTTCTATATTTCCTTTGCATCATGAATCTATACATGTATCGCTATTGAAGTGTTTTGCTTTACGATAATGAATAGTCCTCCACATGCACTTAGCATGTTACTGTAAAGAATAGAATTTCTTGGGGGTCCTTGTTGGCCTTGATTTCAATGATTTGCCACGTCTGTACTTTTCTTGGTGTCATTTCTTTATAGTCTCCTTATTTTCTTTGATTTCGTTCATTTGTTGTTTGTCTACACTCTTCGGATGTTGAAGTTTCTTGTTAAATACTCTCTTGTTACTGGAAATAGTGGGGTGTCGTTGTTTTTACTTAGTTTGCATGCATATAAAATCTCATGAGGTCTAGTTTTGTTTGTAGACATCCTTAGTATAATTACAAGATATTGTTAGCTCTCTTATCTTTTAGTTTCCCTCCAAGTTTTGGTTGTGTTTCACATTGCATTATAAAGTATGATTGGATGTTGCAGCTTTTATGTAAATGCTCTCTTGTTTCCAGAAATAGTGGAGCACTGTTATTTTTACTTGTTGTATCCCTATGTTGTATGTTTCTCAATTAGGTCCATGATGATATTTCTAAATTTTTGTTCCTCCTCTTGTGTATCAATCTTTGAATTAAGACTACGCCCATCTTAGACCTTTGAAAATCAAACTTGCCATGTCTATATTTTTTGCCATTACCATTGACAATAAGATTAAGGTTCAGATCCTCCAATCTTGTCTAGATCTCATAAATTGGGGAAGCTTTGGGACAAGCATCATCATATACTATTTGAATGTCAAGCTAACTTCCAAGGCAGCGTTCTGGAATATTTTTTAAAAAATAAAATTTAGCATCAGTAATAGCTTCCACAAGAACAAAAACCATCTTGCTAATGATGGAAAACAATTTTCTATCATTAAACAGTCTTGGACATATGTTTGATTACAGTACATGAAAATCACTATTTATGCAAGAATTTTGTATTACCTCCCTACAATGTTATGGTCATCCGCTACGTTTTAAACATCATTTTTGAGTCGCTCACAGATGGTTGACATCTCTCACAACAAATTCTCTTTAAGACAAACTCAGGGTAATGTACCAAACCCAACATATTCAAAATCCTATGAACTTCTCATGCCACACAAAAACAAATTCTAATAGAAATAAATGCTCATAATACAACTGCAAATCTAGAATAAGGAGAACAAACTCACCTAGAGCAGGTAGAATTTTGGTATTAGCCTACAAATTCAAAGAAATATTATCAATCTCTATATTACAAGTAAGACATTTCAATGACCAAATCTCACAGTTGCTTTTTGGCAGTGAATTCAAGTCACCCATGCCACAACTATCAAGTAGATTTGAGCCCAGTCACTTTTTGTTTTGGAGAACAATGAGGATAATCATAGGGAATCTAAACTAAAAAAATTACAAAAATTAGTTGCAAGACATTAATTTTTTTTTTTGCTTTGCTAATTACGTGAAAGGCATTAAGGAGTTCCCTCTATGGGAAAGGCCCTTCCTTCGTTTCGACAACTATGTTAAATTTGATGGCCTGTCAGACATTTTTTCAAGGCATTTTTGTTTGACTATTGTTTGGATGTTTTTGTTTTTTTCCACGTTTTCATGTTCCACCCTTGCAGAATGAAGATAGATGATACCGAGGCGAACGAATTGATCGTGGCACCGCCTGTTTTGGTTTCCCACTTCATATATTTACAAGGATTTGGCGGATTTGATATGATGAGGGCCCATGGTAGGGAAAAAGGTTTCAATGTAGAATATAACTGTACTCTTATTTGAATATCATCCTCGTCCTTGGAGTACCACATCTCCAAGTAAGTATGTTTTTCCATCATTTTGTGGTCGGTCTGTGGTTTTATGGGATATAATTTCTTTTTCTTTCTTTCATTATTTAAGGAACTTATTTATAAATTTATAAATGCAAATTTTGAAATTTCCTCTGTATAAAATTTCAAAACCAACATTTCATATTCGAATTCTAAAATACGACCATCTTTGGTGAGGACAAGCATTTGCAAATTCTCCAACTCAATACACTTGCTATAAAGCTCCACTTTAAGGCTCGTAATCGTAGCCTTCAATTAGGACACTTCAATAGCAATCCCAATGTTCCCCTGCTCGATTTGTTCGCGCATGTCATTCCTTCCCTTAGTAACTATTTCATGCTTCCTGGAAAAATCTTCAACAATATCCTCTGCCCTTTTCATGACAACTTTCAGGTGACAAAAAAAAAGAGTCAAGAAATTCAATTTTGGAGTCTTCAAAGGTAAAAAACAAAAAACTGCTAGGATATGCATAAAATAGGTTTGTTGAAAATGCCTTCCAAACTTTTAGGCAAATGCATTTGACAAGTTCAAACCCAGCCTCCACAACCTTTGTCAGCATGCTCCTTTTCTATACCAATATGGGAGCCTTAACACAAGGTATGAACATCCATCAAAGTATAATGGAAAGTCGATTTTTGTTTGCAAAATTCCTCAAAGAGATGTGGTCTCATGGATATGCACAAAACAACTCTGACAATGATGATCGCAAAACTCTTCGAGGTAATAAAGCTCTCTGGAATGTACCCTAACCATTTAAGCTTTATTTATATTTTATTCTTGCATATTTTGTCTCATTTATGTTTCTTGGAGAGCCAATATGTTAAAGCACTTAGTCATTCTTTCAATCTATTTTGACGTCAACACTTCACATTCAATACATTCTCGAGAGTGAGTATTAAAAAACTTACATGTCTCACTTACATTTGTATTCGATTATTACACAACTACCTATTATTTAGCATCTCTTCCGATGTACTTCCCAACATCTGTTTTGGCTTTGATTATAATAGAAAATAGGAACTATCAACCACACCCCTTACAACCATCAAGTACAATGGTAATAACTATCCGTCTAAATCAAATAACATATACCATTCGGCATTCACATTGCATTGTACACATGTGATTGCTAGTAGTTACACCGATTTGACATGTTCGGGAAGCTTCTATAGTCAAGTTATACTAAATGGCCAAAGGCGGGGCCGGGTGCTCACATAGAACAAGGATTATAAAACTAAGAAATACCTACTACGAATTAATTATATGAAGGATCCCCAACGGAAACAAATTTAGAAAAGGAAACAATAGCAAGAGACGACTAATTACTCCGAGTGATGAGAATGATGCGATACAAGAATTTGTCACCTCCGTTGGGGACAAAAATAGAAAGGCGCGAGTGACAAGTCATGCAAATGAAAGCAATTGCCCTTTGCACGTCAACTCTCATAATTAAGGAGGGACGCAAATTACGTCACATTTCCCGCTGCCTTTGCATTTTCAATCTTTACTCAAATTATATTTCCCGCGTGCATATGCAAAGCGGAATGGACTCTCCACAAGGGAAACAAAAGGATATATCCTACGTGGAGACAAAGATGGAAACAAAGAAATCAACAAATTATATTCAATCAAGGAAAATTCACTATTAAGCAATAATTAAATTATGATGAAAAATGTATTACAATATTAAGCATCTATCAATTCTAAAAACAAATAATAAAATGCTCAAAAGATTTCTATCATCACATGTTATATAGTGGTCTATATTTTGGCAATCAATTTTATTGTTCAATGAAATCATATTGAGCATGGTTCCTTCATAAGTAAGGAATTTGCAACATAGGAAAAAGTTTAGTATTATGTCATTGCTTTTGGTAATGCTAAACTATTTTTAATAGTTTCTTATTTTTTAGAGTAATCGCACAAGTGAAATTGCATATGAAACAAAGATCAACATGTTCAAGAAATTTGGATAAGTTGGCACTTAAACCCTGCACGCGAGGAGAAAAATTGAGCCCTTGACGCGCTCTCAACCCACTTGAGTGCGGTCGTACGAGCCTTTCCGACCCGCTCGCCTATAGCCCAAGTTCGCCTATCTAGCCATGTACAGGTATTTAAATAAATTTAACAAAAAAACAATTTTTTTATTCAAAATTTCCAATTAAAAATTGACACATCAAAAAATGCACATATAAGTGTAATCTTTCTTGCAATGTTTCGTGTGCGCAAACCAAGCAAAATAACTCAACAACATCAGCAGATGAAGGCTTAGCCCTGACTAGACATTTATATCATGTGTGGAGGACTACTATGTCAAATGTAATCATTGCTACTTTAGCTCTCTAAGATAGTAGCTGATCAATTGAACATTAAATTCATTGCCGTATAAGACAACATAAGTTCAATTAAGGAAATAAAATAAAGGTTTTGAGTGGTTAAAAACAAATACATGTAATGTTACTGAACATTTTTGGTATACGAAAGAGGACCACAAGATCAAAAATAAGAATCATTTTTGGGTTATCAAGTGGTTTAAATCAACTAGATTAGGAGTTATGTTTCAGTTGTGGTACCCCTAAAAATTGACAATATCATTTTGTCAAATATTTGTATTTTCTGTTTTAGCCTTTGAGCATCCCAAAAACTACCGCCCATTAGGGAAGGAGCGCTCACACGCTATTGTTCCCTTTGGGAGCTTATGTCCTTTTACAACATTTTCTCAAGTTTAAAATGCCACAACATTTGTTATCTTTTCCAAAGTCTCTTTTATCACTTTTGGTCGGCCTTTTTGGTTGTTAATGATTAAATTAAAACAAAGGAATCATATATATACTTGACTTACTCACTATCATTAGGGGTTGGACAACTTTGGGCTAATACTTACTATCTACTACTTAGGCAAACAACAACATTCAAGGTCTGCATTATTCATTGCATAGGAGGGGTTATATCTGAAATCCATCTCACACATTCATCTTGGGGGAAAAGGAATTGTAGCCCATTATCTTAGTGTGACTAGTAAAAGGGCAACCTAGTATCAAGGGACACAATTAAATCACATATACTAGAACTACATAGAGTATGAAATGTAGTGCAATGCTTGGTGACAATCACATTGGGGTGACCGCTGAGATCAGTTCGACTCAAGCATATGCATTATTTATTTCATCTAATGGTTTCTTGAGATTTCTGTAAGTAGCCAGGTTTTGTTTCGTAGGTTCAGGTGCTATAGTAAAACCTTACAACATAGTGGATGAGACATAGAGTGAAAGAAAGAAGACAAGTTCAGACCCTGAAAAGATGAGAAGAAAAGTTTCTGCTAGGACAATAGTGCCCAGTTCAAAAACCAATGCCCAAGTTGTCTTGTCCTCATTTGGGAGGTTTTATCAAATGAGGTTCCAGATCCCAGTTTTCTAGACAAAGTAGACATAATTCATATCTAGCATTTTTGATACAACAACATCCTCCTTAAAGGGTAAATAAGACTTATTATCATCAGTTTTGGTTTGTTAGTGGATTTGTAAGGTCATGAGGTCCTAGGGAGTCATCTAGAGTGGTTTGTATGTGTGAAGCCTTTATAAGTTCAAATTTCACACTTTACCTCCAAAATTGTGAAGTTGAATTTTAAAGGCTATTATGAGCATAAGTCATGGTTATAAGGTGTCATGTAGGTATTTAGTTGTTTTAATCATGGAATAAATTCTAGAGGTATCTATTGGTCATAGTGAGTGTGCTGAAAAGTCTAACTCTTGGAGTCCTAGTTAACCATAGTGTTGTCTTAAGGGTTATCCATAAGTCTAGGGAAGTTGAAAGTTCACAAGACCAAGGAAGTTGAAGATTCAAAATTTGAATTGAAAATTTCTTGTAATAAGGATAAATATGAATTTTGTAACTGATAAGGACTATCATTCAAATGGTCAGGGTGAATGGAAAATTGGAGCTCTAAGTGATTTGGGCAATATAGCTTTGTTGTTGCAGTTTAATAGTTTTGGTTTGTGTTTTGCATTTAAATTGTGTATGAGGTGAACAAAAAATTAATCCTTCTGATACTAATTTGTGGAAGAAATTACTAACATTGGTAAGTCTTTACATTCTTGGTAGTGATTAGTAATAGGTTTTTGTTTTGTTGATAAGCTAATGAGATTACAATGTGGGATTGGAAGAACTATGTAATAGTCAAATCCTTGTGAGGCTAATGCTTTGAAAATGTGATTTAAAAACTAAAGAAGAAGGATGTATACTTGAAACTAGTGAATATGAAGGTGTATGAACTTTCTAAGCCCCTACATATAATATATTGGGTTAATGTTGTATGATAAAACCTTTGAATGTGTGTGACCTGTTTCCCTGAGACAGAGGAAGGGGATTTTTTGAATAAAAGAGAAGTCTTAGATGATTTAAAACCTACTATGCATTTCCCAAGTTTTGGCACGTGGTTACATACCTTTATGAAGAAGGAGGATATTTTAAATTGATCAGAAGTTGATTCTATAACAAATTATTCAGTCTTGGGCTTGCTTTGCGACCCTCGGCAGGGTTTGGTTAATTTGGGTTATTGAAGGCTTCAAATGTTGTAAAGAGATATGAAACTCGGTACTTAGGTTCTAAACACCCCCTCCTAACATATCTCAAAGGAAAAAATCCATGATAAATCTCTAACATCTTACTGTGCATGAAGTTTTTGAGAGATGCTTGTAGTATACAGTCTTATCTAGATAAGTTGGCTAGGGCATACATAATGAAGACTCAAAATGAGGCATTTTGACTTGAAATTTGAAAGAAACAACCAAGGTAAAGTCCCTTAAGATATTGTGAAGGAAATTTATAGTTTCATTTGGTGTAAGTAAATTTATCGATGACAGTTGGATGATTAGACATTCAAGCCCAGTGAAGGCCTAATCTGTAAGGGAATTGATGTAGTTTTAGGAATATATTACAAATAAGTCTAGCTTGAAACTTAACACACAAACATCGAATCTAAATGGGTAATCAAAAGAGCCATTACATATTTTATTAAGTCTCTAAGTGAAAGATAAGGGGGTAAACTAGTGATGACTAGACTAGTAAACCATTAAGCAAGATGGGAGAGTAAGAGGGTGGAAAGGAGGTTTAGGAAGAGAGTTGGAAGACAAGTTTTACTCCACTCCTTAAACTTGGTAAATGGTATTAGGAAGTGTGGAGATTTAATTGCGGGAAAATTTAGTTCATTATATGAATGAACCACTCATCATGTTTGGCTTGAGAAGCCTTTAAGGACAATTTGTGTCAAAACAGATCATTTTGTGGATTCCCATCATTACTAACACAAAGTGAAGGTGAAATGAGCATTGAACAAAACCTTGAGTCAGAGATAGAGAAGAATCTAAGACCAATTTTTTGATTAAGGTAAAGATTTGAATATTTTAGGAGGCATTCTAACATAGGAAGAGTGAGTTCTTGATGAGAAGAGTGTTATTTTGTGAATTTGATCTAATCAATGTTGTTGTGTGACTGGTATGTACCTAGCTTTGCATCACTTTCTAACCCTATTTCCCAACTTAGAATCAATTCAGATATGTCAGAACAAGCTAAGTCACTCGTATTTCCCCATTGTACACATTTACAAGTATTTCTTGCATGATAGATCTTGCTTATTACTGTTATATTCATTTGATCTCAGTCTTCTGGTAAATATTTAATTATGTCAAATCATAATGCTTCAAGTGTGGATTCCAAAGAATAAAAGTAATACAAAATTCAAGACCTTTAAGGATTTAAGGGTAGTTTGGTGAGCACCAATAGACCAATTGAGTGATGATGATTATGTGAAAAGAGAACTCAAATGCTAAGTATAAATAACAACATGATGGAATTAACAATTTATGCTAGTCAATGGTATTGACCATAGTAGATGTCATTGACTATGAAAGGCTATTCACTTCATAGTATCTATCATGGTCAATACCATCAGCCAGGAAAAGTGCAAAATCATGGGGGTCAATAAGATAATCCTGAATGATTGAGGGAAACTTAGAGGTGATGAAAGGAGAAGATGACGAACGTATGTGTGTTAAAAATATGTATAGAGATGAATGGAAGAGGATGATAAGGTGATGTTGTAACATGGAGATGTAAAAGACAATTGTAGAGGTATGAACACATGTGAATATATGATATAATTAGACTACACATTAAGGAATGTTGAACGTAACCATTTTTGGTTACTCTCCTCTCTGAACAATGTCCTTGAGGACACTGCTTTAAGGAAGCCACTATGCCAACGATGCATGTGAAGAAACAATATTAATAAAGTGATAAATTAGGTGTATTCAGTGGGCATCAGAGAGGGGTACACAAAGTGTGTCTTAATTAGGGGTACATATTACAATCTTGGATGATTCTTGGCCATGGAATTGAAAGAAATTATTAAACACTAGCCCTCTTAATAGTACATCCATAACCCAATGAGCATCATCCTAGATACACAATAGATAACTGTGACCTTTTCCAATCGTTATCACATATATGTATTCCAACTTTATTTGAAAAAATGACATTTATTTATAATTATTTGTTGATTAAATTCTAATATTTTAAATATAATACTTTTTTCTACTCATAATCTATGTTATAAATGCAACATTAATTTTGTTATATATAAATTTAATTTTGAGAATTAGATTGGTCACATTTGATATCACAACCTTAAGCTCCAAGATCACCTCATAAAATTGTATAAAAAAGACATTATTAAAATTAATTTAATCGTATTTCAAATTACATTCTTAAAACTAACATTCATGTAACTTTTTTAAACGAAGAAGTTTCTCTAACAATATATTATATAAGATCCTTCTAAGAAGGTATATGATATTACTTTTTAAGAAAAGAAATAAAAAAAAATGAAATTATATTAAATTTTAAATAAATTTTTGTGAGTTCACTCCCCAAATCTCTATATTCCCGAAACTTTATTTAAAAGCAGTACAACACATTATGCATAAATTTGGATCTAGCACAAAGCTAGAGGTGTTCTCTTCACAATTTGCTCTTTCTCATCTTTAGAAACAATAAAAAAAATTAAATTAAGAATAGTTTCAATTAATGTTTTCCTTGAGCATTATCCTCCGGGATTCTTGGTTAAGATTAAATCCTTAAGCATCAGCCATTCTTATCCTTGTGTGCTTCTTGGCTATAATCTACTATAGTTGCACGCTTTCCCAAATGCTCTGGTATTTTATATTCCCCTGGGCACTCTAAATTTGGCCTGCAAACTTACATATCTCAAAAGGTGTTTCGATTTTCAGAAAAATGATGTAAAGATGATTCGTGGGGCCTCCCTGTCTTACTAGGAGCACCTTTTCATTTATAACGTGCTACCTTGGAAAAATTTATTGAATCGTCAAAAAATGATATAATTATTGTCATTATGGTTGTCTAGTGGTTCTTCTCATTTTCATCTCGCTGGTTTAGTCTCTTTCTATAAGGGAGTGAAACCGGTGGAATTCATCATTTATTAATAAAAAGAGCCAAATGAGAGTTATTTAGATAATGTGATTAAGCACATAAAGGTATAATTTTTGAAATAGAATATTTGTTGATATATACAAGTACACTATTATGTTATGCATATGTATTTATATAGAAACATTATAAGTGCGTATGAATATGGAATCACATTTTTCCTTATACCCCTCTTCTAAGTGTGGACATATGAATGTGTTCACACCATAAGTTATGGAATCATTACAAATTAATATATACTAAAGTAATTTTGTCAAAATGATTGCAAAGTAAAATATTATTTTTTGTATCTCATCATATCATTATAATGATTACATTACTAGTGTTTTCCCCACATCCACATTGTTGTGTTCAAATTATTGATTATTTTTATGGAGCATTTTAGGACTTCCCATTTATAACATTGCACCATTCTAAAATCTTACATATGAATTCATTTAGACTAGCAATAACATCTGTAGGTGATTGTGGAAGGATAATACATATATATTTACTTATCTAACATGACTAATATACAAAACATCACATACATTTCAATATTTTATTACTTACAAGACACATAGATAAATATTTTTTAGTTTCCTTTGTAGACACAAAATCACGTACTTCGGTACATTTCTAGGTCCTAAAAGTATACTAGCATTTACATGATTCCTAAGCAAGAAAACTAGTGGTCGACAACTATCTTTAGCCTCTTTTTTTTGTCTATTGTTTTCTCTTTGGTCTTACACTCCCTACAACCCATTCGGAATTTAACTTATTTATCTTTTATGGCTTCAGACAATAGCACCCAGGTGTTCCTGTCCCCTCTGAGTGCCCCTGATGCTTTCTTATCTTACTTGCTTCTTTTGGGTTTCTTTTAGCTTTTGGGTATCTTTTTCACTTATGGGTTGGCCTTCCAATTGTCAATTGCGAAATTCAAACAAGGGAATCATATAAATTCATAGTTATGTGCTCAAATTGAAGGACCAAACACAAATTTTACTATCATCACGTAAGATTGCATTTCAAATGCATGAAAACACTCCAAAGGCATCCATCTAACATTCATTCAAGGGACAATGATGCATACTTTGCATACACAGCATAGGAAGGAGAAGTCTATTCTATTCCATCCACACATACTATTACATTGTTACATTCTAGCTACAACTTGCTATCATTTGTGCAACTTGTACAAAGGAATCCTAGGGCATTATTAATACACACACACACACACACGAACTACACGGAGTCTGAGATGTAGTGTATCACTTGGTCATAAGTTCACTCTGCTAGGTGACCGCTGGGGTCAATCTGACTCCCCGCTCAACATTTTCCTTTTTAGGTTTGATGTGGTTTGTGGGTATGTGTAGGTGAATATATTTCTTGTAGGTTACATGCCCCTTCGGCGATTAAGAAGTGACTATCAGATGATCAACATGGAACAACTGCGAAGCCCTTGTGACACAATAGAAATCAGATCCTGAGCATTTACACATTCATAGGCACTCAGACCCAGTCTTTAGTGCCTAGGTGCCCTTGCCCTATCACAGGTGTCTGTGTCCGGCCTCATTCCTGAGTTGCAGAATTTACAGAGCATTTACGACACTCTTCTAAGCATGTTCAACACTTTACCCTACCTAGATCGCTTCCTATTCATTCGGAAATCAACTAAGTCTTCCTATCTTCCTCTCTTACTTAGAATTTCATGCTTATTTGCTTGCGTCTTTCTATATATTAGCAATTGTACATCATTTATTACAGTAGGTACTTTGCAATTAGATTTAATTCTATTTGTATTATATCATTTGGTGAACCCATCCACTTGAATCCTTCCTTCTTATGCCATGTAGACACAAAATTACGCACTTTGAGTAATTATTTAGTCCTGATCTCATACTGCTATTCATATGGTTCTTAAGTGAAAAAGAGTACTAAGTAACCCATGTCTTTGGCTATCTTGCATTGTTTTCTATTTCTACTTTTGATCTTGCACCTGTACTTTCCCAGTCTATATTTTCATAACTGACAGTTTCCCGATTTCATGACTAGGGCGCCCTAGGTGCCTTGGCCCCCTCTGGGCACCCTAATCCTCTTTGCACTTTCCTCTCAAATTTTGGGCACTTTCTAGTCGTTTGAGCTTCTTATATTTTTTGTGGTCAGCCTTTTCTGGGGTTAATTACAAAATTAAAGCAAGAGAACCATATAAATATAAAGTTATGTGATCATACTGAGGGACCAAACACTAAACATCTAGCTATCACCACCTAAGGTTGCATCCATCAAAGGCATATATAGCTACCTTTGCATCCATCTAGTTCCATCACAAGGCACAGAGGTTGGTTCATCTATGCATCACACTTCATAGGAGGGGAGTCTATTGTATTCCATGCATACATTTATCTACATTTTGCAATCTAGTTACTTGTTCATTACTTCACAAAGTGCGATTGGCACAAGAGCAACCTTGGGCACAACTCCACACACACACACACACACACACACACCTAGAACTACATTGGGTCTAAGATGTAGTGGAACAATTAGTGATAAGTCCATGCATTTGTAAGATGAGGATAGTTCGACCCCTTCATATGCATCTTTATTTTTTTAGGGTTTTGATGCTTTGTCTGAGGTTTTACAATGATTATTCATTGTAGGTTTACAATGAAATTTGACAAAGTGCAGAAACATACACGTGACTAAAAATGAACACAAGTGAACATCTTGTGATACCTCAAAGTAGGTTCTTGGATCATTTACACAGACCAAGGTGTCCATAGGTGTCCACAGGTGCCCATATCCCTCTCTAGGCACCCCAGTCCAGTCAAATAGCTCAGATATGTAATTTCTTAGGCTCTCGTGCTAAGGTTTCCTCCTAATATTCACCCTGTCTACACTGGGACACAGTCCTGCGACATCTGTGAATCAACTAATCCCTTCTTAATCCTCTTTGCAAATTAGGGTTTCACATTTTATTGCTTATATTTGCTACATTTTATTTTCATTTATTTACTGCTCCTATATCATTAAATTATACTAGAAAATAATTCTATTTTAGTTAATCATTTTGGTGAACCCGACGTGACTCCACCATGCACCCGCATATGAACTCCAACCTGTCGAACCAACCCGACCCTTCTCTCTTTGGGCTCAATCTCATCGATATGATCCGTCTCAAATATACCGAAGGACACAAATTCATTATTACTGCCATCGAGTACTTTACTAAATAGGTCGAGGAAGCCCCCTTACGCACGGTCATTGGTATTGAAATTTGTGATTTCCTCACCACCCACATCATCACACGCTTTGGTGTGGCTTCTGCTATTATTGTTGATAATGGCTATTATTTCAAAAATAAGGATGTTATAAATTTTTGTATCATATTCAAAATTAGACAATCATTTTCTACACCTTATTATCCACAAGGTAATGGCCAAAATGAGGCCACCAAAAAAACCATTTTCAAAATATTACACAATACAATAGATTCCAGTGGTAACAATTACCATAATCAATTATTCTATGCCCTATGGACTTATCGTACTAGTGCTCGCACACCTACTAATGCTACTCCATTTTCCTTGGTTTATAGCATTGAGGCTGTCATTTCAATAAAAATCGAAATACCCTCCTTGTGTCTTTCACTCAAAGGCATTCTCAAAGACAATGAATATCATGAAAAACTGCTTACATGAGTTAGTAATGTTGGAATCATGTCATATCTAAACACTTGAACATCTCCACGCATATCAATCTCACATTGCACACACATACAATTGTAAAATTTGTTCTCGTGATTTCAACATCAACAACCTTGTCTTAAAAGAAAATAAGAAAAATACAAATGCCGAAGCTCCTCTTAAAGGTAAATTCAAACCCAATGGGCTTGGTCTATATATCATCACTAACAAACTCGGTGGTGGAGTTTATCACCTTGTTACACTTTTGGAAAACCCACTCAAAAACTCACTCAATGTTATGCATCTTAAGAAATACTACACCTAAAATGTAGCATTTATTACCTGATGACGCACTCTATTCTCACGGTCCATATTGGACTGTTGAGGGTATATACTACAAATTTACTGCATCACACTCACACATTCAACCATTCCCACTCTTTCTTATGTGGCGTAGCTAGATTAGTGATATACACTTTGGGTTATAAGGTCAGTTCTTATAGCTTCACTTAGTGATATACACCATAGGTTAAATCATCACTCTTTTCGTCATTTAATTGTGTTATATGCTTTAGGATAAATGATCACACATTCATGCACCTCACATCTATGTCACATTTCATCACTACACACTCATCATAGTGTGCTACACACCACACATAGCTCGATCATTTCTCGATGACGCACTCTCATTTATGGTTCATTCTTGACTACTAAGGGGTAATAATAAATGAACCTCAATGCATGCAACTCCATTCACTTGGGGGGAACAAGACTCTTATCATTCACACTACATTCCATTTCATCCATCCATGACTACTGCATTTTATGGTTGTAATCGCTCTTGCTTACTCATGCTTTTACATGTACGCTTTATTACACATGCTAAATAGATATCTTGTATGTCATTACTTTTAACATACATACATGTATCTTCACTTTCTTTTCTAGTTGTGATTACACATTATATAGATCCATTACATGCAACATGGATGCTTGGACCTAATACCATTCCCACAATGGCTCCTAGGGGAATCCACATTAGTACACTACAGGTGCTATTGTTTCATTTTTTGCTCATAACATACTAATTTATTGGTTTACACACACTTTGACATATGTTTTATCTTTCTAACATGCTAACGGGTATTTCATGTGCAACATTTTTCATGCAGGGATATTTGTTTCCATAATTGTTTGTTACATGGTCTGCTATTATTTGTTCTTATTTGTGGGATTTACCCTTTGTCTTGTGTGCACACTTGTTTGTTTGCGGCCATTGCGGCTTTGAGTGTCTTGCGACATCATAAGTGATGTCCCATGTTTTCATCCCACTTTTTGTGGCCTACATTTTATTATTGGGTGTTTACATTATTTTCTTACTCATTGTTTATGTAGCTTACACTTGTTTTCTACATGCATGCTTGTTTGTACTAACACTTTTTTTCTAGCCACCTTATTTGCATGTGCCTTGGTTTTTATCAAGCACATCCCCTCCCCATATAGGGCATAATATCAGTAGTCAGTCCACTTTTGAGCCACATTATCCTATTTTCTACGTTGCATGCACCACCAAAGAGGGTGTACATCATTTGGGTTTACACACATTACATAATACAATACCGATACAATTTAACTTTCATTTTTTTCCATGAAACAATGAGTTAAACAACGAGTGGGTTCAAACCAATCTACCTAACTCCATATAAAATGGATTTTATAGGGAATATTTTCCTTAGCATTCTTGGGAGTAGTTACATGTTAGAGGATAAACCAGACCTTCCTCTCTACACTACTTCGGCTAGTGGAGTCGGATCACCCAAAAAACCAGGCAGTACAAAGATCTCTTCAATTTTGGGAAGTAGTTACAGGTTGGAGGATAAATAAGACTTTCCTCCCTACACTTCTTCAACCAGTGGTGTGAGATCACCCAAAATACTCGCATGACATCGACATGATCCTTTCTACACCCTTTTTCTCATCACAGATCAGGTGCACATGTTTCTTTTTCAAAATTTTAGCATTTTTACATATTCCTTTACATGATTTTACACATATACATGCATATTTGACTATGTGATCGTCTTCTCTTTTGCAGGTCCGCCCGTATGGGAACCAAACAATCAACATCACACACACATAGCGGGTACATCACACACACAATACTAACCATGTAGGTACACCACACACATTGGCATCTACGCACGCGCTTCCACCCTAGGTTCACTCTCATCACTTTTATACTTTTCCATCTTTAGTTTCGACACTCCACCTTTTTGTCACTCCACACTTTGTCTAGTCCATTGGCATGCTTTTTACATCGATCTACATGGATATCAGGTACGTATATATATCTACTTTATGTTACCGAGCATTCTACTCACCAACATAAAGTGGGGGAAAATGTAGACACAAAATCATGCACTTTGGGTAATTATTTAGTCCTAGTCTCAAACTACTATTCATATGGTTCTTAAGTGAAAAAGAGTACTAATTAACCCATGTATTTTGCCATATTGCATTGTTTTTTATTGCTACTTTTGATCTTGCACCAGTACTTATCGAGTCTATACTTTCATATTTCATTTTCCCTATTTATGACTGGGGAACCCAATCAGGATTGGGGTGCCCTAGTGCCCTCTAGGTGCCCTGATCATCTTTGCAATTTCCTCTCACTTTTTGGGAACTTTCTAGCCATTTTTTCTTCTTATATTTTTGGTGGTTGGCCTTTTTGGGGTTAATTATGAAATTAAAGCAAGAGAACCATATAAATATAAAGTTATGTGACCATAATGAAAAACCACACACTAAACATCTACTATCACCAAGTAAGGTTGCATCCATCAAGGAATCTATTACTATAATTGCGTCCATCTAGTTCCATCACAAGGGACAAAGGCTCGTTTTCTACATCACACTTCATAGGAGGGGAGTTTACTATATTCCATGCACACATTATCTACAATTTACAAGGAGTTATTTTTTTGCTACTCACAAAGTGCGGCACACACAAGAGCACCTAGGGCATATTTCTGAACACACACACCTAGAACTAAATTGTGTCTGAGATGTAGTGCAATGCTCAGTGATAAGTCCATCCTTTTAGAAGATGAGGACAGTCTAAACCCTTCATATGCATCTTTCTCATTTAGGGTTTTGATGCTTTTTATGGGGTTTTACAGGTGATTATTCATTGCTGGTTTACGATGACGTCTACTGAAGTGTAGCAACATACATGCGACTAAAGACGAACACATGTGAACATCTTGCGACACCTCAAAGGAGGTTTCTAGAGCATTTACGCAGACTAAGGAACAAAAAATCTAGATGAGGGTGCATGGGGGCATCCATATCCCTCTCTAGGTGCCACAATCTAGCCAGATATCTCAGATATACAATTCATTAGGTTCATGTGTGAAGGTTTCCTCCTCCTGTTCACCCAGTCTACACTCTGACACAATCCCATGACATATGCGAATCAAATAATCCCTTCTTAATCCTATTTTCACATTAGGGTTTCACATTTTATTGCTTAGATTGGTTGGGTGTATTTTCTACATTTTATTGTTATTTATTTATTGCTCATATAACATTAAATTACACTAGAAAATATTTCTATTTTAGTTAATCATGTCCGTCACCCACAGTGGTTGATTTGGGTATTTTGAGCACACTAATATTCCTCCATCTACTCATAGGGTTTCTAAACTAATGGATGAATTTGATAATCCTTTTGCTAACTCACATAATGTTCCTCTTGGAAAACATTGAAACCTTTAATAGTGAATAATCATACGATGAGGACACTAATGTTGATTAAGAAAAACTATATAGGTTTACTAATTTTTGTCAAGTGTTGCGTACCAACCCATTGCATATTTCACATGTTCTCAATTGTTTACTTTATATTAAACACTCTCGAGATGTTTCCTCTTTTCCTCTTGTTGATTCCTCATCGGCCTCCATGGCCTCCACCTAACCCCTTAACATTCCTATTTCCATTACTACAACCACTAATCCCCTCATTCATCCCAATAATTCTAACACACAGCCTGGTTCTTCTTCTAGAAATCATGACCTAGATTCTTTATACCAAGATCTAAAAACTCAAATCTGTCAAATTCATCAAGATACTTCATGCTACTCTCCATCTCTATATTCCCCATTTCTTCTTCACACCCCTTTTGCACCCGCTATTTATGCTTATACAATTCCTCCCAACTTCATTACACCTAAGCGGCCCACCTTTAATGGCCATGGTGACCCTCAAGAGCATATATGATCTTTTCAGGTGGCATGTATTGAATATGTGGATAATCATACACTACTATCTATGCTATTTCCTATAAGTTTGTAATATTACGTCATGCGTTGGTTCTATAATCTACCTGTTCACTCAGGAACTTATTTTACATACTTAGATGATGCTTTTATTTCATGTTTCTCTATCAATAGCAGTTCCAAAATATCCTATGCACAACTTACACAAATCAAACAAGGATCCAATGAGTTTCTAGAGGACTATGTGTTGCGTTATAAGAACAACCTTGCTAAAATGGCTAATGTACTAGCTGATTTAGAATTGCAAGATATTTTTATTCAAATTATCTTACCTCCACTTCAAGAGAGTGTTATATTTGATACCTCTCCATATTTTTATCAATTATGTCATACTCTCAAATTACACGAAAGAAAAATCTTAGCTATGGGAAAATTGAAATATTATGACAATGTTTCATCCTCGTCTTCTAATCGGTTTCAAGGAAAATATACTTTCAAGACATCTCCTATGAACACTGAAGCAAATGGTCACTGTTAATGATGTTTCTACACCTGAAAAGCTTCAATTGCAACCTCCAAAGCATAATTTCACCAAATTACCTTATGCACCTCGCTTCCTATTTCCACAACTTATCAAAACCAATCTTATCAATCTTCCTGCACCACTAAATCTTGATCCTTCTCACCCCCGTGGTCATAATTGTGATAAAAATTATAGATGTGAGTATCACCAATGTGTTGGGAACTCTATTGATCATTGTTTCAAGCTCAAACATGTTATTCAGGATATTTTTAATAACAATGCAATTGAGCTCCCTGAGCCTTCTAATTTTAAGCCAGTTAATGATAAAAAAAGATAAAAACATTTAATGACCCATTACCTAAGCATGACGAGTAATCCACTGATGCTTCAACTATGTTAGTACCCAAATCTACACCACCTTGAGAGCCAAACAACATTCATGAACTAAAGTGGATACTTACAGGAAGTTAGACCAAAGATATGGTTGTTTTGTAGCAAGGGATATATCTGACAAACTCTTTGGGACCTGACTTTGGAATATATTGGGTTATACTCACAAAAGGGGATGACCTTCCCTACTACTTTAGGTTTTGCCTTTAACCAGGGTGAGAGGACCCATTTTGTGACCTATAATTTTGAGAATAATGGATGAAATTTTAGTTTCTAAACGTTCTCTTTAAAATATGAAAGGTAATCCTCGAAAGACATGGTCAATGCAAGCACTATCTAACTCTCACAATTTATCACTCTAAATAATGCATGTCTTTCAAAATAGGACTTCATGTTACTCTAGATAGTATAGATCTTAGCTTGCTTCTGCATATTTATGAAAGGGAGGATAGAAATGGTAAAATTCCTTAGAAAATGGTTATAAAAAGGGAAAAAATGGATAATTCAAAAGGATTTAACAATTGTGAGTTATAATTTGTATGTATGAGTGGGAGATTAAAGCAAGATAAAGTTGATTATCTAAATTTCTCAAGAAAAACTCACAAATGTTTGGTAATTACCTCAAGGAAAGAAAAATGCATCATACAACTAATGAAAACCCTTTAACAAGAAGGTATGCACTCATGGAAGCCCAAGAGTACAAGATTTCACATAACCTTTGAGAATTTAAACACAAAGTATCATGCTAAATTTTCAACAAAATATTAACAGATCCTGTTCAAATATGCTCAAGATGCACTTAAAATCTTACTAAACTCTTCTCAAATGAATTATAACAACATGAACTTAAAACTATTTATCATACTACTGAAATAAATCTCTATTTGTAGTGCAGTTGCAGTTACCAAAATTCCACAAATCTAGACAAGATCTAGTGTAATTGAAAAATACTATCAACCTAAGATTGCAACAGGGACAAACAAGTAGTTGATTCAAAGTATTTATACCTAAATAATAAAGAGAACATTGCTATTAAGATAACACACAATTAATTTCAGGAAATTCAAATCTCTCAACAAGGGGCCATAAAGCCTATGGCCTCAATGATTTCCAATGACTATACACTTGCAATCATCTTGACATGAGAAGATTTGGACCAAATAAATCAACTTACTAGTTTCTCAATTTTATTTAGGTGTCTCAAAAAAGGTCAGTCAATTTTTCTCTTTTTTCTCTAAAAGATTAGAAAAATTTAACCCCCCTTTCATACGAGAACATTCGTCTCGTATGTATACAAATCACTTTCTCTCACCTTTGCTTTTTCACCCCAAAAATGTGAATATTTTTAGAGAACATTCTTCCTATAGCACACGATCTGATCTACTTATTATTCCTTTTAAAAATGTTTCTCTTTCATGTTTCCAGGTGGAGGAATTACAAATGATTAATAATTTTCATTCTTTTAAAATGAATGGGACGCCATGTCACCCTTTTGATATTATTTGTTTAATCATTTCTCTATTAAATTTTTTAGCTTCCCCAAAATCAATTTATTTGATGCTAATCATTCCCTCCTTTTAAGAAAATTCTCAAGACATGTACACTCATTAACATATCTTTTTGAACTGAGTGTTTTCACATGGATCAAATCACATCAGGCCAATCACTCTCTTTTTGATTGATATCAGTCTCTTTCAAGTCCATTTCCTTTGTGTGGGTATCACATATAATCTTCTGGAGTCATTTCACCATGAATCTAATTTTTTCAACTCGCCAACCTCGTATTCCTATAAATTTATATTATTTCCACTACAAAATCATATTTTTTATTTTGAGTGCAAGAGGCTTAAAGATATTTTTTCTATAATATGGCGCAAACACCATTAACATCTAGCACTCGATTTTTGATCTATTAGGCCCTGATGAAGCATTCATGAGAATGCTATTTAGGATTATTGATTCTAAAGATTATATTGGGCCATTGATAGCTCAAGATATTTAGGTTGTGTTGATACAAAGAATGATTAGGATCAGTCCCGTGTTCCCTACCTTTCAAATCATATATTTTCATCTCTTTAGGTTAGAGCAACAAAAAAATCCTAAAGTGTTGAGATAGTTTTGTCTCAAGAGCAGGCCTATTGTACGTGGTGTATCTAACAACACATGCCCTTTCATATGTGATGAGGGATTCACTGTAAAGGAGACCCCCTTAGAATATTATGCACTTGATGAAGGTATTTCATTAGGTACCGTGCCTACTCTCTTTCACAAAATGAATGAATTAGAGCAATGTGTTTCAATTCTGGAAAAGAAACCAACAGAAAATATGTGTTCATAGCCTCCTAGGACATCACCAAGCTTTGTGAAGAAATGTAGGGGTAAGTCTAGTTCCAAACCTCCTACTCCATCTGCTCTAGAACCATTTGTAATTGCAGTTCCAAATTTTGCATGGACTACCAATCCATCCTTCACTTTTAAAGCAACAGGGAAGAAGGCCTTTCCTAAATGTGGTCTAGATATTACTGAATGGGTTTACTCCTATGAGAGGAGATCACAATCGATTAGTTTGCTAGATGGTCCTATGGAAATCATTGATGAGCTTATGTATTTGGGTATGTCTTGTACTTTAGTAGGGGACATTGTGTTTGTTCAAATAGTAGTGGGAACAGAGGAATTTGTTCCTAGAAAGGATAGGCTTGTTAAGAAACTTACTCTTTACAGAGAGGACTTTAACTTAGTAGATGATTAGGTATTTTCTCTTGGTTTATAATGAATATAATATTAAGAATATATATGAAATTTTCCATGGGCTGGGGTCCATATAGAACCCCTATTTTGCTTTTTTCAACAATACAGAAAATTCAAACTGTTATATTAATACACATGCTACATAATAGATTTATAATTACATCAAAGAAATATAAAAGTCTACTGTATTGTATCCAGTTACATACATGCTTGAAATTAACATTTCAAAGTAGTGTTTAATTAACATAAAAGAAGAGTATCAATAATTAAAAGATGAGAAATGATAGGAAAGACAATCCCAATCTTGTTCACTGGTCAATCATAGTTACATCTTCATCTTTGTCATTTTATTCCTCAGCTGTCTGTCTTTCTCTGTAAGCATCATATCTTTGAAACAGTTGTATTATCTCTTCTTCATCAGGTCCCAAGTGATATTTGTATATCAAGTGATACTTATTTAGTATATCAGTACACTTTGACATTCTTGACATATACTCCCTCAAGCTCTTAGTTAGTTCAACAATCTTGTTTTCTACAAGGATGAGTCTTTTGATAAAATAACGAGAAAAAGGTTCTTCTTTGATGTTCTTGTCCAAGGATTGAGTCAGGGTATCAAATTACCAATGCCCATAAGTGATTTTATGCTTATCAAACACCATCTGTTCCAGTATGTTGTTTATGTTACCAATAGTATTTCCTACCCATTCCTTCTCAATTACCAACTTTTCTTTAACTTGATTTATAGTTTCCACCTTGATTTTGGCCATATATTCCATCACATATTGAGTTCCCTTTTCTTCAAGTGGAACCATTCCCTCCTTTTCTAGAAAATCCTCATCAAGTTGGTTTATTACTTCAAGTTTAGGAAAGATCCCCTCCCAAGAAAACAATTCATTTCCACACTACTCAATAATTTCATTAATGTCATTGATTATTTTGGTAAATTATGCATACCCATTTGTTTCCTTTTCAATGACATTCTTACCCTTTTGAGACAAGTCCTCTACCCATTTATCTATTGCTTCAAACTTCTTACTAGCATTTTCTATTTTATCCAACATTTCAAGTGTAATAGTAGTAGAAAATTCTTGATCTCCTTATGTAGGCCCTACCAATATTTGCAAGCATGAAGTTAATGTTTTTACTTGCTCTTTCAACTACTTTTTAGATACTTTATCTTCATTAAAATTTTGTAGAAAGCCTTCAACTGCCACTGTAACTTCCTGCTTCAATGATTCCCTGGTATGCCTTCCCAATTAGATGTGTTATATATCATAGTCACTTTCTGTAATATCATACTTTGACTTTCCCTAGTGAGGATTTTCCACTTCTAAAGTCCTAAACCCATGCTGGTCTACACATGTCTTAGTAAGAATCCTTGCTTTCTTTAAAGATTGTTTGGGATTCGGGAAAGAAATGCTGGTGATACTTAAAACTTCCTTTTGAGTAGGTTCCTTCTCTCACTATTTAAGAAGTCCCCCTAACCATCGGGTCATAAGGGAATTTCCCTTATTTTCTTTCTATGGAGTCTCATAATACAATACCAATTATTTTGATGTTCCTTTAACCTTTACCACTTTCTTTTCACTTTCCAGTGTTACAACCCCTAACTTACCTTTTTCTTGTTCCTGAGTATGTGGTTGAGTGGTATCTTATAATTTATTTCCATTCATTTCCTTTTCATATTAACCTTT
This sequence comes from Taxus chinensis, assembly GCA_019776745.2. Lineage (NCBI taxonomy): Eukaryota > Viridiplantae > Streptophyta > Pinopsida > Cupressales > Taxaceae > Taxus > Taxus chinensis. The sequence continues at coordinate 288,698,621 of CM034150.1, forward strand.
ATTGTCTTTAGAAACCATATGTTCATTTAATACTTTTTTTTTTGAACTTCAACAGAAGTAGCCACCATACTTGTATCTACATGCTCTGCTGAAATAGTTATCACATTTGTAATCTCTTTTGGAATATATTTTTTTAAACTTGGGGCTTTAACCGGATCCTTATCTTTTAAAATATATTCATTTCCTATAAGTGGATGTTTGGTGGATGAATCTTCTTGGGACTATCATTCTACCACCTCATGCTTTGTAGGTTGAGCCTCAGGGCGTGATTCCTAATTCTTACTTGTACTTTATTTAAGAGGAATCTCAATAGGTTTTCTTATTTCTTTTGACACCTCAGCTACATATCCTTTCATGATACTTATCTCTTGAGAGACCTCACCTTCCTTGACTACCTTTGAATCCTTTGGTGGTTAGTTTTCAATAAAAACAACACCTATCATAGGTGTTTCATTCAAACTTGTTTGAACTATCTTTTCAACATTCATGAAAAACGTTTTTCCTTCACTCTGAGTATTTTGGGGTTGAGCCCCCACACTTACACTTGATGCCTGATGAAAATATTGAACATACACTTCTTTTTCAGGTACACTTATACCCTTATTTGTATGAGTTTCAATGTTTACATCAATCATTTCAAGTTTAGACATTTCTTTAAGTAATTCAACTATATCATTAGGTATTTTTTATTTCTTTTCAGGCTGCTCAATCATTGGTTCATTTTGCAATTGCTCCTTCCCAAAATCAACTAATTGAATAGACATATGAGCACTACCAGTTATTCCTAGAGATTTTTTAGTAGGCGATGAAACTACAGTTACACTGGGTAATATTACATTTGGATTATAATGCATACTCTCATGTGTCTAGGATGGAAGCTCTTGATGAGATAATGAAGTCATTATCATCTTTTGAGCTTCTATCAGAGTAGGGGGATCAATCACCTCAAGATCTCTATGTTTGTGCTTCTTCAATACATGAACACTTTCCTTCATTGAAAAACCAATATCCCCCACCAAAGGTTGCACTAGTTTTACTTTCTTCTTAACTCTCTCAAATTTATTGAGATCTGGTGCCTCCCTTTCCTTGGTACTCTATGATTTGGATTGTGGAACAACACTTTCTAAGGCTCCCCTCATCATCTTTCCAGTGTGAGATGGTCCTGATAACACTTGTGAAGGAATTTTTTCTGTAGGCAAACCTTTTCCCTTTGCTTGGATTGGCACTACTTCAGTGACAGGGGAATTTCACATAGCCTTCAAAAGAATCCCTTTATCCTTTTGAATCAAAGAAGACTTTGAGGTTCTGGTCTTACTGGTTGATGATGTCCATTCATTAATAATATCTATGGTAGGCTTGTTACTTGGTAACTGAGGAGCTTGTCTATTTAAGGAATCCATATTATCTACTCCCTCCTCCAGTGGGGGAAGATATCCCTCCAAAATGTTAAAGTCTTGAAACTCCTTTAATACCTTAGTATTTTGCAGAGATAGGTCCAAGCCCTTTACAATCAACCAAGTCAATGTTCTCCTTAGTACATTGAAATTATCATATGAGGGTTATTTGATTCGGTTTCTTTCCAATCTGTTGAATTGATTATTTTTGATTAAATATTTTGATCATGGTAATATTATCCCACCACATCCTTTTCATCTACAATGATTTGTGGGACTACAAGAATATTGAAGTCAATAATCTGACCTAAGGTCATTCTCGAAAAGTCTCTCAACCTAACTTCTTCTTCATCTATACAATTCATCTAGTAATCCTCAAAGTGAGGCTCATGTTCTCAAATACTAACAACCCATCAAATATCATAATTAAGTATTGGAGTGAAATTTTCCATCTCAAATATCTCCATTTCTTTTTCCATTAGGCTAGCTTTTATTATGCTTTAGAAAGAATATATGTTAATCTGGAGAGGGAATTTGATATTAGTTTTGTGATTTTTTGTAATCTTTTTGTTCACAGGAGTCAATTGTCTTGACAATTCCACCAAGGCCCACTTATCCTCCACATATCTATGTAGTTTGTAAGGTTTTACCTCAAATCCACTCACCCTAAAATATGTAAAGAATATGTATTGTATAAAAATGCAAACATATTCCAGAATTGTAGCCTTAGCAGTAGCAGATAATCTATATTTTTCCCATTCTGGTTCGAAAAGACATGTCACAGGAGTAATGAAAGCATCATTTACCAACCTGACATTCCCTTTCCATCTTTCAAACCTCAATTGTGGGTACACATCATACACTCTATGATATTCAAAACTTTCTTGTAATAGGAGACCTGGAAATGATTTGAAGCAGGAAATGTTGTAGATAATATAGGACATCATATAGAATTTGATGTCAATTGGATTACCTATGCTAATCTTCATAGCCATTGTTATAAGTTGAGCATGAATGGATGCTGATATGAAGCTTGCCTATTAATTTTTTCATTGTTCATCTAGGATAACCATTATAAAAGGGCACATCCATTCTTGAAAATCATTGGCTCCTTTAGACCCTGCCATTCTACTTAGCAACACAATAAGGTCCTCAACATCCTCAAAAAACATGGCTGTGGTTAATTTCTTGGGGATCCTTTTGACAAATGGTTTTTTGTCCTTTAACCACTTAGAATTTAGCATTATAACATATTCATCATGTCTCGCGTTATAATTAGTATTTGTTGTTTCATTTGTAGTAATTATCAGTTGATCCAATTCTGGTAACCTTAGAATTGCCCTAAAATCTCCTGGTGTTAATTTTATCACCTTGTCTCCACTTCCATCTAATACTTCTTTCTTTTTAGGGTTATAATTCTCAGCACATAACCAGATGAGCTTAGGGGAGTGTATGGATGGTTGGAAGGAAGCCGTTAGGGAAATGTTACTGGCATCAATGACTACCATCCACCTACTTTTATTCCAATTACTCAACCTCCTCCAAAATTCATCTAAATCAACATTTAATAATTTTTTGTCCATGACATTATCTAAATCACTAGAAATGATGGAACCTACGTGAAATACCAATTGTAGCAGATTCATTTTATATACCCTAGTTTTGGCCTTTAATTTCTTTAAAATTGTAAGTCAAACAATGATAATACGAATGTAGTACAAGTCTTACCCATTTTTCGAGCAAATATTATGCAATTATCCCTTGCTTCTATGATTATGAATTATCTATCTCAATATCGACACCTCTTAGTTGATTTTTCTTTGCTCCTTTGTGAATTTCAGTAGTGAGGGCACCCAAATATTTGTATGTAATAATAAAGACTCAAAATGTTTGAATGCTTCAATTAATTTTTCTTTGATTCATGTAAAAAAACATTAATGGTGATAACCATAAAAGTGTTACATCTTAGCCATATATCTTGTTTTTTCCATTTGAATGTGGACCATCCACGTGGATTAATTTGATGCTTTGCGGGCTCAGGGAGTCTTTTTGCACATTTACACTCGCTTTCAAACAAGTACAAATTTGAAAATTTGACCCAAAACCCCACTTCTTGAATTTTGCTGAGAGGTTGACACTTGTCTCAATCTTAAGAGTGACAGAGTCACGGGAATTATTTGCATTTTTTCTATTCTCTCGACTTAGTGCAAAAATACCAAATTGACCCGAGAACTCACCTGTTGAACTTGCCTAGAAAATTGACATGTGTCCTCCATCAAGTTTTGGGGGCATATTTACATTTTGCACTATGATCGACTTCCCCACTCCAACCATATTTAGACATGTATTCCTTTCAAGAGGAAGAACCTTCTTTACACTTTGCACTTGTAACTCAAATATTCCCTAGAATATTCTATCAGGTTTCAGAGATAAGACTTCACTTTGCAATTATAATGTGAATTATGTAAATTTTCAAACATAACCCATCGTGACACCACCAATTATATTATTCCATGTACCCTCGAGCATCAGAGAGCTAAGTGTGATTTGCATAGGATGTTACAAATACTATACATGATGATTTTTTGAGGATAATCATGATCTTTTGACATTATTTTCATGAGCATTTCACATAAATGTCATGGTCATTACATTCCTCGTTGAAAACGAGGATTCACAACTCAGACACGGGATTTGATTTGTATTCAACATGACTGCATCTTTCAAGAATATGTGTTTTATCATTAACAAACTAATCAAGTTAATTTTTTTAAAGGCACACTTATAATAAAAGGGTGAGATCAAATTGAGCACCAATAGGATAATCATACATATTGCGTTTTGCCTCCTCCTTTACCAAGGCCTCTCAATTTTCTTGCTGCTACTTATGATGCATCACCACGATGCACTACATTTTTGGATCATGATTTTGAAATTACATTCTCTTCTTATTTATTGCATATCAATGCTTCTATTGGTTATTTATACTATCAATAACACTATGATTTAATTGGATCCTACCAATGTGTGCTCTATCACAATCCTCGATATAAAATGTCCATTGGGTAATATATCATATCTAGTTCCTAATTATTTTGGTTACATCATGCTTCCCATTACACTTGGGCCCCTTACCATGTTCATGCCATTTTCTGTGGCACATTTAATTAAAGGATGTGACATGCTCTTAGGTTTTGGCTCTGCACCGCCCAAGTCATCCCTTTCATGAATCATTTATATCTCAAGTTCATTCATAATAAAAAAATTGTCACTTTTAAAGGTGTTCCACCATGTAAACCATTGCATCTACCTCCTCTTGATGACATATATAAACCAGTCATAACACCAAGGATTCATACGCATATTAAGTCTAAAACACACTATGCACCTAGCTCTCCTATTCACACATGACCAACTTCACGATATTGTCATCCTCATTGGTCCACTAGCCCACCTCATCGGCCTAAGTCCCCTACTCAGGAAACCCCTTCACATAGGTGTTCACCACCTCCTTTTCCACATAGGAATTCACCTCCTCCTTTGATACATAGGTCTCCTTCACGTTCACATGCTTCCTATCATACACTATCAATCTTAGAGCATCGTCACATGCCTTTTTCTCCTCAAATATCGGGTGGAGGGCCCTTTCCCTTTACTATCATTGGATATCATTCTATCCCTCACATACTTGGGGGAACAAAACTTTCTCCCCCCTTATAATATCATCAGTTGTCTATCATCTCTACTACTACCCTCCGTGGTTCACATCTAATCTCTCTACGCATTCCTACATACTTTAATACAAATATTGTATCATCATCACCCTATGACACACTCTAGTTCCACGTCTCATACTCGACTTCCGAGGGTCTAAATCTGAAATGAACCTCACATATTTCACTCTTCATGCTCTATGATTCATGATCTATCTTTCTAGCATACATTCTCATACCCATTTCCTGATGACACACTCTTGTTCTATTATTCATTCTTGATTTTTGAGGGGTATTTTATAAATGAACCTCATCTCATGCATTTTTTTATGGGGGGTAGGTTGTTCCTATCATCTTCACACTTTTCATACAATACCATCACACTCATACATTGAATTTCATATCTTGATTGCATCTAGTTTTGCTACGCTTATTCTATTTACATGTTACACTTTCTTTTTCATGCTAGACAAATTATTAGTATTTCATCATCTTTCTATCTATATACAGATGTGTGTTCACTTGGTATTTTGAGGTGAATGCATCTCTTATAGGTTTTCACATGTTGCAATGATGCTTGGCACTGTACCTATTACCAGTCCCATCGAGGCTCTTGGGGGATTCTACCTTTACTACTTGCACAATCTACAGGTTCTATTATTTCGTATGTTAATATTTCACATTACTAACACTTACTACTCATTTCTCTATACACATTTTGACATATTGTCTATCTTTCTAACATACTAACGGGTGCTTCATGTGTAACATTTTCCTTGCAAGACTATATCCTGCCATGGTTATCTGTCACATTTTTCTTGATCTTGTTTTCCATTTTATGATATTATTTACGAGCTATGCCATATGAATTGTGTGATCATTATATACTTTTGGCCACTTCATCCCTAATTATCTGGTGACATTGTGAGCAATGTCCCATGTGTGAAACCCACTTTTTGTGGTCTATCTTGTCTTTACACTTGATTGTTACATTATCTTCTAATAACATGCTAGTTTTATATATACTAACACATATTACTAGCCTAATTTGTTTACATGTACCTTAGTTTCTACCATGCACATCCCCTATACCCTATAGGTATCCACTTCAGATTATCATCAAGTCCTCTCCTTTGGTCTACATTCTCCTACTATTGTCACATGAAACCCAAATAAGGGGGGCATACATTGGGTGAAAAAATCACCCCTACAACAACTCAGAGATATAACACAGATCAGTACAATACAAAATAAACATAAGAATACAGTCACAAAATGGACCAGAATCAGACTTGGGTTAGAATTAAAGAACATACATCAACGCCCATAATTAGATAGTAGCTCTTGGGTGCCTATGTCCTCCCCTGGGTGCTAATATCCTGGGGCCACATAAATTCATTTTATCACATCATAATAGTTGACAAAATCCTTTAAAGAAGTTACACAATAGAAGGAAATGGCCTCCAAATACATGATTCATTCTATAATCAATTTAATTAGAAAAAATTCAGAACTAATTCGGGACAATCAAAACTAAATTTGGATGTACCATCTGCAATGGTGCTTATTGGGTAAATTCATGAAAGGAGAATAAAACTATACATCTCTTCCCAACACTTTCTCATTGGCGCGATATTTCTCAAATAACTCTCTCTTGGTGTGAGATCGCCCAAAAAACTCGCATTTGGCATGAGATCGCCCAGAAAAATTGCTCTTGGTGGGAGATCACCTAAAACTCTCACCTTTAGTAATCACATCAGGAATCTCCAAGCAACATGAAAAATTTCTAACTTTTACTCTTTTACACATCAGGTGCACACTTTCCTTTTTACATACGTTTACATAATTATACATGCTTTACTCATATTTTTCATATACACAACTTTGACTACTCTTTCGCTCTTATTTTAAAGGTTACTCCTTAGTACGCAACACTAATCATCTTACATCAACAAATACAAGCAAAACAATAGGTACAAGAAACACATATAATTCAACCCTAGGGTCAATTTCCTTTCCTAGTTCCCACGCTTCACTTTTCAATCATTTCACGCTTAACTTGTCCACTAGGCATGCTATTCAACACTCTCTCTATAGGATCATAAGGTACACATCTTCTAACTACTTTATGTTATCGAGTATTCACTCAACAAACTAAAGTGGGGAAAATGGTAGACATAAAATCACACACTTGGGTACATTTCTAGGTCCTAACAGAATACTAACATTTACATGATCCCTAAGAAATAAAACTAGTGGTTAACAACTATTTTTGGCCTCTTTTTTTATCTGTTGCTTTCTCTTTGGTCTTACACTTAAATTATTTATCTTTTATGCTTTTAGACACTAGTTTCTAGCCAAGACATCAGCTCCTAGATGCTTCTATCCCATCTGGGCGCCCCTAACAATTTCTTATCTTACTTTCTTCTTTTGGGTCTATTTTATGTTTTAGGCATATTTTTCACTTATGCATTGGACTCCCAGTTGTAAATTATGAAATTCAAATAAGGGAATTATATAAATACATAGTTATGTGTTCAAAATGAAGGACCAAACACTAAGAATTACCATCAGTAGCTAAGCTTGCATTCCAAATGCATTAAATCATTCCAAAGGCATCCATCTAGAATCCATTCAAGGGACAAGGGATGCATACTTTGTATACACAACATAGGAAGGGGAAATATATTCTATTTCATCCACACAAATTATTACATTGCTACATTCTAGCTACAACTCGCTATCATTTGTGGAACTTGTACAAGGGAATCCCTAGGGCATCATTTCTACACACACACACACATAAGAACTAAATGGAGTGCGAGATGTAGTGAAACACTCAGTTGTAATATCACTATGTTGGGTGAGCACCGGGGTCAGTCTGACTCCACATTCTAAATTTTCCTTTTTAGGTTTGATGTGGTTTGTGGGTATGTGTAGGTGAATCTCTTTCTTACAGGTTACAAGTACCTTTTGTGATCAAGGAATGACTATCAAGTGATCAACATTGAAAAACTAAGAAGCCCTTGGGACACAACATAAATCAAATCCTAAGAATTTACACAGTCATAAGCACCTAAATCTAATCTTCAATGCCCAAGCACCGTTACCATACAACAGGCGCATGCGGCCAACCTTATTCCTGAGTTGTAGAATTTATAGAGAATATTTAGGACACTCTTCTTAGCATTTTCAATACTTTACCTTACCCATATCACTTCTTGTTCATTCAGAAATATGATAAGTATTCCTATCTCCCTCTCTTGCTGAGGGTTTCATGATTTTCATGCTGTTTTTCTTACGTCTTATTGTATGTTAGCAATTTTACATCATTTATTACAGTATTTACTATGAAGTTAGATTTAATTATTATTTTTATCAAATCAACTTTGCATTCATTTTTCAATTATCATTGTCACCATGTAGTCTAGGTTCAACAAGACACAGTTAGGAATGCTAGCACTCCACCTAGATAGATGTGTAGATGCTCACCTGAAGCATGCATAGATCTTCTAGGTCACTTCTGTTGTTTCCTGTCAAGATGTAGTTCTTGCACTCATGGCTATCATAACATGCAGACATACCACGAGGAGAATATATACTCAAAGAATCATAAGAAAGGTAATTATATATGAATAAAAAGAGTTAAATATTCATTATACATCATGATGCTCATACATAATACATTAAATAATAACATAGCTTCATGACATGATAAAACAATACATTATCCACTCAGATACACTCTAAAATCTTCGTACAAACTCAAATGTAAATAAGGACCAGACCAGGACTGACTAATTACAACTGATCTCTTACATGGATATTTACAAGTTTATTTATAGGGTGGGAAATCATCATTCATTGTTTGATCATGATTTAGTCTAACAATAGACTAGTTCTATACATAAATACATGCTTTAAACATCTTACTTCTCTATAATTAGAATTAAACCTACAGTTCTCCAAAAGCGGTCAGATTTCTTCTGAAAACTCTATTTTAGTATCATATACTATAAATAGCTATGCTCTATCCATGTATTCATCTCATCTATAATTATCCCTATATGCCTTGTGCTGTAATCACTTAAATCCTATCCATGTTTGTTTTATTTTTGGCTTGTCTTGGTGTTCACATAAATTTTCCTTTTCTATATTTATCTTGCTTGGTGATCAAACTAACTCATGTTCCCATGTGCCAAACCTTTGTGCAGGTTCCTTCATGATTTCATGTGTAACTTTCACACACTCTTCAAACTCCATGCTTATCCAATAATTATCCATTTTATCGGCCTAACATTATCCCACAGTAGGAATATTATCCATCCTTGGCAATACAAATAATGAATAAATGAATGAATGCAATAAAGAATCATGATAAATTCCCCAAATAATGCAAATAATGTGTTGAATAAAGAATATCTATTCCCGCACGACCAAAAATAGGACTAAGGTATCTGGATGATTTTTGGGAATTTAGTGCCATGTTCTACCTCTAGTTGTTTCTGTTCTTCGAACATGCTTACAGACCTTCCCAGTAAGCCTCAAAGATTTCTAGAATTCACTCACGGGTTACTAGATTTCTCCTATGATTTTGATAGAATGATATCCCATTCGGAAGCCATTCCTTCTAGGGTTTCTACTCATTTCATTACCATTTCCTTTAATTCCTCCAGTCTTCCCTTTACTTTAGCATGTTTTGCACTAATGGATTCTTCATCTTTTCCATTTCCTATAAAAATTTTGCATGTGTTGTGTTGGTGCTTGTTTTAACTCGCCTCTTTTTCAGATTCAAATTATGCTTTCTGAAAATTTTCATGTCTCACTAACCAAAATTAATTCCCATGTGAAAATCCATTATAAAGTTCATGTCAATACCTGTAAGGAGTCCTCTAGTGTGTCGTATCTTTGTGAAGTCCTTGTGAAAATTACGTTTTGTTCTCAAAATGTCCAAAAGATAATAATGTGATTATTGAGTTTACTTCGCCCCATCATACTTAATATAAGGATGTGTAGAGATGGCAATGTAAATAAATGTAAGGCACAAAATAATTCCCGAAAGATCTGAAAAATTATTACAATGAGCGTTTGTGCGAAGGTACAATGTAAAGTGTTGAACATGGAATCATCCATGTTCCTCAAAAGGAAAATACGTGTAAAGATACTATCGGAGTGGGGAGATAAGCCTCTATATTTTCCTAAAGCACTCATATGCCCTTGATAGAAGGAAGGATGAGGTTATAAGGTCCTGTAACCTGAAGGATAAGTACACGTGCTATATCACCGGTCAAAACTCAGTAAGTACAAAGGAAAAGCAATTTATAGCTAGGGAAGAGAAAGGTCAGGAAACCGAGAACAAAGGGGAATAAATTCTCATAACTCCTAAAGAGTGATGCAGATTGGTAAAAGTAATGCCCGAAGATCTGAAATCCCCTAGAAAATAAAATCAAGCCTATGTTGCATACATGGAGGCGGATGAGGAAATAAATACATCTTTACATATTCACACTGACATAGTGCGTAGATCACCTTGTAAAAGTATCTCAAAGCCTGTTGGAGGAAAAGAAGGAGGTTCATTAATACACTAGCTATATGGGATTAAAGTCATTAATGTAAAAGAATTGTGTAAGGTAGATACACGGGTGATATGACATGAAAACATTGTAAGGATTAAAGAGGCTTAAAATTACAAAAAAACTCCCCATGAGTGCAATCTTTGACATTAATACATAAATATTTGAGCCGTTAATAAGGTGAATTGTTTTAAAGCCACAAACAGATGCCCCCAAAAGGTTCAATATTCTTGAAGTGAAAGTACTGAAAGATAGTTGAAGTGAGAACTAAACTCAAGGCTTAGGATTTCCGCTGTAGATATTTTCCAGACAAGTTCCAGAGGATTTTCAAAAAGGTGAGTTTCTCAATTTCCCCATTTTTCATGATCTATTTTCAAATTTAGTATAAGGGTTCAAAAAGGGTACCATAAAACTAAACTGAAATTATGAAGATTTTGTGGTGACCTTCAAGACAAGCTCCAGTATTACTTCCTCTCTGGATATAATTACAGACTCTAATATTGTATCTGTGAAATTAGAGGATTTTAAACAGAGGCTACACTCCCCTGAGAGAAGTGATGCCATGACCAAAATAGCCAATAGTTACATATACCTCACCGCTAATTTTCCTCCTGGTACACCATGCCTAGAACTTGTATGGATATGTGCCCAAAACTAAAACCTCTGAAAAAAAAGAAGTCAGGGATGGAAGAGGAGAGTTGGTATTGTCTTTCTAAGAACAAGCTTTTGAACAAAATGTTGGGTTTTCCTCCTGCAAGTGAATAGGGGACTATCACTAAGGAATCAACACAAGAATCCTGGAATATTCATTCGAAGAAATGGAATGAAATATATAAATGACCATTGGTTGAATAGTCCTATAGAACCTCTTCCCCTAGAATGCTAAAGATGTTGAATATGAGTGAATTCATTGAGGAAGTTGGGGGTGTGATCACATTGTTGACTCAGGTAATGGGTATGGAATCTACTTCTTTATTTCAAGGAATGGATGTTTGAATTCATGCAGGTCATTCTTGCTAACAAAAATCCTCTTCCCTTGGGCCAAGATTATAAGTACCAGTACTCATGAAAAAATGACGGGACTTTCCTAGATAGCAAGAGGAGAAAAGCCTGGAATGGGTGAATTATTCATGACCTCTTACCTTGTCTATAATATTGCCTTTCATAGAAATTTTTCTAAATTACTAATGGATGGATAACTTGATAGTTCAAAGGTGTATGATGTTTTCTTATCAATTGAGATTGGAAAGTTATGATAGCACATTACATAAATATTTCTAGTCACTTATTTTGTACCTATAATTTGTCTCGTACCATCCAAATTGGGAAAATGAAAGGTCCACCCTTGATGCCAAGTGAGTTATTACTTAGTATGGGTGTTATTTCATTCAATTCAGAACTTATTCATAAATTAGGGTTAGTGGTTTTGATATAAAACCTCATGTACTTCCCAGAGTGTGTCAATGAAAAATGGGTGTTAATGGAATTAGTTTGACAATTATTATCAGTACACCAGATCAGTAGCTCAGAAAACATATAATGTCTCCAATCAAATTCCCTATTGTCATAGGGAGTTATATTTTCCCTAATAAGAAAAAAACTACTGGAGGGAGAGATGAATAGGTGTATGATAGATATGTTTGAGGACAAAAATCAATATGATATCAAAACATATTTTACACAATAAAAATTCCTACTCAAGTAGAGAATAGGCCTCATTATGAGGATTTTTGATGAAATGTGAAGATGAGAGAAGAAGTTAGGAATGAAGAGATTATTCAAGGATGAATTTGGTCTCATATGGTTGATTTTGGGGTTATCCAAACTCTTGAATGGTTAGAAGAGGATGGAAATATATTTAGTAAAGAATATATCAAGGGAATCATTTCTTCTCAGCCCTTGCCACCAATTAATTGGAATATCATTAAGAGGAGGTACAATCAGGAGAAAACTACCCACTGTAGCTGAATTTCCATAATAGGTGGCTATTTTCAAAAGGAGTGGATCTAAGTTACCACCATACCCCACTGTTAAGATAATATAGGAACAATCAAATCATTTATGATTTTCTTCCTGAATTCTAAGAGGATTTATACCACTAGAGAGGTTTCATGGTGGCAAAAGGTTAAGAAGTTAGACTCATTACCAAAAACATATGATGTGGGTGCCTAGAGAAAAATCCAAGATTACTCCCTCTCCAAACATCAAGAAGGACTGGAGCAACACTCTCAGGAAGGTAGGATTTCAAGCCCTATTTTTCATGCTTGTACCATTACAGGATAGTCCCAACATCTACTTCAGGAGCCAAGGGAAAAGAGAAAATTATGGAATACTGGTTTTAGGAAGGTCAAGGAGGAAAAATAGGTCAAGGTTCCCCATACTGGCCTGTACAGAAATAGAAGAGAAAAATAAGCTTCAACTCTAAAAGAGGAAAATAACTAAAACTACTGAATGGGTGGATGTGAAAGAGATGGAGACTCTTGAATAGACATAGAAACTTGAGGTCTCTAGTGTTTTGTCTATTATTTATCATTACCCTATGATTTTTCCTATTAAACAACCCACACCTATGATAAAAACACCTTGCATCCAACAACTATAATTACTTCACCCACCAAAGAACAACTCCTCACATAAGCTCTTGCACTTGATCCTGCAATTACACTACAACAACATCATTGAGGTTATACCAAGAATTAGTTTCAACTATGCAACCTCATGCTGAGAAGATTCCAATGCATAAAACAAAGGAAGGAATTGTCGGATGTTACAGTTGCAACATCACCTCAAAATATTGAAATGAGATGTGGGAATCTTGGAAGCTTACGTGTTCCTATGGACTGAAGTTGCCCCTGCAAGGAACTACTGGTGAATTATTCCATTCCTTGTTCTATGAGTGAAGACCTCAGATGCAAATAGAGAGGAAAGATAGTGACCAAAAATCCTTAGTAAATTGAAGTAAATATAAGATCAATATGAGCCTATGGATGGATTTTGAAATCTAGGATGGACTTATAGGAAAAAGTGTTCAAAGAGGAGCCTTTTTTCGCAGTTTCAGAAGGTGTGTCAATACCTTACATATTATTCTAATGCCCTTGTAATTATACGTGAGACCACTATTTTACAACCACTTGACATGGACATGAGTCTATTATTCAAGGGAATGGATCAGTAGAACTCTTCCTAAGAATAAAAATTTGGAGATTCATTTGGATGATGATAATTTGCTAATACTTGCTATCCTTACTCCATAAAGACGACCCAACAAAGTGAAAAGGTTGTCTCTAGGGAATCCCTGAATAGGAAGAGGAGAATGGTTCATCAGATATTGCAACTCCTAAAACTGATGTACTCTTGAGAAGAAGCCTCCCCATCATATTTCCAAGTCTCCAAGGTCTCACTAGGTAGTCCCTCTACTAAAGAAATGAAATATGATTTTTCTGTGGTAGTAGAAGAGAATGTTCCAAAAAATTTGATGAGTTCAAAGAAACATAGAAATATTTAAAGATTAAGAATGAGGTGTTGTCAAAATTAGTCATAAAATTGACTAGAAATCATCAAGAAGTACAAATTCAAGTCCCAAAGATCACTGGTGAGGATATCAAGAGGGTGAGTGATTTAAGTGAAAGAGGGGAAGTTACCATTTAGTGGAAAAATCATTTGGTATCGCTAGGGGTGAAATGATAATTATATAATTTGCAAAAAAATATTCCCGTATCTTTAAAAAGGTAGAAGTAACCCAGACATTACTGGACAAGTGTGGGGCTGAGTAATCCATGTGGCAAGATATGTTTCCTAAAATCGAAATAATTAATAATTTATATGATGATATAATAACTAAAGAAGGCATTATATCTCTTGGACTCTATGGGCAGTTAGCATGAGTTTTACAACAGGATAAAGGTAAGAGTGGAGGTCCTTGTAATTTCTCTTAAAATCCTTGAGAAAGCGAGACATAAAGCAACATATTACATCAATTGTATTCATGATCGGATAAATAAAATGATTGTAAAATAAATTGGAAAGAACAACTTAGTGTGGAAAGTACCAAGAATCTGATCAGAATTTTCAGGGAACATATCATGGGTAAACTAGGAGAGCCCAAAATTTTTGATATAGATCTCATGAATGACTGGGCAGTGCATTAAAGAAACAATGTGATAAAGTAATAAGGAAGTTAACAAGAGTAAGAGTAGTCTTCAATGAGATTGATGAAATAAGTACAAAATATGAAGTGATTTTCAACTACCACTCAAGACCTGATGAAGAAGTTATAACTCAAATGTTTGAAAAGTATGATGCCTATAAAAATAGGGTAGGAGAAAGCTCAAGCCAATTTCCCTAGCAAGTGAAATAAATAGAGACAAGGTTTGTTGGGAATAAGAGAATATCCTTTTTGTTTCCTTCAGATGTCACCACATGTTCTTACTCAACTCAATCATAAGTGAAAGGGAATATTTTTAGTTAGTAGTTTTTTCCTATGCAAATTTTGAACTAAATGGAGAAAGGATTCAAAGGATTCAAAGGCTATCTTGGAGGACATTTTGGGGGGAAAATCAGATATGTAAAAAGTATAAGTATGAGGGGTTTTTACTCATACTAAAGGGGGGGTTTTTAATAAAAAATATTTGGCAAAGAACAAGGATTGATATTTTACTAAAATACTGCTTATTTGTTTCCTAGAAGTACATTTTGAGTTTTAATCTTTCAAATTCAAGTGTTAAGATGATTACAAAGCATAGTCATTAGCAGGCATTGAGATCTAGTATTACCTTTTTCCCTTGTCAAGAATTTGATGAATTTTAAAATGAAATTTTTCTAACTATGGATTTTGTTTTTATGTCCCCGACTTTAAATGTTGAACACTTTGTTGATTTATTACATTTCCTACTGCAATCCTGTGTTTCTTGCTTTCTTATAATTACATTAAGCATGTTCTTAGTGATTAGCTTAGTATTGTATTATGAGCCTTTACTTTACAATGTTGAATACGGTTATAAAATCCTTATTGAAATCATTTTGTTAATGGATCTTTGTAATATTTTGAGTGTATCTTAAGTGTGTGAGATTAGGAGCAAGAAACACTTCATTGGAATTCTTACATGAGCTTTTGTGCTAAGTATTTTGAGGATTGTGTGAAATATTTGTCTTAATTGAGTATCAATGAATGAAAATCTTTCTTTAAGTGCAAACTATGATAAATTGATAAATTTCTCTGTGTTGTTTGGAATGACATGTGTATCTAAAAAGGGATTGTGAGTAGTGTTATATGACAGATTTATTAGTTTATTGAATCCCTCATCATTATAAAATAAAATTTTAGCCTCATCACAAAATACAAATATCCTGTTAGTCATCCTGCCACAACATGTATAAATACTATTGAAAGGAGACCTGGAATTCACTTTACCCTTTCATAACTATGTAGGAACAAACAGAAATTCCCACTATCTAGAGTAGCCAAAGTCCTGCTCGAGTGACATTTTCACTATTTAGTGTGACAACTCGTAGGAGTTAAATTGTGCATATATTGACCATGTTCACTTAGGAATGATACCAAAGCTCTAAAGAATAGACTAGGAATCCTTGATTACACTTATCATTTATTACATTCAGGTTACAAAATGGGTTCTCTCACCCTATTCAAAGGTAGAGCCATAAAGCAATAGGGAAAGGTTATCCCTTTTGCATATGACACCTGATCCCATCAAGGTCAAGTTCAAATAAGTTTTTCAGACATCTTCCCTAGCTACAAATGACATACACTTATAGTATTCCATTCTCAAAGTTCATCAACTCATCTGTTGATACTACCTGACCCTAAGGGGGTGTAATTTCAAGTACAAACATGATTTTGACACCGTTACAAGGAAATATTTGTGCAAATAAAGATAAATATAGACCTCTCGTAACATTTCAAACATGTTTAGATGTAAATATGTGGTCTAAACGTCATCCTTTGTTGAGTTTTGTGAAAAATAATCTAAATTAGAAATCAATTACTTGATATTTTCCTAATTTGAGGAGGCTTTCCATCAAATATCACTCGGTTAGGAGAAAATGCTGAAAAAGAATGCTAAGATTTTTCAAGCTTTATTGAAATTGAATATTAATTTATAACTGATAAATCATAAACAATCTTGTACACATCTAAGGTGCAAATCCTTAGTGGTGAATCCATATTTGTTTGGAATTTATGGTAAATGCCAGTGTATTAAGTTGTGACATTTGAAAATATGTTGTTAATATATGTAAATATGGAAGGATGAAGATCCTTCTTTAACAAAGATCCTACTAGAAGACTATTTCCAAAGCCTGGAAGAACAAATTAAAACAAGAAACAAGTTTGGAACGATTTGGGAGATCAAAGGTTGGAAGAAAAAGTAGCGCCTGTGGTGGAAAGTGATCAACCTTTGATAGAAGATTACTCTACCTCTTCGAATGATTCAAAATCAGATATTTCTCACACAAATTTATACAATTGTACTGGTGAGGGCTCTTCATTTTTAATTGGAATAGGTATTCCTCATCTTCCTCCTTTGTCACTTAGAACTAATCGGGTTTTCTTTTAAATCGAGTCTTTAAAAGATCATTACTTTGAAGATCATATGCCTTTATCTTAGAGACCTTTTGTGCCACAAAATTTTAATCCTCTTGTAAGGTCACCTCCTCAAAATAATCCTCACAGTAATATAGAAAATCCATCCCGACCTCCATTTGTAGTGAATACTTACAAAACCATATATTTTCATGGAATGGTTGGTTACCCAAATGAAGTCCCTAATGAATTTTGAAACAGATTGCCTATATTTTAGGGAAATAATGTTATAAGTGGGGATAAAAATCTTAGACTCTTCTTGAATGCTTTGGAATATTTTGATATAACATGAATATGTGTATGTAAAATTGTTCATACATACCTTAGATGAAGATGCTAGGGAATGGTATAAATTATTTCCTGATAATTCAATTGATTCATGGTTGGAAATCAAAAATGCCTTCAAGATGCAATCTGATGATAAAACTAATCTTGATTCCTTCTGTTTGAGTTTGAGAACCTAAAGAAAAATCTTGATGAACTAGTTTCAGATTTTAATACTGGGTTTAGAAAAACTTTGGCAAGACTGCCTGTGAATTTGAGACCTAGTGATGATTCATGTTTGATTAAATACTCGAATGCATTTGACAAGAAGGCAACGTACTACTTGAGAGATAAGAATCCTAGAAATTTAAGGTAAGCTTTTACCATGGCAATACATATTGAAAATACTATCAAAGTAGATGGAAAACCTCCAAAGAGGGAAGGTGTTAAGCTAGTAAATCTAGAAAAACATCATCCAAGAAAATCAGTAGAATTAGAAAACCTTGGCAGGGGTAGTTATAGAAATATATTATAATTTTTCTAGAGCTGAGAAAGGCATAAGAGAAAACCTTCAAGCTTAACCTCAACCTCAAGGGAAAAATAGATTTGGGAATCACCCCAAGGGTGATCATAGAGCTGATGATAGAGGCAAGGGACCCATGGGGTTGGGGAATAATCAACCAAACCAGAGAGAAAATAAATTGGTAATTGTTATCCAAGTAACTCTCCTAGTTATTTGGACAACTTACATACATATTCTAGTTCAAAGATCTTGATTGTAGTGGTGCACACCTCAGTTGTCTCCTTGACACATTCACTTGGTCACCATTTCCTCACATGCCCTTGCACACTTCCCTTTCCATTTTTTCCTTTTCCTCTTTGTTCCACTCTTACCTTGTGCACATATTTTGTGCATTCACCTTCTTACTAGTAGTTATTCATCTTGCATGAGCCCCTTGCACTTGCTTTAATAAGATAAGTCCTTAGCCCTCTCGCGCGCCCCACACATTGCCTTGTAATAGTATCACTTTGACGATACGTTTTCCACTAACCTGTTTTCCCCATTTCCTCCACATGCAATTACGCATGCTTTTCTTCTGTCATCCCCCCACTCCTTATTCTTCCAAACACATAACTTTATGCCCTCCTCTATGCCATTTCATGCCATGTCATTCTATGACATGCTTGAGTGTGCCACATGCAACTAGTCAAAATGTGCTAATAGGGAACAAAATCCTTGCAGCAATCTAGGGAATGAAACATGGTAGAAACGACAAGAACATTAACCAAAATTGGCCATCCATTTAGATAATTCGCGCGTGCCATGTGTCTTGCGTGCGCAGAAAACTCTAAAAATCTTCTGACAAACATATGTTTTGCTATAGAGCTCTGATTGGCATGTGCCTAGTGTCAATCAATAACTATTGACATAGGCTGCAATGCTAGATATTCAAATTCAAATTCTTGGTAGATCTAGTAGGTGAGAAATGGGAAAACATATTTCTGGGCATTAATGAGTAGATTTGATTATTCCAACCACCTGATTTGATCTAATCTGCCCTCTTTCCTTCTCCAACATGCCAAAAATACTTGGGGAAATGTATTTGATAGATTTGTAGGTATTGAATGTTTCTTGTTGGTGGTTGTATTTCAAAATTGGGTTTTCCCTCCTCTTCTTCTTCCATGGATTCATCTATATATGTAAGGGCTTGGCTCATTGTTAACGTTGGAAACTTTGGATACTTACACATTTGGCTAAGGAATTCCTATTTAGGTATTCTAAGTTGCAGACCTCTATATTTGGCTCATGCATGTGGATATTGGACTCTTTTTCCATTATTATAGTTCTGTGCATTTCTTGAAGTAATGGAAGTATATTTTTGTGACTATTCTCTATCCTAAGTGTGTTTGTATTCTTTCTTCTTGCCTTTCTTTTACATTGTGTGCTTGTTGTGTCATTCCACATCCCTTGCAGTTCCATTTTTAGTTGTGTTCCATGAAACTAATCTGGTAAATGCGTCTTAGTTGTGCTACATGTGCCTATCCTTCTTTCACACCTTTCCCTTCATTTTTCACTCAGAACAGATAGTGTTCATCCCTCTTTTTCTAGGTGCTATCACCTTCCTTAGATTAGTTTTCCTTTCTATTATCCTTCTATCCCTAGTCCCTTGGAATTATTAGCTTAGTTTTCCTTTTCAACATTAGGAGTAGCAGTAGCAGTAGAAATAGATAGAGGAACTGACCTTCTTTGGAGATCCATCTCAAGCGTGCAAGGTCCCACAACTTGGAGATGGTTCCATTGTTGTCTCAAATGACTTAGTTCTTCCTGATGTGAGACACGGGTGTAATTTTGACCACAAATAGTTTCTGGCATGCCCAATGGGGCTAGAAGTGGAAGCTTAAATTTAATATTTCTAAGTTTTGGTGTGTGAACTTAGTATTTCTAGCTTTTGGAGGCTTATTTCAACACACCTGATGACTCCTAACATTTCTAGAGATCCTTTTTTGTAATCTTGATAACCTTTTATGAGAAAAATGAATACTAGATAGAGTACTGCAACTGAAGGATCCTTTGAATACCCAAAGATTTTACCGAGAAGCATACACAACAGATATTTCATGCATTTATCCCCATCTCCAGTGCACTGCGCAGACTCTAATCCTCCTTAAAATAGACAAGTGTGCCCTACCATGGTGCTTCAACCTCCTCCTCCTCCAAGGAACTTTTCCAAATTCAATGGTGGAAGCCCGCTCAATCTCAATGCCGAGAATGATATGCCAGTGGCCACGCTCAAGAGTATTCCATAATTCACATGAGAAAATCAAGTCACCCCTATTGAACACATTCAAGACATGGCCAATGTATGCTATGTCTGTCTTATTACACATGATGATGTTGCTATCAGGGTGCTTGTAGCCTCTTTCAAGGGTAAAACACTCAATGGTACTATCTCCTGAGACTTGCATCTATCACTACCTGGGATGAGCTTGGAATGACTCTATGTAATTAATTTGAAGATAAATCAGATCATCTATCACTGGTGGACCAGCTGACTACAACAAAATGCTCACCTAATGAGCATATGACTAATTTCAACATCAGATTCTAGAAGACTTGGGACATAATTCCTCAAGTGGTAAGGCCTACAACCCAACATGCTTTCTTGTACTATCTAAGGGCTTTGAATAGTGAAATTTTAGTCATGATTCAATCCATGGGAGGTAGAACCTTACCTGCTACATACAACATTGCAATAAGGGGAGAAAACAATCTCATTCAGGCTGGTAAGTTAGTGCCTAGGCCTCCTACGCCCTTGTTCCCATATATGTCTCTAGAACCCTAGCCTTTTATTTCTCTAGTTCTAGTGAAGAGCATAGAACTCGTTCCATCTACATCCTAATCTCTTGCACAAAAAAAATAAGATGATGAATTGAAGGCCCTGATTAGAAACTTGTCCAACAAGGTCATATCATTGGAGAAGCAAAAAACACAAGCCTAAAAAGGTAGTTCCAATCAGGGGTAAGGCTAGAGAAATAAACCTTGGAAAAATCATTATGGGAATCAAAGATACAGACAAAGCCAATAGAATGATAGATGGCATGCTAATGAAAAATTTCCCTTGCAAGTTATTCCTCCTACATAACCTCTTCTAGCACCCAACACAACTCAAGCACTTATCCCTGTCTAGAACAACATGGCGTAGGATTTTGAAAGGTACTTTCCTTACAATATTCCTCGTAGTCAATATCATTGTGGTAATTTTGTGCACACGCAAGCCTACATGATTTAGAATGCTCCCAGTTGTGAGTCTTCAACATCCCACCTGAAGTAGATAACCAAGAAAGGCCAGAAGCTCCTCCAAAGGTAAATTTGATGTTATTTGGCACTGAGGAATTTATGCAATCAACCAAGTTGCAGAGGATACAAGTAGACCGCGTGCCCAAGTTGCGGACAACACAAGATATAAGAAGAGAATGCTCAAGTTTGGCATGTAGGTCATAATTATAGCAACACAACAAGAACCTCAAAATAAAAGGAAGTAGATAAGACATCTAGTAATAGGAGTGCTCAAGTTCCTACACCCAAGGCTCCATGTAAAACTCCTCCAGGAGTGGCACGCTCCCCTCCTTTGGTAGGTCAAGCCTTTGTACCAGCTAAGGTTCCTATCTTTATACCTGAGAAACCAAACAAGGGTGTTGATGTTCCTCAAGTGCTCAAGTAAATGGGTTTTCCATTCAACATTGTAGACCAGATGAAGAAGACAAACATAAATGTTACAATGTTGGATGCCCTGACCATTCCAACCTAGTGTAACTTATTTCATGAAGCTCTGACGCAACTCCTGTGCACTAATCCAACCATCCAAAAGCCGCATGCTTCCATCAATGTCTGCCAAGAAGAGAAGAAGGAAGTAATTAAAGTTGTTAAAACCCCACCCTTCTATATGTCTTTGATCATAGGCAAACATCTTGTCCATAAATGTATGATTGAATTAGGTGCTAGTAATTCTATCATTCTTAAGAAGATTGCTAATGTATTAGGTATTAAGTATAACCAGTGATAAAAGGAGTCCTACAACTTGATGGTTCAATTGTCACTACCCCAAGAATCATCAAGGATCTTGAGCTAATCCTCCATGTATGTCCAAGTCTAACAATAACTCAAGATGTGTCAATCATTGATCTTCCTCCTTTGTTTTCCTTATGTTTGTTAAGATATTTTACTGATAAAGTGGGTGGTTACTTGTCTTCTGATTGGATCCATATGTTACTCAAGACAAGGTATGATACCTAGTTTACCATACAAGATGAGCCAATATTTTCCTATCATGTAGAGTCATATATCACATCCCCTCTTTAAGCCAATTGTTTAATCCAAAAAGAACAAGAATCAATTTATGAAGAGTAGCCTCTTCCACCTTCTATTCCTGATCTAGTACTCAATGAGTGGGCCGAGAGGCACCATAAATTTGACCCATATGCCGAAGAGTTGGAATATTATGAAACTAGGCTTGGTACTTACGAAATTCTTAAAGAAGTTGTGCTACTGCGCGCGCTCAAGCAACATGAAGAGAACCCTAGTCTATGGAAGTTATACTTTGATGGATCCAGAAGCAAAAATGGCATGGGAGCATGATTCATTCTCATTTCCCCTAAGGATGAGAAATTATTCTTCATGCACAAGTTATACTTTACATGTTCTAATAATGTGGCAAAATATGATACGCAAGTACATGATCTACTTATTGCTGAAAATAAGAAGATTAAGGCACTGTAGATCTTTGGGAAAACAAAATTGGTTATCCACTAAGTCACCAATGAGTGCATGAAAAATAATAAGCTTCTCAAAGATTATAAACATAGAGTTTGGGACATCCTTGAGATCTTTGATGCTTTAAATTTATAGGTGGTTCCACACAAGATGAATAAGGAAGCTAACTAGATGGCCACGCTTGGTTCACAGTTCTCTCATGTTGAGGACTTTGTCAAAGGAAACCATCAATACATTAAGATGGTGATTAGACCATCCATTCTAGATAACAATACGAGTTGGAAAGTGTTTGAAAATGAAATAAAAATTATCTAGTTCATCCAAAATGAAACTGAGTTCTCATCAAGCATGCAAGTTAACTTGCATGATAACTATGGTGACCAAGTGATTCAAATGAAGTAAAATAATCTGCCTAAAGGGCTGGTCATCCTAGAGAAAATGTTCAGCCTTGATGATGAGTTAAAGGGTGAAGAAAAGTATATGCACACCATGCAAGAAGACTTCTCTCCAGTCACTATTGTGTGTGGAAAGGAGTTACTACTCAGTAAAGCTTGTGCACACGATGAAAAACTGGCCTTCATCTCTCTTTGTTAAAAGTACAATGATATCCTCTCATGGGAGTATTAATACCTCAAAGGTTTTGATCCAAGTTTTACTAAACACTCCATTGACCTTGATCCTGGCATAAATCCCATCAGACAAAAGCCTCAACTAGTTAATCCAAAGATAGAGCCCCTCATGAGGAAGGAGTTATCCAAACTCATTGAGGAGAAGATTATTTTCTCCATCAAGTACTCTACCTGGGTCACAGATCTAGTTTCGGTGCACAAGAAGAATGGTGAAATCAAACTCTATGTTGATTTCAGAGATTTGAACAAGGAATCTCTAAAGGATCATTATCCTTTACCTTTAATGGAGTAGATTCTGTAGACCATGGCCAGTGCGTAAATATTCTCAATGCTAGATGGATACTCTGGTTTCAATCAGATCCTAGTCAAGGAAGAGTATCAATTAAAAATGAAATTTACAACCAAGTGGGGAACATATACATATCAAAATATGCCCTTTGGTCTATCAAATGCATGTGTAATGTTTTAACACGCCATGGATATTACATTCAAAGGATATATCAACGAGTTCATCTTGGTTTACCGTGATTACATCAATGTTTTTTCAAAGCAAAGCATGGATCACATGGCACACCTGGAGAAAGTTTTTGAGAGATGCAGAAGCATGGGGTATCTCTTTACCCCAAGAAGTGTAATTTTGTAGTGGCATAGGGAAAGATATTGGTCCATGTGGTTTTAAAGGATGACATTTGAATCGATCCTGAGCATGTTTCATCCATCCTAGGTCTTTCCCTGTCGGCCCACAAAAATGCCTTGCAGTCATTCCTTGGTAATACCAATTTTTTTAGGTGTTTTATTCCTAAATTTACAAGAATGGTTTGTCCCATCACCCCGAGGCTCAAGAAAGACATAACTTTCAGATGGAAAATAGAAGTAAAGGAAAGCTTCAACAAAATCAAGCAAGAGATTACTTGTGCACCAACACTCATCAAACCAAATTATTCAAAGGATTTTATCCTTTATGCTTATGGAGCTGATTCGAGTGTTGCTGCATTCCTAACATAAGAAAATGATCAAGGGTTGGAACAACCAATGGCTTTCTTCAGCCAGACGCTGAAGGATTATGAATCAAAATATAGTCACATGGAGAAACATGTCTACGCCATTATGAGTGTGCTTAAGAAGTTCAAAATTATCCTTACCACAAATCATATCAAGGTGTTAGTCTCCCACTCTTCTATTAGAGACTTCATCATGGGAGCAGAAATCAGTGAAAAGAGAGCACGATGGGTGACCAAAATCATGGAGTATGATGTGACTATCAAAGCCACAAAGATGGTAAGAGGTAGTGTACTCTACAAGTAGCTTGCTAAGGATACACACAATGAATCTGAGACTTCATTATTTCTTGATGAAGATCTCCCACACGTAGAATTTGATCAGAATATATATCTTTGCGTATGTGATTGGATGAAGGACATGATCACATTTTTTTCTAAGGGTACATACCCTCCTAGCTTAAACAAGGAAAAGAGAAGAGATCTAAGGTTACAATCTATCCCTTATGTTTTGATTTATGGAATTCTCTTCAAGAAGAATATTTATGGCATGCTATTAAGGTGTATCAATGATGCACAAACTGAAAAAGTATTAGTAGAATTTCATGATGGATTCTCTAGTGGACACTTCTCTGCCAAGACTACAACAATGAAGATCATAATGGTAGGTATGTTTTGGCCTAATCTGTTTTCATATGCACACAAGTGGGTCAAAAAATTAAATGAATGTGATTTCTTTATAGGAAAGAGGGGAGTGACAATGCTTACCCTTCAACCAATCCAAGAGGATTGGCCTTTTGCGCAATGGGGTCTCGAATTCATAGGCATGATCAATCCACCTTTAAGCGTTGGACATATATGGGTACTAAAAGATAAAAAAATCTTTACCAGATGGATAGAATCTGTTGTGCTTGAGGAATCAACTAAGTCAGTCATCCTTGAATTCCTGAGGGTATAATCATAATGTTTGACATTCCTCAAACCATTATCTCTGATAATGCAAAATAATTCCTTGGCACTAAAATCAATGATTGGGTTCTAAATTTGGGCATGTATCTGAAGAATTCTTATAACTATTACCCTCAAGGAAATGTTCTGGAAGAGTAAAAAAATGAGAACCTTATCAAGATCATGAAGCACACAATGAACATCAGCCAAAAGAATGACATACAAAGGTCTCGTACACACTCTGGGAAGATAGAATCATAGTTAAAAAAGTAATAGGTACTTCTCCTTACAAGCTTTTCTATGGCAAGGAGCCTACCCTTCCTTTGATGTTAGAGTTGAAATCATTGGCACTTACCCAAAAATTAGAGCTCAAAGGTACAAACCAGAGAGAAATCAGAATGATAGAGATGGCCAGTATTGAAGAATCAAGAAAATTTTCCATGATCAATCTAGAACATCATAAACAAGAAACAAAGAAATGGTTTGATAGAAAGTCTAGGCCTCAAGCTTTCAAATTTGGGGACTTGGTTTTGAAATGGGAAGTTGACATAGCTAAAAAAATGTGCCATTCAAAGTTTGATTCACTTTGGAGAGGCCCATACATCATCAGTTCATGCAAGGAGGTTAACTCTTTCGAGTTAACTCATCTTGATGGAGACACGATGCAAATCCAAGTAAATGGGATCTATCTTAAACCCTTCCATTAAGTTTGCTGCATCATTTTGTATATATTATATTAGTTTCAATTCCTCCATTATGCTATGTGTACATTGTTTTCTTGTACATATTTCTTTCTTCTCGTGTGCTTCTTGTACATACTCTTCTTTTTATTCGAGGGTGCAAATCTTCTTCCACCAATTTGTAGCAGTTTGGAGGATTCAGAATAGAGTCAAGAAATGATCCTTCAAGTGACTTCATAATTTCATGATTACATAGTAGAATCCATGCCCAATGGATGCTCTAGGTTACTAATCTCCTTCATCTAGCAGAAAAATGGCTCCAAAAGTCACCAAAAATGTTATCCAAATAACTCTCCTAGTTATTTGAACAACTTACATACATATTATGGATCAGAGATCTTCATTGCAATGGAACACACCTCAATTTTCTCCTTGGCACATTCACTAGGTCACCATTTCCTCACATTCCCTTGCGTGATTCCCTTTCTTCCCTTTCCATTTTTCCTTTTCCTCTTTGTTCCACTCTTAACATGCACATATCTTTTATGCATCCACCTTCCTAGCAGCTATTAATCCTGCACACATGCCTTGGAGTTGCTTCAATTAGCTAAGTCCCTATCCCTCTCATGTGCCCCGCACATTACCTTGTAATAGTTGTGCTTTGACCATATGTTTTATGCTCACCAGTTTTCCCCATTTCCTCCATGCATGATTGTGCATGCCTTCCTTCTATCATCTCCCTGCTCCTCATTCTTCCGCACACATACCTTTACGCCTTCCTCTACACCATTCCATACCACTTCATTCTATGACATGCTTGAGTGTGCCACATATAACTAGTTAAAGCTTGCCAATAGGGCACCAAATCCTTGCAGTAACCAGTGAGTGACACGTGGCAGAAACACCAAGAAAATTGGCACAGTTGGCCACCTTTTTAGCCAATCCACATGTGTCGTGCCTTGTGTGCGTAGATGACTCTGATAATCTTCTAATTGCCATATATTTTACTATAGAGCTCTGAGTGGCACACACCTATTATCAATCAATAGTTGGTGACATAGGCTAAAGTGCTAGATATTAAAATTCAAATTCTTGGCGGATTTGGTAGGTGATAATCGGGTAAAAGTCTTTCTGGGCATTAATGAGCAGATCTAATTATTCCAACCACCTGATTTGATCTGATCCACCCTCTTTCCTTCTCTAACACACCAAAAAGACATGGGGAAATGTATTTGATAGATTTGTAGGTGGATTTATAGGCATTGAATATTTCTTGTTAGTGGTTGTATTTCAAAATTGGGTTTTCCCTCCTTCTCTTCTTCTTCCATGGATTCATCTATATATGTAAGAGTTAGGCTCATTATTAACATTAGAAAATTTGGGTCCTTATGCACTTTGTTAAGGACTTCATATTGTTGTATTTTGAGTTGTAGACCTCTATATTTGGCTCGTGCATGTGGATATCAGCCTCATTCACCATTGTAACAGTTCTATGCATTTCTAGAAGTAATGGAAGCATAATTTTGTGACTATTCTATTTCCTAAGAGTGTTTGTATTCTTTCTTCTTTCCTTTCTTTTACATTGTATGCTTGTTGTGTCATTCCACGTCCCTTGCAGTTCCCTTTTTAGTTGTGTTCCATGAAACCGATCTAGTAAATGTATCTTAGTTATGCTACATGTGCCTAGCCTTTTTTCACGCCTTTCCCTTCATTTTCACTCAAAAAAGATAGTGTTCATCTCTCTTTTTCTGGTGTTGTCACCTTCCTTAGATTAGTTTTCCTTTCTGTTATCCTTATATTCCTGGTCTCTTGGCATTGTTATCTTAGATTTCCCTTTCAACATTAGTATTAGTAGTAACAATAGAAATAGATAGAGGAACCGACCTTCTCCAGAGATCCATCTTAAGTGCACAAGGTCCCATAACTTAGAGTTGGATCCATTATTGTCGCAAATGACTTGATTCTTCTAGATCCAAGACACGACTGAAAGTTTGACTACCAACAGTACCTGATCCATTAACTACTAGGGTATCTCTGGTTGAATAAGATCATGTCATTGATTGGCATGATAAATGTTTTATGCCACATTACGCTTGTGATTCTAATGATGATGATGATACTATTGAAGATTCCTTTGGTGATGTTTGCATGCTAGAATGTTCTGATACCACACAAATAGGGGCTAGTTCTACTAAATTGCTAAGTACCAAGACTTCCGAATCATTTTGGAGTTGTTTAGAATGGATATCTTTTCCTCTTCTTACTACTAGTGTTGATATAAATATGGTTTAGAATTATTTTTAGTTTCCTAACCATGATTTTGAATAACTAAGGGATTTATTGATAAAGAAATATGATAGAAGTACTCCTTCTAAGGAAGATAGACAACTATTGTTGAACGTGGTTATTGCTCAAGAGAAGGATTATAAAATCCATAATAGATTAATCAAAGGAACTATTCAATCTTACAAAAATAAATTACATGTGCTAACCAATGTCCCTAATAATGTTCCCAAGAAATATGTACTGAATAAAGGACCTTTCGCTTGTCAGTAAGCCAAATACCAGTGATGTTGCCCAAGTACAAAATAATTTTATCCCATTAGAAACCACTATTACTTTATCTCCCGAGTATGTCAATTATGACATGGCTCAAATTTTTATCCAAATTAAAATTACACTGCCTATTGTTGAATTGCTTAGGATTCTTGAGCACAAAAATAGAGTTTTTGAGTACTTAGGATTGAAAGAAGAGACAGTGGTTATGAACAAAGAAGTAAGTAATGTGGATGTATCTTCTACCATAACTAAAGTGGAAGTTCCTCAAGAACAAGAAAGTATGGGGGAATCCCTAGAGATATATTTTGGTACTTATTTAGTGGAATATCAATTGGATGTTGATCCATTTTTCACCTCTTTGATTATTGGTTATATACATGTTCACAACTGTATGTTTGATTTAGGAGCTTCATGCAATATCATGCCACTAAAAGTTATGAATGAATTGGACATAAAAATAATAGAAGCCTTTGGAAAGTGTCACGCTATGGATTCATGAGAGGTGTCAGTTAATGGATATGTGAAAGGGCTAGTTGTTCAATTGGATGCCTATTTAGGCAAGTATTTGACCACGAACGTAGTTATTGTGGATTTCCCTGCTAAATGGGGTATGTTATTATCAAGAAAATGGGCTGCAAGTGTGGGTGGCAGTTTACATATGGATATGTCATATGCCACCATACATGTAGAAGGAAAATTGGTGAAATTACATGGAGATAAAAAGATGCTCCATTTCATTGAAGATCCTGCAAATGCCTCTTATGAGGTATTATTTGTTGACACTGATTTGGATAATTTTATAGGATTTGCTGATTTTGAAGATCAATGTATAAATATTGTTTCTCATTTACAAGATCTTGGTGTTCCTTGGACTAAGATATTTTATGGATCATGTTCTGTAGTGGGGAATGGAGCTGGATTAGTCCTCACATCCCTAGAAAAAGAATCTCATAATTTTTCGTTCAAATTAAGTATTGAATGTACCAATAATATTGTAGAGGAGGAATTGACCCTAGGATTGAGAGTTACTTGGAAACATGGAATTAAATACCTTATTGTTAAAGGATATTATGAGTAAATTGTAAAGCAAGTAAGAAAAATGCATGCCAATAAAAATCAACAAATGAAACAATATAAGAATGCAACTTGGGATCTTATTGAGATGTTTGATTCATTTAATATCTTGTATCATGAAAGGGATCAGAATGCAATAGCAGATAAATTGGCTGTAATTACATCACTCTTCTCAAACTATAAAATATCTCTATTTTGTAACTATGATGTTGAAGTGTTAGCTAGACCCTCAATGCCTGATAATGTCAAACACTAACATGTATTTAAAGATGATAATTAGATATAAAGATTTATTCAAAGTAAAAATGAATTCACAAACAAGAACATTCATGTAAAACCTATGGTTGAACTTTGTGATGGGAAAGAAACTCTCTTTGGGAAAGAAATAATCCAATTGAAAACCAATATAATTCCCAGAGGTTTTGTTGCCCTTGAATCCAATTTTGATAATGTTGATAAGATAATCAACATGCCCATTTTTGTGTCCAAAGATGATGTAGAATACAACTTGAGGACTCAAGAAAACCCTAGGAAGGTGTGGATAGGTTGCAATATAAGTAAGGAAGAAAAGCAAGATTACACTAAGTTATTGAGAGAATAACAATATTGTTTAGCCTATTCATATTATGAATTGAAACCCTATAGAGAAGATATTTTTCAACATGAAATACCTCTGGAATCCAATTCCAAACCTTTTAGGTAGAAACAAAGACCCATCAATCCTCTCATATCCATCAAGATGCAAGAAGAGTTGATAAAGCTGAGGGATGGAGGAATCATATAGCTTGCCAGGTATTCTTCATGGGTAGCTAATTTGGTGCCGGTCAGAAAGAAAAATAGAGACACAAGGATTTGTGTGGATTTCTGGAATCTTAACAAGGAATCTACTAAAGATAATTATCCATTTCCAAATATGGATAACATGCTACAACTTGTTACAGTATCTGAGTTATTATCTACACTAGATGGGTTTTCAGGGTACAATCAAGTGTTTTTCAAGAAAACTGAATAATTCAAGACTACTTTCACTACTCTCTGGGGGACATATGATTATGTCAGAATGCCTTACAGAATTATGAATGCTGGAGTAATTTTCTAGAGAGCTATGGATGTGTATTTCCAGGGACTTATTAATGATTTTATAGATGTATATCAAGATGATATAACCATGTTTTCTAATAAAATAGGTGACCATTTAGGACACCTAGAGAGAATGTTGCTCAAATGCAAAGAATATGGGATTTCACTGAATCATAAGAAATGTCATTTCAGAGTTCAAAAGGCTAAATTATTAGGACATATTATGTGAAAGGAAGGGGTCATGATTAGTCTTGAAAGGGTGGAAGTGATTGGTAAGGTTCCTATCCCTAAGTCTAAAAAGGGAATTCAATCTTTTTTCAGCCAAATAAATTTTATTAGAAGATTTATCTCTAATTAAATGCTGAGATAACTCATAACAATCCCTATAATGAGCATACTGGAAAAAGACCAAGTCATTAAATGGGAAGGAGTTGTTCAAGATTTCATAGGGATTAAAGAAACATTAAATAATGCCCCGGTACTGGCAAGACCTGAATATAAAAAGGATTTTTAGATATTTTCTTTTTCCTCTGAAAAAACTATTGCATCAGTGATGTTGTAAAAAGATGGAGATAGAAATGAAAGGCCTATTGATTTTTTCAGTAAGGCCCTACAAGGTGCTGAATTAAAGTACACTATCATGGAATACAACATTTTGATTTGGTGAGATCCAATAAATTTTTTAGGCCTTATATCTTAATTTATAAGATAGTATCATATGTTCCCCATATGATGGTTAAAGATATAGAGAGAAATGGAAGTCTCCAGAAAAAGATGTCATTGGGTGAATAAATTACAAGAATTTGATATGGAGATACAAACTACTAAATTGGTAAGAGGTATGATATTGGTGAAGTTGATGGCTAAAAGTAATTTATAGGTTATGGAGGTGAATGTTGTTGAAGAGGATGATATGAATCCTCATGAAAAAGTGAATAACTCAGCTTGGTATAAGAAAGTAATTTATTATTTGAGGAATTTGGAGTGCCCCAAAAACCTAGACAAAAATCAGAGAAGAACACTCAAGTTGGAATCCCAAAAATATGTCATGACTAATTTTGGTTTAGCATGGAAAAATCAAGAGGGTGTATTACTTAGTTGTATAACTGAAGAGGAAGTCAGTACAATAATTTCAGAATTCCATGGAGGAGTGTGTGGAGGGAACTTTGCTAGGAGAGTAACCACACATATGATTTTGAGAGGAGAATATTGGTGGCACACATTATTCAAGGATATAACTACACTAGTTAGGAGATGCAAAAGTTGTCAACATTTCTCTGGGAGATTGAAGGCTGTGGGTGCTCTACCATTACGAAAAATATCAGTTCAAACTCCTTTTAAACAATTGGGAATGTATTTCATTGGATAAATATAAGATCCCTTAAGTACTGGGCATAGATGGATCCTAGTTGCTAATGATTATTTCACTAATTGGGTTGAAGCTATTCCCACCAAAGAGGCCACTCATGAAGTAGTTATGGATTTCATCTTAAACAATATAATTTGTAGATTTGGATTTCCTATCAAAATAGTTGCTGACAATGCCATGAGTTTTAGGGCCAAACCATTGGTAACTATGTGCAAATAATATGGTATTAATTTGTCCTATGCATCAAACTACAATCCAAAAGGAAATGACCAAGCTAAATCCATCAATAAAAATTTGCTTAAGATACTCTGGAGGACCCTATAAGTTAATAAAAGAAACTGGGGTGAAGAACTCAAGTTTTATTTATGGGCAAATTGAATTACCATTAAAAGAGCAACTGGTAAAAGTATTTTTGAGCTAATTTATGGGGTTCAAGCTCTTTTTCCCTAGCATACACAATTTTCTTCATATCGGTTCATGCAAAAAATTGGAGATGAAGGGGAAGTGAACCCTTATGAAGCAAGGATGAACCAAATTATAGAAATGGATGAAGAAATAAGAGGATCTCACTAGAAGCACTTGAAGTTTAGGGAAAGTATCAAAAGGATTTTTGATATGAAAGTAACCCCAAAAAGAATTTAATATTGGAGATTTAGTCCTGCTGCAAGATAGTATACATGAAGAAAAGGGAAAACATGGAAAATTTGATGCTCTATGGATGGGGCCATACTCTATTGATATCAAAATTGGGGAGCATACCTTTTTCTTGAAGGAATTAGAAGGAGATCTATTGGAATTTCCTATTAATGATAGGCATCTGAAACATTTCTTGGATTGAGCTTGCACAATCAGTTATGGATTTTTGTATGGTGTATAATTTTTTGTTTGTTTTGTTTTTGTTTCCCTTTTTGTGTTTCTGGTCTATAATGACCAATTGTTCTAATATTTCAAGTATGTGTGGTGCGTATTTTCTCATAAAGCCGTGTGTGTGTCTTTGTTATGACTCCACTTACCCAATGAATTAAGGCACTTAGTCTATTTGTCTAGTTTGTTTGTTTGGTTCTTGTGGCACCCACAAGGGGTGCCCATCCTTGAGTCGAAGCTGACGTTGGTGCTTGTTTTAACTCACCCCTTTTTAAATTAAAAGTATGCCTCCGAAAATTTTCGCGTCTTATTAAATGAGGTAATTCCCATATGAAAATCCACTATAAAGTCATGTCAATCTGTGCAAAGATCCCCTAATGTGCCTACTTTTGTCAAAACCTTGTGTTAACTACATCCTGTTTCCCAATGTCTAAAAAATAATGGTGAAACATCAGTTTGCTTTGATATATCAGACTTAATTTGGAAGTCTACAGATGGAAATGTAAATATGCAAGGCACAAATTATTTCCTGAAGATCTGATCAAGTACCCCGATGAGCATTCATTTGAAGTACAATAAAAAGAACAAGGAATCATACCCATTCCACGAAGGAAAACAAACATAAGGATATTATATGAACAAGGAGATGGGCCTCTTCTTTCCCAAGAACTCTATCCTTAGAAAAGTGTAAAATGAAGTTAAAGTTTCAAAACCTGAAGGATAGTACGCATCATCTCGGTGGTCAAAGTCAGTAAGTAAAAGGAAAGTAGTTTGTGGAGAGTAAGGTTGGGAAGCTGGAAAAAAGTGGACAAATTATTATGGTTCCTTGGGATGTGTAATTGGTAAAAATAAGTCTGATATTCGAAATCCCTAGGAACATGGACCAAGCCTATAGTATGCACGGGGGTGATAATGGAAATACACCTCTCATATTTTAGCAATAGTGCGTAGATCACCTTGTAAAAGTTTCCCAAAGCATGTTGGTGGAAAAGGAAGAGGTTCATTAATGCACTATCCATATGGGAGTAAAGCCTTGAATGTAAAATAATCATGTAAGGTTGATATGTGGGGTGATATGACTTGAAAATATTGCAACTATTGTAAGGATTAAAAAGGCTGAGAATTACAAAAACATCCCCAAGAGTGCAATATTTGGCATTAATGTATAAATATGTGAGCCGTTAATAAGGTGACTTGTTTTAAAGCCTCATACTGAAACCTCCAAAAGGTTTGATATTCTTGAAGTGACAGTATTGAAAGATAGTTAAAGTAAGAACTAAACTCAAGGTGTAATTTTTCAGTTGTAGATAGTTTCCATACAATTTCCAAAGTGTTGTAAAAAAGGAGAGTTCATCAGTTCCCCTTATTTCATGTGATATTTTAAAAATCAATCGAGGAAGTCTAAAGAGGTGTGATAGAACTAAGAAGAGATTATGAAGATTCTCATAACACCCTCAAAAACATGTTCCAGTCTTAGTTCCCCTTCTGGATAGAATCATAGACTCTGACATTGCATCCACATAGTTAGAGGATTTTAAATAGAGGTTACATTCCCCTAAAATAAGTGATGTCATGACCCAAATATCTAATAGTTACATTGAACTCACTACTAATTTCCCTCCTACTACGCCATGCCCAAAACTTGTATGGGTATGTGCCCAAAATTACATTCCTGAAATAAAAGAAGTCCGAGATGGAAGAGGAGAGTTGGTCTTGTCCTATAAGGAACATGATTTTGACAGAATGCTAGGGTTTCCTCCCACAAGGGAAGAGGGGGTTATCACTAAGGATTTTTTGGCTATATTTTCTACACAACTGAAAACCTAGGCAGTCATGAGATAAATCTCCCTCATTTACCGGTGAGGCTCCCATGTAAGATATTGTCAGTTATATATCCTAATATCTATTTGTTGGTATTACTTTAACTATGTAGCTCATGAACCATATCTAGATAGTTTTGCAGCAAGTAAGCAACTATAAGATAAAAGAAATATCTTGTAGAAGAGGAAAACAATAAAAAGTAGGAAGAAAGGAGGGAAGATGTGCAACCCAATCAATAGTTCATAGAGTTTATCATATACACATAGATAAAACAAATAATATTTAAATACAAAATTTAAAGCAAAAGATACTTCCAAATCAGATCTATAATAACAAAAAGTTTATGAATAGATCTATAAATAAATAAGAAAAAAAATTCACCGTTGACACAAAGTTCTCTGGAAATCTCTTCTCTATTCCCCTGCTTGCAAAAATAAGGGGTTTTAGCTCAAAGTTTGGAACACAAGAATGCTGATTAAAAATTACGATCCTTTAACCTGTAGGTTCTTCCTCTACTTATAGTGTGTAGAGGGGAAATTAAAAATGAGAGACTACAACTAAAATAGAACATGAAGAAGTAGTAAAGGGAACATTTGGTATTCATCTTCTTAAAATTCCTCTCTTAGTGACATGCATCAAGATTCTAAGTCAAAATTGTGCACATTTGTCAACTATCTTAAAGAATCTTCCAAAATAACTTACAGTAATGGTTCTTCAACCAATAAATTTAATTTTACATTTTCATTTGAGAACATAAGAAATAAGAGAAGGAAGAAGAGGAGAAAGAAGATCTGCCAGTTGTAACACTTATACTTTATTTTTGTTATGATATTGAATATACTTTTCAAACATGTAATTCAACATCTTCCCATTTGTTTTAATAATAACATTTGTCTCAGTTCTGAACTATAACAACCCTTTGGACAAAGAAGCAGCGTTAGCCTTCACTTTCTCTAAACCAAGACCATATCCCTCAACATTTTCCTGAAGCTTTATGAGTCTACCAATCGAATCCATCATGAAAGGTATGGTGGCTTCATAAAGTTATTTCCGTACAACCAACATAAATTCCTCATGGGAAGTAGGTAATTCATTTGGGATGTTCTCCAAAACTTCTCCCATATTACTCTCTAACAACTACATCCTCTTTAGTATGAGCTTGAGGATATCTATGTGGAAGGAAAATGAAATTTCTAACTGCTTCCCCTTTTCCACCAATCCACCAGGCACAATCTACTATGCAATCAACACATCCTTTGGCAATGAGTGTATCTTATCCAAAGTATCCACATGAATTTCAGAAACTATGTTCTCATATTTTATCTTTGTCATCAAATCCTTTAGCTGAGATACTTCCCTGTGCATGTTATCCAATTCATCCGGTATCGGTTTGAATTACTCTGAAGCTTGGTGAATGATTTGTTCCTTCCAGTGGGTAATAGCTTTGACCTAGTCCCCTGCATCTTCTACCTCCTACATCAAATGATCACTCACCTACTCATATGCTAAAATGGGCTGAGAGGAAGGTTTGGAAACCTTATCAATGATATCACACAATTGGAACACCTTATTTTGAAGTTTGGATCTCTCAGCCTTCTCTTTGTCAAGCTTAAGGAATAAAGCATTCATTAGTGTTTGTGTGTCATGCTTTAATCTTTATGTGGTAGTTTGACCTATTGACACTTTGGTCACTACTATATCAGCTACCGTGAGCTCTCCCTTGTGCTTTCCTTCTGTTGGAATAGATAACTCAGTGAAATTCTGTTCCGATTCCTCAATAATCAACCTAGAAGTCATTTTAGAAATTTTAGGTCTTCTATCTCTTCCACCTAAACTCAGGAGCAACTTAAAGTTGTGTTATTCTAGGTTGATCTCCTCTCTAGCTTCTAGGATTGTCTATA
This sequence comes from Taxus chinensis, assembly GCA_019776745.2. NCBI lineage: Eukaryota > Viridiplantae > Streptophyta > Pinopsida > Cupressales > Taxaceae > Taxus > Taxus chinensis. The sequence goes on from CM034150.1 coordinate 288,735,358, forward strand.
AATCTAACTATGATGAAAAGTTTCTTTTTGGGGAATGAGAAATCACTAAGTGCACCACCATCTCATGCTCTATCAAAATTTTCCACTATGTTATGACTGCCACCCTCTGAATTGTTCAAAGATAATGCTTTTTCAAACTCCACCATATGTGCTTTCAACTTCTCTACATGGATAGGTGAAGACCTGAGTGGTCAAGGAGAAAATACAAATGATGTTGGATTCAAAGGAGGAACAATAAGATCTCTTTGATGTTTTGGGGTTGTTGAAGTGCTATGAGTTGTTGTTCGAGAAGTTGGAACTAGCACGATAGTTGTAGATTTGGCCTTCTCCTGTATGTGAGACTTCTTGTGAAATTTAAGCTTCTTTGGCCTTCTGCTGCTTTCACCTTCGTTCTTTCTTTTGCTAGAATCTCCTGTGGTAAAGTTTACTATGATTTGATTCATCAAATATTCATCGAGGCAATACCTCTTTGTCAGCAACCAGTTCAAAATGTTAACCAAAACTGCGGAAGATCTTTCTTTAATCATCTGACAACTGCCAATGTTTTCCTAAAGAACAACTCTATCTCCTCCCATCTGATGATACGAGTCAAGTATCACATGCCCATCATCTACAAGATCTACAGGTATCCATGCCAAACCATAATCAGATAGTTGTTACACCAATAACTCGTTGAAGTCTTTCTTTCTGACTTCATACTCGTTCCTACACTTCATCCATAAGTCCTCCAATGAAGGCACATGTGAGTATTCCTGGGAGATTTTCTTCCTCTCTACTCCATATGGGTCAAAGTTCAACCGTGCTGGGAAGAACTCAAGCTCATACTCAGAAAAAATTTCAGCATCGAATCCTCTAGCTTTGTGGATGCTCTGGCAGCTGTAGTAACCCACAGTGACTAGAAATAAACTTGTAGATTTGTGCCATTTTGATGGTAAGTCATGCATCTCTATGAGCTGTTTGCACAACTCCATGATGACCCACTTTTTGTTTAAATACCTCGGTAACTTTACTGGTTCTCTTAAAAATCTAGTTACCTTGAGATAGGTGAAGTCTTCAAACTGGATAAAAATGTAGCCATGTTGAGATACAACTTCCTAAGCTTCTTTGCTTACCTTGTTGGTATTTAGATCACTATTTAGTTTGCAGATGAATTCATAGAAGAACCCATCATTGATTGCTTTGTAATATTTTTGGCATTCAAGAAATGTCAACTGTGGATAGCACTCAAAGATAGGATCTTTCACCAGTACGACTCGTTTATTCATCTTGGAAAATATACCATGCGAGGCTGTTGCATATACTAGGTATGAAGTAATTTTGAAGATGTATGTCTACCTCACACTCCAGAGTTGCTCACTGATGTTGTCACTGATGATCTATGCCCAATTGATTATCAAATCAACTCTTTTGATCTCGATAGTCCTCACGAAAGCATACATCCATGAGCAAAATTTGTGAGTATTGACTTCTCCACTTATCCTGCAAAGCAATTTAGTGATATCATCCACCTCCTACACGAAGTTGGATCGTGGAAGAGTCCTCGAGAACTTTGATGGGGACTTGGGATTCTTCATATATCGACTGTTCATTATGCCCACAAAATATTTTTTGTGTTTCTACCATCTGGTGCCTGCATCCAGCATGCTGATTGAAATTACTACCATTCGTGTCAGAATCTTCAGATAATAATAAATAAACTATGCATCTAGCCTAATAAATGTCTTTCTCGCAGCATCCCAGATTGTTCTAGAAAGAGGATGATATGATATTGCACCCTACGTAATAAATTCGTGTAACTGAGCTGTGACTGGGAATGATGATGCTTGAATAATTCCACTACTTTTCATTGCCCGCATGAGAAATGTCTTTCCGGCCTTAGATCTCTCAATTATTTCAGAGATGGGTTTTGGGCCTATGTTTGTGTCATTGATATCAACAAATTTGGAAGCTATGCATGATTCTTCTAATCCCTCTCTATCATCATGCTTCATCATGGCCAGAGCAATCTTTGTGTGAGCAATCTTTTTCTGTGTTTTATTCTTTTAATCCTACTGGAATTCTTTGTAACTAGATCAATTCGTGCAGATCTAGCAATTTCTTTAGATTTGGAAGATATATTCAATGTATCTGACATTTATTTGAACTCCCTTTCACCTTTATGAACACCTATAATGAATACCTGCAACTATTTTAGACAAAGATGAAGTCCAGAGCATGAATACATGATTTCTGTCAACAAAAATGTGCATATGAAGCTCGCCGCGCTAAAATTTGAGGCTTTACTTACATGCAAAGCAAGCATAAATATTTTTAAATTCACATGGAAACCTATAAAAACATGTAGATAATTATCATAGCATAAATCAAGCTATTCCAACCCTAGGCACCAAACCTTGAAGCTTCTCGACAATGAAAAACACCTCCAAATGCACAAATCCTTCTTTCCTTGGCGCCAAAACTGTTTGGGCTGAAATCCTTAGCCAAAATAATTAATTGATTCTTCATTATGGCATCCCATACTTATATAACCCTTAACATTCTATTTCTAATAACTTTCCATCATATTCCTGGCAATTAATTAATAAACAAACATGTTTATTCACCCAAATTGGGCGTCCAATTGTGCATGCTACTGGATGCCATTAAATAAATTTATTTTATTTATTTTTAGCACGCATCCTTCAGTTTTCTTTGGCTTTAATTATTGCTTTGAATTTTCATCCATCCATGGCACCAAAATTAGGCAAAAAAACTATTCATAAATACCATTAAAAGCATTATTTAATGCCCAAATGGGTCGCACTTTTTGACAGGGCTGATTTCTAAAAATAAAAAGTCAATTTTGATGGGATTATTTACCCTACACTACAGCTCCAAAAATCCCTTCTTTCACTTAAGTTGTTTGACTTCCATAATGGGGATTTTTACCCTACAAGGCAGGTAAGAAATTCCCGCCTGCCTCCCATTGCCAAAATTCCCATTATTAAATTAAAACATCTCCCAAAAAGTGCGACTTGCGTTAAAACTGGCCTCCTTTGATAAAGTGAAACTTGCATGGGTGAATAAATATCTTTGGTGGCAAAATTTAACCTACTAGGAAGGCCAAAAATTTCCATTGGTGCTTTAAGTGATTTTTCTTTATTTTATAATGGGAATTTTCACCCTATAAGGTAGGTAGGAAATTCCTGTGTGCATACCGCCTCTAATTTTCCCATCGCATCTTAAGTGACTTTTACTTCATGGGAAAAATTACCCTGCAAGGCAGGTAAGAAATTCTTGCCTTCCTGCCACTACCAAAAATCCCATTGCAGCTTACACTCATTCATTCCAAAAAGTGTGACTTGCCTGGAAGAGGCTTCTTGTGCATATTTTTTGGTCAAAAGTTTGAATTTTGAGGCTGACTCCTTATGGTGTTACATCAGTAGATGATCTCCAGATGCTTCAGGAAATTAAATAGACTATACTGGAGAATGAAAAAAACTAGGGAAATTTCATAGAGAAAGCATAGAGAAAAGTGGAGAAAAACGCAAAAAAAATTAAAAAAGAAAAAAATGTTTCCAGAAGTTGCAGACGATGCCTTGAATTCATTCCTAGTGAAAAACCTATTAAGATGAGTGAATACTGGCATGTAAAAATTCAACAGGAATCAAGCGGAGCACAATTTACTTCAAACAGGGCATTATTTATTCAATAAATATTTAAATAGAAATTTCCCACAAAAAAAACTTGACAGAGGGATAAAATGAGTTTGGGCATATGGGTATTTGTCGAAATTTTATCATATGATTCACTGGGAAAATACTAACATAATACAAACATCTTCTGGAAATAAAAACACAAAAATACCTATTATTTTAAAAGAACGATTATTTTTTCAAATGGGTAGTCCCAGATTTCAGGGTGAAATCTGGGGACACTAGGATTCAACACAAGAATCTTGGAACATTCATTCAAAGAAATGGATGAAATATATGAATGACCATTGGTTGCATAGTCCTCAAACCTCTGCTCCTATAATGACAAAGAAATTGAATAGGGCTGAATTTATTGAAGCAGGGGCTGTGATCACCCTGTTGAATCGAGTAATGGGTATGGAATCTACTACTTTATTTGAAGAATGGATGTTTAAATTCATCTAAGTCATTCTTTCCAACAAAAATAATCTTCCTCAGGATGAGATTATAAGTACCTGTATTCAGGAGAAAATGATGTGAGTGGCCTAGATACCAAGAGGAGAAAATATGGGAATGGGGGAATTCTTCATGACCTCAAAAATTTTCTATAATATTTCTTTTCATAGGATTTTTCCTAAATTACTAATGGATGGAGTAAACTTGATAGTTCAAAAGTGTATCATGTGTTTTATAAGTTAAAATTGGAAAATATGGAAGCACATTACATAAATATTTCTAATCACTTCTTTGCACCTAATTTTTTTTTGTACCATCCAGATTAGGAAACTAAAAGATTCACCCTTGATGCTAAGAGACTTATTACTTAGTGTGGGTGTTATTTCATTCAATTTAGAACTTATTCATATATCAGGGTTAGTGGTTTTTTTGGGAAACCTTATGTGCTACCTACATGTGTTAATGATAAGTGTACATTAATGGAACTAGTTAGACAATTGTTATCAGTAAACCAGATCAGTGCTCATAAACATGTAGTGTCCCCAATCAAATTCCCTATAGTTATAGGGAATTACACTTTCCTAAATATCTAGAAAGAAACTATGCTGGAAGGTGAGATGAATAGGTGTATGATAGACATGTTTGAGGATAGAAAACAATATGATATAAAACACATTTTGTATAGCATTGCACCCACTCAAGTAGAGCACAAGCCTCATTATGAAGATTTATGGATGAATTGTGAAGATGAGAGGGAGGTCAGATGAAGAGAATATTTGAGGATGAATTTGGTTCAAATGGTTTATTTTTAGGTTATCCAAACTCCTAAAGGGTTAGAGGAGGATGAAAATATAGTCAGTGAAGAATAACTCCAAGACAACATTGCTTCTCAATCCTTACCACCAATAAATTAGAGTGTCACTGAGAAAAAGTATAATCAAGAGAAAACTGCTCACCCTATCTGACTTTCCATAAGGTGGTTGTTTTCAAAAGGAGTGGATATAAGCTATAACTAGACCCCACTATTAAGAGAATAAAGAAATAATAAACTCCTTGATGATATTCCCCCCCCCCATTTAAGAGGGTTTATACCACTAGAGATGATTGATGGAGGCAAAAAGTTAAGAAGTTGGATTCATTACCAACAACAGAAGGTGTAGGTGCCCAGGATAAATTTAAAATTCTCCTTCCCAAAACCATCAAGAAGAACTAGTGCAACACTTCAAGAAGGTAAATTTGTGATTCCCGTTTTTAATGCTACTCCTTTACAGACTGTTCCAAAATTTTCCTTAGGAACTAAAGAAAAATAGAAACTGATGGAAACTGGTATCAAGAAGGCCAAGGAATAAAAATTCATCAAGGTTCCCCACACTTGCATATAGGAAATAGAAGAGGAGAAACAACTTCAGTTCCAAAAGAGGAAAAAAACTAAAACTACTGAATGGGTGGATCTATAAGAGATGGAGACTCCTAAATAGGTAGAGAACCCTGAGATTCCTAGTATCTTGTCTACTATCGCCTAGTCTCTTACATTTTTTCCAACTGAACAACCTACTCCTATGATAACAACCCTTTCTATCCCAACAAATACATTTACTTCACCCACCATAAAATAACTCCTCATACAAGCTACTGTACGCGATGCTGCAACTACACCACAAAAACATGTCGAGGCTACCTCTGAATCAAATCTAACTATATAGCCTTTTCTTGAGGGGATTCTAATGGAAATAATACATGAAGAAATTGTAGATGTTACAGTTGTAGTAATGCCACAAGATATTAAAACAAATGTAGGAATCTTGGAAGTTCGTGTTCCCATGGAAGAAGTTTCCCCTCAGGAACTTGGTGAGATTATTCCTATTCTTGGTAAAATGATGAGTGAAAGTTCAATGCAAACAAAAAATAAAGATGAGGATTAACATCCCCTGGTGATTGACAGAACAAAAGATCAATCTTATCCTATGGAAGGACTTGAAATCCAGGATGGTCTTTTTGAACAAAGTGCTTATAAGGAACTTATAATCACAATTTCGGAAGGTATATCAATACCTTCATCTTCTTCTAAGGCCCTTACAATTGTACCTGAGACCCTTATTTAACAACCACTTTATGAACACGAGTCTCCTATAAGAGAATGGATAAATATCACTCTTCATAAGAAGAATAAGGTAGATATACACCTGGATGATGATGATTTGCAAAGACTATCTCTCCTCACTCTAGCCAGACCAATTTAAAAGGCAAAAATCATCTTTAGGGAAGCCTTTAATAGAAAAGGAGAAAGGTTCATAGATATTACAACTACCAAATATGATGTTCCTCGAGAAAAAGCATCCCCATTATATTTCCAAGTTTCCAAGGTATCTCTAGGTAAGCCCTCTACTAAAGAAATGAAATATGATTTTTTTTGTGGAAGTAGAAGGAGTGTTCCAGAAAATTTATAAGTTCAAAGAAAAATAGAAAGAGTTAAAGGCTAAGAATGAGGCATTGTCCAATATAGTCAAAAAATTGACTAGAACTCACTAAGAAGGAAAAAAATAAGACCCCAGAGATCACTGATGAAGATATCATGAGGGTAAGTGATTTGAGTGAAAGAGGGGAAGCTACCATTAAGTGGGAGAATCATTTGGTCATTAGAGGTGAAATTTTAATCATAGAGTTTATAAAAAATTACTCCCAAATCTTCAAGGAGGTAGAAGTAGTACGAGCATTACTAGACTAATATGAGGCTGAGAAAATAATTTGGTAGGATATTCTACCAAAAATGGACATTATCAGGAATTTAGAAGATGAAATAATCACTAAGGATGAAATTGTATCTCCTGGCTCTGTAGGAAGTCAACATGAGTATTATAAAATGAAAAAGGTAAGAGTGGAGGTCCTGGAAAATTCTCTTAAAATCATTGAGAAGGAGAGACATAAAATAGCTTATTACATTAATCATCTCCATGATCTAATAGATAAAATTATTTGAAGAGACACTAGAAACAAAATCACCGTGGAAAGTATTTAAAAGCTAACCAGAGTTTTCAAGGAACATATCATGGGTAAACTAGGAGAACCTAGAAATTTTGATATAAATCTCATGAACTAGGTAGGTACTAAGATAACAATAAATAAAGAAGTAAGAAACTTAACAAGGGCAAGATAAGTCTTCAATGAGATTGATGAAATAAGTACAAAATATGAAGTGACTTTCAACTACCACTTAGGACCTGATGAATAAGTTATAACTTAGATGTTTGAAAATTATGATGCCTATTAAAACAAGGTAGGGAAAAGCTCAAGCCAAGTCCCTAGAAAGTGAAAAATGACAAGGTTTGTTGGGGATAAGAGAATATCCTTTTTGTTTCCTCCATATGTTACCACATGTTCTTACTTGGCCCAATTAGAAGCGAAAGGGAATATTTTTTAGTTACAAGTTTTTTCCGGTGCAAATTTTGAACTACATGGAGTGAAGAATCAAAGGCTATCTTGGAGGACATTTTTGGGGGAAAATTAGATAGGACAAAAGTACAAGTATGAGGGGTTTTTCCTCATATTAAAGAGGGGGTTTTTTCCAAAAAAGTATTTGGTAAAGAACAAGGATTGATATTTTACTGAAATACTACTTATTTGTTTCCTAGAAGTACATTTTGAGTTTTAATCTTTCAAATTCAAGTATTAAGATGATTACAAAGTATAGTCATTAGCAAGCATTGAGATCTAGTATTACCTTTTTCCCTTGTCAAGAATTTGATGAATTTTAAAATGAAATTTATCTAACTATGGGTTAGGTTTTTTATGTCTTGGAATTTAAATGCTGAACACTTTGTTGATTTATTGCATTTCATGTTACAATCCTATGTTTCTTGATTTCCTTGAAGTACACTGAGCATGTCCTTAGTGATTAAGTTTTGGTGATTAGCTCAGTATTGTATTGTGAGCATTTACTTTACAATGTTGAATGCGGTTATAAAATCCTTACTGAAATCATTTTGTTGATGGAACTTTGTATTATTTTGAGTTTATCTTAAGCATATGAGATTAGGAGCAAGAAACACTTCATTGGAATGTTTACATGAGCTTTTCTGCTAAGTATTTTTAGGATTGTGTGAAATATTTATCTTAATTGAGTATCAATGAATGCAAATATTTATTTAAGTACAAACTATGATAAATTGATGAATTGCTCTGTGTCGTTTGGAATGACATATGTATTTGAAAAGGCACTGTGAGTAGTGTTTTCTAGAGATTTATTAGTTTCTTGAATCCCCTGTCATTATAAAATAAAATTTTAGCCTCATCGAAAAATACAAATATCATATTAGTCATCCTTCCACAACATGTATAAGTACTATTTAAAGGAGACCCGAACTTAGCTTTACCCTTTCATAACTATGCAAGAACCAAAAGAAATTCCCACTAGTTTAGAGTAGCCTAAGTCTTGCTTGAGTGACATTTTCACTATTTAGTGTGACAACTCATAGGAGTTAAATTGTGCATATATTGACCATGCTCACTTAGGACTGATATCAAAGCTCTGAAGAAAATACTAGAAAACCTTGATTACGCCTATCCTTTATCGAATTTAGGAAACAAAATGGATTCTCTCACCTTGGTCGAAGGCAAGGCTATATAGCAGTAGGGAAAGGTCATCCCCTTTACACGTGTCACCCAATACCATCAAGGTTAGGCTTAAATAAGTTTTTCAGACATCTTACCTGGCTACAAATGACATACACTTATAGTCTGTCATTATCAAAGTTCATCAACTCATCTGTTGATACTGCCTGACCCCAAGGGGGTGTAATTTCAGGTACCAACACGCTTCTGACACTATTTATGGGGAACATTTGTACAAATACAGATAAATATCGACTTCTAGTAATGTTTCAAACATGTTTAGATGTAAATACATGGTCTAGACATCATCTTTTGTGTTGAGTTTTGTGAAAAATATGCTAAATCAAAAATCAATTTCTTGATATTTTCCTAATTTGAGGAGGCTTTCCATTAAATCTCACTCGGTTAGGAAAAAATGTTAACAAAGGATGCTAATATTTTTTGAGATTTATTGAAATTGAATATTAATTTTTAGCTGACAAGTCATAAACAATGTTTTACACATCTAAGGTGTGAATCCTTAGTGGCGACTCCATATTTGTTTAGAATTTCTGGTAAATGCTACTGTCTTAAGTTGTGACATTTGAAAATCTGTTGTTAATATCTATAAAGGTGGAAGGAAGAAGGTCCTTATTTAACAAAGATCCTACTAGAAGACTGTTTCTAGAGCTTGGAAGAAAAAATCCAAATAAGAAACAAGTATGGAGATCTTTGGGAGATCAAAGGTGGCAAGAGAAAGTAGTGCCTGTGGTGGAAAGTGATCAACCTTTGATAGAATATTACTCTACCTCTTTGGATGATTCAGAATCAGATAGTCCTCAAAAAAATTTATACAGTCCAACTGGTGAGGGGCCATCATTTGTAATTGGAAGAGGTATTCTTAATCTTCCTTCTTTGTCACTTAGAACTAATCTAGTTTTCTATGAAACCGAGTCTTTAAAGGATCATTACTTAAAATATCATACACCTTTACCTCAGAGACTTCATGTCCCACAAAATTTTAATCCTCCTGTAGGATCATCTCCTCACAATAATCCTCAGAGTAATATGGTAAATCTACCTTGACCTCCTTTTGTAGTGAATACTTACAAACCCATAGATTTTCATGGAATGGTTGGTTACCCAAATGAAGTCCCTCATGAAATATGAAACATATTGTCTAGATTTCAAGGAAATAATGCTTTAAGTGGGGATCAACATCTTAAACTCTTCTTGAATGCTATGGAATATTTTAAAATAGAAAATGAAGATGTGTATGTAAAATTGTTCATACATACCTTAGATGAAGATGCTAGGGAATGATATAAATTATTTCTTGATAATTCAATTGATTTATGGTTGGAAATGAAAAATGCCTTCAAGATGTAATATGGTGATAACAATGATCCTAGATTCCTTTTGTTTGAGTTTGAGAACTTAAAGAAAAATCCTAATGAACTGGATTAGGATTTTAATACTAGGTTTAGAACAACTTTGGAAAGACAACCTATGAATTTGAGACCTAGTGATGATTAAATACTTAGACACAATTGAAAAGAAGGCAGATTACTACTTGAGAGATAAGAATCCTAGAAATTTAAGGCAAGCTTTTACCTTGGGAGTGTAGATTAAAGATAATATCAAAGAAGTTGGAAAACCTCGAAAGAGGGAAGGTGTTAATCTGGTAAATCCAGAAAAACCTCAGCTAAGAAAATTAGTAGATTTAGAGGAAGTAGTTAAAACCATGGCAGGGGCAGTTAAAGATATCTCTTATAAGTTTTCTAGAGCTGAGAAAAGCATAAGAGAAAATCCGCAAGCTCAACATCAACCTAAAGAAAAAAAAAAGATTTGGGAATTACCCCAGAGGTGATCATAGATCTGATGATAGAGGTAAGGGACCCATGAGGTCGGTGAATAAGTAGCTGTTGTTGCAGACTCAGAGCACCCCTGGATGCAGATCAGGCTTCTAGGTTGATCACTCTAGCATCCAGTGTGATTGCACATGGAAACCTCTCTCCAAACGTGGGACTTGTGAAACTGAGAGAGGAATCTCTAGATTAGAGGCTGGTTCCTCAAACTCCTCTGATTTAGATCTATATTTTTATAAAACTATAGAGGTTTGAAACCTAATCCTACTCTAAAATCCAAGGAGACAGAGATAGAAAGTGCAAAAATGAAACTAAACTAACAGGTGATACACCAAAAGGAGTGGTGAAACATTTCTGTCAAGCAAATAGACACAGACCAAAGTTTACAACATAAAACATACATAGACTGATCAGATATAATTCAAAATTTGAAATGAAGAAAATAATACAAACAGAGGACTGAAAACCATTCACAGAGTTTGCATTATCATTTCCAGTGTCAAAAACACGCATTACACCCTTAGAGAGGTAAAAGAAAACTGTTACAACCTTTGGAGAGGTCTAATCCTTGCTTCAGTCACTTGCTGGAGCTGAAAGAAGAAGTTGCTATGTCAAAAAGTTCCCCCCTTGGAAATGAGCCAAATCTGGCTTTTACATTGCATGGGTCGAGCCCAGGGGACAGAAAATGTACAAAACATGGGAGCCCATCCCTCCTTGACTAAAAATGCATTAAAATGGCATGAGGGGACCTTAAAAACCCATACCCTATCATTTTGACCGGAATACAGGAGAAGGCGACCCATTCTGCATTAAATCTGGTCGCTGAAATATCACTTCTGGCCATGAACACACGTCAGAGATGTTTCTCGATTTTCTCTCTTCAGACTACACCAAAACTCGATATTAACCCCAGAATCATGTAGAGAATTTCACAAGCTTTCCGTTGATATAAAGAACGTGCCAATCTGAGCTCTGGATCAAAAGATATGGAGATATAAAGATCTAGGGCACAAAACAGACGAAAACAGATTTTTAAATTTCTTCCTGCGCTCTGCCACCTGGATGACACGTGGCATGCATTGATTGGTCACGTGATTCTCTCTCCTTTGCTTACCCGTGGGTTTTCCTTGAAATTTTACCTTTTTGATGATTTTGAGACTTTTTCCTTGTGACATGTGTCATCTCTTGGTTGGTCCGCGGGTTTACCGGCTCTTTCGCGTCCACCGTGTCTTTTTGTCCAGGATGTCCCACTTTTCCTTGTGCTGACGTTTCTTGTTTCAGCCGAACCGTCTGGTTCACTTCTTTTTGTCCCAAATGTCCCAGAGCTTTGCGGGACAAATTCTTCCAGTTCGCCCGATCTGGCCGATTCGCGTCTTTACGGCCCAAATGTCCCGAATTTTTGGTGCAAAAGTTCTCCTTTTCGACCGATCCGGGTGGTTTGCGTACTCATGGCCCGAATGTCCCAAAATGTTAGTCAATTTTCTTCTCTTTCAGCTGAACCGGCTTTTCGCGTCCCATGTGTCCCTTTGCTCGGATGTCCCAGTGTGAAAGTTTTTCCGTTCTGGCTGAACCGGCCGGTTCGAGTCCTTCGCGTACTCTTGTCCCACTTGTCCCTTTGCTATTTGGGCCGCCTGTAGTCTTTTCGGCCGATCCGCGCCTTGGCGTCCCAAATGTCCCGACTGTTCTAGAACAAGGACTTAGCCGATTTTCATAATTTTTTCTGGCCCAAGCTTATTTTCTGCAACTTCCTCACATTTTCTCAGAGCTTGTTGTTTTTGACCTGGACAGGGAAGTTAGAAAAATTTCTGAAGGGACCCTAGAACATGATTTTTGCCCTGGATTAATCAATTTGCCTGGGACTTGAGAATCCTAATGTATGTTATCAATTCAACCCCGGGGGGGTGAAATTGGATAACAATTTGGTGACTCAGCGGGGTCATATGCCTGCTAGATGAAAAGACCAGTTGCCTGAAGCAGTCCATTGGGCATGGAGTCATCGAATATTCTATTTAGGACCCTAACTGTCTCAGAATGTGCAAGGAGGAAGATGGAATATTACCTGATGAAAGCAAGGACTACAAAACATCTCCATGGATAGCAAGCTGTGCCAAAGCACTTAGGGAAAACAAAGCTAACCTACAACAAAACAATGTGCACAAGCACTTGGAGGAAAGAAAATCTAATCTAATATTTACAGAGGTAGTGAACTTCCCTCTAGAAGCAACGCTTGAGATAGATTCCATTGACTGGAATCTGCAGTTCTTCACCATCCAATGAGGCCAATTGGAAAGCATTGCTGTTCTTGCACTTTGTGACCATGTATGGGCCACTCCAAATGGCATCAAATTTTGAATGCCTTCCCGGTTTTGCTCTGTCCACATCCCATTTCAATACTAGATCTCCAACCTGAAAAGATCTATCTTTGGCCTTCCTATCAAAGGTCTTCTTGATCAAAGCTTGATCCTTTTCCATTGCTTGGGATGCTTGATTTCTGATCTCTTGTAGCTCCATCAACTCTACATACCTCACCTCCATGGGCTCAAATTCAAGTAACTCCAGCTGCTTCATGAGTTCCAATGTTGGTAACTCAAGTGACATGGGCAAGATTGCCTCTCTTCCATAGATAAGCCTGAATGGAGAGTTACCTGTGGATCTTTTGGGAGTGATCCTATCAGCCCATAAGGCTGATTTCAGCTTGGTATGCCAAGACCTCTGATTCTCATCAAGAGTTCTCCTTATGATCCTCAACAAGTTCTTGTTTGTAGACTTGGCCTGGCCATTACCCTGAGGGTAATAGTTCGATGAAGTGCTTAGGTAAATACCGTTCTTGATAGCCCACTCAGTCACCTTGGATCCAATGAATGCCAATGCATTATTAGAGATTATTGTGGCAGGTACACCAAATCTGGTTGTTATCCCCTCATAAAAGTCTAAGATGTTAGACTCATTTGCCTCTTTGAGTGCTACTGCTTCTGTCCATTTGGTGAAGTAGTCTGTGGTTGTCAAAATCCATTTGTGCCCTTGGCTTGAATTGGGATTAATGACTCCAATGAAGTTGAAACCCCATTGCATGAATGGCTGGTCAACTGAGATTGGATGCAATGGAAGGGCAGTAAGTCTTTCTTTTCCTGTGAAGAATGCACAATTCTTACACCTCTTGATCCATGCATAGCAATCACTAAAAATTCTAGGCCAATAATAACCAGCCTTCATGATTTTTAGAGCTGTCACTCTTGGTGCAAAATGGCCACCAGCTGGTCCACCATGAAACTCTTCCAACACCCTTTGAATCTGACCTATGCTAATGCATCTCAGCAGCACTCCATTCACGTCTTTCCTGAACAAAACTCCATCAACAATGGCATACGGAACAGCCTGTAACCTGAAGTGTCTCCTTTGGGTCTTGTTCATCTCTGGAGGGCATAGGCCTGTATTTAGGAAGTGTCTAATACCTTGGGTCCAACAAGGAGTGGGGGAAGCATTGTATTTCTCTTGATTGCCACTTAGCTCATGGCTGTCCTGAACTATCAAAACAGCTTCTTCTTCGTTGCATACTTCCTTTTGCTTCCCCAAAACCAGCTGCTCACACAACCCTTTCCCTCTTACCAGTTTGAAGATCTTGATATCAATGTCATATTCCATGACACGGGTGATCCAACCTACCCTTTTCTCGTTCAAATCCTTTTTGAGGAGGAAGTATTTAACTCCAGCATGTGAGACCAGCAACTGGACCTTGTTGTTCGAGATTAAATGCTTGAATTTCTTCAAGCTTCTGATTACTGCAAGCACATGCCTCTCAATAAAAGAGTACCTTACCTCACAGTCATCTAGGTTCTGGCTGAAGAAGGTAATTAGCTGCAAAATTGGGGACAAACCTCCGAACAAAGTTTATCCTTCCCAAGAAACTTTGAAGAGCTTTCTTGTGACTTGGCAATGGTAGTGCTCTTATGGCTTCAACCCTCTCTGGGTCAATTGCCAGTCCCTCTTTTGAGACAATATGGCCTAAAAGCTTTCCTTCATGTGTAAGAAAGATGCACTTCTTGGGGTTCAAAGACACTCCGAACTTTCTACATCTTTGAAACACTTGCATGAGGTGAAAGAGATGGTCTACTGTGTTCTTTGAGAAGACAGTGATATCATCTAGATATATCAACACTATCTTGTTGATCAAGCCTTTGAAAGCCATGTCTATTGCCCTTTGAAAGGTAGCACCAGCGTTGGACAGCCCAAATGGCATCTTCTTGTAAGCATATGTGCCCCATTTAGTTGTGAAGGCTGTCTTGAATTGGTCTTCTCCCTTCACCATAATCTGATTGTAGCCTAAGTATCCATCTAGTAATGAAAACCTTTCTGAACCAGCTACAACCTGCAATATTTTCTCTATGGAAGGGAGTGGATAATGATCCTTGAGAGAGGCTCTATTCAAATCCCTGAAGTTGACACACAACCTGATCTCTCCATTCTTCTTTCTGACTGGGACTAAGTTGGTAACCCAACTTGAGTGTTTGATGGGGAAGATGATACTAGCCTCAATGAGCTTGCTTAACTCTTTTCTCACAAGAGGCTCAATATGGGGATTCACTGGCCTTTGCTTTTGCCTGACAGGCTTGGATTTTGGATCCAGCTCAATCGTATGTTGTGCCAGTTCTGGGTTGAAACCTCTTAGATCTTCGTAAGTCCAAGTAAAAACATCTGGGAATTCTTGACAAAGCTGAACAAAATCAGATTTCTCTTGTGAGGTACTTACTTTGCCAATCTGCAATGTTTTGCCTTCTTCCACTAAAATAGGCTCTGCATCCTCACCCTCTACTTGAATGTTCGCTTTCTCCTTCCGGAATTGATCATTCGGGTTGAATATTGACTCCAGGGTTCTGAGGCCTTTTGGTAGTTTGTTGGTTCTTAGCTGTACCACTTGGTCACCATACTGCTGTTCCAACTTTTCTTGATTCTTAGTTGAGAACTCAGCTTCTTCTTGGAGGAAATTAACAATTTGCTGATCATTCTCGAAGACTTGCCAACTTATGTTGTTATCCAGAATAGCTGGTCTCACAACCACTTTGATATGAGGCTGAGTTTTCTCACTTTTGATACTTTCTACAACATCAAACACAACCCCAATTGCTGCCAGCCTGTCAGCGGCTTCATTATTTTTCCTGGGTATGGACACAATGTTGAAAGCTTTGAAATCCTAGATGAGGTCCCATATCCTGTTCTTGTAGCACTTGAGTAGATCATTCTTGGCAGCATGTCTTCTCTTGACCTGATTTACGATCAGCTCACTATCACCAAATACTTGTAAATTCCTGATGCCTTTCTTCCTTGCCCAGTGCAATCCATGAATTAAGGCTTCATACTCAGCTATGTTGTTTGAACAGGAAAACTTGAAACGGAAGGCTGAGTAATACCTTATACCTTGCGGTGAAATGAGCATAGCTCCTCCTCCTGCACCTTGTCTACTCCTTGACCCATCAAAGAATAATTGCGATACTTCATTCTTGTCCTTTTGATCTGGCTTGGTGATGCTGGGGAGAGGTTGATCTTCTTCATGTAAACAATAAACCCCTAGCTCAGATTCTTCTACTTCTTGATAGGGATCAAAATCATGTATCTTGTTTGCCCATTTATCAAGAGTTAGGTCCAGGATGCTTCCAACCTTAGTGTCAGCCTCATATGTGTTTGGATAATCTTCTTGATCAAATGCTGAACAATTGGCATTGATTTGGCTTGGAGTATGAGGCTCAATATGAAAGTTTGCAATTGGCTCGGATCTGATTGTGACCTTAGTACCATATCTAGTTCTAAACATGTGTGACCAATTAGCAGATAAGTAGCCTCCAATTTTGGCTGTGAAGTCCCTTGACAAGAAAAGGGCAAAGAGTGGTGGAAAATCTATGATTGATACATCTTGTAAAACAACAACATTTGGACATGCATGCAAGGTAAGACTCAAATTTCTAATCACTCCAACTGTTGCTATTGCTGTCCCATCCAGCTACACTACCCCTTTGGATGTTGTTTCATACTGGAGCCCTAGTTGATCAGCTATTTGCTTGGGCATCACTGAGCTACTTGCCCTATAATCAATCATGTAATTGTGTACTAGTTTATCCCCAATGATTAATGAAACATAGAAAGGAGGGGGCTTCAACATTTTACCTTGTTGTGCTCCATGACTTCCTTCAGGCTGGGCAACATTTGTAAGCACTTTGTCTTGCATCTGAACCCGCTGATTCGAAGTTGGCCAATCCTTCATGGCATCTTGCAGTAGATCTCTTTGGCCTGGGATGGATAGGGATTCCCACATTGATATATTGACGTTAGTCTTCTTCATCTATTCAATGATACTGAACGGTGATGAAGGATCTCTCTGTTGTCCTTTGGTTTGCACGTTTACTCCTTGCACGTGGGCAGCAACAGCTGGCATTTGAGTTGGCCTAGGGGCTGTTCTTGGCTACCCTTGTGTATTTGAAACTGGACTCTGCTTGTCAATCGTTTGTGGAGCCGTGGAAGGTTGTGGATTGGTCGGGGCTAATGGCTGTTCTTCACCCAAATTTCTTCTCTTTGACCTTGTGTTGGCTGCAACGCCTCAAGAAACTGCCTGATTCATGCCACAGAAATCTTCTGCTTGCCAGTTTACCAATGTGGTGTCATTTGGGGCTGATTGCTGTTGGAATGTTTCTGGTTGTTGGCTATTTCCTTGACTTCCCTCACCCTCCACACCAGTAGTTGTCACCATCAATGCTTGATTGAGAGCACCATTGAAACACATGGATTGGTTATGAGGCTCGTTGCATGGAAAGCACCAATCATATTCTTGGGCCATGTTATTTTGTGTTGGCACTAATGCCTTAGAGGAAGATATGGAATTTGGATTATAGGGCTGGAATGGTCTATTGGCTGGAGGCCTTGTTTGGCTTTGATTTTGATTTGCAGCCTAATTTGGTGACCTATTTTGTTGGTATGGGGGCCTAGCCTAGTATTGCGCTTGAGGCTGATACGGTCTAGCACTTTGAGCTTGCTGTCTTTTGATAGTAACCAGCTCATTTCCCAAATTTTGCAACTGTTTCATGACCTCTTGGAGTTCATTTGGGGCACTTGGAGATGAAGTGGAAGCTTCATTTGAACTCTGATTTCTAGGAGTGGGAACAGGAGCCAAAGTGGGTGCTTGACTAGTGCTTGGATTTTCTAAGTTTGGATATAAGGGCATGGGAGGCCTAGGAGCCAGTTTACCAGCTTGAATAAGACAGTTTTTGGCTCTAATGGAAATGCTATAAGCCATAGGGATTGTTGTGCCTCCCATGGACTGAATCAACATAGAAATATCAGAATTTAAAGCTTTGAGATAGTATAGAAAAGCACCTTCTGCTATTGGCCTGACTGCCACTGGAATCCTATCCCAGGATCTTTGAAATCTGAAGTTGAAGTCAGTCAGTTGCTCGTTGGGAGCCCTCTTGATGGTTGTTAGCTGCTCTAAAAGAGATAAGTTGTCTCCCTTCTCTCCAAATTACCTATGAAGTGCAATACACAGCTGATTCCAGTTTGTGATAGAACCAGCTGTAAGGCTCCTAAACCATTGTAATGCTTTACCCTTGAAGGAAGATGCCAGTAACTTGATAGCCACTTGCATTTCATTGATTTCATGGATTACATAGAGGTTAGCAATATCTTTAACATGGTCACCTGAAGTAGTCTGGTTCTCTCCAGTGAAGTAGGGAATGTTCTTCAAGGCTGCAATAGGAACTGGATGTTGTGCATTGAGAGCAAGTGGGCTGCTGCCTGTGAAGTTGACGTAGGGATTGTTCTGAGCCATTCTGATTGGTCTTAAAACCCTTGTATATTGAAAGAAAGGCCTGTCAGGCGGAGGAGTTGAGAGAGTTCTGTTTGGTGGAGATGGAGACCTTTGAATCCTTCTTCCTCTTTTCCTTCTTCTTGGAGATAACTGCAGGTATTCAAATAGCGCTTCTTCTTCTCCAACTCTTGACCTTGTGGTGATTCTTCTCATGAGTTTTCAGGCCTGTACTGCTGAAACCAGTTGATTCTTCCCCTTGGAGTCGCTAAATATGCAAATAATAGCTCTTATAAGCAAGAAAACTGCAGCAGATGCATATCAACTTTGTTGCAATAAAAATGAGACCTCTTGGTCCCACCGAGCGTGCCAAAACTATTGTTGCAGACTCACAACACCCCTAGATGCAGATCAAGCTTCTAGGTTGATCACTCTAGCATCCAGTGTGATTGCACAACATGGAAACCTCTCTCCAAGCGTGGGACTTGTGAAACTGAGAGAGGAATATCCAGATTAGAGGCTGGTTCCTCAAACTCCTCTGATTTAGATCTATATTTTTACAAAACTACAGAGGTTTGAAACCTAATCCTACTCTAAAATCCAATGAGACAGAGATAGAAAGTGCAAAAATGAAACTAAACTAACAGGTGATACACCAAAAGGAGTGGTGAAGGATTTTTGTCAAGTAAATAGACACAGACCAAATTTTACAACATAAAACATACACAGACTGATCAGATATAATTCAGAATTTGAAATGAAGCAAATAATACAAACAGAGGACTGAAAACCATTCACAGAGTTTGCATTATCATTTCTAGTGTCAAAAACACGCATTACACCCTCAGAGAGGTAAAAGAAAATTGTTACAACCTTTGGAGAGGTCTGATCCTTGCTTCAGTCACTTGCTGGAGCTGAAAGAAGAAGTTGCTATGTCAAAAAGTTCCCCCCTTGGAAATGAGCCAAATCTGGCTTTTACATTGCATGGGTCGAGCCCAGGGGACAGAAAATGTACAAAACATGGGAGCCCATCCCTCCTTGACTGCAGATGCATTAAAACAGCATGGGGGGACCTTACAAATCCATACCCTATCATTTTGACCGGAATACAGGAGAAGGCGACCCATTCTGCATTAAATCTGGTCACTGAAATATCACTTCTGGCCATGAACATGTGTCAGAGCCGTTTCTTGATTTTCTCTTTTTAGACTACACCAAAACTCAATATTAACCCTAGAATCATGTAGATAATTTCACAAGCTTTCCGTTGATATAAATAACGTGCCAATCCGAGCTCTGGATCGAAAGATATGGAGATCTGAAGATCTAGGGCACAAAACAGACGAAAACGGATTTTTAAATTTCTTCCCGCGCTCTGCCACCTGGATGACATGTGGCATGCATTGATTGGTCATGTGATTCTCTCTCCTTTGCTTACCCGTGGGTTTTCCTTGAACTTTGACCTTTTTGATGATTTTGGGACTTTTTCCTTGTGACATGTGTCATCTCCTGGTTGGTCTGCGGGTCTGCCGGCTCTTTCACGTCCACCGCATCTTTTTGTCCCGGACGTCCCACTTTTCCTTGTGCTGACATTTCTTGTTTTAGCCGAACCAGCCGGTTCGCGTCTTTTTGTCCCAAATGTCCCAGAGCTTCGCGGGACAAATTCTTCCGATTCACCCGATCCGGCCGATTCACGTCTTTACGGCCCAAATGTCCCAAATTTTTGGTGCAAAAGTTCTCCTTTACGGCCGATCTGGGCGGTTCACGTACTCACGGCCCGAATGTCCCAAACTGTTAGTCGATTTTCTTCTCTTTTGGCTGAACCAGCTTTCCGCGTCCCACGCGTCCCTTTGCTCGGATGTCCCAGCGCGAAAGTTTTTCCGTTCCGGCCGAACCGGCCGGTTCGGGTCCTTCGCGTACTCTTGTCCCACTTGTCCCTTTGCTGTTTGGGCCGCCTGTAGTCTTTTCGGTTGATCTGCGCCTTGGCGTCCCAAATTTCCCGACTATTCTAGAATAAGGACTTAGCCGATTTTCACAATTTTTTCTGGCCCAAGCTTATTTTCTGCAACTTCCTCGCATTTGCTCAGAGCTTGTTGTTTTCTACCTGGACAAGGAATTTAGAAAAATTTCTGAAGGGACCCTAGAACATGATTTTTGCCATGGATTAATCAATTTGCTTGGGACTTGAGAATCCTGATGTATGTAGCCAAAGTAGATAGAAAATAAATTGACACTTGATCCATTAACTGTTAGGGTATCTCTAGGTGAAGAAGATCATACCATTAATTAGTGTGATAAATTTTTTATGCCACATTCCCCTTATGATTCTAATATTGATGATTCTACTATTGAATATTCTATTGGTGATGTTTTCATGCTAGAATTTTATGATACCACACAAATAGGGGCTACTTCTACTGAATTGCTAAGTACCAAGATTGACGAATCATTTTGGAGTTGTTTGGAATGGGTATGTTTTCCTCTTCTTACTACCAATGTTGATATAGAAATGGTTTAGTCTTCTTTTCAGTTTCCTAACCATGATTTTGAATATCTAGGGGATTTTTTATGATAGAGGTACTCCTTCTAAGGAAGATAGGAAACTATTGGTGAATGTGGTTGTTGCTCAAGAGAAGGATTATAACCTCCATAATAGATTGGTCAAAGGAACTATTCTGTCTTCCAAAAATAAAGTACTTGTGCTAACCAATGTCCCTAAGAATGTTCCCAAGAAAGATGTACTAGATAAAAGCCCTTGCATTTGCTAGTAAGCCAAATACCACTAATGCTTCCCAAGTAGAAAAGAATTTTATCCTGTCAGAAACCACCATTACTTTGTCTCCCAATATAGTTTTTCCCAAGTATGTTAATTGTGACAAGGCTCAAATTTTGAGCCACATTAAAATTACAGTGCTTATTGTTGAATTGCTTAGGATTCCTAGGAACAAAAATATAGATTTTGAGTACTTGGGATTCAAAGAAGAGACAATGGTTGTGAACAAAGAAGTAAGTAATGTGGATGTCTCATCTACCATAACTGAAGTGGAAGTTCCTCAAGAGCAAGAAAGCATGGGGTAATCCCCAAAGATATATTTGGGTACTTCTTTAATGGAATCTCAATTGGATGTTGATCCATTTTTCACCTCTTTGATTATTGGTGATAGACTTGTTCACAACTATATGTTCGATTCAGGAGCTTCATGTAATATCATGCCACTGGAAGTTATGAATTAATTGGACATAAAAATAATAGAAGCATTTAGAAAGTGTCACACTATGGATTCAAGAGAGGTGTCAGTTATTGGATATGTGAAAGGGATAGTTATTTAATTGGGTTCCTATCTAGGAAAGTATTTGACCATAAACGTAGTTATTGGGGATTGCCCTGCTAAATGGGGTATGTTATTATCAAGAAAATGGGCTGCAAGTATGGGTGATAGTGTATAGATGGATATGTCATATGCCACCATACCTGTACAAGGAAAATTGGTGAAATTACGTGGAGAGAAAAATATGCTCCATATCATTGAAGATCCTACGAATGCCTCTTATGAGGTATTATTCTTCCTAAAATAGCTCATGCCTATGCTTTTTTTTGTCTCGCATATATCCTTCCTGAAGGTGGTGGTGTAATGGATGTATCACACTCTTTATGGTTTTACAAATAAATTCAATATTTGTTAAATCATTTGGTGAACCCATCGCTTGACTCTAACCTTATTTCTAGGGTTTTCTTGTTATGTCCGTCACCCGTAGTGGTCGTTTTGGGTCTCTTAAGCATATAGAAATCCCTCCATTTACCCATAGGGTTTCCAAATCAATGGCTGAAATTAATAACCCCTTTGATAACTCTTAAAATGTTCCTCTCGAAAAAATCAAAACATCTGATAGTGATAAATCATATGATGAAAACACTAATGTTGATTATTAAGAGAAATATGACAAGATAACCAATTTTCGTCAAGCTTTGCATGATAATCCTCACATCTTTTGAATATTCTGCATGCTTTGATAAATGCTAAAATATCTCGAGATGTTATTTCTAAACCCCTTGTAGATTCTTCCTCGGATACCTTGGCCTCCACCTAACCCTTTCATATTCCTACTTCCATTCCCACTACTATCAATCCTATCATTCAACCTAATGCTTCCATTGCACAACGCAAATCTTCTTTAAACAATCATGATATAAATTATTTATATCAGGATCTGCAAACTCACATTTGTCAAATTCAAATAGTTATTTCATACTCCTTTCACACTCATCATTTCCACTTATGCACTTCCTCCAAACTTTGTCACTCCCAAGTTGCCCACCTTTAAAGGCCGTGGTGACCCTCAAGAGAGTATTTGAGCATTTCATGTGGTATGTCTAGATTATGTGGATGATCACACTCTATTAGAAAATATATTTCCTTAAAGTCTCTGAGACTACACTATGCATTGGTAACACCATTCACACATTTAGCCGATGCTTTTATTGCTCATTTTTCCATAAATATCAGATCAAAGATATCATACACTCAACTTGTACAAATGAAATAAATATATAATGAGCATCTAGTGGATTATGTACTACATTATAAGAACAACCTAGCTATGATGACTAATGTACTCACTGATACAGAATTACAAGATATATTTTTCAAAGTATCTTATCTCCACCACATGAGAGTGTCATCTTTGAGACCTCTCCTTCATTTGATCATATTTTCCACACTCTTAATTTTTACGAAAGAAAAATTCTTACTATGGGAAAACTTAAGTATCAATATTATGCTTCATCATCTTCTACTCAAGTTCCAAGTAAAACACCCTACAAGCCATCTAAGAAACCTAATGAAGAAAAAGTCATTGTTAATGTCGTGTCTAGTCTTGAGAATATTTAATAGAAATGACCTAAGTGTACACTTACTAAATTGAATTGTGCTCCATATATTCTATTGCCACAACTTATCGAGAACAATATTATTATACTTCCTCTTGTACTTAATCTATATCCATCTCATCCAAAAGGTCACAATTACATTGAATTTTTTTGATGCGATTATCATCAATACGTTAAGCATTCTACTAATGATTGTTTCAAATTAATACATCTTATTCAAGATCTAATTGACAACAATACAATTAATCTTCCCGAGCCTTCAAAATCTATGCTAGTCAATGAGAATAAAAAGATAAAAATATTTAATAATCCTCTACCTAATCATGAGAAGCAAGTTGTGGAATCTTCAACTAATCATGCATGTTGTCCCTCCTCCATCATTGGGACCTCTTGATTTTTTAGTTTCTCATGCTGATTCATTTCCACCTTTCATTACATTTTCTGACCATGATCAACAAGCTACCTTCTCTTCTGATTGCTTACACATCAATTCTTACAATGGATCTATTTATATCAATAACACCATGGTCGATCCATCATTTTGAATAAGTACACACTCTATTACTTTTCTTGTCACTATCAACTATCCACTCTCACAAATTTCATATCCAGTTCCTAGATCTTATGGCTATGTCAAGCTTCTAGTTATATTCGGTCCTTGTGGCACCTAGAGTCAAAGATTGTGACATTCTATTAGGTCTTCCTTGTCTCCTCACCATTCAAAAAATAATTTCTATGAATCACTTGTCTTAAATTCATTCATAACAAACAAGTCATCACTGTCAAAGGAATCCCACCATGCACACCATGGCCTCAACCTCCTCTTGAGGTTGCCATTACACAAAGCATCTTTGTCCCATGGACCTCTAAAAGATAAAGAAAAATATGTTCCTAGCTCTCATAATCATACACATCCTACTTGTCTTCATTGGTCCATTAGTCCATCTCATCATCCTAGGTCCATTACTCAGACAACTCCTTCATCTAGGTACACCTCACCTCAAAAGTATCCTTAATCTAGATGCACATCACCTTGTTCGTATCCTTTATCTAGATGTACATCCTCTCATAAGTATCCTTCATCTAGGTCCACCTCAGCTTCACAGTCTTCATCCTATAGGTGTTCACCACCTCGGCTCCCATTGCATCGTCAGTCTCATTCACTACTACCTTTAAGGCAAGGCCACACATCTTTATCTACTCATACGTTGGGTGGAGGACCCTTTCCCTTCACTTTTATCAGATAGCTTTATCATACTCATACACTTAGGGGGCATCATGCTTATTCTTCTCCCCTTATAGTATTTCTAGGTCTCTCTCATTTCTACTATCACACTCAGTAATTCACATCTAGTTTCTCTTCTTCATCATACACAACTTGTATCATCACTACCCTATGAGGAACTATAGTTCCATAGTTCATACGTGACTGCTGAGGTTCTAAATATGAAATGAACCTCAAATCATCTGACACTCTTCACACTCTATACGTTATTGATCTATCTTTGTAGCGCATACAATTCAAACCATTTCCCGATGACACACTCTTGTTCTATGATTTATTCTTGACTGCCAAGGGGTATTTTATAAATTAACCTCATTTCACTCTTTCTCATTCAAATATTATCAACGGGCATGATTCTCTTATCACATTCATATTTCATTCCATTCCACTCACTCACAACATATTGCATATCTTGGTTGCATTTACTCTTGCTTACTTATGCTTATATGTGCAATTTTCTTACTATGATAGTTAGATATTTTGTATGTCATTATATTTTCTATATACACATACACGTTCAATTGTTTTCTAGTTGTGAATGTAGACTTTACAAAGATATTTACACGCAACATGGATGTTTGGCACTAAACCTCTTACTAGTCCTATTGAGGCTCCTGTGGGCATCTACATTCATACACACTACAAGTGCTATTATTTCATTTTTTACTACTTCATATTATTCCTAGCACACTACTCTATTGATATATACACATCTTGACATACTTTTTATCTTTCTAACATGCTAACGGATGCTTCGTGTGTAGTATTTTCTTTGCAAGAACTATTTGCCACCATGGTTGTTTGATACTTTGCTTGTCATTAATTCCATTGTATGCCATTGTTTATAGGATTTTCCCTATGTATTTCTTATTCATTCCTTGTATTCTTTTTCCCGCTGTGGATTTGATTGTCTTGCAAAATTGTGAGTGATGTCCCATGTTTGCAACCTGATTTTCGTGGTCTACATTTTCTTCTTGATTTCTAGACTACACATTGTCTTCTATATTCGTATTTGTCTTGTTGTCAATAAAAAATGTTTCCAACCACTTTGGTTGCATGTTCCTTGGTTTATACCATGAAAATTCTCTCCCTTGTAAGGTATCAGTTTCAGATCATCTTCTGGTACTCTCCTTTTGGCCGTATCCTCCTAGCGATGTCGCATGCTCCCCAAACGAGGGGGCATAGTTTGGATGAATACTTCACCCCATTCAGTAGTACACAATCATAGTTTAGACCTACAGATTACAAGAACATATTAGGAATTAAAAATATTAGTGCTCACCTTTATACGGGTCGATATATTATCTCGTGTTAGTTGTATTTGTTATAACTACACGTAAAATAGGATTGTGGAAAAAATCTTGGTATAGTTGTTTCCTAGATTATAGGAGTAACATAACCTAAATATTTGTGTGTACTTGAATATAAAATAATAGAATAAATTAATTATTTCCTTGTCACTCTATTTCTATACCAATATTTGGTATCAGAGTGAACAAATTCAGTGATGGATGTATGATTTTTTCACGGGGGCAGTTTTCCATGTGTTTCGCCCCTTTTGATGCGAAAGAATAATGTATGGAAAGTAGTATATATATATTTTAAAGGATTTTTCATAGATATTTGGATTTAGTTGTATGGTTTTTCTCTCTTACGCTATCAAGTTTCCATAGGACACATTTATTGTCTTTTCCATATGTCAGTTAAGAATCGTGTGTGCATTATTTAATGTTGCCACCAAAATTCATTTGTAGTCTGTATTCCTCTTTAAAAAATTAGTTCTCTTGTTGCAATTCAAAATCGACGTGACGCCTCAACATGGATACATAAAAAGAAAATACATGCTTCCCATGGATTCATTTGTCTATGGCAGATCTCAAACCATAGTGAACAACCTGTCGCATAACATGTGGTGGAAGTTTTCATCTCTTTCTATTCAAATTTATATAGGATTGAGCCTTGGAGATCTAAAAATCAACAGTACAGTTATGATTACCATTACCACCTCATTTGCAGATGTAAATAGTTATGAGCTGTGCGTAACTCAAAGCATAAGAAAATTAGGAAAACCATACAAGATATGTATATCTTCATATCTATTATTCAACCTACATTGACTTCAATCTTGAGATCGGTTCTATATTGCATTGGATCTCTATCCATTATTTTTCTCCCTTTCACAAATGTTGTGCTGCAATCTCATGTGGTATGCCCATTGACTGTCACTATGCCTTGGAGGTTGGAATCTCCTCCATTTGGGAATACAACTTGACACACATAAAAACCAAGTATGTATGATAAATAACATATAGATTCTAGTATTCATTTAGATTTCACTTTATTTCTCACTTGTACTTAATTGTATTTAAGTAAATTTGTATTGTAGTGTCCATGTAAAAAAATAAAAAATTTGTCATTGTCAAAAGTTGTAAAAATAATTTTTTTTACCTCACTGTTCAATAATTGGATGCATTTTTGCTTCTACGTGACGTACAAATTATGGAGGTTATTTATTTGAGGTTCATGATCACATTCGGTTAAGTTAGCAGCCTATCATTGGAGGTTGGAGGAAACAAAGGATGGAGGGTGATCAACGCCTCTCATTAGTCACCAACGATGGGGCCCCATTTTTATATGGTGGCTATCTCTTTTTCAGTTTGATTTGATTTGCTTTTTAGTATTCCTGGTTGTGTGAATAAATGGAAATTTCACATTGTGGGGGGGAACGTAACACCAATGTTCCATTTCCATTCCACACCTAAAATAGATAAAGTCAAGGGAAACTTCCAGTGGCAGTGGCAGTTTCCTATGTTGTTTGAGATTGAGTGGCATCGATCGACAACAATGTCTACAATTAAGAACATTGTGATTGTTATAGAATGTGATGTGAATTTTTTTCCAGATTTAAGTTGTTTTCTTTTAGTGGTGTGTGATTTCATTCCATTTATATGATTGAAACATGAAGGATGTGCATTTTGGAACTGTGAATAGTTGTATAGGAGGACAATTGAACTAGAGTGATCTTGTGACTATAGATATTCTTTGACTGTCGTACTTATAACATCAATTGGTCAGTGACAAAAAATTCACTGGAAATGAAAGAGGGAACTGTTGAGTTCACGTATGTAGGTGAATTGGTGGAAGTGTAATCATCTGGTATGGGATTCAATGTGGTGAAGTGGATTGGTCATGTGCTACCAGATCCATACAACAAGATCCAACCTAGCAATATGCAGATCTCAAAGTATGCGAAGGAATATGATTTTGTTTCTATTTTTTTAGATGTGTTTTCTTCCCATGTTCACACTAAGGGTGGAATGTTAGGAATTAATAATATTAATGCTCATCTTTATATGGGTTGATATATTAGCTCGTGTTAGTTGTATTTGTTATAATTACATGTAAAATAGGATTGCAGACAGAATCTTGGTAAAGTTGTTTCCTAGATTATAGGAGTAACATAAAATATATATTTGTGTGTACCTAAATACAAAATAATATAAGAAATTAATAATTCCTTGTCAAGTTTTTGTTGTACCAAGAGAACAGAGAAGTCTTTAGTTACATAAACAACCCAAAATATGACTTGGGTCCTTAGCACAACATATACACTACCTCCCAGATATCGACATGAGCACTTGGGAGTTCCTTGCCTTTCCTAGGTGCCTATGATCAGGGGGTAGTTATAGTGATTTTCTTATATTGGCACAATTTATACAATGGTTTGTATAGAACAAGAACAATCCTTTAGCAAACAAAATGCATTCTATCTCCTTTTCTATTTACATTGGATCAAAATGTATCGAAATAGATTGAACTGGAACAAAGTATAATCACACTATCTATGTAGTGCCCACTTCCCTTTGACACCTTTTATTACTGATCATGATACTGGAGACTATATGATGGACATTCTTATAGTTTGGAGTTAGTATGGTGTTCGATGTCAGATCCTGGATTATTGTTGAATCTGATTCATATATGATGCATGGCGATTGCTGGAGACATTTTATATAGATTTTGACATGTTGTCGGACATGGTTATATTGTAGATGTTGTTCGGACATGTGATATTTGATATTTTGAGTAAACCTAGAAAATGGAAATCATTCAATAATGATATAGTTGTGGATATAAATTGTAAATGATTTTGTTGATGGCCTTGATGATTGTTGTGATTCATATGTATAGATGATTTTGTGATTATATTATATATTTATTTTGGACGTTCTGATATGGCCATGAGGCCGAAGGAGGTATTTGTATTTTGTAGGTTAAAATATCACAACAAACATCAAGGGATTGGAGACCAACCAATATGGAATTCTAGGTGAATTCGACAAGGTCACCATGACAACTTGTTTTGTGTGTGTGTTGTTTTGTTAGGGATTCCCATGGGGGGATCACCTTTATATGTGACCATGGGTTTTGTGTATTTTATTAATGTGGTTAATTTTTTTAATTATTGTTTGTATGTATTTTATTAGTGATGTGTTCCCTTATTTTATTTAATTAAATTGTGGAGAATTAATGTGGGAAATCATATGATTAAAATTTAAATGAATTAAATTGGGATATGGGAAAGTAATAATGGAAGTTATTGGCTCTTTGTATTTAATATGTAAGTGATGTGTAAGTTATGTAAGAGCTTGTATAAGTCAAATTTTGGAGTAAGAAATAATCCACCTCCTTAGAAACTCGAATATGTCCTTCGGGGTTGTTTTTGGAGGCTTGTGGGACAAGTAAAACTTGTCCCATGCCTCTTAAAGTTATTTGCCAACCATACCTATGGTTGGAAGGCTGATTTTAGAATTTTATAATGAATTTTATTAATCATGTTGCTTGTTTTGGGTTGCACTTTCTTACATTTTATTTATTTTGTTGTCCCTTGAGGTGTGGGCCTTTTGGAGTGTGCAAGTAACTTTTCATTTTTCACCCACCTCTTTATTGTGCTTGGGAGAATGAATTTTGTCTTTTGTATTTGAATTTGAGGATGTGTGATGTGGCATCCTACATGGATCCACATCATCCTCTCTTCTTCCCTCTTCTATATAATTCAAACTCTTTGTTTGTTTTGGGTTGTTGAATCATTTTGCAAACTTCCTTGGGGGTGTATTTTTCTTGTGTTGGAGCTCTTGCTTTTGGAAGGAGTTTTGAAGAAACTTTGTATGCTTGGAGATCGCTGTTTTGGATTGTGTTTTTGGCATTTCAAGATTGTTGTTTGGAAATAAAAGCTACCATGAAGAGGTAGGAATTTAACTATTCTTTTATGCTGTCATTTTCTGGTTGTGTAGAATGAATGGTGCATGTTTTGTTTTATTTATTGGCTGGTTGGCTAGATTGCCATAGGAATGGAGTAGGAGAAGGATATGAGGAATCCATGTGGGGGGGCATAAGGGAATGCCATTGGCATCAGAATTTGTGGAGGGAGTTTGAGTTTGGGATCCACCATAGAAAAGAAATAGCTTGCATTTCTTACTTTGTGAGGGGCATAAGGAGGGATTTGTGGGGGGCATAAGGATATGTGTGTGATGAATTATTTATTAGCAGTTTGTTCTGATGGAAGCCTAATTCCCAATTGGGAGGCATAAGTAGCTTCCACCATAGACCTTGCTCCTTTGGCTTGCTTGATCAAGCCTGATTTTTTATTAGAATGTTTTCAATTGCAGTGGTAAACTGCTGTTTGGTGTTGAACTGTGTCTTTATAAATGTATTATGCATGTTGAAAGAATGCTATGTGTTGTGGAAGATAGTCGTTTCCATGGGTTGAATCACACATTTTATTGTGTTTTGGTTGGGGCTTAGGGGCCAATGATGAAGGAAGGATTCTTCTTTCATTTGATGCCTTGGTTGGGTGGAGAGCGTTGCCTTTCCCCCTCTTTTGTTGTGATCAAATTGGAAGAAAATGGAGTTGCATGTTGCTGTTCTGGAGCAAAGGAAAATTCAGTTATGCCAACCCCTTGTGAAAAAAATTCTTGTGTGATCCTTTCCCACTTGAAGTGGATGAAGTTTTAACATTTGTATTGTGAAGAAAATATGTATGTAATTTGATTATGAAGTTGTACATTCGAATGTGAAGGATAATTATATTTTGTTATGTTATTGGAAAGAAAAGATAGAAATGTGTTATTGTATTCAAACATGGAAAGATGTAAAGTATATACTTGGAATTAATAAAGAATGGTAAGATCTTCTCTCATTTGCATTGTTGGATTGAATTCAATGTTTCGTTGTATGGCAAAAGAGATAGTTAGATCTCAGTTGAAAAAGGAGAAACACGTGTGTAGGAATCATATTACTTGTCTCTTTTGGAAATACATTAAATTGAATTTAGTATTACTTTTTGATCTTGAATGGTTTTATTAAAAAAAATTAAGGTATTAGACTAGATGAGATATGAAAGTTCATTTAAGGAAGGTGAAATTGTTAGATAGATCCTCTTGAAATTGATCTTTGTCATAGGTTTTAAAAGTGGCAAACAATTTAATTAAAATGTATAGTTCGGGCCTGCACACAATAATCAACATGGAAGCAATAAAAATTAACACGATACAACATCAATGAACACTTTTGGACTAAAAACACTTAAGGAAAACATTTAAACCTTACAAAATTAGACACAAACCTTTCACAATCAATTTGCAGTCTTTTTCTATTAATTGTTGGAAAAAATCAAATTGGAAATAAATTGAGAAAATTTACCTTCCTAAAACACTTTAAATCCTTCCTAGAGTATCCTCCATGTCTTTTTGGCATGTTGAGTGAAGGAGATCCAATTTGATAAAATTTGAAAGTTGGAGATTTCTGGTTGGCTTTTTACAAGCCTGCAGATGCTTTTTGAATAACTTACCCCTTAAAATTTATCAAAATGTAAAATTTATGATACTTTTACAAAGATAGCATCGAGATCTTTCCAGAAAGTCCTCATTTTCCCAAAACTAAGATTTCTAGCAAAAGTTATGGCACTTTGAAGTTTTTTCGCCTTAGTGGGAAAATTTTCCCTGGTAGGCCCGCGGCCTGAAAATGTCCCTTTGAAAACTTAGAAAAATGTTGGAAAAATTTTGGGAAATTTTTTAAAATTTTCCCCACCCCCCCACCTACCCGTAGCCAATCATAAGCTGCCACGTGGCCTCACGAGCCAACAGCAGAGGTGTGGCAACTTTTCTTCCTTTGCACTTTTTGAAAAAATTGGGAAACTTTTTATATATTTCCCGCCCTCCCCGCCAACCCGCAGTTGCCACATGAATCAGTGGAGGCGCGGCAATATTTTGTTACTTAATATTTTTTTTACCCCTTTGGCATATTTTCTTAAAGTTCTCCACCGCCTTGGAGGCCCATAGCCATTGGATGGCTGCCACGTGGCCACCTTGGGCGAGGGGTTGTTTGTGCCCTTTGCGCATTTAACTCGGAAGTGAAAAAATTTCAATGTGTCCCCGGTGGTCCGTTTTACCCATGCTAACTAGAGCTTAACACATATCCCTAGCGGTCTCATGGGGGTGTAGGCACAAGTTAGATTTTGTTCCCCGTGTGGGAAAAATTTCAAATACTGCCCCGCCCTTCCCTCATCCTTTCCCCACATGGCTCATGGAGCACCACGTGTCCCCAGCAGCATAGCAGAGGTGCGGGCATAAATGATAATTTTCTCCTGCACAAAGGAAAAAGTTGTTAAACCTCCCCGCGCTCTGCCAACCCACCCATTTGGGAAAATTTTCTTCCCTGGGCCCGTACATCTGCCCTTTGGGGGAAAATTTGAACCCTAAAGTCCGTCTACCCATATCTTGAGTTCATGAAGGAGTTAGGAGGAATTATTTATATCAACAGAAAAGTGGGAAAATTTCCTATCCAATGGGAATGATTTAGGGAAATTTGGAATGCGTTAAGCATGAGAAAAATCAAGTTAAAAATCTTAGCCTGTTAGAGAGTGGGCAAGGAGTGATCTTAACTAAAACCTCTAACCCTAAAAGTTTAGCCTTATGACCCTTGATTAATATAAATAAAGGAAATGTTTGTTCTAGTGGATTCGAATTGTTTCGGAATTTGCTAGTGGCATTTTTTTCCTTACAACCTGGTTGTAGACACTGTCAATCAAGTTCTGGGAGTGGGTAAGTGAGACCTTACTCTGTTGATTTTAAATATGTATTCCTTTTCTCACTGTAATTTAACCCTGCTCTTATCTTGATCTTGTGGAATTAAATACCTTGGGTATTTAATTTTTTTGGTCCCTCAACCCTAAAATTTTAATCAGGGAATATTTAGCTAAAATGTCAGTGTAATCAGTAATTAAATTAATCCCTAGGGAGATTTGAGCTAGGTGTGGACTTATTACACTTGTTGCTTTAGAATGTGAAATTAGTAATTATTATAATGGGAAAAGTTATCAGTTGAATTTAATTATCTTTGAGACTTTGGTCGTTAACTCCTAATCAAAAAAAAATTATTCCATAATTTTCTAACTAAACCTAGGTTGTTCATGGGTCTGAAGTGGGTTGTTTTTAATCGGGCACTACAATCTGTAGGGGTATATAAATTTCAGGAAGCAGTTAAGGATGGAGTATAACACCATACCTTTCTCCCCAATATTTCTTTTTTCGTGGCATGAGATCATCCAAAAAAATTGTTCCTTGAGTGAGATCATCCAAAATACTTGTTCTTCTATAGCATTTTGGACACTTTATATCCATTTCAACCATCATGTATTAGGTGCACATGTTTTTTTACTAGTTTTTCATGTTTTACCCACTTTTTACATATTCAGATCAATGTTTTCATATACACATATTTGACTACTAATTTTCTCTTCTTTTTTCCGGTCTATCCTTATGAGAAGTACCAGTCACAAACACAACACATCAAAAATATCAAGCATGACAACAAAAAATAGGTACAAAATGACAGAAGACATACGATTTCACCCCTAGGGTCACTTCATCTTCTCTTTCTTTCATGCTTCATTTTATCACTCCACACTTTTTCTTATCTCCTCGGCACACTTTCTCCATTGATCTACATAGTTATCAGGTACACATCTCTTATCTACTTTATGTTATCAAACATTCACTCAACAACATAAAGTGGGGGAAAATGTAGACGATAAATCATGCACTTTGGTACATTTATAGGTCATAATCACATACTTACATTCATATGATTCATAAGAAAGAAAAGTACTAATTGACTACTATCTTTGGCCTCTTTATTTTCTTTCTAGTTTCCTTCTTGGTATTACACACCCCACTTCCCAGTCTGACCTTCATAACTTCAACTTCTCTAAGTCTTGATTCCAGTGCCAAGCCATGATGCCAGTGCCTAGGTACCCTCATCCCCTCTAGGCACCCCAACCTCTTTGTATCTTACTTTCCTCTTTTGAGCCTTTTCTAGTTATTGAGAATCTTGATTTCTTATGCGTCCTCCTTTTAGTGGTTAATTACAAAATTCAAATAAGGGAATCATATAAGGATATGTTGTGTGATGAAATTTTTTTTTATTAGCCAGTTTGTTCTGATGGAAGACTAATTCCCAATTGGGAGGCATGCATTAAGTAGCTTCACCATTGAGACCTTGCTCCTTTGGCTTGCTTGATCAAGCCTGATTTTTTATTAAGAATGTTTTTCAATTGCAGTGGTAAACTGCTGTGTGGTGCTTGAACTGTGTCTTTATAAATGTATTATGCATGTTGAAGAATGCTATGTGTTGTGGAAGTATAGTCGTTTCCATGGGTTGAATCACAACATTTTATTGTGTATTTGGTTGGGGCTTAGGGGCCAAATGATGAAGGAAATGGATTCTTCTTTCCATTTGATGCCTTTGGTTGGCTGGAGGAGCGTTGACCTGTCCAACTCTTTTTGTTGTGATCAAATTGGAAGAAAATGAGTTGCATGTTGCTGTTCTGGAGCAAAGGAAAATTCAGTTATGCCAACCCCCTTGTGAAAAAAATTCTTGTGTGATCCTTTCCCACTTGAAGTGGATGAAGTTTTAACATTTGTATTGTGAAGAAAATATGTATGTAATTTGATTATGAAGTTGTACATTCGAATGTGAAGGATAATTATATTTTGTTATGTTATTGGAAAGAAAAGATAGAAATGTGTTATTGTATTCAAACATGGAAAGATGTAAAGTATATACTTGGAATTAATAAAGAATGGCAAGATCTTCTCTCATTTCCATTGTTGGATTGAATTCAATGTTTCATTGTATGGCAAAATAGATAGTTAGATCTTGGTTAGAAAAGAAGAAACACGTGTGTAGGAATCATATTACTTGTCTCTTTT
Source organism: Taxus chinensis (assembly GCA_019776745.2). Classification (NCBI taxonomy): domain Eukaryota; kingdom Viridiplantae; phylum Streptophyta; class Pinopsida; order Cupressales; family Taxaceae; genus Taxus; species Taxus chinensis. The sequence continues at coordinate 288,770,173 of CM034150.1, forward strand.
GGAAATACATTAAATTGAATTCATTATTACTTCTTGATCTTGAATGGTTTTATTAAAAAAATTAAGGTATTAGACTAGATGAGATATGAAAGTTCATTTAAGGAAGGTGAAATTGTTAGATAGATCCTCTTGAAATTGATCTTTGTCATAGGTTTTAAAAGTGGCAAACAATTTAATTAAAATGTATAGTTCGGGCCTGCACACAATAATCAACATGGAAGCAATAAAAATTAACACGATACAACATCAATGAACACTTTTGGACTAAAAACACTTAAGGAAAACATTTAAACCTTACAAAATTAGACACAAACCTTTCACAATCAATTTGCAGTCTTTTTCTATTAATTGTTGGAAAAACTCAAATTGGAAATAAATTGAGAAAATTTACCTTCCTAAAACACTTTAAATCCTTCCTAGAGTATCCTCCATGTCTTTTTGGCATGTTGAGTGAAGGAGATCCAATTTGATAAAATTTGAAAGTTGGAGATTTCTGGTTGGCTTTTTACAAGCCTGCAGATGCTTTTTGAATAACTTACCCCTTAAAATTTATCAAAATGTAAAATTTATGATACTTTTACAAAGATAGCATCGAGATCTTTCCAGAAAGTCCTCATTTTCCCAAAACTAAGATTTCTAGCAAAAGTTATGGCACTTTGAAGTTTTTTCGCCTTAGTGGGAAAATTTTCCCTGGTAGGCCCGCGGCCTGAAAATGTCCCTTTGAAAACTTAGAAAAATGTTGGAAAAATTTTGGGAAATTTTTTAAAATTTTCCCCACCCCCCACCTACCCGTAGCCAATCATAAGCTGCCACGTGGCCTCACGAGCCAACAGCAGAGGTGTGGCAACTTTTCTTCCTTTGCACTTTTTGAAAAAATTGGGAAACTTTTTATATATTTCCCGCCCTCCCCGCCAACCCGCAGTTGCCACATGAATCAGTGGAGGCGCGGCAATATTTTGTTACTTAATATTTTTTTTACCCCTTTGGCATATTTTCTTAAAGTTCTCCACCGCCTTGGAGGCCCATAGCCATTGGATGGCTGCCACGTGGCCACCTTGGGCGAGGGGTTGTTTGTGCCCTTTGCGCATTTAACTCGGAAGTGAAAAAATTTCAATGTGTCCCCGGTGGTCCGTTTTACCCATGCTAACTAGAGCTTAACACATATCCCTAGCGGTCTCATGGGGGTGTAGGCACAAGTTAGATTTTGTTCCCCGTGTGGGAAAAATTTCAAATACTGCCCCGCCCTTCCCTCATCCTTTCCCCACATGGCTCATGGAGCACCACGTGTCCCCAGCAGCATAGCAGAGGTGCGGGCATAAATGATAATTTTCTCCTGCACAAAGGAAAAAGTTGTTAAACCTCCCCGCGCTCTGCCAACCCACCCATTTGGGAAAATTTTCTTCCCTGGGCCCGTACATCTGCCCTTTGGGGGAAAATTTGAACCCTAAAGTCCGTCTACCCATATCTTGAGTTCATGAAGGAGTTAGGAGGAATTATTTATATCAACAGAAAAGTGGGAAAATTTCCTATCCAATGGGAATGATTTAGGGAAATTTGGAATGCGTTAAGCATGAGAAAAATCAAGTTAAAAATCTTAGCCTGTTAGAGAGTGGGCAAGGAGTGATCTTAACTAAAACCTCTAACCCTAAAAGTTTAGCCTTATGACCCTTGATTAATATAAATAAAGGAAATGTTTGTTCTAGTGGATTCAAATTGTTTCGGAATTTGCTAGTGGCATTTTTTTCCTTACAACCTGGTTGTAGACACTCTCAATCAAGTTCTGGGAGTGGGTAAGTGAGACCTTACTCTGTTGATTTTAAATATGTATTCCTTTTCTCACTGTAATTTAACCCTGCTCTTATCTTGATCTTGTGGAATTAAATACCTTGGGTATTTAATTTTTTTGGTCCCTCAACCCTAAAATTTTAATCAGGGAATATTTAGCTAAAATGTCAGTGTAATCAGTAATTAAATTAATCCCTAGGGAGATTTGAGCTAGGTGTGGACTTATTACACTTGTTGCTTTAGAATGTGAAATTAGTAATTATTATAATGGGAAAAGTTATCAGTTGAATTTAATTATCTTTGAGACTTTGGTCGTTAACTCCTAATCAAAAAAAATTATTCCATAATTTTCTAACTAAACCTAGGTTGTTCATGGGTCTGAAGTGGGTTGTTTTTAATCGGGCACTACAATCTGTAGGGGTATATAAATTTCAGGAAGCAGTTAAGGATGGAGTATAACACCATACCTTTCTCCCCAATATTTCTTTTTTCGTGGCATGAGATCATCCAAAAAATTGTTCCTTGAGTGAGATCATCCAAAATACTTGTTCTTCTATAGCATTTTGGACACTTTATATCCATTTCAACCATCATGTATTAGGTGCACATGTTTTTTTACTAGTTTTTCATGTTTTACCCACTTTTTACATATTCAGATCAATGTTTTCATATACACATATTTGACTACTAATTTTCTCTTCTTTTTTCCGGTCTATCCTTATGAGAAGTACCAGTCACAAACACAACACATCAAAAATATCAAGCATGACAACAAAAAATAGGTACAAAATGACAGAAGACATACGATTTCACCCCTAGGGTCACTTCATCTTCTCTTTCTTTCATGCTTCATTTTATCACTCCACACTTTTTCTTATCTCCTCGGCACACTTTCTCCATTGATCTACATAGTTATCAGGTACACATCTCTTATCTACTTTATGTTATCAAACATTCACTCAACAACATAAAGTGGGGGAAAATGTAGACGATAAATCATGCACTTTGGTACATTTATAGGTCATAATCACATACTTACATTCATATGATTCATAAGAAAGAAAAGTACTAATTGACTACTATCTTTGGCCTCTTTATTTTCTTTCTAGTTTCCTTCTTGGTATTACACACCCCACTTCCCAGTCTGACCTTCATAACTTCAACTTCTCTAAGTCTTGATTCCAGTGCCAAGCCATGATGCCAGTGCCTAGGTACCCTCATCCCCTCTAGGCACCCCAACCTCTTTGTATCTTACTTTCCTCTTTTGAGCCTTTTCTAGTTATTGAGAATCTTGATTTCTTATGCGTCCTCCTTTTAGTGGTTAATTACAAAATTCAAATAAGGGAATCATATAAATACAATGCTATGTGATCAAATTAAAGGACCAAGCTCTAAAAATATACTATCACCACCTAATGTTGCATCCAAAGGCATTCTAAGAGCATCAAAACATCCATCTAGCTTCTTTCAAAGGATAAGGGACTGTATTTTCTACATACAATTCATAGGGGGGAATTATATTTTGTTTCATACACACATCTATTTACATTGCTAAATATAGTTATTTCTCATTATTAAGTGAATCTTGCATAAGAGCTTCTTAGGGCATAATTCTTTCACACACACACACCAGAACTACATGGAGTCTAAGATGTAGTGTAACACTTGGTTATAAGTTCACTCTGTCGAGTGACTGTCGGGGTCAGTTTGACTCCTCATTTGCATCTTTTTATTTTTAGGATTTGTTGTATTTTGGGGTTTTGCAGGAGATAATTTATTTTTCAGTTTACAGGAGGATTATGTGGGCATATGTGACACACAGGCTATCAACAACGAAGACTAGTGACACTCATGTGACAAAAAAAAATAATTTAAGAGATTTTGCACAGTCACAAGAACCCAGATAGGGTCTCTGGTGCCTAGGTCCAGCTTATTCCAAAATTACACAATTTTATGAGGAGAATGACAATAGTTTGTAATCTCGTTTCATCATTTTTCCAACTATGTACACTTCAAGTTTTTTTGTAAATCAGCTAAATCTTATTTCCTCCTCCTTGCACATAGGGTTTTAATTTATCATTTGCTTATTTCTTGCATCATATCTGTGCTATACTATTTTATCTATTGCATGTGAATTTGAAATAACCTATAGGGTTTTACAAATAAATTCAATATTTGTTAAATCAGACTCCAATATCCCAAACACAATGAAAAACAAAACTGATCCCCATGTTATTTTATCACCCTTTTCATGTTGGTTCTAGGCCTCTTCCATAATAATCTATGTAATGTACAAATAAATACTATATTTTTTACCATGCGCCATCTTATGCACAATATGTAAAAAACTTCTTATTCACCTCTGACCATATTTTTGAGGTGCCCAACTTGAAACTAACCAAGTGCATTGCCACACTTGTCTTGGGGTATGAGATTTTAAAATAGCATGGCTTCCCCTATGGTAGTAAAATTTACTGGTTGTTTCTTCCATTTTGGCCTCAACATGTATATTTATCACATTCTCTTCACTCATGTTGTGTAATCCAGTTACTATATTGATGATTTTACTAGTGATGTGCATTATTCTTATTACAAAATAAAAATAATTTCACGCACCCTTGAGGCTTGACACGAACAAATGATAAATTCATACTTTCTTTCCAAAGAAAGTTAACTCAAATAGTTGCAGCATGCCACCAATCTCCAACGTATTGTGTACCATATCGTCTATTACAATCTTCCCTTCCTTTGTGCGTTGGCCTATTTTAGCCAATGTATCATTCCTTATATCTCCCTCATGTCCTGGATAATGATGATTGTACTAGTTGATTTTGCATTTCTAGAAATTTGAATCCCATTCTTTTCCAATGATGACCTCTTGTGGGTATTAAATCTCAAAAAAATGAGTCATCTGTGGACTCCTACCTTGTCTTCTTTCCATTTTTTTTCCTTCTTCACTTGCGTCATTACTTGAACTTGTAGCTGAAACTCTTCAAATTGCAAACCTTACAAATTTTGTGACCTAAGTTTGAAACCCTTTCTTTCTCGGTGTCAATTCCTTATAATATTATTGGTGTCTTCTCTAGAAATTTTATGCTTCAATCACATTTTTCTCTAAAACCTAACTCTTTCCTAGTGTTTTTACTTCAACCCAATGTGCCTTAGCTCTGAAAATATTTCATGACCAACCCTGCAACCCTAACTCTTCACACCTATCTAAGATTTGCACCTCAATTATCCAAATCCTTCCTCATCTATCACTCTGCTACATGGACTCCAGATTCCCCAAGTACAAGAGGCTCAAAATCATTGGTTGCTGGCTCCATGGTTTTCATTAGTTTTTGTTTCTTATGTTTGCCGAATCACATAAATTCGCAATAGCTCTCAATTCGTAAGTGAGAATTACAACTATAAATTTCCCATTTATATATATTTTTACTTTATGAGAATATTTAACAATATGCCATACACGATATTTAAGTCTATTGTTTTTTTTTTTCACTAATTCTGGATCTAATGTCTCCTCACTGCACATGAAATTTAACCTTCTAGCATGCCAATACTTCCTAGGCTATAGATCCCCTTATGCATACGTTACCATGCCACACATTTTCTTCCTTTGTGCCACATACAAAGTATATTTCTACTTGTGTTGCCTCCCTCATGTTATCCTACGTGTTATTCCACCTGTTTTCATCACCACCAAGTTTCCTTATTCACCATTGAGAAAAATAGTCCACCATTGGCACCATTGTTCCATTTACTATAATGAAAATGTTTATTATTGCATTTACATATCAAGCCATACTAAAAGTATTTGTGGTCCTTTACACATCATAATTCATCAAATCCTACACATGAACACACATATTAAATAACAAACAAAACTTGCAATAAAAACCTAAGCTAAATGGTAATACTACCTATTTACAAAAATAACTTCAAAATAAGCTTATGTATAGTAGGGCTTCAACCTACTCCCATTGAAATAACTAGGTAACATTGTACCATCAAGTTCCTATAATTGACATATATCAGATTCCAAAATATTGGTTATTTTGAATGGTCCTAAAAAATGCGATCTTAGTTTTCCTGGGGGTGCACAAACTTTGAGTCATAGAGAAGTATCAACCCACTAACTGAAAAGACTTATTCCCAATATTCCTATCATGCCAATCCCTTTGCCTTGCCTTATATTTCTTCTGGATCCATCTTGTAATAACACACCATTCATCTAATTTTATTAACCCCTCTATGCATGCTTGTAATGTGTGTTCATCCACGAGTCCTCCTACACACACAATAAACAATGATGGTAACATAAACTCAACAGGAAAAACTTCTTCCATGTTAACCACCAACTGAAAGGGTGTGGCTTTATTCAACCTCTTATAGGTAAAATGGTATGCCCAAAGTACAGTTGAAAATATATCATCTCAACCCTTCCTTCACACATCACATATCTTGGTCAACATCTTCCTCAAAGTTTTATTAAAGGCATTTTTTGTTCCATTAGCCTTTGGGTGACAAGGAATTGTCTTGTGATGTGCCACCACGAATTTTGATAATAATAGCTTGATGGTCTCATTAAGGAAATGAGTACCCATATCACTTGTAAGGATTAATGGGAAGCCATACCTACTTATAATATTGTCCTATAGAAAGTGAGTAGAAGTAGAGGCTATACAGTCCTTTGTTGGTGCATCCTCTTCCCACCATGTAATATAATATGTACAAGTAATAATATATCTTGTGTCGGTTCATCGTGCAACTAATAGAATTGGTATAACAAAATCTATGGCCCATTTCTAAAAAGGTTTTACTGATGATATGGTGTGCAATGACATCACATGCCTCTATCTTGGATTCCTAATCCTTTGAGAAATGGTCACAAGCCTTGAATCCTTGGAATCTTTATAAATGGTTTCCCACCAAAGTCTAGCTATAAGTATCTTGTACAAGGTGGCTTCTCCTACATATTCTCCTCCAAAGATACCACCATGCACATCTTTCATAATTCCCTCCGATGCTCCAAGATGCAAATTTGCATAGTACTTCATCGTGGTTCATTTTATAAAGTTATATACCAACTAGATGATAAGGGACAATGCATATAACTAATTCCTTCTTTTATATAATCTTCTTTCCTTGAGGCGTAATAATCGTGGTTAAAAAATATTGATATATCTTCCAAATTTATAGGTGTGTGATGCAACCTGAAAAAATGGGAATGTATCATGGTATATTCTATAATTTTCACATCCTTCCCATAATTTATGTGTAAAAGGCGATCAAGTCCCAGATTTCTCTTACCAAGATTTTTTATCATGAAAAAATCAAACTCCTAGTACAACAAAATGCATCTACAAATGTGACCTTGTAGCACAATATTATTAACCAAATATTTCATTGCTATATGGTCAGCATAAAACATTAAAGGATTAACTAGAAGAGACTACCTAAACTTATGAAGGGAATACACCATAGCTAAAGCATCGTTCTCAGTAGTTGTATAGTTCTTCTCCACAGGTGTTAGCTTTGTGCTTACAAAGTAGATGGGATGATCAATGTTTCCTTCACTAGGCATAAATACAACCCTTATTGTAGTTCAAGAGGCATCCATGTGGACATGAAAGGGAAAATTCCATGTATGGAAGAGAAGGATAGTCATGGTGGTCAATATTTCCTTCAATTTCTCAAAATAATGTTATTGTGCATCCTTCCAATATAAATTACCCGTAGCCTTTATGGGATCCTTCAATGGCGCAACCATCTTATCATATCCTTTGATGAATTTACTATAGTAAAATGTATGACCAAGGAACCAATGTACCTCAATTTGATTAGTTGGTTCTTCTAATCCTAATATAACTGTTATTTTGGATAGATCGACTAGAAGACCCTCATTGCAGATAATATTCCCCAACAATGTTCCAAATAGTGTGGCAAACATGCACTTCTTGATATTCAAGGATATACTTAGTTGTCTACATATTTCAAACATTATCCTAAAACATTCACAATGATCCTTAACTAAGTCATACATGGTCCAATAATCCATATATACTTGAAGAAAGTTATGGATAAAGTCCTCAAAATCTTATACAACAATGCCTGAAAACATTGTTGGTGTATTCTTAAGTCGAAAAGACATGACTATATAAGAAAAATAACCCCATTCTGTAGAAAATGTACTCTTGGCATAATATTCACGTGAAATATGAAGTTAATGATATCCTAAGAAACCATATGTGAATGAGTATATTTCACACCCTTCTACACCCTCAAGAATTTATTCAGTAAATGGTGTAGGGAAAGGATTGATGACACAAGAAGAATTTAACACTCTATAGTCTACACAAATTCTAATTATTTTTTCTTTATTTATACTTATGACCATGAGGCTAATCCACTCATATTTTTCTATGGGATCAATAATGTTAGCTTGTAGCATCTTTTCAATCTCATCTTTCACCTTGACATGAAAAGTGGAATTCATCCAATATGGTTTTTTCTAAACTGGTTGTGTGCCCTATTTTATTTTTATATCATCTCTCCTAATGAAGTATGGACACCATTTATTTTGTGGTAGTCCTTAGGACAGATATCCTTAAAGTCATGCAACAGTTCAAAAATCTTTGTAACTTCAGCCTCAAATTAGTTATCTCCAATGATTTCTCCCTTTAATGAATCATGTGTCCCAATATTTTTATTTTTGGTCTTCAGGGGAAAGTGATACACACATTCCTATTCATATTCCATATCTAAAACATCGTGCTCTCCCTCAGTGTGATTTTTTTTTTATGCCTTTGACCTCTTCATCATCAATCAAGTACACTAGCTTTCATTTTTATTTTTCTCTTCAAGCATGCTCTAAGATATCCTCATAATATTCTAACCATGCGCATTTATTGGCACACCCATCTGGAATAATATCCTAATATAATTTAGTAACAAGCTCTTCTACTTTCACACTATGCTCTAAAGTGATGTGCCTCATCAAATGCAAGGCCTTATGCATAGGAGGATGAGATGAGAAATAATTAAATACATGTATGATACCTGATGTCAAGTCTTTCCAATTAAAAATCTCCTACTTCAACTCAACATGTATATACCATGCGCGTGCACACCCACACAAAGTTGAATGAAAATTTTGGACCCAAAAGGATGGTAGTAGTGTGTTGGGACCTTCAAGAAAATTATTACAATTTTGTATGTGATTCTAGGGAGTTTCCTTTCCATCATAAGCTGGTATCTTTGAAGGAAGATTATTCTTAACAAACCTAGTTAAGAACATAACCCTGATTTCGTGCCATCTCAGTAAATTATCCTCATGTATGGCCAACCACCTCATTTCTATCCCTCTTAGTGAACATACAAAAATATTTCTTCTATCACCTACTTTGCACAATTTTTCTTTCATGGCACATAAGAATGCTTTAGGATTTTCCTCTCTAGTATACCTCGGAAGTGAAGTCCTGCCTAACAACTTAATTGTATATGGTTTGATCACTCTGGTTACTCATCCATAAAATTTTTTGCCAACCATCTCATAAGTTCCATGTGTTCAATTATCACATGCAAGGATAGTGATGTCACTGATCGAGTGCACATCTTCCCATTTGAGTACCCTTTCCTTTCTAGCAACAATCCATTCTGGATCGTACACAATTTGTTGGCCATCATGTGTTAGTGTTGTCGTTAATATCAATTGAATTGATGGAAAAGGGTGACATGAGGTCATATATATCTCCATGAGGTATTAGTCAATATCTAACATGAAGGTTGATTGGTAGTGACAGGATTTGGTGAGTTGTCATGTTGTCTTGGCATGGTTTTAGCCAAAAAAATTCATGGTATGAGCTCTCTAGAGTTGGTTAAGGTTTTCATGAGGTAAAAAAAGGTTGGTAAGATGTGTCAAGAGTGTATAATAGTATGTATGAGGTCAGAAAGCTCAGTTCATGTGATGTGATGGTTGATTCAGGTCATTCTAGGCCTATTCCTATCCCTGAAGCATGAAGAATGAAATGGAGGTATGATTTTTGGAGCTAATGAGTCATGTTGAAGCATGGTATTAGCCTAGTGATAGTGTATATGACATGTATGGTGAGTTTTAAATCTGTTCTCAGAGGTTTGGTGGTGTCCCATGGTCCTTGGGAAGCAAGTAGGTGGAGAACAGACAATATAACACATGTAAGTGAGACTGGCTAGAGGGTTTCAGACCTATTTAAGCTGGATGGTGAAAAGTTTAAGATAGAGGATTATTTCATGATGCTTCATGACAAGTTTTAGGTCATTCTAAATAATATTTTGTAAGATACATCAATTTTGGTAAAACCAGATATTATAGAGTGTGTTTTTGAGATAAAAACAAAGCTTTTGATGCTCCCTATGAATTGTGTGCTTTGCATGGGACCCAGAGGTTTTAGGGGAAGGGATAATTTTAGTGGCGAATATTCATAATATGGTGAAAATTTCATTTTAGGAAAATTTGAAAAGGTGATTTTTTCAGAGCAGGTCGCTGTCCTGTTCACCTAAAATATACAATATATGTTTTTTTGGGGGTCGGCTTCACCTTCATTTAAAAACATCTCCTATAAAAACCTAGGTGATTCACCAGGTAGTATGCCTCAAGTAGCTTTTCAAATTACCAATACCATGAAGTTTGAACAAACAATACTCTTAAGCACCAGAGATTGTTGTTAGCCTATTAGGGTTAGTTGTTGACATGCGGTAGGGATATAGTTGACGCGTGACAAAGAGTTATTGTAGATGCGAGACAAGGAGATATTATAGACACGTGAAAAAGGAATAGGTTTGATGCATGATAGACATAGTTGATGCACGACAGGGCATAGGTAGTTGACGCATGACAAGGGTAGAGTTAACACACGATAGTGACCTCAGACAGTGGACACCTTCATGACACACGACAATGTTAATTGACGCCTTACTGACGTATTGTTGACACACAACAGGCAGTCGCTACTTGGTTCTTTTGTTGACATAGGAATCTCTTCAGAATAATGAAAGGTGTTAGTTCTAAGAATGTGAAGACCCTAAAAGTAACTAAGAAATCTCAGAAATCACTCTTCAAGTATTTTGGAAACTCTGCAGATACAGATATTGAAAATACCAACCATATAGATGCCACCATAAAGAATCAGAATACTGACTGTGTGGAAGGTATTATTAAGGTGGACATGCATTCTGCATAGTATCAAAGTCAAATAAATGACACCTATAATAATATTCCAGATCTTGAAGATATTTTTCCTGTTGCGGTGCGACCAGAAGTGCATCAAGATATCACACATACAAATACTTAGCAAAATGGAACACAAAAATTAAATTCAAATTCCAGTCCAAGAAAGAGGAAACTAGGTGATTGTGATATTACTCAAAATTCTACTAAAAAAAGTAAAACATTGAAAATGAACAAGAATATGTGGACCATTGGCAGACATACAAGTTTGATTGGGTAGCTACATTTCCATTTATCGAACCTGTACAATCATCTAATTTTGAAGAGATCCCATCTGAATGTACATGTACAATATGTACATGGAAATTGGGAAAGAAACAAAAAATGCAAATGAAGCTGGACACTATAGAAAAACATTGTGGAAAACAATATTTGACTGTAATGGGGGCGGATGGCCAGAAAATCAAAACACACAGGTGGAAAACTGAAAAATAATGCATGCATGTTAGATATCTAGCGGAATATGAGGTAGAGGAGAAAAAACACAGACATCTCTTGGAAAAGGGAGGAACGATCACATCACATATTTGTAAGATGAAACAAATTAATCTACATGTAAAACTCATACAATTCTCTACTCTATTTCACATACTCAAAAAAGGAAGACCAATTTTTGATTTCCTCGATTTCAAAGTTTTGTATCAATATAATGGAATGCTGAACGTACCTCAGTCTCATTGGTCTGAAAGTAGTGGATGGGAAATGGAAAAATGCCTTTCGATGATAGAGAAGGAATATTTGAAAGAGAATGTAAAAAAGTCAAAGTCTATCTCTCTTTCAATTGATGAAGTGACAGCAGTCAACAACACTGCATGAGTATGTATCCATGTCTATACTTTAGAAAATCATATAAGGACACCTCATCTATTGGGTGTTATGAAAATGGTTGAAAACTGCTATGCTGAAAACATACATAAAATAGTTGTTTCTCATTTGAAAGATATTGTTGGAATGACTGATTATGAAATTGCTACGAAGTTGGTATGTGTTGGAGCAGATGGTGCATCTGTCATGCAGGGTCACTGAACAGGGCTGTGTGTTAGATTACAAACAACAGTGGCCCCATATATGCTACCAATTCACTGTATGGCTCACAGAATTAATTTAGCATATAAAATGGTAAGAAACCATGAGAATGATGCTAAATTAGAATACCTTATAAGAGAAATTCATGCCTATATGTCAAGCAACCCAAAGCAAGTTCTTGAGTTCTAGAAATTTGCAATTGGAATTACAAATGGCAAAAAACTTTTGAAAGATGTTGAGACTAGATGCATCTCCTTGTATCAGCTTGCATGCAGAGTTTGTGAGGAGTATCCTTCGTTGGTTGGTTTCATGCACAAATACCGTCATGAAGTTGATAGGGTAAGGGACTTGTTGTTCCGTTTAACTGATTTGGAGACATTACTTACATTGGTTGGTATTCTTCCAATGTTGCAGCAGATCAATACACTGATGAAGCATGCACAGGGAAGATTAATCTATATTGTGGATTTTATACGGATGAGAAAAATGGTATGTCAAAGTCTTGATATCTTGTACTGTTCCAAAGATGGTTTTGATACACTTGTTTTTGAGAATTGGAAATCTTTATTAGATCTTACAAATCCTAGTAACTATTTGAGATTTAATATCCATGATCACCTGTGCATCACTGTTAATGGGAGGGACATACCACTCCACATTGTGTAAAAAAGTCAAGATATTATAGGATCGGAATGAGAAGATGTTCCTGTGACACATAATCTCTTTGAGTCTGTTATAGTTGAAACAAGAATAAAGCTTAAGAAAATTTCAGAATCGTTATCATTAGAAATTAGAGAACGTTTCTCCAAAGATAAAATTATTGAATCCATGGGTGTGATGAATCCCAATTTTTGGAATACTGAAGGTGGTCGTGCTGACTTTGTAAGAGAGCATTTCCATAAATCCATGGGTATAATAATGGAACATTTCGCAAAGACTTCAGAGTTCAAGGGAATGGAAATCAAATGTATACTGAATGCTGATTTATTAAAATTTCAATCAACAAATTTTGCAACAACAATGAGGAACCAATATAAAAATTTAGATGAACCTTTTGAAAGTGGTGCTATTACAAGGCTGTGGCGAGGATCTATCAAAGTTCTATCTTACAAGAAGATATCAGTGAATAATTTAGATTATATGAGTTATGCCAAACAATGATTTTGGGGTCTATGGAGGACGAAAGGATTTTCAGTGCACTATCATTTATAAAATCTAAACTGAGAAACAAGTTGGATAAAAATCTAGAAAGTGACATGAGGTGTTACGTTTCACGATACTCCATCAAAACCTTTCCGTTTGACAGAGCAATTGTGCATTGGAATTCCCTTTGTGAAAGAAGAGGTGTGAATAATACAGCTACAAGTACAACTATTCCCAACGTTGAGAGTGGAATTGGCGCATCGTCACACTCTACAGAAGAGAACATCGAGTTTGAAGAAGCTGTTGATAAAGGATTGTTTCAACTTTAAATAGGTATCTTCTTCACCTTAATCTTATTGTTTGTCACCTTACATTTTTTCACCTCTTGTTATCATTAAAGATGTTACAGGTCTATACATTTATATTTATTTAACTACAATATTTTTATTTTTTTTGAAAACGTGGGTTGACATCCATCCGAGGAAGCTGGTACTTCTTGGGACTGAAAATGTCAGGCAACTCACCCATCTATCCACTAATCCATTTCTCATGTTGAGTTATTTTAAAAAAAAGATCTAGCACATTACCAGTGATGATTTCAACTTTAAATAGGTATCTTCTTCACCTTAATCTTATTGTTGCAACTCACCCATCTATCTACTAATCCATTTCTCATGTTGAGTTTTCTTAAAACAAAGATCTAGCACATTACCAGTGATGATTTCATAGGAATCTAATACACTAGAGGTAAGTTAAACCCTATCATATTAATACATAAAGTTTTGAGAGTTGGTTATTGGTGGCACACTCACTTCAAAGATGTAACCATGCTGATTAGAAAATGTGAAAGTTGCCAGCATTTCTCTAGAAGAATGAAAGCTTCAGGCTTACTTCCTTTGCAGCCTGTATCAATTGAAGCTCCTTTCAAACAATGGGGGATGGACTTCATTGGTGAGATCTCAGAACCTTCCAGTGCTGGACATAAGTGGATCCTTTTAGCCACATATTACTTCACCAAGTGGGTAGAAACAATTCCCACCAAGAAAGCAACACACCAAGTTGTTATGGATTTCTTGTTGAATAATATCATATGTAGATTTGTTGTGCCAGTCATGATTGTGGCAGATAATTCCATGTGTTTCAAAGCTAAACCTTTGAATGCAATGTGCAAGGAGTATGGAACCAATCTCACTTATTCTTCAAACTATAACCCCCAAGGGAATGGACAAGCTGAGTCCAGAAATAAGAATTTATTGAAGATCATTAGGAGGACCTTGGAGTTGAACAAGAGAAAATGGGGTGAACAACTGAAATTTGCAGTTTGGGTTGATAGAATCACTACCAAGAGTGCTACTGGTAAGATCCCATTTGAATTGGTGTATAGAACTCAAGTTTAGCTACCCTTGCATCTACAATTATCTTCATTTCAGTTTGTTCAACAACTTGAAGATAAGGAGGTCAGCCCATATGAAGCAAGAATTAATCAGATTGTAGAGCTAGATGAAGATAGAAGAGCATCCCACTAAAGGCATGTCAAATTTAAAGAGAAGTTGAAGAGATTGTTTGACAAGAAGGTCATTCCTAGGGCCTTCAATATTAGAGATCTGGTTTTGTTATGGGACGGTAAAATGAAGATAAGGGAAAACATGGAAAATTTGATGCATTATGGATGGGCCCTTACTCCATTGATATCACAATTGGTCAGAATACCTTTTTTATCAAAGATTTAGATGGGGATTTTCTTGAACTGCTTATTAATGGCAAACATCTGAAGCATTTCTTAGATTAATCCCCAAAGTTAGGGTATGTACCAACTTGTACAATGTATAGTGTTTGGTTTTTGCTCTGTTTTTGGTGTTTTGTTGGTTTGTGGTTTGCCTTGGTGTGTGATAGCCATTTTTGTCGGGTTCTCAGCTAGTTTTTGGTGGTTTTGGCTCATGACTTCATTTTCCCAATGGATTATTTTTGCACTTGGTTTATGTTGTTCTTGTGACACTCACTGGGAGTGCCCGTCCCTTAGAAGGAGCCAATGTTGGTGCCCATTTTGATCCTCTATTATTTTCCCACCTTTCCCCTTTGTTCTACGTGCTCAAAAAATGTTTTTCTTTGAATTTAGTGGTCTGTAAACTTTGTTCTCCAGATTGAATGCTTTCAAATGCTCACAAAATTATTATTTTGCCCCATTTCAAAAGAAAAATAAATGCATTCTCTATTTTGTGCCCTAAATTTCCAAATCCACGGGCCTCTGTCATTTTTTCCATCTTTCCCAGCCTTTGGAGTTTGTAGTTGCTCATTTTTTGATTATTTGCCCTAAAAAATCTATCCCCATGGTCGTAAGTTGCATAAAATCAATCCCCCTTTGTTTTTTGATGAAAAATTCCTTCACCCACTAAGAAAAAATCAAATTCGGGCATCTCTGGTAAATTCTACGTTTTTTTACAGTTGTACGGGTGTCCTTTGCCTGTCAAATTTAAACTCAAAACTCTCCTCCTACATGGTCGATTCTAGTTGGATAAGGATTGGTGGGCTTCTTAATAGACTTAGCATTTTTTTGAGTTTTGGCAAAAAATCCAAATTTCCCCTGCAACTCCGCAGGAGGGACACATGTCATGTTCTTATTCATAGGCGGGATGGAAGGCCGACAGGGGACTTAATTTTTTTTTCCCTTTTTGACGAAAGGGATGAAAGTGGCAACATGGGCCATAGGTCCATAATGGCACAAAAGGAGACACATGGTAGGCACAAAGGAGAGAGGGGGTCGGCGGGCCAGTGGAGGCAAAAGGGAATTTGTCCCTTTTTGCAAAAGGAGTTAAAATGGAAGTTTGAAGCGTGGGTCCACCAAACAAACCATAGGAAGACACGTGGTGGAGAGAGCCGGTAAGCGGAGCGAAAAGGGAATCTATATCTTTTTGTAAAAGGAGTTAAAAGTAATGTTTGAAGCGTGGGTCTACCAAAAAAACCACAGGGAGACACGTGAAGGGCAGAGCGAGTCAACGGGCCGGCGGAGGCAAAAGGGAATTTTTTCCCTTTTCGTAAAAAAGACTTAGAATGAAAATTTTAGGTGTGGCTCCATGATGAACTAGTGACCAACACATGGTATGGAAGAAATTGGAGGTGCGGGCCCATGGAAGAAAAATGGAGAATTTTCCCTCGGCAAAAAAAGCGGTTAAAACATGAAATAAGCCCGCAGATTTTTAGCGATAGAGAGGTGGACACGTGTCAAGGACAAAATCAGAGGTGTGGGCCCATGGGGAAAAAAGTGAAATTTTTCCAAAATTCCAAAAAGGGTGGAAATGTGCAGAATTGAGTTGCGACTTCAATGGGGCCCACCATATGCCACGTGTCAGCACCAAAATTCAAAGGCGGAGGGGCGGAGAAAAAAGTCAATTTTTTCCATTTTTTCAAAAATATTAAAAGGTCAAAAATGATCCCAAATCCATTGCCAATTGCATTTTGACTTGTGCAGGGCCCAAAGTGAAGGAAAAAAGGGAAAATCAATGGTAGCTGTACATTTTCATTTTTGGCCACCATTTTTTCTCCAGGAAGCTTGGAGATGTAAATTTTGCATCATTTTTCATCAAAATTTTGGAAAATTCATGTCATTTTTTCCTTCAAGGATCAATGGGATCGATTTGAAATTTTAATTTATAGATCCAGGGCATTTTTCAAATGAATTTTTACTCAGGTTCAAGTAAACATGTGAAAGGTCAAATCCAAAATTACAGAGTAAAAATTTGAAAGGGATAAGGATGAAATAACAAAATGAAAGGGGTCTGCATGCTTGGAGAATGAAAAATGTGCCTCCACAATGGATAATGATGAAGGGTTTGTAATGATTCATCTCTTTTGAGACAACTAGCAACTTTTTAGACGTGTTCTATTAAACGTCCCTGTCTACGAATCATTTTGGAATTTTGTAACAAACTTGATGCTGGGCATATTCTTTTCTTGGGAAAGAAGGAGAAAATGTAATTGAAAGTTATATAATACATGTTTTGAGACATGCAAAAGATCAGATAAACTTAGAATTTCATAGGAAAATCTGGGAAGAAGCCCATTCTCGGAGAAACCACTTGAGAACCATTTCTAATTCCTTTCTACATCAGATTTGTATCATCTTGAGTTGGTTTCAGTTGTAAAACCATCAAAAAGCTATGAGATTGTTCTTATAACATTCCCCTGTTGATAAATTTGGTCATTCTAGATTATTTTGTGTTTTCTCTTGGAAAAATTTGCATGCACTCATGTTTCACAATGTTTTCACTTTTTGTTTCTTGCTCTTGTTGTAGTCTTGTGTCTAAAATTTCTCTTGATCATACATGGTCTCATTTCCTTTTTTATAGTTTAGTGGCATTTGCAATCTCACATTCAGAAGAGCTTTCATCTGATAAAGAGATAAACAGATTTAAAATCACTTTACCTTCCTTGAATTTAGAGAGTGTTTGTAAACCTTTGGGTGCACCTTAGGTTATGATAAAATAGAGGTTTCTGGGTGCTTTGTTGGTTCATCTACTTCAAGATTTTATGGCAGGTTGTCAAATATTGTGTGGAAGAGTAAAGATCTAGGCTTCCATTTATTACACATATCCTGGTTGAAGGAGTACCTTAACCCTTTTGAAGCATTCTGTTGTTTAGGTTTTACAAATTTCGTGTAAAGGTCCTCAAAGAATTTGGAAGATTCTAGTTAGTCTTGTCTAAAATCTCCCACCAAAATTCATTCAAACAAACTAATCCTACACATACTACCCCTGTCGTGCATTGTGTGTCAACAAAAGAATATAATCCATCTACAAAAATGCACAAAGCAAATCCAGATCATACAATGTCTTCTGTAACCCTTTCCTTGCACTAAAAATATCTCCATAATCTGGGAGTGACAACTTGTGAAAGTCAGATTTGGAGTGCTGATCATATTTTCTTAAGGCCCTTTCCATATGATTTGCAGAAATTGAGGGATATCTTCATCTCCTTCACCATTTGAGGGTTACAAAATAGTTCCTCTTACCTTGGTTGAAAGGCACAACTTAAAACAATTGGGACAAGATCAAGTCCTATTTGAGTGCTATCCATATCTCCAAATATTTTAGTGTCAGTTAGATCACATCCCCGGCTACAAAATGACACACATCAAGATCTATCTAACTTCAAGCTTCATGTCATATCTTTGATGCTGATCAGACTGAAAAGGAAAACAAATTTGGGTACCAACAGTTCCTAGTACTCTGTTACAGTTAATTTTCCTTGGGATAAGTTCTGGAATTCAGTCATTTTTTGATCATATTAAAGTTGTGGTAGCCAGCGTTGCCTAAAATAACCTTTAAATTGATCCCATGTAATATTTGTTTCATCAATGTTCAACTCAGGCTTACGGCTGTCCCACCATGAAGATGCTTCATGGGAATGCTGATATGCTCCCCATATTTCCTTTGTTTCTTCTAAGAAATTCCTCGTCGCAAAGTACTTCTCCATTTCATTGAGCTAATTTTTAGATCCATCTCCTAATGTGGTGCCATCAAACTTAGGTAGACTTATCCTTTTGATATCATTAGTGAGTTCAAATGCTAGTCTTATCTTTTAATTTTCTACCTGATTAGGTATGTTTAGATTATTGTTATCAACACCTAAATTCCCAAAATTGGCATTGTCCATAGGAGATGGCTGATTTTTATTACCAGCATCTTCTTCCTCCTCATTGCTCATTACTCGCTGTTTAAGTACAACAAAACGATCTCTTGTGTCTAACAGGGAAAAAAATATCTCATCGAGTTTTTGGGAAGTTGCTGCTTCTCCACCTAGTGGTGGATTGTTTACAACATTTCCTCTTATTCTAACCATTTTCTGTTACAAGAAAATTTAAGTTTTATTAGATTGTGGGCACAATAGGTCCAAGAGTTACAACCTTTAGCTCTGATACCAAGATAAAACATTCCCATTTTAAAACTTTAGAAACAAGGGAATTTTTTTTATACATAATGTTCTCTATTCTACATAATCATAATTTATAACACACATTCCATGCCAATCAATCTCATAATAGATAACCATATGTAGCTGTAAATGACTAGGTGAACTACTGATCTCTCATTTCATGACTTAGTTTTTCAACTGATCTCTCTGTTAAATTTAAGTATTGAATACTACATGTATACTAAGTATACCTTGTTCTCTTACCCTATTCTCGGTATTACGTGTTCTGTTAAAGAAACCTATTTGAATGTTTGTTACCAATATTCATCTGAAATCTCATTTCTTAAAGTAGGTGACATAGGACAACACAACCAGCAGCTTATGATACTTTAGCCAAAGATTTCCAACATATTGTTGATGTTACTATTCCTATGTGACATACTCATCCAATGGAATATGTCTTTCACCCCACTAGTTTGTTATCTAGAATGGGCTTTACTGACTTCTGAGAGTTCACTTGTTCAAGGTTTGACCCTATATCTAGTTAGCAACATGATTTGGTATAAGAACTTATTCATGATGACTAAGGGTATATAGACATACTCAATTGACCTACATTAATTGGGTGTATCTAGTTATCCTAAGACATCGTGAATCACTTCTTGTAATAAATCAAATTCCTAATCTTACCTAGAGAGAAACTAAGATTAATTCTAAGTTGAGTAGATCTAGATGAACCAATGTTGAGGGATGTTGTAACATGGAAATTGCATTAATGTATCCTCGTGAAGACCCTAGCCTTCATGAAGGTACAATCTTGTAGTTGACGTGTGTTAACATCCGAAAGAACTACCCATCTTGATGTACACACCTTGAGAAGATGTCATTTTCACCCATTTATATTTTTATTAAGGTTCAAATTACAACATCCCTACTTAACCCTAATTCCAATAACCCTTAAGTTTGTCATACCTTATTGAGTTGTTAAGTTAATACAGAACTCATAAGATTAGGATTAATTTTATGTACATTAACTTTTTTCTTAACATTTAGTTAATCAAAAGATAGAAACAATATCCATCATATGATTTACTTAGTACAACCCAACCATTCGGGGTCTGTTTAAGATCCAAAACAAGTTTCCTTATAGTAGACTTCATAGAGATGAAGTCAGATTTATTAATGATCTTATGTACCATATGTTTGTTTAAAACCTAAGGAGGTATTGCTCAAGAGGTGGTGAACCTTCCTCTTTCTTGTTTAAGTGTTGGGGTTTACTATACCCTTTTTAATTTCAAACTACAAGATAGTTAAGTTATACATTATTAACATAATATAGTGAGCCATATAGATTCGATAAAAGAACATCCATACATGCCAACATAACAAGTTGCATTCAATTTTATGGATATTTTAATTATATCCCACCCCTCCAACTCATTTAATGATAACCAGATTTAAGGATCATATCAGGTGAGAATGGAAACCTCAAAAATAAGATTAAAAATTTCCTTCATGTAATGTAAATAAAAATGACATAATAAGTTCAAGTAACTCCAAATATTTTTCAATTCATCATGGTAAAATAAAAATTTTGCAAGACCGAGAAATTTTAGACATATTTCATGTTAACTAGGATCAAGATCATTAAAGAATACAACTTTTCTTTCTTCAGTACATTTTAATAATGAATCAGATTTCGCTATAAAAGATCCAAAATTTAAGAAAGAGATACATCATATAAGTTATTTCCTTCCTTTATCACTTACAAAGTCCATCTACAAAAATTTCTAACACAGGCTAGTTCATTGAACTGAGCATGATAAACACTAAGCATTAAAATGATGTGCTTTTAACTAACTGTTTCATAAAACCAACTCTGCTTTTATGAAACAGTATACCAAGAAAACAAATAAATCATAAGTAATAACATTTATAAAATAAGAACATCCGATCAACATAAAGTAACATTAAGAAAAGATCATGATATAATCAACACTTTACATCATTAAATTAGATAAGTAATATTTCAACCAATTTACTTATCTACATCAAATAAAAGTACTTACTATCTATTTCTTACATAATTCAATCTTAATTAGCAATCCTAAAACTAATTCCACTACTTTTCAAACATAAAGTTACCTTATGAAACATGAACCAACAAACTCAACATTACAAAATTCCCTAAAAAGACATCTAAAGCCAAAACAATTCCAACATCTTGAAAGGTTTCAGAATTAATCATTTACAACTTAAAATAAGAGAATCTCATTTCAAATGCTACACCCAAATTCATAGTCCACGATATAACCTAAGCTCTCAAGTTAGGTCATACCTTAGAATTAGGAAAATATTCACTCAATATAAGGAATATAACATTAATGATCCAAAAAAACATTAATCCCTTCAAAACAATTCAAGTGAATAAGAGAGAAGTATAATCAACTACTCGATGCATTCTAAAGAGTAATGCAATAGACCGATCCAATTATCTATACTAGATTACACAAAATAAGAAAGGATGAATTCAAATACCAAATAAGAACTTCCCTTCTAATTTGGTTAATCTGAATATCGTTCCACAACTAAGAAAAGAGAATGCAACACAAATCTCTTACAGTTTCAAAAGGAGACAACGATGACTCAATACCTCAGAGAATAAAAGAGAAAGGAGTTAATCGACATGGTTAGATAAGGATTCCAAAATTCCTTTAAAAGAAAGGATGGTTGTAAAAGGATTTGTACATACCTAATCATAACATCCTTAGGCTCTTTTAAATGTAGAAACCATGCACCAAAAAATGTTAGACTGAATCATGTGACCGAAAAATGCAAGTTGAGTTCCAACATAAGGTTTATCCAAACATGAAACAAAAGCAGTAACAATATTATTAATCTTAGCAAGAAATATATGTAATAAAATAATTGCAAAACAAATTACAGGGAATTAACCGCCTTCAAAATTCATTCAAAACCATCAAAGTTTCAGTTAAAGGAACCATAGACTATCGATTCCTTTAAGAAGATAGTACAACAATTGACGAGAAGGACTCTCATTCGAATCCTCAAAGAGGTGAGGGAATACATCTTATTAATGGATAGAGAAAGATCCATTATGATTCGAATTCAAAGGAGGTGAATCCCAAGATCGACATGGCTTAGCTACAGACACACAAGCTATCAACAAAGATGATAAAAATACTTTTCATTACATTTCTATGGATAGGTTCAACTACACACCTCTACAAAATTGATGAGGTAAATTATCCCTTGCAATATTACCCAGAGATCAAAGAAATGGAAGAATCCAAAAAAAATCTTATTTAGAACATAGTTGGTTAGTTCCAAATCAAGAAACATCAACCAAAAGTTCGAATAACATCCTTAAAGCTTCATGAAGTCACAATCAAGAAGGATTTAACAAGTTTACTCTAGCAAGTTACTCAAGAGGTTAACCTAGATCAGGGACAGGTATTCTAAATCAAAAAAATCTAACTCAATAGTGAAGTAGAAAACATGATTGACATCTAGAAAGCTCAAACAAAGCAACGACAGTAACCCAAGTATCAACTCAGAAAAAGCTGACTATCAACATGTCCTCAACCAAACAAGACCTCATCTATTTATCCATTAGTTTAATCCACAATATCTTAAATAAGGACACAATATATAAAGATCAGAAGAGAAGACTTTACACACAGATATTATCAACAAGGTAACATCGAAATCTAAGAGTCCAAGAAATAATTATCACATAGTTTCTATAAAAGAACTTAATTTGAGCAACTCAATTTTTAACTGAAAATATAAGAGGAATAATAAAATATTCACTCTGGTTTCCATATGTTGGGTTTTAGAATGGAACATGGGTTGAAACCATAGTCAAGGGACAATAAGTCCCTCCTCTTTAATGGAAGAGGTTCCCTTATTGAAAGCTAGAGAAAAAAATGTACAAATCTACAACTATTAATGTTTGGATCCTGGTATCCTGGAGTGTTTTCATACTCAAAAGATTATCAATCAGAAGGAATGAAAGAATAAAGAGATGGGAGAAGGAAGAAAAAAACAATGCTTTTGGGAAATATAGATAGCAGGGTATCTCCCTATTCACATTGAACCAAGAAAATATAGAAAAGGATCAATTACTTCACCACCGACGCAAATATGCAGACACAAAGTTCTAAATATTACACAGACCAGAACACAAAGTTTCTATTAAATGCAAAACAAATGATCCATTAAATCAGTTAGAGACAGAGAGAGATAATGGAGAAAAAATAAAGAAAAGAAATTTTGTATTGAATTACTTCCAAATTTACAACGTTCCCAGAAAACTAGAAACCCCCTTTTTCCATGGCCAAAACCATGTTCTTATAACAATCTATGTACATCCATACTTTGTCCCCAAGAAAAGAGTATCCAAAAGGAATAAATTTGGTTACAGATCCACTTTTGGAAAGTGACATGAAATAAACACACTCACAAAAACCGGAGGTTCAAAAAGGAAAACATTTTGTCAATTCAAGCATGATTACATTAGCAAGGGGCATCTCATGATTTTCTTCTTCATGTGGTCTTGCCATTTCTACCTTTTAACCACTTTCATAGCACTCAAGTGCTTACTGGTAAATTTTCCTCCTTTTTATCACATATGCCTGATAAAATCCATTTTCTGATAATCAAATTTTACATCTCTTTAAATTTATCGATTTGGCTCCACAACAAACCAAAAATGCATCTCATGAATAAATGACAATGAAACAGAGAGATAAGAACAAAGAATGGTTCACATTTACATTCTTTGGAGCTCTATTTCATTAATGACATTGAAAACCAGATGAGTGCATTTGGGTACCTTTTCCCCATTGTACCTTCAAATTTTGAATCTACATGTGGCAAGATCCAAGCAACGATGGCCCTGGGGAAGAAATCTATATTTCTTGACATTTGGGAGAAAAATCACAATTTCTCATTTTTTTCCAACCCCCCGCAGCTCCACCAAAGGCCGAACATGTGGCGCCATCTGAGTGGCAGAGGAAATGTGGTTCAAATCTACCATTAAAACTTTTTTTAAGAAAAATCTCAAATTCTCAAAAACCTCCATCGGCCCACTTTGACTTTTCAACGTGAACACATGGCACACCACAATTGGAAAGAGAGAGTGTAGATCAATTTGCAACATCTTAACCCTTTGGTGAAAAAGGCTCAAATTCTCAATTTCCCCTTTAGGCCCGCTATTCTAATTTCATTCTTCAACACGTGGCATCATGTGACTAGTTCCGGGAATGTGCTTTAGTTTTATACCTTATCCACTTTTGAAAAGGGGAAAAATTCCAACCTTTCCCCTAAAATTCCATGCCTCCATTGTTGAATTTTCAATGTAGGCCACGTGTCCCTTTCTGATTGACTGCAGGCCTCAACATAGAAATTATCCCTTTACATGAGTGGGGCCGCAGGCCATTTTAGAACTTTTCACCCTTTGTAGAAACAAGGCTAAAATTCCTAAAGTCCTTCGTTGGTCTGCTACAATGCATATGAACTGAAAAATGGCCAAGTATCCCTTTCTAATTCTTCAACACATGGCATCACCTGATTGGTTACAGGGATGTGCTTCACTTTTTATCTGTATTTGAAAGGGGAAAAATTCTAACCTTTCCCCCAAAAGTTCATGCCTCCACCATTGACTTTTTAATGTAGGTCATGAGTCCCTTTCGGATTCGCTGTGGGCTTCAACTCAGAATTTATCCTTTCACATGTGCGAGGCCGTAGGTCATTTTAGAACTTTTCACCCTTTCACTGTAATGGCTTAGAGAATAAAATGGATCCATCGCCCTGAACTTCCACCAAAAATACTCCAGCCAATTAGGGACAAACAAGGATGTGGGGCAAATATGACATTTTTCCAAAATCATCAAAAGTAATAAGTTCAAAAAGAAACCCATCAGGCCTAATCCAATGAGAAGCACCTTTTTGAGTAAGAATTTGACATAGAAAATAACATAGGAAGTTGCAGAAAATGGGAAAATACCATTTTTGCTCCCGATGAAGAATTTATTTCTCTGCAAAAAGGTTAAAAATGAAAGATGCAAGGCCCCACACATTACAAATGCATAAAAGAAGAAATAAAATAATTTCCCATCCATTGAAAATAGGTAAAACATTTTAACGATAACGGTATGAGGAAATTTTGAAAAAACGTCGTGGGAAATGAAAATGAGCATATGAGGAGTTTAACACATGAATTTATTCTATGGCAGGGCTCCAATTTTCATGAAATTAGATTCGAAAGGGTGGGGAAAATTGAGAGGACAACAACTAGCTCCTTCTAGGGATGATTTGGTAGAGGTAAGAGGCAAAATCAAGAACCTTAGAGAATTCTAGGTAATCAGATCGAATCAGTGTCTTAGCCAATGGGCAATGGAGTAAAAAAGAAGTAATACCAACATAGAAGAGAACATAGAAAGGAAACCAACCAAAACAAAAACAAGGAAAGAAAAACACTATACAAAATGTATAGAGGGACTGTCGAAACTCCTAGGTTTTGAACAACTTCAAAAATTTCCCACTATAAGGAACTGGGAGAGGATAACTATCCATGTAATCTAGGTAAAAAGAGTTCTCACCAGTAAAATATCTAATTTTAAAATTACTAAGCCAAAGGGAATCAAATTTACCATGGCTGCCTTGAGGTTCATGCCTTTTGTCCCAAAGAAGAACACTCTCTCCCACTTGAAAAGTTCTAGGTTTAGACTTTTTTTCAAACATAGCTTTTACCTTGAGTTGATGAGCTAATATTCTATCAACCACTTGTAATCTGTCTTCATTCAACTTTTAGAGGTACATAATTCTTTTTTCCAATGAATTGGTAAAGCTGGAATCCTCAATGGCCTTCATCAAATGTAAGGATGGCAGTTCCAATGTCACTGGAAATTGAGATTCAAATCCATATACCACTTGATAAGGGGACATTCCAATGGCTCTCTTAGGTGTAATCCTATCTTCCCATAAAGCATCATATAGTTTCTTATGCCAATTCCTCTGATATTCATTAACAAGCTTCTAAACAATGGTGACCAAGTTCTTGTTAGTTGATTCTGTTTGCCCATTCCCTTGAGGATAATAATATGAGTGGGCAATGGAAATCGCATAGCCATAGCAGAAATCCATCATCTCATTAGAATAAAAATTAGATGCATTGTCAATGACAATATTGTCTGGTATCCAAAAACTTATTAAGAGGTGCTCCTTGATGAAGTTGCATACTACTTCAGAATTAGTACTTTTAACTGGAATGGCTTCTACCCACTTGGTGAAATAATCAATGGTAGTCAAAATATGAGTATGCCTTACACTTGAAGGTGGATTGAGTGTCCCAATGAAGTCCAAACCCCATTTTTGAAAAGGTTCCTCAATCACCACTAGTTTGAGAAGGAAAGCAGTCAATTTGGGTCTTCTGATAAAGGTTTGATATGCTTCACACTTTCTTGCCCACTTTGATGCATCTTTGAACATGGTAGGCCAATAATACCCAAAACAGAGGATTTTGTGGGCTGTGACAACAAAAGAGAAATGACCTCCAAAGGCATGGTCATGAAAGGCCAAGACCAATTTCTTTTGTTGCTCTTTGTCAACACATTTCAAAAATCTTCCATCTATCCCTCTTTTGAACAATGCATTTTCCCATAACATAAACTGTGTAGACCTTAATTTGATGGCTCTCTTATAATTGGCACTCAAATAGGCTGGACATTCTCCATAAGTAAGAAAGTGTGCAATTCCAGCATACCATTTGTTAGTTGAGTTGAGAAAAATAACAATAGGGATATCAACTTCCTCCTTGGACAATTTGGCATCAACTCTTTCAGCAATGAGTTCACATAAGCCCTTTCCTTGAACTAGCTTGGTGGGTTTGATGTCAAGATCATACTTATAAACTTTGGTTACCCAATTACCTCTCTTGGTTCCAAATTCTTGTTTTTTAAGAATGAATTTAATAGTTGTATCAGAAACAAGAATAATAGAATGAGAGTTGAGGATGTAAAAGTGAAACTGCTTCACATCTTTGACCACTTCAAAAGCATGTTTCTTTATCATGGTTTACTTCAACTCATGGGATTTCAAAATAACACTCATGAATGCTATGGGGAGTTCATGACCTTCAACATTCTCTTTGGTTAACACATCAGCTAGAGTACTTTCAGTAGCATAAAAATAGATAATGAAGTCTTTGCTATAATCAGGGCATGCCAAGATTGGAGTCTTTGCTATAGCTTTCTTGATATCTTCAAATGCAAACTTTCCTTTAGAGTACCAACAAAAAGTATGCTTCCCTTTCATCATGTGGGCTATGTTCAAAGTAATTTCAACAAAATCAGGTATGAATATTCTTAAGAAGTTGATCTTGCGAAAGAAAGAGTGCACAAAATTCTTGCTTGTGGGGAGAGGGATCTGCTATTTACCTAGACTCTTTCTAGATCAATCTTGATTCCCTCCTTGGAGACAATGTTTTCCAATAATTTTCCCTTGGTGACAAAAAAAATATATTTCTTAGGATTCAAGGAGACGCCATGCTCTCTACACTTTTGGAGGACAGTTTTAGGGTGTTGGAAATGATCAGCTCTAGTTTTTGAAAACATAGTCAGATCATCAAGGTATACAACTATGAATTTTCCCTTGAGACTACCAAATTCTAGGTCCATTTCCCTCTGAAATGTGGTACCAACATTGATGAGGCAAAAATGCATTCTCTTGTAAGCAAAGGTGCCCCAAGGAGTGGTAAAGGCAGTCTTATGTTGATCTGCAACACTCACTTCTACTTGATTATATCCTGAGAATCCATCAAGCGTGGACAACATTTCTGAACCTGTAATAACCTACAACACTTGATCCATTATGGGGAGAGGATAATTATCCTTCAAAGAGGCTTGATTCAAATTCATAAAATCAACAAAAATATAGATCTCAACATTCTTCTTCCTGACAAGCATAATATTAGCAATCCACGTTGAATGGTGGATGGGGAAAATGATCTTAGCCTTCAATAACTTTTTTATCTCTTGAAATATTGTATCAGCAATCTTAGGGTTATACTGCCTCTTCTTTTTCTAGAAGGGCTTGATCCCAGGTTTTAGAGGAATGAAATGTTGCATCTATTTTGACTGAAAAGCCTTGAGGTCATCATAAGAATATGCAAGAACATTAACATATATTTTTAATAGATTCACTGCTTTCTCCCTCTCCTCCTGTGTGCAACACTTTCCAATGTTTACCAACATGGGTTCATTAAGACTGCCAATGTTTATCTTTTCATAGTCAACAAACTACTGAGCTCCATTGGGAGTTTTGAACTTGATGTACCTATCATGTTTATCAAATAACTCTTCCAAACTTACCATCCCTTTAGGTATCTTATTACCTTTTAGTTTTATGCAGCCATCATGATCCATTTATTCTTCATTATCTTCTTCATTTGGGGGCACACACTCTCTAGGAAGATTTCCACTTCTGTCAAAGTATAGCTGGTTAAAATTATCTCTGAGTTCAAGGAATGAAATAAAGTGCTGATCATCATTAAAGACCTACCAATTGTTTGCGTTGTCAGGCACACTAGGCCTATGAATCATCTCAATGGTGAATTTATCTTGGGAGAAATTTGGATGAGGGATCAGTAGAGACCCCGAGACAGCCAAGGAAACCCTGGTGTTTCTTTCCCTTGGCATGGCTTTAATGGAAAATGCATCAAGGAACTCAATGGAATCCTAAACCAAATTCCTGTAATGCTTCAACCTTCTAATCTTCACTTGAAAGAGATCTTTGACCTATTTTACAATAAAATTTGCATCTCCATAAGCAAGGAGATTCTTGATCCCTATCTCTTTTACCATGCTTAAAATGAGGATGAGAGCCTCATACTCCATTGTATTATTTGTGTTTTTGAATTAGAGCTTGAAGGAGAAAGGATGAATTTTCCCTTTAGAAGAATTAAGCACCACACCAGATCTAGAACTAGTTGAGGAGCATCTCCCATCAAATTCCAAAATCCAAACACCATTAGGATCAAGAAACACTTCCTTAGGATGGTTAGCCTCATCTTGTGACATGATCATGTAGTTACCATGCCCAATGTCCTCATAAATTATTTGTGCCTTTGGGTCATCCATTTTTTTCACAATATATTCAGTTTGTTTCTCAGGCAGTAGCTTCTTTATTTTCCCATTCATTGGAATAAGAGCATGTGACCAATCCATCATGATTTATCCTCCCACATCTTTGTAAAAATTTCTACTCAGCAGTATGCCATAGGAAGGGGAAATATCAACTACCAAAATGGTAGCTAAAACTCTCTTGTTTGGCAAAGAAAAAAAGGCCACTTGTGCATATTTGATCCTTACAACCAATAAAACTTCTCTACTTTCCATTGAGTAACTTGAACCAAAAGTGTGGGTTAGGGTTAAGCCTAGGGCATGAGCTACCTTAGTAGGCATCAAATTATCTGAAGCACCAGAATCAATAACACAATTGCTGAGTTTGTGGCCAGCTATGAGGAGAGTGACATAAAATGATTTGATCTTCTCATCAGATGAAGTGACTGCTGCCACGAGGCTTGGTCGAGATGAAGGAGTGGGAAAGAGACCTTTAGAACTGGGGAATGAAGGCTTGTATTTGGAGTTTACAAAGTATACCATCTTAGCAAAGGCCTTGGGATGGGTTTGGTAGAATTTGGCTTCTGAGGTTGGGATCTTAGTTTTCTTGATATGGTCAATAATGTCAAAAGAAATAGAGGTAGATGGAGCATCATTGATAGGAGTAGATGAAAATTTTGACTTATCAACTCTATCATTTTAAGGTCAAGAATTTTTAGGAGTAGAAACAGACTAGGAAGGAACAACAAAACTTACCTTGGGTATGGAAGAAGTTGGAATAGGATCTCCTCTCCTTGCAATCACTGGAATGAATGTAGGAGGATCCTTAGATCTTTTAGCAGGCTGCACCACTTTCTCCTTCTTATTGGATTTTTCATGAGTCATAACAACATATGATTCATTGTTCATCTATGAAACTCTTTCTTAATAATCATACTCTTCATCTATACCTTCAGTGGTGAGAAAATGGACATGAGATCCACTCAACTCTTCTAATTATTCATCGGCTTCTTCTTCATGTTCTTCACAGATTTCATCCTCCTCCTTGTCATTAGGATCTAGCACTTCACATGTTACATTGACTGGAACTTTAACAGGTGGGCCTTTGATTGCCAATCTAGTCTGAGGAGAGGGAAACCAATTCCTGGGCTGAAATTTCTTCCTAGGAAAATCCTGATAAGGAGCATTCTGGGTGAATTGCTTCTTGAGAGAAATAAGATCATTAGATAGTTTCTGTACCAACTGATCTACATTATCTCCAGGAGAAGATGTGGAAGAAGGAGATGCTTTGGATTTGGATGATTCTCTCCTTAGCTTTATAAACATGATCAGATCATCTTCAACACTAACATCGAATCTCTGATCAACATCTAAAGTGGCAAGATTAGCTCTTCTAAGTGCATAGCTCACTTCAGGTAGCTAGGCATTAAGGAAGAAACATTTTTGAATATTATCCATAGGGCGTCTGTCTTATGGGATTTTTTAAACTAGCCTATTGAATTTGGCCACAAATTCCCTCATGGGCTCGTGTGAATCTTTCTTGATTTGAGAAATCTGGGCCAAGATGGCACGTACATCCTCAACAGGTTTGAAACACTACTCAAACTAGGTCTTCATGGTATTCTAATTGGTGATGGATCCAGTAGGGAGATGGTAAAACCAATCAACAACATTATCTTGTAATGTCTCCACAAAAATTCTAATGGAGATATCCTCATGTTCAACTCTGAGAACACTAAAAGCAAAAATGAAGGCTGCAATATGTTCATCTAGATGAACCTTCCCATCATCTTTGAATTTAGGGAAATTATTTCTATTGCCTCTAAGAAATTCATGCAATGGCTAGGGAAGAGCAAGAGGCCAAAACCTTTGGTCCTAAGGTAGAGGAGCTGCCATCCTTGGAAATATGTTTTGGAGAGGAACTGAAACACTAGCGAGAATCAAAGCATGCAAAATAGGACTGATTTGATCTTGAGGGATGTCACTCCCATAATTTTTGTCTCTAGCAGGAGTGCTTGCAGATCTTGTTCCTCTTCTTTTTCTTGTTGATGAAGGGAGAGAGAAACCTTGATGATCCAAAAGTTGGAAATGAGGGTCTTCTTCCCCAAGGGTTCTTCTACCTCGAGTGTATCTTGGAGTCACCAAATCAAAGATGATCAAGAAGTTGTTATTCAAAAATTGGAATACATTTGCAATGAATTCCCAAATGGAGTTGCCAAAAATTCTTGGGTTTCAGAATGGAACATGGGTTGAAACCATAGTCAGGGGACAACAAGTCCCTCCTCTTTAATGGGAGAGGTTCCCTTATTGAAAGCTGGAGAAACAAATGTACAAATCTACAACTATCAATGTTTGGATCCTGGTATCCTAGAGTGTTTTCATACTCAAAATATTATCAATAAGAAGGAATGGAAGAATAAATAGATGGGAGAAGGAAGAAAAAAATAATGCTTTTGGGAAATATAGATAACAAAGTATCTCCCTATTCACATTAAACCAAGAAAATATAGAAAAGGATCAATTACTTCACCACCGATGTAAATCTGTAGATAAAAGTTCTAAAGATTACACAGACCAGAACACAAAGTTTCTATTGATTGCAAAACAAATGATCCATTAAATCAGTCAGAGATAGAGAGAGATAATGGAGGAAAAAGAAAAAAAAAGAACTTTTGTATTGAATTGCTTCCAGAATTTATAACATTCCCAGAAAACTAGAAACCCCCTTTTTAGATGGCCAAGATGATGATCTAATGACAATGTGATGTGCATCCATTATTTGTCCCCAAGATATGATGTGATCTAAAAGTGATTAGAAGTTTGATGTAGAACCACTTTAGGATTACAGTGTTTTGAAATTTACACACTCACGAAATCGTGGAGGGTCAAAAAGGTGAATATTTATATCAGATTGAGCATGATTGCTTTAGATTCAAATGTGGCATCTCATGGATTTACAAATGTGTGATGTTAGGTCCTACCAATTCTACCTTTTTAAAAAGATTTGATAACACTCAAGTGCTTACTGGTAAATTTTCCTTAAAAGTATCGCGTATGCTTGATTAAGAATGAATGTATTATTATAATGAAACTGAAGAGATACGCGTTAAGGAATAGATGTGATGGGGCTCCAGGATGAAGAACGCTTCACAACAATGGTGACCTCATAGAATGCAAACGAAAATGATATCGATAGCAGAGGAACGTGGGAGGAATAGTTCACATTTGCCTCCAACTGGAGCATCTGTAGGTAAATAATGAGGATTGATCCAAGTAGCTCAAGTGCACATGCGGACTAAAGAATATGTTCCCCAAATAACCAATGATATTTGGATTCATTCACATGGCAAGATCATAAGCAATGACAACCCTGGGGGATGAAATGATCTCATATACCTGACATGTTGACATGAAAAAAGGGGTAATTGAGATGCATTTTGCTACAAATCCCCCCAGAGGGTTCTCCAAAAGTGGTGCTCCCTACAACTGGTACCCCAACTCTGAGTGAAGCTGAGGAAATGTGGTTAAAGTCTAATCAATGTAGGAAGCTCTTCTTAATAATGATGATCAAATGCTCAGAAGCCTTTGAATGACCCACTAAGGAGTAGCCATCCTTTGAACACGTGGTATGGTTTACCATTTTTTTACAATGTATAGGGGGGCGTAGAATCAATTTGCAATATCTTAACCCTTTGGTGAAAAGGGATCAGATTCTTAATTTCTTTCATAGGCCATTTTTATTTCATGATTTTGATTCTTTTTTACATGGCATGACGTGAACAATTGTCCTTCGAGAATGGATCAGTCTATTTTTTATAACTTATCCACTTTTGAAAAGGGGAAAAATTCCAAGCTTTCCCGTGAAAGTTTAGATCTCTGCCATGGGCGAGAGCTGGAACATAGGCTACAGTAGACCACTTAGTAGATTGACTAAAGGGTGTTAACTTAGAGATTAGCCCTAGACCCTATGAGCATGGTTCCAATAGGTGAATAAGAGGAACTTTGTACCTTGTGATGAAATCAGGCATAATCTCTCACTGAGAAGTCCTCAGAACCGGTCCGCCATAAAGCAGTATGAACTATGAGAATGGACAGCGTGGTTCCCATATTTGATTCTTCAACATCGTAGGCATCACTTGATTGGAAGATGGGGATAGTGTACAAATCATCACGATGAGATATGGAAAGGTTTGATATGGAGGAAATGATTCCAGAGACTTTCCCCTGAAAGTCCATGCATCTGCCGTTAAATTTTCTAACAAAATAATGGTCACAGGTCCCTTAATGAATTATGTTGCGGGCTTTCACTTTTGAATTTATCCTTTTGCAAGGGCAGGGCCGTAAGTCGATTTTAGAACTGTTATCCCTTTCACCATACTTCCTTACGTGAATAATGTATGGTTTGATTTCCCTAAAGTTCCAGGGAAAAAATACTCCAACCAATTAGGCTCCTCTCTAGGGACGTAGTGACATTCTGACATTTAGTTATCCAAGATCACCAAACGTGATAAGTTCAATTGTGATGGGATGTGATCCACATCCATTGAGAAGATAACAGTGTAGCTGCAACATTATTCAGGAAGACAAGTGGTATGTGAAAAAAGAATGAACAAATGGTTCCAGGGAAATAGGAACAACGCTAAATTAGGATCAGATGATGTGAGTTAATTAGAGATTATTTGATAGGTGAAATAATGGCGAGTTCAAAGCCCCATGGTGCATTCCAAATGCATAAAAGAAGCACTAAAATAATAGCCACATCCAGGTGGTCGTAGGAAGAGGGGACAAAATTATGATTAGATAAACTGAGGTAGGTGAGACTGAGGAATTGATTTTGAAAAGTTGTGGGAAAGGAACTAATCCATGAATCTGACAAGTCCTAAGACACAAAATTCCCCCTAGCGCGGGAAGATCCAATTGATGGATCCAATAGAAATAATGTTCAAAATAGTCGATAAAATCGAGGGGACAACACCATACAAGATGAATCCACAAAAATAGATATTCCAGTCACCCATTATCATCTCAACTGTCCAAAGGATACCAGATTCGTAGGAGTGATGATTGTATGGAGGAGAACAATATCAATGAACAACGTCAGGGCTCATTAACTGGGGGATCTGGTGATGGTGTGAGTTGGCTCAACTCTGGAGGAAGTAATATTCATATTCATGACGAATTCTACAGGAGGGTAAAGATTAGCTAGATGTGGGAATGTCTGGCTGAGTGGATGAAACGAGAGGGTCACCTATAGTTGATGTCAGTTGAAAGGCTCTCCAATATTACTCGAATGATGAAGGTGGTGTAGCAAAATAATAATATAATGGGGATGTGGTCACGATAGTCAGTGTAGTAGGATGTGGGTAGATAGTACATGGATTGAGTCAGGTTCACCAGTGTGGATTTTAATGGTAGGAGTAGGTGTGACATAAAAGGAGGGGTGTTTGGATCATGCGATATGATAACTTATCTATGCAGAGATGGTCCTCAAAAGAACTGGTGAGATGGGTAAAGAAAGATTGGATGGTAAGGATGAGTAAAAATAACTGTGCCTATTTCAGGTGTTTCAAGAGGCATATGGGTGGGTTGAATGAGATGTGACAGATGTAGATGTGGATGTAGGGAATGACTTAGATGTTAGGGCACTATCATGCTGGATGAGCACAAGTGAGGAGGTCATAATCGAGGAGATAGGTGGTAGCCAGATAATGGAGTAGATACAATCGTTTCCAGGTGATGTGGACATAGGAAAATAAATGTGTGATAAGGATGCCAATGCAAATGTGACCTCCATAGGATGCGGATATGGAGTCCAGGTGTGACTAAAGACTAGATGTAGATTTGGTAAGAGTACAGATTGGACTGCTGGTTGTAAGAGAAGCGGTAGAAGTATCTCCATGCAGAGGTTGGAAAGGTTAATTGTAGATGCTAATGGATGTGGGAATCATGTTAGAAGGGGCCAAGGGAAAAATACCAATCGCATGGTTTCTAAGGTGGTTTGCTCACGGGTACCAATGGATACATAAATGCGATGTGGAAACTCCAGGTGTTCTGATGCCTATGATGTCTATTGCCACTGAACAGGTCTGAAGTTGACGAGTCCAATGTCAGAAGGTGGAGATGCATTACTTAACT
This sequence comes from Taxus chinensis, assembly GCA_019776745.2. Taxonomy (NCBI): domain Eukaryota; kingdom Viridiplantae; phylum Streptophyta; class Pinopsida; order Cupressales; family Taxaceae; genus Taxus; species Taxus chinensis. Next base: position 288,805,582 of record CM034150.1, read on the forward strand.
CTAGTGGAGGATTAGCCAAATAGGATTCCCTCTAAAGATGTCAAGCCTGATGCCAAACCGACAATAGGGTAGATTTGAAGGATGTAGGCATATGGTGATGAGTGGGATCAGAATGATATGATGGATATGGGGAAAAAATGGAGAGGTCTAATGTGTAAGGTGCATCGAAGTTATCCCTCAGTGAGATGGGAGGAGAGATGTCATAAGATGGAGTAGAATCTGTTGACTAAATACCCTACATTAGTTTAGGAAATCACGAACATTGGGTTCTCATGTAGAAAAGTATCCACCAAGAGTCAGGTGGGTATTGACGATAGGGGTACAAGACATCATGAATTAGGCCATGAGGTCCCATACTGGGGATAAATATTAGGTAATAGGTTAGAGATACATCTGTGAGGACCTAAGGGTGATGGGGTTCAAATCCTGTTAAACGTTAGAGTATACAACTGTAAGGATAAGGGTGATGAGGGCACAAGTGATGAGATATAAGGCAACATGATATAAGGTAGATGTAGCTTAAAGGGGATTATAAGGAAATGAGGGTGAAGGAATGGTCCTACAGATCTAGGACCTATGGTCAAGATACTTTTATAGGTCTATGATGAAGACCTCTAGTCCATCTTATGTGATTGGAAGAATCCCTAGAGAGATTAACTATGATGATCCGAGGACGGGGTCTACAGAGGATTGCTGAGAAATGAACTCCAAGAAAGATCAATAAAATGGCATATATTTAAGGAATCAATCCATCACTTACTTTAATTTCTAAATATAAGTTTACCGTATAGATCAGACAAGAAGAATTAAAGCATACCATGGATTGATAGAATTGATCCAGGGTTTTAATATTATAGTGAGATAAATTTACAAATAACATTACTAGTTTACAACCTTACCTATCTCAAGAAGAATGGATTCCTTGCAAGCAACAACATTTTAGCAAAATGAATCTAAGAAACGAATAATTTATACATTGCAAGCATGATTACCAACAGTAAAAAAAATACACCTTCTAAGGACAAATAAAATGTCAACGTTTGCAATGCAAAGAGGAAAAGTTAACAATTTTTCAATGATGTTACCAATGTTCCCTATTCATATCGCAAGGTTCTTACCCCATATTACATTTTTTTTGATTATGCAGTTATACTAATCATGACATACCTTCTCCATTTACCTCCCTCTCTCAAATTACAATTAATAAATGCATTATCCTCACTATATTTATTATTTAAATATCTTATTTAAATAATATCCACACATACAGTTCACTTAGACACCTCACCAAGCCAACTCAACCTAAGACCTATTCTTAGCAAGTTGCCATAACTAACTAAGACTTACCCAAACCCTAAAAATCAATGCCTACATTCCCTCTAACCACATTCCCACATGCTCACAAGAAGCTCCCAGTCTAATCCATGGGATAATGACACGAGATCCAAGAAAATCAGGAGGATCTCCATAGTTTAGTAAACCTAGGAAATCTCACCTTGATCGACATCGATTACCCCTAACTGTCACCGGTTAAGCCAGACCGCCGTCGGTTACCCCTTTTAACCCCAAAACAACCTTATTCTGAAGGTTGGAAGTTGCAAACATTGGGAGAAATTTGACGAGCAAGAACACATCTCAGAGAGATAATGCATCTTCAGAGAGCAAATTCCAGTGAAAACTCACATCCAAGGAAGGAGATTGAGCATCTTCTCCTGCACAGCCATCCCAACCATGATCTGATCTATCCAAGCAAAGAGGAGTGTACATGCAGCCCATGCAGAAGCTTTTCTTCAGTTGGTGATCACTTGCAACCTTCAAACCCATCATCAACACCTCCATCCCTCACACACAGGCATTCAGGAATGGAATCCAAGTAAGTATAACATCATACTTTCCTGGTTTATTTCATTTCATCATCATTTTATCATCCATTGTTTATCTTGCCCCCTATTGACCTTCTCCAACATTTTCACCTCCATATACCCATTAAAACCTCACAAAAGCCTACTCCAGTCACCCAATACCTCGTCCCGACCAACCAAAGTCCTTTGTGCAATCACAAAGGAGACCAAAAGCTTGTTCTGTGACATTTCCAGATCTCACAGTAACCAACACCGGTTACACCTAACCGTCATCGGTCACCCCTGACCGACACCGGTCTCTGTATTTTCCCACACAACCTAGAACAGAGACCTACCCACCTAATTTCATCTCACCCTCATTCACCTGTGATCTACCCGAGACCTTTATCAGACCTGCAGAGACCCAGAACCAATCATTTGACCTTTGGATTCTATTCTAGCTTAGCCTGTTAGATTAGATCTATTTTTCTTATTGTGTTTTTAAGTGAGATACCTAAATCATTTTAAAATAACAATAGGATTTACTTTGTTTACAGCATTAAATTGTTTAAAACAGTGGACTGACAACCATCTAGGAAGTATCATACTTCCTCGGATCTAGCATACGCTAGGCAGTTCACTGCCCATATTGTTTAATTCCTTCTGGTGGTCTTGTTTTCATTACAGGTAGTTCCTCCTAGCCAAAAGGAAGCTCTCATGATCAGCTGTGGATTCGAAAGTCATACGCGTGCAACAACCCATCAACCAACATTTGAACAGGTATTCCTCCTACGCCTGTTACCCTATCTGTTTTGTCAACACTTCAAAGAAATGATCTAAGAAAAAGGTGAAACATTTTGGCATGCCCGGTGGGACCCATCTGGGGTTCCTTGCATTTCATTCATTCCTAGGAAAAAATTGTGTGTTTTTTTCCCTTCTAAAAAGTGTACACACTAATTTTCTTCCTGGTAATCCACCTCTTCTTTCTATTTTCTCTAAAGGAAACTTTTCTTTTGGTGTAATTAAAAAGAACCATTTCTTCATGTTTTTTGCATTGTAGTGAAAGAGCATCCCTCTTCCTCTTCATCTTATTGTGTCATCCAATTTCACATTTTCGATTTGGGTTTAAAAATAAGTGCATTCCATTCTGATTTATTGCATTAGCTCACATTAATTGAGGGCAACCTATACGCTGGAAGTCATGACCAGCTGATGGTTGACAAAAGAATCATAGAAAAGCACTTCTATCCTTTTCTCTTTCTCTGAGTCTTACCAAACCACACAAAAATTCAAAATACATACATTCTTAAACAACATCCTACCTGGAAGAAGTTGTAGGTGATCACACGATCACGACACAGTGGGCACCCAGCTCGCTGCTCTGTCGAGTCATACTTCAGAGCGAAGCCCGCCCCCACCATAACATACCTGAAACCTCACCTTTTAGATCTCCTTCTTTGTAGGAAGCCATCCTCACCAAAAACTCTATTTCACAATTCATGTGTCAGTCCCTAAATAGCATAAGCTAAACAAACATAATAGAAAGGGCACTCCTAGGATCACATTTTCTTAGTGTTTTTGCTTGGCTTGCATTTTGAGGTGAGAGATCACGTTTGTCACTTTTTTGTTCATCCTTGCATGCTCCTCATCATAGCTGGTGTATTCCGGCTTCACCTGAGTGTGCCTGGGCCATATCATCATCATTCTCAGAATTCTGGGTCTGATTCTACATCAGATTTTAATTCACAACCACTTTCTTTCATCACTATTTCAATTTCATAGTAACAGTCGTCGGTTACCTCTAACCACCATCGGTTATACCCAACCGACATCGGTTCCAATTCCTTTTGCTAACCTACTCAAAAGGACATTTTACTTCACTTTCTTCCACTTTTCACAGTCTCTGTCACTGTCATTATTCCCATTGACATTTTAAACATCCTTAGATTTGGCATACATGTTAGATTTTACCTTCTGCCTCATTGTTTACTCACTGTCCATTTTCTACAGTAACCGGCAGCAGTTACCCCTGACCGATGTCGGTTTTCCCTAACCGGCATCGGTTAGCCTATTTCACATTCCAGCCACCATTTGGTACTTAATCCACTTTTTATCACCAGATTCACCTGTTCCTGCTGTTCTCTGTGTCATTTACAGAGAAGCAACCCTACCTGATCAGTACTGGTTCACATGGTGCTGACCTGAAGACAAGCAAGCGCCCTCATATTCCATGCTAGTTGTCAACCACTCCCACCTAGTCCTTCACCACCTTCTATTTTATGACCAGCCATGAATCCCATCCAGCCTACTACTATTGCTACCAGAGATGAGGAGTTCTCATGAATCCTTGACCAAAACCCTGCCGCCTTGCAGTTTTACCTTTCCCACTCATCCACTTGAGACACCTCGGGTCAGTTGATATACGGCATGCCCATATCTATCCCCCTGACTCTCACACCCACTCCCACATCAGCCCCATCTGGCTCCGTGCTACCCGCATCCACCTTACCCCCAGTCGTTTCACAGTTAGGTCCTATACCCGCTATGACTGCCACATCTGTTACCTCTGTGGCACCTATTACATCCACCGTACCCTCGACGACTACCCCAAACACAACCTCATCCACCCCTAATGTCTCACACATACCTGTAGCTACATTACCACCTCCAGTGTCGGTGACCCCTACCCCATTTCAGAACGTGGTTCTTTCCATTCCACAATCATTAGCCCCTATTACCACTAGGGTTACCATGACCCTTCCACCCCCATATACATACTACCAACAACCTCCTGTTTCATCCATTATTCATTCTGGGTACGTACCCCCTATTTCACTACCTTCTTCTCCACCACCCTACATGGCAGCCCCATACACTAGAGTGCCACCCCCATTATATGCCCAAAACCAACCTTCTCACGCTACAGGAGGCATCCAATCATCACAACCCACCAATGACCTAATTAAATTGATGTTGGACAAGATGCAGACATTGGAGGCATCAGTTTCTGGCTCCCGCAACACTCTCACCTATGATGAGATTTGCAACGAGCCTATTCACCCATCCATTCCTATCCGTTCATACCCTGTGCATTGGGAAATGCCTAAATTCAATCATTTCAATAGCAAAGAAGACCCACAACAACATTTGTGGTCGTTCAAACACGGGTGTTATCTGATCGCTCATGATGATGCCTTGCTTTTGAGAACCTTTCCCATGTCCCTCACTAGACCTGCATTAGATTGGTATAGTGGGTTACCTAAACACTCTATATTCTCATTCAATCAGGTAGCCCAAGCCTTCTTGGATCATTTCTCTATCAATATCATCAAGAAGGTTACCATGACCGATCTATATTCCACACGTCAGTATGAGGACGAATCTATCGTAGATTTTTTCACTCGCTGGTGCAACCTGATCAATCAACTTACCTTCCAACTACCACAAAATGAACTCATCAAGCTCTTCACATGGGCTTGCACTAGACATATCTCCCTGACCTTGCAGGTCCAAACCTTCTGAACATTCGATGAGGCATTCACTATGGCACGAAAGTTAGAGATTCGGGCCATCGAAGAGAAGAAAATCCAATTACGCAATAAGAATTCGGCATTCAAGTTGAATGATACCTCTTCTTCTTCCAAACCAAACCAATTATTCAAAAGCTAAGGGCACCACTAACCTAGTGGTACTCAAGGCCGGCCCAGCTCATCCATCAAATCAGGCTACACCCTCATCTAATCTCTCACCTGTCCAGACTTTTCAATTCAGATGAGAGCAGCGAAAATATACCCCAATTGGGGAACCTTACTCTTCTATCTTAGAAAATCTTATCAAAGCTGGAGCCATCACCCTTCCACCTATAAAACCACACACTGGTTTTGACCCTGCTCGCCCCATGCCCGCATGGTATAAAGAACATGATTTTTGTAACTATCATCGAGTAAAGGGTCATAGTGATGGCAACTGCATCACTTTCAAAAATATTGTCCAAGAAATGCTCGAGAAAGGTGAGTTAACTATGGATAATCCCAATGCCACCCCCAACCAAAATCTACAAATCTTCAAAAAACCATTTCCCAACCATGCCCCTTCATCCAATCAAACTGGTGAGACATCAACTCATGATACCCATACCCGCGAGGTTCACGCTATCTTTAACGAGGTACCTGTCACCTCCCAATTACCTCACATCCCTTCCATAGAGGAAATCCTAGCCCAAAATCCTCCTTCCACATTGGAACCAACCTCCCCTATTCCTTCACCAACAGAGGAACACCTTTCATCTCCTTCATCACCTATGGAGGGGTCTTCTGCTAACATCGAGACCATCTCACCCCTGACTTCTCCACTTAGAGAACCTTTACCTACAGTACCTCCTCCACCCATAGAGGAGCACCCATTACCTCCTCCACCCACAGAGGAGCACCCATTACCTCCTCCACCCATAGAGGAGCACCTATCCCTTCCTCCACTTATAGAGGAGCTCCCATCATCTCCTCCACCCATCATAGACCTAGTTGAGATACCTTTACCTCTTGGTGAGCATTCTCCATCTGCTACCCAAAATCCAACAGACCTACTTTCAGCTCTCTTACCCACGAAAGCTGAAGCTAGCCAATTCCCTATCTCTAAGACACATTTTATGGGAATTTCCATTAGGTCTTCATCAACCCCACCCACAGAAATGTCATTCTCACATTTGGCCAATCACTTAGATTATGTGGATAGGGATTTACGATGGGGGCGCCTCTTACTCCTCATCTCAACAAAAATGCAGAGATCCCTCGCTGATACCTCCATTATTTACCAAGGCTTATTTCGACTGATCAAACCAAATGCAACCAACTCTGTCATAACCACTTACATGATACCTATTAGTGCTCAAACCACACCCTTACCTATAACCCTACCTACATCTAAACCCAAACCCACACCTACAACATTTGCCTCAACTAAACCTATTACCACTTTAGGGGTCACCCCGACCACCAGCCTTACTCATCCACCTATTAAACTAGATTTAGCTACATCCTCCAATGTCCATACCACACCTACTCTGACACCCAAACCAAAGAAACAAATTCATCAACCTCATACCCCCATCGCACCAATCACGCCTGCACTTGTCCCAGTTGTCTTAAGACCTTAGCTACCCAACATGGTCAAACAACCTTCACCCATCCATAAACCAATAGCACAACAACCCATTCCTTCCTCACAAACCTTTAACTTACCCAGGCACACAACGTGACTTACACCCACACCTGCAGTCTATTTACCACCAATACCTCTAATACCCTTAGCTATTGCTTCACTACCCACTACACTTCAATCATTATCACTCACACCCCAAGTACGACTAGCATCATCTACCTTCACATCACCCCCATTATCCCCGTGGGTAACTCACCCTCTTCCTCCATCTTCTTTTCCTTCTAGATCTCGTACACCCACATCACCTTTACCCAAGAAGGTGCAACCCAAAAACAAAACCCCACTACCCCATAATAAGGTAGTCAAAACAACCACACACCCTCCTACCCATCCATCTATTGTACCCCTACCCAAACAAACACGAATGATACCTAAAACCACATCGGCACCTAAACCCATAGCTCGACCCATTCCTACTCTTCCAAAAATAGTACCTTGACAATCAACCACACCTGCACCTAAACCCACGTTCACTTCCCATTGTGATCCACTAGCAGGGTTCTATGCCAAAATTTTAACCAACCTCCTCGAGAATTTTTTTATCACATTATTTCCACTCTAACCTTACGACCCCCTCAAACCCAAGCCAAAAGGGTTTGATGATACTAAAATTTACGCATACCATCGTGTGTCAGGGCATGATGTGGAGAACTGCAAGGCCTTGAAAAAATGTCCTTATCCAATTATGTCCACCAGAAACCAACTTTGATGATGATGACCTTCTTGACGAGGATCCTTCTTCACTGACACCCATTCCCACACTTCCCACTCAACAACCACAACCTCCACCCTCACCACTCCTAGAGCCACCCTCAAGATTTGAAATTAACATGGTTCACATCAGAGAACTTACCACGCCACCACCCAAATGTCATTGTGTCCAACTGACCTCATAGGGTTTTTCTCCTCCAATAGATTTTTACCCTTCATGTCATTATACCACTCATCCTATACCTTCTCCATTTGTGAACTCCCCTCAAATCAACATGATACACGTCACTACACATGCGTAGAAGGGAAAAGAAAAGGTAACTGACCCACCAACCAATCCTATACCCAACATACCATCTACACCCATACCTAAAATCACTATCCATGGCCCCACATACCTAGTTTCTAATGGCGTCACACATCGCACCATGCTCAAACAATTACACCAATCTCCCCTCAAAATGTCCTTATATGACCTCATCCAAACCTCTGAATCCCATCGTCAAGCCCTCATGGAGGTTCTTAAATCTATTGAGGTTTTACCCAATGACCCTACACCCGTAGCCTCCATTATCACACCCCATCATGTAGCCTCTCTCACCAAATTACCACCTTCATCCTCACCTCACCTTATTCACCAAGTGGCCTCCCTTAGCTTCTCATAAGAGGAGATCACGCCACACCAAAATGATGACCCAGACCCAGCCCTCTTCATCTTCATCCAAATTGATAACATATGGGTACGCCGTGTGATGATTGATGGAGGCGCTAGCATTAAGATCATTTCATCCCATGCATTCGCTAAAATTCACATACCTGTCAATTGCATCCATAAACATCCAGTCATGTTGCATTCATTCAATGATGCTATCACCTCCACACTAGGCACTATCATCCTTCATGTTCGCATGGGCCCCTACACTATTCCAGAATTGTTTTATGTTTTGGAGGGGGAATTCTAATATAAATTGTTGCTTGGTAGACCCTAGATTCGTGTCATAGGTTGCATTCCTTCCAATTTGCATCGTTTAGTAAAGTTTGAACATGAATGACACACTTATACCATTCCATCTGACCCAACACATTTCAAAACATGTAACATGCTTTATTGACCTAATGATGTGCTCATACCTGTCAAGCCGTCGACCTCCATAACCAATACCACTTCACCTACACCTCCACCTACCAGTATAACTACTGCTTTCACCGCACATACCTCCTCCATTCCTACTGTTGCTATAACTTCCATGGCTGACCCATTAGCTTCCCAATCTGTTAACTCCATGTCGGCATAGACCTCTGACACATCATCCATTCCAACTACCTACATACTAACCACTGACCCCTTAGAAGGATTTTTTCAACGCCTCACTCTGGGGGAGTACCGCCTATATAGTGTCAACACATTCCTTACTCTGCATGAGTATGGAAGAATTCACCAACACCTTCGTTATGATCACCATATAGAATAATGCCTCCTTTATGGTTCTCCTTATCTTCATACTAGTCTCACCTATGGGGGACTTGATACTACCACTTACACACCTGAACCACAATCATAACCTCACCCATTTTCCGCTAACTTCCAATCACTTACCAATCACCGTTTCACCCACACCTTCCTGCACCACTGTGCGTAGAAGGGTTTTGGTTTTGGATTTTACGAGAAAGGCCACCATATTGTCATTCCATGTACCACCCACAAACATAACGACTGTAGTGGTATCGGCTTTCCTGAACCACCTACCAAACAGGCCCGTATTGAACTCATTAAGGACACTAGCCCTTCTCCACCTTCTTCACCTACTCCACCTTCATCACTGAAAAAGTTGGTGGATTCTCAATCTATCCCCCCTAATTTTTTTTTTTTCATAAACACCATTTCCTTGGGGCCTTTGACTTATCAACATGGAGGTGAGGCACCTTCCACTCTTCCATTCCTATATCCTGAGATGATTGATGATGACACACCTACTATTAATGTCATTCAATGTCAGGATGATGAACTCATACTCACCTACCTTGGTGCAGAAGACTCATATATTCATCGGTCGTTACCCTATGAGACGTAAACCATGTTGAATGAATCAACTATCGAGATCAACATTCATACTTAGGATGACCCACACATCCTAAAGATCAAAGAATCTTTAGATGCTGCTAAACAGGAAGCCATCACTTCTTTTCTCCGAGATCATAACAACATTTTTTCTTGGTCTTATGTAGACATGCCCAGTATTGACTCCACCATAGTGGTCCACAATATCATAACCATTCCTGATGCCAAACCTATTAAATAAAAGTTGAGGAAATTACACCCCCATATTACTCTTCTCGTCAAAGAAGAACTTCAATGCCTTCTTTCTGTTTCCTTCATCTTACCCATTGATTATCCTCATTGGATTTCTAAAATTTTACCTGTTACTAAAGCAACAGGGGGACTCTGCATTTGCATAGACTTCCATGACCTCAACCTAGCTTTCCTGAAAGATGACATTCCATTGCTCGTTATTGATCAACTGGTTGACCTCACCACTAGTCATGAGATGCTATCACTCATGGATGGCTTCTCGGGTTATAACCAAATTTTTCTTGCCTCAGAGGATCAACACAAGATTGCTTTCATCACCCCTTGGGGAACCTTTTACTATTGAGTCATGCCTTTTGGTCTTAAAAATGCTGGTGCTACATATTAGCGTGCTATGAATTACATCTTCCATGATATCATGAATTGCATATTGGAAGATTACATGGATGATCTCTTGGCTAAATCTAAATGTTTCTCCGAGCACCTTGCTATCCTCAAAAATTTATTTGACTTCCTCATTAAATATTGCGTCTGCCTTTAGCCTAAAAAGTGCATCTTTGCGGTTCTCTCAGGAAAGATCCTGGCATTTATTATTTACCTTTGTGGTATAGAAGTTGACCCTGCTAAAGTCAAGGCCATTCTGGAAATGCCTCCGCCCACTAACCTTAAACAACTCCCTAGCCTGTAAGGTAAATTACAGTCCATTTTCCATTTCATCTCATAATTATCTGATCAGTGTCAACCATTTCATCATCTACTTAGGAAGGATGTCACCTTTAAATGGGATGATGACTATTACAAATATTTTGAGGCCCTAAAACAATACCTTCTCCAACCACCCGTGCTCATTCTGCCTAAAGATGATCAACCTTTTTACCTATACATATCAGCTACCGATCATTCCTTGGGAGCCATGCTCACTCATCGCAATGAATAACACAGGGAGCGGGAGGTTTATTACATAAGCCGTATTCTTTTGGACTATGAAACCTAATATAACCATCGAGAAATTTTTTTCTTAGCCTTAGTTTTCGTTGCCACCAAACTCCGCCATTACCTACTCAACCAAAAAACCTATGTTGTGACCAACACTAATCCTTTACACTTCATGTATGCCAAACCTTATCAAAATCAGCATGTCATGTGATGGCTTATGCTTTTAGTTGATCTTGAACTTGAATTCAATCATCAAAAGTCCATCAAGGGCCAAGCTATCACCAACCAAGTGGCTGATGCACCTATTTCTAGGGATCAACCCTCTAATTTTGAATTTCTCGATGAGTCAATTGCTACTCTTTCCTTAGACAAACCCCCTTACCAAATGACAATGTTCTTTGATGGTTCTAAGTGTCAACATGGGGGTGGGGCTGGTATTATCCTCATTTCTCTGGATGTAGAACCCATGCCTTTGTCTTTCAAACTAGAATTTGAATACACCAACAATATTTTTGAGTACGAAGCGCCTGTACTAGGTCTCTAAGCCGCACATGCCCTAGATGTCAAATCAATCGACATCTTTGGTGATTCACAATTGGTCGTCAACCAAGTCAATGGTATGTACCAATGTTGTAATGAGATACTCCAAAAGTATAAACATTATGTAGACATACTTTTAACAACCTTTGATCATTACACCCTTCAAACCATCCCACATTCAACCAATAAATTTGTCGATACCATGGCCTGTTTAGCTTCCCAAATACCCAAGTCCCCTGCCGATTCTAAAATATTTGTCACCGTACAATGCCTTCATTCACCTTCTTATTTACCTCATGATGTTTACTCAATCAGAACCAACACCCTTGAACCGAGTGAACTTTGGTATAAACAGTACTCCGACTACCTTTCTCTCTCCATCTTACCTTTTGATCTCACCCATAATAGACAATGCGCCTTCCTTAAAAAGGTCTCTTATTTTTTCATTCTAGGGGGACTCCTCTATAAGAATGGATTTGATGGTATTATCTTGTGATGCCTCACAAGTTCTGAAATTCCTTATACCATTAAGGAGGTTCATGATGTCATATTTGGAGGTCACTTTAGTGGCCTTAGTGTTGCTAAGCATATTTTTTGCCTAGGCTATTACTGGCTAACTGTTAACCATGATTGTTGTGACTATGTCAAACATTGTGTGAAATGTCAACAACATTCCAACCTTCATCATACACCTAGTTATGCCTTACAGGTCACTCGTGACCTTTGGCCCTTCTCTTAATGGGGTTTGGATTTTGTTAGAGAAATCAATCCTCATTCTTCCCAACGCCATCAATGGATTATAACTACAACCAAATACTACAACAAATGGGTAGAAGCCATACCACTCATCTCCATGAAAGCCAAGAATATATGTGAGTTCATTAACCATCACATCATTTGTCACTTTGGTGTTCCTCATCGCCTCATCACTGATAATGGAAAACAATTCAAAAAAAAAACATTGCAAAAAATTTGTGACGCCTTCAGCATTCAACTTAGTTTCTCATCACCTTATTACCCACAAACCAATGGCCAATCTGAATCCACTAACAAAACCATCAACAAAATTCTCATGAAAGTGGTTGATGATATTGGGAAGGATTGGCATACGCACATTCCTTTTACCCTATAAGCATACCACACTAGTATTTGCACTTCCAATGCAGCCACACCCTTTTTGCTGGTCTACAGTACAGAGGATGTTCTGCCTCTTGAAGTCAAGATCCCCTCACTCCACATTTCTCTCCATGACATGCTTACTGATGATGAATTTTGTCAGGACCTTTTAGCACAACTTGAGTTATTAGATGAACGTTTTCTTAATGCTCTGGATCACCTTCAAGTTTACCAACAATGTATCAAATGTGCTTATGACAAACATGTTCATGAATGAACCTTCTAAGCTGGTGACCTTTTCTTGAAAGAAAATCAACATGTAACCAAAGAAGAAAAAAGTAAACGGGGAAAATTCACTTCTAATTGGCTTGGACCATAAATCATAACTCATACCTATGGATCAGGTGCCTATCGTTTATCCTCACTTGATGCTAAACCTGAACCTGATCTCCTTACCACATTACATCTTTGACCATTCTATTGTTGACTCGTTTTCCTACCTCACCCTTTGTCTCTTTACAGGCTCGTCCCTTTAGTGCTACCCACTCCATACACCTCCCTAATGATTAAACAAGAATCATGTGAGTACTCCTCACTTGTTATCTTCTCTTGAATATGTGTACCACGGCACTACACATAGCATGATTCTCATGGATACTTTTCATCTACCTTTAGATGAGATCCCATTGTTGTTCCACCTTACATTTTTAACAAGATTCCTATCCTCCACCTTGGTCTTGTCCATGATTTCAAAGACCTCACATGGGACCAAACTCCTTAAGTCAAACTTATAATAAAAGATGACTCCCTCAAAAGGACATCTTCTTCTCGACAAAATTATAGCTATAAATAGACTGCTCCCTCGAAGGATAGCTATGTGAAGCTTTCAAAAAAAAAAAAAAAGAGAAATCAAAGCTTCCCACATCAATCAACTTCACAAAGAACTCAAGGAGTACCATATTCATTATCCCATATAGACTTTTCACATCAACCGGTCTATAAAAAAAAAACTTTTTAGTCATGGAGTTTCCCATTGTGACCTAAGACCTCTTGCCTAAAAGCCCTGTCACTCAAAACATATAAAATTAACTACCTTTCACCCTCCTTACAACTTCCACTCTCATTTCCTAAATTGCCTCAAGGGACATTTTGGAATTTATATGTTTGGTGATCCTATGACTACCTTCATCGTAGAAAAGTTAATCATGTAATGCCTTTCGGGTCTTATGTTCATCACCTCCTCTAAGGTATGATCTACTTGGTATGATCCTGCCCAATCAGGTGGCTTTATTGCTGCCCTCCTATATTTTAACCATATTTTTTTACATTTTGATTACCTTATATAGGACTTGGTCCTCGACACTTACCTTTGAGGTAATCCTCGCCTTTCACCATAATCACCTTCACTTACATCCTTTTACCTACAATCTCCCACACATATTACACCTAAACCCATAACATGCCCAAAAACTACCAACTCCTTTTCATATTCTTCCCTAGCTCATGGGAGAACTACATCGGCCTGAGGTCCCTTTTCACCGGGACTATACAGGTAGCACTCCGAGGGCATGGGGCCCTTGGAGGTTAGCTCAGCCATTCTCTACCCTAAAACAATTCATCAACCCTACGTAACTCACCATTTACATCACATTTCACTTAGTTCCCTTTTTATAAGAAAATTAGAAATTAAGCCACGTATATAACAAGTTACTTACCATAGCATACATTTATTACACCTACCATCCCTACATCATCACTATGCATAGATTATAGACCATTTCACATATGACCCATAGTATCATTCATTGCCAAAAATAATGAATCATACCTAAACCTACATTTAACTTGACCATGCCTATAACCTGACTCGATCCATGCCTAACCTAACCTGACTCAATCCATGCCTAACCTAACCTGACTCAATCCATGCCTAAACCAACCTAACTCCACCATTCCTAACTCACCTAGTTTAAAACCACATTAAAGTAACAAATCCATATCTCATCTAATACAAGCCATAAACCAATATCTCATAAAAACATTAACACATCACATAATACCATGAATCTCATCATACAAATCAATAAATGTGTATCACAACATACATGTCTATCATCCTGTCCATCATCTAAACAATATCGACATACAAGCTGATATATATATATATATATATATATATATATATAGTGCAAAATGTCATCAGCATGTAGGCTGATATCATATATACAAAAAGAATGAATCAATAAAAAATATCTTTAGCACGCAGGCTGACATATATATCAAAAATCACTAGTATACATAAAAATTCAGGTGACCACATCTCAGGCATCTCACCGGATTTCCTCCATCTCTGTGTCATCTACAACCTTAGCCTCCCATGTCCTTGCTGACACATCACCTACCTTTGGTCACTGTGTTCTGGTGGCCTCTCCCTGATCAGGCCTTGGAGCTTGCTGACCTCTTGTGCTCTCCACACTATGTGTATGGTATCTCGTCCTCTCACTTGATGCCTACTGTGCTCTATACTCTCCACAGGAGAGGAATTCTATCCTGGTCGTAATGAGCTGATCTTGATAATATCTCACCTCACCTAGGGAATCCCATAACCTAGATACAGCCAGAGTCTATGGTGGTCCCATAGATCTTAGCCCCTGTATTTACCCTATAGCAACCTCCCATGCACCTGCCTGGGAATTGGGACCAGCTCCTTATGCCTATGGTGGTGCCCCCTATCCTTGTACCTGTGGTGGTGCCCCTACCCTTTTACCTATATCTGGGCCTATAAGGCCCCAATCTGTGCTTAGGATGTGACCAACTGACCCTGTAAACTTGCCACCTGAGCCAGTAAGGCTGCCACCTAATCATCTTTATCTCCATCTCCTCTAGCCTCTCCCTTCACCATTTGTGCATGTAGACTGGGCACCTGTACTTGTAGCTCTACTACATCTTCCTCTAACCCCTCCAACTATGTCTGCAGTATACCTATCTACATGATCAGTGTCACTACCTGCCCCTGTAGGGTGTCTCTCTACATTGTAATGGTAGCTAAGTCAGGCTACCCCAGTCTAGGATGTATGGCTCATAACTGAGCCACACACCACTACCTGTACATGTCTATACATTTGACATCATCTATCTGTGATCCACTAGCTTCTCCTCCTCCCCTGTAGGTAGTGTAGGTTGTGGTAGAGGTAGAGGCCTCTCCACGTCATCTCTCCAATACTATGGGAAGAATGGACGAATATCATGTACAGTCCTAAACTATCGACAGACCCTATCTACCGAGATCATCTCATCCTCCCCACCATGGGGACCCTGTATCAACCTCTCTACTTAGAGCTCAAATATCTCCTCATGCATCTGCTTATATGAGGGGAATCCCACATATGGCCTCTAGATAATGTCCACTCTGGACAACTCCTCTAGCAACTACCAAAAATGGGCCACATCATATGTCGACCTATCCAATCTCCGTTGTCCTATAACCGACACCCATCTCCTATATCCCACCCACACACATCTCATAGGAAATAAATCTACTCGAGGCATCCCTATAGGTCAAACACAGACTATGTGCTCGTAGGCCTAATAGTGCAGTATAAATGTATAACATAGGCTAAACCTGCACAACCGCCTATATGCCCACAGCTCTCAGTATAGCTGCACTAAGAATGCTGGTGCCCAGGAAAAGCATGTCTCATGCACCATCATATCGTGGAGCACCCCCATCAATGATCAGGGAAAACACCCATCCTCTACATTTGGAAGGGCATAGTAGCACACTGCCTCCATCAATAAAACCACTAGCCTCATCTCATCTAGACAAACTAGGTACATCACGCCATATCTCAAACTAGCGCTATGGAATCTCAGCTCCACTGCCCCCTCACCAAAAACTATTCCGATCAACTACTCTGAGGCCTCAGAGGAGATATAATAAACCTAGGCACCCAATATGGGTAGCCACAAAATCCAAAACACGTCCTCCAAGGTGATAGTCATCTCACCCGTCGGAAGGTGGAACGTTTTGGTCGTGGGGTCCCATCTATCGATGAGCATGACCATCAAGTTGGGCTGCGAAACATCATGTTGGTAATGCCAAATCCCACTCAAGCCCACTACCTCCATGTGTTGCAGATCTAAAGGGGTCACTGAGCCACACAATGTCACTAGTAGAGGTGAAACCCTATCCCGCATATATAACTGTGATCTCCCCTACATCCAATCTAAGCACAACATTAATCCCTATTTACCATGACCATATTCACCAATTATCATTACCCTCTAACCTATTTTTACCCTACCCATCTCAACCACCTAACCTACATCACTTTTACACCATTGTGCCCAAAATCCTGACCAGTACTGGTTTGTTCTAACCAACTTCAGTCACCTTTAAACCGGCATCGGTTACCTGTTTGGTGACCGATCCTAGTTCTACCCAACCGACACCAGTCAAGCTTGACCGAAGTCAGTCATTATCATGAAAAATTCCATGACTTCCCAAACCCCCTTTCTCTAAACCTCCCCCTGCCCCTTTTATCCCATCTACAATGACCTAAACTACCCTTGGACCTCTACCCACCCCACCTATATACTTTACTACGCCCCCCCCCACCCCTCTTTTTTTCTAGTTAAGGAATCTACCACTACTGTCACGTCTCATTCACCCACAACCCCATTGACCAATGCTGCCACTACCTCTCCCACACCTAAGTATTATATTCTTACTGTTGTTGTAGCCTTTGTAGCTAGTCCATCTACTTCCCAACCAACCAATACCCCTCCTACACAATCACCTAGTAATTCATCTATTCTCGCTCCCCACATATCTACTACTGATCCCTTAGAGGGTTTTTTTCAATGCCTCACTCTAGGGGAGTATCACCTCTAAAATATCAACACATTCCTTACTCCACAAGAGTATGGTAACCTATGCCAACATCCTCGTTATGACTATCACATAAGAGAGGTTTTCCCTTATGGTCCTCCCCACCTTCGCACTAACTTAATGTATGCAGGAATTGATACTTCCACATATTCACCCGAACCGTCATGCCAAACATGGCCATTTTCATCTGACCTCCAATCTCTCACCACCCGCCGCTTCATCCATACTTTCCTTCACTGTTGCACATGGAAAGGATTTGGATTTGGTTTTCACGAACAAGGCTGTCAAACCATCATCCCATGGACCACTTGTAAACACAAAACCCACAGTGGTATTGTCTTCACTAAACTATCCTCCAAGAAGGCCCATGTTGAACTCATTCAATATGAAAAAACATCTCCACTTTGTTCACCAACGTCACCACCCTCATCCACGAAGTCTATGGATCTAGAATCCATCCCTCCTAATTTTTTTTTTTGTGAACACCATTTCCTTGGGACCTTTGACTTATACGTGATGGCGAGGCTCCCTCTTCTCTTCCCTTTCTGTATCCTGACATGATATATGAAAATACACCTTCTATTAACGTCGTTCAATGTTAGGACGATGAGTCTATCCTAACCTACCTTAGTACAGAAGATTCTTATATTCACCAGTTGTTACCTTCTAAGATGTAAACCATGTTGACTGAATTGACCATCAAAATCAATATTAACACTGAAGATGACCCATACATTCTGAAGATAGGCTGAACATGAAGCTTTTAATTCTTTCCTCCAAGATCATAGCAATGCTTTTGCTTGGTCCTATACTGATATGCCCAGTATTGACCCAAACATTGTAGTCCATAATATCATAACCACTCCTGAAGCCAAACCCAGAAAATAGAAGCTGTGGAAAATGCATCCACACATTTTCCTTCTTATCAAAGAATAAATTTAGTGCCTTCTCTTAGTTACCTTCATCCTACCCATTGACTATCCCTAATGGATTTCTAATATTGTTACCATTAAAAATTTTATAGGGGGACTTCACATATGCATGGATTTCCACAAACTTAACTTAGCTTTTCCCAAAGATGAATTTCCTCTACCAGGTATTGAGTAGCTAGTAGATCTCACCACTGGTCATTTGATGTTAACACTCATGGATGGTTTCTCGGGTTATAACCAGATATTACTCGCTTTGGAGGATCAACACAAAACTGCATTCATCACTGCTTGAGGGACCTTCTTCTATCAAGTCGTGCCTTTTGTCCTTAAAAATACTGGTGATACGTATCAGTGGGATATGACTTATATCTTCCATGACATCATGCATCATAAATAAGAAGATTATGTAGATGAGTTTCTCATCAAATCCAAATGTTGGGCCAAAGATCTCACAGTTCTCAAGGTCATCTTTGACATTCTCAACAAGTATTATGTTCACCTTCAGCCCAAAAAGTGTGTCTTTGCTGTTCTCTCAGGAAATATCCTTGGTTTCATTGTTTCTTTGTGTGGCATAGAAGTTGATCCTACTAAAGTTAAGACTATTATCGAAATGTCTCTGCCTACCAATCTCTAGCAACTTCAAAGTTTGTAAGGTAACTTACAATCTATTCATCAGTTTATTTTGCAACTTTCCAACCGCTACCAACTAATTCATCATCTCCTAAAAAAGGATATCTCCTTCATATGGGATGATGAATGTCATAAAGCCTTTGATGCCTTAAAAAAATACCTTCTCCAACAACTAGTGCTCTTTCCTCCCAAGGATGACCAACCCTTTTACCTATACATTTTCACTACTGATCATTACTTGGGTGCCATGCTTGCTCATCATGATGAGAAACATAGGGAGAAAGTGGTTTATTACATAGGCCAAACCCTTTTGGATTACAAAACCAGATACACCCATGCTGAAAAATTCTGCTTAGTGTTAGTTTTTATTGCCACTAAACTTTTTCATTACCTACTTAACCACAAAACCTTTTTCATCACTAACACTAACCCATTACATTACATGTATGCAAAACCCTACCAACATCAACATGTTGCACGTTGGTTCATGCTTCTTGTATACATAGAATTTGAATTCACTCATCAAAAATATATCAAAGGCTAAACCATCACTGAATAACTTGCAGACACACTCCTTTTTGTAAATTAACCCTCTAACTTTGATTTTTCAGATGAATCCATTGCTACCCTCTCTTTGGACAATACCATTTACCAAGTAAACTTATTCTTCAATGGTTAGAAATGTTAGCATGGGGTTGGTTCCAGATTTATCCTCATTCCTCTTGATGGTGAACCTATGTTGTTGTCTTTTAAACTATATATTGATTACACTAACAACATTGTTGAATATGAAGCACTCGTATTAGGCATTCAAACTGCCATCACCTTAGACGTAAAATAAATTAATATATTTGGTGACTCTCAACTGGTTGTAATCAAGTCAATGGTATATACTATTGTTATAATGAAATACTCCTAAAGTATAAACATAATGTCGACATAATTTTGACTACCTTTGACCGTTACGAACTTCAAACCACTCCACGCTGCACTAACAAATTTGTGGATACCATGGCCCGTCTCACATCTTAGACACCTGCTTCACCCTCCGATTCAAAAATATTTGTCACAATACAAAGGTTGCAATCACCTTCTTATTTATTTCAAAATGTCAACCTTGGCAGAAGCATTAAACTTGACCCACGTGACCTTTTGCATAAGATGTTTGTAGACTACCTTTCCCTTTCAATTCTACCTCCTGACCTTACTCATAATGGAAAATTCACCTTTCTCAAAGGTGTTTCTTGCTATGTTATCATGGGAGGCCTTCTTTA
This sequence comes from Taxus chinensis, assembly GCA_019776745.2. Classification (NCBI taxonomy): domain Eukaryota; kingdom Viridiplantae; phylum Streptophyta; class Pinopsida; order Cupressales; family Taxaceae; genus Taxus; species Taxus chinensis. The sequence goes on from CM034150.1 coordinate 288,825,978, forward strand.
GAAATGTGGCTTTGATGGTATTATCTTATGATGCCTTACAAGTTTTTAAATTCCCTACACCATCAAGGAAGTTCACGAAAAAATTTGTTGAGGTCATTTCAGCAGTCTAGCTGTCACTAAATGCATCCTCCACATGGGATATTATTGGCCCACCCTAAACCATGACTATTTTGACTATGTTAAACACTGTGTGAAATGCCAACAACATGCTAATCTTCATCACACACCTAGTCATGCCTTTCATGTCACACGAGACCTTTGGCCTTTCTCTCAATGGGGTCTAGATCTCGTCAGATATCAATCCTCATTCTTCACAATGCCATCAATGGATTATAACCACTACTAAATAATACACTAAATGGATAGAAGCCATCCCCCTCATTTGTACAAAAGCTGAGAAATTTTGTGAATTCATCAACCATCACATTATTTTTCATTTTGGTGTTCCTCACCATCTCATCATTGATAAAAGAAAGCAGTTAAAAAAAAACTCTACGGAAACTTTGTGACACCTTTAGCATTAAAATCATTTTATCTTCAACTTATAGAACCATACGTAAAATGACCTAGACTCAACCATGCCTAACTGGCCTAGACTCAATCATATCTAAAACCTACCAACCCATTCCTCTATTTCACCATATTCTTCCCTAGCTTACAGGAGAACTACATCGGCAAGAGGCCCATTTTTGCTGAGGCTATGTAGGAAGCACTCCGAGGGCATGGGGCCCTTGGAGGTTAGCTTAGCCACTGTTTACCCTAACCAAATTTCCCCCATTTTTCTATTCACATTCCACATTAGTTAGTTTTCATTTTACACAAAAATTAGAAATTAAATAATCATCAAAACATACATACCTACCATTTTATAACATCACCATATCATACATCATCATTTATTTGCAATAAAAACAATAACTTGGAAATAAAATAAAACGTAACACCATGACCAAACCATGCTTAAAGGACCAAGACTCCACCATGACCAATGTCATCATGCCTACCTGACCTAAACCAAACGATACCTAAAATAATCTAGACTCAATTATGCCTAAATGACCTAAACTCCACCATGCCTAAACTGACTTGACTCAATCAATCCTAAACTAACCTAACTCAATCATGGCTAAAATGACCTAAATCAATCATGCCTACATAACCTCAACTCCATCATGCCTAAATTACCTAGTTCCCATCACATACACAATAACAATGGAAATTAAAAACATAGATATATCATCCATCTAATAAAGTATCTATAAAAACTGGAAAATTCTATGTATCCATACATATGTACACAGGTAAAATATCAATACAAGTATCTCAGATGCAACCTCACTACCTTTGGCATGTAGGCTGGTATAGTAATCAAAATCAAAAGTATCCCAGATACATCCTTACTATCATCGGCACGTAGGCTGGTATATGCCAAATCTGATACACTAAGCATATATGGTGACTAATCGTCACCCCACCAGATATCCAACCCTGTCTCATTTGTCTCCTCATCTTGGCCTATTTGGTACCCCATGAACATCTCTCCACTTAACATAGGTATCAGTCTCGTCTCTTCCTAACTTGAAGCTGGGTCTGGCCTCTGTGAACTCGTGGCCTCACCCTGAACATGTATCTAGTCTCTTTGGCCCCTTATGCTCTTTGAGCTATGAGTGCTAAATCTTTTCCTCTCACTCGCTACCTATTGTGCCTTGTACTTAGCATAGGAAGGGGAATATATCCCTATGGTTGTCAGGTGGTCATGGTAATATCGTGCATCATTGAGGGAATCCTTGAACCTTGTCATCAACACCATCTCAGGTGGTGTCATAAGTCTCACAACAACATGTGATCTCTATCTTGCTAGGGCTAGCCTCATACCCTATAACTGTGTACCCTATCCCATTGTTTCTATGATATGCAACCTTGTGCATTGGCCAATTGGCCCTGCAAACCTACTATCTACACCTGTAAGGTAGCTATTTGTCCCCCACTTCCATCACCACCCTATGTGGACACCTGTCCCTGTACAACTTAGGCCTGCACGGCTAGCACATGCACTTGTAAAGTGGCAACCTCTGCTTTTGATCTTGTGAGCTGCCCCTGCAATACTCTAATTTGTGTCTAAAGGGTGGGCACCTGACCTTGCAAGGTATCCTATTGTACTGTGACAATATCTAAGTCTGGATGCCCTAGCCTCGGTGGTGGCACCCGTAGCTACATCTCCCACCACTGTATATATCTATCCATGACCATGACATCATCAATTTTTTTTTCCACTGCCTGCTCCTCCTACCCTATTAGTATAGTCAGTTATGGTAGAGGCATAGGCCTCTCCATGTCATCTCACATATACTGTGGGAATGACGAAGACATGTCTTGTGATAGCTAAAAATGCCATCTGACCCTGTCCACCAGTATCATCTCGTACTTTTCGACATGACGTCCCTCTATCTACCTGAGCAACTGTAACTCCTATAACTCCTCTACTATGCACATGTATGAAGGAAAGGCAACATATGACATCCAAACAATATCAACCCCAGATAACCCCTCCAGCACTTTCCTGTAATATGTAACATCATGTGTGGGCCTCGTCATCCTGTGCTCTCTACCAAGTGGTACCCATCACCTATAACCAACCCTAACTAAACAACCCCTGAACCAATCCTATCAGGGCAAGCCAATTGGACATACACATATAATGTGCTCGTATGCCCAACAATGTAGAAGGAAGGTATAACATAAACTGAACCTCTGCAATATCCCATAGGCCCACTACTCTCTATACAATTGCATTAAGAATGCCAGTGCCCAAGAAAAATAAATCTGCTTCTCCATCATATTTTTTAGAACCCCACTTAGTGATCATGGGAATCTCCCACCCTCCACATTTGACAAGGCAAAATAACATACTGTCTCCATAAGAAAAACCAGTAATCACATCTCCTAAGGATGGACCACATACATATCTCCATAGCTCAGACTCACACTATGGTACCTCAGCTCTGCCATTTCCTCTCAAAAAAATGCCACTATCAGCTCCTCTGATACCTCTAATGTAATAGAATATACCTACACCCCAAATATCGATAGCTGCAAGATCATGTATACATCCTCTAGGGTGATAAGGATCTCACCTACAGGTAAGTGGAATGTGTATGTCGCTATGTCCCATATGTCGATGAGTGCAACCATCAAACTAGGATCTCAAGCTACACACCTATAGGGTTGGATCCCAATTAGGTAAACATATGTCATGTGCCTCCACTCCTCCATGTTCACACTTAGTCATATCACTAGCAATAAAGGTGGTACTTTTTCCCACATCCATAGCTGGTCCCTAGCCTGCATAAAACAAAATCACAACATTATTACAAACTTGATAACCTTCACTTATCTATTAACCCCCCGAACCAAACCCATCCTCATACATCCTACTCAGCCCATGCTACCTAATTCACCTAACAACCTACTACCTCATTGCAATCATGACTCACCACTCTAAAAATGTCATTTCACCTACTTACCTATCCTTTATGCCAACGCAAACCTTTTAACCCCATCACTCTACATGCACTGTCCCTTCTTGTTGCTCATTCAAATTATGGCACTTAGCGAAAAGCATATAGAAGGTTCACGCATAACAGCAGAGCATGTTCAAAAGTGAAGGAGGATTGGTAAGGAATCACATGCTGAGGACAAAGACAGATTCGGGACTTAGCCATTTTCATGATGATGAGCTATTTCTGAAGATAGCATCCCAAACATATAAACTAGTTATTAATGTACATGTCATGTATTGGCTATTTTTGTAGGACTAGCTACAAAGCACTTTGCATGAGTACAAGATGAGAATAGATTTACTACTGACAATTAACTAGAAGAAGTCTATTGTTAGCGCACTTGCATATGTGGCTATTATTATAATGACACATGGATAATAATAACATATGATCTATTTTTTTAATAGATAAGCAGTGAAGGAAAAGTCCCCACCCTTATAAATATGTAAGAACTGAGTTATTATGAGGTTATGCTACCAAATATGATGCGCACATAAACTATGGTAGTATCTATTGTAATAAGATTATGTGTATTTATCATGTTTAATGCAATGGAGTGTATTGGCCGAAATAGAGTATCAAATCCTAAGTATAATTGGTTATTGCATGCTTGATTTCATCATGGTTATTATTTAAGTCTATTATTCTCTAGATCTAGATCTGAGCATGCACAATAGAATGATAAATTAGTCATGGATCTGAATGCTTTAAGTTTTCATCATGATAATATCCTATAGAAAAAACCCTAAAGAGGGGCCTAGTACCTTTTTGGGATTTGGGTGAGTGCTCAGTCAAGGCTGAGTGATGTGCCAGTGCACCTGGGGTTTTACTGGTGAATTCTAGGCTGCATAATTGGTTTCATTTCCAGGACCTCTTTTTGAGTTGTTTTTCAAGATGGTTCACAATGAAGACATATCGATTGACCCTAGAAATTTTTGAGGAGTGGATGCATGATCTGGAAGAAGAATACGCATGGAGGTTTATCACTGGATCTAAGTTCGACGCATGCGCATGGGTGGAGAAAAATATGTATGACTATTTGTACGAGTGCTTCTTCGATATATTTCTGGTAGAACTATATGAGTGGCTAGTTGCTTATGTGTCTAAACAGAATTGGAGGTATCACACTTTTCTAGACACAAGAAGAATTTTAGGCCCTTTATTATGATGATTTGATTTAGAATCGTGCTTTGGATACGTGGTTACATGGTGTTTTGAACAGTTATATCGTAGAGTATTCAATTTCCACTTATTCATGCCTAAAAGTAGCTGAATTCCAATTTTTATGATATCCCAGGGGAAATTACCTACAAGGCATTCCACTGGCGATCAAAATTATGATGATAACCCTAAAATTTGAGAACAAACCGATGGTGAACTAAACCCCACCATGTGCAGGGTAGGAGTATGTTTTGTGAAAGATGATAGACCTAGCAATAGAAAGGAAAATAGAGGAAAGGTGGATTATGTATAATGAGGCACACAAGAGGGAGATAGAGAAGCAACATGATATTGTAGAGTAAATGTCATTGTGGAGAGAGATAGTTTGGGAAGGGTTTTAAGTTCACGTAGAAGACATGGAACCTAACCATAAGGAACTCCCCCATTTGGGAAAGCATTACAGGGAACCCTCCTTGGCCTCACGTAGAAGCACACCAGTAGAGATGACCTAGGCTGTGGACAAAAATATGAATCCACCTTGAAATCTTTTCGTTGCGCTTGGTTTTCTAGTATCTATTACAATAAATAGTCACCAAGATAATTTAGGTAGTGGGAGAGCATGATTGGGTCATATAAAAAGCACAAAAATGGTAGTAAAAATGGATTTTTTGTTATATGGGAGTACCTTTTAGGGTGTATCATCTGCATAGAGTTCAGATGCACATACTTTAGAATCTCTTATGGGAATAGTTACACTTCATAGATTGTCAAGGTATAACTCAATACTATTATTGGGACACATGGAAGTACATATTTTTCTCCAAACCCAGCTACAAGTTTGAGATCAAAAGGTATAGGTGGCTCTAGATCTGGTGGATCTGGTGGTTCTAAAGGTAGAGGAAACACAAGAGGTTTAGATTAGGTGGGAAAGGTCTGCACCAACCCCAGAATATTTATATAGATATTTATCTTCATCTCCCAGAGTATAGGGGCATAGAAGATGCTACTGAACATGTACACATGTGTGAAATATTGTGGTGCGTAAAAGGAATCATGACTTTTGAATGTAGGGAAAGTCAATTTTTTGTTACGTTACAAGGGTGCATACACAGTTGGTACATAAAGTTTGACCCTACTTAGACTTGCCTAGACTATGTAACTTTACAAGATGCTTTCCTTAAAGAGTTTCACATCCCTGAGTTTGAGTAGAAGAGTATAAGTGTATTTAAGGATATTAAGCAAGAAACTACTGAAAGTGTCAAAGAGTTTGATGTTTGGTTCAAAACACTGTTATCCAAGATTTCTTAAGATATTCATGCAATCCAACATGCACAATTATTTTTTGAAAGTATGATTACACATTTTAGGAGAACGCTATGACATAAAACATACGCTGGTCTACGCAAACCAATTGAAGCAGCCTTATGTGCTGAGGAAGTTGGAAATATAGACACTGGGGTGAGCCCAGTTTTAGAAGCATAGATAATAGCTATGACAAAGTAGTTAGAGAAACTATCGGAAAATTCAGCACATGAGATGTGCACAAGGATTTGGTTCACAGGTTGTGAAGTGAAAGGTCACATAAAGGATATTTTTCCCCATAGATCGGTGTGATCATTACTGTTAGACTATGAGATATGCCATATAAACCATGATGCTAGCCACTGACCATTTCTACAAGGTGCGATAAGGAAGACCGTTTCATGCTACTGTAAAATCTATACATCCATGACTCATGACATGGAAGACTACCAACTAATTGGTAAGATCCATGATGCTATAGATATCAGTGTATGATAGACATGAGTTTAAGATAACTCTAAAGGAAAGAATGAGCATCAGGATTAGGATCATAATAAGGTGTGTTATGATTGGAATGAAGGAATTTTTGAAGGAGGTTGTGGCAGAGATTAATGGTTTCAAGGAGGATATAGAGGCCAAGGCTGTGGTGGTGGAATAATAGAGTTACCTTGTGGAACATGTTATACATGTGGATCTCTTGACCACTACAGGCATGAATGTCCTTAGAATATTGCATGTTCTTTCTGTGGAAAGAATCATAGCTATGAGGAGTGCCAAGAATTATATGAGCATTGTAGGAAATAGTATAAACATGAAAACAAAGGTGCAGGGATGGTTAGGATACAAGGCTATGGAAAATTATTGGATTCCCAAGTTGGAAGTAGAATTTTAGGTATTGTAGGTAAAGATAACGACCCACACTGAAGCAGCGCACAACAAAGAAACATTGCAGAAGAAGCCTACCGTTACTAAGGAGGAGGTTATACATGCACACTACCTAGATCCTACCCATCAGAAGGAGGTTTAGTAGGAAACCATGGAGGTACTCAGGAATTTTTAGGGTGAAATACAATATTTAAAGGAGTAACCGCAAAAGATGGAGTAAAAGAAAGCATCAGAGATGGTCCAAATTGATATGGATGAATTGAAAGAAGTGTGTAAATCGTTGTGCCAAGAAAATATCATTCCACTATTAGGGAATTGGTTACAAGGAAATACTCCATGTGGAAGTATTGATAGTGGATGATATATAATTTATGCAAATCTTCCCCCTCATAGCCTAGATTATGACAAGGAAATAACTTTGAATGTTATTGTGAATGGGTGGCTATTGAGTAATATACTAATTTATACTAGCATGGAAGTCAATGTTCTTACCTTAGATGCATGGGTATAAATGGGGAGACCTCTATTATATCCATCCTCTAATGTATTGTTCATGGCTAACTAGATTAAGGCCACTCCCATCGGAGTTTTAAAAGAAGCATCCATTATTATATAAGGAGCCAAGTTCACTAGAGATTTTGAGGTTTTAACACTGGTAGAGTTAGATAGCTTCCCAGCTCTATTGGGGTGTACTTAGTGCTATGCAAATAATGTTGATCTTCGATTCAATAAGGGTTATATCAGCTTTGAAAACAAGGAGGAAATATTTCTTATCCCTTTAACAGATGGAAAATTTGCATGCTACGTTGAGGCCTTAAGTGAAGAAGATTTGAATAGGATTTATGTATGTGCCATTCAAGATCCAGAGGTGCTTGAGCCATGTAAAGAAGGAATCCTTCAGTGGGAGTATGCACAGTCTATTAGTGATACTACAAGTGTTTCTTGTGATAATTGGGCTCATAACACTTATGATTTGGTAGGGCATGTAGTAAAGAGAATATTTCCTAAAGGTAGCAAACCACGTTATATCAGGAGAATAGGTGACAACTCGATAGCTTGTTACACCAGAGAAGGAGATCCTATTATGTTCCTATGCACCATGGAATAACAATGGATAAACCCACTAGAAATAAGGAATATACTATCATAAACTCTACGCAGGATAACAACACGTTGGTGGGTGGTCCACAAGGATAATATTTTAGGATGGAATGAAATTTGGATTTCTCTTGCCACTAGGTTCTACAGGAGTAATGCACCTACTCAAATATTTACTTATCATGGTAATCAACTTGTTCAATACCACGTTTAGAAGTGTGAGAGACTTTGGATAGAGGGGAAAGAAGCTTTACCACCTTCACTCTAGGTGCACAAGTTTTATTCCACTTTACATGGCTACACGCGTTCTCAGTATGTATATGTAGAACTTCATAGAGAGACTAGAAATTGGTAGGTTTTAATTACAAGAATGACCCAAATGTTTGACTTCTTCTCTACTTAGCCTCTGGTGAAAGAAGAATTAAAACTATGGGGGATAGTGCCAAGGCTAAAGAATTCCTTCAGGAGTTATTGGAAGAAGGAAACTCAGGAGCACATTTGGTTGAAGAAATAGAGGTCAATTGCACACTACTTCAGCATGCTTTCCTTGAGAAAGAAGTTTACTTAGAAGAAGTATAAAATATAGATATAAACCATTCAACATGTAGATAGTGTAGATAAGAACGCGTGTGCCTATCATGAACATATGAATAAAAAGAAATTGAATATTAGATCAGATGTTGAGCCTAAGGAGCCTATAATTGGGGACTATTGGGTAGACTTTCAAGTGGAAAAAATGATAGAGTTAATACGAGATTATGAGGATTTATTTCCTTGGGGGTACCATGAGCTTAAAGGCATGCATAAACCATTAAGGGAGATGAGGATATATCTTAAAGAGGGTGCATGCCTAGTTAGAAAGAGACCATACATCATGAACTCCAACTTACATGAAAAGGTTAAAGAAGAGATTGATAAAATTTTGGAGTCTAGAATAATCAAGCCCCTAGACGATTCATAGTGGTTGGTCTAATGGTGATTAGTATCAAGAAGGATAGTCGAATTAGGATCTATATGGAATACAGGGAGCTGAATGCTGCATGTGTGACTCCCTTTCCTATGCCATTCGCCAAGGAAATACTAGAAGGTGTTGCAAGGTGTGAAATATATTTGATTACAGATGGGTTTTCTGGGTATCATTAGGTTAGGATCACCTAGGAGGATCAGGAAAAGACTACTTTTACTACTAAATGGGGTAGCTTCACCTATACTGTGATGCCTTTTGTTATGAAAAACACACCTTCTGTATTTTTTGTGCATAGTTGTTCAGGTGTTTAAATAATTTATTTACAAATTATTACAAATATATTTAGATGGTTGGTCAGTGTATGGACTAGTCAAGGACCATTGTGACAATCTACACTTAATGTTTGAAAGATGTAGAAATTTGAGTATCTTTTTGAATATCAAGAAGTGCATATTTTCTACACCATTTGGAATACTGTTAGGACATATAATCTGCAAGGAAGGGTTGTTGGTTAATCTAGCTAAGGTTGTAGTCATTATAGGCCTAAAAGAGCCTACTAGTCAGAGTGAGGTGTGTAAATTTTTGGGTCATATAGGATATTATAGGAATTTTATTAAAGGATATGCCAATATTTCTACACCTTTGAAGGAATTACTGAAAGGAAAAGGTATGTTCTACTAGGGAGAACCACAGCACTGCAAATTCGAGATATTAAAATAGAAACTTAATACCATGCATATTCTGCATTTTCCTTTGTGGGACAAACCATTTCATGTACATGTGGATGCCTCTGGCATGGACATTGGCATGGTATTGGCTCAGCATGGATAAGGTATTATAGATCATCCTATCTATTTTGCTTGTAAAAAGATGACTCTTACAAAACAAAATTACACAACTACAAAGTGCAAAGCTTTGTCAATGATCTATGTGCTACATAAGTTCAGATAGTACCTACTAGCTACACCATTTTTATTTTATACAGATCACATGACATTAAATTATTTGGTAAAAAATCTCATTTTACAGGGGTGCATATGTAGATGGGAACTCTTATTTCAAGAATTTGATTTCACAGTAGTGGTAAAACCAAGGTATTTTTTTTCTAGACCAGACCATTTATCCATAATCAGTCATGAGAAGAAGCATTGTAGTCTTTTTTACACCCACCAAGAACAAGGGAACCTCATGCATGTTGACCTATCACCCAATGGGTGCTAGGTGCTCACTTGAGGCACGTGAGAGAAAGCCCAGTCTCTCTTTTATGTGATTTTAGTGGAAGGCATACTTCATGTTCTTGAATTAGTGATTTAAAAGAAAAGAAAAAGCTATAGAGCTCAGAACAACTTCTACACCCCTTCAGTCATAACAAAATCAAAGCATGTAACAAAATTAATAGAACTAGGAAGTTGTAAATCCACAAATATACTCAACATTCAAGTAAGGTTCATGATTATACGAGATCAAAAGCATAGTAGAAGCATGCAGATAATACAAGAAGGAGATCTTAATATAAATGTAGTGGTAACCTTATCATATTCATTTATAGTATTACTACAAAACATCACAGAGTGACAGACCATGGTCATACGCCATATTTGGATCCATACATGTATGCTCACAAATCAAAATTTTCGTTCCCCATTCCCTCATTACATTCTTACAATAATCATCTACCCATTTTATCCCATAGTTCTTGCAGTAATTCTATAGAGCTCCGCTACCTCACTTGTGTCCCTTTTTCTTTGCTAAGGGCATGCATATATATAGGCATATGAGCTGTAACAAACTCCTCTGCAACCTCAGATCTGGCCCCAAGTTTCAAGGTGTGGATCACCTCAGGCGCAGGCCTCTCCATGTCATGATTAGCTTTTTGGATCTTTTTATTGCAAGGTATATTCCTTCCAGGACACCCTGTTGCTAGGCTGGAACCTTATCCAAATGGAACATGTTCTTCATGTGTTCTATCCAAAAGGCCAAAAATGGCTAAGTCCCGAATTGTGCTTCGCGGGCGTGCATCCTTGGTTCTCCAAGAACCCTTTTTGAATTATACCTTGCACGCCTTCACTTGTGCACTCCCTCTAGCCCTGCGCACCTATGTGCCTTTAAGATTTGGTAGCTACATTAGGGTCCTAACATTACCCCACACTTCACCTATTCTCCACCCTCGGGAACCTTTTCAAAGAATGCAGTAAAAAAATTCAAGGCCTTGCCTTGGAAAATAATGGATGGAAAGAATAAAGAATGGGGGAGAGAAAGAATAGAAGAAAAAATTCCTAAAGAAGAAGGGGAAAATTTTCCGCAGGTCGGCCTCTAGTGTATTCCAAGCGTTGACTTCATCCTGCACTCTTGTGCAGAGGTCGCCAACCAATGTGCTCACCTCGTCAAAGGTTAACCCTTCCACTTTTGTATTTATGGTCTCTACCACCATCTCTAGTTCCTTTGTGTGATCTTCCAGGGCATCCATCTTCCTCGTAATGACCTTGTAGAGCTCTTTTAGCTGGGTTTTGATTGAGACCTGTAGGATCTCAATAGCTTCAGACTTCTTTTCCACTGGCTAGGATCTTTTCCACTCGAATCTATTGCCCTAATTCTTTTCCCTGAATTCCTTGGGCTCATCACTGGCAAGCAACATGCTTGTTACCTTGTCCTGGTCTGCGTAATGGTCATATGCGACCCCAGTGCTTTGTGTAACTATTTTTAAATCAGAAATCACCTTGTTATATTCAGCTATGAGTGCGATGAATTTCAACTTGTCCTCATTCTCCAAGCATGTAGCTACATCCTCTGCTGACTCCAAGGCCAAAGGCTGCCTTTCCATAGTGAGGATCTGAGTCAAGTCCTCAAGAAACTCTAGGGAGGAACCATATTTTTGCGCAGGAGGGTTGAGTTCTGGGTGCTTCATGATGATGGCCTGGGAGATGAGTTCCACCTTCTTGGAAAATTCATGCACTTTAGCCTTCTGATCTTATAATTATCTCTGTAGTTGAGCGTTGATTAGATTTTCAAGGTTGAGTTCCTTTGTTAGCTTCACTACTTCTTCCTTCCTCTTCTCCAACAGGTCCTCCAATACTTTAACCTTGTCATTTCTATAGAAGAGCCTAGCCTCAACTTCCACGGAGAATTTTTTGAGCATGTTACACAGTTGCTCATCTGATAGTTGTTGCATGTTTATAATGGGGTTGTCCCCCTTTCCCTCGAACAACGCTAGTACCTCTCCCTGGTTAACCTCAAACTCAGGATCATCAAGGTGGGAGTCGAACACCCATGATAGCATCTTCCTTGTGTGCGGGTATCTACCCTCAGGATCAAAGGACTCCATGGTGGTGAGCTCCTTGGTGGTCAAGGTACTATAGAAACACGTGCATAAAACTTTGTTGGGGTCATCAACATATCCCATTGTTATTCTTCCCCCTTCCATGTGTTTACTTCCCGTGTGCACGCCCTTGGGAATAGTTATTGAAAGAGTTGGGCCTTTTGTGCTACCCACACTCTTCTACCTTTTCTCTTCCTTGAATTCATTGAGCATGAGCTCCATGTTGCACTCCAATTCCTCTTAAACCAAGGTATTAATTATCTTCTCTGCCTCCCTTGTCACTTTCTCATTCACCTCCTCCTGAGTGAGCTTGGGCATATCTGGTTCCTTGGTACTTGCCCCCTTACTCCTTTCTTTGATCCACGCACCTTCCTCCCCTTGGGTGCCCTTCCTCCTTACAAAGATGAAAGCATCATTTGTATCTTCTGCTCCCTCTTTCCCCGAATCGTGGACATCAATCGGATCCTAATCCACCTCCATTTCTTCCTCTTCATCATCATCCTTTTTACCTATATAGGCATTTAGGTCATCTATATCTTCATACTCTGGTTCTTTTGTCCCCTGTTCTTCTTCCCTTGCTGAAAACTCTGAAGTCGGGGATGTAGTATTTTCTTCATTTGAGGGTTCCTCAGGGGATGGTGGCTTCGTAGGTTTTGGGGTCTTCTCCCTGACCACCGTTCTCTTCTTCTTTCAGATGTAGGTACTTGTCCCATTGGTACCTACATATTGCTTCTCCACTTCCCTCTATTCCTCTCTCTCTTCCCTCTCCTTACACTTTAGCACAGGCTTCCTTCTTCCAATAGGGTCCTATAGAATGGATATCTCATTCTCCATGTATGCACCCTTTTCAAACTTTGGCCTTATGCATAGGTAAATCCTTGTGGCATTGCTCCCAACAATAGGTAAGGTCAAAGGCCTTATAATAGGCACATCCTGTGACATGTACCTTTCAATGTACATGTGCTTCTCTTGGTATACCAGCTTCTTTCTCATTTCTCTATGCTCTCTTTCAAGGGTGGACAACTCTAGGTTTAAGTTCTTTGATTTCTTGTATCTGTTTACCCCCACTTGGAAAAATTGGGTAGTAAACGAAAATTGGAGTTTGCACCATGGACTCCAACTGCCATCCACCAAAATGAACCTACCAATGCAGAAGTGCTAGTAGACCGTGAACTCTGCTTCTCCTTCGGTTGTCGTGGGAAGTTGCTCAGGGATCCGCCATTCATCCTCGAATGCATTCCTAAGGCGCTTATACCATTTTTCTAAGCGTACCTTGTGTACCCCTTTCATTGATTCACATGTGTATTTCTAAAATATCTCCACAGGTGAGGGATCTTTAGTAGGGTACTCCCATATGAACTTGTTGGATGCATCCGACACCCCAATTTCTGAGAACACAATTATCAATAGAATGTTTCCAAATAGGATCTTTCCTCCCTTCTCTGCGCTGCTTATGATTTCATCTGCTATGTATTGGGAGATGTTGTATATGGTGCCTTGCGTGACCTTCCAGTAGAAATTCAGCCATAGCTTGGTCACCTGGGTCCACCTTTCATGTCCATTCAGCTTGGAGACAAGGTGTGCTGCCATCTTCATCACTGGATCACTGATATTTGAGACATCGTAGTACCTTGATCCCTTATTCAATTCCTGGGATGTTATGGTTTCTTTAATTGCATCCTCATCTTGGAGGTCATCTATGAGTGTGTCCCCTTTATAGTTTAGGCCTGTGAAGTGTGAAATTAGTTGGGGAGTTATGCCCATTTTGTGCCCTGCAAAGCAGAAGAAGTCTTCATGTACACGTGTGATCAACCATTGGTACAAGCACTTAGGCTTCCCGAAGTATGGCAACTCAAAAATTTGGAGAAGCCCTGCCTTCTCCATTTTAACCTTGACCACGTCACTGTAGATTGACAACCCGTCAGGTGTTTGTTTATTTGTGGGGCACACTAGCTCCAGTGCCATTTCCTTCTTGATTGTACTTGACCGGTGATTGTAGTCGATCATAGTCATCTATCTTATGTGGTACTCCCACTCTTGACCTAGCAAAAATCCATCTGGGTATTGAATTTTTGAGTACCTTTCCTCATTTGTATCCACGGGTATTTCTTCTTGTTTCTTCTTTCCTTTTCCTTTACCCTTTCCCTTCTTGGATTTTTTTACAGGTTTACCAACTGGTTTCATGGCCGTTATTACACCCTTTTCTTTCATTCCTAGGTTAACTTGCAAGTTGTTTGAACATTTTCCTCGTGTACCCCTTGCCCTAAAACACAAACCCTAATTTCATATTTTTCTCCTCTGATCATGGTGCTTCCTCACAACATTCTCCCACCCGTGAATCACTTTTGATTTGGTTTGTAAATCCAACAGACTGATTGCACTTAAGTTCTTGGGATTTTTCTTTGCACGAGTTAGTTCTTGAAACCCTAGCTCTTGAAAGAAAATCACTTCTCTTGTGTTCACAAAGTGAAATAATGAAATACCCATTGTTGTATTTATGGCTTTTCCCAATTTTACACATTTAAGGCTAGATTACCTACCACCATATGACAATGTTTAATGTGGTGTTCTTAAACAACACCCGACTTCAGCGCTTCTCCTTATGAGCCCAATCCTTATGTGAAAAGTTTTTCACCCGCGCCCAATCCTTGCGTGAAATTTTTTTCACCCGCCCCAAATCCTTGCTTGAAAATGTTTCCAACCTTCTGGAATGCAAACAATACATCTTGACAGAAGACTCTTGTGTGCGTGTTACTAGTGCCAAAGGAACTCCTTCCATCCTCATGATTCTTGCTTTTTCCTACCTCATGTTTTTGCACTTTTTCTCCTTTGTACATGGATTTCCAATGTAACCTTATTTTGCCACCTAACAGAATAATTCAAATTTTCTCTTCATCATCTCACCCCACACTAAAATGATGCACAATCCTTTGTGCATTCATAAGTCAAAAATTAATAAGGTTACCGGTGCCCAAGGTGTAAAATAAAACAACAACGCAAAAGGGAAAAAAATAATGGAAAGGAAAAACATAAAAGGAAATTCTAAACTAACTGGAAAAACTACCTTATTTACAAACACCAAGAAGCATTATTTATAGTAGGGCTTCAGTCTACTCCCATTGAAGTGTCCAAGTAATTTTGTTCCATCCTACACTTGTAACTGGCACGTGACTGAATCAAGGATGTATGAAATTACATAAGGACCCAACCAATGCACCTTCAACTGTCCAGGATGGCGTAGAAATTTTGAATCATATAGCAATACCATCTAGCCAACCTCAAATTGTTTGTTCTTAATATAACGGCCATGCCATGCCTTTTGCTTTGCCTTCTTAGTTGTTTAGCTCCATATTTCTAGTGAGCGCCTTTCATCCAACTTCATCAATTCATCTATTCTTTCTTCCAGCGCTTGCTCATCGTCCAACCCTCCTGCACATGTTATACGCAGAGATGGTAGCATTAATTTGACTGGAAAACCTGCTTCCGCACCGAACACCAATTGAAATGGTGTGGTCTTGTTCAATCTTTTATACGTTGTTTTGTATGCCTAAAGAAATATTGACACCTTGTCATCCCAATCCTTCCTACTCACATCACATATCTTAGTCAATGTGTGACTAAGGATTTTTTTGAATGCCTCTGTAGTCCCATTTGCCTGAGGGTGATAAGGGGTAGTCTTGTGATGGGCTACCATGAATTCTACCAATAGAATCCTGATGGTTTCATTTAAGAAGTGAGTGCCCCTATCACTTGTTAAACTTAATAGACACCCATATCTACTGATAATGTTCTCCCATAAAAATCTAGTAGCTGTGGTAGTGGTGTAATCCTTAGTGGGTGCAGCCTCTGCCCACCTTGTCAGATAATCAGTACTGGTAATGATATGCTGTGAGTTAGTCCTTTATGAAGCTTGTGAGATTGGTCTGAAAAAATCTATTTCCCATTTCTCAAAAGGTTTGGAACTTTTGATGGGGCGCAAGGGCATCTCATCCCTTCTTCTAGGTTTTCCAAGGTGTTGGCAGTGGTCACAGGCCTTGTAAAGCTCAATTCAATCCTGGTGAATCATCTCCCACCATAATATGATGACTAGGATCTTGCACGTGGTTACATTCCCCGCATAGTGTCCTCCAAAAATCCCACCATGGGATTCTTCTATTATGGCAATGTGTTCATGTTCTAATACACACTGGCGCAAAACGTCATCACGGCCCATTTTATACAAATCCCCATTGATCAACATGAAGGGTGTGGCATGTATGGCTAACCTTTTCTTTTCTAGTGCATTCATCCCTTCAGGCGCCACACCTTGAGAAAAACAAAAATGTTTTATAACTCCAAGGTCACGTGCCACAACCTGAATAGTTGTGCATCTGGCATGGTTTCCTCGATACTTTGCACATCCTCTCCTAAATCAATCCTTGATAAATGATATGGCCCACAAATGTTCTTTCTAGGTTTTACCACCACTTTGAATTCAAATTCATGAAATAAAATTACCCAACGGCATATGCACCCTTGCAACACTGCTTTGTTTACTAGATATTTCAAGGCCATATGGTCAGTGTAGAATATGAAGGGAGTTGCCAGTAGATATTGTCTAAATTTATGAAGCACGTAGATCATTAACAATGCCTCGCGCTTGGTCGTTGTATAATTTTGTTCGACTGGTGTCAACTTTCTACTTACAAAACATAAGGGATGATCAACAATCCCCTCTACTGGTTGAGCAAGAATGACTCCCATTGTTGTACTAGAGGCATCTACGTGGACATGGAAAGGTTTATCCCATGATAGGAATCATAGAATAGGTGCGGTGATAAGCCTTTATTTTAGGGTGTCAAATGCCCTCTGTTGCGCCTCTCCCTACTGAAAGGCACTCTTATGTTTGAGCAATATTTCAAAAGGTGTGGCGATCTTGGCATATATCCCTTAATGAACTTTCTGTAGTACCTAGTGTGTCCAAGAAATCCGTGCATGGCACTTTGGCTGGTGGGCTCCCCTAATCCCATAATAACTGTAACTTTCACAGGATCCACTAGTAAGCCCTCTTTGCATATGATATGCCCCAACAATGTTCCAAAATGGGTTGCAAAGACACATTTCTTGATGTTGAGGGAAATCCTCAACTACCGACATCTTTCAAACATCAATCTTAAGTTATCACAATAGTCCCTTACCAATCCATACACTGTCCAATCATCCAAATATACTTGAAGGAACTTGTGGATGAAGTCCTTAAATGCTTGTACCACTATGCATGAAAATACAGCAGGTGCATTCCTCAATCCAAAGGGCATGACCATGTATGCAAAGCTTCCCCACCTGATGGTGAAAGTTGTATTTTCTTGGTCTTCCTTGGCAATCCTTACTTGTTTATATCCTGAGAATCCATCCGTAAAGAAATAGAGTTCGTGCCCAGCAACTCCTTCCAAAATCTCTTTGGTGAAGGGGGTGGGAAAAGGGTGTATGATACAAACAACGTTCAACTCCTTGTAATCCACACATATCCTAATCTACCCATCCTTCTTTATGCTGATCACCATTGGACTTATCCATTTTGATTCCTCCATAGCCTCAATGATACCGGATGCTATCATTTTTTCTAGCTCTTCTTTAACACTTACACGCATGTTGGGATTCATCCTATAAGGCCTCTTCCTGACCGGGCGTGCACCATCTTTCAACTTTATCCTCATTTCCCCCAGTGAATGGTGGATGCCTTTCAACTCATGGTACCCATGCGGGAATAAATCCTAAAATTTGCACAAGAGATTAATGATTTTTGATACTTCCTTATCTAACCAGTAGTCCCCAATGATAGCTTCCTCTGGCTCCTTCTCCAAACCAATGTTAACTTTCTTGGTTTTGAGTGGTTCATGATACACGTGCACACATGCATCCACACTATCAACTACCTTACGTGTCCTAACTGAATGGTTAAAATTCAGGCTCTCCATATCCTCTCCATTAATAACATATACCATCTTTCCTTTCTCCTTTTCAGCGCATGCATGCTCGAATTGTATGTCTTCTGGTTCCTCCTCTTCGAACCACACTTCCAAGCTAGGTCCACCAAGTAAGTCTACTAATCTATCTTCCACCATGGCACAATTCCCTAGAGTGAGGCTCTTGACAGCCTACAATGCCTCATCAACCAGTTTCTTGGTACTTCGGTACTCGAATGTGTGAACTAGGTCAGCCACTAATTCCTGCCAATTTCCTATCTGGCGGTGAGTTTCAGAATGGATGTACCAAGCGTGCGTACAACCTTATAGTGTCGAATACAGCTTATGCACCCAAAGGGAGGGTGGTAAAGCTTCCGCACCTTCTCCCCAGACCCTCTCACATGCCTAGATGTGGGAAGAGGCGGGTTCAATGCCATTGTAATCCTTGATAGCGGTGGGTTTATTGCCCCTTGAGAATCACACAGTGAGTGAAATTATAACTTCACGCCACTCCAACAAGTTTTTGTTATGCACGGCCCACCACCTCACTATTTTTCCTATCAAAACATAACCCAACATACCTCATCGCTCGTCCTCCCTCCATTAAGCTTCCATTTCTCTAAAAAAGACCTTAGGGTATACATCCCCAAAATACTTGGTTATTTCCTTTCCTCCCAGGCGCTGAACTGTACACACCATTGTTACCTTGGTCACTGATCCTTTCAGATGTCACCTAATCAATTCATAAGTCCCATGCACCCAATTATCACATGTTATACTGGTAATATCATTGACAGATTGAGCATCATCAAACTGGATGGCTCCTTCTATAGGGTGGATGGTCTCTAGATATCTTATGGAGTGCACATATATTTTTTCGAGGGCTTTCTCCCCAAAGGGTTCAGTATAGGGGGTGGAATTTCCATCAGCAAGTGGTATAACCACCCTCTCTTCCTTATTTTCAAAGCTTATGTACCCCTGGTTAAACCAAAGATCTGCATTATTCTTATAGCACCACAGACACCCAAGTAGCATTGGGAAATTATCTACCTCAGAAAGTGCCAAGACTTCAAAATCTCCTGTGAACCTAGTCCCCTGAATGGTAATGGCCACATCCTTCAAGACACCTATGGGCATTGCCTTTGTCTTATTTTCCATATATAACACATTTGAAGATGGCTGTAACACAAGTCTTCCCATTTGATGTCAGGCATCTAGAGTGAGAACATTAACCTCTACACCTGTGTCAATGAGGATGTTGCTAAGCAGCCATCCATCCACTACTGTGTTCAAGGTGATTTCTTTGTCATAATCAAGGCTGTGAGGTGGGAGGTTTACACGCAGGATCTACCTTTTGTGTTCTCCCCTAGCGCATGGTACCTTTTCTCTCAACCATGCTCTTAGCAGGGGAATAACATTCTCTTGTCTCAACAGTTTACACACCTCCTTAACCTCATCCAAGTCATCCTTTGGTGCTTTTACCGGTCTTCTTTGCTCATCTTTTCTAGTTTTCTCTTTTAAGCATTGGATCTCCCCTTGTAAACTCTTAATTACATCCATGGTTTCATGGTAGACTATTTTCTGGTGAGCTAGTTTTAGATACTTCCCATGTACTACCTCTTCCCTTGAAACCAGAGGTCTCTTCCTAGGCACTTCCCTTGCGCACGCGGACTCCGCCATTGTTGTTACCATAACAGGCTCTAGTTCTGATTCACGTACTACTCATGGGAGTAATTGCATGTCAACCTTCTTAATACTCACAATGGTAGCGCCCTTATCCTTCCAGTGCTGTTGACTCATATGTTCTTATAACTTCGGGAACTCTTCGAACTTATGTTTTTTCCACACCAGGAGCATTGTAGAAGATTTGGACATTCGCGCTTATAATGGTCTGTGGCTCCATAATTAAAGCATTTTCCATGTGGGAACTCACTTCTTCCCTTGTGGTTACCATGACAATGAAATCCTTTGCGAAATCCTCTTCCACGTGCACCTCCATCTCCGCGCTCTTCATACTGACATTCATCTCCCTTGGAACTGCTGGTAATGCCAGTCCGGCACACACCAAGATCAATTGCCTCATGAATCTGGTCAATCAATCTACAATCCTTGGTGTTATGTGTGGTTGAGGTACATATCTTACAATAACAAGACACATTTTTATGGATTGTGTGTTGTAAAAGGGGGCACCTACTTGCATCATGGTCCCCATGACATATTTCACAATTTACCACTATGGTACATACTGCCTTTCGAGTACATATCCCACCATTATCCTTTGTGTGCCCTTCTACATTATAATATGTGTACCACATCCCACCGCGAGTCTCTAGAACTGTGTTGGCAGATAATTTCTTGAACTGCTTAGCCATGACAGTGATTTGAGCCTCCAGAAATGGGCTAACACTAGTGTCAACACTACCAACTGCCTCAATGCGTAAAGCAACTTCCAATGCTTCACGCAAGTCTATGAATGTTTTATGAGACAAATTCCTTCTAAAGGGTGTGATCAACCGCAAGAAAAACCATTGAGCATGCTGTGAAGGGTGGATATCATAAGACAATTTAGACAAAAGAGTTTTAAAGCACGCATGATATTCCCACATGCTATCTGCCATTCCTTGTTGGATTTCTTTAAGAGAGCTGGTGCTCTTCTGTTCAAACTCAGGTATGTGGAATTCTATAAAGAACACATTTTTTAGTGTGGTATAATCCACAACAATATGATAAGGGTCATATTTTCTATAGCAACTATGCACGCGTCCTTGCAAAGTTGTCACAAATTGACTAGCCTTTCGATCCTAGGTCATGATCCCCTTTGCGCACCATAGCAGCTCACACTTATGCAGATGCTCCATGGCATCTTCTATCCCACTATAATCTAGTAAGTGTAGAAACATCTCGAAAAAGACTTGAGTGGATGAGGTCCTTGTCCTCCTGACCTAGTCCCTCAATTTCCTCTGGAGTTTCCTCCTCCGCCAGACCCACTAGATTTTGAGCCACCAGCTCCACCACTTCCACCTCCAGATCCTCCTGTGTTAGTTACATGGCCTATGTTTTTCATGCCAAATGCTCCCATCACCCCACTGAATTACACGCCGATAGTTTATGAACTAGTGCCACTCCCAGTCGTATCTCCTCCACCACTTCCTAACACACTCCCAAAACCACCTGTATATGTGCCTTGTCCAAACATTCCAGCAAATACTGGAATAGTGTGTGAAGCCATAGAAGTCCCAAATGAGAAGCTATATCTTTTGGGTGCTAATCGGTTACTTCCACTAATATCAAATGGATCAATTATACTTTTCCCTCGTTCGAAAAAACCAAGCACTAAGGTTTGGTCACTAGGTGGGGTCAGATGGGTGTCAATGACTCTTCTTTCTCCATGTGACGGGCTCTCATCAGAAGTCAAGGGGTTCTCTCTTCCGCGCTTGCCAAGATGGGGTAGCAAAGACTGTTCAAGCTCCACATCCTCCATGTGAACCTCTTCTCCCAAAAACATCTACCTCCATAAATCCATCATAAATGCAACCTTGCATAGTCTCATAATCTCCTTCTCACATGTTTCACCATACTTAAGCCGTCTCTCCTCCCTTTCCTTTTTATTCGTTATATCAGCCATCTTTCCCCAACTTGGCTTCCTCACCAAGCACTCAGAGTGGTCTAGTTGGCCATTGGGAATGCCTCTAAACTCATGGTTAATTAAGATTTTGATTTCTAGGGGGATAACATGCAGAAACAATCCTCTGGGCTCCTAGAAAAATTCAAACTCGGCAACCTCCAGACAAGAATACGTGGAAATTACATATTCCATAGTGTTGTTAGCCAATACTCCCTTCCACCAATGATCTATAGCATGGGTCCACATGAGATCAACATCTTGTAAGTTCTGGTATGTTTCTTAGGTCCAAGGGTATGATTTATAATACCACCCCAACCTAGATGCATAAGCCAAGAGCCATTCAAATAACTCTACCGGGAAATAGCAAAAGAAGGTTTCGTACAACTCATGATAAAGAGTGTCTTCCACACATCTTTACGTGTCAAACCTAGGTCCAATATTGAATCTCTGAGTGAATTCATCCTCTATGATTTTAAACCAATCTTCAACACCTTCCAGGGTTATTCTCTCCATCATCACTCTTTGCAGAGATCATGATGTATGCCATGTTCCACTACAACTTCGAAAAGATGTCCCGGTAACGGAACCAAGATGTAGTCATTTTTGCACCCACCAAGAACAAGGGAACCTCATGCACACCAGCCTATCACCTAGTGGGCATTGGGTGCTCACCTGAGGTGCATGAGAGGGATCTGAGTCTCTCTTTTATCTGAGTTTAGTGGAAGGCATACTTCATGTTCTTGAATTAGTGATTTAAAAGAAATGAAAAAGCTATAGAGCTCAAAACAGCTTCTATACCCCTTCAGTCATAACAAAAGCAAAGCACGTAACAGAATTAATAGAACTAGGATGTTGTAAATCCACAAATATACTCAACATTCAAGTAAGGTTCATGATTATATGAGATCAAAAGCATAGTAGAAACATGTAGATAATATAGGAAGGAGATCTTAATATAAACGCTGTGGTAACCTTATCATATTCATTCATAGTATTACTACAAAACATCACAAAGTGGAAAACCACGGTCATACAACATATCTGGATCCATACATGTAGCTCACAAAAAAAAACTTTCATTCCCCATTCCCTCATTACAATCTTCCTATAATCATCTACCCATTTTATCCCATAGTTCTTATAGTAATTCTGCAGAGCTCCGCTACCTCACTTATGTCCCTTTTTCTTTGCTAAGGGCACACATATATATAGGCATCTGAGCTCTAATAAACTCCTCTGCAACATCATATATGGCCCCAAGTGTTAAGGTATGTATCGCCCCAAGCGTAGGCCTCTCCATGTCATGATTAGGTTTTTGGATCTTCTTATCACAAGGTATATTCCTTCCAGGACACCCTATTGCCAGGCTGGAACCTTATCCAAATAGAACACGTTCTTCATGTGTTCTATCCAAAAGGCCAAAAATGGATAAGTCCCAAATTGTGCTTCACGGGTGCGCGTCCTTGGTTTTCCAAGAATCCTTTTTGAATTATGCCTTTTGTGCCTTCACTTGTGTGCTCCCTCTGGTAGTGCATGCCTACACATATTTAAGATTTGGTAGCTACATTAGGGTCCCAACAAGCACAATCAATTGAAGATACCATGCCCGATGCAAAGTTATATAGGTTATAATGAGCGCCATCAGAATTAGAGGACATTGTTGTATTTCTACAAAGAAGCATGACACCAGAAGGAATGAAATCCTTAGAAAAGAAATAACTTTCTATATGCACGATACCCTATATGCTAATTAGAGGTAACCTATACAAATTAGGTTGGGATGAAGTGTTACATTGCTGTGTACTAGTGCATGAACACAAAAATATTATGGAAAAAGCTCATGGTGGTATTACAGGTGGCCACTATGCAGGTGACTCCACTACAAAAGATCTTACTTGCTAGATTATGGTGGGAGACCCTTTATAAAGATTGTAAGGCATGTGATCACTGTCAATGTTTTGGAAAACCTAATCAATGAGATGAAATACCTTTAAGGCCTATTAATAGTACATAACCATTTGAGAAATGGGCTATATATTTTGTGGGTCCTATTTCACCAGCCGTACACAGGACTAGAATGTGTTATAACATAACTTACATAGATTATTTGACAAGGTGGGTAGAAGAAGCACCTATAAAGGATTGTATAGTGGTTACAACAACTAGGTTTCTATGGGAAAATATTATTACATGGTATGGATGTCCTTCAATTTTAACGAGTGATAGGGGCACACACTTTCTGAATGAGACAATTAGAATTTTTTTGGATGAATTCATGATTGCGCACCATAAGACTACACCATATCATCCTCGGGAAAATGGGACTATTGAGGCTTTTAACAAAATTTTAAGCAACACATTGAAAAAATATATGATGTGGGAAGAAAGGATTGGGATGATAAATTATCAGCACTACTTTGTGCATATCGAATAACATATAAAATTTGGAACAAAGCCACAACATTCTAGTTAGTGTTTGGCGCAGACACAGTTATTCCTATGAAATTCATGTTACCATCTTTGCGTATTGTGCACGCTAGAGGTCTAGCTGATGATAAAGCATTAGAAGAATAGATTGAAAAGATAATTAAGTTGGATGAGTGATGAGAAATAACACATTGCAGTCAAGAAAAAGAAAAGGCCAGGAAGAAAGCATGGCATGATAGGCACATCAAGGATAAAAAATTCACAATTGGATAGATGGCGCTCCTCTATGATTCTAAGTTTTTTTTTCCATATAGGAAAACTCAAAGTACATTGGTTGGGGCCATATGTTATCACTCACATACTTGAAACATGCGCTTGCCAATTAGAGGCAATTGATGGGACACAATTACTTCAATGGGAGTAGGTTGAAGCCCTACTATAAATAAGTCTTCTAGGTGTTTTTAATAAGGCAATGTTTCCATTTAGATTAGGTTTTCAATTATGTATTTTCCTTCATGTATTTCCTTCTTTCTCTATATGCTTTTTCACTTTAGTTGGTTTTTTATGTAGTAAGCATGGTTGCGTGCCAGAAGCTAATTACTATTTGAAAAAAATTTATGCGCAGAGGAATGCACATACCCTTAGTGTGGGGTGGTTATTGATATCCAGGTAGATGAATGTTGAAAATAAGTACACATGAAAGGGAAAAACTGCTATGGGTGCTATTCTAGTTGGAGAATTGCAAAAAAAAGAGTGCTTCTGGAAACGAGGACCATAAGTGGATGTGAATGAACAAACAAGTATAACACAAGGTAAGCAGAGGCCATGGGACCTACCAAGGGAAGGCGTAGTGGTAAGGTACTTAGGCACATGGAGGCATACTGAAGAGAAGTCTGTGGCTAGAAGGTAGGAAGGCATGCTAGAAGGTTATAACATAGGTGTGAAAATGTACTATGAGGAAGGAATGAAAATGGCCATTTAATGAGAGGATTTTTGGTAGGTGGATGAGCAATAAATTTACTGAATTTTTGAAAATCTATATAAAGATGGGATGTAAGCTCATTTTTACCATTTCAATTAAGAGAATTTGAAAAGAGCTAAGTGCAAATGAGCTAAGAAATCATGTTGAGGTGTGAAGAGTGTGAAACCAGATGTGGAGAGAAGGTTTGTGTGTAGGAGAAGCTTGTGTTCCCATAGGTGAAGGGTTTGAGCAAAGAAAATGTGTTATAAATGAGCTAGGGCATGTAATTTTCACTAGGGAATGAATATTTGAACTATGGTTTCAACTTGCTCGATTACAGAGGGTAGAAAAGAGATATTTTTCAAATGGCACCAAAGAAAGCACCTGTAGGAGGAGTAAAAGGGAAGAAGAAGGTCAAAGTGGAAGAAGAAATTTCTCTTGAGAGTAATTTCTCAAAAATGCAGTATCCAGAGGGCGTTATCATGGGACAAGAATGGAATTCCCACATTCGTTAATGTAAAATCAACAATTATAACCATCGTACATCAAATAATAAGGAGTTCGATGTGTTGTTGAGCAAAAAATGAACAAGCGCACATCAGAAGATATGCCAGTGTACGATGAAACTTGTGAGAAGTTACTAAATTAGATTGGAGTCTACCAATTTTATGAGCTATCATACTTTGGAAAGTATGAACCATTGTATCAATGGTTGATGAGAAGAGTCCATAAGGAATTCTTCTACTTTGTCAGATAGAGGGTTAGAATCACAACCATGTTGATCTCAATAGTAACAGGGTTGAAATGCACAGGGATTGATCTAAACATTGATTTAACTGATAAGGCCACAATCTTGGAGAAAAGGAAGGAGTTGGGGTATACTAAGAGTCCATATAGCATGGACATAGAAAAATTGAAAAATTACCCGTTAGTGCAGGTAGCTGCACATCTTGTAACAAAGATGAATGATCAAGAAAGGTGGTCGCATGTAAATACAATGTGGCTATACATTGTGAAGAAGATGTCATAGGGAGTGATTTACAACATCTCCAGTTACATAGCAGAAACTATCATTGAAGAAGTGTGGAAAAGAGAAAAAATATGTTTTGGGGCTGTTCTACTATCTCTGGTGTTTATGGAAATTGGGGTCCCTGATGGGCTAAAGGAGAAAATTTGGGAATACCCTATGGAGAAAAAGTCACTTACAGAAAGATTTGACAAGTACTTATGCGAGGGATAAATGAGTGGATCATTCAAGTAGAGGGTGGAGAAATGGTATGATGGGTTCTGCGTAGCCTTTGAAGAAGAATGACGCATGTACCCAAGGAGTTACCTTTGGTAGTAGGGAAGGCAATGCAGTTTGCGGTATACCAACAATTTTACATCACGTAGTTCACCATGAAAGATGGGGCTTAGAGCCCATGGTGAAAATTACCATATGCCTTCATAGCACGATATATCCTGGAATCAGTTCACCAATTTTTGGATGTGTACCGCTTAAGCTTCAATACAAACAAGGTAGATTGTGACTACCATACACTGAGAAAGACATATGTATATCCAGGACAGACTGCCTATATTCAAAGGCTTATCTCAAATATTCTAAGCATGAATCCTTTAAGATTTTCCATTAGAGATGTTGGATAAATGCTTGTGTACCTACATTCAAGATGAAGCTGGAGAACAGTAAGTATGTGGAGAATGATTTTGCACTCCCAAGGCTGCCAAAAGGTAAGCATACAATGGAAAATGTTCTAGCACCTAAGCCTAAAGAGACAATAGAAGTAGATGATGAAGAGGAGGAGCATGAAGATAGTAGTAGTTTGGATCATAGAGGAAGAAGAAAACCTACAGATAGGGTAGAAGTTAAGCGCATGACTACTCCACCCCAGCCACAAGAGGGATATGATGAGGAATTAGATGCAGTCTAAGGAGAGCGCTATTTCAAAAGGGTTTTTAGGATAACCAAGAACCAATGTGCTACTCCAAAATCAGTACAATGATCACCTCGACTCTCTCGACAAAAGGAGATAGCTGAGAAGAGAAGGAGAAAGTTGAGGCTAGATGTGGAGGAGGAAGATTCTGAGGAGAACATGCCTGAATCTCCTACACCTCCAGAGAACATGAAAGATCCAAAGGACAAATAAATTAAGGATGGAGAAGAAGGAGAAAAGGAGGAAAAGAAGACATCGACTGAGACTACTCAGGGTACGGTAGAACAAGCTCTAAATCTTGAAGCCCAAGTTCCTAAGGGTCCAAGATTGAAGAGAAAAAGTGGATAATATGTTGCATTAGTCATGGGCTATGATGAGGACACAGGTAAAATTATCCACACCTGTTTTCAAAGAATAGTGACACCAAAGGAGTTATATGGGTGGGAGATAATGGATGAAGATATAACAACCATGCACATAAGGAAGCCATTATCATGGTCGATGCACATGCACATGGATGAACTAGAATTTGATGTATGTGAAGATTCATGTTTATCAAGGAGGTTGAAAAAGACACCTCATGATAGAAACATAACAGTAAATCCTACTATTGTGTCAGATGAACAAGTGAGCAATGCTTTGGTGAAAGTATCGATAGAGGTGGCACAACAAAATGTGGATAAGGCCACAATAATTAGGGTGCTGAGGGAAGAGATCAAGGTTGATGATGTAGAAATAGTGCACCTAAATCAAGAAAAAAACTCAGCATAGAAGAAAAACATTATTTTCATCAACATGATAGAGGAAGTTGGGGAAAATATCATGAAAGAGAAGCCACGCTTAGAGCCTAAGGTACTAAAAATGTTTCCTTCGGCAATACATTATGTACAAACCTTGGTGGACTTGGTGCTTGAAGATGAACCTTTGCACATGCCAGAAAAAAAGAATCATGAGCAAGAAGTAGAGTGAGAAAAGGCTTCAGTGATGAGAAATATTGCACCATATGAGGGGTTGCTTCAAAGCTTGTAGGAGGAATTGAAGAAAGTAGATAGAGTGCTAAATATTTGTACAGCCCTAGAAGCCACTATAATAACTAGGACTATTATATAGAACAATGAATTCCTAAAAGACATGAAAGATGAAACCTTGGGATGTGCAGAATGATTAGAACTTGTTAATTAGAAGTGCAAGGCCCTTAGCACATCACAAGAACCACACAAGGAAAGGATAGATGAGCTTGGGAAACTCATTTCACAAAAGATGGACTTATTAGAAGGAAGAATGAATGCCATGTCAAACATTGTTTTGGTCTTGCAAAATGAGAAGGGAGATATTGAAAAATATGAGCTAGAGTCAATTGCAGTGGATATCCCAGAAAACATAGAGGCCACGCTCAATGATTGAAAGACTTTAGAGGTGGAAATAAGAGAAGAATATCTTGAATTGATTCTTCCAGTTGAAGTAGAAGATGCTGCAGGGTAAAGTCATTCTTTTATTTCATAAAAATTATTTCTATTATTCTATTCATATTATTTGATTCATTTTGGAGATAACCATTTTTGGGGTGGTAATTCAATTAGTGTGGGGTGATATTGGTCTGTCAAAATATGGCACATAGCAAAAATATATAAAAGGTTCACACAGAAGAGTAGAGCGATTTCAAAAGCACAGGAGGATTGGTAAGGAATCACATGCTGAGGACAAAGACAAATTCAGGACTTAGCCATTTTCATGATGATGAGATATTTTTGGAGATAGTATGTCAAACACACAAACTGGTTGGAAACTTACACTTCAAACATTGACTATTTTTTGAGGATTAGTTATGAAGCACTTTGCATGAGTATAGGCTGAGAATAGATTTACTACTGGTATTTAACTAGAAGAAGTCTATTATTAGAGCACTTGTATGTGTGGCTATTATTGTAATGGAATGTGGCTAATAAGTCCCAACCCTTATAAATATGTAATGAACTACATAGTATAGGTGTATGAGAATAGTATGTAAGAACTGAGTTATTGTGAGGTTATGCTACCAAATCTGATGCGCGCATAAACTATGGTATTATCTATTGTAATAATATTATGTGTATTTATCATTTTTAATGCAATAGAGTGTATTGGCTGAAATAGAGTATCAAATCTTGAGTATAATTGGTTCTTACATGCTTGATTTCATCTTGTTTATTATTTAAGTTTTTTATTCTCTAGATCTGGATCTAAATATGCAATATAGAATGTTATATTAGTCATGGATTTGAATGCTTTAAGTATTCATCATGCTAACATCCTGAAACAACAACCCTAAAGAGGGCTTGGTACCTTTTTTCACTTCAGGTGAGTGCTTAGTCAAGGTTGAGTGATGTGCCAATGCACCTGGGCTTTTACTGGTGAATTCTAGGTTGCATCACTTCTCCCCTCTTGCCTATTTTTCTTTCCCACCTAACCTTTCTTACCCCTATTTTTCATCTACCCTAACTGGTGCCAATCACCTTGACCATCATGAGGTATCCTTAATCGACAACAGTTCACTTAAACCGATGTCGGTTACATAAGACCAGATCAGTGTCGGCTAAAGAAAACTGACATCGGCCACCCTTAGACCGATTTCACTCTCTATCATGGTGCCCAAATTGAAACCTCCCGGTCTAGCAAAATCCTTGAAAACAACCTCTAAACTTACTCTACCCTACCCAAACCTTACCTAATTTCATTACCAACCCTATTTAAGATATATTGGACCTTCCCCCTCCATCATTCCATTCATTGTTCCCACAAATTCAAAATAAAAACTCCCACCCAAAAACATTTTAACCTAAACCAATTTTAACACACTGCTTTCGCCCAAAAGAACAAAATTGGATTGATTCCTACTTGATCTCGGTGCCGTCTACATGGTGGTATGTCTGACCACTATGTCAGTGGCCCACCTGAACCCCCTCCCACCTCTGCCATGCCACAAATCAACTTCTCACCTCACCACCAATCAAATATCTCCAATCAATCTTGTGGATCCACCTATCGAATTCCAATCACGTGCTAGTCACTTGCTAACTTAGAGCATACACCTCATATCATCACTTTTTACTCTTGCTCTACTTCTATGTCATTCTCTAAAAGAAGAAAGGTTAAAATGATTCCATAAATAGTGAAATTTTTCTTTTTTAACCCTAACTCTAGATAACCGTCGTCAGTTACTTTATAACCTACAACAGTCGACTGTCATTACCATTTTCACCCCATTTTTCAAATTTTGACCTCAACTCATTATTTCCAAATATCCTTTTCCCTTACCACACTTATTGTAACCTACCGACATGCCAAAATAACCTGTACATTTCCTTAATTACATCTAGGGATTTTTTATTTTACCTATACCTTGGTCTTACCCATGTCATGACCTATTTATCTAGACCTGACCTAATTGATGCAACCATTGAACTTGTGTACTCGCTATACCTTGCGATGCCATTACCCAAGTTGTTTTGCCTAATGACCTCACCTTGCCTATTTTTGTACTATTTATCCCAACCCAACCTTTGGTGTACCGAAAAATACCTAAATGTTCCTACACCTGACCTATGTTGTGTTTCTAGAACATATCCTATACCATAGACACCTAAATTACTTCAACATTATTGGGATAAACCTAACGACCTTGGACGCTGTAGATTTTGTAAGATATTTAACCTAGTACTATGTTACAGTCTATACATGTGTATGCATTTTATTACCATTACCTACTACCCATTTTGACCTTGATCTATTACCTATTACCCGAGTTGACCATTACCTTTTCCCAAAGCACCCATACTCTTCCCCACCTACCTTAACTCACACCAACTACACATTTATCAAACCACTCACTAATTCTATATAAACACCTCATCAGTTATTGGTTTGAGGGGGATCACCTTCACCCACAATTGGGACAACTCTGTTCTCACCCACACATGGGGAAATCACTTTCTATTTTTGTCAACATCACTTACCAATGCAGGCTACACAACAAAAAGGGGAAAAATGTAGACACCAAAATTAGGTCGTGCCACCCTTATAGCCCTGTTAATTAAATTATCCATACCTTACATATTCATATCCCATATTGGACATGATTAATTAAATTAATTATTTTAATTATTTTAATAAATATCATCACTTGACCACCTCACCTAGCCACATCACCTAGACACCTCATCATGGATCTATTCTTAGCATGTTTCTTTTAACTAAGAATCAATTTTTAGTTACCTTAACTAACTGAGACTTAGTATAACCCTAAGATTATATGCCTATTATTTTTCTAATAGAATGCCCACTTACTTAAGTGGAAAATACAATTTTAGACCTGAACCAATGGGCAAAACTAGGAAAAAGATAGCCAAGATCTATTATTTTGGAAAACTTTGGATTTCCTACCATAACCAACGCCAATTAACCGATGCCAGTTAAACTAAACTATCTTCAGTTACCATATATTCATTTTGTTAACCTTGTTCCAGGGGTTGGCAAAAAAATATATTCGAGTTTGGAGAGAGAGAGATCTGCATGAAAGCACGAACTAGATCCCTCTTGTACATCTAGACACACCCTAACCAGTACCAAGACTGATTTGAAGGCATTAGCATTCACGGTAGCATTCCGAGAAGCATTTTTTGTGAAACTGATCACCAGTTTCATAGATCAACCATCGCCATCATCCAACTACTAGGATTATAAATACAAGTAAATGTGTTTTGATCTGCATCATTCTATACTTACTTAGATAATCATTTCTTTATCTTTCTTCGTTAACATCTATTCTCTTTTGCATCCCATCATCCTTACCTTCCTATCACTCCACCCATCCAACCACCCATAGCCTTTTGGCTCCCCATATTCAACCCCATACATCTCTGAGCATTCTCAACATCTTTACAAACCTAACCATAATTCTTCCATTCTCTGTGTAATCATAGAGAACCTCCAAAACCAAGTTTTATTGATTTTATACCATTCCACCTCTACTAACACCATTCACCTGGACCATCGTCGGTTTCCCTCTCAACCATCATCGGTCATAATGGACCGACTTTAGTCTCTATAACCTATAATCCTTCCTATAACAGTGACATAATAACCTTCACCCAAAACCCAATCCTAACCTATCCTAATCACCTTGGCTAACTACCCAACCTCCAGATCTGATCATAACACAACCTGTTAGATTATATTTTCTTATTGTATTTGAATGAGAAACCAAAATGATATCAATTATAGTAGGATATTTGTTTATGTTATTTCTTGCATTAAGTTGTATTAAATAGTGGATTGACAACTATCTAGGAATTATCACACTTCCCATATCTAGCACATGCTAGGTAGTCCATTGACATATATTGTTTAATATTCTTCTCGTGGTCTTGTTTTGCATTCACAAGTAGTTACTCATAGAAAAAGGAAGTTATCGTAATCAGCATTAGATTGGTAAATCAGAACACGCACATTCTACCTTTCACCTTCATTTCATAGGTATTCCTCCTAACCTTTACCTTAACTAATTTTCTCATACGTATGCACCTTATTGATGAAACATTAGGATTTTGGAGGTTCACCATTTTAGGAGTTTGGGTTGTTTTTAATTTTTGACTAAAGATATTTTGTGAAACCCTGAAGTCCAAAAATCCGGAGTTCTAAAATTTTGGAGCTTCGATATTTTGAGTTTCAGAGTCTCACTTTACACCCTTGAGTATTTTAATTCACAAGTCCCGAAGGCTGAAAAGCCTAAGTTTCAAAATTTTGTAACTTTAGAATTTCAGGTTTCGAACTTCAGGGGTTCATCATTCAAACAATCATGCATTCATTTAAGATTTTGGAATTTTAACAGAGCTTTTATTTCCCAATAACCTCACACGTGTCGGCCTATGGGCATTAATTTTCAGTTTTTCTATATAAATCCATATTTTCACCTGTCATTTTCACCTTTCATTTTTCTCTGATATCTTGTTTTTACTGAACCATAATCATACTTCCTAGGCATCATTTTCAAGGTAACTTTTTTGTGTTTTCTTTATTTTTGGTTTAGATTGATCGTGGGTTTTTTTTTGTTTCTTATTGTCCTTTTCTTCTTTGTTATTTTTCCTTCTAGCTTATTAAACCACAAATGCCAGTATCTTATGTTGTTCGATCTCAATCCTTTTCAACTATGGCAGTGGGTTTTTTATTCAAATTTTCAAAATTCAAAACATGTAGGTTCCAACTCCATCATGATCTAAGGATTTTGATAAGGCTATTGCATCACAGAGGTCAAAATTTTGTGGAATTCATCCTACCAAGTTTGGAGTTTCCTTTTTAACCCTTTCAAGTTTCAAAACTATTTAGTTTTAGAATATCAGACATAGGCGCTTCTAAGATTCCTTTCATAATTTTAGAGCTGATAGATTTCAGACTTTGGACACATTCAGAACCACCCAAATTTGGATTTTCATAATTTTTTTTTTGGAGTTTTGGAGGTATAGGGTTTTTAGATTTTTGGAAGGTTTGGTTAGGGGTTTCAGAGCTATAAGAATTTAGATTTCAGAGGTCACATGTTTTAGACTTTGATTATTTCAAGGGTTTTGTTTTTGGATTTTAAGGCTTCAATAGTTTTTGAGAAATTTTTAGAAAATTTTTAGGGCTCGATCAAGTTCTGAATCCCAAATTCATGTCAACTTTTTCATCGAAAGGAAATGGAAAATGAAGTACAATTTCTTAGGTTTTTACCCTCACACTTTTCTATCTTTAGATATGGGAAACATCATAAACACTGATTTGGGATAGGTAGACATGGCAAATTTCTAGAAAAGACTAAGATCTATTGATAAAAATCCCTTGATGCAAGCTATATTTGACAGTGGGAGTTCTCTTGCTGCTGATTTTCCTACATCTGTGCATTTCCCTGAATTTGTTTTAGCTGCCGTGGCTCATTTTGATAAAACCACTAGGTCTATAAAAGATGATGATGGAAATGTCATAATTATTTTGGATATCAAATTTTTCCAAGACCTATTTAAACTTCCAGATGTAGAAGAGTATGCGAAACTTTCTCTAGAGTCTGCAGTTGAGCATTGGGATAAGTCATATGAATTGTGCACCAAGTTCATGATTAAGAGTTCCCTAGCTAAGGGTACTACTAAGCTTCCTAAGAATTTTTTCTGCTCATACTTTATCTAAGAATTCAATAACCTTATTGTGCTTTTTAGTAGATTTTTGGGTCTTTCTTTGGTGAAATAGTTTCAGGAATGGATGTTCCTCTATATTGCCACTATAAAAAAGAATAAGGAGTTTATACGATGCGGGGAACTGAAAGGAGTTTGTGAGAATCAAATCAGAAATGAGGCACCATGAAGTAGTTGCACTCCAACGGAATCGTGAAAGCTCCAGCGATATCAAGGAAAAAATTGATCAGTAATGGAAGAACTTGCTCAACAAAAACAAAGCTTGCATAGAGGAAAGATAATGGAGTGTCTTGGCATGCTCATAAATGAATAGAAAAGGGGTACATATAGGGTGGTAAGTAACCCTAGTTCAAGAAACATATGAAACCCTAAACCTAACCCTAAACCTAACCCATGTGAGATGACCCTCCAACATGAGAGGAGGACACATAAGATAACTCACACTAACACCCCCCCTTTATCGAAGCTGGGGTAACGGCTGTGATGAGTCAGACAAAAGAGGAAGACACTCCTTAACAACTAAGTAAGATGTGTCAATGGGGCTCAGCAACTAAAGGCCTGATAAGGTGCCCATATATAAACACAATCTTCCTAGAAGAAGAAGAAGAAAAGAAGGACTAAATATCCCTAAGAAGATGGGCAGCTGTAGAAGACCTCACCCCAAGAAGAGACTGTAAGTGAAGAAACTTCATCTCAGTGAAAGGCTTGGTGAATAAGTCTGCAATCTGATTAGCTGTCTGAATGTACTGAATGTCGATGATACCATCATGAATAAGCTCCCGTATGAAGTGCATATGGATCTCAATGTGCTTCATCCATTGATGCTGAAATGGATTTCTAAAAATAGAGATAGGGCTCGTGTTATCATAGTAGATAATGGTATGCCGCCGAAAGTGGATGCCAAACTCTGTCAGAATACCCTGTAGCCAAATAGCTTCTGTGGTAGTGTTGACTACTCCTCTGTATTCTACCTCTGTAGATGATATTGAAATTACATTCTACTTCTTGCTAGACCAACTAACAGGACCCGAACCAAGAGAGAAACTATAGCCAAAAGTAGATTTCTGATTATCTAAGTCACCGGCCCAATCAGAATCTGTGAACCCAATCAAGTCAATATCAACCCCTCCATGATAGTGTATGCCATTAGCATAAGTGCCACGAACATAATGAAGGATCCGTTTAACTACTTTCCAATGCAGCTCATGTCACTCGTGCATGAATCTGGACACAATCTCAATAGCATATGATAAATATGGTCGAGTGCGAGTCAAGTAGATCAAGCTCCCAACTAACTATCAGTAAAGAGTACTATCAAGCAAGGGAGTAGAGCAATCTGAAACCAACTTAACCCTGGAAATAAAAGGAGTAGGAGAAGACTTGCAATCAGACATCTAAAAATGAGCTAGTAAATCAAGAGCATACTTAGGTTGTGAAATCAAGATTCTGGAGTCAGATTGTGAAATCTGGATCCCAAGGAAGTAATGAAGCAGACCTAAGTCAGTCATGGAAAACTTGTTGGCTAAGGAAATCTTCACAGAATCAATAATAGAGGAAGAACTACCTATGATCAACAAGTCATCAACATATAGAACAAGAATGAGTATGGAGTCATCTTGCTGTAGAATATAAACATTTGGATCAAAGTGACACCTAGTAAACCATGATGTAAGTAAGGAGTCCATCTTGGCATACCAAGCCCGAGGGGCTTGTTTAAGGCCATAAAGAGACTTCTTTAACTTACAAACAAGGGAGGAATCTTGGACATAACCCGAAGGTTGTTCCATATAGATATCTTCCTCTAGGTCACCATGAAGGAAGGCACTCTTAACGTCCATTTGATGGACTTTCCATCTGTTTGTTGTGGCAATGGCTAGGGTCAGTCGAATAGAAGTCATCTTCACAACCGGAGTAAAGGTTTCTATATAATCAACCCCAGCTATCTGGGAGAAACCCTTAGATACTAATCACGCTTTAAACTTTTTGACGTCTCCATCTACTCCATACCTTTTT
Organism: Taxus chinensis; assembly: GCA_019776745.2. Lineage (NCBI taxonomy): Eukaryota > Viridiplantae > Streptophyta > Pinopsida > Cupressales > Taxaceae > Taxus > Taxus chinensis. The sequence goes on from CM034150.1 coordinate 288,862,368, forward strand.
CAGAACACCCACTTACACCGAATGATTTTTCTTCCTTTCAGAAGAGTGGTGAGATCCCAAGTATCATTCTTCATGAGAGAGGAATACTCCTCAATCATGGCAGAATCCCACTTAGGAATACCAGAAGCCTCCTGGAAAGACTGTGGATCAGAAGCAGAGGTGAAGAAAGAGTGGGGTCCAACGAAATCTAAGTGAGTACGTCTCATATCCGAAGTATCTCCAACTAAATCTCCAGCACTTTGCAAAGTTTTCCTGGCCCAAAGGGGACCAGGAGGATCAGGCTCAGAGTCAGAAGATTCTTCACTTGAGTGAGAAGGGACATAGTCCTCATCATCACTACTTTTAGAATCAGAAGACTCAAAGATTTGATGGTTGGGAGGATCTAGAAGAGGAGCACGCTCAATAGTATCTTTATCTGATGAGTCAGAATTTGAATCAGCGAGCTGAAGAACCTAAATAGGTGGAGAAGTAGAAGTCAAAGAAGACTCATTGAACTTAACACTTCTCTCAATATATAGCTCATGAGAAGTAGAATTCATCAATTGATATCCCTTCATGCCATCAGGATACCCTACAAAGATACAAGGTTTGGATTGTGGTTCCAAGGCCTTGCATTTCTTCTTGGGAATCCGAGCCATAGCCTTGGATTCGAAGACTCGAAAGTGCTCAACATCAGGCTTGCATCCAAACCAGGCTTCAAAGGGTGTCATCCCTCTTACTACCTTGTGTGGAACACGGTTTTGAATGTAATTTGCACAATTCACTGCTTTGGCCCAATACTGCGGAGGAAGAGACTTCTAGTGAATAATACAAGTGGCCATCTCCTTAAGAGTACGGTTCTTTCTTTCTACGACTCCATTCTGTGAAGGGCTATAAGCAACTGTATGTTGCAGAGAGATCCCTTCAGAAGCATAGAAATCCATGAACCTATTGTTTACATATTCACCTCCATTGTCAGTTCGAAGAACCTTGATAGACCATTCCGCTTGTTTCTTAGCAAGAGCCTTAAAGTCTTGAAAATGTTCAAAGACTTCAGGCTTAAGCTTAAGAAAATATACCCAAGTATATTATGAATAGTCATCAATGAAGGTTAGCACATAAAGAGTTCTAGTAAATGAAGGAGAAGGAAATGGACCAGAAACATCGCTATGAACAAGATCCAAAGGACGAGTGGCTCTCCAGGATTTTCCTTTGTCAAAGTTCTTTTCAGGATGCTTTCCAAGGGTACAACCCTCACAAATACCCTTAGAAAAATTGACACAAGGCAACCCGTTGACCATTTCATTTTGACTCAATTATTCAAGGTAGCGATAGTTTAGATGTCCAAAATGCTCATGCCATAGCTTACTAACATCATTTGGATGAGTGAGCAAGGTAGTGGGTGTAGAATCAGAAGTAAAGTGGGAGAAGGTGTACAACCGTGAACGGTGATCTACTTTTCCCTTAGCCACTATAGTGTCATTGTTAAGCTCATGAATAATCACCGAGTTAGGACCAAATTCCACTCGCATTCCTTCACCAAGGTGAGTAATTTGGTAAACTTATAGGAGATAAGTAGAGAGATCAGGAACACTCAACACTTGGTTAAATGTTCCCCCATCCATCTCTACCGATCCACTACCAGAAACTGACACTGTCATGTCATTACCCATCGTGATTTGGGACATTCCACAAGGTTCGATGTTGGAAAACTCAACATGTGAAGAACCCATGTGGTGCGAGGCACTGGAATCTATAATCCATGTCGATGAAGGAGAAACTTTGGCTACAAGGGCCTTTCCTTTCTTCTTATCATTTCTAGCACCTTTTGCAGCAGAAGACTCGGCCTTCGGAGCACTTTGTTTTATTGATTCAGGAACACTTATTTTTTTTTCTCAAGTAAATGAGATAAGTGATCAATCTGTTTCTTAAAATAGTGTTGCTCGTCGTGACCAGTCTTCTTGCAATAGGAACACAAGTACTTTCTTTTCTACACTCTAGGCTTAGAAGTCGAAGTGTTTGTGTCATTTTTAAGTTTGATCTTGGTTTCTTTCTTAGGTTGATCCTTAGTTTCTTTCTTCTTTTCAGTCTTCTTTCCCTTGCTAGTACTTGCTACAAGGGCATGTGACTTGGACTTGAGAGACCCCATTTGAATGAGTTTGTCTTGTTCTTGAATGAGTTGGGACGAAAAATAGTCAAAGGAGGGCATTGTCCAAGTATCGCCCAAAGCAACTTTTGTAGCATAGAAAGTTGACACGAAGACAGAATATTCGGGACCTAGCTTAGAGAGAATCGATAAGATCAGTTGAGAATCTTTCTTTTCTACTTGACATCCTTTTAACAATAATCTAATGTGGACAAATTTCGAGAAGAAGGCTTGTAGGTTTTCAAAGTCACTAGGATTTAACCCTAGTAGTTCATTTTCTAACTCATGCACTCTCATGCTATCTAGTTGTCCAAACATCGCATCTAGTGTTTTCCACGTAGATGTAGGTGTTTCAGACGCCTTAATGTGGAAGAGTAAGTCAGGAGAAACAGACATGTAGAGAAGACCTAAAGCTTCATCACTATGGTTTAACCACTTAGATTTTTCAAGTTTGTCGTCTAGTTCAGTCTCAGTTCCCATGGTGATGTAGTATAAACCTTTACCCCTTAGTTTCATTATTATTTTTGATCTCCATTCGAAAAAGTTGAACAGCGTAAGCAAAGGAATTGAAAGTGCATCCATAGTGAGAGAGAGAGAGAGAAAGAAATGCAGAAAAGAAACACAACCACCCAAAACAATAACAACCCCCCTGCTTTCGGCACTTTATAGTTGAGTACGTTGATTACAATCGGGTCCGTGCGTGTGGTTTGAAACAATTGGTAACTCGTCTTGCAATTAGCGTAATAATGCGTAAGAGGGGAGACCACAACAGTATTTCATGGAGCGCAACAAAAGAGGAACACCGTAAACAAACACAAGAAAAAACAGAAAGGAGGTGAAATCCAACCCTGGTGGTGAGAAAAATCATCTCACGTCACACAAAAGAATCCCTTTGTCGTAAAATTGCGGCGGACGCGCTCACAAGTCCACGAAAAAAAGGAATAGAACAAAGCTCAAAAGAATGAGCTGAATTAAGCAAAACAAAGACACCCCCTAGAATGTGGCACTTTATAAAATTAGTGAATTTACAAAGCTAATGATCCCATCATCTAGAGTGTGAAAAAACATGCAACTTTGACTAAAGAAGTGCTCAAAACCGAGCAACGAGTCAAAAGTTATAGCAAAAACCAATTCCCGCAATTTGATGAGAAAAAGCCAATAAGCCTACAAACGGATTAAAAAAGTGCCCTAAATGCATGCAAAGGGTTCGTATGTATGCTCGTTGGAAACAACATGGAATTTGAGATAGGGTTTGTTTGTATTGCGAGGGGAGATTAGCCACCTGTCAATCCCGGACCTCACCCTTCGTCTTCGGCACTCGACGAAAGGTTAGAAATACAACAAGCCAAAAACCAAATTGTATAATGCCAAAGAAAATATAGTTTAAATAATGTGAAATTAAATAAAATTAGATCTAATTTAATTAAATCTAATTAGATCTAATCTAATGAATATTTAGATGAAGATTTTTTGTTTAAATATATATGGAAACTTTAAAAAAAAAAAAAAAAACTTACCATGAAAAGAGTTGCTTGATTTTTGTTTTTTTAAAAAAGCACGTTTGATTTTGATCAGACCAAAAAACAAAAGAACAGGCCATGATTTGTTTTAAAGATTGAAAGGAATTAGAAGGAACCTTTAAATAAAGAAAGATATGTAGAGAAAAAATGCCTGTAGATTGGAAAAAGCAGCGATTGTTTTAAAAAACGCCCAACCACTTACCAATTCGGAAAAAAAGAAACATGCACATGGAAAGCAAGGTAGAAGGTTTTGAAGGAGGCATTTTAATAGGCTGCGCAAAAAAAGAGATGTTGCAGGCCTTTTTTGGTGTGGTAGAGGCGTTTTTGGTGTGGTAGAGGTAATTTACAACCCTGTGAAGCAAAACAAACGTGGCAGATGATTAAAAAATGCCTGTGCAATCAAAAAAATGTGGCTAATCATTAAAAACGCTAGTGCAATAAAAAAATGTGGCTAATGATTAAAAAACACCTGTGCAATCAAAAAAACGTGGCTAATGATTAAAAAATGCCTGTGTAATCAAAAAAATGTGGCTAATGATTAAAACATGCCTGTGTAATCAAAAAAATGCCTTGGAGAGTCCAAAAAATGCATGAGTAGCCACGTTTTAGCTTGCCCACACCAAAAAACATGGCAAATGTGATTAAAAACGCATGGGAAAGCAAAAAAAACACCAAAGGGACAATAGTTCGTTGAGTAGCAACCACGACTGAAGAACTCAAGGATCCTGTAACCACAGACAACATGCACAAGAAAAAAAACACAAAAAACTTTCCGAGAAAGCTTGTTAGAGATATTAGCAAGATAATTTCCAGAAAATGGTGATCAAAAGACTTGCATGTAGAGTAAAATAATGAAACCAAGTAAGAGCAATAGCAACAAAAAACAAATCGAGTGCATGTTTACCCAATCTTAGCTCTGATACCATGAAAAGAGTTTGCGAGAATCGAATCGGAAACGAGGCACCACGAAGTAGTTGCACTCCAACGGAATCGTGAGAGCTCCAGTGATAGCAAGGAAAAAATTGATCAGTAATGAAAGAACTTGCTCAACAGAAACAAAGCTTGCATAGAGGAAATACAGTGGAGTGTCTTGGCATGCTCATAAATGAATAGAAAAGGGGTACATATAGGGTGCTGAGTAACCCTAGTGCATGACACATATGAAACCCTAAACCTAACCCTAAACCTAACACATGTGAGATGACCCTCCAACATGAGAGGAGGACACATAGGATAACTCACACTAACATGTGGGAATATTAGGTATACTCAGAGATGTGTAACAGTCAGATATAGGTGATTTAATGGTGTGGGTGGAGGAATGGTAGGGGAATGAGAGTGCAAGTGGAAACTGATAACAATAATAGAAGAACTTAATAGATGGAAGTAGAAATAGATGATTTTGGTTAAAAATATACTTACTATGATGCGGGTTCAAATGGCTGGATGGTGATGACAGTTGATCAAAGGAATGATGTTTGGTACCACGGAAGTGCTTCCTAGAATGTTACCGTGAGTGCAATACCTCTCAATCTATCCTAGTGTTGGGTATGGTTGTCTGTAGGTACAAAAAGGCTTTGGTCCTGCTTGCATGTAGCTCTCTTCCCTTCTCCTTGATTCCAAAATGTGCTAACCCAAAAACAAGGTTATCAAAGTGAATAAATGGTAACTGATGATAGTTCTTGGTTGACTGACATTGGTTTCAGGATGACTGTTGTCGGTTAAGGTGGGATTCCCTAGGTTTGCTAAAAATGATAGATTTTTCCATCATTTGGGACAGGTCTATCCATATCTCCGTGGACCAGAATGGACGCTCTATTTTTATGAGAGGGAGGGTGGTTAGAGGAATAATAGGCCTTGATTTTTAGGGTTGAACCACGTCTTATTCATTTATGGAAACATGCCATGAATAGTTCTATGGTGAGGTGTCTACGTGAGGTGTGTATCCATTTAATTAAAGTAATTAACTTAATAAATGGGGTGAGGATGGGTATTAATTTAATTAAAGTGATTAAATTAATATTAATGTGTGATGTAAGGGTCATGGTTAGGTAAATGTGTTTAAGTTGGTTATTTGAAAGAGGACTAAGGGGAGTGTGACCCAATTTTGGTGTCTACATTTTCACCCTTTTTGTCACGTGGCTTGTATTAGTAAGAAACACTGACAAAAATAGGAAATGGTTGTGTAGAGTGTAAGTGAGGGTGGTGTTGCCCCAAGTGTGGGTGAAGGTAACCCCTCTCAAACTAGGAACAAGTGAGTGAGAGACGGAAGCGGTGAGTTGTTTGATAAAATGAGGAGATGGGAAAGTGAAGATCAGTGGGTGCATTTGGTAAAGGTAATAGGTAAAACCAGGTAAACAAGTAAATAGGCCAAGGTTGAAGGTAGTGGCAGTTGAATGCACACACACATTGGAAACTACAACACGGGTACCAAGTTGAGAAGCATTCAAACTCTACATCATCTAAGGTCGATAGGTCTATCCAAATAGGGTTGAAGTGATTCTGGTATCCAAGGTGTAGGATATGGTGTGGAAACACAACAGAGGTCAGGTGCAAGAATGTTTAGGTATGTTCCGGTACACCAAATGTCAGGTTAGGATAAATAACACAACAATAGGAAAGGTAAGGTCGGTAGGCCGAACAACATGGGTAACCACATCGTAAGGTATATCGAGTAAGGAGGGTTAAAGGTCACAAAAAGTGGTTCAAGTCAAGGTATATAGGTAACGGCATGGGTAATGCCAAGGTATAGGTAAAATAACAACTCCTAAGATGTAACAAAGGAAATGTAGGGGTAGGTTGGGTTTGTAGGTATGGTTCAATGGGTGTTTAAGATACTCCTAAGATGTAAAAAGGTGCGTTGGCTATGGTTGAATGGTTACAGGAAAAATTAATCTTAGTAAGACCAAATAGTTATAAGGGTGGAATGATGCCGGTTATAAGGTGACCGACGTCGGTTGGATAGGGCACAAATAGGACCGGCGTCAGTCAGTTCGGGTTGGGTTTATAAAATAAAAATTCCATATTTTATGGAATCATTGTTGTGTTGTACCATTGGAGAAAATGACAGAGCCATTTGACTTTTGGCACTTTTCGAGAGGAAAGTACTAGAGACTGTACCTGGCTGAGGTGGAGAGATCCGGCTCGTGAGAGAAGCTAGGTAGATGGGTCCATGAGATCAGTGTGGAGAACTAGAGTGGGTGGAGGTGAGGTGACTATTTAGTGATGGTAGAAGTGAGAGAGGGGTCAGGTGGGCCCAGTGCAGTGGCTAGTCGTGCCATACCATGCCGAAGACACTGAGATGAGGTAAGGATCTCATCCCTTCATATTTGTTGTGGGAAAAAGGGGATATGAGTATGAATGGCATGTAGGGGTGAGAATTAAAATTTGGGGTTAAATCTCATCCTTTCTTCATATTTGTTGTGGGAAAAAGGGGATATGAGTATGAATGGTCATGTAGGGGGTGAATTTGGGGTTAAAATTGATGTAATGAGGGATGGGAGAGGTTGTAGGTAGGGTAAATAGGGGTGGGGAGGGATTTCGGTTAGGTTTGGGTAGGGTAGGATAAGTGATTAGGTTATCAAGTGATTAGGTTAGGGTAAATAGGGGTGAAAATTGTGGGTTTGGTCATGGCGACAGTAACCAAGGTTAGTTAAAAATTGGTTGACATCGGTAAGATATAGTCGGAATCAGTCAAATAATAGATGACTGATGCCAGTTACTAGCGATCGAGGTTAGTCAGGATTTTAAGGAAAAAGAGGTCAGACAAGGGTTTTAGGGGGTTGGAAATTGTGAGGTGTAAATGTAAGTGGGTTAAGGGTAGGTAGGGTGGGTTACAGAAGTTACAGCGAAGGAAAATATGGAGGAATGACAGGAATGGGTTAGTCAAGTAAGGGGTGTTTTGGAAATGGTTATGTGTTTAACAACAGTGGATTAAATGGTTATGTTTAACAACATGATTACTTGGATGTAGGCAAGAGACCAGATACATATGCAAGATAGAGTTCCACCTCTATTACTAGCGGTGCTGGGAGATGTGACTGATGAGGAGTAGAGACATGTGATTGAAGTGGGTCTGATTGGTATCTGATGCTATAGGCATATAGTGCGTGATTCAAGTTAGATGGTCACTCTCATTGATAGATGGGATTCCACTACCAACATGTTTCATCTTCTGATAGGTGAAATAACTGTCACCTTAGAGGACATGTACATGATCTTGAGATTACCGATAGTGGGAGTGCAGGTGTACTCCATTTCATCATAGGCCTCTGAGGAGCTGATGTTGATAGTATTTAGAGAGGGGTGGCTGAGATGAGGTTCCATAACACGAGCTTGAGCTATGGAGAGATGTGTATGATCCATCTCAAGGAGACGTGGTTAGTCATTTTGTTTATGGAGGTAGTGTGTTGTTTTGCACTACCAGATGCAGAGGGTAGGAGATTCCTAGGGGCATTGATGGGAGTTCTCCATGATATGATGTAGGATAGGACCTAGTTTACATGGGCACCAACCTACTTGGTGTAGTTATATAGGGAGCTATGGGCCTACGGGAGGCTATGTAGGTTCAAATTGTGCTGCACTTTCCTTCTTCACTGTTGGGCCTACAAGAAAATTGTGTGTGTTTGACCGAGTGGTTTACCCTGATTGGATGCATTTGAGCCAGGTATGGTCTGGGTTGGTTATAGGCATTGGGTGCCAGTTGGTGGAGTGAGCTGGGGGGCTAGGGCTATGCATGATGTAGCTCACTACAGGAGGATGTTGGAGGGGTTGTCTAGAGTAGACATTATCTGGAGGCTGTATATGGTATATCCATCATACAATCGCATGGCTGATGAGTTGGATGAGATACAACTGTTCAAGTGGATAGAGGGGCATTGTGCCGGGGGAGCACGAGATGATACTAGTAGATAGAGTCCGGTGGTAGTTTGGGCTGCCCTAGGATGTGCCGCCACCATTTCCGCAGTTTAGGAGGGATGATGTGGAGAGACATATGTCTCCACCCTGACCTACAATGCCAACATGATAGGAGGAGTAGCCGGTGGACCAAAAAATAGATGATGCTGACTGCACAGATGCATATAGACGGTGGTTGCTAGCCCAGCTATGAGTAGCACCACCCAGAACTGGGCAGCTAGATGTGGCTACTCTCATAGTCCAGAGAGACACATTACAGGGATAGGTGGCCGCATTATAGGCCCAGATTACTGGTTTACAGGGGAAGCTGATGGGGTCATAGGCAGAGGTGGCCGCGTTACAGGCACATGTCATAGGGTTGTAGGGCTAGTTGGTCATTGCACAAGCACATATGGTGGCCCTATAGGCCCAGATCACTACACAGGTACCAAAACAGGCATTGGTACATGCAAATGTACAAGCTCAGGGATAGGGTCCTTTATTACATGTAGCAACAGGAAAGGGTCCCGGGAGATAGGTACAGGGGCCAAGACTGATGGCGCCTCCATAGACCATACTGATGGCTAGGTTCAGGGACGCCCTAGGTGAGGCATGATACTATTAGGATCACTTGATGGCCGCAGGGATAGACATCCCATCTTATACCGAGTATAGAGCAAAACATGCTTTGAGTGAGAGGACCAGGTCCCACACTCACAATGTGGAGAGTACCTCCATTTTTTTTTTTGTGTATTTTGATATATACCATCCTGCGTGCTGAAGAGAGTGAGGATGTACATGAGAGTTTTGAGAGGTTTGTATTTATTTTTATATGTGTACATATGTATGTATACACAGACTTTCTGATTTATAGATCATGATCTATAAATCATGAGAAAATTTCTAGTGTTGGTACCCAATTTTTTTCTCCTTTTTAGTTTGAGCAGCATCACAGATATGGCATGAAGCTTGAAGACAGATAGATAATGATGTATGTCATTTTGTAGCCGGGGATGTGATCTACCTGACACTCCAATTTGTGGAGAAATGGATAGCACACAAATAGGACTTGATCTTGTCCTAATTATTTTAGGTTGTTCCTCTTAACCAAGGTAAGAGAACCTATTTTGTAACCCTAAAATGGTGAAGGAGATGAAGATGTCCCTCAATTTGTGCAAATAGTATGAAGGGGCCTTGGGAAAATATGATCAACACTCCAAATTTGACTTTCACAAGTTCTCACTTCCATATTATGGAGATACTTTCAATGCAAGCCAAGGTTCACTGAAGACATTATGGAACCCTGATCTGTCCTGCATACTTTAGCAAATGGATTTTGATCTTCTGTGGGTATACAGGTCAAAATAGGGGTAAAACAGGGTGGGATATGTTATTTAGAATGATTTTTGGTGGGATATTGACAAGAAAAACTTGACTATGCCAAATCTTTGACAACCTCTACAACATTTGAATAACTACAAGATAAAATGCTTCAAAATAGTCTGGATGTTCTTTCAACTAGAAGAGATACACAAATGGAATCCCAGGTTTGCACTCTTCACACAATCTTTGAGACCTCAACACAAAATCTTGAGTTAAAGGACTCAATTAAACATCAAAACCTCTGATCAAATCACACCTAAGGTACCCCTAAAGGCTTACAAGAAATCTCTGTCAACAAATGAAGGTGAAGTGATTTTAAAATTCTTATTGTCAATACCAGATGAAAGCTATTTTGATAAATGAAATTACAAATTCCACTAAACTATCAATAAGGATGAGATATGTGTGATTCCTAAAGATTTCAATGCAAGATTGCAACAAGAACAAGGAAAACTATTTGCAAACATTTAAACATGATAATAGACATCATATTGCCCAAAATAACATAGATTAATTCAAAAGCTTGTTAGATTCATCAGCAGGGGAGAGTTTCAGAAACAATCTCAGAGCTATGTGATGGCTATACATTTGTAACCAACTCAACATGAATGAAGATCTAACACATAAGACATTAACCAAGTTTTTTGGAGGGTTTTTCAGAAGATGAGCTTCTCTCAAAATTTTCTCGTGATTTTCAATTTCCTGACCTTTTGCATGTCAAAAAAAATGCATTATATAACTCTCTATTACATTTGATCCTTCTTTCCCAAGAAAAGAATATCCTATGGGATCTTAGTTTGCTACAAATTCACTCATGATTTTTTGAAAGTGACACTTAACCAATTTTGTGAGGAAGAGATGCCAGGCATTCAAAAAAACAAATTATTACAAATATTCATCATTCCTTGTCATGGGAGCATGTATTATTCCTTTGGTGCCTGCAACATCTTCCTCTTCCATCATTTCACCTTTACACTTTCAAAATTTGCCTCTGCAACTTTTAGATATGGTATTTCACGTTTCTGCTCGACCCAAAACAAAATTTCATTTCAAAAGTACCTCAGATCTGCAAATTGAATTTTCAAATTGATTCCATTGATCCTTGAAGGAAAAAACAACATGAATTTGCCAAAAAATTGGTGAAAATTGATGCAAAAATCACATCTCCAAGCTTCCTGGAGCTCAAATGGTGGCCAAACTAAAAAATGCACAGTTACCATCGATTTTCCTTTCTCCCTTCGATCTGAGCCCTCCACGTGTCACAATGTGATTATAAATGGGCTCAGGATCATTTTTTGACATTTTAACACTTTAGGAAAAATGTAAAAAATTGACATTTTTCTCCGCCCCTCCACCTTTTAGATTTGGCATTGACACGTGTCCCAATGTGGGTCCCATTAGAATCATGGCTTGATTCTACACATTTCCACCTTTTTTTGAAAAAAGGAAAATTTTCCCAATTATCCCCGTAGACCTGGACCTTCGATTCTGTCCCTGACAAGTGTCGGTCGTTGATTGGCTTCGGGCTTGTGTTCCTCCTTTTGATTTCTTACCTTTATAGGACAAAAGATAAATTTCCCACAAAGACCCGACGCTCAAGAATCCCTTCTTTTGATCTGAGCCATACACTTGGCTCAATCCTGACCATTGATGGAGCTGCGGCCTCATTTTGCAATTTTAATCCTTTATGTCAAAATGGGAAAAAATCTCAAGTTTCCCCCAAATCCCGAAGTTCTACCTCTAACCTTGCCACGTGTCCACTCCTGATTGCCTTGGCGGACCCGCGGCCCTTTTCACAACTTTTGTTGTCTTTCGCCAATAAGTAAAATTTTTCTAAGTCCTCTACCAGCGTTCCATCCCACTTTTGATGAAAACATGACACGTGTCCATCTGATTTGCCGAGGGCTTGCGCTCCAATTTTTTTACCTTAACTCCTTTTCACCAAAGGAAATTTTTCCACCGTGCCTCTGCAACTCTACCCCTCCACTTTTTTGACTTTTCTAACTTCCACATATGAGAAGATGTTTGAGCTAAAATTTGATGGGAAAAGGATGCCCATATGACCTTCAAAAAACAATTTTTTTTTCCAGTGATGCCTTAGAATGCCGAAGATGAATTTGATGGGAAAATGACACTTGTCTGATCGTGAAAACACAAAAAATGCCAAGGATGCCTAAAATCATTTTTTCCTTCATGGGTGAAGAATTTTTTGATCAAAAGACAAATGGAAAGTGTTTTTAGGAAATTTACGACATGGAAACGTAGATACAATTTGTTTTTTCACTGGAAAGGGATATTTGAGGGAAAATAAGTATAAAACGAACAATTTTCAATGCAAAATTGCAACAAGGATATCAATAAGGATGAGATCTGTGTGATTCCTAAAGATTTCAATGCAAAATTGTAACAAGAACAAGGAAAACTATTTGCAGACATTTAAACATGGTAAGAGACATCATATTACCCAAAATAACATATATTAATTCAAAATCTTGTTAGATTCATCAATAGGGGAGAGTTTCAGGAACAATACCATAACTGTGTGATGGTTATACACTTGTAACCAGCTCAACTTGAATGAAGATCTAACACAGAAGACATTAACTAAGTTTTTTGAAGGGTTTCTCAAAAGATGAGCTTCTCTCAAAATTTTCTCATGATTTTCAATTTCCTGACCCTTTGTATGTCTCAAAACATGTATTATATATCTCTCTATTACATTTGGTCCTTCTTTCCCAAGAAAAGAATATCCGATGGCATCTTAGTTTGTTACAAATTCACTCATGACTTTCTGAAAGTGACACTTAACCAATTTTGTGAGGAGGAGATGCCTGGCATTCAAAAAATAAAATTATTACAAATCTTCATCATTATTTTTCATGGGAGCATGTATTCTTCCTTTGGAGCCCGCAACATCTTCTTTTTCCATCATTTCACCTTTACACTTTCCAAATTTACCTCTACAACTTTTGGATATGGTGTTTCATGTCTTTGCTTGAGCTTGAACAAAATTTCATTTCAAAAGTACCTCAGATCTGAAAATTGAATTTTCAAATTGATTCCATTGATCCTTGAAGGCAAAAACGACATGAATTCACCAAAAAATTCGTGAAAATTGATCCAAAAATCATATCTCCAAGCTTCCTGGAGCTCAAATGGTGGCCACTAAAAAATGCATAGTTACCGTTGATCTTCCTTTTAATTTGAGCCCTCCACATGTCACAATGTGATTGGAAATGGGCTTGGGATCATTTTTTAAAATTTAAACACTTTTGGAAAAATGTAAAAATTTGACATTTTTCTCCGCCCCTCTGCCCTTGAGATTTGGGGCTAACATGTGGCACAATATGATAGGATTCAAGGTTGTGGCTCAATTTTACACATTTCCACCTTTTTTGGAAAAAAGGAAACTTTTCACAATTATCCTTGTGGACCCACACCTCTGCTTCTGTCCCTGACACGTGGCAATCATTGATTCGCTGCGGGGCCATAATTCCCTTTTTGCGTCACACTTCCTTCAAAAAAATTCAAAGTTTTCAAAACTCACCGGTGGCCCGCACTCCCCTCTACCATTACTTTTGACACGTGTCTCCCTTTGATTCATTATAGACCCACACTTAAAATTACTAGTTTAACTCATTTTTCCAAAAAGGAAACATTTCCCTTTTTTCCTCCAGCGGCCCGTCGACTGCTGCAAGCCTTTAATTTTATTCTTTATCAGGGCTACGCATTCTTTTAAGAATTTAACCTTTTTTAAGAAAAATGTTAAAAATATCAAACTCTCACAGACATTCGCCGCTCTGCCTTTCCTTTCAAAACAAAAAAGACTAAGGCATTAATTTACTCTAGCAAACTTGTGGCCTTGTTTTACATTTTAGTACTTTTTGCCAAAAAAGGCAAAATTTCTCCAAGTCCACCACCGATCCGCATCCCCTCTTCCAATTAGAACAAGCCACGTATGCAAAAGTATATGAGCTAGAATTTGACAAGCAAAGGATGCCTATATGACCATCAAAAGACACAAAAATTGCCAGCGACCCCCAAAATCGATTTTTTATTCATGGGTGAAGAATTTTTCGATCAAAAGACAAATGGAAAGTGTTTTTAGGCAATTTACGATGATGGCAAGGGATATTTGAGGGAAAATAAGTACAAATCAAACATTTTCAAGCTCCAAAGGCCGGGAAAAAATGGGAAAAATGGCAAAGGCATTTGAATGGGAAAAATTAGGGCAAAATGTAGGGAAAACTTAGAGATTCCTTAAAAATGGTGCAAAAATAGAGAAAAACCGAACAACTCAAAGCATTCGAACGCAGATACAAGTTGTTTTTTTACAAAATGCGAAGGATGGGAGAATACAGAGTCACTTTTTCTTAGAAATAGGGCAAAAACACACTTCTCCTTAGCAAATTAGGGCAAGGTAATGAGTTTGCAAACAATCCAATGCACAAGAATGGAGCTACAAGTTCACATCATTGATTTCATGAGGAAAAAAAAATTTAGAGCACAAAGAGCACAAGGGAAACATGGCAAAATGATAGAGGATCAAAATGGGCACCAACACCCTTGATTTCTATTATGTTACTATCTAAGTTATTCTATTATATTATGACATTGTGGGTGTCCCATTTTTTAAGGCTCTAAGAATTTTGTATGCTTTTGTATGTCATTATTTGCAATTGGATGCATTGATGTTTTTCTTATATACTCCTACATGTGGTATTCCTACTAGTTACTCTAATTTTTACTATGATTTTTTTGTTTCTAACATTATATTTATTGCATGTCATGGTCTCCACCATGTAAAAAACACCTTTCCTTTTGCAAGTGTAGGTTATCCAAGGTGGCCCCCTCTTCATCACTCTACATAGTTCCTTTGACATCTCTTTTAGTAGTATAAATGTATTTTTTTTAACCACATGCTCTACATGGTTTTTGTACATAGATCAAAAGAGGGGGCATATATCCATGATTAGTCTACATTTTTAGAGGATACATATAGAATTTTGGGGCTATATGTAGGTATAGATAGGTTAAAGGCACCAAGAAATATAATCATACATATAATTTTGGAAAAATTAACACAGGGTCAAAATTGTATACTTTGGTCAGAACCATATGATACAGTCTTGACCCCAAAAATGTTTCTGATCAGAGGGAAATTTTAGAATGTTTTTCAAATTTTTCATATTTTAACCTATGAATAAAACTTTTCTACAAATTTTCACAACTAGAATACTCAGTTTATATTAGTGTAGGGGACATGAAAGTGTTCATTCCTTCTTTACGTCAAAAATTAACTTCAAGATCGATTTCAAGATCCTTATGAGTGTTGGGCTGATGAATTATAGCTTAAGTACTAAAGGCACATAAGGTTGCGGCACATGAACATAGGGCACATAGGTATGTGTGAGAGAGTAGTAGAAAAGGGAATGCCAGGAAAGTATGACTTTGGGACTTATCCATTTTGGTTACAATGGGATAAATATAGATGTTGAGTGTGGGGCACGTAAAATTATGAAGACTTGGAGACTAAGAAAAAGCTATTTTGGATAAGTGAGATATCAAGTGACATGAAAATTTTTGGGCTAATAATAGGATTAAATTTGTTGCTATTATTAAATAATCTATTATTACCTAGCTTACATGATTTTTTATTTATATTGTAGTGGTGCATGATTATTCTTAGCATGCAACCTATTTTAAGGATGATTAGGTGGTGAAGGTAAAGTCCGCACTACCTATATATATGTATTGATTTACAGAGCTTAAGGATATACATTTTTTTAGTGTTATGCTACTGGTTTATGAGCGCACATGACTTATGTTAACATTCTTATATATGTATTCATCTTTTGTGTTTTATAGTAATTAATAAAATGGATATGTGTGGTTGGATAATGATTATTGACATATCTATTACTCAATCTTGTATGGTAAATCTGATCTTGATCCTTGTTTATTCCATTCTTGCATATGGTTGTTATCTATATATGTTTATGCTTTACTTTTTAAGAGGGACTTGGTACCCTTGCACACTTCGGGTGAGTGCCTAAGTCTTCCTAAGTGATGTCCCAATGCACCTTGGGTTCTTTGGTAAAATAAAAGAATACATTTTGGTTCCATTTCTGGGACCTATTTTCAATATATTTACAAGGATGTTGCATGATGAAGATGTACTGGTTGACTTTGGCCAGAATTGAGGATTGGGTAGGGAACTTAGAGGAAGATTTTTCTCACAGATTTAACACTACACCTGAATTTAATGCACACAAGTGGGTTGAAAAAAATCTGTATCTTGAGCTCTATAAGACATTCTTTTCTTATTTCCCTATAGATTTGTACGACTGGATGGTTACATTCACATCAAAGATAAATTAGAGTTATAATGCACTTGTTTGGATGTAGGAAGATCACAAGAATTTGCATGATGCCAATCTAACTTAGACATGAGTTGTAGATCATTTGTGGAGTTATATTTTGCATATCTACACTTTAGAGTATGTAGTTTCTAATTATCCCTGTCTATATGTTTCCGAGTTCTAGTTCTTGCGTGAACCTAGAGGATCTTATTTGCATGCTATCCCTTTAATGATTAAGATCCTTCATTGTGAAACTAGATTTGGAAGAGAATCCTATGGGTAACTAAATTCCACCACGTGTGAGGACAGGAGCAAGTGTGGTGAAAAATGGAAAACTTGGCAGCAGAGAGATAGAGAGAAGAAAAGTGCCTTAAGTTTAATGAGGCACACGAGAGGGACTTGGAAAAGCAATGTGATGTTGCAGAATGAATGGTGTTGTAGAGAGAGATGACTCACAAAGGATTTAGAGATTATGTAGAATACGTGGAGCCCGAGAATCTGGTACTCCCCCATTTTGGTAATTATGGAAGAGAACCCTCTTCAACCTCAGATGAGAGCATGTCAGATGACACTAGAAGGACCACGAGCATGCATTTGATCCCTCCTGGTGAACTAGCCCTTGTGCTTGGTTTTCAAGTTTTTGCGACAGTCATTGATAAGAAATCTAGTGTGATTGGTAGATTAGTGACAGATAGATTTAATTTTCTATTGATTTTAGGAGTTGATCACATATCACATTCATCTATGGCAGACTAGACGTCGTTTGTGTTATTTGGGGGGGTTCGGTTAGAGGTATGTTTTCTAGCATGTCATCAACATAGAACATGGGCATGCATAATGATGGTATTATGTTTGAAAGTAGCAAGAATTTGTAAACCATGGGGGTTTAATTTAGTACAAAAATTGGGACATAAGGTAACACATCCTTTGGTTTGGTTCCCACTACACAAGGAGGATAAGGTGGTTTGAGATTTCGTGTGTCTAGTGGTTTTGAAGGTGGAGGGAATACATGACATAATACATGTTTTGGATCTAGTTGGCATGGTACGCACCAACCCCGGCAAGTTTTTTACAAGATCTCTCTTCACCTATCATGATACATGGGAATTAAAGATGCAACTGAGCACGTGCATATGTGTGAGATACTATGGTGCACTAAGGGGATAAAAAATCCTAAGCCTAAGGCAAGTCAGTTTGCTACTACTTTGTAAGGGTGTGCACATAGTTGGTACAAGAAGTATGATCCAAACTAGACTTGTGTAGACTATACCATGTTATGTTATGATTTCTTAGCTGAGTTCCATATACCTAATTTTGAACAGAAGAGCATCAATGCACTGAACGATATCAAGCAAGGCATGGCGGAGAGTGTAAGGGAGTATAATGCACACTTTAAAACTTTACTATCAAATTTGTCCTATGATATTCACCCTTGTTAGCATGCTTAATGGTTTGTTGGAGGTTCGATCACACCTTTCAGAAGGGAACTCTCACATAAAAATTTTCCAAATCCATGTGAGGCACTTGAGGAAGCTCTGCACGCTAAGGAAAATGGGAGTGTAGACATGGGAGTTAGCCCATTTTTGGAAGCTCATATCGTATCTATTGTGAAACGGTTAGAAAAATTGTCAGCTAATTCAGCCCATGAGATGCATAGTGGTATTTGGTGTACGCAATATGAGGTATAAGGACATACTAAGGATAGTTGTACTTGTAAGTTGGTGAGTGCCATGTTGCTGGATTATGAGATTTTTCATCTAGATCATGATCCAGGTAGGTGCCCCTTGTTACAACACGCAATTAGGAAGAAACTATCTTGTTACTGCAATATTTGTATGTCTACCACTCATGATATAGAGAATTACAGATTGATTGAGTAGATTCATGATGCCATTGAAAGTGGTGTACATGAGACCAGTGTTGCAAACACTTCTAAGGAACAGGATGAGCATCATAATCATAATCACAATGAAGGGCACTCTAATGGAAGTGGTAGAGGTAGAGGTACGGGTAGAGGTTACCATGGAGGATTCAAAGGTCGAGGTCGCAGTGGTGGAAGAGATGAATTTCCTTGTGGAAGCTATTATACATGTGGATCTCTTGATCATTATAAGTGTGAGTGCCCTCAGAACATTTTTTTTTCTCCTAGTGCAGAAAGAGTCACAATTATGAAGAATGCCTAGATTTGTATGAGTACATGAGCAAGCAGCACAAGCAGGATAAGGGCGTGGGAATGACTAGAGTATAATGTGTTGTGAAATATCAATGGATGTTGAAGTTTTCCCCTGACCCTAAGGTAATACATGTGATGATTACTACACATGCTAGGGATGTGCATCCACATGAGACTCCGAAGTAGAAACATGTTATTACAAAACAAGAGGTATTACATGCAAAGTATCTAGATCTTACCCATCAAAAGGAAGTTTATCACGAAACTATGGAGGTTATTCAAAACTAGCAAGGTGAGATTCAAATCTTGAAGGAACAGTAAAGGAAGCTAGAGTAGGAAAAAATAGTTGAGCTTCCTCAGAAAGATGTTGATGACTTGAAGGAAGGTTGTAAGATACTGTACCAAGAAAGCATCATTCCTTTATTAGGGGAATGGTTAAGGGGGATGGTGCTACGTATTGGAGTTGAGTGTGAGAGAAAAATATTACATGCAAACTTACCTCCTCACAACCTTGATTATGACAAGGAGATCACTTTGAATGCATTTGTTAATGGATGGATACTGAGTAAAATTTTGATTAATACAGGTGCATATGTGAATGTACTCACCTTGGACATGTGGAATTAGATGGGGAGGACACCATTACAACCATCTTCAAACATGTTGTACATGGTGAAAAAAACTAAATCCATGCCTATTAGAGTCTTGAAGGATGCCACTATTACTATACAGGGGGCCAAGTTTACTGGGGACTTTGATGTCTTAGCAGTTGTAGAAGCAAATTTTTTTCCAAAATTGGTTTGGCACCCATGGTTTTATGTAAATAATGCTGATCTTCACTACAATAAAGATTATATCAGTTTTGAGAATAAAGAGGAGCATGTGATCATCCCTTTGATGGATGGAAAATTCACACCTTATGTATAACCCTTGAGTGAAGAAGATTTGAATAGAATTTATGTGTGCACCGTTAGAGATCCTAAAGTGCTTGTACCATAAAAGGAAAGATTTATTCAATGGGATGATGCACAGTCTATGAGTGATACGAACATCATTGCTTGTGAAAACTAGGAACATGGGACTTATGAAATGGTTGGGTGTGAGATGAAGATTTCAGTTACTCTTGTAAGAAGACCACACTGTGTTAGGTGCTTGGGAAATAACCAGGTATCTACGTACATTGGAGAAGGAAATACTGATGTATTTTTGTGAACTATGGAATCCTAGTGGAAAAATCAAGCGGAAAGAAGGAATTTTTTGGTATATACCTTGCACAGGACAACACCATGCTACTGGATGACACATATAGATAGTATTTTAGAGTGGTGAGAAGTGAGAATCACCTTCTCTACTATATTTATTTGAAGCAATGTGCCTACAAAGACATGTGAATTTCATGGGAAGAATTTTTCTTCATACCACATTCAAAAGTGTGAGAGACTCTAGATAGAGGGGTAGGAGGCCTACCACCTTCACTGTGGGTGTAAAAGTTATAATTTACACTATGTGGCTGCATGCGTGCATGGTATTTTTATGTAGAATTAAATATAGAGATAAGGAATTGGTAAGAATTGACTGCAGGTATGATTCAAACCTTTGAATATTTTCTACTAAACCTCTAGTAAATGAGGCATTATGGTTTATGAATCTCTTGACTATGGGAGATAGTGCAAAGGATGAGGAATTCATTCAGGAATTACTAGGTGAGTAAAATTTGAAGGCTCCTTTCGAAGAGTAAGAGAAAAATGAAGAACAAATTGGGCATGCCTACCTAGAAAAAGAAAAAGGAAAGATATTTTACATAATTGATGATGAGGAAGTGGAAAATCTAGATGTTGATCATAGTATGGGTACGTGTGAAGTCTTACATAGTGCAGATGAAAAGGTGTGCATGTATCATGAGCATATGAAAACCACAAAGGTCAAAATTGGGACAAATGTAGAACCTAATTAGGCTATCATAAGAGATTATTGGTTTGACTCAGAGGTTGTGAAAATAATTGAGCTGCGACATGACTTCTAGGAATGATTTCTTAGAGGCTATCATGAATTGAAAGGTGTACATCACTCTTTGGGTGAGATGAGGATCAAGTTAAAGGAAGGTGCATTCATGGTTTATAAGAGGCCTTATAGGATGAATCCTAATTTGTGCGTTAAGGTAAAGGAAGAGATTGATAAGATGTTGAAGTATGGAATCATTGAGCCTATTGAGGAGTCAGATTGGGTTATCTCTATGGTGATAGACATAAATAAATATGGAAGGATAAGGATTTGTGTGGATTATATGGAGTTGAATGTTGTGTGTGTAATAGATGCCTTTCTCACACCATTTATAAAGGAGATTCTAGAAGGTGTTGCAGGGCACGAGATCTACTCCTTCATTGATGGATTTTCTCAATATCATCAGGTGTAGATTTATAAAGAGGATCAAGAAAAGAAAAATTTCATCATTGAGTGGGGTATTTTGCATGCATATTTATGCCTTTTGGATTGAAGAATGCACTTGTAATATTTTCATGCATTATTTTGCAAGCATTCCAAGACTTTATTTATAAGTTTTTCCAGGTTTACTTGGATATTTGGATAGTTTATGGGCTAGAAAAATATCATTGTGAAAAGTTAAGACTTATGTTTGAAAGGTGCCGACAGTTGAGAATCTCTCTGAATATTAAGAAGTGCATATTTACTACACACTTTTAGACTCTGTTGAGACATATTATCTATAAAGAAGGCTTGTTGGTAGATCCTACTAAGGTTGCTATTATCTTGGTCTTAAAGGAACCTACAATTACGTGTGAGGTGTACGGATTCTTAGGGAACATAGGTTATTACATGAAGTTTATTAAGGGGTATGCTAAGATCATCGTGCCCTTGAAGGAACTATTGAAGAGTATGGGAAATTTCCATTAGGGTAAAGTGCAACAATGCACATTTGAGACATTAAAGGAAAAGCTTACTTCAGCACCTATTCTACACTTTTCTTCATGGAAAAACTCATTCCATGTATATGTGGATTCCTTCAACATGAATATTGGAAAAATATTAGCCCATCTTGGAGAGGATATTATTGATCATCCTATTTTCTTTGAAAGTAAGAAATTGACCCTAGATGAACAAAATTATAAAACTCTAGAATGTGAAGTGTTGTCCAAGATTTATGCTTTGCATAATTTTCAAAAATACTTACTAGAAAATCCTTTTATTTTTTATACAGATCACATGGCGCTTAAGTATTTGGTGAACAAGCCTATTTTTAGGCACGCATATACAGGTTGATTCTCTTATTCCAAGAATTTGAATTTACTATAGTAGTGAATCTAGGAAAGAGTAACTCAGGACTAGATCACTTGTTAAGGATTAACTCATGTGTGGATGTTGGGCCTTAGAATATTGGCTAAGTACTAAAGTGCACACGTGTGCAGGACAAGTAAGGAGAAGGGTACGCATGGAGAAGTGCAGGGTATAAAGAGGTTTAATAAGGGTTTAGGAGAAACAAGGGCACATGCGGAAGGTAGATCCTTGGGTTTAAAGGACTTAGTCATATTCAACATTCTGGAGGCACTTTAGGAAAAGCATGACCCGACTAGGTGTTATGACTGGATAAGGTGCTAGCATGGAACCTTAGAGGTCAAGAAAAGGATATTCCATAGAGGGAATATTCCCATAAGACATCATTGTAGAGAGTGGAAGGCTTGTAAAGGGATAAGTATTCTCCATTGGAGGATGAAATTGACACTTGGCATGCGATCAAAGACATAGTAGGGGGTGTTGATCCTATAAAAAGGGATTCTTAGAAGTAAGGAAAAAAAAAAGACAGAGAGAAGATAGAAGAAGAACAGACACAAGTGCTGAGTAATAAAAGTAGTGCTAGGGTTTAGAGAACTTAGTGCTAAGGGTTATTAAGGATGTAATAGGCCTCTGTATGGCACTATGGTCTATAACAAGGGTTGAAATGGGTAGGTAAAGTTAGGATCTCTCATTAGGTAAGATATATAGGGTTTAAGTCTTGGGAATTTAACATGTATGGTCTAAGATGACCTCTTTTGATTGTAATATGGCTACTAGAAGTGTTTTGAATGAATATATATAAGTCTTTTTTAAGCGTATCATGCTTAAGGGTGTAAACCCTGTTGGTTTGAAAATATGTCGAATGGACAGATCTATGGATAAATGAGCCAACAGTGTGCAGGGCATAGCCCCTCTTTGAGTCAGTAAAGTGAAACTGGTTTATTGCTATTCTACTAGTAGGAATCTTGTGCAAGTCTCACAATATTCTACCTTTAGGGGTTGGGATCTCATCCCAGTAGAGTAGTTCCGACAAAGAACAGAAAGGAATGAAGGAAAGAAGGGAAGGAAGATGGATCTGAAGGGAGAAAAGAAATGAATTCCAAAGTAGAAAGGTCAGAGGGTCTATGTTTTGGGCTGGTAGTAAACAGAGCCGAACCTACTTGCATAGACAAACAAAGCAATACTGATGAACAAATGACAAAAAAGTAGAGATAGATCCAACAAAATAAATGCATAAATCTGACATAAGAAAGATCAGATGCCCATAACACACATATTCAGCACAAAGTCTCAATATTTGTATTAATATTTTCTTCTGTTACAAAAAGTACAAAGCCTTTTCTTCTCACTTCTATTTTTCATCTGAAAAATGTCCACTCCTGAATACAACAAGTATTCAAATATTTATAGAAGAAGGAGAAGAAAAGAAGGCAAAAAGGAAACAACCACCTAATTACAAAATATCTTACAAAAGATTCCAAAGTCATTTGTTGACTTTTGACAACTTTGGTGGATGACATCATCTCATGATGCAACATGGATGATGT
This sequence comes from Taxus chinensis, assembly GCA_019776745.2. Classification (NCBI taxonomy): domain Eukaryota; kingdom Viridiplantae; phylum Streptophyta; class Pinopsida; order Cupressales; family Taxaceae; genus Taxus; species Taxus chinensis. The sequence goes on from CM034150.1 coordinate 288,885,662, forward strand.
CATCATTTGTGTCAACATACTTTGGATAATTACAAGGAGAAAATCGGGAAGAAAGAAACTATTTTTTGTCGTCCCGCAGCTGGAAGGGGGTATCTTGCTTTTGCTGCTACTTGGGAGACGAGATGTGGAACTGGGCACGGTACTCCATGAACTTGGTGATCATGGGTTGAAGTTGATCCTGGGAAGGATCCTTGTGTCGATCACTGATAGCTTCGCAAGTCTCCCGCTCATCTGTGAGCTTTTCTGGGAGTTTGGAATAATCATTTTCTACCTCTATCAGGTACCCGATGAAGTCACGATAAGCTAGTAGATTGTTGATGGATTCGGTGTCGAAAGTGACCTATGGTCCCAGCCCCTTTGAAACGATATCCTTAAAGATCCGAATATTTTCATCAACCTTTCTTAAGGTGAAAGAAGGAGTAAGCGCGGTGACATTCTTAGGATAATCTGCTCCATTTGATGCATTACATCCAGCGCTTCCTCCTTTATCTTATAAATATTCTCCAGGACAAACTCCAGCTGATCAACCCGATAATCCAAAGTAGAGAGGATTTTGTTGAGGGCTCTGGGGTGACCAAGGATGCCAAACTTGACCAGATCTTTGACTGAACAGTCGAACATTTTCTGAAAGGTCTCATGCTGCATCTTGGCGTGGTCCAGCTCTTCGGAGATGGGTCCTGCTATTGCCTGGAGCTCTTTGTTTTCCTGATTGATATTCTGATACAAACTGGTGAGCTTGGCGATTACTCCCTCGCTTTCCTTGAGTATTTTTCTCCTCCAGGTAGAAACTACCATACCCTGCTTTCCGATTTTAGCATAATCATTAATCTTATCCTGGGTCAGAGGCTCAGGAGTTTCGGTGGCAGCTGTAGGAGGTGCACTGCCCATTTTCTGCAAGGTGTGGAGAAGATGTTTATTTTTCTCCTTTAACAACCTTTTCTCTTCCTTTTCTTCTTGGAGCTTTTTGCAAAGGGCGTCAACTACAGATAGGGCCTCTCCCTGAAGGCCTTCTGAAGATGTCCCCATTGTTACTTGGGTCACTATGTAATCTGTCAAAGATAGATCGTTTTTATCCTTTAAAGGATTGGGGTATGCTATCTCCATTACTCTCTCCCCTGACACACTATGAGAGAAGCGGGTTAAAGGATTTTGCTTCTTGGTCCCCTTTGATGGGATGACAGAGAAGTCCATCGGTGTGATGGGAACTTTCCTCTTTTGTTGACTCAGGAGCTGGGAGATCCATGCTGGACTTATGGTAGAAGGACCAGAAATAGAAAAGGGAGCAGCTGTAGTAGTACAAGGAAAATGTGTGGAGACACTTGGAGGTGGCATTGAGAGGGAAGTCGAGAAAGTGCTCACGGGAGGAAGGGATATTGCAGGGGAGGTAGACATGGGAATGGAAGGAAGCTGAGATATGATGGAAGAAATGGTGGGGGACAGCTCTACGAGAGAAGAGAAGATGGATGATGAGGAAAGGGGAACAATAGAAGACGGACGAGAGGACACGACCAAAGGAATGGTCACTTGGGTCACCTGAGGAGGGGAAGGAGGAGAGGGAGAAGGGATAGAAGGGACCTCAATGGTTATAGTAGTGGAAAAATCCTGAGTGGATGTGCCTATCGGAACATCTTCCATTGCTTCTTTCTCCAGGATTTCCGGGATTACAACCCGTTCTTATGAAGCGGAAGGAGGACTTTTAGGAGCTTCCTCTTAGGTGGAGCTTGACTCACCGTCTTTTTCTTTCCCTTTGCTCTTTGGCAGCTAATTTTTCCTGGAAGCTGCGTTGCCCAATGGAGAAGTGGTGAAATCAACTCTGAAGTAAATGAGGCCATTCATTCTGCACCAGTGCTCTGTTCTTCGTAGAGTTTCTTTGACCCTTTCCTCTATTATCTGAGGTGCCTTGGTTGTGTCAATTATAGTGAAAGGCCAGTCGTTCCCACCCATGTCAAGATATACTTGATCAACTTCTTGATCAACAGTTTGATAACCTTTTGGGATGATGGCCACGCCATACTGGATGATTTCAGGCAAGGCCAAGTGGGAATGGTCTTTCCTTCTGAGTTCGACCTCATGATATAGGTTGATGTAAATATCCTCGATCTATGGAACGTGGATAGGATCGAGTTTGGCTCTGGGTAGGCAATTCCTTGGGTCAAAAATGGGGCTTGCCGGGAAGTTGTGCTTCAAATTTAGCAGCTCCAATTCTACAAACATATCCCGTGCTTTGTGGTGAGAGAGACAAGTATACCTACCCACTATGAGGGGGAAAGAAGTTCCACCCTTCTTTATCTTTAGGCACTTCTCGTGGTAGGTTATAAGTTGTCTTGACAGCTCCAACATGATAAAATTGGGGCCGGCATATCTCGGTAATTTGGTTGGTTCCCCCAAGAAGTTGGCTGCCCTGAGATAGGTAAAGGTGGGGAATTGTTTGAACAAGGCTCCCCATTTCTCTGTAGCTGCAACAAGGATCTTGGTCATATGACCATGAGTCATGTTTTGCCTCTTAAGGTAGACGATGCCATAGAAGAAGGCATCATTGATCTTTGTAAACTAGGGGATACCATTTTCCAGCTTTAGTTCTGGATAGTATTCATATATATTTACTTGGGGCCAAACCCCGAACCGCATTAGCTCTAGATAATCTCTTTCTGAGGCTACAGCATAAACTACGTAGCAGTTCATGTAGAACCTCCCTGTTGTGGTGAGTTTTTGGAGCTACTTGGATATAGTGTTGCTTATGATCTTTGCCCACTCGAAGCGTTGATCTGGAACATTCTTGTTCATTGTTTCCAAGTATCTCAGCATCCATTTATGAAAGTAGTGGGCATCCGGAAGCCCAAATAGTCTACTCAGGAATGTGATTGTATCACTTAGTTCCTTAGAAAACTCACTGCGATGAATGATCTGTGGCCATTTGGTCACCACCTTCTTGTTTTTTAGGTATACCTCATTCATCAACTGCATACACTGATCCTCATTATCATCCCAAGCCTTGGTGTAGTCTTCTTGTCTCACGGCCACAAAGTGACGGTGGTGAGGAATGCCAAGCATAATTTCAAAGTGCTGGGCAGTGAGGTTGATCATGACCTCGCCCTTCTCATTCAGGACACACCTGGTGTCTTTGTTGTAGCAACGGGCCACTACCATCATGAATTCGTTATTTACTGCACTGACTGGGATTCCTCCAGCAAAATATAGGCCACTACCTACCAGTTTGTCCATCCAGGGACTTCCTGTGACCCTCCGGGTTCTGGCCCAGAAATCCTCCATATCAATGTGCCCAAGCTCTGAGTCTCTTATATCTAGGTCACACTCTGCCTGGGATTCGGGCATCCTGACCCTCTGATATTTGTACTTCATCTCTTATTCTGTAAGCTTGGCTTTTCCCTTGGACTTGGTTGGTCTCTTACTTGATGTTGACATATGTAGTTCTGAACTCAGTTGCTGATCTGCAAGAAGAAGAAGTGAAACCCAATGCAGGAAAGTCATTTTAGCTATTTGATCTTCCATTAAAGCATTGACAGAAGGAAGAGTTAGCAATTTTAAGGCCTCAGGGCACAGGGTGCATGAACACTGTAGGATGCAATGTTAAATAGTATGGCATACAGAGAAGGGGTGCTACAAGGGATAAATCAACACCAAAGGGCGCAGGGCACACAGAAACTGTAGATGAAATTTTTTGTTGTTACAAGCGGAAGTGTGCTTGTGTCATATACATGGATTTTATAATAGGCACTGATATTCTTCATGTTACATGGGAATAGGATGTGCCAGTGGTGCATATAATCTTTATGTTACATGTAACTTTGGTGCGCCAAAGGGCATGTATATGGCTTGTGTGACATATGCATTATGTGTGACAAAGGAAACTCAACGCGGTGCAGAGAGGGATTGTATAACATTATGTTGCTGTAATAAGAGATGCGCCTGCACTGTTAACAGTTTATACTTGGCACATCTAAAGTTGATGTTGCTTGGATGCAAGGTATGCCAATGGCACAAGGTTTTGCAATGTTGCACATGATTTTGGTGCACCAACAGGGCATAAGGGAAGTGCGCCGAGAGGGTGCAACTGTTTTTTATGCAGCAAGCATGGTGGATGCGCAATGGCGCGACTGTACTTCATGTTGCAAGGGTGGCGAATGCGCCAAAGAGGAAAAAGGTAGTTTACCAACTTTTAGTTCTTGTTCTTCCTCTGGAGGGGTTATATGAGTTTAAGCCTCTTCTGCAGGGTTTCTTGGGTGATGAAGAAGATGTAATAAAGAGACCCAAGTCATTTTTTCAGAGGTAGAGTCCTCTTTACTAGCAGATCTGGAAAGAGGGATAAATGCATTGGGGAGGACAACAAAAAAAAGGGGGGGGGGAAGTTTCAAGGCTTCACAAATCTATTTAATCCAACCCCACAAGAAAACAACCAATAACCAAAACACAAATCACAAGAGCAATAAGGACCACATACTAGGATTATATAAAATGTGAGAGGTGAAACCGGGTCCACGAAAGTGACACAAAGATGACAAGTGCACTGACAGGTGCAGAGGAAAAAGATCAATCACGTGTTTTCTGACTGGTGAAAGTGACGGGGCAGATGCGCCTATATATAGGCAAGGTTGTAATAAATGCGCCAACCACTTTTTGAAGTGGCGCACCAAAATGCCTGTCGACACAAAGTTATGTGCACCTTTGGCGCACCAAAAGTGTTGTCAACACGGAAATATGTGTTCCCTTTGGCACACCAAAATGCGGCACAACAAAAACATTGTTGACACAAAGGTGCATGCACCTTGGCGCATGCAAGAAAGGTGCAACATGGGGAGGTGCACCAAAATGTGTGTCGACACTTCAAACCGTTTGCCAAAGGAATAAAGGGGGTGCAAGAACACTGCATGTTGCATAGAAATTAGGTGCGCCCGACCAAAAAAGACCAAAAATGGCTAAGTTCGGAAAAATAGATTTCTTGGGAAGGGATTTTGCAACGTTCCGAACACAAGGAGTCCCTGATGAGGGACCGGAACAAAACTTTGGTAGGGTTATCTGTAAAATTGCCATTGCCAATTTTACGGGATAACATCTGGTTGTTTCTGGGGACTATCTCTTAATGAACCTCAGGGGTAGAGAATCCCAAATCTTCACGTGCCTATCTAATGGGTAACAGAGTCAAAAACAAGGGCGACCGAAAAGGGAAACACACAACCAACAAAAGAAAACACACGACAAAAACAAACACACAACTGAAGCAAACTGTACAAAGAATAGAGCAAGCTCTACTTCCTGAAGGTCTTCAGATGCTTCCCGCTATAGGGAAGCAGGAGCTCAGTTCTGTCTCGATACGAGAGATAGAAACTATTCTCTCCATTGAGCTACTTGATCTTGAAAGGCCTTCTCCACAGGGAATCAAACTTTCCATGCATGCCCTTTGGCTCTCTTCGTTTGTCCCACAAAAGGACGAGGTCTCCCACTTGGAAATTTCTTTGCTTAGCTTTTTTTTTTAACAATATTTTTACCTGATTCTGATGCTCAGTGATCCTGTCAAACACTCTTACTCTCTTTTCTTTGAGCTTTGCTAGATACATGATCCTCTTCTCAAGAGAATTTTGGAAAGTCTCATCTTCGATCACTCGTGCTAAGCGCAGAGCAGGGAGTTCAGTAGAAATGGGAAGCTCGGCATCGATGCCATATAACACTTGAAAAGGTGACATGCCGAGAGACCTCTTGCGAGTGATGCGGTCTATCCACAAAGTATCGTATAATGATTTGTGCCACATTCGTTGATTTTCATCCACTAGTTTTCGTATGATGGTTACTAAGTTTTTGTTACTGGATTCTACCTGACCATTTCCTTGAGGGTAATAATCTGAGGCATGAGCCAAAGTTATCCCGTATTCATAGTAAAAACCAACAACTTCTCGTGAGGAGAAGTTGGAAGCGTTATCAGCAAAAATCTTGTTTGGAACGCCAAACCTGACAATAATATTCTCTTTGATGAAATTGCAAACAACCTCGAAAGTGGCATGTTTGACAGGTATGGCATCTACCCATTTTTTGAAATAATCTGTTGCCGTCAGGACATAACTATGTCTAGCACTCAATTGGGGATTGAGTGCACCAATAAAATCAATTCCCCACTGCTTGAATGGTTCGTCGACAACGACCGACCTGAGGGGAAAAGCAGCCAACTTGGGCTTGCCGACAAACTGCTGGTAAGGTTCACACTTTATTACCCAGGTAGCTGTATCTTGGAAAAGCGTTGGCCAATAGTACCTAGCGTGAATAATCTTGTGTGCCATCATGGAAGAGGAGGAATGGCCCCTACAGGCCGAATTATGAAAACTCTCAAGTAACTTCACTTGCTGTAGTTTGTCAACACATCGAAAGAAGATGCCATCTATCCCATGTTTGTATAAACTATCATCCCAGATGACATATTTGGCTGCTCTGAGCTTTATAGTGCGCTTATCCTTTAAAGTTAGGTGAGTTGGGCATTCGCCGTAGGTGAGGAAGAAAGTAATATCAGAATACCATTCGTCGCTGGTTGTGACAAATAGGACCATAGCCAGTGAATCGGGTTTCTCCAACTGGCTTTATGCTCCATTGGTGCAATCATATTTTCCTCCGGGAACTTCTGAATCTTGGTTTTCAGCCATAAGTTGACACAGGCCTTTGCCTCTTACTAACTTGGTTGGTTTTATATCCAGATCGTACTCCTAGACCTTTGCAATCCAATTTCCTCACAAGCTTCCTAACTCCTGTTGAGTTAAGATGGACTTTACTACCGTGTCAGGAACTAGAACCACCGTATGGGAGTTTAGAATGTAATACCTAAAGTTCTTAACTGCTTTGACAACTGCGAAGACATGTTTCTCTAGCTGGCTCATTTTTAGTTCGTGAGGCTTGAGGGGAGAGCTCATAAATGTAATCGGGGATTTGACATCCTCAGAATTCCTTTGCATTAGGATGGCTGACACGGTGTGTTCATATGCATAGCTATACATAATAAAATATTTGGAGAAATCAAGACATACCAGGACTGGCGCGTGAGTGACAGAAGATTTTATTTCCTCAAACGAACTCTTCCCTTCTTCACTCCATCAAAAAGTTGGTGACCCTTTCATCATGTCTAATATGTGGTGAGTTTTTTCAGTAAAGTTGGGAACAAAGCGCCTGAAAAAATTCACCTTTCCGAAGAAAGAGTGAATGCTGGTCTTGCTTGTAGGCAAAGTAAGGCTTTGAATAGCCTTAACTCTTTCGGTATCTATCTTCATTCTTTCTTTGATAACAACATGTCCTAGCAACTTTCCTTCTGTGACTCCAAAAATAGACTTTTTTGGGTTAAGGGAAATCCCATGCTCTTGGCATCTGGGCAATACTTGCTCTGAATGATCATAATGATCATTTCGTTGTTTAGAGAATAGAGTTAAGTCATCCAGATAAACCACAATGACCTTCCCCATCATACCTTTGAATGCAAGGTCCATGGCCCGCTGAAAAGTGGCGCCAGCATTGGTCAGGCCAAAAGGCATCCTGCTGTAGGAAAACGTGCCCCAGGGGGTAGTGAATGCTGTTTTAAATTAGTCTTCAGGTGAGACCTCAATCTGATTGTAGCCTGAAAAATCATCAAGCATGGACAACATTTCTGATCCAGTTACTGCTTGTAGAACTTGATCCATTATAGGAAGTGGGTAGTTGTCCTTTAAAGACGCTTGATTCAGGTTTCAAAAATCTACGCATATGTGTATTTCACCATTTTTCTTGTGCACTGGCACAATGTTTGCCACCCAAGTACTGTGATGGATAGGAAAAATGATTCTCACATCCAACATTTTCTGAATTTCAGCCTGGTTAGTACCTGAGATCTTAGGGTTATAATGTCTCTGCTTCTGGTGAAAAGGTTTGGCATCTTCTTTCAATGGGATATCATGCTGGACGTCCTTTGGCTTGAAAGACTTTAGATCGGCATAGGACCATGCCAATACATCCATGTATTTCTTCAGCAGTTTGACAAACTTCTGCTTCTCTTCAGGTGTGCAACATTTTCCGATGTTCACAAACTGCGGATGTTCTACCGAACCTAAATTAACTAGTTCAGTTTCTGGGGAGGAGCCAGGATCATCTCGCCTATTCTTTTTTACAAAATGATCATGCCTGTTGAACAACCGCTCTAGAGAAAGCAATCCCTTTGGAATTTTATTTCCTTTGAGCTGACATATGCCGTCATTCCCTTCGGATTCATCGTTTTGACCGATAACTGATTCAAGGCACGTAGAAATGGATCCTTCAAAATGAAGTTCCTTAAAATTTTCCACCTTTTCTAGAAAGGAAATGAGTTGATTGTCATCGTTGAATACTTGCCAATGCTGAGAATTGTCCGGCACGCTTGGGCGAAAAACCACCTCAATGGTGTATTTGTCTGTTTTCAAACCTGGGTGGGGGAGCATGAGGGATGCTGAAACGGCCAATGAATTGGCCATGTCATTTTGAGCTCTTGGAATGGATTCTATTGAAAAAGCGTCAAATTATTCGATGCTATCCCACACCGCGTTGCGGTAATGCCTAAGCCTCTCATTCTTCACTTGATATATCCTTTTAACTTGATTTATGATTAGCTCTGCATCACCTTGTACTTTCAGATTTTTGATCCCTCTTTCCTTTGTGGCTTACATGCCAAGTAGTAGAGATTCATACTCAGCAGTATTATTTGTGTTGAAAAACTGCAGCTTGAAAGAGAGAGGAATAATCTCCTCTTCAGGAGATATAAGCACGGCTCCAGCGCCGCATCTACTAGTCGCGCAGCTGCCATCAAACTGCAAAGTCCAGATCTTGTTAAGATCTTCTTCTTGGATAAGGACAACCATTTTGTTAGACTCGGTAGACAAGAAATAGTTCCCCATTCCTGATGATTCAAAAAGAATTTGGGCTTTGGGGTCCTCAGAGTTAGTAACTAGGTACTTCTTTTGTGATTCAGTCTCCAAGGTTTGCATTATACCTTTGATGGGGATTCTAGCCTTAGACCAGTCCATATGAATCTCCCCACCAACTTCACTACAAAAACTTCTTCCCAGCAAAATTCCATAGGCTGCTGGAATGTCAGCAACGACGATGGTCATTTTTACTCTTTTCTCTGGGAATGCCGCAAATGCAAACTGAGCGTCTTTGATTTGACCAATCAACGGAACGTACTTGGTTTCCAAGGAATAACATCTACCAAAAGGCTTGGTAAGGGTGAGGTCCAAAGCATGGGCGACTTTTACTGGCATGACATTATCAGAAGCTCCAGAATCAATTATGCAGTTACTTAGTTTATGGCCATTGATTAGGAGGGAGAGATAGAAAGGTTCTATCTTGCCTGATGCAGATGTTGAGGCAACATTTATGTGGGGTGCAGGAGGAGTGGAAAGGATTCATTTTAGGGAGATCTGGGGAGATATGACAGCTTGGATTTGAATATACTTGGTCAACCTTATAAGCTGTTTGGGGTTTGATTGAAGATACTCGGCTTCAAACATTTAGATATTAGTATTTTTAGCATGATCTATGATGTCAAACACGGCCAAGGGTTGTGCGGATGAAGGAATGAGTCCCTCATTTCACGATGGTAGAGTAGGATTACTGGTCTTCATGGAAATAGAAGAAGGCTGATTTGGAGGAGAGATGGGAGGAAAGGATTTCTTTGTAAAAGACTTAACAGGGGGTTGAGCAGGAAGAGGATTACCTCTTTTAGCAATAGTTGGGGGCGTGGATAATGTAGCCTTCTCTTTCTACATATTGGTAGTGACCTCTACTTCTTTTCCCTGTGCGCGGGTAAAAACAATATATGATTGTCTACTTGCATATCCTTGGGTACCCTCTTCTTCATCGGATTCTTCATCTTCAAATTCCATGTACCCGATTGTAGAGTCACCAGTCGGTTCACCGACATCTTGATCATCTTCACCTTGAGACGAAGGTTCTTCATAATCTTGTTCCTCTTCTTCGATTTCAGCCAAAGCGTTGACCGGAGGAGCCTCAAGTGCCAACCGCGGAGAAGTTGTAGGTAGACGCGGCCTATGCAAGATGCTGTTGGGAGTATAAGTTCTTTGTGGGATATCTCGGTATGAGGAACTAGGGGAAGCTTGGGATAACTACTTCTTTAATGCGAGCAAGTTGTTCGCCATCTTTTGGAATGCCGGATCAGACGAAGTAGTGGGAGAAGGGCCCAAAGATTTAAGCTTGGATGATTCCCTTTTCAATTTGCCAGATATAAGCAAGTTGTCTTCAATCCGTATGGCAGTAGCCTGGGTGAGAATTAGAGTAGCAACTTGTTCTTGTAGGAGTAGGAAACTTACTTTCGAGCTCATGGCATTGACAAAGAAACACTTTTGATTCTCCGGTGTTGGAAGCATGGTAGGCGGAACACGGTTGATCAGAGAATTGAAACGGGTGATGAAGTCATGCATAGTCTCATTAGCCTCCTTCTTCAGGTGAGTGATTTGTGATAACAATGCAAATGCATCTTCCGAAGGTTTGTATCTTTCTTCGAATGCAGTTCGCAAGGTGGCCCAACTAGTAATAGATCCGGCCGGCAATTGCTGAAACCATTCTGCTGCGGGTCCTTGCAAGGTCTCTAGGAAGAGGTAAACTGACACATCTTCATGGGTCACATCCAGGATGCTGCATGACATGATGAATGTAGATATATGTGCATCTGTGCTTTGATTTCCACTCCCATCAAATCTCGAGAAATTCTTTCGATTTCCGTGAGGGAGTGCATGAACTGGATGCGGCAATGCGAGAGGGCCCATAGCATTTCCCCATGGTACTGCCATCTGGGCGGGTGGAAAAATAACACACGCTGGCAGGATGGTCCCACTGAGCAACAAGGCACTACAAAGGGATGTGGAGGCTCCTTGTGAAAAATGCTTCCTTCGTGGAGGTGAGACACTCCTGGATGACCGATCACCCGAGCTCAGCGACGAGAAGCGTGTTGGTGTAAAACTAATGTTGTACCTTTGAAGCAGATTGAAAGTGGGATCAAATTCTCCACGAGCTCTCCTGCTGCGAGTAAATGGTTCACCCGCCAGTGTACCTTCCAAATCTGTAATATTTTGGAGCAGATTTAAAAACTCTTTTTGGTTGTACTTGCTGATTTTCTGATTTTTCTGACAAAAATCAGCAGCATGTACTTTTCTAAATATTTAAATTTTATCCCTCTTTTGAAAACCGATTGTGGTTTAACAACAAATATCAATGAGGATAAAATGATGGTAAAACTTAGTAAGCTGATTTTCAGATCTAGAGTTGACTTTTTAAAGAGTTTGGAATTTTTGGTAAACTATCAAAAACTCAGATCTATGAAGAAATATAGATTTTTGTAAAAACTCAGTGAACTAAAGATCTCTATCTAGCCCAGATCTATGGATCTCTGAAGAAAATTTTCAGTTTGGAGCACTTTTGCAAAAATTTTGGATTTTGAACAAAAGTTAAAATTTGCAAACAGGTAGTGATTTTTTCGATTTTCACCATTTTTTTTAAACACACCACCACCATAGATCTGATAGATCTGTTCGAATCCCCAGCAGAGTCACCAAAAACTGTTGGTTTGAAAATCTGTCGAATGGACAGATCTATGGATAAACGAGCCAACAGTGTGCAGGGCATAGCCCCTCTTTGAGTCAGCAAAGCGAAACTGGTTTATTGCTATTCTACCAGCAAGAATCTTGTGCAAGTCTCACAATATTCTACCTTCAGGGGTTGGGATCTCATCCCAGTAGAGTAGTTCTGACGAAGAACAGAAAGGAATGAAGGAAAGAAGGGAAGGAAGATGGATCTGAAGGGAGAAAAGAAATGAATTCCAAAGTAGAAAGGTCAGAGGGTCTATGTTTTGGGATGGTAGTAAACAGAGCCGAACCTACTTGCATAGACAAACAAAGCAATACTGATGAATAAATGACAAAAAATTAGAGATAGATCCAATAGAATAAATGCATAAATCTGACATAAGAAAGATCAGATGCCCATAACACACATATTCAGCACAAAGTCTCAATATTTGTATTAATATTTTCTTCTGTTACAAAAAGTACAAAGCCTTTTCTTCTCACTTCTATTTTTCATCTGAAAAATGTCCACTCCCTGAATACAACAAGTATTCAAGTATTTATAGAAGAAGGAGAAGAAAAGAAGGCAAAAAGGAAACAACCACCTAATTACAAAATATCTTACAAAAGATTCCAAAGTCATTTGTTGACTTTTGACAACTTTGGTGGATGACATCATCTCATGATGCAACATGGATGATGTCATCATTTGTGTCAACATACTTTGGATAATTACAAGGAGAAAGTCGGGAAGAAAGAAACTATTCATCGTCGTCCCGTGGCTGGAAGGGGGTATCCTATTTTTGCTGCTGCTTGGGAGACGAGATATGGAACTGGGCACGGTACTCCATGAACTTGGTAATCATGGGTAGGATCCTTGTGTCGATCACTGATAGATTCGCAAGTCTCCTGCTCATCTGTGAGATTTTCTGGGAGTTTGGAATAATCATTTTCTACCTCTATCAGGTACCCGATGAAGTCATGAGAAGCCATCAGATTGTTGATGGATTCAGCGTCAAGAGTGACCTCTGGTCCCAGCCCCTGTGAAACGATCTCCTTGAAGATCCGAATAGTTTCATCAACCTTTCTTAAGGTGAAAGAAGGAGTGAGTAAGCCCGGTGACATTCTTAGGATAATCTGCTCCATTTGATGCATTACATCCAGGGCTTCCTCCTTTATCTTATCAATCTTCTCCAGGACAAACTCCAGCTGATCAACCCGATAATCCAAAGTAGAGAGGATTTTGTTGAGGGCTCTAGGGTGACCAAGGACGCCAAACTTGACCAAATCTTTGACTGAATAGTCAAAAATTTTCTGAAAGGTCTCATGTTGCATGTTGGCATGGTCCAGCTCTTCAGAGATGGGTCCTGCTATTGCCTAGAGCTCTTTGTTCACCTGATTGATATTTTGATACAAACTGGTGAACTTGGAAATTACTACCTTGCTTTCCTTGAGGATTTGGCTCCTCCAGGTAGAAAATGCCATACGCTATTCGCCGATTTTAGCATACTCATTAATCTTATCCTGGCTCAGAGGCTCAGGAGTTTCGGTGGTAGTTGTAGGAGGTGCACTGCCCATTTTCTGCAAGGCATGGAGAAGATGTTTATTTTGCTCCTTTAACAGCCTTTTCTCTTCCTTTGCTTCCTAGAGCTTCTTGCAAAGGGCGTCAACTGCAGATAGGGCCTCTCCCTGAAGGATTTCTGAAGATGTCCCCATTGTGACTTGGGTCACTGTGTAATCTGTCGAAGACAGATCCTTTTTATCCTTTAAAGGATTGGGGTATGCTATCTCCATTACTCTCTCCCCTGACGCACTCTGAGAGAAGTGGGTTAAAGGATTTTGCTTCTTGGTCCCCTTTGATGGGATGATGGAGAAGTCCATCGGTGCGATGGGAACTTTCCTCTTTTTGTGACTCAGGTGCTGGGAGATCCATGCTGGACTTATGGGAGAAGGACCAGAAATAGAAAAGGGAGCAGCTGCAGTAGTAGAAGGAAAATGCATGGAGACACTTGGAGGTGGCATTGAGAGGGAAGCCGAGAAAGTGCTCATGGGAGGAAGGGATACTGCAGGGGAGGTAGACATGGGAATGGAAGGGAGCTGAGAGATGAGGGAAGAAATGGTGGGGGACAACTCTGCGAGAGAAGAGAAGATGGATGATGAGGAAGGGGGAACAGTAGAAGATGGAGGAGAGGACACGACCAAAGGAATGGTCACTTGGGTCACCTGAGGAGGGGAAGGAGGAGAGGGAGAAGGGATAGAAGGGACCTCAATGGTTACAGTAGTGGCAACATCCTGAGTGGATGTGCCTATCGGAACATCTTCCGCTGCTTCTTTCTCCAGGATTTCCGGGATTACAACCCATTCTTGTGAAGCGAAAGGAGGACTTTCAGGAACTTCCTCTTGGGTGGAGCTTGACTCACCCTCTTTGCCTTTCCCTTTGCCCTTTGGCAGCTATTTTGGCTTGGGAAGGTGCATTGCCCAACGGATATGTAGTGAAATCAACTCCGAGGTAGATGAGGCCATTCATCCTGCACCAATGCTCCGTTATCTGCAGAGTTTCCTTGACCCTTTCCTCTATTTTCTAAGGCACTTTAGTTCCGTTAATTATAGAGAAAGGTCAATCGTCCCCATTTGTGTCAAGATATACCTGATCAACTTCTTGATCAGTAAGTTTGATAACCTTTCGGGATGATGGCCACACCGTACTGGATGATTTCAGCTAAATCCAAATGGAGAATGGTCTTTCCTCCTGAGCTCGACCTCATGAAATAGGTCGATATAAATATCCTCGATCTGTGGGATGTGGATCAGATCGAGTTTAGCCCTAGGCAGACAATTCCTTGGGTCAAAATTGGGCCTTGCCGGGAAGTTATGTTTTAGATTTAACAGTTCCAGTTCTACAAACATGTCCTTTGCTTTGTGGTGAGAGAGACAAGTATACATGCCCACTGTGAGGGGGAGATGAGTTCCACTCTTCTTTCTCTTTAGGCACTTCTCATGGTAGGTTATAAGCTGTCTTGACAACTCCAACATGATCAACTTGGGGCCGTCGTATCTCGTAAATTTGGTTGGTTCCCCCAAGAAGTTGGCTGCCCTTAGATAAGTGAAGGTGGGGAATTGAGTGAACAAGGTCTCCCCATTTCTCTATAGTTACGACAATGCTCTTGGTCGTACGATTGTGAGTCATGTTTGGCCTCAAAAGGCAGATGATACCATAGAAGAAGGCATCATTAATCTTTATAAACTGGGGGAATACTATTTTCCTAGCTTCAGTTTTGGATAATATTCATATATTTTAACTTGGGGCCAAATCCCGCACTGCATTAAATCTGGATAATCCCTTTCTGAGGCCATAACATAAACTACATAGGAGTTCATATAGAACTTCCCCGTTGTGGTAAGTTGTTGGAGCTGCTCAGATATGGTGCTGCTTATGATCTCTACCCACTCAAAGTGTTGATATGGCACATTTTTGTTCATCGTCTCTAAATATCTCAGCATCCATTTGTGAAAGTAGTGGGTGTTAGGAAACCAAAATACTCTACTCAGGAATGTGATTGTATCACTGAGTTCCTTTGAGAAATTGCTGCGATGAATGACTTGTGGCCATCTGGTCACCACCTTCTTGTTCTTCAGGTATACCTCATTCATCAACTGCATACACTGATCCTCATTCTCTTCCCAAGCCTTGGTGCAGTCTTCTTGACTTATGGCCACAAACTGCCAGTGCTGAGGGATGCCGAGCATTATTTACAAGTGCCAGGTAGAGAGATTGATCATGACCTCACCCTTCTCATTCATGAACACATCTTGTATCTTTGTTGTAGCGGTGGGCTACTACCATCATGAACTCATTGTTTACAGCACTAACTGGGATCCCACCAGCAAAATGCAGCCCACTGCTTATGAGTTTTTCCATCCACAGGACTTCTTGTGACCTTTCTGGGTTCTTGCCCAGAAATCTTCCATATCAATGTGACCAAGTTATGAGTCTCTAATATTTAGGTCACACTCTACCTAGGATTCGGGCATCCTAACCCTCTGATATTTGTACTTCATTTCTTCCTCCGTGAGCTTCGGCTTTGCCTTTAGATTTGGTAGGTCTCTTGCTTGATGTTGAGATATGTAATTCTTAACTTAGTTACTGATCTGCAAGAAGCAGAAGAGAAACCCAATGCAAGAAAGTCATATTAGTTGTTATTATCTTCCATTAAAGTGTTGACAGAAGGAAGAGTTAGCAATTTTAAGGCCTCAGGGCACAGGGCGCATGAATACTACAGATTGCAGGGTTAAATAATATGGTGCACAGAAAAGGGGTGCTGCAAGGGATAAATCAATGCAAAAGGGCACAGATGTTTTTCATGTTGCAAGCGGAAGTGCACCTACGCCATATACATGCATTTTATAACAGGCGCTGATATTCTTCATGTTACACGGGAACAGGATGCACCAGTGGTGCATATAGTCTTTATGTTACATGTAACTTTGGTGTGCCAAAGGGCATGTATATGGCTTGTGTGACATATGCATTATGTGCGCCAAAGGAAACTCAGCGCAGTGCAGAGAGGGATTGCATAACATTATATTGATGCAATAAGAGATGCACCTGCGCTGTTAACAGTCTATACTTGGCACATCTAAATTTGATGTTGCTTGGATGTAGGGTGCGCCAATGGTACAAGGTTTTGCAATGTTGCACATGAGTTTGGTGCGCCAAGAGGGCGCAGGGAAAGTGGTTGTTGCAAGCAAGGGAAGTGCGCCAAGAGGGGGCAACTGTTTTTTATGTAGCAAGCGTGATGGATGCACCATTGGTGTGACTGTACTTCATGTTGCAAGGGTGGAGAATGTGCCAAAGAGGAAAAAGGTAGTTTACCAACTTTTAGGTCTTGTTCTTCCTCTGGACGGGTTATATGAGTTTAAGCCTCTTCTATAGGGTTTCTTCGGTGATGAACAGGATGTAATAAAGAGACCCAAGTGATTTTTTCAGAGGCAGAGTCCTCTTTACCAGCATATCTAGAAAGAGGGAGAAATGCATCGGGGAGGACATAAAAAACAGTAAAGGGGGGAAGTTTCAAGGCTTCACAAATCTATTTAATCCAACCCCACAAAAAAACAACCAATAACCAAAACACAAATCACGAGAGCAATAAGGACCACATACCAGGATTATATAAAATGTGAGAGGTGAAACCGGGTCCACGAAAGTGACACGAAGATGACAGGTGCACTGACAGGTGCAGAGGAAAAAGATCAATCATGTGTTTTCTGACTGGTGAAAGTGACAGGGTGGATGCGCCTATATATAGGCAAGGTTGTAATAAATGTGCCAACCACTTTTTGAAGTGGCGCACCAAACGTCTGTCAACACGAAGTTATGTGCACCTTTGGTGCACCAAAAGTGTTGTCAACACGGAAATATGTGCACCCTTTGGCGCACCAAAACGTGGTGCAACAAAAACATTGTTGACACAAAGGCACATGCGCCTTGGCACATGCAAAAAAGATGCAACATGGGGAGGTGCACCAAAATGTGTGTCAACACTTCAAACCATGTGCCAAAGGAATAAAGGGGGTGTAAGAACACTGCATGTTGCATATACATTAGGTGCGCCTGACCAAAAAAGATCAAAAATGGCTAAGTTTGGAAAACTAGATTTCTCGGGAAGGGATTTTGCAATGTTCCGAACACAAGGAGTCCCTGACGAGGGACCGGAACAAAACTTTGGTAGGGTTATCTGTAAAATTGCCCTTGCCAATTTTACGGGATAACAAACCCTCATGTTAAATTACTATCATGCTTCATATTTGATTTAGCATGCTTATTTATTTATTTCTGCAATTCATTAATGTGTGATCTGCTAGATGCTCCTTATACCTTATTAACTAAAGTGAGTGTATTTCTCATTCTGCAAATCATCCTCCATCAATGGAAAAAACCTTCTCGTAATGCTCACATAAAGGAGGGGCTCGGTGCCCATGTGTGCCTTGGGTGAGTGCCTAACACCCATTAGGTGATAGAAAGATGCGCTTGGGGTTATAAATTTATATTGAGTGTAGATAAGAATGACTACATCTTGGTTCCATTTCCAGGACCTCTTTTTGAAGTTTTTGTGAGAATGATGTGCGATGATAGAGAGCTTGACCTTGGATAGTGTTGAAGCATGGTTTAATAGCACAGAAGATGACTTTTCTCAGATATTTAGTATTGTTCCTAAGTTTCATGCACATAAATGGCTAGAAAAACACATGTATCATAAGCTGTATGAGACCTTCTTTTGTTTCTTTCTAGTGGAGTTGTATGAATGGATTTTGGTATATGCATCTAGATTAATTTGGTATTATAGATGTTGCATGTGGCCCCAAGATGAGTATCAGAGGCTACATGATGCTGATATGACTTGGACACATGCTGTTGATCATTGGTGGAGTAGAGTGTTGACAAGTTACACCTTGGAGTACATGATTTCTACATATTCTTGTCCAGAGGTTGCTGAGTTTGAGTTCTTGAGGGAGAAAAGAGGATCATTCTTGCATGCTATCCCTTTCGCTATAAAGATCCTAATCATTACAATGAGTTTAGAATCATTTCCTATAGGAAGCTAAGTTTCTTCTAAGTGCTGGGTGAGGAAGTTAGAGTGGAGGAATATGGCGGACCTTGTAGCTGAAAAGGCGAGGGAAGAGAGACGGCTTAAGTATAATGAAGCTCATAGAAAGAGAGTTAGACAAAATAACATGAAGTTACAGGAGTGATGAAACTATGGAGATAGACATTACGGGAAGGGAATTGAGGTTCACGCGAGAGGATGTGGAACCTGAGTAAGTCTTGTGCTACCCCATCTTAGAAAAGCGCGAGAGAGAAACCCCCTTAATCTTCTGATGAGAGCTCGTCACTTGGAGAGAGGATAGCCATTCAGCGCACATATGAATCCACATGGTGACCAACCCTTGGCACTTAGTTTTCCAAATCTAGAGATAAGTATTACTAACCCGGTTGGTATTGGTGGAAGTGAACCGATTAGGACCTAGGAGGTATAGTTTTTCATTTGGTACATCCATGGCTACATAATCATTTCTTGTGTTTGGATTCATATTGTTCTGGTACATGATGTTTGGGACAAATTATAGGGTACACAAATGCTTGGGTATCACATTTGGAAGTAATGTACGAGACATACATTTGGTAGTGGTGTAATATCACAGATTGTTGGTGTGCTATTTAGCGTGACAGTGGGGACACAAGGAGCGACCACTTCAAGACCTTTGCCAACTACAAGAGGTGGAATCTAGTGGAATAGGTGGAGCTAAGAACTAGCATACCTAGTGGACTCTGGTGGATTTGGAGGATTTGGTGGGTCATAAGGAACATTTTCTAGATGGATCTAATGGATCTGGTGGTGGAGGAAACACCATAGGGGAATACAAGGTTTTGGATTAGGTAGGACAAGGGCCTTAATAACCTCAGTAAGTGTTATTTGAAATGTCTTTGCATTTGCTAGATTATAAAGGTGTTGAGGATGCTTTAGATCATGTACACAAATGTGAGTTGCTATGGTGAACGAAGGGGATTCATTACCCCAGAATAGAAGGAAAGTCAATTTACAATGACCATTGTGAGGGCACACACATAGCTGGTACCAAAAGTATAACCCTCACCAGAAAATAGTAGATTATACCACGCTGCATAATACCTTCTTAGCTGAATTCCATATTCCTAAGTTTGAATAGAAGAGAATTAATGCACTGAAGGAGATTTAACAAGGTATGAAAGAGTGTGTGTGGGAGTATGATGCACATGTTTTAAGAATCTCTTGTCAAAACTATCTTATGACTATTCATCCTTACTCAACATTCTCAATGGTTTTTCATGGAGGATTAATAATGCACATTTTAGGAGAACGAACTGTCGCATAATACTTACACAGACCCGCATGCGAGGCCTTGGAGGCTGCCTTGTGTGTGTAAGGCTGTGGGAAGCATGTTGATACCAGTGTTAGTATTTTTCTTGAAGCTTAGATTATTGTCAATGGTAAAGCAGCTGGAGAAGCTATCTACAAAATCGACACATGAGAATCGTAGTGGTCTATGGTGCACAGATTTTGAGGTAGAGGGCCATACGAAGGAAGATTTTCCTCTAGAGATCAGTATGTGCCATAACAATAGACTGTGATATTTTCCATGGAGATCATGATGCAAGTAGGTGTTCCACTACTGCAACGTACATGATTCGTAAGAATGTGTCTTATTATTTCATAGATTTACATGTCTATACTACTCATGACATAAAGGATTATAGATTGATTGACTAGATACATGATGCCATTGATATTGGTGTGATCTAGACCAGCATTACAAACAATTCTAAGGATGATGGTCATCACTATGATGGGCCCACAGTGTGGATGGAAGACATTGTGGAATAGGTTTTTCATGGAGGATTTAAAGGCCGTGGAAATCACGCAAAGGCGGAAGAAGTGAGCTTCCGCTTGTGAATTTTTTTTATAAATGTGGGTCCACAGAGCATTACATAAGTGCGAATGTCCTTGATCTGTTGTACAGTGCTCTTAGTGTGGGAAGAAGCACAAGTATGAGAAGTGCCTAGAATCTATTTGAACACATGAGCCATTAAAAATGGAAAGAAAAAGGTCACCAGGATGGTAAGCGTGAAGAAAGCAGAATCGCAGTGGATGCCAAGGGTGGCACACGAGTCAGAACTAGAGCTTGTACTGGTGACAAAATGAGTTATAACTAGAGCCTTTACTGGTGACGATGTGAGTTTAAACTATGTGCACCAGGGAAATACAAAAATAGAGAGCCACTTGGTCACAAGATAAGAGGTGGTGCATGGGAAGTATCTCAGACCCCGCTCATTAAAAGGAAGTTTATCAAGAGACCATGGATGTGACTCAGAAGCCTACAAGGAGAGATATAGTACATGAAGAAGAAGTCACAGGAAGCTAGAGACAAAAGAAGAGTACCGAGGATCCACAGAAAGATCTTGATGATGTCAAGGAGGTATGTAAGATGTTGAGGCAAGAAAATATCATCCCCTTACTATGAGAGTGGTTAAGAGTAGAAATTACCAAGCACTGTGAAAGGAGAGCACAAAAGGTAGGTTTTACATGCTAATCTTCCTCCTCACATCATTGACTATGATAAGGAAATTACCTTAAATGCCATGGTTGTGGATGTGATGGCTCCTGAGTAATATCCTAATTGACACAGGTGCAGAAGTTAACATTCTCACCCTGGATGCATGTAGAATCAAATGGGAAGGCCCCCATTAGAATCCATCTTTGAATGTGCTGGTATATGGCCAAAAAAGATGAAGGAAATGCCCATTGGAGTTTTGAAGGATGACTGATATCACTATCCAAGGGGTGAAATTCAATAGAGACTATTTCAAAGTAATGGCACTTAGCTAAGGTAGACAACTTTCCTGTGTTACTTGGGCGCCCTTAGTGCTATAAGAACAATGTTGAACCTAAATTTCAATAAGGTGGTATATAATTTTTGAGAACAAGGAGGAACATGGGTTA
Organism: Taxus chinensis; assembly: GCA_019776745.2. Lineage (NCBI taxonomy): Eukaryota > Viridiplantae > Streptophyta > Pinopsida > Cupressales > Taxaceae > Taxus > Taxus chinensis. Next base: position 288,906,771 of record CM034150.1, read on the forward strand.
TCATTTGGTTTGTACTGATGGAAAGTCAGCACCCTATACCAAACCCTTGGGTGAAAAGGAGATCTAGACATAGGATCTATGTGTGCACTATTAAAGACCTTGAAGTTGATGCATCCAATGGAAGGGGTTATTGAGTGGGAAGACGCTCAATCTGTAAGTGATAACAACTAGTGTAACATGTGAAAATTGGGAGCACATGAGACATATGAGTTAGTCAGAAGGTAGTTAAGAGGCTCTGTGATGAGAGTAATAAAGGCGTATGTTCAGTTCAAGTGCACCTAGGAGGAAAGAAGTTACCAAGTTACTATTGAGGGGATCCAAACCTGATGTTTTCCTATGAGAAATGGAGACCCATTGGAAGATGTGAGATAAAAAAGGATAAGGATTCTTAGCTATACCTTTTTGGGGACTAAAACACATTGGTGGGTGACCCATCGTGATAACCTTCTAGAGTGGTCGCATAGGTGAGAATCATGTTCTTTGTTAGGTTTTTCCTGAAGCAATGCACCTACTATTATACAAGATTATCATGGGAAAGATACCTACCTAGTTTCACGTCCAAACATATGAAAAGGCCTAGATGGAAGGCACGAAAGCCTTGCTACCTTATTTATGGGTGCATAAGCTGGTAATCCACCTTACAAAGCTGTGAGTGTCACATGTTACATTCACTCAGAGATGCACTGGCAAACATGAAATTTGTACCAGAGTTGATGACTAATACCTCCTTCAAGCTTTTGAATATCGAAGTACTAAGCCATCTGGTGGATGAGGCGCCATTGCAGGTTGTAAAAATCCTAAAAATGGGAAGATAGTGCCATGGAGGAGGATATAATTCTAGAATTTTTGGGAGAACCTAACTTGGAAGCATCACTTTGCTGAGGGAGAGCTAGAGGAAGAGACATAGCTTGAGTGCACCTATGCATGGAAAAAGAGAAAGGAAATTTGGTCTATGTGATCAGATGGTAAAGAGATGGAAAGCTTGCATGTTAACCATACTGATTGGTATGCACTTGAAGTAATGGAAAATGTACTGATGAGAAAGTGCATGCACGTACCATGAACCATTGAAAACAAAGAAGGTTAACATTGGCTCAGAGGTGGAACCAAAGGAGGAGACTATTAGTTTAGACTACTGGTTAGAGAAGGAAGTTTCAAAGTTCATTGATCTATTACAGTGTTCCATGAGTGATTTCATGGGCACCATGAGCTTAAATCAATTCACCACTCTTCAGATTGAGATGATCAAGTTAAAGGACTCCTTTCCCAATGAACAAGTAGGAATCTGACTAGAATGAATCCCATCTAGCAGGCAGATGGTCCCAGGAAGTCGATCAAATTGTTATGCATTTTCACCCCTCAAGTAAAAATGAAGCAACAAGGTAGGCTTATATCAAGGCAATTACAATAAGCACATATGGTCATCAAAATTATGAAGGATGCAATCAGATTCATATGTATTCAAGAAATGATTCAAAGGAATCTCCAATGAGGGATAGAGTTATTGACCCTCTAACCCCGTTGAAACTTGGAAGGAAAGGCTTGGAAGGAAAGGCTGGAGCTAGTCATAGTGGGATTGGGTCAAAAGGGAGACAAGTTCTTCTTTCTCAGAACAGTTAACGTGGGAAATCAACATGAGGGAGCTCATTAAGAAATCTCAAATCACAAGGCTTAGCATGATGGCATCAAGATCATAGCTGATAGCATGTCATGGCATGTAGAGGACTCAAGCAAGGAGTAAGGGAGTCGGTGAGCTCAAAGGTGTGCCCATGGAGGAGCTCGGTTCAAGGGACTAGAGATGAGATGATTTCAAAGGGGTTCAACCATGCTTAGTGGAAATTACAGGGTGAATTTTTGAGTTGGCTCTCCAAGCCAACTCAATGAGCTAAGACCAAGCTCCAACATGGGGCCATTGTGGCCGAAGTGCACTGTAGGGGAACTGAGGGCCTAGAGGAACTTAGGCCAGGTTCCTCACCAGCCTGAGTGCATAATTTCACAAATTTTGGGTGACCTTGTGGTCAAATGCATATGTGGGATTCAATGCATTCCTAGGAAAGCCTTCCAACATGGTGCTGAGGTGTATGCACAGATGGTCAAAGGCATGATGTGAGGAGTTACAAAAACACAAAATGAATTTCATTAGGGAAAGCCTGCGGATCCAACAATGTTTGATACAGGGATAAGCTTAATAATTGGCCGATAGGACTCTTTGGTGCGGGCCTGAGAGAGCTAGGTGGAACACGTCAGGGAGGATGTAGTTCCCTACAAAAAATTAATACCTACATTTCATAGGGTGAGGTTCCCAAGGAATATAAAATTTGGTGAGTGGATTAAGTGGTGGGTGCAATGCAACAAGGGATATGTCTATGGGACAGGTGATTTGGTGACCTTACTAAAGTGGCACAAGGAACAATGAGGGTGGCATGAGCATGGATGTTAAATATTGAACCTACAAAGAGGTAGGAGGTGTGTACATTGAACTAGAATGCTAGGTGGAAGCGGTTTTGGGGTTACACTTTAAAAATCCCTATGAACTGAATCGGTAATCAAGCTTGGCGAAGCTGCCAAGTTGGCCCTCAATGTAACCTTCCCTCCCTGAAGGGAGGGCCCACCATAAAGTTTAATTGCCTCTAGCTTGGCGAGTCAGCTGCCAAGTTGGCCCTCAATGCAATATTTTAAATATTTTAACCTTTTTTGAAGGGGTGGAGGGCCCACCATAAAGTTTAATTGATTTAAACATGATGAACATTAGAGAGGAATGGAAATATTAAAATGATCATTTCCATCCATGCTTTTAATGCACATTCCTATGGAGGCAATAGCTAATCCTAGGAAAGCAAAATAGTTGATCACACTCAGAAGGCCATAAATTTTGCATTTCTCAACGAAATCACATAAAATCAGATTCATTGTAACTATAGCTCCAATCCATACACACAAAAATCAATAAATTCAAGTATTTGTGAAGATTTTATGGGTAATTTTTCATAAAACGAGCCTAATTTGAAATGGAGACTTCTAGGTGGTTAAGGGAGCATTTAATAAGCATGGGCAGCAATTTTTCTTCTACTGCAAGCTATGGGATGGTATGTGATAAATTTTTTAGGATCACATATCATCAGTTTGGACACATTTATGGTACCAATTACAAGTGCCTTGGAAAACCAGGGAAAAGGGTCTGAGATACACTTGAGGCTCGATCGCTTTCCCTCTCCCTCATTTGAGAAATGGGCCATTGACACATTTATAGGTACCAATTTTACAAGTGGTTGAAAAGGAAAATCTGAGTTTACACTTTCTCTCACTTTCCCTCTCCCTTTTCTATAGATGGGTAGAGGTAGCCCTCTCATTCATGCAGGGGGCTGCTCTTGTAACAAAACTCTAGGCATTTTTATTTTGGAACACTAATGTGTTGTAGGCCTTCATATTGGACTTATTGCATGTTGATCCATGTATTTCTCTTTCTTTGTAAATGAACTGTTATATCAATAAAGCAATAGATGTAAATTTGTAGATATTTTCTTCCCTTGTCTGTGTTTATTGCATTCTTCTTGCCTATTTATTTCAATTAAAGGTGTATTGTGTCTCCTTATTCACTTTTTAGGGTCTATTTTTTTCATGGAAATGGTGTTTTGAATGTTGTTTTTAGACTTTGGTGACTATTTCACCCTCTTTAATTTGCATTTCTATCCATTTTCACACATTGGAGAGTATTTTCCACACCCCCCTTTTCTTAGTGCATCACCTCTTTTAGTGTAGGATTTTCTCATTTTCATGTTCATTCCCTCTTCCTGGTCCCTTGGAAACTGTAAATTAGAGTTATTTGATAGATTTCCCTTCACAAGAGTTAGTTGTTGCATTTTATTAGGAAGAGGGACCAGCCTTCTTTAGAGAGTTGCTTCAACTACAAGGTCCCACACCTTGAAGAAATTTGATGTTACACAATCACATTCCTTGCTTTAACACACTCACATGCTAAAAAAACAGATGGTGTTGTGATTCTTTGATAACAATAATATAACACACACTATTCCTACACGCAGGTGGTGAAATAGGAGCTACAAATTCAATATCCCACTTCTCAAAAGGTTTCACACTTACAATCGGTTGAAGTGGCATCTCATCTCTATGTCCAAGTTTTCTAAGGCATTGACAATGGTTAGAAGCTTTCATATATGCCTTAATATCCTTGTACAAGGCCTCCCACCAATTTCCAACCATAAGGATCTTGTATGTGGTGGCATCCCTAATGTAATTCCCTCTTGCTATTCCTACCATGAGCCTCCTCCATAATGGTGTTGCACTCATGTTCTACAACACAACAACACAAGAATTCCTCATCATAGCCCAACTTGTACGAGTCTCCACCAATCAAATGATAGGGTGTCATTGTATCATGAGTTGTTTCTTCTCTAAGGTATTCATTCCTTTAGGTGTCTGTCTAGTGCATAAAAATATAGCAATTTTCTCCAAGTCTTCAGGTGCGCGATTTAACCTGAACAATTTTATATCTGACATAGTATCTTCTATGCTTTTTGCATCCTCTCCAAAATTAATCTGTGATAAATGATCAGACCTTGACTTTTTCTTACCTAGATTGACAATAACTATAAACTCAAGTTCTTGAAATAGAAGTATTCGTCTGTATATGTTCCCTTGCAAAACAAGTTTGTTGACTAAGTAATTTAGTGCCATATGATATGTGTAGAAGATAAATGGTGAAACCAACAAGTATTGCCAAAAAATTTGAAGCACATAAATCATGGACAAAGCTTTGCACTCTGTGGTAGTGTAATTCTACTCCACATGTGTCAATTTCCTTCTCACAAAGAAAATAGGATGATCTATAATCCCATCCCCATGTTGTGCCAATATTGCACAAATTTCCATGTCAAAGGCATCAACATGAACATGAAAATGTTTATCCCGTGAAGGAAAATGAAAAATGGGTGTGGTAGTAAGCCTCTCCTTCAATGTTTCAAATGTGTGTTGTTGCGTGTAACCCCGATAAAATTTCCCTTTAGCCTTGAGTAACTCTTCGAAGGGCATGACAATATTTACATAACCTTTGATAAATTTCCTATAGTATCTTGTGTGTCCCAAAACTCCACACACCTCACTTTGATTGGTATGGTCTTCTAAACCCAAGATTACGACTATCTTGGCTGGGTCTACTAATAATCCATCTTTGTAAATAATGTGCCCTAACATGGTGTCAAAAGGTGTAGCAAAGATGCACTTTTTTAGTGATGATAGAAATGCTCAACTCCCTGCACCTCTCCAACATAAGCCTCATATTAGTACAATGTTAGTCCTTGACTAACCCATACACAGACCAATCATCCAAAAGTACTTACAAGAACTAGTGAATGAAATCCTGACATGCTTGTACTACAATGCACGAGAATACTACTGGCACATTATTCAATCCAAAGGGCATAACTATATAGGCAAAAATTCCCCACTCAATGGTGAAATTTGTCTTCTTGTTATCCTCTTTCACGATGCACACCTAGTGATATCTTGAAAACCATCTGTAAAATAATATATCTCATGCCCAACAACTCCTTCCAAGATTTCCTCTGTGAAAGGGGTGGGAAAGGGGTCTATGACACATGAAGCATTGAGTTCTCTGTAATCTAGTCAAATCCTTATCCACCCATGCTTCTTGATACTAATAACCATGGGACTAACACATTTAGATTCTTCAATAAGCTCAATAAATTTGTACTTGAGCATCGTATCAATTTATTCCTTCACCTTCATGCATAGATTAATATTTATCCTATAAGGCCTCTTCCTAATGGTGTATTTTCCTTATTTTAGCTTTATCTTCATCTCACCCAAGGAAGGATACACACCTTTTAACTCATAGTACCCTCTTGGAAAGAGATCTTGAAATTCACGTAAGAGATAGATGATCTTGGCTAATGTACGATGGAAAAGTGACAAGCGAGCATGGGAATCTACAAATAACTCTTCCTCGTACCCGACCTCCTCGAGGTTGTGCCGAGATAGCCGGTGGGGATGGAATATACGTGGGTTATAGGCAAACTAGTTAGGCAATCTTATGTCTTCGACGTGCACTAGTGGAATCTACGAATCTAAGGCAAAGAAGGCCCTCCTAACCTAAACTGGCATGATAGATCAGTTGGCAAGGATGACTACTCGAAGGCTCCAATCAATATCAAGCTCTGGCATGATCCGATCTATAGGTTGTGGGATATGTGGAAAATGGCCTGGGATGGTTTCGTGTATGTCTCCAGACAGGGTCATATGATGGATGATGGATATATAGCAGATTCTATGGCCGATTTTCTGGTCTAGTCCAGAAATCTTTAGCTTTGTTAGCTACTATGTCTAACAAGGATAATTGTATCGATGATGATAGGTGGAAGTGGAGTAGATCTAAATACTAATGTGCGTAAGCCTACATCTATGTCTGATTGACCTATGGACTTGTTGGGTTATGGGATTTGTGGGTCACAACTGTAGATTCGTGGTTGTTGTGGACCTACTATGGTCATGTGTGGAATCAGTCCTTAATCCCTAGTATCCAATAGTCATATGCCTTTTCGGCCTCTATATTCAGAATTAACAGTTGTGTGCAATCTTCTCAGAGTATCTCACAAGTGTTCCTGCAACCTGAATTCTTAAGCTAGTATCTATGTCTGTGAGAGTGTCTCCTGCATCTGGCTATGGGACCAAAGGGTCACAACAAACATTTACTCTCTTTCAATCCCTTCTACAGTCATGCGGATATTTATCTAGGGTAATCTATAGTTTGGCTGATTTGACCAAAACGTGTGCGCTTGGTCGTCTTCTATATTTAACCCGCTTAACTGTGAGCTGATCTGTTGTAAGTCTGCTATTGTTCAGAAGACTTGGATTCTAAGGTTCTGATCTATATCAGTTATTACCGTAATAAGATTGGGTTGAGGCACGATTGGCTCGAATACGTATTCTCTGGGCTCTCTAGGTCCCGTGATTGTCATACAAAAGAAAATGATATAAATCTAACTAATGACAGAATAAACTAAATATGCAAGATATATCTATGTATATTTCTAAGTTTGATACTTATTGATAAACTACTGAATAGATTTTAAAGAGAAATTATCTAATATATCTAAAATTGACAACTAAACTAATAACGCAATTAAAACAAACAAAGCAACTGAGTATAGCTACTTGTCTGTGCAATTTGTAGATCTATTCTAAATAACCTGATAACTGATCTACTCTATTTGAAAGACTCTCGATCCTACCTCAGAAGTGAGGAGTGAATCATAGTTTCTCAGAAATTATCAATCCCCACAGCTTCCCTAGCAATATCAAAAGTAAAATTAAGTGAAATGAAATGATTGGCTACTCTATTTGATATGCTTTTAACTAGAACTTTGAAAGCTAGAACCTGGATTCTACAGAACGGTGGAAAATCTGATGGTGTGTGTGGCTTTGTCCCCTCAGTGTGACCTCCTCGTTCCTTCGTGCTCACGTGGATCCAGAAAATCATGTAATGCTAGCATCAACAGAAGTAGATATTGGGGCAAAGGTAGCTTAGGATACAAACTGAATACAATGTGAGTAGGAGAGAGATAGCGGAAGAGTACAGAGCTTGGCTTATGCAATTCCTAGTGGGATTTATTGCGAGTCATGCAACATAAAACGTCTAGAACCTGAAACTATCCTGTTTGAGGAACAAAACCTGTAACTTTTAATGGCTTCCTATTGAAAAGAAAACTATCCTACTCCAATTGATTGGATGAAATGACAACAGCACTTTGCACAAGGAGGATATGTGGCTTTCTGACAGCTAAACAATACTAACCATGCACACAACAAATAAAACTATGAATCCTAAGAAAAAATTGAAAGGCTAAACTATTGAATTGAGAAATTCATAGGAAAATTTGAGGGGCCATTTTCTTGAGCACAAGACAACTATTTATAGAATCCCATCTACCTAAAAGTAAAAACCAAATTGATCTCTTAAACCATAAACAATGCCAAAACACTATTCCAGGGAACCAGAATCACTAATGCAAGCCCAAGGTAGTGAAAAAAAGCTGGTAAATATTGAAATTTATGAGAGTAAAAGAGCATTTTGGAAAATGCGTAAAGGACCACCGCCTTGAGCAGGGTGGCGGTTACAGGACCGCCTCCCTGACTGGGCTGCGGTCATGATACCGCCGCCCAGGCAGGGCAGTGGTTTCGTAACTGAAGAATAAAATGCAAAGAAAAAAAGGGGAAAAGAGAACAAAAAAGCATACAGGGGCTAAGCGGGGCATGCGAGATGTTAATACACACTTGGGGAGCTTTTCCAGATCTCGAACACCTTGTGAGGAGACCTGTATCATCATTGGGGCACATGTTACGATTGTTCTAGGTAGTGCAGTACCCTACAATTTTGGGTACGTAGTCCATATTGCCCACTCGGAGAATAGTTTTAACATTATTTTAGGTGTCTTTTGTTACATCTTTATAGTTCGAGTATGGCGATCTTGAAATGGGAAGTTACCTAAGTTATACCTGATACATTCAATGTGTCAACAAATGACACTATCTGAAATTAGTATCGCTACCTGCAAAATGAAAAGAGAACTCAAGTGTAGCTAGACAAAAAGAATCGAAAAATAAATACTAAATTATCATGATGAATGAGGATGTATCTCATACTTATGCGGGGATAAGTGTAAACTTACCTCTGTTAGGTTTCTGCTCTCAAACTTGATAGAAAGGGGCATTCAAAACAATTCAGGTTGACTATATATGTAAAAGTGGGCTCCATTTTCCTATTCATTTACGCGTGTTGATTTGATTGATTTTGAGCTCTGGGACCCACAGTGACATTTTATCATGAGAGTATAGTCAAAACTGCTGGGATGAGATCCTGATCATGCCTCCACGAGCAGAACACTGACCTGTGAGATCATAGGTTAGTTTATCTCAATTTACCGTTTTTATCCCCAAAATATTAAAATGTTGAAAACTTTGTCATAGGAGGATAATTTTTGAAAATGTTAGTTTTAATAGGTTCATCTAGGGGGGGCACCTACTGGGTAGACTTTGTTTTGGTCAAAAATTGTCATTTTTTGTGTTTTTAGGACTTTTTAGGGCACATAGCCCATGTGGGTTTTCGGGACAAGACCGCCGCCCTGAACAGGGTGGCGGTTACACAACCGCCGCCCTGTTTAGGGTAGTGGTTTCAAGACCCCCACCTTTAAGGTGGTGATTATGGAACCGCCACCCTACTTAGGGTGGCGGTCCTTCACAGAATGCCCAAACAACACCCTTTTGAAGTTAATTTTGCATTTTTAGCATTCTTATGTGTTTTCATGATTTTTCTAATGTCATTTGGATACTAACTTGTTTTGTTTTGTGTGTTTTTGGGTGTATGCAGGCGAGGGAGGAGTACATTCGATGGAGCTAAGAGAGAGAGAGAGAGAGAGAGAGAGAGAGAGAGTGGTTAGCTCCCAACAATATTAGATGCCCTTTCTCAGGATGAGAAGGACACTCTTCAGAGGGCTGGTATACTACGCATATCACGGGTTCCACATGTTGCACCGTCCAGTCACATACTTTGTGACTTATTTTCATATTGGGATACTGATCAAAACACTTTCCGATTACCAGGGGTCTGAGGTGAGTGGACCATTACTTTGGAGGACGTTTACCGTATCTTGGGGGTCCCGATCATTGGGAGACAACTCACTCTTGAGATAGCAGGTTCACGGGCTTAGATATCACAGTGGGCCTCATACATGGGAGATGTAGTTATCTCCACTGGTTCAAAAAAAGGGGCGAGGGTCCAATCTATTCCTAGCCTGCCTATCCCCTTGATTTTTCAGGACATTATGGGGATCCTTGCCTTGAGATTGATCAGGGACAAGGGAGGAGACACTCTACTCTATTGTTGGTCCCCCATCATTGCACAGATTGAGGGACATGGTTGGATTTACACCTGGGGAGCCAACATACTTGGGACTTCCTACCATTATCTGTACAGGGTGGTCCATTTATAGGGGTATTCATTGAGCCATTCGACCCTGCTTATGAGCTGGGTCTATGAGCGTTTCATCCCCTATGGTAGAGGTGTAGAGGTGGCAGATCCCAGAGCTATGAAGGCAGCTAGATGGACAGACATGTCGGTGCTCAGAGCACCTCACCAGCCAGTTGCTTCCTTGACCACTGACAAGGAGGCCACACCGTATCAAGCCATGACATGGTTATGGGGTGAGGAGGATCTTACTTTGATTTCCTGCTCCACCATAGAGAAGCTTGTTGACAAGGTGGGGAGGGTGGAGATACATCCCTTTGGTTGAGTGCCTCACCAGTTTGTCCTTCCTTACGTGGGTATGCTTCCCCCAGTGGTGCCAATATATAGATCAGTTTGAGAGGCCATGGGAGGTCATAGAGGCTGGGGTTGGACAGTTGTTACTCCTAGAGTCCCCATTGCAGCTAGGTGAGTAGTACGAGCTCGAGGGAGAGCCGGTGCTCCTCAGGCACCCTTACTTCAGATTATCGTCGGTCCCACTCACAGCACTGATGACCCTATTGACATAGACTCTGAGTCTGAGGAGTTCATAGGGGGAGAGATAGAGGAGGAGACCGAGGTTGAGGGTAGTGAGTCAGGTGGAGAGGAGGATAGTGATCCTGAGTGGCATGACACTTAGGATATTTTACAGGCAGAGAGGGCGGAGAAGATTGCGGAGAGGGTGACTCTAGTTTCAGAGGAGCCACTCTCTTAGGGCCTTGGTGGAGAGGATGAGTTTGTAGCGGGACGCTATGTTGCCCTGGCCACATGAGGAGTGCACCAGTCAATAGCAACATCTATGGCAGGTGCCGATCCTAGAGATCCATCTTGGAGGCCTGGCGATCTGAGTGAGTTATCATCCTTCCTCTTAACATTTGTTTCTAGTTGTGATTACCTTATTTGTTACCTCTCCTTTTGTTTACATGTTCTTTTATCTCTTGATTATTTCTAATTGGATTTTCTCCTATGCTTGCAGAGACTGCCGATGAGTGGCGAGACCTGATTCACCGGGTATGCACTGATACCCTGATGATCCCTATGGAGAAGACCCATGCAGAGCTATCTATGGATGTAGGGGAGCCTTTAGCAGTTGGTAGGCACACTGACATATTTACCCCTATCTGGCATGTGGACAAGATGGTGTCTACCCTCCGTACCGAGATGGCATGGTATAGGATAGCAGAGCACTTGATGAGGAGTCATTCTCATGGCGAGACCGCAGCTGCTCCTCGGGATTGTGAGCCCTCCGTGCACTTAGAGTGCCGGCGTAGCCAAAGTCCTAGACGGAGGCATGCACCCTCAAAGGGATCTCATAGGGGTTGAGAAGCCACTTGGCTCTCTTGGACTATTCTTATGATGTATTTTGTATCTCTCGGGCTCTTTTAGCATTTTGACCATGCTTAGGGCATGATGGCATTGTATAGGAAACTTGTTTGTTCATATATATATATATATATTATTTTCTTGGATTAGACGCTTGGTATTAATGTTCTTATGATTTGATTACGCATGTAAATATAATGTTGTTTTTATATGCTTCTAAGAATGTATGCAATGGAGAACAAATGATACAAATGTTTACTTTCTTTTTGTATTTTGTGATGCTGATATATGATAATGTAGTCACAATGTGACTTCGAATTCTAGCTTCATATAGGCAATTTTTCGGTACTTCATATTTGTTTTGACAAAATGTGATGATAAACCGGTATGATGAGCAGATAAACTTTCCCCACTCCTAACTCCATGCAACTAGTAAGATGCGAGGGCTCATCATCGAGAGCTAGAAAGGGCACAAGTTATGAAATGTGTTGAAATGATAGTGATGAGAGATAGAAAAAGCTTTGGTGGAACCAAATTAGGATGCTACAAGCCTACTCTACTCGAGTGACTCCATAGTTTGGGATGTAACTTGCTTTGTGGTTTATCTAGACTTAGATCTGTAGATGGCCTCATGGTAGACAAAATTTGGGTTTCAGGGTTTTGAATTCTCTTAGAATTTTGGACATCCGATTCATTTGTTTTTGACTCAAAATTTCAAAGGTTCGTTTGAATTTGATTGCTGACTGCCTTCAATGTTTCTTTATCAAGAGGACTCCCTACACCTTGCCCCATGCTACTAGTAAGAAGCGTGGGCTTATCACCATGGATAAGGTATAGGCAAGTAAGGGCATTCCCATCCTTTCCCAACCCTACGTCACTAGTAAGAGATGCAAGCTCATCACCAAAGGTTGTTGGGGCAAGGAAATGTGTAAAATTTAAAATTTTCTATTTGATCTATATTTGACTTGTTTATTTGAGAAAAATGTCAGTGTATTCTTATTTCCAAAGAGATATCCATAGGGGATAGATGTGACACAATGAAGCTTCTAGAACAGACCACAGGCAAGACACCTATCCTAGGAAGAAACCACAGATGAGAAAAAGCATGCAGATCTTGGTATGGTTACTGTTAAGGCTTTGTCATATCTAGCTTTATTTGATGAAATGATTCTGAAATAGGTGATGACGTTGTAAAAATGAAGAAGTATGATTAGAGTGTTTATGCCAATACCATCAAAAGTTTGTAATGAATTTCTTTGAGAATGAGTTCCTTGATCACAACATTGTATGAAACAAGAGGACAAAATGAACCTAACTATATGAAGATGCAATGTAGATATATTTATATAAATAGTGTTGGCTGCTTATGCGTAGAATCATTTAAGGTGTAGGGACTTGACTGTTTCGCCAAATTCCTCACCCTCTAGTGTACATAAGAGATATGCACCATTTCCATAGTATTTTGTGACTTGGTATGGGCCCAACCATTTGGGCTGGAACTTCCTTCCTTCGCAGGTCTTTTTATTGATCTGGTTGTCTAGCCTTAGAACTAGATCACCTTCATATATGTCTCATTCATATACCTTCTTGTTATACTGCTGACACATCCAGTTAGCATAGACTCTATGCCACTATTCAACATCTAACCTGGCCTCATCTAGGATTTCTAGTTGGGAGAGATGTGCTTCTCTGTAAGTGTCTTCATCTAGAATCCCTTGTAATGAGATACAAAGACTGGGTATTTCAACCTCCAGCGAGAGAACTGCTTCTACCCCGAATACCAACGAAAAAGGAGTTGCTCCTGTTGGTGTTCTTATTGAGGTTTGGTGGGCCCACAAGTTCAGATATAACTTCAAATGCCAATCTCACTTGTTTTCTTTCACAATTTTAAGAAGAATGGATTTTAATGTTTTGTTTGTCGCTTCAGCCTACCCGTTGGCTTGAGGGTAATACAGGAAGGCTGTATGATGGCTTATTTTAAATTTATTGCACAATTCATGAACTTCTTCATTCTCAAAATAAGTCCCATTATCTGAGATAATGATTTGCGGGACACCATACCTACAAATGATTTGGTTCAAAATGAACTTGGTGATTACAGAACCCGGTACAATAGTAAGAGGCATAGCCTCTATCCATTTGGTAAAATAATCGGTGGCCATGATTATGAAATTATGGCCATCTGTAGATGGGGGAGAGAATTTCCCTATCAAATCTTGGCCCCACGTAGAAAAGGGCCATGGAGTAGCGATTGGTTGTAGAGCTTGTGCCGGCATGTGAATCTTGTGGGAGAATTCTTGGCACTTATGACACCTTCGTACAAACTCTACTGCATCATGTTCTAGAGTAGGCTAGAAATAGCCCATCCAATGTATTTTATGAGCAGTGGCATGACCACCGAAGTGGCCTCCACACATTCCACTGTGAGATTCATGGAGAATCTTCTTGGATTCTTTTGTGTCGACACATCTTAGAAGCATCCCATCAAATGCTTCATGATAGAGCACTTTCTCTATAATGACGTATTTAGCTATGATAATGTGTAACTGCCTTCTTCGTTGTGGTGTAGCACCTTCTGGATACGTATGGTCCATGATATAATTAATAATATCAGTATACCAAGGACACTTAGAGATAGGAGGTCTGGTTTCGATGTAGTATATGCATTCATCGGGAAATTCCAGATCTACTAGATTGCCTCCGTCTAGTGGGTTATCAGCTAACCAATCTACAATGATTTGTCCTTTAATGGACTTCTGATTTACAAATGTTAATTTGAATTCCCCCATTAAGGTTATAAAGCATCCAGCCTTTTTAGACAAGGACCCTTGTGTGAGGAAAGTTCGTAAATGGTCTATTTTTACAATGACCCTTATTTCTTGATTTAGCATGTAATTCCTTAAGCATTTGGTTGCGAAGATTATGGCAAGGCATTCTCATTAGGCTTGCGTATAACGTGTTTTATAGTCAAGCAACATTTGGCTGATAAAATAGATCACATGTTCTCGTTTGTCATCATCTTCTTGGGCTAGCATGCAATCTAGCAAGACATTGGTAGCTCATGAGTATAAGATTAAAGGGCAGTCTGGCTTAGGTGGCATTGGCATGGGTGGTGACAACAAGAAACGCTTCACTGTGTTGAAAGGTTCTTGAGTAGATTGTTGATTAGATGAATGGAAAAACTTAAGTTCAGGATAAATCTCCAGATTACACCGAGTTTTCCAAGAAATGACCTGATTCCAGAATCATCCGAAGGTGGGATCATTTCGAGAACAACCCAGATTTTGGCTAGGTCTACATCGATCCCTCGTGATGATATAATGTAACCTATGAGCTTCCCTCCTGTCACACCAAAGATGTATTTTTATGGATTTAGCGTGACTCTGTATTCTATTAGACGTGAAAGAATGACGCAGAGTACTTCCGGGTGATCATAACATCTCATGGATTTGGCCAACAAGTCATCTACATAGGTTTCTAAAATTTTATGAATAATATCATGAAATATATACGTCATAGCCCGCTAGTATGTAGCGCCAGTGTTCTTGAGACCGAATGGTAGAAAAACATAGCAATAGGTTTCCCAAGGAGTTATAAATGTGGTTTTAGCTTGGTCTTGTTTAGATATTCTGATCTAATTATATCCTGAGAATCCATCCATGAGAGACAAAGGTTCAAATCCATCTGTTGCGTCAACAATGACATCTATGGATGGTAACGGGAAGTCGTCCTTAGGACATGCCTTGTTAATATATTGGAAGTCTATGCAGATGCGTATCTTCCCATTCTTTTTTAGAACAGGGAAGATATTAGATACCCATTGAGAGTAGTCAACTGGTTTGATGAATCCTACTTGGAGGAGTTTTATTACCTCTTCTTTCACCATGAGAGCTACCTTGGGTTTCATTGGTCTTGATTTTTTTTAATCAGCTTCACGTCTGATTTAGTGACAAGGTTATGTACCGCAATGTGTGGTGCAACCCCTGTAATTTCTTTATAATTAAATGCAAAAGCCTTCTAATGTTCCTTGAGGATTCGAGTGTGTATTTCTACTTCTGATGAAGTTAATGAAGATCATAATTTCAATATCCTTAGTTCATCCTTCGTTCTAATGTTAATATCAATTGTTTCTTCGATTAAAGAAGCGTTACCTTCTTCAAACTTAGGTGGGGCCAGAGGTAATTCCAGATCGTCTCCATTTTCTATTGTGTATATGCTAACTTTATTTTGTGGGGGAAGTTCCATCATGGGATTTCCGAAGTAGGAGGATGAATGCGGGATTAAGGAAAAATCTACCACGTGATGGGTGAGATGTAATGCTACATAGGTGTTTAAGTAATCAAGAGTGGTTCTATCACTATCAATGTGGTCTAGGATAGTAGATTTCTTCTCATCTCTGTTTGTTAAAAGAGGGTTTGACATTTTTTTTTACCAATGGTTCAGTACGAAGGGATACCATGAAACAGTTATCTTCCAACTCACTGTTTGGAGTGAAGCATGATGCTGAGGTTACTATCGAATTGGCAAGAAGATTTTGTTCTCTTGGGATTGATTCAATTGATATGAAGTCAAACTCCTTGCTTTAATTCAATATGGCTATTTTGTAGAGCTGTAAGTGCTCAGCTTTGGTTTCATACACCTCAGAGACTTGGTTTGCTACCAATTGTGAGTCTCCTAACACCCTGATGTTATTAACACCAATCCTCTTAGCTAAGATGAGGCCAAGGAGGAGGGCTTCGTACTCAACACCATTTTTTTTATATTCAAAATTTAGTTTAAAGGTAAATGGTAGGATTTTTCCTTCTAGAGAAGTAAATATTACACCTGCCCCAGCTCCGTAACAACATCTAGCTCCATCAAAATGGAGAGTCCAATATTTAGCTGGGAATATGGATGTTGGGATATTTGTTGTGTTAACATCTTCCACTTCCACCATGTAGAGATCCTCTGCTGGAAGAGAACCAACACCTAGGGTATATCCCATGCCTACAGAATCAAATGGTAGGAACATCGGTAGATCCTGTTCTAATAATTTGAAATTTTTTGTAGTAGTTCCTAACAATATTGTTTCTACAATGTTAGCCCCATCTTTGAGGGCTGGGATAGTCTTGATTAGGCTCATAGTCTCAAGATCTGTTGTAGGTACCAACTTCTCCTATGGTTTTTCATCGGTGGGTTTATTAAGTTGGTTTGTTAGGAGTTCAAACTCTGAGTGAATGCCTGGTCTTTTCTTTAAGTCAGCTAGGTGTATATTGAATGGTTTTGGATCACCTTTGGCTACGAACACCTTTCCTAAATGCAAGAATCTTACTTCTTGAAATAATGTAGAAGGGATTGCCTTCATACGGTGTATCCATGGTTGGCCAAGGATCATATTATAGTTGGTTTCCTGATCTATAATATAAAACTCAGTCAGGATTGTTTTGGGTCCTAAGGTGACCGGTAGTATTATAGTTCCAATCGACATGGCTTTAAGGCTATCATAGCCTCTTAATGTATGTTTAGTCGTGGAACAATTTGTTTCTCCATACCCTAGTTTTTGAAGGAAAGAGAAGGGGACTATGTTAACTACTACTCCATCATCAATCATCACGCATTTCACATAATTGTTATAAACCCACACTTGCAAGTGTAAGGCCAGATCGCCTCTGCGTGCAATCTCAGCATCTGTTGGTATTTTGTTTATTTCGAATATAAACTCGGTATCCCTATCTGGCTGCCCCGGAGGGTGGATATCAAAGTCTATATGGTTTACCTGTGTTTCGGGATGTGGAGTGATGTTAATGAAATGACTCAAACCTAATGCCTCTAAAAGAGCAGCCCTGTGGGTGGGAGAGTTCTTCAGTAAGTCCAAAAACGAAATGTGCGAGAAGGTTTTTGTTAGATCACTAATTAAATCATAGGCACCTACGGGTTTTACTAATATTTGTTGGATGTTATCTGTCTCTGTTAGGTAACTTGGACTTGGCTGAGAGGAATACTCTCGTGTCCTTGTTACAGCTTCCACGGGTAATTCAGCGTCTAACTCCACTAAACCGACTATCTTGGGTCACGAATGACTTCCTAATTGTGGCACAACTAACGGATTTAGTGAAGTCGAGGCTTCATGATCATTGTTTCCCGTCATTATGCCCTTATTTGTCCCATTTGGATTTAACCTATTGTTATTGTGATTTGGGAGGGGGTCATTAAAGATCTTGAGGGGAGCATTTTGAGGGGAAACTACCCCTATAAAAGTACTTGGTGCCGGTGACTTAGAATCTACCAAGAACATATCTATGAAGAGTTGTCTTTGTTCCTCTAGCAAACGTTGCATGAATTTATTGTAGTCATGACACGTTCTAGTGTCATGGCCTCAAATTTTGTGGAAACCACAATACGAGTTAGGATTATAATTCCTAGTTTGTTGGTTTGGTGTATATTGTGGCCCAAAATTCTGATCAAACCATTTCCTATTAGGATTAAAGTTTTGTATTTGTTGTTTTTGGTTTTGATATCCAATTGAGTTTTGGCTTGGACCCTGTGTAGGGTTTCACTGTTGTTGTTGTTGTTGATTAAAATACACTGCATTGATTATTGGGGTAAATTTGTTGTTTCATTGATTGTTCATTAGTGGTGGAGTATTCATAACATTTACTCTTTTAGCCTGATCAGTTACTCCATCTGTTGTCACTCCACGATTTTGATTAAGGACTTTAGGTCCTTGATTGACATTTGTGGTAGTGGGGTAAGTTGTAACATTCTGGTTAGAGGTGATTAACCTCCCATTTGATCCATACATCTTACGACTGCTATCTATTACTGCTTGATCTATTCAGAGAGTTCTCTGAAGTACTTCATTGTAAGTCCTTAGTGGGAACTTCTGGACTTATTCCTTTACTTTTCTACTGAGAGAATGAAGGAATAAATAACATAGTTCCATTTGGTCCATGTTTGGAGCACTGGCTGAAGAATAAAGAACTGTACACCACCTCTGGATGAAATGAGCAACATATTCCTTGTGTTCTTGCTTAATGTGCAAGAATTCCCTGATTCCTATTCTCAATAGTTTGTTCATGTCAAACGCTTTAATGAACTCTTAAACAAGTTGTTTAAAGGAATGGATGGAAGCCTCAGGTATTCTATAATACCAATCAAGGGCGATGCCTTCCAAGGTTTTGGGGAATATTTTAGCAACAACCCCATCCCAAGGGAGCAGTTCTTGAATGGCTATGGCGTAGGCCTTGATATGTGCGTTCAGGTCTCCCTCCCCTTTGTATTTGGAAAATTGGGAAGAGGTCTTGGAAGCATGATGCTTCACATGGTGAAGTCTAAGGGCTCTTTCAAATATTCTGAATAAGTCCCTATCGCATAGGTTTCGACCATTGATGGTGCCTGCTGAGGGGGCGGCGGTGGAATGGGTTGTTGATATGGTGTAGCGTATGCATTGGTAGAGGCATAAGGAAACCCATGTGGTTGAGAAAACATGCTAGGATAGGAGAACATATCCCCTTGTGGTGATTTGGAGTACATGTTTAAGTATGAAGGGGTATTGTCTAGAAATGGATTATTTTGTACTAGACCGGGAGGTATCAGAATGGTGTTAGAAAAGGCAGTTCTAGTTGGCGTTTGTTGTGAATACTAGGGGGTCATGCCTAACATGCCTATTCCTGTGAGGAGGTCTACTTGGCTAGGATGGTGTGGATGATTAGAATTTCCTTCCTGCATGAATTGAGAATGGTGATTTTCCTGAGCAATTTCTAACCCCTAACTTTTTCTACTAAAGTCAAAACGACTTCATTTGGTAAAGTCACGGTATTTTTCTTTAGTGGCATTTGTTGTATATCTTGGTGTTGTATAGGAATGTGATACCCTACTATGAATTGATCGTTGCCCTACCAAGTTTTCCTGAGGGCATTTCCTATATGTAGTGGTATGGAGGTATTTTCTTGAAAAGAGACCTCGGGTTGTGTTTGTAAACTTCCTATGGGTGGGTACATACCTCGAGAGCGTTGTTCATTTCTAGCATAACACACTGAATGTTCATCATCTAAAACTAGGTATGGGTCTGATTGTCTAATAATTTGTGGTCTAAGCAGCACCTGAGGAGATAAACCAGATTTTCCTGTGAACGTCATATTGTTTGAGCGTGAAGTCTCTGTGTGTTGCGTTTGAGTGAGCTAATTCAACTCCTCTGTTTGGAAATATGAGCTATATCTAGTCTTTGGAGGTGGAGTTTGTGTTGACAACTGGTTGGATGAATAATTGTCACCCCATACTGAGAGCGAGGGTGATGACTGTCTATTCAGTTGAGCGTAGTATAGCTCAAGAACTAGGAGAGGTCTGCCATATGCATCGAATCCTAACATATTCAGGGGGTATATGAATACCTGCAGAATAATGCGAAAGAGCGAAGGTGGAAGAAAAAGATAAGGAAGATGTTGCAGTTGTTTGTTTCACGTCGGGTTCACCAATTTTGTACGATGGAAAAGTGACAAGTGAGTGTGGGAATCTACAAGCGACTCTTCCTTGCACCTGACCTCTCAAGGTCATGCCGAGACAGCCAGTGGGGATGGATTATGCATAGGGTATGGGTAAAATAGTTAGGAAATCTTATATCTTCGACACACACTAATGGAATCTACAAATCTAAGTCAAAGAAGGCCCTCCTAACCTGAACTGGCTTGATAGATTGGTCGGCAAGGATGATTGCTTGAAGGCTCCAATTAATATTGAGCTCTGGCATGATCTGATCTATAGGTTGTGGGATACATGGAAAATGACCTGGGATGGTTTCGTGTATGTCTCCAGATAGGGTCATATGATGGATGATGGATATATAGCGGATTCTATGGTCGATTCTCTGGTCTAGTCCAGAAATCTTTAGCTTTGTTAGCTGCTACGTCTAACAAGGATAACTGTGTGATGATGATAGGTGGAAGTGGAGTGGATCTAAATATTAATGTGCGTAAGCCAGGGTCAATGTTAGATTGACCTGTATGCTCGTTGGGTTGTGGGATTTATGGGTCAAAACCGTATATTTGTGGTTGTTGTGGACCTGCTATGGTCATGTGTGGAATCAGTCCCTAATCCCTAGTATCCAATAGTTGTATGCCTTCTCGGCCTCTATATTCAGAATTGACAATTGTGTGATCATCTCAAAGTATCTTACAGGTGTTCTTGCAACCTAAATTTTTAAGCTAGTATCTATGTCTGTGAGAGTGTCTCCTATGTCTAGATATGGGACTAAAGGGTCACAACCAAATGTTTTCTCTCTTTCAAGTCCTTCTACAGTCATGTGGATATTTATCTAGAGTAATCTGTAGTTTGGCTGATTTGACCAAAACGTGTGCGCTTGGTCATCTTCTATATTTAACTCTCTTAACTGTGAGCTGATCTATTGTAATTTTGATGTTGTTCGGAAGACTTGGATTCTAAGGTTCTGATCTATATCAGTTATTGCCGTAATAAGATTCAGTTGAGGCACGATTGGCTCAAATACGTATTCTCTAGGATCTCTAGGTCTCGTGATTGTCATATAAAAGGAAATGATACAAATATAACTAATGACAGAATAATTTAACTGCGTAAGATATGTCTATGTATGTTCCTAAATCTGATAGTTATTGATAAACTATTGAACATAATTTAAAGAGCAATCATCTAATATATCTAAAATTGACAACTGAACTAATAACGCAATTAAAACAAACAAAGCAACTGAGTATATCTACTTATCTGTGTAGTTTTTAGATCTATTCTAAATAATTTGATAACTGATCTAATGTATTTGAAAGACTCTCGATCCTACCTTAGAAGTGAGGAGTGAATCATGGTTTCTCAGAAACAATCAATCCCCACAGCTTCCTTGGCAATATCAAAAGTAAAATTTAACTGAAATTAAATGATTAGCTACTCTATTTGATATGCTTTTAACTAAAACTTTGAAAGCTAGAACCTAGATTCTGCAGAATAGTGGTGAATTCGATGGTGTGTGACATTGTCCCCTTAGTGTGATCTCCTCGTTCTTTTGTGCTCATGCGGATCCAAAAAAGCATGTAATACTAGCATCAACAAGAGTAGATATTGGAACAAAGGCAGCTTAGGATGCAGACTGAATACAATGTGAGTAGGAGAGTGATAGTACAAGAGTACAGAGCTTGGCTTATGTAATTCTTAGCGGGATTTATTGCGATTCATGTAACATAAAATGTCTAGCACATGAAACTATCATGTTTGATGAATAAAACCTGCAACTTTAATGGCTTCCTATTGAAATGAAACTATCCTACTCTAATTGATTTGGATGAAATGACAACAACACTTTACACAAGGAGAATATGTGGCTTTCTGACAGCTAAACAACGCTAACTATGCATCTCATAAATGAAACTATGAATCCTAAACAAAACTGAAAAGCTAAGCTATTGAAATGAGAAATTCAGAAGCAAATTTGAGGGGCCATTTTCTTGAGCACAACCCAACTATTTATAGCATTTCTAATTACTCAAAGGTAAAAACCAAATTGATCTCTTAAACCATAAACAATGCCAAAACACTATTCCATGGAACCAGAATCATTAATGCAAGCCAAAGGTGGTGAAAAAAAGCTGGTAAATGTTGAAATTTATGTGAGCCACGTTAAAAGAGCATTCTTGAAAATGCGTGAAGGACCGCTGCCTTGAGTAGGACAACGGTTACAGGACCGCCGCCCTAACTGGGCGGCAGTCACTAGACCGCCTCCCAGGCAGGGCAGCGGTTTCGGAACTGAAGAACAAAATGAAAAGAAAAGAGGGGAAAAGTGAACAAAAAAGCACGCAGGGGCTAAGCGGGGCATGTGGGATGTTAACACATACTTGGGGAGATTTTCCGGATCCCGAACACCTTGCAAGGAGACCTGTATCATCATTGGGGCATGTGTTATGTTATTCTGGTGGTGCAGTACCCTACAATTTTGGGTACGTACAAGTACCCAAATGAGAAACCCTTCCCTACAAAAATATTTTATAAATATATTTACGAAACAATGACGTCCATCTACAAGGAGCACCTAGAGAAATGGTATAAGCAAATGCATGACGTGTTTTGGGCCCAGTGGAGAATACCTAAGATATTGCCAACTCAAATGCAAGGAGAAACTCAGTTTGTAGTATACCAACATTTTTGTATTGGTAGGTTCAATTTTGAAAGAAACACTAAGAGCCCATGGTGTAAATTACCTTTCTCCTTCACTGCGCAATAATTCCAAGCTGAGTTCAACTGCTTCAAGGAGGCAATAAGGGTGAAGTTTGATCTTAGCACGGTGGACCAACACTACCATGAGCTATGTAGGACTCTGATATACCCAAAGAAGTGTGCCTATATGGAGAAGTATGTCTCGTATAACATACACATGATGAAGCCAGTAAATTTTCCAGTTACTGGAAGGACCACAACAAGGGTATATATACACATAAGGCCAAATCATGAGATGGGCGCCTATGTAGAAAATGATGTCTCAATCCTAGAAGACCCTACAATAAGAAAGAAGGCCGCACTGAGGAAGAGGGAGAGAGAGGAGGCTCTTGAGAAAAAGGCACCAAGTATGTAGACAATGCAATCTGTAGGCACACAGGAGTCAAGTGCAAATCCAAACACCTATGCACGGAGAAAGAAGTCCCTCATAGAGGAAAATGAAAAGACATATAAATAGGAGGTGCAAGAGCAAGAAAATCCCCTTGAAAAATAATAATTTCTAGAAAGAAAGGAGTCTCCAGCTGACGAAGAGAAGGAAGAGTCTCCTATAATGGAATCACTAGTTAGGAATAAGAAGAAGGTAGCAGAAAAGGTGGACTCAAAAGAAATAGAGAGTCTGGAGGCTTACAAGGGTGACAAGGATGACAATGAGTGAGAAGAGGCTCAGGACCATCCCGTGTACAATGTACACAACTCTGATGAAGTGAATGAAGAGAAAGGTGAGGATGAAGGAGACACTCATAACAAGGGGAGAAGTGAGGAGGTGAACACTAAGGATCAAAGGACCCCAAGCCTCACCAAGGAATAGATAGAGGATGCCACAGAAAGGTAGATTACAGGTATAATAAAAGACTTGGTGGAATAGGAGGTGGAGCATAGCACCAATGAAGTGCTCAAGGAGATGGGGGAGGAGAGTGTAGAGAAGGAATATGGGAGCATGGGTAGAGACCCCAACCTAGTGGTAAGCTTCCATAAGGCAACACACATAGGAAGGAAGAGTGCGGTAGTGGCAAAGAAAAAAGAATGAGTTATATCAAAGATCCAAAAAAGGTACTACATGCGTGCTTCTAAAGTACCATGCCTTCCAACCAACTCCTTGCATGGTCTTCATTCAAAGAAGAGGGTGCATACCATCATACAAGAAAGATGCTATCTTGGGATTTTAGGTCCCATGTTGATGATCTAGAATTTGAAGTCAATCGAGAGGTGCTGATGAAAATAGTAGAGTCTAAGGGAGTAAATCCTCTGGTGAATTCTCAACAGTTATCTGATGAGAAATTATGTAACACACTCAACAAGGTGTTGGTGAAGTTTGAGGTGAGTCTCTTTAGGAGGAATGACTGAATAAGGGTCCTGGAAAATAAGAATGAAGAAAGAATTTATAAAAGAAAGGATTTGAAGCAGGAGGAGCTGATCAACGTACAATTAAGGTTTGAGTTAAGGGAGGAGAAGGAAAAGGTGTGCGAGGTTTACAAGAAGATAGAGATGATTACGGATGCCATAATTTTGAAGCACCTATACCTAGCCCTACCTGAGCAAAAAAATGAGTCAACCTTGCAATGCTTGGAAGAATTAATCCACATCCTTAACATGGAAATGTGGCCACTCACATTGGAATCAACATAAGATGCATTGGCATGCTAGAAGGAGGAAGAGAAAATGAATATCAGAGAAACAATTACTCGATATTCTGAGATCCTTACCACTATAAAGACTACCATACATTGAAAGAGACAAGGTAACAAACATACTAGGGTGGAGTGGAATAAAATCCTAACTAAGGTTGAGAAGAACATGAAATTGATGAAAGCCTTGCGAGGTTTGATTAAGAACTAGCTTAATGAGTTGTATCCCTAGATCACTTGCAGAATGGACATGTTGGATGACCTTAACAAGTAGTTGGAAGGAATTATAGATACACTGAATGTTAGGGGTGGTAAGTTGAGATTTGAGGAGGTGAGCACTCTAGTAGGTGACCTACTTCAGCAGGTGTAGGGTGAAGTGGATACATGGGAGAATATTTAGGCAACAGTAAGAAAGGAGTTCCCACTCCTCTTGCAGCAGTAGTAAGTTCTTCAATTTTTTCCTTCCATTCTTCATTGAAATTATCTGGGTCCTTTTATTATTTATTATTTGAAGAAGCAATATGTTTTTGATGATGGAGAATAGGATTAGTGTTGGTTGATGTTGGGCTTTAGAATATTGGCTAAGTACCAAAGGGTGGGCGCACATAAGACTAGTAAGGAGAAGGCTGCATAAGGAGAATCATATGGGACAAAGAGGTATAATAAGGGTTTAGAAAAAACCAGGGCACGTGTAGAAGGAAGATCCTTGAGTTCAAAGGACTTAGCCATATTTGGCATTCTAGATGAACTTGAGGAAAAACCTAACCCAACTAGGCATGGTGAGTGGATAAGAGGTCCATCCTGGAACCTTGGAGGTTAAGTAAGGATATTCGATATAGGGAATATTCCTAGAAGACATCATTGTTGAGAGTGGAGGGCTTGCAAAGGGATAATAATTCTCCATTGGAATACCAAATTGACACTTGGCATGTGATTGAAGGCATGGCAGCAGGTGCTGATCCTATAAAAAGATATGCTTAGAAGAAAGGAAATAAATTGAGATAGAGAGAAGAGAGAAGAAGAAAAGACACAAGTGCTGAGTAATAGAGGGTTACAGTAGTGCTAGGGTTTAGAGAACTTAGTGCTAAGGGTTCTGAAGGATGTAATAGGCCTCTGTATGGAACTAGGGTTAGTAACAAGGGTTGAAATGGGAGGGAATAGCTAGGATATATCATCAGGGAAGATCTGTAGGGATTAAGTCTTTGTCATTTAACATGTATGGTCTCAGATGACCTCTTTTGATTGTAATATAGCTACCATAGCTATTTTTAATGCATATATATATAAGGGTTTGATCTTCAGATCATGCTTAAGGGTGTAAACCCTCGTGTTAAATGGCTATCATGGTTCAGATTTGATTTAACATGCTTATTACTTTTTTTCTATAATGCATTAATGTGTGATATGCTAGATGCTCTTTTTACCTTATTAACTAAAGTGAATGTATTTCTCATTTTTCAAATCATCTTGCATCAATGGTAAAAACCTTCTCACAATGCTCACATACAGGAGGGGCATGACACCCATGCATGCCTTGGGTGAGCGCCTAGTGCCCACTAGGTGATAGGACAACGCACTTGGGGTTAGAAATTTATAGTGAGGGTAGATAAAAATGACTATAGTGGATGCGTAGAGAATTGAGGACACAATTTTGAATGCACAACTATTAAAATTGAACCACACACCTTCTGACTTAGAGGATATTACTGTATTTTTGCATACATGTGTGGCTCTTGAGGTAATAAAAGCTTTGAAAAAAAAAACAACTTGTTATATGTGCCACACCTTACATGTTAATTAGTGGTTATTTATACAAGTTAGGCCATGATGAGGTCTTGTGCTGGTGTGTACTGGAGGATGAGCATACTGCCATTATGGAGGAAGCTCATGGTGGAATTACAGGTGAACATTATACAGGAAATGCTACCACGTGCAAGATTTTATTAGCAAGCATTTGGTGGGAAACTATTTACAAGGATTATATAGAATATTGTAAGGCTTGTGACCACTATAAATGCCTTGGAAATCCTAGGCATAGAGATGAGATTCCTTTGAGGCCTATAGCTAGTGTAGAACCTTTTGGAAAGTTGGCAGTTGAATTTGTGGGTCCTATTTCCCCACTCATGCATATGAATAGATCACGATACATTATAACTTATAAAAATTATCTTACAAGGTGAGAAGAAGCAATTCCTATAAAGGATTACATGACAACTATGATAAACAGGTTTCTGTGGGAGAAAATAATCAGCAGATATGGATTTCCACGGAGTCTAACAAGTGACAGGGGCACTCATTTTCATAATGAGGCTATCAAGATACTATTGGTAGAATTTATGGTGCACACCATAACACAACACCCTATCACCCACAGACCAATGCCACTGCTGAGGGTTTCAACAAGATATTGAGGCATACATTGACTAAGATTTGTGATGTTGGAAGGAAAAACTGGGATGATACAGTCTCTGTTGTACTTTGGGAATCTAGGAATACCTATAAGAGGTTGAATAAGGCCACACCCTTTCAGGTGGTGTTTGGCATGGAGACTATTTTACTAGTGGAATTCATGTTAACTTCTTTATGTATTACACATGTAGGAGGGATAGATGATGAGCAATCACTTGAAGAGCACATTGATACACTAATGTAGTTAGATAAAAGGCGTGCCATTGCTAGATGGAGTTAAAAGATAGAAAAGGCCAGGAAGAAGGTATGACATGATAGACATATTAAGAATAAGTAGATTGAAGTTGGAAAAATGGTAATTTTGTATGATTCAAATTTTTTGCGCCATCCTATAAAATTCCAAGTGCATTGGTTGGGACTATATGTTGTGACTTACATACTTGATTCAAGTGCTTGCTAGTTATAGATGCTGGATGGGACACGGTTGCCCGGTTATTTCAACGGGAGTAGGATTAAGCCCTACTATAAATAAGTCTTCTTGGTGTTTGTAATAAGGCAACATTTCTAGTTAGATTATATTTTCTTTAATGCATTCCTTTATATGTGTTTCCTTTCAACGTTGCTATGTTTTCTCAATTTAATTTAAGTACATTTGTGTGCCAGAAGCTGATTACTATCTATTGAATTCATGTGTAAGGACCAGACATACATTTAATGTGGGGTGGAGTTTTTACAAGATAAATAGGCCAAGCTTGAACGTTCTCTAGAAGATGGGTATGCATAGAGAAATATTGTGCAGGTGCTTGAAGTAAGGGTGTAAATAAATAAAAATTGCTAATGAATAAAGACCACATGTGGATGTATGGACACATTGTGTAACATGAGGTAGGTTGCAGTAGTGGAAAATAATTAGTTTGAGGCACATTGGATAAGGAAATTTGGTGCATGAAGGCATGTGTAAGGGAATATGTGGCCGAGAAGTAGTTAACATGCCATAAGGTTATGACTGGGGTGCAGAAACATCAATGCGGAAAAGGAAAGAAACACCATTTAATACTAAGTATGGTGGTTGGTAGAGAGAAATAAATGTGGAAGAATTTACAAAATTTATAAAAGGTGGGCTTACATTATCATTTTCAACTTACATTGTGAAACATTTGAGCGAGTTAAAAAGTGAGTTGAAGAGCAAGCTAAGATCGGGTTGCATGAGAAAGTACAAAGAGAACTATGATAGAGATTGAACCAAAAATATTTATGCACAGGATTAGTTGATGCTGCATTAGAGAGAGTGTTAGAACAAAGAAAAGGCATGCAAGGAAGCAAATCGGTAGTTAGGGTTCAAGTTAGAAGTTAGGGCACCCGAGTTTTAATCTAGGGCATGCAAGATTAAGTTAAAAATCTTGATTTGATTTCAAGAACACTCTTTTATAGTCACTATGGCACCAAAACGAGCACCTTGAATGACTACAAGGGGTATGAATCAAAAATAAGTATAAGTGGAGGTGGAAGATACCCCCAAAATTTGATTTTTAGAGATGCATTACCTAAAAGGTGTGTTCATGGACCGTGATTGGGAGTCACACATTAGGAAGAGCAAGGTGAGTGACTACAATCATAGGAAAAATGATAATAAGGATGAAATAGACAAGATGTTGGTGGTAAAAATAACTCTGTGAATAGAAAATAGCATAGCACTATATGACGACATAGAAAATATGTTGTTGTCGAATATGGGAGTTTTGTAGATCTATGAGCTCCCATACTTTGGAAAGCTAGAGAAGCTTTACTAGTGGTTGATGAGCCAATTCCATGAGGACTTATTTTACTTTGTTGGGTGGCAAATGAGACTTACCACACCCATGATTGGGAGATTTACAGGGTTAAGAAGCTCAGGCACAGAGATTAGCAGCGATCTTACTGATAAGGAGGGCATAAAAGCAACTATAAAATCACTATCTTATGTAAAGGGAGGGTGCACAATGGATATTTGAAAGTTACAGAAATACCCTATTATTTAGGAAGCAACACACCTTCTTACTAAGTTGAATAATCAAGAGAATTGGTCACAGGTGAACAAAATGTGGTTTCATGTTGCCAAGAAGATGATAGATGGAGTGGTCTACAATTTTTCTCACTTCATTGCTGAGACTATCATTATAAAGGCATACCAAGGGGATAATATAAGGTTTGGGGCTATCCTTTTGTCCATTATTTATGTAGAGATTGGAGTGCCCAATGGGAAAAAATATGAAATTTGGCAATTCCCTGAGTAAAAGGGATCCCTTAGAGATATATTTATGAAGTATATACATGATGGATCCTTGAGAAAACCCTACAAGAAAAGGACAAAACTTTGGTAGGAGAACCTACACCTTGTGTTTGAATATAAATGGAATATACAAAAAAGATCTCCCTTTTGTATTGGAGAAACATGTAGAGTTTGTTGTTTACCAACATTTTTTCATAGGTCATTTTAGCATGAACGATGGAAAGTGGATCCCTTGGTGTAAACTCCCATATTCCTTTACATCACATTACTTCCAGGCATCTGTATACAAGGTTTCCAATGTGCGTAGGTTTATCTTTAATGTAGACAAAGTGGATTGTGACTATTATACACTACAAAAGACATGTCTACTCGGGTACATCTAATTATATTGAGAAGTTGATTTAAGATGATATTAATATCAAATATATGAGTTTGGTAATTAGGATGGTTAGAGAAACTATGGTATACATCTACCTTAAGCCTAAGTTAGAGAATGGGAAATACGTTGAGAACGTATTCAAGCTCCTTAAAATGCCTAAGAGGAAACATACTATGGGCACATTTTAGGATGAGGAGTTTACTTTACCCCGTGATGACGAAGAATAAGAAGAGGAGGAATTAAAATAAGACATTGGAGGCTTGGAACATGGTAGAATAAAACATCAACCTATAGGAGAGAGAAGGATGCATGAGTCAAATCCTCCTGAGAAGAAGGTGAAGAAGAAGGGGGTGGAAACAGGTGCTGTAGAGATAGGTTCAGAAGAGGGCACTAAGGACCAAAAATATAGGAGAGTACTGAGGAGAACAAAAACAAAAGGTATAGGTGTGGGGCCATAAAAACCATCAAGGAGGTTACCTAGAAACTCTCCTGTGAAGGAAAAAATAGTAAAGAAAAGGCACAAGTATGTCCCCACTAAGGATAGTGAGGGTGAGAAATGAGATGAAAATGTGTGGAAGACTCCTGTTGACACTGAGGATGTAGAGGAACCTCGCGATGAAGAATTGAAACATGATGTAGAGAGGTTGGACAAATGGGAAGTAGGAAATGATGATGTTAATGTAGATAAGTGTGAAGATAAGGACAAACCATCCAGAGAGCCTACTGATACACAAACCGATGAAGAACCAGTGCTTGATATGGGAGTGTATGTTCCAAAGGGTAGGTGCTCAGGGAAGGAGAAGGATGAGGAAATGTATCAAACTCCTATAACAAGTTATATTAATGATCCTACCAGGATCATTCGCACTGGTTCTAAAATACCTTGGAACCCAATGAGATTTATGGATGGGAGTTGATGGATCCCAAGATGGAAACCACACGTAGTCATAAGAAATTTTCATGGAGTATACAAAATCATATGGACGAGCCTAATTTTGATGTGTTAGAAGATTCACGTGTCTCTTAGAGGATGAATATTATGTCACATTCATGTCATGTAACAATCAAGCTGACTCATATGTCAGATGAGCAAGTAAGCAAAGAATTCACAAAGGTATCTTTTGAGGTTGCGTGCATAAAAATTAATAAAGAGGAAACTATTCATGATTTGTTAGATGATAGAAATGATAAAAAAAAGTAGAGATCAATCTACTGACAGTTTAAAAGGAGATAGCTGAGGTGAAGGCACGTGTAGTAATTGACATGACAGAGTAGATAGGTGATGAAAATTTTAAGGCAAGGATGCATCTGGAAGAGAAAGTGGCAGAAAGGTTCCCATTTTCTATGACTTATTTGCAAACATTTTTACATATGATGTTAGATGAGGGCACAATGAGGATGAAAAAATTGAAGGATGCTATAGCTCAGACAGAGAGGATCAAAGAAACAATAGCGCACCGGATAACATGTTATGAATCTTTTCTTCAGAATTTGAGAGATGAGATGAAAAAGGAAAATTTAGTGCTAAATATATATGCAGATCTTGAGAAAATAATTGAGACAAGGAATATGGTAAAAAAGAGTGCAATCCTTGTAGAAAATAATGATGAAACACTTGGGTGAAAAGAGAGGCTGACACTATTAGTAGAAAAGCGCGATGCACTTGCCACAACCTAAGACCCTCATAAGGATAGAATAAAGGAGATTGGAAATATTTTAGCATGACGCATGGATGTCATGGATGAGATGATCTTGAGTGTGGTAAATGTTCTTAGAGTTTTTTAGAACAAGAGATAAACTATGGCTATGGATGAAATATAAGGAGTACTCACATATATCCAGGTCAAAACAAATAAAGCGCTTGGTGATTGGAATGAGTTAGAAGAATAAATAAAAATTAAATATCTCGAGTTACTGATGACATCAGAGGAGTAGGCCACCCATATTCTTTGTATTATTTATTCATGTTTTATGTACAAAACATTATTTTATTCCATATTCTTATTGTTGGAGAAATAAGGCATGATTACCCATTTTTTAGGGGAGGAAATGAAGTATGTGTGGGGTAATTTTGGTCTGGTGAATTGCAATCCAAGTACTGAAGGTGCATAAGGTTGGGGCACAGGGACATAGGGCACATAGGTGCACGAGGGAGAGTAGAATAAAAGGGAACACCTAGGAAAGTATGACTTTGGGACTTAGGTGTTTTGTTGACAATAGGATAAATATAGATGTTGAATGTGGGGTACGCAAAGGTATGAAGACTTGGATACTAAGAAAAGGCTATTTTGGAAAAGTAGGAGATCAAACAACATACAAAGTTTTAGGGTAATAATAGGATTAGATATGTAGTTATTATTAGATAATCTATTATTAGTGAGCTTTCATGCTTTTGTATTTATCTTGTAATGGCCCATAGTTGTTTTTAGCATGTAGCCTATTTTGAGGATGCTTAGGCAGTGAAAGACAAGTCCCCACTACATATGTGTGTGTGTGTGTGTGTGTGTGTGTGTGTGTGTGTGTGTGTGTGTGTGTGTGTGTGTGTGTGTGTGTGTGTGTGTGTGTGTGTGTGTGTGTGTGTGTGTATTGATTTACACGGTTTAGGGATCCACATTTTGTTAGTGTTATGCTACTGGTTTATGAGTGCACATGACTTATGGTGACATTTTTATGTATGTATTAATTTTTTTTGTTTTGTAGTAATTAATACAATGGATCAGTGTGGTTGGATAATTATTATTGACATATCTGTTATTGGATCTTGTATGGTAAATTTGATCTTGATTCTTGTTTAGTCCATTGTTACATATAGTTGTTTTCTACATCTGTATATGCTTTAATTTTTAATAGTGATTATGGATCTGGATTTTATGTATGATTATCATGCTAATTACTTGACAAAGCTGCCATAAAAGATGGACATGGCACCCTTGCATGCTTTGGGACAGTGCTTAGGTTTTCTTGAGTGATGTGTCAGCGCACCTTTGGCTATTTGGTAAAATAAAAGACTACAATGAGCATGGATATCCTTCCTAGTTTAGAAATGTTATCAAATTTTCAACATATTTTATAACTTATTTAGCTCATAATCAATTATGTTGCACATGGGGAGAGTTTGGGGGCACATATTCACTTTTGTACAGTATTTCCTTATTTAGGAAATTGGGTCTATATCCGTCTGCAGTGGTGTGATAAGTGCAGTTATGAAAGGTTGAGAAGTATCTAAGGTATTCACGGGTATAATTTCCTCTCCTATTACACTTCAAGCGGAAGATATTATATTTGTTGAATTATATTTGTCCATGGTCTTATTACTTCAAAAGTTTACATTTGTACCTCTTTCTTCTTAGCTGATATCTCTCTCACACATTTTCATGTTGGGTTACATGCACCTAGCAATTTGGTTTCTTAGAAATATTTGGGATTGATCTCCCCAATCTTTCACTGAATTCCAAAAAGTATAGATATATAAGAAAAAGTACTATATAAGAAAATGAGTTTATTATTTCCTTGTTTACATCTTTTCACTTCATATATGGAAATAAAAATATTTTACTTTACATATTTTTTTAGTTAAGAACAATTACTTATCATCCTGGATCATACCAACACATAAAATAACACCAATGTAAAAAATATATTTTAGAAAAGGAAAAGTTTGTTTAAACAATTGGGTACACTTTCATTTAAGAATGTAATTTTCAATTCATACTTAAATGGTTGAAAATTTAGACACTCAACTTTTGTAATTTACACTTTGGAAACCGTTGATTTTACCATACACTCATTCTATGATAAATAAAACTTCTCCGTTCACACTTAGCACTTTTTTATGTTCATTATTTAGTTTGTTTATTCTGATACACTGATATGGAAATTTGTTTTTAGAATAGAATGCACAAAATCAATCTAAACAATTAATTTAGTAGCTCCAAACTTCATGTGCTATATTTACTTCTCCAAGTCAAGACCATGTAGTCTGGTTAGGAATTTTTATCTGGTCTTGGACCAACGTTTCCTCCAACTCTTCTTCTAAATTGATATTTTTTGGGGGTTTTATACTTCATCTAGTTCATCCTTTCTTAGATAAATCATCCACAAAACCCTATATAATCAAGTAAACACTACTTCAATTGTTATCCTTGAAATCATAAGGAAATGCACTAGAGGACTCACTACAAACACTTGTAAAAGGCATCCACAGGTCCCTAAATATTGCATCATCATATCTAAATTAATTAGTGATACACACACATAAAATATTTAGATAAAAAATAGGTCAAGAAAACCATATCTATCATCCACTATCACTCAAATGTGATCTCTCCAGATTTTTTAGCAAGAGAAAAGTCAAACAAAGGATGGTAAAAGAAAATGATAAATTTGATTGATCTATCTAGATATCACATGGTAGGTAGAGAATATTGTGTAGTTTTAAGCCCGATCAAAGTAGTCCCAATGTTGGTGGTGCATGATGGTTCCCATAACCTTTTTCGTGTTTATTTGTAGGAATATTCATCTATAGCTAGGGTTTGAAATGATGATTAATTCATACAAATAGTCTCACTACATATGCAAAAAATAGAGTTTGACGACAACAAACAAATTGAGGAAGGTGAGAACTAAAATGTTTTGGAGAAGTTGAATCATACTAGGTGCAAGACCATAAAAATAGGCCATGATTGTATGATATAGTCTTGGTAGTTCTTATGGCCCTTCCCTAAGTGGATTTATAGTGATAGTCCTAGATATTAATGTCATTGAAGTTTATATCACCTATTTTTAGTAGTGTAAAATCCCATATATCTCCAGAGGTCACATGTAATAAGCTAAGTGCATATACACATTTGTTTCATGCTTTAAAATGTATGTTAAGTTGAATGGTATATGTTATACTCTATCTATCTGATGTGAGTGGAAAATTTGAGATATTATTCCTATTGTAGCATATTTATAAGATATGCAAGAAACTTCAATCAAATAAAAAACATAATTCTATTTCCTCAAGTTTTTTTATTAACGTTTGAAAAATATCTATAAGATAATTAAGAGAATCAATTTTGGGTTCATTAATGTAATGGCATATTATGTTGGGTTCACAAAAAAAATGATTAACTGAAAATGGGGAATATGTGTAGTTAATCTAATCTAGAACCACATGTAAATGCAATAAATGAATGTAATAAACATGTATGGAAAATGACCCAAGAAACTAATCTAATGAAAGTAGAGACCCTAATATGCATGAGAAGTATGAAAGTGACTTATCTGATTTGAACATCTCACTGGACTGATTTGCAGAATAAAAATAATAATTTGGAAGTAGGAACAAATGTGTGGAAGCCCTGAAAAGGATGGATTTGGATTGATTCTATGGACTGGAGCACCTGAAAAGGGACTGGGTAACTTACGGGTGCTTTGGTATACAAAATGGGTGCCTTGGTTTGTGTAAAATATCTGGAATTGAGTTTCACAAGTCTGGCTGGTGGTCTAAAACCCTCACTATGTATCGTATCTGATCCACTGCAATACATCAGATGTTGCTGATAATCCAAGCTAATTAAAATACCTGCAAGAGACCACAAGAAGTATCAAAACCCTAAAAAAAAGAATAATGCAAGTGAATGTGTCAGAGTGACCTCAACTTCCACAATAGTGGGCTTACTTAGTGTTGCACTACATTTCAGACCCAAATGTAGTTCTGGTGTGTGTGTGTGTGTGCATCATGTGCCCTAGGTGCTCTTGTGTCAGTCACACTTTGTGAAGTAGCGCGAAATAACTAGATGTAGAATGTAATAGAACGGTGCATGAAATAGAATAGAATCTCTACCCCTATGCTTATGTAATGCAGATGAACAAACCTTGTCCTTGTGATGAATATAATGGATGAAAATGATCTCCAAATGGATGTAACTTTAGGTGGATGATAGTAGTGATCATTTCTTGGTCCCTCATTATGGTCTCATAAATTTATACTTATAGGGTTCTCTTCATCTAATTTCGTAATTAACCCTAAAATGGTTGAACACCAAAAAGATAAGAAGATGAAACAACTAGAAAGTGCCAAAAAAGTGGTGGGAAAGTTCAAAAGGGATCGCGGTGCCCCTAATGGGACCAAGGCACCCATGGGTGCCCTAGTACCAGCCCAGGTGCCCCAGTCAAGGATAAAATGAAAAAAGATGACTGAAATAGAATGGGCATGCGTGTAATGAAGGTTAGGAATGATGAAAGAAAACAAAGAAAGATGACCAAAAGATGAGGGTTAATTAGTACTTTCTTCACTCAAGAACATTTTAAATAGTAGTATGATACCATGACTAAATAATATCTAAAGTGCATGATTTTGTGACTACAAACTCAAGACTACATTATTTCCCTAACCTATAAAAATAAGCAAATAATATTGTTAGCTAAAATACATGAATGTCACTATCTCCCTTATAAACTATCCATCATCATTAGAGTAATATATCATGAAAACTAATTAAAGTAAAATTAAGTCTCTAATATCAAAGGTTCTCTTAATAGAATTTTGGACAAGTCTATAAAGGTGAGCTATAATCTCAAAAAAATTATATCAATAAAATTCCATAATAATAATCAAAATCTTATAATTATATTAAATATCAATGAAATATATCAAAATGTTATTATAATTTCACCTTGTCCATAATTCATAACAATGCAACAAATAGGAAAATAATTCGTATGAAAACCTTATCATGAAAAATAACCTTATAGGTTTGCAAAAAAAAATTAGTGGCACATTTCCTTACACATGCATATCCACTTTGATGTGGATATTACTTCATGATCATGGAAAATGATTACATAAAGGAATATGATACCAAATTTATAGGAAAATTAGACTACTAGTAGTATAATATGATTAAAATTACCCCTTAAGAATCCATGGTCATTTCCAAAAAATAACACATGTGTAAGAGATATTGATCAGATTAAAGGATATGGTGGCATGCGTTATATATAGGAGATTGAAAAGGTTTTAATTCCTTTGAATATTATCTATCTCTAAAAAATCAATATCTAATCAGCCCTTAAATGATTCCTCCAAAATTCAAGAAATATATCATTCTCAACTACTTAATATACATAGTGAGACAAAAATTCCAACCATTTAATGGGTTAATATTATTATTCTTAATACAAAATTACTCATGGTTACGCATGGTGGATATTTCATGGTCACCTATTCTAGAGATTATTCTCATGAAATCCCTTCAAAATTTTACATGTGACTACAAGTTAACATCTACACTATGTAAGACAAAAATTCTAAAGTATATATTAACCCTAGTCCTAAAAACAACAAAATTGTGCATGCACTCCATGCACTCTAATATAAGCTTGAATTATAATGAATATCAAGATGAAGATAACATAATAATATCCTAGATTCCAATCTACAACCTCTTATGAAATGTTTACAAAATTCATGGCATGGATTCACCATGTGTGGGTAAGCCTCTTAAAATCATAATATGGTGATAAAAAAACTATTGCATATTCTAAACCTTTATCATTTATCATTTATCATTTATCATTACTTATATAACCCAATACTTTACCAAAAAATCATTATTCAATATATAACACACATAATGGAATCAAATGATTATAAAATAATCGAATACCAATAATTTTAAATTTTCCTTGATGGGTTTATAATAGGTCATAACTCCATTATTCTATCATCTGAATTGTGAAAATGATCAATCAAACTCCCTTGGTAATAAATATAAATAATTATGTGTTAAAATCATCAAAATCTAACTTCGACTAAAAGTTGTATTATTCTATAATATCGAAAGTACAATATTAGCATATGAATGGAGGTCATTGAATTAAAATAAACTATCAATGATATCCCTAAAGGAGTGGTAATAAAGGTGAGTTACATAGAATAAAAATATATTATTATCCAAGGATTTTTTAAGTCCATAACATAAAAATTTATAATCACAACCATAATCAAGTTTTATCAAATGTCCAGACATGTGGATAGTCATCAAACATGTATAGGGTAAAATATTTATTATTAATAATCTCTTAACCAAAAATTATAATCATGCCACAAATGAAGGTGGTAATCATATAATTCCATCTAGGTGTATTTTTTCAGGAAACCAAACATTAGATTCATCATCTATCCCTATGTCATGTCTTGTAAACATTACTCTCATCATTAAATTTTTATTTTATTTAGGGTTTTATATATATCTACTATTGCATATTTGATAAGAAAAATTCACCTAAGTGGTTCTTGAAATTACATATAAAATCCAATGATAAATAATTTTATAGTATTAACCATCATGAAATTATGCCCAATTCAACAAAAATATATGTATGATGGGCAAAAATGACTCTAGAAACCATGCATTCTTATCATCTATTCAACAAGGGTATTCGACAAAATGAGTAGAGGACACACCAAGAATGATACAAAAACACATATAATTAAAGGGTGTACATGGATTGCTATGATTGCATAACCCAAGGTAAGTAGCCCTTACACTAGGACAAACTAATGTTTCCAAGTCCTTAGATTGAAGAAGAGGAAGGAACCCTATGGAGGTATCGACACTATGGGGGGAATGAAAGATGAAATAAACATCTAAAGATTATGATAACCTAAGGAAAGTATGTAACATGAAGTAAAGAGCTGAAATGCAATATGCTAACCTAGCATCTCCATAAAATACTAAGCTAACATAAATCATATATCGAATGTAGGAAACTAATCTATAAAAAAAGATGAAGGGATTCAAAGCACTTACTTGCTAGGGTCAGACGCTGATGCATCTATCTCGCAATGTACCATATACCAAGATAGAACAAATTTTAGGTGGAGAAGGGGAAACAATCCAATCCTAGATCATTATACTAAACCAAAAAGTGCAAGAAAACTAATTCAAGCAACAAGAATCTCCAAGCCAAGAGTCAAGATGTAATAAATCCAAAAGCTAAGTGAGTAGGTGCAAGTTAGCACAAGAGAGATAATGGGGAGTTCTTATTGATCTAATGTGATGATAATTTATGTATAAATGAGATTTGGGGTATTTATACTGATTCCATCACCCGCAGGTGAAGGCATCAATAGGGATTTTGAATTTATGCCACCAAAATCTCCTACGGGTGATGACATCAGTAAGGGAGGAAAAATCAAAGGGAGATGTGCAAGGAGACATGAGAAGAAAGGATGGTGAAAAATAAAATAAATGGGGTCATGAGAAAGTAAGATTTCAAAAGAATGAGGAGGAAAATAAAAAAAATAAGATGAAAAAAGAGGAATATGAGAAAAAAATACATCATTGAGATGAAAATATTCTCTCTCTCCATGTATGATCCCTAACCCAATGGCTATGTGAATAACCATAACCCTATCCTAGAACAAGCCCCTTAAGGCACTCATTCCAGAGATAGATGCATCCACGACCTCTAACCAAAAAAGAGAATTATTAATAACTGGTATGAAAATAGAAAACATAAAAATTTAAGTGTATACATATGCTGCATCCGTTGATTACCACAGGTCGCAATATAAAAACATGAGGTAGTCAACTAAAATAATGATACATAAAATTAAAAGTAAAAGTAAATACAAAAAGGAAGAAAGGACTGGATAAAATGAAATATACCCACCAATGCATGCCTAATAGTGTTGGGTCATCCTACTACGTACGAGTGAAATACATGCTTCTAGAACCTTAGAGAAGTAAAAATGAAAAGAAACACTAGAGGATCATCACTAAAATAAGACATAAATCACCTAGCTAGAGGCCCATGGGATGGATGTCGTGGATTTGGAATTTGGAGATTAAGTATTTAAGAGTGTCAAAGCCAAGTGATGGGTAACAATGCTGAAAAAGTGAAAAAAATCATATGGTAGAACCTATAAAGAGAAATTGAAATAAAACCTGAAGGTGTACATAAATATAACATGGATGATTAGCCCAAAGGGTGAATAAAAAAACTAAAAATCACAAAAAACCATCAGGTAGATGCTATAAGAATAAGAGGGGCAGATAAATATATCCAAGCACAATGATGAGCCTAAGAAAGGATGTATAAGACCACAATGATCCTATAGGAAAATCTAGGGTGAAATATTTAAGAATACCTCCAGAGAAAGATAAATCCAAGTGAGGTCAAGAACCTAATAAAGGATACATAATACCGTGATACTCCAATGGTAGGATATATCAAGGAAAAAGAAGCCAAGATAGGAGGAATTGAGAATACGATACTCCAATGATAGGAGATGTCAAGGAAAAATAGATTTTGATAAACCTAAGAGGGTGAAGAGGAAAAACGAGCATAAAAGATGTTGGAGATGTCTAGCCTTGAGGGGAAAATGATTATAGAGTATTTGTGATTATGTCGTCAAGATGATATGACTTCTAGCTCAAGAAATGGTAACAAGGGTTGGTCGTACGTGTAGGGGAATAACTAAGAGTTTTGGTGAAGTCTAATGAGGTGATATATGTGAAATATTGACCATATGTGATGATATTGGTATGCATGGAAAATATCTCACACTAACGATAGATGCGTTCCTTTGAGCTATGAAATGTGGGACTCTACCCAAAAGAGAGAGGAAAGAGGATGTTCATAAATAACAGGGCTATCACAAGATACTCATAGTGGTAAGGTGACATATGCATGAGTTTGAGGGGAGGAACTTGGCTAGGTAGTTGGGTAGGTCCTTTAAGAGGACCCAACTCATCATGACTGTATTGTGACGTGGGATGCGAGTGATGGAAGTCCTCAAGAATAGTGTTAGAAGAAATAGGGATATCCAGAGAGACTTCAAAAATAGTTTTCTTTTTATTTTCAACACAATTGGCCCTGTAAGTTTTAATTTCACAAGGGCTGAAGGTGTCTATAGTCAGGAAAATACTATTAGACACCATCGTCCTTGTAGAATATTTTTCACAAGGGCTGAATATGTTTGTGGTAATGAAAATAGTTTTAGACACCATCAAATTTGTAACAAGTTTTTCATAAGTGCCGAAGGTGTTCAGAAGAGGAGGATTTTTGTCTTCGGAAGCTTATGGATGAGGTACAGAGGTGTTCTAGTGTTGTAGGAAATTTCAATGGTATTGGTTTTGGTTTTCAATGGATCCAGGGCATGTTGATAGTACGAAGGCTCTATGGTGCCCATGATATTTTTCATGGGGCTTGTATGATGCCAACTTTGACATTTGGAACGAAATCTTTCTAAGGACTGATATTTTTTTATTTTGGAACTTTTGTGATATTATATACACCATAATTAGGTCACACTCCCCTTTGGTCCCCTTTTGAATAACTAAATTAAACATACTCACCTAACATTAGCCCCCCCTTTTTCACCCCATATTAACATTAACTTAATTATCCAAAATTAATTCAAATACTCACCCTCACTCCATTTATTAATTCAATTACTTTAATTAAATGGATGCACACCTCACCTAGCCACCTCACCTAGACACCTCACCATAGACCTATTCATAGCATGTCTCCATAACTAACCAAGACTTAGCCCTACTTACCTTAATGAACTAAGACTTAGTGTAACCCGAAAAGCACATGCCTATTCTTCCTCTAACCATATTCCTACGTATCAAAGTGTAATTTTCCATTTAGACCTGACACTAACTAGAAAATTCGGAAGAAGATAGCCAAGATCTGCTATTTTAGGAAACTTAGGGTATCCCACCTTAACCGATGCTGGTCAACCCAATACCGACGCCGGTCACTCTATACTGTCATCAGTTACCATACAACAATTTTGGTAATCTTGTTTGAGAGGATAGACACATTCTCGATTTTTAGAGAAAAGGAGATCTAAATGCAAGAAAGAACCAAAGATATTTCACACATCCAAACATCCATAGCCAATAAAACCATTGATCATAAGGTATTTCCATTCCCAGGAGAATTCTGGGAAGCACTATCATAGAACTGATCGCCATTTCACCAATCAACCATCATCACCACCCAACCATTGAACTTGCACAACACTAAGTGTGTTTCTAACCTACACCATTTCATTTCTATTCATTTTATAAGGGTTATTCACCTTTGTTTATCAACCACCATTTATATTTTTACCTCACCCCTATTACCTTCCTGTGAACCCGACCATTCCCATCACTCATAACCATTATAATCACCTCTATCTACTTCTGAGTACCTCTGAATATTCCCAACACCTCCCCAGATATAAACCAACTCCTTACCTTCTCTAATTTGTTATTAGACAAATCCCTAAAGCCATTAAATATCCAGTTATTATCAACCCTCCTTAACTATCATCAGTTCTTACAAAACCATCATCAGTCATACCAGACTGACATCGGTCTCTGTATTTGGTAGTCCTACCAATACTAGATCCCTACAACCTTTTCTAATTGACCCAAGTGACCCAGAACCTAACCCTAACTTATTCCAACACATTGATTACCTACCCTACTTCCAGATCTGATAATAACCTAGCTTGTTGTGTTAGATTTTATTATTGTATTTGGATGAGATACCTAAATCATATCAAGTGCGGTAGGATTATATTTTTTTCATTATTTCTTACATTAAATTGTTTTAAACAGTGGGTTGACTGCCAATGAAGAAAGTATCATACTTCTTAGATCTAGCACATGATAGGAAACCCAATGACATATATTTTTTAACTCTTTCTTTTCATCTTGTTGTGTATTTTAGGTACTTCCTCCTAGCTAAAAGGAAGCTCTCACAATTAGCATTGGATCAAGAAGTAAGAATGCACACAATGACCTTCAAATCGACCATCACAATAGGTTTTCCTTGTTGGTCCACACCCTTATTTGTTTGATCAAATACTTAAATAAAATAGTGAAACATTTTGGCATGCCCGGTGGGACCCATTATGGATTCCTTACATTTTATTCATTCATAGGTGAAATTTGTGTGTTTGTTTCCCTTCTGAAAATATTACACATTAATTTTCCTCTTTGGAATCTTCCTCTCTTTCTATTATCTAAAAGAAATTGTGTTTTTGTTGCTATAAAAAGAGTACTTCTTTTATTTCATTAGTATTGAATTAGTGAAAGATCATTCCTCTTCCTATTCACTACATGTTACATCAAATATCACGCTTCGATTTGGGTTTAAAAAACTTACATAACATTCTGATTCACTGCATCTTAGATCAAATTAAAATGAGGGCAACCTATATGCTGGAAGTCATGCCTAGCTGATGGTTGACATAAATAAATTGTAGAAAAGCACATATTTTTTGGATTACATATTTTTATTAGCTTTGTGCTTGAATTGTGTTTTGAGGTGTGAGGATACGATTCTTCATTTTTTATTTTTTTTACCATTCACACTCCGCCATCACAGTTGGAGTATTCTGAATTTCTTAAAGTGTGTCAGGACCTCATCTTATCATCCCTAGACTTCTTGGTTGATTACTAATCTAATATAAATTCACAAAAATTCAATTTTCCTACATCGATCTAGGGACTACCACCGGTTTACATCTAACCACCATTGGTTTACCTAACCGGCATCAGTTCCTTGTTATTTTGGTTAATTTACCCAAAAGAAACTTATCTCATCTTCTCTTCTATTTTGAGTCTTTGTGTATCATTGTACTCTCTGTACTATGATAACAGTCATCTTAAACAAAATTTCTTGTCTGAAAGTCATCATTTTCTGCCTCATTTTCTGAAACTGTCATTTGCTCAAAGTAACTGGTATCGGTTCTTGTAACTGACATTGATCACCCCCTAACTGTCATCGGTCAGCTAGACCAGCATTGGTCACTCTATTTTGATTTTAATAAATTTTTTTACCAAATTTCCTTCCCATAATTTGTTTTATCCCATCTCTGATGTTCCCTGTGTCCTTTATAGAGTACACTTCACATGATATACACTAATTCACATGGTGTTGACTCACAAACAAAACTAATGCCCTCATATTTCATTCTAGCCATAAGCCACTCCCACCTTTTCAATCACCACCATCCGTTCTATCACCTATGAATCTAACTCAGCTTATCCCCATCGCAACTGGTGATGAGGAGTTCGTGATGCTCCTCAACCAGAAACCCACCACCCACCAATACTACCTTTCTCATTCGTCCACCAGGGATTCCTCAAGATATTTAATATACGACATTCCCATATCTATGCCTCTTGATCTATCCCCCACCTCTACATCAGCTAACACTATTTTTGGCGCTACCGTCATCCACTTTATCACCTGTGGTGTCTTAGCTAAATCCCACAACCTCTATAACTGCAACATCTATGTCATCAGTTTCACCCGCGATATCGATTGTCCCTCCAATAACTGCTATGAGTATAGCTTCATCTACACCCACCACTTCACATATACCCATTGCATCGCAATCACCTCCGGTGTTGGAAACTTACACCCCTTTCCAAAACCTTGTCCTTTTAATCCCACAGTCCTTACCCCCAATTGCCACTAGAGTTGTTACAACTACCCCACCCGCTTACACATACTATAAACAACCCCCTACCTCATATATCACTTATGTTGGCTATGTTCCACCTACATCTATTCCTCCTACATAGTTCTCATACTTAGCGCCACCATACACTAGCATACCACCCACCTCATACATTCAACATTAACCCCCTTTTTCTACAGGGGCACCCATTCATCCTAGCCTACCAATGAACTCATTAAAATAATGATGGAGAAAATGCACACCTTAAGAGCATCTATTTCTGACTCCCGTAATTCTTTAACATATAATGAAATATGTAACGAGCCTATCCATCCACCTATTCTCATTCGTCCTTACCCATTGCATTGGGAAATGACTAAATTCAATCACTTAAATAGTAAAGAATACCCATAGCAACATTTGTGGTCATTCAAACATGGGTGTTACCTAATCGCCCATGATGACGCTTTTCTCCTATGAAATTTCCCAATTTCCTTAAGATGACCAACATTGGATTGGTATAATGGACTACCTCAACATTCTATTTATTCCTTTAATCAAGTAACCCAAGCTTCCTAGATCATTTTTCAATCAATGTTATGAAAAAATTCACCATGACCGATCTCTATTCAACTCGGCAGTATGAAGACAAATCAATCAAAAATTATGTTGCCCACTGGCAGAGTCTTATTAGCCAATTGACGTTCCAAATACCTAAGACTGAACTTATTGAGTTTTTCACTAGAGCTTATATGAGACACATCTCACAAAATCTGCAAGTTCAAACCATTTGAACCTTTGATGAAGTGTT
This sequence comes from Taxus chinensis, assembly GCA_019776745.2. Classification (NCBI taxonomy): domain Eukaryota; kingdom Viridiplantae; phylum Streptophyta; class Pinopsida; order Cupressales; family Taxaceae; genus Taxus; species Taxus chinensis. The sequence continues at coordinate 288,951,307 of CM034150.1, forward strand.
CACCATGGCCCAAAATATGGAAATTCATGCCATTGAAGAAAAGAAAATCCAATTACTGAACAAGAACACCCCATTCAAATCAAACGATTCTTCTTCATCTTCAAAACCTCAAAATAACTATTCAAAGCCCAAAGGATCTTCTAATGCATTAGTCCTCGAGGATGGTCCACATCATCCTTCTAATCAGGCCCAACCTTCTTCCAATCTTTCTCCTGTCCAAGCCTTTAAGCTTTAACTGGATCAGAGGAAGTACACTTCGATCAAAGAGACTTATTCTTCAATCTTGGAAAAACTTATTAAAGATGGAGCCATTACACTTCCTCCCATAAAACATCATACAAGTTTTGATCTTGCTCATCCTATGCTTGCATGGTTTAAAGAACATGACTACTGTAATCATCATCGTGTTAAAGGACATAGTGATGGTAACTCCATAAGTTTTAAAAACATTGTTTAAGAGATGATAGATAATGGAGACCTTGTCGTAGACAACCCAAATGTGTTAGAAAATTAGAATTTTCACATCTTCAAAAATCCATTCCCTAATCATAAACCATCGTCTAATCAAAATAGTGAATCTTCATCCAGCGACATCAATGTCTATGAATTTCATGCAGTTTTTGATATCATGCTAACTGTTCCTCAAAACCTACCTACTTCATCTATTACTGAAATCTTGGCATGAGCAACTCCACCCATAGAGTAGCATACCTCTTCTACTCCTCCACCCACGGAGGATTCCCCCTCATCTCTCCTTGCTCTCATAGAGGAACCCACACTTTTTACCAATGTCATGTCATCTTCTACTTTCCATCCTTCTGAACCATCAACACTTGTTATTCTCCCATCCATAAGAGAATCATCACCACCTTTTCCTCCACCAAGAGAGAAGTCTACCTCACTCGACCTATTATCTCTCCTACCCATGGGAGGTTCTTCATACATGTCAGTACCTGTTGGGGATAATTTTCCCCTAGCATCCCAAGACCCTATTGACATGATATCGACTCTTTTACCTACAAAATATGAGGATAGTTACCTTTCTCATAGACATATTTTAGAGGGATTTCCACCCAACACATTCCATCCTCTTCTTCAATAGTCCATTTTTCATGCCCGATCGATTGTTTGGATTATGTTGATCATTCCATTCTATGGGGGCATCTTCGGCTCCCTGTTTCGACCCAAATGTAAATGTGTCCTGAAGATACTTCCATGATCTACCTAAAGGTATTATTGGCAACCAAAACTACACTGACCATGCCGATTGAAATGGATTCCTCTTCATCCTCCCTAACTCCATCCAAACTTCTACCCATCACTACAACTATTCTCAAACCTATAAAACTACCCACACTTATCCCCCCACCCATATCTAGACCCATCACTACTTTAGGTGTCATGCCAAAATCAAGCCTTACTCACCCACCTGTCAGATTAGACTTAGCCACATCTTCCCAAGTCTGCAGGAACATTATCCTCCATCTAAAAGGAAAACCTAACCTTCTAGGCCACGTACACCGGTCTCACCTACCACACATTTGTCACCTTACCCCCTTCCATCCATCCTAAGGCCTAATCCATCAACCTTGACCAAAAAATCTCATACTCAAGACCAGTCAAAAGATAAATAACCTACTCCAACCTCACAAGCCTTTGTTACACCTCATTGACCCAAAAACAAAACTTCCTTATCCTCACCTGTACACTTCTTGCCACCTATACCTCCACCGGTTATTATAATCCCAACCTTGCCTATACGACTTCAACTAATACCACCTACCCAACCTCTACCAACCACCTCCACCGCAACTCTATTGCACCCATGGATAACCCATCCTCTTCCACCATCTGATTTCCATTCTACATCCTGTACTCCCGTGTCATCTTTACCCAAGAAGGTATAACCCAAAGATAAGAATATGCTACCCTCCAAGAAGGTAGTCAAACCAACCAAACCTTCCATTGCCACCTCTTCTACCCTACCTTTACATAAGAATATTCCAACAAGATCTAATACCACTGCACATACCAAAATAGTAGACCAACCTACTCCCTCTCCTATAAATCCTCTTTCTTGACAATCATCCACACGTGTACCCAAACCCACAGCCACTTCCCATTGTGATCCGTTAGCAAGGTCCTATGCCAACATTTTAACCAAACTCTTAGAGACTTCCATCATCACATTACCTTTGGTTCGACCTTACGATATTCTCAAACCCATACCAAAAGGGTTTGATGAAACCAAGATTTGTTCCTATAGTCGTGTACCAGGATGTGATGTCAAAAATTGTAAGGCTTTGAAAATCATGCTTCTCCAACTTTTTCCTCCTGAACTATTTGATGATGATGACCTTTTTGATGAGTACCATGCTCCACATTCACCTATCACCATACATCATCGTCCTTTACCCATTCATAGATCAATATCTCCACCCCCATAGCCATTTTTCCCACCTCCAAAATTCAAGATCAACATGGTCTATATTAGATAGTTAGCCAAACCACCACCCAAATGTTAGTGCGCCCTTCTTATTTCACAAGGATCTTATCTACCACTAGGAATTTTTCCCTCATGTCATTATACCTTTTATGACACACCCTCTCCATCCACATCCCCTCATATTAACATAGTTCACATTACTACACGCGCTTAGAAATAAAAAGGAAAAGAAAAATTAACTAGCCCATTAACCAACCCTGTACCAAATATACCATCTACACCCACTCCCAAAATCACCATCTACATACCTACATACCCTATCTCTAACGGGGTCACCCATTGCAAAATGGTAAAACAACTACATCAACCTCCTCTAAATATGTCTTTGTATGATCTTGTTCAAACTTCCAAATCCCATAGAAAAGCCCTTATTGAGGTTCTAATATCCATTAAAGTTTCACCCAATTACCCCACACCAGTGGCTTTGATTATTACCCCTCACCATGTGGACTCATTAACCAAATCAGATCCTTCTTCTACCCCCATAACCACTTCTTAAGTGGCTACCCTCAGCTTCTCTGAAGAGGAGATTATACCTCTCCATTCAAATGACCCTAATCCCACCCTATTCATTTCTATCTATATCGATAACATACACATACGATGAATCATGATTGATGGTGGTGCTAGCATTAACATCATCTCCTCACACCATACAATCAAATGTGTAGCCCTTCTAATTATATGAATAATAACCCAGTAATGCTACATTCCTTCAATGATGCCATCACCTCAACCCTTGGCACTATTATCCTTCATGTTTGTGTAGCCCCTCGCACTGTCCTAGAACTATTATACATCTTAGAGGGGGAGTTTTGGTATAACCTATTACTTCTTAGACCCTGGATTCACGTCATGGGTTATGTCCCTTCAAATCTAAACCATTGTTAAACATTCAAGCATGAGTGACATAATTACACCATCCCTACCAACCCATCACCATTCAAACCCTATAACATGTTGTACCGACCCAACGATGTGCTTATACCATTCAAAGCATCTACCACTATCCCCACTTCACCTTCACCCATAAGCCCATCCACTAATGCTATCGCCACCTCTCCCACATCTAACCCTACTATTCCTACTGTCGCCACCTCTCCCACATCTAACCTTGAAATTCCTACTGCCACCAACTCTCCCACATCTAACCTTTTTATGCCTACTACCACCGCAACCTCTATAACTAACTAATCTACTTCCCAATCATCTAGCGAGTCATCTATCCCCACTACCCACATATCGACTACTGATCCCTTAGATGGTGTTTTTCAATGCCTCACTCTGGTGTAGTACCGCCTATACAATATCAACACATTCCTCACTCCACAAGAGTATGGGAACCTACGCCAATACCTTAGTTATGACTACCGCGTAGGTGAGGTTTTTCCTTATGGTCCTCCCTACCTTCACACTAATCTAATGTATGGGGGACTTGATTTTTCCACTTATTCACCCAAACCTCCATCCCAAACACAACCATTTTCATCTAACCTACAATACCTTACTAACCACTGCTTCACCCACACTTTCCTCCACCATTGCACATGGAAAGGCTTTGGCTTCATTTTTTATGAACAAGGTGGCCATACTATCATTTCTTGCACTACCCGTAAACTAAATAACTGTAGTGACATTGGATTTTCCGCACCACCTCCCAAGAAGGCCCACGCTGACCTCATTGAGGAAGACAAACCTTCTCCACCTCATTCACCCACATCACCATCTTCACACATGGAGTCTATACATCTTGAATCTATTCCTCCTATTTATTTTTTTGTAACACAATTTCCTTGGGACCTCTGACCTATCAACGTGATGATGAGATTCCCTCTTCTCTTCCCTTCCTGTATCCTAACATGATCGATGACAATACACCGTCTATTATCATTGTTCAATGTCAGGATGACGAGTCTATCCTCACCTAACTTGGTGTGGAAGATTCTTATATTCACTGGTCATTACCTTCTGAGACGTAAACCATGTTGAAAAAATCAACTATCAAAATTAACATTAATACTCAAGATGACCCACACATTCTAAAGATATGTCAATCTTTAGATGTTGTTGAACAAGAAGATTTTACCTATTTCCTCTGGGACCATAGCAACACTTTTTCTTGGTCCTATGCCGATATGCTTGGTATTGACCCTAAAATCATGGTCCACAATATTGTAACAACTCCTAATGCCAAACCCATCAAAAAAAAGTTGCAGAAAATTCATCCTCACATTGCTCTTCTAGTCAAAGAAGAACTTCAATGCATTCTCTTAGTTTCCTTCATCCTACCCATTGACTATCCCCAATGGATTTCTAACATAGTTCCTATCACAAAGGTAATATGGGGACTCTAAATTTTCATGGATTTTTTGTGAACTCAACCTAGCTTGTCCCAAAGATGATTTTCACCTACCAAGCATTGACCAACTAGTTGATCTCACCGCTGGCCATGAAATACTATCACTCATGGATGGTTTCTTGGGTTATAATCAAATATTACTCACTATATAAGATCAGCACAAAACTACCTTCATCACTCCTTAGGGGAACTTCTGCTATTGAGTCATGCCTTTTGGCCTTAAAAATGCCGGTACTACATATCAGCGAGCCATGAATTACATCTTACATGACATCATGCATCACATTTTGGATGATTATGTCAATGATATTTTTACCAAATCTGAACATCAGACTGAACACCTGACCATCCTTAAGGTCATATTTGACCGCCTCATCAAGTATTGTGTTTGTCTTCAACCAAAGAAGTGTGTCTTTATGGTACTTTCAGGAAAATTACTTGGTTTCATCATTTCTTTGCATGTCATAGAAGTTGATCATACTAAAGTAAAGACTATTCTAGAAATGCCTCTGCCAACTAATCTCTGTCAACTTTGAAGCCTGTAAGGTAACTTGAAATCCATTCATAATTTTATGTTACAACTTTCTGAATTATATCAACCATTTCATCATCTTCTCAAGAAGGAAGTTTCATTCAAATGGGATGATGAATGCCATAAAGCATTTGACACCTTAAAACAATAACTTCTTCAAACACTAATGCTCATTCCTCCTAAGGATGACCAACTGTTTTACCTATACATTTTTTCCACTGACCATTATTTAGGTTTCATGCTTGCTCATCGCAACGATTAAAATAGAGAGCAAGCGGTTTATTACATAAGTTGTACCCTTCTATACTACAAAACTAGATACACCCATGATGAAAAACTCTTTTTAGCCTTAGTTTACGTTGCCACCAAACTCTGTCATTACGTACTCAACCAAAATACCTTTGTTACAAAATATGACCCCTGCACTATATGTACACCAAACCCTACCAACATCAACGTGTTACACATTGGTTCATGCTTCTCGCAGACCTTGACCTTGAATTCATCCATCAAAAATCCATCAAGGGCCAAATAATCACTGATCAGCTAGCAGATGCACCTCTTTTTGGGAATCAACCCTCTAACTTTGATTTCCCAAACAAATCCATAGCTATCCTCTCCTTATATGATATTGCTTACCAAATGACACTCTTTTTAAATGGCTCCAAGTGTCATTGTGGAGGTGGGGTTAGTGTTATCCTCATTCCTCTTGATTGTGAACCTATGCCTTTATCTTTCAAACTGGATTTTGATTGTACAAAAAATATCACCAAATACAAAGCACTCGTATTGGGTCTCTAGGATGCTTATGCCTTAGACGTTAAGTCAATCAATATATTTTGTGATTCCTAGCTAGTCATAAACCAGGTCAATGGTATATACCAGTTTCGTAATGAAATAATTCAAAAGTATAAACATCATGTAGACATACTTTTGACTACCTTTGACCATTACGAACTTCAAACCACCCCATGTTCTACCAATAAATGTGTGGATACCATGGCCTACTTGGCTTCTCAGATACCCGCTTCACTTTTTGACTCTAAAATCTATGTCACAATACAAAGGTTACAATCACCCTCTTACTTACCTCATGAGGTCTACTCCGTCAGAACCATTGCACCTTACCCATGCGATCTTTGGTATAAGCAGTTTGTAGAATATATTTCCATTTCCATTTTACCGACTAATATCACTTGTAATGGACAATGTGCCTTTCGTAAAAGTGTCTCTCGTTATGTCATCATGGTTGGTCTCCTTTATAAACATGGCTTTGATGGTATTCTCTTACAATGCCTTACAATTTCTAAAATTCCCTACACCATCAAGGAAGTTCACAATGGAATTTGTGGAGGACACTTTAGTGGTTTTGTTGTCATTAAACACATTCTTCACCTTGGCTATTACTAGCCAACCCTAAACCGCGATTGTTGTGACTATGTCAAATGTTGTTTAAAATTCTAGCAACATGCTAATCTTTATCACACACCTAGTCATGCCTTACAGGTCACACGAGACCTTTGGCCTTTTTCTTAATGCATTTTATATCTTGTCGATGAGATCAATTCCCATTTTTGACAACGCCATCAAAGGATTTTAACTGCTACTGAATATTATACTAAATGGGTAGAATCCATTCCCCTCATTTTTACAAAAGCTAAGAAAATATGTGAATTCATCAACCATCACATCATTTGTCACTTTGGTTTTCCTCACCGTCTCATCACTGATAACAGAAAGTAATTCAAAAATAAAACCCTATGTAAGTTATGCAACGCTTTTGGCATCTAACACAGTTTCTCATTACCTTATTACTTACAAACTAATGGCCAAGAAGAATCAACCAATAAAAACTTGAACAAAATTCTTATGAAAATAGTTGACGATACTGGAAAGGATTTGCATTCACACATTCCTTTTTCCTTGTGGGGTTATCGCACTAGTATTCACACTTTGAATACAGCCATACGTTTTTCTCTAGTCTATGATACCGAGGTTTTGTTACCTCTCAAAGTCCATATTCCATCTCACTACAAGACATGCTCAACAACGATGAATTTTGCCAAGCTTGTTTGGCACAACTTGAGTTATTAGATGAATGTTGTCGCACTACTCTTTACCATCTCCAAATCTAAAAAAAATGTATCAAATGTTCCTATGAAAAACATGTCCATGAATGAACATTTCAAGTCAGTGACCTTTTCCTGAAGGAAAATCAACATGTAACCAAAGAAAATAAAAGTAAACGGGGAAAATGTTCTCCTAATTGGCTTAGAGTCTACATTGTTACCCATGCCTATGGATCAGGTGCTTATTGTTTGTCTTGAATTGAAGGCAAACCCAAACTTGAGCCTCTCAATGCCTTACATATTTCACCATTTTATTGTTGACATCAAGTCCTATATCACTTTTTGTTAATTGATTGCTCATCTGTTGAGCCTTGTTCACCTTCCATATTACCCGTTTTTTAGGTTCAACGACTAAACAAGAATTGTGTGATTACCTGTCACCTTTCAGCCTTATCTTCAATATGAGTACCATGGCTCTACTCATAGCATGATTCTCATGGATACTTTTCTTTTTCTTTTTCTAAAATATGGAATCCCATGGTCATTCATCACTTGAAACCACCTATTTCATAATTAACCCCTATGTACTATGGTTTTATCTCCTAAGAAAGAACCTAATATTCCTCTATAATCTTGTTCATGACTAAAACATCCAAAAAACAAAATGGGATTCAACTCCTTGAGTTAAACTTCCAACAAAAGATGACTCCCTCAAAATAAGACATTTCTTCTCTCTATTTTTCTGCTATAAATAGACTGCTCCCATGAAGGATAACTATATAAAGTTATTGCAAAAATAAAATAAAAATATCCATAAGATTCCTGCATCAATCAGCTTTGCGAAGACCTCAAGGAGATAATATATTCATCCCATATAAATTCCCGCATTGATCAGTCTATTAAAAACAAACAAATGAAGAAAATGATGAAATTTTCATCATGGACTTGCCTATTTTTGATCCTAGGTTTCTTGCTAAGTGAACATGTTGTCGTACACTAAGTTACGCTAAACCAGCCACTTTCATCTCATTTCCTTTTGTGCCCTAAGTTTCCTCTCTACTCAAGGAACTTGCCACAACTATGAAATTTCATGATCATGTGACTTTCTTCACCCTTAGAATAGTCCATTATGTAACTCCTTTAGGGTCTTCCATTCATAAGCCCATCTTTGGTATGGTAGAATCATTAGGGTTCTTATCGATTAAGCAGATCTTTTACCACCTCTTACCATTTGCCTTCCTCATTACTTAATGATTATCCTATACAGGACCAGACCATCGACACCTATATTTAAAATGACTCAGCCATGCCTATGACCTACATTCAGTCATGCATAAGATCTACAAACCCATTCCTCATATTATTCCCTAGCTTATGGGAGAACTACACGGCATGAGGCCCCTTTTCACCAGGGCTATATAGGTAGAACTTCGAGGGCATGGGGCCTTTGAAGGTTAGCTCAGCCACTCTTCACCATAACCAATTTCCCCTTCCCTTTCCTATGCATTCTCTACCTTAAATAGTTTCCATTTTATATCAACAATTGGAAATTAAACCAAACAAGCACCAATTAACAAAAAAATTTACCACTTCATCACATCATTCATTTATTATTTTTATATCTCCACCATAGCTAATATTTGGAAATTCAAACCATAGCATGCATGACCATCATCATTTGTCTTCCATGTTACCAACAACTTGGAACTTTAAAAAAAACACATAAACCATGTCTCCACCATGCCTAAATCGGCCTAACTCCATCATGCATAAACTGACTTGACTCCACCATGCCTAAATCAACTTGAATCCATCACGCCTAAACCAACCCAACTCCACCATGCCTACACCAACCTGAATCCATCATGCCTAAACCAACGTGACTCCATCATGCCTAAACCAACATGACTCCACCATGCCTACACCAACTTGATTCCATCATACCTAAACCGACCTGACTCCATCATGCCTAAACCAACCTAACTCTACCATGCCTACACCAACCTGACTCCATCATGCCTAGTCAACCTAGTTTCAATCACATACACAATAACAATAGAAAACTTAACCACCAATACAACATCATATCATAAATATAACCATCATCCATAAATATATACATCATCAAAACTTGTGGATATATGGGCACAGGTATATCGACAATACATGTCCCTCATATATAAATGTCTCAAAATATTTGGCACATAGGTTGGTACAATATACATAAAATCAAAGTCTCTCATATACACCCTCACATCTACGACACATAGGTCGGTATAAATATCACAAAAATCAATAAATTAGGGTACACGGGGTGCTTAGTCATCTCCCCATTTGATTTCCATCTCTGTCTCATCTATCTCCTCCTCCTCTGCTCTCATGTGGTGCCCTGCAACCATCTCTCCACCTTGCATAGGTATCAGATCAGCCTCTTCCTGGCTTACTGTGGGTTTAGGCCTCTGTGAGCTGGTAGCCTCTCCCTGAACCCATCTATGGGCTCGCCAGCCCCTTGTACTCTCAACACTATGTGTGTGAAATCTCATCCTCTCACTCAGGGCCTACTATGCTCCATGATTTTCATAAGAGGGGACATCTATCCTTGTAGCCATCAGGTGATCCTGATAGTACCATGCCTCACCTAGGGCATCCATGAACCAAGCCATCAGTATTGTCTGAGGTTTCCCCATTGGTCTCAGACCCTGTACCTATACCATGGGACCCTATCCCTGAGTTGTGACCTGGGCTTATAAGGACACAATATACACATAAGTAGTGGCCAAATTTCCCTGTAACCCTACTGCATGTTCCTGTAAGGTGGCTACCTACCCCTCATCTCCATCCCCTCCCTATGCAGGTGCTTGTCCTTATGCTGTAATCTAGGCCTAAAGAGCCACTACATGTGCTTGTAACATGACCACGTTTGTCTGTGACCCTGCTAATTACTCTTGTAAACCTATAATCTGGTTGTGTAAGGTAGCCACCTGTCCCTGTAGTGTATCCCTCTACACTATGAGGGTGGCCACATCTGGCTGACTTGGCCTGGGTGGTGGAGCTCATAATTGGGCTGCCCATCACCATATGTATGCATATTTATATACTACATCATCAATCTGGAGGTCAACGAGTTGCTCCTCCTTCCTGGTCAGCACTGTAGGTTGTGGTGGAGGCATAAGTCTCTCCATGCCATTCCTCCTATATTGTGGAAATGGAGGTGGCACGTCCTGGGGAAATCTCAACTATATTTTTACCCTATATATGGGGATTATCTCATGCTCACTAGCACAACACCCCTCTATCCATCTCACTAGCTGTAATCCATCCATCTCTATTGCCATCTACCTATATGAGGGTAAGACGCCATATGGCCTCTAAATAATGTCTACACTAAATAAACCCTCTAGAATAAACCTGTAGTATGTTACATCATGTGTAGCCATGACATCCTTTCACTCTGCAACAACAGACACCCAACGCCTATAGCCCACTCAAACAAAGCCTACCTCGAATGCATCTTGTCAAGGCATACCAAATGGATGCACACATACGATGTCCTCATATGCCCAATAGTGTAAAATAATGGTACAACATAAGTTAAACCCCCACAACCACTCGTAGGCCCATAAATCCCAGTACAACTGCACCAAGTATGCTGGTGCCCAATAAAATTAGGTCCTATCCTATATCATGTCATGGAGAACACCCATCAGTTCTCATGGGCATCTCCTACCCTCTACATCTGGCAATGCAAAAAAATACAATGCCTCCATAATGAAGACCACTAGCCTCATCTCCTTAGGATGGGCCACGTACACCTCTCCATAACTCAGGTTCAAGCTATGGAACCTCACCTCTACCATCCCTCTCAAAATACTATCAAAATTAGCTCCTTTGATGCCTCTGAAGAAATGGAATACTCCTGCATCCCCACTATTGGTAAATGCAAGATCCTATACACGTCCTCTAGGGTGACTATGATCTCACCCATCAACAGATGAAATGTATTGGTCATTAAATCCCATCTATCGATGAGTGCGACCATCAAGCTTGGGTCCCAAACTATGTGCCTATACCATCTGACCCCAATAAGGATGACATCTATAATGTGATGCCACTCCTCCATCATCATGCTCCCTTGTACTGATAGTAAAAGAGGAGGTACTTTGTCTATCATCCATAACTAGTCCCTCGCATGCACCCAACAAATCACAACATTCTTAAACCTTCACCATACCCCAGACATAAACCTACTCTCAAAACTCTTATTGCCTATTGTACCCCAACCCTTCAGATCACCCCTTGTTACTACAACCCAATCATACCATTTATACCTATTACCCTACTCATTACCCTTGGTGAATATATTACCCTACCTATCATAAATCCACTTGGTGTTATATCCCATTACCTACATTTTCCCTCCCAACCTTTCCTGCTTATTGACCTACTTCCCTCTAACTCCAACTGGTATCAGTCTCTGATGACTGACATCAGTCCCTCGTGACCGGCATCGGCCACCTGCTACATGACTGGTGCCGTCCAACACCAACTAATGATGGCCAAACATTGACCGGTGTTAGTCACTATCGTGGTGAACAAATCCACAATAACCCCCCATTTTTTACAAAATTTCTCAAACTAGCCTAAAAACCTATCCTACCTTACCCAAAGCTAAATCAAACCCCTCCACACCCATATCTAACCTATCTTAAACCTCCCCCTCCCTCATTACACCAATTTTCACCATAAATTTAATTATACACCTATACCCGAAAACCTACCCATAACTTATTTTTCCAAATAAATACGTAGAAAGGATGAAATCCTACCTCATCTTGGTGTTGTCAGCATGGTGGCACAACTAGCTGCTATGCTGGTGGCCCACTCAAACCCTCTCCTACTTCTGCCATGCCCAAATCACCACAACCCGCTCCTCTAATTTAACCAATCAAATTGATACCCCTGAGCTCGTGGACCTGTCTCCCTAGCTCCTCTTATTAACTTGTACTCTCCACCTCATCCAGGTACACTACCCTATCCTTCTCTATCAGAAAAGGTAGCAAAAATTCAAACGGATTTGTTGTTTTCTCCAAAGTCACAAAAAACAATGACTCCATAAAATACATAATTTTTATTTTATAAACGCAACCTGATATGACCGACACCAATCATATTTGTGCCCTAGCCAACCAATTTCGATCACCCTATAACCAGTGTCAGTCAACCCTTATAACTCTTTGGCCTTGCTATGCCTCCTTTACATATAACCATTAGTGCTAATGCACCTGTTGTCATTTCGACCACCAATTGAAACATACCTACAAGCTCAACCTACCCCTGTATTTCCTTTTCTATGTCTGAGGAATTGTTAATTTACCTATACCTTGGCCTTACCCATGCCATGACCTTTTTTCTTGAACTTGACCTACTTGGTGTGACCATTGACCTTATGTACTCCCTATACCTTGTGATGTTGTTACCTATGTTGTTTTATCCTAACAACCATACCTTTCATATTGTTGTGTCATTTATCCCGACTAAACATTTAGTGTATCGGAGCATACCCAATCGTTCCTACCCTTGACCTACATTGTGTTTCTCAACCATATACTATACCTTGGGTACCTAAATAACTTCACCCTTGTTTGGATAAAACAATCAACCTTGGATGATCTAGAGTTTACAAGCTCTTCAACCTGGTACCATGTTATAATCTATACATGTGCGTACGTTTGATTTCCATTACCCATGACCCAATTTTGACCATAAAGTACTACCCATTACCCAAGTTGACTCTCACCCTTTCCATCAATACTCAAACTTTTCCCCACCTATCTTCCCTACCTACACATTTATCAAACCACTCACTGATTCCGTATTTTAACTCATCAGTGCCTAGTTTGAGGGGGATCACCCTCACCCACACATGGGGTAATCAGTTCCTATTTTTTTCAGCATCACTTACTAATACAAGCTACATAATAAAAATGGGCAAAATTTAGACACCAAAATTGGGTCACACTCCCCTTTGGTCCCCTTCCGAATAAGTAACTTAAACATACTCACCTAACATTAGCCCCCCCTTTTTAATCCCATAGTAACATTAATTTAATTATCCATAATTAATTCAAATACTCACGCTCACTCCATTTATTAATTTAATTACTTTAATTAAATGGATGCAAAACTCACCTAGCCACCTCACGATAGATCTATTCATAGCATGTCTCCATAACTAACCAAGACTTATCCTTACTAACGTTAATGAACTAAGACTTAGTATAACCCTAAAAGCACATGCTTATTCTTCCTCTAACCATATTCCCTCATATCTAAGCATAACATTTCATTTAGAACTGAAACCAACTAGCAGAGATGAAAGAAGATAACAAAGATATGATATTTTAGGCAACCTAGGGTATACCGCCTTAACTGACACCGGTCAACCTGAAACCAACTCTGGTCACCCTAAACCATCATTGGTTACCATAGAACCATTTTTTTAACCTTGTTTGAAAGGTTATACACATTCTTGAGTTTTGGAGCAAAGGAGATCTACATGCAAAAAAGAACATGAGCTCTTTCACACATCCAAATAGTCATAGCCAGCACAACCAATTATTAGAAGGTATTTGCATTCATGGGAACATTCTGAGAAGTGCTTCCATGGTACTGATCACCATTTCACTGATCAACCATCACCACCACCCAGCCATTGAACCTGAGTAGAAGTAAGAGTGTTTCTAACATGCACCATTTCATTTCTGTTTAGTTTATAAGGGTTCTTCACCTTTGTTTATCAACCACCATTTATATTTTTACCTCACCATTATTTCCTTTCTGTGAAACCAACCATTCCCATCACTTATAACCATTTTAATCACCTCTATCTACTCCTGAGTACCTCTAAATATTCCCAACACCTCCCCAAATCTAAAAAAACTCCTTCCCATCTCTGATTTGGTCTCAGAAAAATCCCCAAAACCATGAACTATTGATTTATCATCAACTCACCTTAACTATCATCGGTTCTTACTAAACCATCATCGGTCATACTAGAATGATGTTAGTATCTGTATTTGGCAGTCCCGCCAATACCAAATCCCTACAACCTTTTCAAAGTTACCTAAGTGACCCAGAACCTAACCCTGACCTGTTCCAGCACCTTAACTACCTACCCTACTTCTAGATATGATCATAACCTATCCTGTTGTGTTAGATTTGCTTATTGTATTTGGATGAGATAACTAAATCATATCAACTATAATAGGATTCTATTTATTTATGTTATTTCTTACATAAAATTCTATTGAATAGTGGGTTGACTGCCACCGAGGAAATATCATACTTCCTGGATCTAGGACATGCTAGGTAGCCCAACGAAATTTATTATTTAACTCTTTCTTTTGGTCTTGGTGTGTATTTATAGCAGTTCCACCTAACCAAAAGGAAACTCTCACAGTCAACATTGGAGGAATGTAACATCCAATTTTTGTCACTTCATATCTAGGATTTTTTTTTAAATACTGTATGAAGCCGATTTAAATACCCATATATTTAAATCCAACATAAACTTTAATGTAATCCATTTTCAATAACTGTCATAAACCATGTGCAGCTGTATGAATGAAACCTTAACCTATTCGCTCTCCCTCTACGCTCTATACGAGCCCATACATCAAATGTATCATTTGGTTTTCCTTTATTAGGATATGATATATAAGTCAATATTCCTAAGTGTCTACCTGGGTTCCACCTAGGAATTCCACAAGCATCTAGCAACTTAGATCATAGTGAAATCACAACATTGTAATAAGCAACTTACACTACTTTACACAAATTTTCAAAGTCATGTATGCCATGCTCGATTCCATGACAACACACTCTTCATTGGGAATTTGTCATCTCACCTTAGTGACTTATTAAGTTATATGGATTCATAAACATAGATGCTATAAAATACTACATGTCTTATATAAGATACAAATCCAGTTTAATCTGCAAGAATATGTACCTCTATGTCATCCTATGATGGCTATGGGAAATTAAGTGTCTTCGTAACAATTCACCTTGTCACTAGACCACTTCCCTCCAAGTAGCCATCATAAGTTAATATCAGGGTGTGTATACAGGAGGTTCAATTTGTCTTTGTAACTCTAAATTTTTTTTTACTTAAATCATCACCATGCCACAATCCATTCTCTTTATGAGGCAAATAAGTACAACTACTAAGCAGAAATATCCAAATGGAGACAATCGTCATTATAGGGATACGACTGTGTAGCGGATGTAGAGAGTTATCACTCTAAGAATCTTGTATTGGAACATGGAAACTTATTGTTTTCAAGGTTATTATTAAATCATGATAGAAATGTATGGGTGTTATGACACCTTATCACTGAATGAGTTGTACCTAAGGTCCTGTCTTAAGTTGATCCAGGGACTTAAAATTAATTTTCCAATATCGATTTATTACATTAATAAATCTCATGTAAATAATATACTTAAGTGGAGATTGAAACAATCTTATATTTAAGTTCAGAATTACAAATTTAAATTTGTGTTAAGCTTAATCAGCTAAGCCTATGCTTCTTATCATTACAGCTATGTACCATTCCACTAGACTAGTTACATCTCTACAGGGAAGCAATAATACCGTGCCTCTACATTTCATATTACTAGAGTGTGTAAATTCACATTGATATAAGTGTAGGTATGTATCATACCTTTATCAAGTTTCATAAACTATTAATTTCGGTCAACATTTCATCTTAAGCACACAATCCTTCTTTATTTTAAGCTTAATTGAAAATATTAAATTTTACATTCTTATATTAGATCATTCATTGACATCTACCATAAGCTCTTATTTTGTAAGTATTTCATTAAGCTTCATCACTTAATTACTTATTAAATCTTAAATATGTGTTTCCTTCCTTTCCTTTTAAGGACATAAAAGTTAATTCATAAGTTCATTAATGATTCATTATAGTATAGCCCTTATAAGGGACTTATTATCATTTCATGTGTACATAGTTTCACAATTCAAAAACTTATATAAAGGATTACTAGCATATGAATTTAATATCATTGATATCATGTAAGTATTCACCTTTCATATCTTCCTTATAATTCATACATTACTTAGATAAACTACTGATATTACTTATTCATACATGCAATATATATCATTATAGTAGCTAACTCTTAAATTCATTATTCTTTTAATCCATTTAGACATAATTACATTCTATAATAGATTATAATCATATAAGTTAATTAGCTTAATAAGTCTTACGTTTATTTATGAAACAAGAATAGTTACCCACCAACTACCCTTCTTTATCATTTGTAGAACTACTAAATTCATATTTTTAACAAATAATATTTTCCAAAAAAGATAATGTAACAAGAATAAACTTTATTACTTTCCAGAACAGGTATCAGCCCATGTTTATTAGATTGATAAAAAAAATTCCTTACAAAAAATTACGTTATATGGTGAAGGGCCTTTATCATTTCCAAACATAATAAATTCAATTAGGAATTCCATAATAATATATCCCATTTAACTTTCTTCAATCAAAAGAATAAATGAAACTATATACGTCTTCCTTCTTCACGAAGTCAATCTGCTAAATTGTTAGCATGAGTTAGTTCACATGAACTGACCATGATAAACACTAACTATTCATAATAGTATGCTTTTCTTAATACTTTCATAAAAGGAACATAACTCTTCAATGAAATTATTCTAAAGTACAAGGAAGGAGCATAACTCTTTTTATCATGCCACAAGAATTTCATAAATGAAACCATCAAAAGAGGAAAAGTTAGCATATATCATCGTTTCAAGTAATTGAAATCAAATAATAATTTAAATCCCTTAAAGGTGATCCAAACAATGAAATTGATTCCATTCAATCATAAAATTAAAAGAGCAAGAATAATATGATTTCATTCATATAAGCATATACTTATATGACTATAATCATACCTCTTATTTAACTAAGTCTTACAACTCAATCCAATAACTATTATATCTTTGTTGAGAAATAATAATAAAGTTAATAACTTAATGATAATAATAAGTACTATTTTTATAATATTACAGTCATATAATCCTATATTTATATGACTGTAATATTCAATCTCTTTCATTAAGTTTGTAAAACTTTGTTGTCAACCCTTTTCTATTCTACTCAAGCTATAACAAGCCACTCATACAAAATTATAATTCACTATATAAGACAAGTAATTCCACCTACTTTCTGTCCACACAAAGTTCCTAATACTTAATCTCTTATAGAGTAGAACAACCACCAGGTAAGGGTCTATTCAAATGAATTATAAGCGTAAGGAGTTGGAAGATCAAATTCCAATGGAAAATTAGAAACTAGGTACATATAGATGAAATGAGACTAAATTTCGTACCATATCATCCATCCAAGAGTTTATCACAAATGAACATTCATTTCACACTCAAATTATTAAGCCATTGCTTGTACACAAGTAAAATTTTAAACCACTCTCACGCTAACAATAATCAAATTAATTACTCCATGCCACACTAATATATTCACTAGACTAACAAGAGATTAATGTCGACATCACACTCATAGGAAGGAACTAGAGAAACACAATGGTTGCAACCCTTTCAACCATGTGACCGAAAACACATTGATCAAGACATTTCATTATATTATCAATAGAATTCCACTGAACCGAATTAAAAAAACTAGTCCCCACTAAATAGCCAATAAAGTATCCTTAAGGACTTAGCATTATGTGCTACAGTCATTAATAACTGCCCACCGAAGCACTCAACTGAGAATGAGTTTACCCAATAGAATACCATTAGCTCCTAAACCAAGATTTTCTATGGGCTTGATTAGTTCATCACATAAATATATAGACTAAAGAGGTATCCTACTAGATACAAGTCATACCAGCTGAATGTTGGACCTAATAAAAAATAAAACACTTTAGTAACAACCTGGGTGGGTTAAGTCAAATAATTTTTACTTTTAATACCACTAACCTAAAATCATTTTAGAAATTATTTAAAACCAATATGGGTTTGATAATGACTTGAGGATTGGGAAAGATATTACAAATTCTCAAATAGAGTGAGCTTAAATCTTCTAAATAGTTTTGAGAACATAAAAAAATCCCAACTCCCTATTCCAGAATCCCAAAATGGGTATGCTGCTCAAATTAATCCCTTCAGAAATTAAATAGAATAAAAAACCAAAGAGTCAAAAATCAATCATCCATCTAAATAAAAACTCAATACGCAAGTATTACAAACCTAGGCCTCTGAATATAGAGTTGTATTTTAAAATTTGGTAAACCTTTATAAGGTTGAGAAATCAGAAAGAAAACTTATATACCCATTATCATAATAGACCTGGTGGAAAACATGACAGAAACCCAGATGATTTGTTTCAAAATAAGATTATTTAAACACAAAAATCCAAGTTATTTAGAGAAGAGAATAGGTTAACCATTTACAAGGTTATTCACTTCTAAATAATCCTACAAACAATTACTTAGAAAAGAGAATGTGACCGATTCTTAACTATTCAATCACCCATCTCAAGGTAAAATTATTTATCCATATACAAAAAGACAAACTTGCATTACTTATAGAGAAGATATATCCTCATCCAAAGTTCACTACTTCGGAGAAAAAAATACACAACATATAACATGTTTTTTTAATTATTATTGGAAAATAGTTTTTTGAAAGGGACTATACCCTTGAGAAGAAAAGAAGGCCTAAGAGCCAGAATAAGAGTGAGAATAAGAGAGAATGGATCAAGATCCGAGTGTTACAATGAAGCTCGAAGTAGCCCAGAAACAGCTACTCAAATGAGACAAAACAACAAAATTACTGCAAAAAAGTAGTAAAGAGACCGCCAAAAAACAACAAAAAAACAAACAAAAGCAGCAAAAGCAACCAATACTACTTCTTGGTAGCTTTTTCGATGCTGGTCTTGACTCTCTTCCAGGCGCAAAACATACCCAAAGTTGTCATGTGGGCAGCATCAGTTTTATCAAGCTCCTCAATGGTTCTTTTGCTCTCTTTTTCGTTGCCCCAAAGTGTAGCCGGGACACCGCTGAGGTTGGAAACACTTTTGGCATGACCCTTAATGAACTCCTCAATTGCCCTAAGGGCAGAAATGTTGTGATCATGTCTAGTTTTGGCCATCCCTAAGCAGGAGTCTAAGGAGGTTAGCTTCTTATAAATGTCCTCAATCTTACTGCTATCAATGTTCCCCTCCCCCTCCATGATTTTCCTGCCTTTCTGTTTAGCCAGTTTCTTGACCTCATCCTTCAACAGTTTCATCTCAGCCTCTAAGGCCTCCAACCTCTTTGAAGAGCTATCCAACTGCACTTCCCGGGGACTGGCACTGCTGATATTTAGAAGATCATGTGCAACTCTCTAGTTCGAAAGGCTCCTTCTCCACAGCAAGAGCCTCAAGGTTGAGCTTCCTGGAGGCCCTGGTGACCAGTATTTTAGAGGTAGAGGCAAGGTGGGTGGTGGGAGCAGCATCAGGGGGAATGGATGGAGAAGCTAGAATAGCCGGCTGGGGGGTGACAGCAGCGGTGACAGGGGCAGCAGGAGAAACAGGGCTGACAGCAGCAGAGCCCATCAAAGGGGTAGTTGGGCTAGGAGAGGAAGGAATTCCAAGGTATTTTAGAAGGCAACATTTATGAATCAAAAAAATAAGTCCTTGATGCAAGGGAACCACCTGGGTGTGCTTCTGAAACTCCAAAATGGAGCGTTCAAGGGAGTTTAGCAGATAATGGGGAAATCAAACCAATCGATTCCTACGGAAGTGGTTTAGAAAGATAAGATGTTTAGCAGGGACAGTGACAAACCTACCTTCCAAGGAGATGAATTGAATCATCATGCAAGTAACCTCATCATAAGGTGGAGGAATTGAGTTGACAAGCAGGCCCGCTGTACCAAATGTGAGCTTCTCAGATCCCTCCACAAATCTTCTTTCTTTAGCATCTCTATCAACCCTTTTGTTGAAGAAGCGGTATCCCTCCAAACAAAGACCGGTCGCTTTAGCAATAAGATCTTCATTGACCAATATCTTCTGTCCCTCGTAGTCGACTGTCCGCTCCTTCCATTCCTTAGAAAAACACACAGAAATGCTTTGGTCATTTCCCTGCACCTTTTCCATGAAGTTGGTGAAGCCACCTTTCTGAGAATGTTCCAAAGCTCGATATTTTCCTTCCATTCAAGGTCCACGCATGGCTCAATTTGGCAGGGAGGTCCTCCCATCTTCTCTGTGAAAGACTGATTACAACAATTTCCCAGATGCTTGTGTGCGTAGAGACCTGTCCGCTTCTTGCTATTGTAAACCGCACAAAAATGGAAACTATAGCCGTTGCTCTTCCCACGAACGGCTGCGTGACTGCTGAACTGAGCCTGCTGGAAGTCACGTGTGTGAGTAGCTCTCTTTGTGTCAACAATCACATTACAACTTCCATCAATTTCCAAGGAGCTATGAATTCGGATTTTAACAGCTGTAGTACATCCCGTATGTGTGATTTTCAAATCAACATAACTCCAATTGGAGTTCCCCAAATAATTCTTACTATCATGAATATTTGATATTATTTACATCATCATATTCATTAAAGCAACATGTGTGAGAGTGTTATTGATGCTGATCTTCATCCAAAGATTATATCTCATCTCTAGGGATTGCTTGCATATAGAAGTCCGCATGAATGCTGTTGTGGAGCTGATTAGGGATGCTATTATTATCCCAGACGGTGAAATTAACATTAATTCCATAATTGGCTAGCGCATCTGCCAATTTATTACCCTCTCTGTAAGTATGCTTGATTCTGATGTTATTGAAAGTATGACTGATGCTTATGGACTCAGAGATAAAATCCTTAATACTCCAACTAGGAGATGAGGACTGATTAAGAAGTTTAATGATATTAAGGGAGTCCCCTTCAACAACTAGGTTCTGAATATTCTTAGCCTGGGAAACTCTCAAGCCCCAGAGAGCAGATAATGCTTCAGCAAAATGATTAGTTTGAACTCCCATTTTTCCAGCATATGCAGCAATCAGATTACCATTATGATCTCGTATTGCTCCTCCTCCTGCCGCTGTCCCAGGGTTTCCCTTAGAGGCCCCATCAAAGTTCAACTTGTACCAATTAGAATCAGGAGGATGCCATTTGATCGAAGATCTATCAATACTATTCCTGGGATTGCTCCAATTTCCAATCTGCCAATTGGATAAGATGTACTCTTCTTTCTTAGGATAACTCTTATTCTTGGGAGGTTTAACTTTGGCAATATCCTCTTTAATACCATTAGAAATTTTTCCAATACTGAGTTTATAGTTTTGCTTATTATTTCTGAAAATATAACATGTTTAAGATAATAACGTTTCCCAAAAATTACTTTACACTATAATTTTTGAAGCCACAAATTTATATTCAAGAATGAGATATTGCTATAACATTATAGAACCATCTTTAGAGTAATACTAAATATACAAACCAAATAGTCAAACAATGATTCATAATAAAAAACTGGGAACCAGGGAAT
This sequence comes from Taxus chinensis, assembly GCA_019776745.2. Classification (NCBI taxonomy): domain Eukaryota; kingdom Viridiplantae; phylum Streptophyta; class Pinopsida; order Cupressales; family Taxaceae; genus Taxus; species Taxus chinensis. The sequence continues at coordinate 288,973,360 of CM034150.1, forward strand.
AAAATTCAATGCAAGAGCAAGGTCCTTTATTTGAAATAAGTAAATAGAGAAAGTGAAAATGAAAATGCCTATCATGCCTGAAAGTGAAAATGAATTTGATTTCTTCTTCCCATTCTACCAAGGTTTGCTTTGTAATCCTTTCTTGAAAATTCGGTCTCACCATTAAGTAAAACCTCTAGAAATTATACCATCGTTGAGTGGAACAAGTATTTATGCAATGAATAAATTATACATCACACCATTCATAGTGTTTCATGCATGGTTTCCTTAGGAGTGAAGTCGATGAAGGAGATATCTCACAATGAAAGATAAAAAATGACTACATGCAAACCATCTGGTAGCTTCTCCATGAAGCTTTGAGACTCCCAATAATTTGGTTAGTGCATTAAAGTCTATTAATGTTCCTTAATGGTTTTGTGATCCTAGTCACCACCACCTCCTTCAATCCCACCATAATTAGTGGTTGAATAATTTAACATAATGCACTTTAACCTCATCATGGCCTTAAATTGGCTCAAAAAACTTATGTTAAAGTTTCCTCATTATCCAATCTTAGTTGGAGTTCCATAAAGTTTTCAAAATAGTCCCCAAGCCATAGACTTTGCATGTCACCAATTTGTAATATGTGATAATAATAACATTAGTTTGACCTTTCCAGTTGTGTGCATGATATTGACCTTTGCAATACTACTTTCAAAACTCAATTAAATAATCATTTTGTATTTGGATTCTTAGCTATGGCCCATATAAATATATCCATCCTATAATTTCATTAAGTTAATGATTATGTAGTTGGTCCAAGACCAACATTAAAGTCACAAGGAATCCAAATTCATCTTACCGATTTTGGTCGATAAACGACCTAAATAAATATCAAGGCCTGAATATATCATAAGGTTGAAATCTATAATAGAGATGAGAAACAACAATACCAACCACTTTCAATAACTCATTTTATGCCCAAAATCCATTGCACATCAAAACAAAAATTAATTAATTTCACCCTTAACAACCTGGATCTGCATTAGGGTAGGTCTAGATTCTTAGTTAGGTCTTAGATATTTTAAAATAGGATTTCAACCTTAGCTTAGGTTACATTACTTAAATGCAGATATAACATAACTACGTCTATCATGCCTTACTTCTTAATCATATATCCACAACATCATGCTTTGAAATTATTGAATCAAAGTAAGATTAAGTAGCAGTATGGTTGTATTTGTAAGATATTACAAAAAATCTCTTGAAACCTTATATTCATTTAATCATGAACATGATGGCATATAAGAAGTATAATGTATTCAATTTTTGACTTATTAAACGAAAAATAATCCTAACAACATATGGATCATAGGCATGCCTTGGATCAATGTAAATTATCCAAGATAATTCCCTTCTTCAAATATAGATGCCATTGTCTAAGGAACATAATCCATATGAAAACTTAGATATTTTAACAAGTTACTTGTTATTCTACTGTCCCAAGAATCTGATATCATTTTCTGCAAGCTGAAATCATTGGGTTTATTTCAAAAACTAGTTAAGTGAGTACTTGATGATAAATAAACATAAGTACAATGTTTCCATAAAATTGATTAGAGTTAGATCCTAAAATTAATTGATATCATTTCAACAATCATGATCTACCAGTTCCTAAGAGCACAATAACTCAAGATAGAAATAACATATCGATGATTGCTTACCTCGTTCAAAGAATCAAGTATAGACATCCTTACAATATGGGCATTACACACCTCCCCTCTAAAAAGAATCATCATCCCGATGATTAAAGTATTCCAATTCCCCCCTTTTTTGAGTACATAGGGAGAAATGTAACTTATTCAACCATATACCTCTCCAATAGTATATAGAGTTTTTTAGAAATTCCTAGAATATGTTTTGAAGAAACAATGTACTGCTACTTTAAACTCGACAAATATTTAATCATTATAAACATAAGTATTCCAAAAAAACACAACTGATCACATTCAACTTTAGTAGGGCTAAAATAGTAACGTTACTGTCATATAAACCCAAGATTACGTAACTGTAATCTATTATTCTAGTTTCCTTGAAGTTTGTATAACACCTCTTCATTATCAGTTATCACCTATTAATTTGTTGGTACCTTGGTAGAGAATAATTTCAATCTTCATATCCTTAAGTTATATACACAAAAAAATTATATGAAATGAGTTAAGATTAACAATTCTTAACTTTCTATTCTATCATATATAATCTTAATACAACACGATATATTGAGCTACCTCTAACTTCAATTTAGTCATAGCAAGTCCAACACCCAAGCAGAGATGTACATTCTAAACTTGATCAAAACCAAATATAAGTCTATACTCCCTTAGTTTTCATAATTAAAGGTATGAACTAGGAATTTTAATATAATTTATTCCTCACTAGATCATTAGACAGAGATACATACTACAATCACCTAGTCATGTCATAACAAAAGTTATGAGTTCATCAAATTAATTCAAGTAACAGTGGTATAGGTGATGAAGTACCTACACAAAAATCATACTATTAAAAAGGGTAAACAGAATCCCCTAGGGACATTCCAATTTTTTTTCACCCCGATCAATGATTCCCTAGTTAAAAGGTAATGATTCCCTAGTATATAAGAATTTGGAGGAAAAAAAACACAGTTACATTCATTGGTGTGCTCATTACTCTTTGGGTTTCTTTCCTTGATCAGGGTATTACCTTAGTTCAATTTATACATTATCAAATTTTTTTTAGAACTATCATGCCACTCCTTTATAGAATTATTATAACTTTCACGAAGTTAGAGTCCTAAGTTAAGTAGGATTTACTTTCCCAAACCTACAAATATTTTTTTAAATGGGAACAATCAGTCTTAATAAGCTTACCTAACATCATTTTAAAAAATATTTGTTCCTTTCTTACTGAAAATTACAGCGTGCCTATCTATTGTGTTTCATGTTGACAGATCTAATTTTCTGCTCGGTTCAATACTTCTTATTGAAGGGTCAAGACTTTGTAGTATTTAATCTATAAGAAAAATATTATCAATCATTCACTCGATTATAACTAAGATATTTCATAAATCAGCTATCAACCACTTCAACGCATCTTACTCTTTTTATCTCATAAATCCTAGTTTGACCTAGAATATTGTTAACCTAGTTATCCAAGCTTATGGAACCATCAAAATAATTATTAAGTAAATTTTACCTGTTATTGACTTCACAAATGAGTACTGATAGCCTATTTATCTATCCTTAAGAAAGATGTCTACAGATTTATAAAAGATCAAAAAAAATTTCTTACTTTAAATATCAAGGAGTGATAAGTAACAAAGTTACTTTATAAGCTATAAAATTTGTCATTAACAACTTTTTATTCCATTATTCAAAGTCAAACAGACTGAAATATGATAATTTTAGTATCTCAAAGCTGAAATAATACTCATGCACTTAAATTTTTTTGACATAAAATAGAAGAATCATTCAAATACATGCTACATTATCAGACATGAGTCTAAAATTTACACATTTTTATCCCATATAAAAAGGAAAAGTTAGGTTTCTCAATTTACGACCCTTTTTTTTTCATTAGGTACAATAAATCCATTACTCTTAGCATTGTATTATACTAACCTTAGGAAACCCTTCGCAACTTCCCTCACATCCTGTTGTGGATACTTGTTCCTTTACTTTGTTGTCTACCCTTGCAGTATGTTTCATCATTTGATGATTGTTTTTTTTTTAAAGGAAAATTGTATGCATAATGTCCATTACCACATGTGAAACATCCACCAATAGGTCATGATTGACCACATTTAACCTTGGTATTTGCAACAGTATTATGCTTTTTCATGTAGGTAATTGTTAGGATAAATTAATTATGCATTATATGATTTATTATTTAATTAATTTTATTAATTAAATAATAATATTATATGGTTATATTATAAACCATATTATAGTTGTAAGTTTTTATATGGGTTTAAACCATATTTGTCTTTTTGTTTCACAAGGATAATTGTTACAATTATTATAACAATTTATATGCTTCCCGAATGTATTATTGGAAGTAGTTGTGAGTATGGTTTTACCTGTGCAACATATTTGTTTGTTCGCACATTGCTGTCTAATATGTATAAATATTGCAGCACTCCATTGTAATGGTTAATCAATTTCACATTAATAAAATATACAGGCTTCCGTCCCTATTTGTGAAATTACATTTGGTACCAGAGTGAATTGGAGCTCCTGGAAAGGTTGAAGAAGGTTGTAGAGGAAGGAGAATTCATGGAGAAGAAATCTACATCAACGGAGAGCCAACGCTCCCTCCTACAGCTTCCTAGAACCCCCTACATACCCACAACCTCCTACGCATTCTCTAAGTAAATAGAAAGCAATTTTTTTTTTACCTTGGTGCTGTCTGCACCAGGAAAAATTTCTTCTTGAGTTCATTTATATACCATTTTAAAAAAACAACATTTGCAGTAGGCATTTATTTTTTAAAAAAAAATCCTTATCAGGGGTTTTATCTCTAATATTAGAGAAGTATTCCGTTACTGCTACATGTAGCATTATGCTATATTTGGAGGGATCAATTTACTGCAGAAGTCTCTCCCTATGACTGAGATGTGAAGACATAGAGCTGTGCATATGAGAAAGGGTCATTTTTTTTGGAATAGTCTACCCTCTAAGCCATTGGCGAGCTCCTGATTTTGTTGGCGAGTCAAGCCCACATAACCTCTGCTCCAACACACCTGTACCAACCAACCTTCACGACCTGCATACACCTAAAAACAAAGTAAAAGGCATTAAAAAGAAGTGGAGAACAATGACCTATACACAAGACAAGGTGTCAAAAATAAAAAAAATAGTGAAGGAAAATAATGGATCAAAGAAAAAACAAAACGTTGAAGCAAATCAATTTTGCAAAAAAAAAAAATGGTGAAGCAGTGAGGGCACATTGATGGATAATAAAATATTTTATGGATGTGAAGTTTGAACAGCATGCTCTCCTCATCATGCACCTGGAACCTACTCTCCTCGACACACACAGCAACCTACAACTCCCTCCACGCACAGCGACCTGCACAAAAAAAAGAAAAAAAACAAAAAAACAAAACAACAAACCTGTAGATCTTATCAAAACGACAGCCAAAGGAAAACAAAAACAAAGAAATAGAATGAGAAAAAGTTTCAGATCCATTTTCTAAGCTTAGAAAACCATAATCCACCTTAATCCTCTGTCACATGGACTCCACCTCAGCTGGTTCACCTCTTTCAAAAGGTCAGTTTGAATTTTATGTATTTAAATAAACTTTGCTTCAAATACATATCTAAGTGCATCAAATGCCAATATGGTTGAAGTGAAAGACTTGGGTATATGAGGTTTCGGGTTCAAAACCTACCTCCAACAAATCTTTTAAACCAATTTTGAATTTGGTAGAAAAAGTTGGCAGGACCGCTAAATTTAGCAAAAAATTTGAATTTAGTTATAACTAACTAAATTTAGCGGAGGAATCCCTAATTTAGTGCAAAAAAAAAATTCTCCCATTCAGCCTATTTTTTCATTCTCACCAACTTTCTCCAAAAGAGGGATACCTAAAAATTGTATTTTCAGCTAGTTTTTTGCAATTCTTTGCATTTTTGGTCATTTTCAGCTCCGGAGGCAACCAAGGCCCGCAAAACAAAAAAAAATTGCCTACCATTTAATTTTTCAAGATTTTTGAATGCAATTTGTATACTTCAAAATATTTTACTAATTTTTAGGTTGCCATAGTCAACTACAAACTTTGTAACTACTCTAAAACTAGCAGAATTGTAATACAAAATTGTATAAAATTGGTTCTGTAACACTCACGAGATCCTAGATCTCATTCACAGCATTTGGTATATACGGTGCCTCTGGGAAGTGCTTACAGGTAAATCCATCGCAACTACTACCAGACTTAATGCCTAATATAGCTACAAAAACGTCGTCCAGGCATCATCCCTTTAAATCGACAGGGAGTAATAAGGTCACAGTGCACACACTATGAACCATCCCATCCGTCTGTGAACGATTGCACGACATAAATCCAGACTGAGAAATTATTTGAGTATATAGCAAATTTACACGCACGTATGAGGATATTTCTTTAAGCTGGTGTCAATAATCACACAGACCCCATCAGTATTGTCTTGGTACCACGTATTGAATTCTTTCACGTACGTTAATGCCTCTTTCACGTACCACCGGGTATATAGAAAGGGCGAGCTTCTTCCATGTACCAATAGGTATATCGAAAGGGCATGTATATAGAAAGGTTAGCTATATCAAACTGATGGTATATAGATAGGGAGACCTAATACCTGGAGTGATAAGAGCCAAACCCTGTCAGTGATCTCTATAATATGGGCACCAATGCCCCCAAATTTTTTCTTCCGGATTCACAATTACTTAGAGGAAAAAATTATGCTGCATGGAAGACAAATATCAAGACACAACTTGAGTTTGAAGAAATTTGGCCTACTATGAATGGTACTCTGACCAGATCAGCCACTGATACAACATAACAATAGTAGTTTGATAAATTAGATCAAAAGGCCAAACTCATCATCTTGTTTGGAGTGTCCGATGATGTGCAACCCCACATTCAAGATGCCAAAACAACAAAAGAAACATGGGATAAATTAAGCACAGTATACGAGGCCAAGAACAAGAATGTTATACTCAATTTGCAGAGCTAGTTACATACATTGAAGTTCAAGCAGAATAAGAAAATTGAAGCTTTCTTAAGAAGAGTTACAGAATTGAGGGCTTCACTTCTAGCCCTGGGAGAACTAGTAGCAGATGATGCTCTCGTTCCCATTGTTCTGAGAGTACTCCCCTCTTCTTACCATATTTTTTTCACAACACTAAACATGTTAGATACGACAGTTGGTTTTGAAAAACTGGTAAACCTATTGCAACAAGAGGAAGCAATGCACAATAAGGATGATGAAGAGGAGAAGGCACTATCTTCACATCAAAAATGGAAAGGAAAAGGTAAAGGAAAACCTACTTCCTATCAGAAGTCCCAAAATCAAAATCAGTATCAAGGGGATAGACAACAGAAGAAGCAATGTCCTATCTGTAAAAGAGGACATAACCTACAAGATTGTTGGTTACAATACTTACAAGAAAGGTTCATCCAACAACTTTGGAACTCAACAACAACAATCTTACAAGGGACACTCTAACAAAAATCATGGATAGAAAAAAGGGAACTGGAAAAGAAGACCCCATCAGCGAGGTAATATTGCTAAGCAACAAGAACAGTCAAACAATGAAGACTTCTTGTTCATTGCTCGATCAAGTGAACCATCCATGTCATCTAGTGATGTCTAGTATGTTGATTTGGGAGCCACTCGACACATGACCGGCCATAGAGACTAGTTTATTTCAATGAGGGACATGCCATCGAAAAATCATGTTTCTTTGGGAGATGATTCTTCATATGTAGTTCAAGGGATTGGGAACATTTCTCTACCCCTTGGTTCACACAAATGCAGACTATCAGATGTCCTATATGTCCCTGGGTTGACAAAGAATCTTCTTTCAGTCAATCAATTCCTAGATCACAACCTAAAAATTGACTTTGATAGTCAATCTGACAAGAAAACGTGTTTAATTTGAGACAAATCAAGAGGCCTGAAAATAATTGCAAAATCCTCCAATGTGGGACACATGTTCCAACTTGATTTTGTTCACAGAGACGATCAAGCACTTATGGCTAAGAACTCCACCTTAGCACAGTTGTGGCATAGAAGATATGGTCATGTAAGTTTCGAATATCTCAAAACACTTTGCCAGTGTAATATGGTACATGGGCTACCATCTCTTCAGAAGGATATAGAAAAATGTCCTCACTGCCTAGCAAGAAAACAACACAGAGCTTCATTCCAGAGGAGTACATTTTAATCTCATGGTAAACTTGACCTAGTTCATATAGATATTTGCAGTCCGATGCAGCCAAGTCATTCTGGGTTCCAGGACTTCATTATTTGTGTTGATGACTATTCGAGAAAAATGTGGATTTTCTATCTTCACAAGAAAAGTGAAGCGTTTGAAACCTTCAAAAAGTTCAAAGTAGCATTTGAGAAATAAACTAGTTGTCACATCAGAACTCTCCACTCAGATTGAGGGGGGAATTAACCAGCGATGAGTTCAAAGACTACCTACAAACTCACGGGATTCTTCGAAAAATGCCTCCTCCACACACAACATGGTAAAATGGTGTTGTTGAGAGAAGAAATCATACTATCATGGAAATGATGTGATGCATGATTGATGATTCCAGACTTGCAAAGACATTCTAGGTAGAAGTAGTAAAGACAATTATGTATTTATTGAACAGAGTGCCCACAACTACTCTTGATGGAATAACACCACAAGAAGCATGGTCAAAATAGAAACCATCCATTGCACACCTCAGAGTATTCGGGTGCAAAGCAAGCATGCACATACCCAAATAGAATAGAAAGAAATTGGACATGAAGTCACATAAACTCATCTTCATTGGGTGCAGTGAAGAGACTCTTGGGTATAGATTGATGGATCCTAAGACCAGAAAAGTCTACACTTGTAGAGATGTTGAGTTTTTCGAGAAGAAGGAAGCAGAGACTCCTCCTCCAGACTCACAAGATGTAGATTTTCACCTATTGTAAAAATTGAAGCTGATGTTCTCTCAGAAGATGAAAGTAATGATGGGGATGATGGTGTTGATCAGATCGAACTAGGACCCATGGGAACAGTTCATCATATGTATAAATGGTGTACAAGTACATTATGAGATGTAAGAATGGATGCTCCACCGGATGCATCCACCCTGGACCACGAAATCGTAGTAAAGAAAGAGAAGAAGTTAACTCTGCTTTAATGAGTAGAGTTATTAAATCAGATGAGCCCTCTACAGTCCAGGAAGCCCTACAGTCAAAATCATGGAAAGATGCCATGGATTCTGAATATCAATCAGTGATGAAGAATAACATCTGAAAGTCTGTCGATCTTCCACCAGGGAAGAAACCCATTGGATGCAGATGGATATTTAAAACAAAGTACAAAGCAAATGGGACAATGGAAAAGTATAAAGCAAGACTTGTAGAAAATGGGTACACACAAAAATAAGGCATTGACTATGAGGATACATTTGCTCCCACAGTTAAGATCAAAATGATCAGGATGATCTTTGCTCTAGCTCCACAGTTTAGATGGAAATTCCACTAAATGGATGTAAAAAGTTCCTTCTTTAATAGATATTTAAAAAAAGAATTCTACATGACTCAACCTAAGGGATATGTAGTACCTGGTCAAGAAGAAAAGGTATGTAGACTCAGGAAATCTCTGTATGGCCTCAAACAGGCACCCCGGGCATGGTACATCAATATTGATGAGCATCTCGTACAACATGGATTTGTTAGAAATCCATATGATCCCAATATTTACCTCAAAAAGTAAGGGGGGAGATGGTGATTGTTGTTGTCTACGTCGACGATCTAGTCATCACTAGTAGTTCAATGAGGATGATCAATGCAACAAAGAAAGATCTTAATCAATCATTTGACATGATTGATCTCGGGATGATGCATTACTGTCTTGGATTGGAAGTATGGTAGAAATAGAACCATATTTTTGTTTCTCAAATGAAATATACCAAGAATATGCTCGAGAAATTTAGGATGATGGATTTCACACTAATTTCTACACCCATGGAGAACAGATTGCAGTTATCTCATTTAGATCCATCTCCTGAGGTAAGTTCCACTCTCTATCGGTCGCTAATTGGGAGTCTCATTTACCTGACCTACACTATACCAGATATCAGCTTTGTAGTAAGCTATCTATCCAGGTTCATGCAAGAACCCAAATTTTTTCATTGGAAAGTAGCAAGGCACATTTTGAGATATCTTAAAGGATCAATGGATCTTGGTCTAGAATACAAGAAGAATGATAACTTCTTCTTGACTAGATATTCAAATTCATATCATGTAAGCAACATTGATGATAGAAAATACACTTCTGGATTTGTATTCGTTGTGGGATCTAGACCAATATCATGGGGGAGTAAGAAACAACTCTTTGTTTCTCACTCTTCCATAGAATCTGAGTATCGTTCTGCAGGAGAAGCTATCTGTGAAGTGATCTGGCTATGTCGCATACTGAAAGGACTTGGAATACCATAGGACAAACTGACCACCATGTATGTTGAAAATGAAGGTGTTCTCAAACTTGTTCGCAATCTAGTTTTTCATGAGAGAACAAAGCGCATTGAGGTACATGTTCATTTCATATGCGAACATGTGTTGAAGCACAACATCCAGCTTCAATATTGTCCAACAGCTGAACAACGGGCAGATATCTTCACAAAGTCACTTGCACATGAAAAGTTTGAGTTGTTCAGAGAGTTCCTCTCCTCATCACTTGAGACAATGCACAATTAAGGGGGGGAATATTAGGATAAATTAATTATGCATTATATGTTTTATTATTTAATTTATTTTATTAATTAAATAATAATATTATATGGTTATATTATAAACCATATTATAGTTGTAAGTTGTTATATGGGTTTAAACCATATTTGTCTTTTTGTTTCACAGGGATAATTGTTACAATTATTATAACAATTTATATACTTCACAGATGTATTATTGTAAGCAGTTGTGAGTATGGTTTTACCTGTGTAACATATTTTTTTGTCTGCACATTGTTGTCTAATATGTATAAATATTGCAGCACTCCATTGTAATGGTTAATCAATTTCACATTAATAAAATATACAGGCTTCCATCCCTGTTTGTGAAATTATAGTAATTATAGTAAGTTTTTGTGTAATTTTATTTTTGGAAGAACACATTTTCCTGCTATGCCTTTTCCACCAAATTTTCTTAGCATTTCGAGATGAAGAAAAATTAAGACTCTTATGATCCTTTTCATTTTTATGAGTGGAAATGTCTTGCAGATTTGGTTTTAGCCTACTAGATTTTCCAAATATCATCTTATCGAAAAAAGGTCCAAGTTTATCCAATGCTTCCCCCAATTTTGGGTTTAGTTTGTCTTTGGATTTGTATGTCCAATTCTTTCCACCATTGGTCAGTTCATCAATTAAACAACTCCCTTGTTGTCCATTAACAACAAATTCAAGTTGTATTTTATCCCACTTATCATTTTCACCCATCATCAGCTGCTCTAAGGCATCTATCTGGTTCCGTGTGTATCGAAGGATTGTTATAATTTTATCTAAATTTTATACAGTTGAACTCGTAAAAAAATCTAACTTGGTTCTTTCCTCTCGGTACACCCTTCTCATATCCATTATCCTTCTGAAAATTAAATTAAATTTTTAATTAGCGTAAGGACCCAATAAGTTTAAGAGTTGCAACCTTCAGCTTTGATATGAAAATGTAACATCCACTTTTTTTCACTTCATATCTAGAATTTTTTTTAAAATACTTTATACAGTTGATTTAAATACCCATATATTTAAATCCAACATAAACCTTAATGTAATCCATTTTTGATAACTATCATAAACCATGTGCAGTTGTATGAGGGAATCCTGAACCTATTCACTCTCCCTCTACGCTCTGTATGAGCCCATATATCAAATGTATCCTTTGGTTTTCCTTTATCAGGATATGATATATAATTGAAGACTCCTAAGTCTTTACATAGGTTCCATATGCATCTCACAACTTATATCATAGTGAAATAAGGACAGTGTAATCAGTAGCTTACACTACTTTACGCAAAGTTTTAGAGTCATGTATTCCATGCTCATTTCCATGACGACACAATCACCATTGGGAATTTTTCATCTCACCTTAATAACTTATTTATTTATATAGATTCACAAATGTAGATGTTGTAGACAGCTACAAGTCTTATCCAAGATACAAATCTGGTTTAATCTATAAGAAGACATACCTCTATGTCATCCTATGATGCCTATGGGAAAGTAAGTGTCTTCGTAATAATTCACCTCGTTACTAGACCACTTCCCTCCAAGTAGCCATCATAAGTTAATAACGGGGTGCATATATAGGAGGTTCAATCTATCTTTATAACTCTAACAAGTTTTGTACTTAAATCATCACAATGCCACAATCCAGTTTCTTGATGAGGCAACTCAATACAACTACTGAAAAAAAATATCCAAATGGAGACAACTATCATTATAAGGATATGACTGTGTAGCGGATGTAGTGAGTTAACCCACCAAGAATATTGTATTTGAACATGGAATCTTATTTTTTCAAGGTTATTATTAAATCATGACATAAAGGTATAGGTCTCACAACACCTCCTCACTGAATGAGTCATATCTAAGGTCCTGTATTAAGTTTATCCAAGGACATATGGTTAATTTTATAATATTGATTTATTACCTTAATAAATATCATGTCAATAATATACTTAAGTGGAGATTGAAACGATCTTATATTTCAGTTCAAAATTACAAATTTAAAACTATCTTAAGCTTAATAAGTTAAGCATATCTTCTTATCATTACAATTATGTACCATAACACTATTTTAGTTACATCTCTACAGGGAAAAATTAATACCATGCCTCTACATTTCATATTAATAGAGAGTGTGTAAATTCACATTGATATAAGTGTAGGTATGTATCATACCTTTATAAAGTTTCATAAACTATTAATGTCAGTCAACATTTCATCTTAAGCACACAATCCTTCTTTATTTTAATCTTAATTGAAAATATTCAATTGCACATGTTTATATTAGATCATTCATTGAAATATACCATAAGAATTTAATTTGTAAGTATTTCATTGAGTTTCATACCTTAATTATTTATTCAATCTTAAATGTATGCTTCCTTCCTTTCCTTTTAAGGACATAAAATTTTATTCATAAGTTCATAAGGATTCGTTATAATATAGCCATTGTAAGGGACTTACTATCATTTCATGTGTACATAGTTTCACAATTCAACATCCTCTATAAAGTATTACTAACATATCAATTTAATATCATTTATATAATGTAAGTATTCACCTTTCATATCTTCCTTATAATTCAAAAGTTACTTAGATAGACAACTGATATTACTTATTCATAAAGGAAATATATAGCATTATATTATCTAACTCTTAAATTAATTATTCGTTCCACCCATTCAGACATAATTACATTCTATAATAGAGTCCAATCATATAATTCATTTAGCACCTACTAAGTCTTATGCTTATGTATGATACAATATTATTTACCACTAACTACCCTTCTGTATCATTTGCAGAACTACTAAATTCATCTTTTTTACAAACAATATTTTCCAGACAAGATAATGTAACAAGAATAAATTTTTTTACTTTCCAAAATAGGTATCAACCCATGTTTATTAGATTGATCAAAATCTTTCCTTACAAAACAATTACATTAAAAGGCGAAGGACCTTTCTTGTTTCCAAACATAAGAAATTCAATTAGGAATCCCATAATTAAATATCCCATTTAACTTTCTTCAATAAAATAAATAAATGAAACTATATATGTATTCCTTCTTCATGAATTCCATCTGCAAAATTGTTAGCATGAGTTAGTTCACATGAACTAAGCATGATAAATGCAAACTATTTAGAACAGTATGCTCTACTTAATAATTTCATAACATGAACATAAATCTTCAATGAAATTATTCTAAGGTCCAAGGAAGGATCATAAATCTTTTTATCATGCCACAAGAATTTCATAAATGAAACCATCAAAGGAGGAAAAGTTAACATATATCATCCTTTCAAGTAATTGAAATAAAATACTAATTTAAATCCCTCAAAGGTGATCCAAACAATGAAAGTGATTCCAATCAATCATAAAATAAAAAGAGCAAGAATAATATTATTGAATTCATATAAGCACATAATTATATGACTCTAATCACACATCTTATTTAACTAAGTCTTACAACTCAATCCAACAACTATTATATCTCTATCGAGCAATAATAATAAAGTTAATAACTTAATGATAATAATAAGTAAAAATTTTATAATATTACAGTCATATAATCCTATACTTATATGATTGTAATCTTCAATATCTTTCATTAAGTTTGTACAACTTTTCTTTCAACCCTTTTCTATTCTACTCAAGCTATAATAAGCCACTCATACAACATTATAATTCAATATATCAGACAAGTAATTCCACCTATTTTATCTGCACACAAAGTTCCTAATACTTAAGCTCTTATAGAGTACAAAAACCACTGAGTTAGGGCCAGTTCAACTGAATTATAAACATAAGGAGTTGGAAGATCAAATTCCAATGGAAAATTAGAAACTAGGTACATATAGATGAAATGAGACTAAATTTCGTACCATATCATCCATCCAAGATTTTATCATAAATGAACATTCATTTCACACTCAACTTATTAAGCCACTGCTTGTACACAACTAAAATTTTAAACCACTCTCACGCTAACAATAATCAAATTAATTACTCCATGCCACACTAATATATTCACTAGACTAACAAAATATTAATGTTGTCATCATAATCCTAAGAAGGAACTAGAGAAACATAGTGGTTATAGACCAATACACCATTTGACCGAAAACACATTAATCAAGACATTTCATTATCTTATTAATAGAATCCCATTGAACTAGATTAACAAAACTAGTCCCCACTAAATAGCGAATAAAGTATCCTTAAGGACTTAGCATTATGTGCTACAATCATTAATAACTTCCTACTAAAGCACTCAACTGAGAACGAGCTCACCCAATAGAATACCATTAGCTCCTCAACTGATATTTTCTATGGGCTTGATTAGTTCATCACATAAATATCTAGAATAAAGATGTATCCTACCAGATATAAGTAATACTAACTGAATGTTGGACTCAATCAAAAATCGAACACTTTAGTAACAACCTAGGTGGGTTAAGTCAAATAATTTTGAATTTTAATACCACTAACCTACAATCATTTTAGAAATGATTTAAAACCAACATGGGTTTGATAACGACTCGAGGATTGGGAAAGATATTACAAACATTCAAATAGAGTGTGCTTAAAGCTCCTAAAAAGTTTTGAGAACATAACAAAATCCCAACTCCCTATTCCATAATCTCAAAATGGGTTTTCTTCTCAAATTAAGCCCTTAAAAACTTAAATAGATCAAAAACTAGAGAGTCAAAAATCAATCATCCATCTAAATAACAACTCAATACCGAAGTATTACAAACTTAGGCCTCTGAATATACACTCATATTTTAAAATCTGGTAAACCCTTATAAGGTTGAGAAATCAGAAGGAAAACTTATATACCCGTTATCATAATAGACTTGGTGGAAAACATAGCAAAAATCTAGATGATTCATTTCAAAAAATGATTATCTATACAAAAATATCCAAGTTATTTATAGAAGAGAACAAGTTAACCATTTACAAGGTTATTCACTTGTAAATAATCCTGCAAATAATTACTCAGAAAAGAGAATCTAACCAAGTCTTAACTATTCAATCACCCATCTCTAGGTATAATTATTTATCCATATATAACAAGGCAAACTTGCATTACTTGCAGAGAAGAGATATCCTCATCTAAAGTTCACTGCTTCAGAGAAATAAAATACACAAAATCCAACATGTTTAAGATAATAACATTTCCCAAAAATAATTTTACACTATAATGTTTGAAGCCACAAATTTATATTCAAGAATGAGATATTGTTATAACACTATAGAACAATCTTTAGAGTAATACTCAATATAAACTAGATAGTCAAACAATGATTCATAATAAAAAATGGGAAACTAGGAATAAAATTCAATGTAAGAGCAAGTTTATTTATTTTAAATATGTAAATTGAGTAAGATATTCTACTGCATTAGGGGTTATCATGCCTAAAAGTGAAAATGAATTTGATTTATTCTTGTCTAGGTACTAAGGTTTCCTTTGTAATCCCAGCTTGGAAATTCATTCTAACCATTAAGAAAAACCTCCTGAAATTATACCATTGTTGAGTGGAACAAGTATTTATGCAACCACTGAATTTAGCATCGCACCATTCATAGTGTTTCATGTATAGTTTCCTCAGGAGAGAAGTCGATGAAGAAGATATCTAAGAATGAAAGATCAAATAAAATGTCTACATGCAAATGATCCGATAGATTTTACATGAAGCTTTGTGACTCCCAAAAATACAGTTAGTGCATTAAAGTCTATCAATGTTCCTTAATGGTTTTGGGAGTCTAGTCACCACCGCCTCCTCCAATCCCACCATAATTAGTGGTTGAATAATTTAACATAATGCACTTTAGCCAGAACATGGCCTTAAATTAGCTTAGTGAACTTATGCTAACACTTCCTTCCATTTTATTCATTATCCAAGCTTAGTTAGAGTTCCATAAAGTTCTCAAAAATAGTGCCTAAGCCACAGACTTTTCATTTCCCCAATTTGTAAGATGTGATAATAATAACAAAATTTTGACCATTCCAATTGTGTGCATGAGATTGACCTTTGCAATAATACTTTCAAACCTTAATTAAATAATCATTATGTATTTGGATTCTTAGTTATGGCCCTTACAAATATATCCATCCTATAATTTTGTTATGTTAATGATTATGTAGTTGGTCCAAGACCAATATTAAAGTCACAAGGAATCCACATTCATCTTACCAGATTTGGTTGATAAACGACCTAAAAAATATCAAGGCCTGAATATATCATAAGGTTGAAAGCTATAATAGAGATGAGAAACAACAATACCAACCATTTTTAAGCACTCATTTTATGCACAAAATCCATTGCACATCAAAACACAAATGAATGAATGTCACCCTTAGCAACTTGGATCTGCATTAGGGTAGGTTTATAAGATGCCAATTGGGTCCATCAACATAACTTCACCTTGGAATAGGATTTACCATGCCTTACTTCTCAATCTTATAGATAAAACATCATCCTTTTAAATTAGTGAATCAAAGTAAGATTAAGCAATAATATGGATGTATTTGTAAGATATTACAAAACATCTCTTGTAACCTTATATTAATTTAAGCTTGAACATGATGGCATATAAAAATCATATGTAGTTAATTTTTGACTTATCAAACGAAAATAATAGTAACAACATATTGATCCTAGGAATTCCTTGGATCACTGTAAATGATCCAAGATAGTTCCCTTCTTCAAATATAGATGCCATTTTCTAAGGAACAAAATCCATATCAAAACTTAGATAGTTTAACAAGTTACCTATTATTCTACTCTCCCAAGAATCTGATATCACTTTCTGCAAGCTGAAATCATTGGTTATTTAAAAAAATAGTCAAGTGAGTACCTGATGATAAATCAACATAAGTACAACATTTCCATGACAATGATTAGATTTAGATCCTAAAAGACATTGATATCATTCCAACAATCATGATCTACTAGTTCCTAAGGGAAAAACAACTCAGCTTAGAAATAACATACTAATGATTTCATACCTCATTCAAATAAGCAAGTATAGATATCCTTATAGCAAGGGCATTACAAGGAAAATTATTCCCATGCACACCTATGAGTGAGGGAGGTGTATGAGAAGACATGATAGACACCAAAATTTGAGATATTAATTGTAACATCTGAATCATGCCAGATGTGGTGCTTTCCTGGGATAAGGCCATCTTTTCTAGGAGTTTTAACATCACCACATTAATGTTTATAGAAGAAGATTTTCCTTTAGATGTGGGTGCTTATTTGTAACGATTATACTCATTAGTGGGACCTTTAGTTGAATCACTCTAATATTTCAGCAGGGAGAATCCTGATCATGTTTGAGTTCTTTTTTATTAGTAGGAATGATGGATCTGGAATCTATATAACCAAACTCAACCATATTGCAATCAGAGGAGACTGGAATCAAATGTAACCAAACTCAACCATATTGCAATCAACTGTATAACCTTGTTTTGAATTATTAAAAGGACAGGGTTTTTGGAATTTTAAAGGCTGAAATAAGAAAAAAGGAAAACTTGGTGCTTTTAACGAGCTATGGTTGATCAAAAGGGACAAAATAAGATTCATGTTGGGTTCACCAAGGAATGTATGAAGCCGATGTGAATCCTAATGTGGTATAAAATATAATTGTGAAGATGACTCTATTTGAAGAATGAGTAAGAATTTGGAATGATGGATGATTTTAATGATTTGTTCTCGATCAAAAAGTTTCATGTCGGGTTCACCAAGGTTGTATGATGACCAAAAATAAATCCAAACACCATGCACTCTTATCATATGTTCAATTAGGGTATTTGAGGAAATGAGTAGAGGACACACCAAGACCAAAACACAAAGGAATAGAATTAAAAGGGGCACAGGGACCGTTATGATCGCATACCCCAAGGGAAGTAACCCTTAGACTAGGACAAAATAAGTTTTCCAAGGCCCTAGTTTGAATAAGAGGAAGGAACCCTATGGAGGTATGAACACTATGGGGGGAATGAAATATGAAGAAACGTGTAAAGATTATGTTAACCTAAGGAAATCATGTAACCTGAAGTAAAGAAATTATATGCATTGAACATGCATTGAATGTAGGAAACTACTCTATAAAAAATGAAAAAGTGAGTTAGAGAACTTACCTGTTAAGGGCCAGTCGCTGATGCATATATCTCCCAAAGGATCATACACCCAAACAGAAAAAATTTCAGGTGGATAAGGGGAAATAATACAGTCCTAGCTCACTATAGTTGACCCAAAAGTGTAAGCAAGCATTTCTAAGCAATAAGAATCTCCAAACCAAGATTCAAGATGTAAGAAATCCAAAAGCTAAGAGAGTAGGTGCAAGTTGGTGTAAGAGAGTAAAGATGATGGAGAGTTCTTGTTGATCTGATGTGATGTTACTTAATGTGAAAATGAGAGTTTGGGTATTTATATTTTTTCCATCACCTACAGGTGAAGGCATCGGTAGGGATTTTGAATTTGCACCGATGTAATCACATGTGGGTGATGGTGTTACCAAGGGATGAAAAAGTAAAGGGAGATGTGCAAGGACACTTAAGAAGCAAGGATGATGCAAAATGAAAGAAATGGGGTCATGAGAAAGCCATATGTTGAAAGAATGAGGAGGAAAATAAGAAGATAAGAGGAATATGAGAAAAAGAAATACATAAATGGGACCAAATTCTACTCTCTCTCTCTCTGTATGATCACTAACCCAATGGTTATGTGATTAACCATACCCCTATCCTAGAACAATCCCCGTAAGGAAACTGTTCCATAGATAGTTGCATCAATGACCCCTAACTTGACAAGATAATTGTTAATAACAGGTATGAAAATAGAAAGTGTAAAAATTTAGGTGTATACAATATCCAAATATATTATATAAAGGTATTAAATAGATCTTATTCTAGGGTGGCATTAAAAGAAACAACTAATAACCATATCACCTTATAAAAATCAAGAAGGAAAATTCCAATATCATAGTATATGTAGAAAATTACACTAATATATGTCTCGAGAAAGTAATACTCTCACTTGGACAATAACCCTCCTTATTAAGAATCAAAATGAATGAATGTTACCATCAATATAATGTTTAAGTATATTTTAGGATTCAATTTTACCGTATGAAACAAACTAAAACTTAGAAAGGATATGGTTTAACGATACTTGTGTGGATGATGATGGAAGGTGGATGATCCAAATGGGTAGACAAATCTCCTCTTCCCTAAAGAAATGAAAAACCTACACACACATAGACAACTTAACAACAGAGATATTAGATAATTATGAGGTGAGTTGCTTGGAAAAGAAAAATCCGAAGAACCAAAGGGATCCCTTTGATGGGTGTCAACTTAATTTTAGATAATTAAGATGGAAATAATGATGAGATTATAGATAATATAAAATGATGCAGATGATAGACTATATATATGTAACGCCTAGATGCCAAGATTCAATTGACGTCCTTGATGATAGGTTGGGGAGGATTGAAAAAAATTTCCCAATAGATATTATAATCATCATTGTATTTCAAGAGAATATATGACTATTCAAGAATATCATCTAGATTAGACATGGGAATGATGACACATATGCTTATTTTTTTACCAATGTTGGATTTATCCCACACAAATGGTTGACAAACTATGGGTAGGTACAAAATGGTGTCAAGATTGTAAGCTTCTCTTGGAATGGTTATCTAACAGAAATATGAGATTTTTAGCAAAAGAGAATTAGCCATAATTACAAAATATAGAGAAAATATATAGAAATGTGCCAAAAATGTAAATTTGGGCAATTTTAAAAGGGATTGGTGTCGATTTGGCATATCAGTGTCGATCTATACAATCGATACCGATCATTGTTAAAATTATTTTTGATTAAGAGCGTGTTGTAATTTCCTATGATTCTAAATGCAAAATTGAATGTTATTAAATACAAATTCTTGGATAATTTAAATTATAATATGATTGAACCTAAGAACAAAGATTTATAGATTCAAATAAAATGGCATACCTTTGAGGTGGATGAAATTTATATGATCGAATATTGAAGAATAGTTTTCTAGAGGGAGATTAGAATATCAAGAAGATGTGTTTCTTCACATATCCATTAGGTTCCTTCTTATTGAATGCCCAAGTATAGAATCCATCATTTTCACTTTTTATTTTTAAGATCCTTGGGAAGTGGCTTGGACAACCTTTTATAGGGTTAATTTCGTTTCAATTGAATCCACACGGATCAATGCTGATTCTTGGAAACTATACTGATTTTCATTTGCTTTAAAGAGAATGGTTTAAGTTGGTTTTAACGATTTATTTTTATGGGATTTTTGACATTTATAATGGTCTTGGGTTGTTTAGGATCTTGGGAATTTTTTTGGGAGTTCAGGATTGTTTAAGTTTTTTTTGTTTTGTTTTGTTTTGTTTTTTGTGGTTACAAGTGATTATTAGTAGTTACATGTGGTAAAATGGTGAATGTAATTTGGTATAAGGGTAAATTTACCATGTGGTATTACAAAGGGGTTTCCTAGGGTGTGTACGCACATGTAGGAATTAGGATGACCTAGTTTTGATGTCTAGATTTATACCTTTTTTCAATTTGTTTTTGATGGAAAAGATGTTGGACAAAAATTGAGTGAGATGGTTGGATTTGTGCTAGATAAGTGAACCCCCTGCAAATTAGGGGTAATTTCAAGCCATCGTGATGGTCACTAGTTTGAATGTATGATGGATGAATAAATGTAGAAACATATATGTTTGTGTAAGATTACACTTGTAGATGTATATGCTTGATTTAAGGTGCCACAAGACTGGGGATGAAATATACTACCACAAAGGTAGGCTTATGCAACTGATAAGTTAGGTGATAGGGGAGCTAATGGGTTCTTGACCTATATATGTATGACTCATAGGAAACAGTGGGAAAAGGTTCCTAAGAGGCTGCGGAATCAATGGTAGATTAGGAAAAACAATATCAATATCGACATGACATGATATAATATGGATTATATGGGGGTCTTAGGAAAAAAAAATAAGCACAAATTTTGAGAATGTGCAATTTTAATGGGATCTTTGTTGATTTGTAGAATCGCTACCAATTCCAAATGAATAAAAAATGATAAGAAATCAACGTCGATGCCATGGGAATCCTATATATAAAAGTCGAGTAATCGTGAAAGTTTATTTTTCTCATTGTGTTTATTATTATAGATTTGTGATTGTGACATTATGAGAGATGGAGGCTAACAGGAGTGGACAGAGGAGATGATGACCATCTCAGATAAAGTTAGGGCATTTTTTTTATATTTTAGGTTATATATATAAAAGTTGAGTAATTGTGAAAGTTTATTTTTCTCATTGTGTTTATTATTATAGATTTGTGATTTTGACATTATGAGAGATGGAGGATATCAAGAGTGGAAAGAGGAGACGATGACCATCTCAGATAAAGGTAGGGCATTTTTTTTATATTTTAGGTTATATATATATATATATATATATTATTTTTTCTATACGAGGATATAGGATCAATGCCGATTACTAGGATCAACACCAATATGGTTATGATCTATACCGATCCATGTAATTGATGATGATTTGTTATGTTTTTATTGGTTTTGAAAATTTGGATAATTTTTGTGTTGTCATGACTAAAAGTTTCTTTGTGTATTTTATGGATGTCGGAAAAGAGATGCCTAGCGACGAGGGATCAGATTACACCATTTTTAGAGAGGTTACATATGTACATAGATGATGATGAATGGGACATTTTGGATGTATTGGGGTTAGGTGGGATGTATTATTATAGGTGCGTCTATTAATAATTAGAGATTATGGTGGTATAATAAGACTGATAGGATGTAGCTATAGGGACATTCTAGTTTCCTATATGGGATATTACCATTACCCTAGAGGGTGTGTATAGGATTTTGTGGCTACTTATTTAGAGCAAGCTAATTGTTCTTATTGATGAGGTTGGACAAGGGAAGATATGGTGAGATTGTATGGTAACACTACTTTGGATGTGATATATGTTGCAAGGGGATTTTCTTTTAAGTAATTTTGATATGATGGAGTGATTGGGAGTTCATTGATTACTCTGATTGTGGTGGGTATTAGTTGTTATGATTTACTAGAATCAGAAGGGGGCCGGTTTCCATGGGAATTAGTTGCGGTGGTGGTAGATATGGTATAACACCAGACTATTTTTTCTTGAGGGAAACATTTATCAGCACAAGTTTATAGGGATATGTGGGAGTAGTCTACAAGGAGGAGTTTTGGATTAGAAGTGACATTTGTATTAAAATGATTTGATTATGAGAATATCAGAGTGATCCGTCCAAGAGGTCTTCCATGGGATAAATGGTATGTGAGTCTATATTGTGTTGGATTTATGAGGTGGCACAGTTATTTTATCCAAGATGTAGTATCTCAGAACTTGGAGTATTATTTAGGGTTATTAGATGACTTAGTGGAAGATGATGTTTTTTGGATGCCATATGTATGCTTCCTTATATGTCCGAGAGAGGGAGACGAGATGTGTAGAATGTGTTAGGAGAGGTGAATGCATGGGTGGAAGGAAAAGATGGTTGAGGTCGTACAGTTTGGATGGGTGAGGTGATAGTTTGGACAAGTACATGATGTACTAGGAAATCCTCTTTTCTATAGGGAAATGGAAGTAGATATAGAGATACAAAAAACAAATGTGAGGGATATTCAGGAGATAGTAGAGGAGGAGGTAGTGCCGACCGAAATTGATGATTTCGGGGTTACACCCGAGTATGCACCATGGTGTTAGGAGTAGATGGTAGCTCCAAGGGATAGGGTTGTGAGGGAACATTATGGGAGCAAGGAGAGGAGGATGTGGAGATGGGAGAGGATTTTAAGGGGCAGGCATGAGGTGGATTAGATTTGAAGGTGGATCAGTTGAGGAAGGGGCTAGTTGAGAGATATTATTGAGTGGCTACCTTAAAGGATGAGATAGTGAGGTTGATGCAATAGTTGGAGGAGAGGAATGGCTTGGTGATGGATTTGGATACAAATTTGGGGTAGATGTAACAAGACTAGGATAAGTACCACTGTCATCATGATATTTTGAGAGAGAGATTTATAGTTATAGGGTGTACATTGACAACATTGGGGAATGCTAGATGAGGCATATGGGCACATTCAGAGAGGAGTGGGAGCATCAAGAGGGGTGGGATGAGCTATGCTAAGAGGGACAATGGGGATGCTAGGGAAAATGATCCTAGATTAATATGAAGTGTTGTGTGCAGAGCCGAGATAATATGAGAGTATGGTGGGAGAGAACCTCTCAAAGGTGCCACAATATGCAGAACTTGTGGTGAGTCAATAATAGGAATTTAAGAAAGTTCCTGTTGCTAGCATGAGGAGTATCAAAGGGTCGAGGAGGAAGCACGAGGGTAGAGCTAGCATTTTTGGGATCTTGGATGTACATTTTACTATATAGTTATTATATGCACTAGAGTGCCTAATTATTGAGAGGTATATTGACTTGGATATGTGTGTATATATATACATACACACATATATATTTGTGTCTGTGTGTGGTTTTTTAGATAACTGGATGTGTAAATGCATTGTAATGATGTGATGTTTTATACTAGTTTATGGAAATATTTTGATATGATGATGGTTATAATAGTGATGAGATATGGATGTAATACAATTGTATGAATGTGGTTATTGTTGGTGTGTGTTATTTTCCACATCATTAGGTGAGTCATCTCACTTAGGTGAGATCGTAGGTCCATGTGTCATTTAGGGGTCATTATGAGATTCCATTACGTGTTAGCGCACCAGTGCGTCAGCATGTCAGTGCGTCAATGTGTCATATGTGTCATTGGGAGTTACACTTCTATTCTGGGAATGTAAATCCCCCTCTCTACTCGAGTTGTCATGATTGCTGCACTGGGGGCTACTCAGAACCTCCTATATGTACACGTCTTTTGATCTATGAGATAGAGGAGAGTTTTATGTCTTAACCAGGTTCTGCCCATTTTTTGAATCTTTGCATGCACATTCAGTTGATGCTCGCTCCTCTTGAAATCTCTTCACACTGTCGTTCGCATGTCCGTTGATGTGCATGCCATCCCTCGTGATCCTATCTTATGGGTTTTAAACCATCTTTTATGGTATCAGAGTGGATCTTGTGGATCCATGCACTCATCAGCATTTCTGTGTGTGTTTTTTGGCTTCTGGCGTGATATACAGATCTCTTTCAGCGTGTGTCATAATGCATATTCTAGTTGTGCTCTTCTTGTATTGATCTGGGTGTTTATACTTCCATTTGGGTTTGATCACCATTTTTTTGGTTTTGTTCAAGTTTCTGGTGTTTTCAGAGTTTGGTGTCTTCTCAGGCTCATCATTTCCTTGCTTACATATGCTCGTATTTACATTCTCTACATCAGGTTATGCTATGGAATATTCGACGGTTTGTTTTTTAAGCTCCTCAGGCCTTGTTTGTAACTTGGTGTTTGGTTTTGGTATTTGCTCGGTCTCACTCCATCATTATGCATCAATTTCACCATCAGACACTGCTCTCTCTTTGCTTTATGCACTAAGATCTTGTACTCAGCCTTGCCTTGTTCTCATGTTGGTTAGAAAGCTCCCTTCTTGTTGGTTGTGAATGTCTGGATGGATCCTTGCATGGAACACCAACAAACTGCCAAACTGCATTTTTTTTGCTTTGGAAAAATGCTTTTGCACTCTACTATAGGTCATCGGTCCTTGCTCTATCCACCTGCACACATCTCAGGCATCTCAGGCACGTAGCTCCTTCCAACCTGGCACTTGGCTCATCTCTAACCGCTCCTCCAACAACTTAACATGTTTCAACTCTATAATCAGCCATTTTTGGGCAGTTTTGGGCATTTTTTTGGCATTTTGGGTCTTCAAATAGCTCCTCCAGCTTGTGTAGACCTGCAACACCTTCTCCCAGCACCTCCAGTGACCATTTTACACATCTCCAGCAACATGCAACCTGCAACGTCATATTCAACGGCTCAGTCTATGCTTGAAACATTTTTTGGGCATTTTTTGGCATTTTAAGGCATTTTGGATCTTCAAACGGATCCTCCCGCTTGTGTAGACCTGCCATTCAGCCTCCAACACCTTCCACGTGTCTATAGCACTCTCATTAGCCTCCCACATGTCTGCAGCACCCTCAGCAGCTTGTACAACTCTTTTTGGTGGTTTTCCCTCCAAACAGCCCAGCATGTGGACCCTCCAACTTGGCATTCGTCCACTCTTCCAACGTGGGCCATATTTCCACCTCCTTTTTAATGTTTTAAGGTGGTGAAATAAAAAATATTTCATTTCTTGGCATGTATTAATTTATAAGGCTGTTTTTGGATTGTAATTTAATCCCCTTCTACGAGTGTCGAAGACGGAGGGCAAGGTCCGGGGTTGGCAGGAGGCTAATCCCCCCTCGCAGTCAAAACAAACTCTACCTAAAATTTTGTGCAATTTCCAACGAGTACCCACACGATACCCTTTGCACCCATTTCATGCACTTTTTTAATGTGTTTGTAGCATCTAGTGTATTTTTCCATCAGTTGCGGGAATCATTTTAATGCGATAGCTTTTGACTCGCTGCTCGTTTCTTAGCACTTCCTTGGTCAAAGTTGCATGATTTTTCACACATTATGTGATGGGATTATTATTTTTGTAAATGCACTAATTTTATAAAGTGCTGCATTCTGGGGGGGTTGTTTGTACTCTTGGGCCTACACACGTAGATGCATTATCAGCCGAGTCTGACGTCTTGCTTTTGTGCATCTTACATTTTTCATCATGGAGAGTGCTCTTTCTAGACGTGAGCATCATAGGATCACCTTATAGCCTCTGCCACTTCTCACTTGGAGAGAGACCTATTCAGTTTGGCATGCTTCCATTGAACGTTACTTCACCCACGAGGGTCTTTTACCCTTCTGGCTTGGGCCAGTTCCTACACCCACTGATCATCGTCATCTAGAGGACTTCCTCAAAACTTGTGACGATGTCTTTGGTCACATGATGATGCACATATCTTGTTCTCTCTAGTTTCATGTGGCAGACTCAGATCCACCTCACCATGTCTAGAGCATTCTTTAGTCCTTGTATGGAGACCCTTCACATACTGTCGCCATTGTTGTTGCTGTTGATTCAATTGTCTCCTCCATTTCTTCATGTGATGATAGTTTCACTGACACATGCTCACTTGGTTCTACTTCTGATGACGAGGATTGTGCATCCAGTTTTGATGTCGAGAGTACTACAGAGGACTCTTCTCCTCTTTCTCTCACTATTCCAGAGAATGTTGACACCCCCCACATCTCATCAAATATCGAGTAGTCTCCTACTCAGTCTCACACAGTCATCACACCCGCCTCCTTTCCACTTCTAGTGTGCGAGGCCCTTTTCACTCCTCTACCTTCATTGGATGACTCATACCTATCTGACATCGCTCTTCTGTTTGTTGATCCCCCTCATTGGGATGAGTATCTGCCTGACCTTAGTCATATTTTCATAGATTCCACTTATGATGCTCTACATGTCCCTCATCCATCTACAGGTGTTTCAGAGGATTTCATCATCTCTATTGCTGGGAGTGCCCCTTCTGGGAATCATGTCACTTCCACATTTCCAGAGACATTCATTAATCCACCCTCAGGTGTGGATCCCTTTTCTATTATGGAGGATGTTTTGTTCCCTTCACATCACTTGGACATCCTCTCTATGGGTGTTCCTCTTCACTCTGATAGTTCTATGCACGTGGAATTACCTTTGGTTCCTTGGCACTCACTTGCTAGACCTATGTCACACTTCCGTGCACCAGACTCAGAGTTCTTCGTGTTGTTGCCTTCAGTTTCCTTTTTTGAAGTGGGCAGACTTCTAGCACATCATTTTTGTCCTTCCTAAGGGCAAGCACATAGTTTGTTTCAGGTGGCTCTTCTTCAGTCCAGAGGCAGAGGATCTTGTCATCAACATTCTTTTGGGAGACCTCCTAGAGTTGCAGAGTTCAAATGCGTCCATGGCATCTTCTGCATTCCTCTAGTCTCCCTCTTCTTCTCTCTTCTTCTTCTTTCCAAGAGATTGCCTCTTTGTACATGGGTACCCTTCAGGCTCATCTATGGCTGGGACCCATATTTGGCATCTTTCTTAGATTAGAGAGGTGTTGTTCTCTTGTGGTGGATGTTTTTCCCACTAGGTTTTCCTTCACTGCTTGGGATCTTCTTCTTGTACATGGGTACCTCATCATGCCTTGTGCCGGGACCCATTTCTCATTTCTAACTTACCGCCTCATCCTAAGTTACGATGAAGGGAGGGTGTTGGTGTGTGTTATTTTCCACATCATTAGGTGAGATCGTAGGTCCATGTGTCATTTAGGGGTCATTATGAGATTCCCTTATGCGTTAGTGCATCAGTGCATCAGTGCGTCAGTGCATCATATGTGTCATTGGGAGTTACACTTCTATTCTAGGAATGTAACTCCACCTCTCTACTCAAGTTGTCATGATTGCTACACTGGGGGTTACTCAACACCTCCTATATGTACATGTCTTTTGATCTATGAGATAGAGGAGAGTTTTATGGCTTAACCAAGTTCTACCCATGTTTTGAATCTTTGCATGCACATTCGGTTGATGCTCACTCCTCTCGAGATCTCTCGCACATTCATTGATGTGCACGTCATCCCTCTTGATCATCACTTGTGGGTTTTAAACCCTCTTTCAATTATTTAATTTATTGTGGTGAATATTATATATATTATATGTTATTGTATTATATGGGTGTTGGTTTAATTAATATATATGATGATGGTTAAAGAATTTTTATAGTGGTGTGTTTGACTCTTTATTTTATTTGGTGTTTATATATATATGTGATGGAAATTTCAATGATAATGCACTTGCAAACCTAGCTGGTGGTAACATATAACTACCAATGGTTATTCCACATAAGATGATATGAGATACTCTATTGACCTCCTTATAACATGTTTGGGAGTTACACTTATCTTGTATGGGGAACTGTGTTTTCCTCGATAGGTCTTAGTTTCTACTCAAGTTTTATTTTGTTTTAGATTGTGTGGGTTGATCAATATGAGAAGATTGTGTCTTCAAGCGAAAATTTATCAATGAAGGAATATTTCAATTTTGTCACCATGTATATGGATGTTATTTAGATTGAGTATCCATCCTTCAATGGAATGGTCTACAATAATATATTTCACTGGTGATAGAGGATATATAATTTATTGATAGTTGTTCTTTGAGGGAGAAATATTTTTTTTTATATAATGATTTTGATCCCATAGTGTTTTTTATTATTATAGTTGAGGTTAGGCCTAAGAGACAACTTGAGGAGGTTGTGTTCAATATACAAGATAACATGTGTTTCCAAACATGTTGTTTGTCAGTATATAGGGTGAACTAGGGAAGTAAAGATTACGGGGTCCCCTGTTGTATTTGAGGGGAATTTTCCATTTGAAATATACCATGATCAAGTTTGTGGTGCCCGTATTTTAGGTCATATTGGATATACCGATGGGATACCACATAATTAAAAATAATTAGTAGGGTAAGGATATTGGTGGATGTTGAGAATGGGGGGATTTAAGTTGGACTAAGGTTGTGCCAGTATATATGTTAACAGTAGAAAGGTCATAAGTGCACGAAATAAATAGGATCTTTTTCTATTTTACCATTAAGAGAGGCTAAATGATATTCACCAAACCCGTATTTGTGAATGATAATATATGGTGTAAGCTAGTTTGGAGAAAAATTTCCACATTTACTCTTTTCCGTATTTGTGTTATGTTGATTTTCTTTGAGGAAAATAGCACCAATGTTGAATTCATGTTCTTTAAGATATTTGTTATATGCATGCTTTATTTGTTCTTGATAGTTATTAAGATGTTTGAGGGTGGTTAGTTGGTGTGCATCTAACAATTCAAGTTGTGATAGATGTTCTAGATGATATTATTTCTCAAGGATGAAATCATTAAGAGAAATGCGTAGGGATGGAATTTGGACATCAAAAAAAAGAACTGCTTTAGTTTCATAGACTAGAGAGAAAGGAGTAGTTCATGTAGGAGTTAGAATGCTAGTTTAGTAAGCACATAATACAAATGGAATTTGGAGATGTAACTTTTTACCATCCTGATCGAAAGTCTTGGTAAGGATTTTGTTCAAGGTTTTCTTGGATTCTTTATCATGACCATTATATTTTGGATAGCATGGTATGGAGAAACTGAGTTTGATATCATAGGTGTCACAATGTTTTTGAACATTTCTTATTTTCAAAGGATTTACCATTATTTTTTATGATTTTATGAGGGATGTTGAAGCGATAAATGATGTGATGATGGATGAAATTGATGATATTATCTAGTTTTGTGAGATAATAGGGATATATTCGACCTATTTTATGAAGTATTCAGTAGCCTTGATCATGGAATTCTATCATTGGGATGATTAAGGGTTAATAAGGACGATGAGGTCAAGCCCACATTGTGAAAAAGGCCATAAATCTTGAGCTAGTTAAAGAGTATTACTAGGGATATGTGAAATATTAATGTGTTTTTGAAGTTTGATACATTTTTGGACATATTAACAATAATCTTGGTTAAGCATAGGATAATATTAAACCATCTGAAAGATTCATTTAGAGATGGCCAAACCATTAAAGTGTCCACCACATATTCCATCGTGAACTTTTTAAATAGTTTGGTGAGCCTTTCGAGATATAATAAATTGAAGGAGAAGGATGTCGAACCCTATTTTATAAAGGATTCACCCTAATATAACTTAGCAGGATGAACATTGGTGGAAGAACCTCTTATCATTTCTAGATAGGTCTGAGGGTATCTTACTTTTGGGAAGATAGACATGTACTTGGGTATACCAAATATAGAATTGGTTATCTTCTACATGATATATGGTAGGAATTTTAGTGTTGGTATAAGATGGTTGATCAAGTTTGTAAACAATGATGAAGAGTTTAGAATCATTTTGAGATAAAGGAATGAGGGATGTGAGAGATGTCCTGGTATCTACAATTTTATTAGATGAGCATGGTGTTTTTTGGATTTCATAATGATCGAAGGCCTTCATGAAATGATTAATGGTGGTTTTATATTTTGTACTCTCATTTTTTTACATTGATACACTCCCTTGATTTGATTGATGATGAGTTGAGAATTGTTGTAGATGTCAAGGATTCTTAATCTAAGAAGTGTGGTAGTTTGAATACCCATAATGAGTGACTTGTATTCACAAATGTTATTATTGAAATCAAAATAAAATTTGAAATCTAGTAGAATAGGAATCCCCTAAGGAGGTATTATGACTATTTCGACACCCCCTTGTCAAAATTTAAACTCGTCAAAGAATAAGGTCATCTTGAGAGGAGTATTATAATGATCAAGGGTGTTGACAGATTTGAGAAGAAATTTTTCACAAGGAGGTTGGTTATTGGAAAGGGTAAATTATGCAAGATGGTTGAAAATAATTGTTCCTTTAATGGATTTCTAAGAAATTAATTCATGATAAAAATCTATCATGAGCATGGGCCATCTAGTTATGTGGTCATTATGATATGGCTTAGAATGCATGGATTTTCTTGGATTAACACTTTTGACTACATAAGTTTTGTGATTAAGGAGGTAATGACGAATTTTTAAAGTTGTGAAATATAAGGCATAACAAAAAATTTCTATTTCTAAATACCAGGACTTGTAATAGTGAAGAGTACAAATTATATAGTAAATGATTTAATCCCTACCTAGCTTGTATCGATGTGATAGCATAGCCCCCAAGGTATGGTAAATGGTAGATATATATAGATATAAATTCTCCCCCTCACGTGGAGGAAATATTAGATATTGTTTATTTTAATTAAAGGCCTTTTGGAAATCATTGCCCTATCTAAAATGGATGTCCTTTATAAGGAGGTGATGGAAGGGTTGACATCAATCTGATAATTGAGAGATGAAATGGAGAATGGATTGAATTTTTCCTCATAGGTTGTGAAGTTATTTAAGGTTATATGGAGTAGACATTTAAATTATGGACTTGAATTTGGTGGGGTCGACCTCAATTTCCTTGACGGAGATGATGAATCATAACATTTTCCCAATTAGGACCTTGAACACTCATTTAATAGGAATGAGTTGAAGGAAAAAATATATTATACGAGTAAATATTACATTGAGGATGAAAAGATGGTACTTTCAGTGTTTAGACTTACCCAAGAGATCATCTACTAGGTATTCTATGGTTTTAGGGATAAGGTCATGAAAGATATAAGTCATGGTATGTTGTTAAGTAGCTCCTACATTTTTCAAGCCAAAGGACATTACTCTATTATAGAAGGTTCCCCACTGAGTGATAAAATATGTCTTATGTTGATCTTATGATGTGATAAGGATTTGATTATAACCAAAGAAGCCATCAATAAGATACAACATCTCATGGCCTTTCATTAGGTTGATAAGTTGGTCAATATTAGGTAGATGGAAATCATGTTTTGGAAAAGCAAGGTTAAAGTCTCAAAAATATGTGTAGTTATGGAATTTCCCAGAGGTATTGGTTAAAGTTATGATGTTAGAAACCAATTATGGATAGTAAATGGGTAAGATGAATTTGGCTGAGATAAGATGTTGAAATTATTCTTTAATCAATAATGCTACCCAAGGATGCATTTTTAAAAGCTTTTACTTCATTGGTTTATCATTAGTGATGGTGACGATATCATGGACTGATATTATGATCAATACGAGGTATGTCTTTATAAGACCATGTGAAGGATTGACTATGATTAGATAATAAGGTGCTCAACTCACAGAGATCTTGAGAGTCTAAATATTGACTAACTTTAACTATATGTGGCTCCCGTGGTGTCCCTATATTAATGTTGATGGTGGATTCATTGAAGATTTTGGAAGTGTTGGGAGGTAGTTTTCTATAGAGATAATTATCTTCAATACCCATATATGTTATGATGGTGTTATCATATTTTCATTGGAGAACATAGATAGTAGGATAATCCTTTTCTATCATATCAGGTGACACTAGTGGAAAGATCTTGGTTTCCTTTAGTTTGATAAGTCAACAGTTCAAGGGTGATGGTATTGATTAAAAAAAATGTTATGAGGGATAGATGTGGTGTAATATTTATTAAAGGGAGTGTCTGATGATAATGAGGATGAGGCTTCAGCATCTGAGATTAGTGGTGGTGGATTAGGGGAATGGTGCTTGTAGTTGAGTGCATGTTTTTTGTGGGGTTGTTTCAAATATTTAAAGGGTATCTCATATGGACCTTGTTCATATTTTCCCAAGTAAAAACCATTCCATACAAATCAATGGAGGTATGTTTGGGAAAATTGAGGCTTTTCCAGGCATGAGAAATCTACAATCTTTGGTTTAGTGTGTGGTTAATTCTCAAGATGCGAAGAGAAGCGGTTGATGCATCTATAGATAAGTTGTGTTTGAAGGAAGGTAGGAATGAAGGAGATGATGTTTCCAATGTAGATTCATAAAGAGGCTACTTATAGGGGTTCCCATATGTTTTTGGTGTAAGAAGCATATTGAGATCTAGGAGTCGATACTCCATTAGTGACAAATGTTGTATCATATCTCTAAATGGTTGATCATTGGATAATTTTGATGCAGGGACAACTGAATTAATAGAGGATTGATACAAATGGGTAGTGATTTATAAGGGAAGCAACACTTCATTCAACCTATATGTCATATAACATGCTTTGAATTGGTTAGGATCAATAGGAACCATAACATTTTTACCTTCATGTTCATATTTCAAGCACTAATGTAAAGTGGAAGGGACACAACACATAACATGGATCCAAGGGTTTCCTAATAGTATATTATATTTAAATTCACCTTCTATAAGGTATAAGAGTTTATGGAGGACTCTCACACCTACTTTGATAGGGATGATTACCGTGCCCAAGGTGGGGATGAAAACATCATTGAAATCATGCAAGATGAAGGGTGACTGAGCCATGATGGTTTTAGGTGACTAAATATGCTTTAAAGCGTGGGATGATATGATGTTGATACTATCCCAATTGTCAATAATGAATCTTTTAATAAGGGTATCATTGAATTGGGAAGTGACGAATAGGGGGAGATCATGGTGTGTAGGATGTAATGATGGGATCTTGGAGTCATCAAATGTGATGAATGCAACATTGTTAAGGTTCCAAAAAATTTGGAAAGTGGCTAAGGAACATCTTATTGTACTAAGATGGTTTGGAGGGTATCTATCATAGCTTTCCAATGTTGAGGGGGATTATGGATTAGTTCATAGAGGGATATATTTATGAGTTCTTAATGTAATTATTTAAGAATGTTGTTCTATATGGATGTCATAGAACAAGTCTAATGGGATGCCTAGATGGATACCTTGGCTTTAGAAGATGGTGGATTTAGTGATTTAGTGGGGGATGTGGACATAGATATTTTAGGCCTTTATTGAGTCTAGGATTTTGAGTCTTGGGCATAAAATCTCCTGGCTATGTAGATGAAATTAATTTAGAAGAAAGGAAACTCGCTAGAGGAGGCCATACCTTTACTTGATGGGTTATTAAGTAATGGTTTATGAGTGATAAGATCAAGGGTTTTAGGGGCTTGTTTCACTTGGTATTTTGATTTTGTTGTTTTATGTGTGATAGGTAGACCAAGATGATCAATATTCATCATGAACACATCCTTCTTAAAATGATTTTGGATTATGGCTTGGAGGAATTTATAGTCCTCAGTGTGATGTCTTGACACCTAATGATAATCACAAATTGTTTCATACTTGTACTAGGTAGGATTCCATCCACAGGGATTAAAAGGTTTGATTAGGGGTAGTGATATGGTTGATGATTGAATTTTTTGTCAAGGATGGTAGTGTATTATCCTAATGGGTATTGTTTAGATGACAATGCGGTTGTGGGGATTTTTGTTTCATTATATGGTTTATGAGTTTAAGATATAAGAGGTATACTATGAGTGATGAGTGTAGGTGTAATTTCAAGCAAGTTTTTTGATTATTAGAATGTGACTACAAGTTTTGATGAAGGATGCAGTCCCAAAATAGAAGGTAGTGATGTGGCATCCTTAGTTGTCCTTATTTTATATTTGTTCTGTGAGAGTTCCAAATTATTACATTTGTGACTTGATAATGTTAGTATATTACTACCGTTATTTTTGATCTGGTGTTAAGGGACCTTATCTTTGGGAGGGATGCTTACGATTTCAAAAATGAGATTTTGTTCATACAAATCCCAGGAGATAAGAGCATGAATATTTATGGGAGTAGTTAATGTGGATATTGTTGAGTGGGATGTTGTTTGATTCAAGGGATCACCAGTAAAGAGGTAAAAGTGGTCTACTTGTTGAAATTGTGCTTCGTATGTAGATACATGTTTTTAAGATGGTGGAAGTTTCTTGATGGTGTTGATAACATGAGTGACATGTTTCTGGGGCCCTACGGTATTGGTTTTGGTTGTGTTGTTGGTAAGGGGATGGTTTGGAAAATATTATTTGAATATTTTAATGGATTGATTAGGAGGCATATTGGGATTATCTAGTTGGAGTTCACCTCGGTAAATAAATTCTTGGAGGATGTTTCTAAAGGAGTGACATATATCAATTCCATGGAAGATAACTTGGTGATATTTACGATAATATTCTTCTCTATACTAGTGGCTTAGGACTAGATTCATCGATAGGTCAAATAAGAGGGAGGTTTATAAAATGGGCATTCATGAGCTTGTAAAATATATAAATTTATGACTCCTCTAAAGGTGTGTATTTTTGAGGAGGTTAGGATCACTTAGAATTTGAGAAACCTTTAAGACAACATAATTTACCAAGAATTTAGACTTTTCATTGTTGGAAAATGTTTTAGAAGAGTTAAGTTTAGGTTTTTTAGATCATAGTTTAACCTTACCGTCTTTGAGGGATGAGAGTTCCAATTTGTGGGCCATGGTAAAGGATTTGTTGAATTTATGAAATGATTAGATTTCAAGTGTGTAAGATATGTGGTTTGTGTGACCGAGTGAACAACACGATAAATTTAGTATATGGTAGAGAGAAATATAAATTTTTTGATCATTCCTCCCCACTAACGATGAAGTTAGTGATATATTCATTTTTAGTTTTTTTGATGGAATATACATCAGTGATGGATAGTTTATGTGTGATATTGATGGAGAAATGTTTTAGGAATAATTGGGGTAACTATGTGAATGAATATAATTATTGTTGAGGGATGTTATACAAGTAAAGATCGGGCCTGACTATTGACATCAGAAATGTCCTTATCATGAGGTCTTTATCATAAGCTATGAGGTAACAAGATTGTTAGTAGGCTGTGAGATGTTGTTGTGGATTTTCTTTACTATAGAATTTGTATAAATTTTTAAATTTTCCAATGTGGGGGGTATGGTTTAAAAGGTATTGCTTGATTGATGGGTTCATTCCAAATAATTTTGTAGGAGAATACATTTTTGGGTCCCATGGTAGCAAATCCTAGGCTTGTGATGTAACATTCCCATTTTAAGACTTTAGAAACAAGGGAATTTTTTTTTTTTGAAACATAATGTTCTCTATTATAAATAAAACATAATTTATAACACACATTCCATGCCAATCAATCTCATAATAGATAACCATATGCAACTATTATGACTCGGTATACTACTGATCTCTCATTCCATGACTCGGTTACCAACCAATCTCTCATGTTAAATTAAAGTATACAATACTTTATTTATACTACATATACTTGGTTCTCCTACCCTATTCCATGTACTGATTGGTTTGTTTAAAGAACCTATTTGAATATTTGTTACCAATATTCATCTGACATCACGTTGCTTTAAACTAGGTGACATAGGACAATGCAACCAATAGCTTGCGATACTTTGGCCAAATACTTTCAACATATTGTTCATGTTACTATTCCTAGATGGCATACTCGTCATTTTGGAATACGTCCTTCACCTCACTCTTATGTTATCTAGAATTATATTTACTGACTACCCTCAGTCCACTTACCCAAGGTTTGACCCTAGGTCAGGTTAGCAACATAATTTATTATAGGAAGACACTCATGATGACTTAGGGTATATGGGCATACTCACTTGACCTAAGTCAACCGGATGTGCCAAGGTACCCTAAATCATTGAAATCTACTACCTATCCTAAACATGCTACTAACTTGACCTAGAGAGAAACCAAGTTTAGGTTCAGATGTGCATAGATATAGATGAACAAATATGGAAGGGTGTTGCCACATGTCAACTACAACACTATATCCTTGAGAAGTCCTCGGACTTCTCGAGGGTACAGTCCTATAGTTGGCATGTGCCAACATCCGTTAGAATTGATTCATCAAGATGTACATACCCCCTTAGTGGTCATTAATCATAATTAAATTGGATTAAGATTCAGAATACAACCATGCCTAACCCATTATTCTAACATTCCTTATGTTCTTTATCCAACACTAACCTGATTAGATATGGAGAATCTTCATTAATTCATGTTTGCATTGTTGTTCATTAATGTGGCATAACAAGCAGTTATCCAAAAAATAGGATGACAAACATCAACGTTTTAATTCCTAATACAACCTAGTTGTCCATATCAAGTGTGACATCCACCTAGATTTAGCTAGTATGTACTTTATAAACTAATTTATAATGATTAAATATCATAACCACTATTCCTTTTATCTTTCATTCTTTGAGAGAGGAAGAGTCTTCCTCTACATGGTTAGATGTTAGGTTTAACGAATCCTTTTTATCGTTCATTACCTATATAGTTTAATTGTATGTCCCAAGAATATTTCATTATTAAACTATAGTTGTGTAGTTAGAGAATGATATCTTTTGCAATTCAAAAAGTTCATTATAATAAGGGATATTATACTAACTATTTAATCCAACTCATTATCTGATAACAAAAAAAGTATACAATAGATATAAAGAATACCACCAAGATATCACTATTACTTCTGTCATACAAGTACAAAAGAATTAACATCACAATTGGATTCCAACACAAAACCTTTTAATTCATGATGATAAATATACATTTACAAGACTATGCATTTCAGACATTCTGCATACCAATTAGAATTAAGGTCTTAAAGGAACATCACTTTTCATTTCCAATACAACTCAAGAATGAATCGAAATTCTTTACATAAGATCCAAAATTAAATAAGCCAATGCATCATAAAATTTTTTGCCTTCTTTTATCACTTACGATGTCCATCTGCAAAAATTGCTAGCACGGGTCAGTTTAATGAATTGAGCATGATAAGCACTAAGCATTAAAGTAAAGTGCATTCCACTAATTGTTCCATTAAAACAACTCTACTTTAATGAAACAATTAATATATCATACAAATAATCATAAGTAATAACATCCAGAAAAGAAGTACAATTAAAGAGTCTGAATTCACTTTTAAGAAAAGAGCATAATATAATTTGCAACACTTGCATTATATCATAAGGTTTAATTGATCCTATCAATTACTTTAAAACAATCAAAAGGTCTTGTCATCCAATTTTTTCATAGTTCTATAAGAATATAAATACACATTTATCTTTACTAAGCAACAAAAGAAGTTAATTACAACATAGCTCATATTAGGATGCTTCATTTTTCCATATAAGAAAATGAAGAAGAATCAATACATACTTATTCCCCATACACTAATCATCTGAAAGATAGAAACAAATTTAGAACACACAACACTTCCTCAGTCTAAAGATAACAATGTAAGGATTCAACATTAAAGAGAAAACATCTAACAAGAATCCCAAATCAATCCAAGTAGGGGTAGAGAGTCAAAACATTCCCCCTGCAAGTCTAAAATAAATTCCACATGTTAGAAGATATAATTCAAAGGTCTGAAACCAAACGTTCCACAACCCAAGCTAGACTCACACAAAATTAATCTTTTATCCAGTCCATCCAAGAAGGGTTCCAAAATAAGACAGAGTGTAAAAAAAGACTACCTTCCAATATCAATCCAAATGGAGTATGACTCAATCAAGAAAAACAGTCAGTCTAAGAATTTTATTATTTTCTTTCCAACATACTGACTCAGCTAATCTCTTTACAAATCATTACAAAAAATTACTCAAGCAAAGTAGACCAAACATTCCACAATAAATTTTCATCTCAGAAGAGAATCGAATATAGATAATTTCAATCAAATGAACTCATCCAAATAATAGTAAAAAGGGATCTCAATTAGAAAAGGCTAATCAACAATTTATTTCATTTTCACTGTCAAATGAATTTCCAATTCTATTTCAAATTTAAAAGTTCTTTAGCTAGTTCCCAAGAGAGAACTCAAAACCAAACACACAGTTAAAAGAAAACACACTTCTAATTTCCCTTAAAAATATTTACCAACTAGTTTACCTATTCCCATTCACCAAACACAAGTTTGAATTCAATTCTCAAAATGAAATACACATTACAGTCCCTCAAACATTATACTATCCCAAAGAAAACATATTTCTTTCTCTTTTAAAAACTCAAAAGCTCATTCAATGAATTCATCAAGGAATAGAAATCCACAAACAATATAAGATATACAAGGTTAAATACAACTCACGAACTCAAAAGATATTGTATTCCCAAATTTTAGGTCTTACACTGCTCCAAATAACAGAGACATAAAGTTCATGGTTATCGTGAAGACAATTTCAGTGAGACAACCCCGAACTAGAGATGATAAATCCTATCAACAAGATTCAGCATGAGAGAGTAATCAAATCTCTTTTTCCTAACAACAAAAAGTCAATTTAAGAGGATCTGAAGGTAAGTAAGAAACCCAATATACATTTAAGAAAAGTATTGTCCTAGTCTTACCTCCAACGTGACTGAAACAAAATCACATTAGGGACTATCAAGTTCTTTCTAAGAAGCTTGTGACAAGAAGATATTTGTCTCAAACATTGATCAAAAGAAGGAGAATGCATACTACATATCCATAATCCTCAAAACTGTTAACAATTGTTCCAACAAACTCTAAATCAAACCAAACCCAAAATAAGATACAAATTCTAGTCCATTAATCCTTCTAACATAATAGTCAAGCCTTCAACAAGATGTGGGTTCACTCCAGATAGAGAAGGAAAGGATATACCTCGTATTCACACACCCTATCTAGTTTAAAGAAGGTAATATAGTTTCCAAACACAGAAGTACCACAACCATTCCAACAAGAAGCTACAAGGAGAAGATCACAGAAAGAGATTACCAGGTCTATTTGAAACCAAAAAAAATCTCTCAAGAACCCTTCGAGCAAACACTACATAAATGATTTTAAAACTTTTCATATCCTTAATACGAGTAAAAATATAGCTCAGAATACAAGTACATAATCAAACACATTGATTCCAACACAAGTTTAGAACATGCAAGTATAGAATACTAGTACAGTGTCAAACACAAAGCTTAGAAAAAAAGTTTATAACAATACAAAGCTCTAGTACAAGATCAAATGAAACACAAGGATCCAATACAAGCTCAGAAAAACCACTTAGCTCCACTACAAGCTCAACGAAACACAAGACTACAATAAGGGTTTAGAAGCACACAAGCAAAAAATTCCAATTCAAAACAACCAAGAAGCTCCACTATAAGCTCAGAACAAAACATGAATGCTCCAATACAAGTTCAAATGAAAAATAGGCTCCAAATAGTAGTTCAAAACAAAACATAAGGCAACGAATGCCAGTTTAGTCAACACCAGCTTTAAATACCAGTTTCAGAATGAAATACAAAGCTTCAATTACAAGTTTCACATTCATGTCACCATTAAGTAGCACAGAGAAATTTTCCCAAAAGCTAACATTACTATGCAATGGATTCTCATCCCAAAAATCTTAGAGATTCATAAAAACATGCAAGTAATTAACCAGACAAATCATGCAAAAAATTTATCTCATGAGAGCAAAATTGTTTTAATGAATCACTTAGAAGAAAGAAAGAAATCTTAATGGGTAGAGCCTATCATGCTTGATAGTGCCCCTACCAATTCGAAGGAGACTTCCAGTCAAGCTTACAAATATATTTCTTCTCCACGACAAATCAACAACCAAACAAATTTTCTTCCAATGCCTCATATACATTCCTTTAATCAAAAATATACCAGAGAAACCAAAAATAGCCAAGATGAAGAAGAAGTCAAACTACTGGTTCAAAGAACCAGATAGCTCCATGTAGAGAAAATTTTGTGAGACATGCAAAACCAAACAACCTCTCAAAAATCCACCTCCCTTGTTTCCAATATGGTTTTCACAAAAAACCAAGATCCATTAATGCCATTACTCCCAATTTCCCACTTATATCTCCTTTCCACTACCTCCCAAAACTGGCAAATGCCATATCTAATAAAATATACAATTCCATATTTAGTGAAGCCTCTACGTCAGCCCCCACTAAATTTAACTAGTCTTTGCCAAAACTGGTAGTACTTCCATTCATTAAACCCAAATCAAATCACTTGAATGCCATTAGAACCGTCACCTTAGTTCCATGCAATCCTTAGGTTCTTTTTTAATAGTTTAGGCTAGATTTCCCAAGACTTAGATTAGTCTAATAATAAATCACCTTAGGTATTAAAACATTACTATAGGTAGTTTACACCTTAGGTTAGATTAAACTCACAACCATTAGTATTAGGCATTAGGTTAATATAGTCTAGCATTACTATAGTAATCTCTCTCCCCCCCCCCCCTTATTCATTTATCACAAGAGCTTAGGTTAGGACACAACCCCAACAAAATAGAATAAGAACCTTAGGTTAGATTATAACCCCAATCAAGTAGACGTAGCTAGGAAGTAGGTGCTCATACCTAGTTTAGGATACCGTTATGATAGTCCTTTAGTTTTAGGATTCTTATCCCCTTCATATTCATGAAGCAGTCTATTTTTGTTACGTCTTTAATGTCCTGTAGAGATCAATCCCAAAGACCCAAGA
The DNA here is from genome assembly GCA_019776745.2 of Taxus chinensis. Taxonomy (NCBI): domain Eukaryota; kingdom Viridiplantae; phylum Streptophyta; class Pinopsida; order Cupressales; family Taxaceae; genus Taxus; species Taxus chinensis. Next base: position 289,014,900 of record CM034150.1, read on the forward strand.
ACAACATATAATCAAATGAAGACACGTTCACTCAAGCCCAAAATATTTGTAAGATAAAAAGTTCAGTCCTCTATCTCTCAAGTAATGAATGTCTATTTACCATTCAGTCCATTAATAATATGTAAAACATTCCTTGGATCACTGAAATTGATTCAAGGATGAGTCAGTAAAAGAGATAAGTTTGCAACTCTCAAAATCAGATTGTAGCTTATCAATAAGAAGTGAAAATGGATTCTTGTAAGACATATCATTCTGTTCTAAAGAATCCAAAAGTAGAAATTATTTATCCATAACAAGCATGATTTTCAACAATCAAGGGAACACACCTCATTCAAGAAAATCACATGCTAATGCTTGTAGTGCAAAGAGAAATATAACAGTTTGCCCAAGTTGTTACATGTGATTCTATTCATCAAGGTTTGTATAGGATCATTCTTAGGGGGTTGGATTTTTTTTTAGTAATCCTATCCATTAATAAGGGGATTTGATTGGTATGGTTGATATGTTAAAATAGGGTTTTGAAAATTTGAAGGCTTCTTGGTATATATTGTAAGTTTATTGGGAAACTAATGGTTGTGACGAAGAGTAGATATATTGATAAGGTTGAGGGATAAAAGTGTTGAGAAGGGGTTCTGAGGGTTATGAATTTTATTGAGGGGGAATGTAACCATCCTATGGGACACCATATGTGGGAAACGGTTGGGTGATGGGATGGGTGTTAGTGATAACACTCATATTAATAGGTGTCAAGGGGGGATTAAGCCCTAGGAAGACTAGGAAACAACCTAGGGTGCCAATAGTCATGGGGAGCCTAAACATAAATATTTTCATTATTTTTGGTTATTATTAGAACTTAATGTTATTATTTTACTTAAATTCAATATTTAATTATCCTATTATTAATATTATTATAAAGCAACATAAATTTCATGTATACATATAAAAATATACTATAATTATTTTGTAAGTAAAAATACATGTGGATATTGTTAAGTTCATACAATATTATTGGTTTTTTTACCCATTCTTCAATGTAGCTCTATATAATTCAGGTGTGTAATTATTTCTTATCAAAGGTTCATTTATTTTTTATAATGTAAATAGTGTAGCTTTTAATGGAAAGTATAATTGAAGGAAATAAATTGTTTAATTCTCTATTCCTAATGTATTAGGGGAAATGCCTCTGTTTTATGAAGGAATTAGTAGGCTTGCTCCAAATACCAAAATTCAAAAAACCATAAGAGCTACGTAAGAATAATTATTGCTTTGTAGAAAAATCCCACATTTCTTTTGTTTGGAGTCCCATCACCTACTTGATATTGGTAAATAAAACGAGTAACCAAACTTTTATGAAAATTATACTTGTTACATTCTGAACACCTCCTATAATTAATTCTATCCTTCCATGGATTATTACTTGTCCTTATTTGATAAATTTATAGGATATGTATATTCCTTTTCTATACCAATTTATATATATAAGTGATTTATTATCATCCTTCTACAAATTTTAAAATATGATAATGTATATGGAATTTATTTATTTAATGAAAAAAAAATTCAACAAAATTTTTAATAAGGGCCTCCACTTTAATTATTAGCTAAGGAACTCATAACCTTTAATTCAGCTGGGATAGGTACTAAGGATGCAATGAAAGATACAAATAAGTTTTGGATTTTCTATGAGGATTACTGGGAGACAACGGAGTGGGATGCAACCAAGGAACTCATAGAATGAGGCATACCAAAGGACCTTGTAAAGGGAGGAGGAGAAGTGGATACCATGTGACTAAATTCATGTGGTGGGGTAGTCATATGAGGTTGTGCTCTATGATATTTAGATGACGAGGAAGATAGAAGGGGCCCTTTATTCTTAATCATGTATTGTGATGAGATAGTATTAATTTCAAAGATGACTAAAGGGGTGGATGAGATGGGTGTGGATGTCTCTATATAACCATGGGTAGAAAAAAGAGCGACTTGTTCAATGACTTGATAATACGTGGGATCATTGAGTCTAGAATGTTCATAAGAAATGGTACTAATGGTAGGTCAAGGTTTTGGATTGTGATGGGGAATGCAAATGGCATGTGATGCAAGGTAATTACTAAGAGCAACAACATTGGTGTCTAGAAGTTATTTGAAGGAAGGATCTCCACTAGTAAAGAACTATGGTAGGGGTGGATAATGAATTTCTAATGTGTCCAATCTAATGATGGGAGAGTGTGGTGATTTTTGGGTTATCTCTATGGATTGTTGTAGTGGGTTTGACATATCTATAATAATATAGATTCAGGACTACTATCTAGTTAGGAAAATGAGATAAAAACAAAGAAATAAATAAAAGATACTTATTTAATGTAAATCAGACAATCAACAATAAATTTTTCATTATGTTGGTTAATTTTAGAAATGTGTGAAAAGATAAAAGGACTTGTACAAGGTACTAAGAACAAGGCCTCCTAAGGATGGTTTTTGTTATGTTTAATTTGGGAGTCCTTGAGATACCAAAATTTACATAAGGCCCAAATCTATGTTGGTTTTTGTATGAGGTGTAGTATTCAGGCCTACCTCCTTAATTCACACTCCCGCAGTGATAAGGGTTTTAGGTGCTTAGCCAATATTCTTCCCAACAATTATTTATACTCAGCAAAAACATCAATTTATCTCCCAAGAAGGGTTTTAGGTGTAGTCATTTTTGTACCCTTCACAGAATAGGGAAATCCCATGCACGCCATCCTATCACCTATCGGGTGTTTGGCTCTCACCCAATGCACCCAAGGGTACCGAGTCTCTCCTTTTGTGAGTTTTGTGAGATTTCATCATCTTAGAAAAGAAAATCAAATGTAAGATACAAAATAACTAGACCACATTCTTATGAACTTATGAATTTGTTTTATCTCATTGTATGTAGGTAAGAGAAATAACAAGCAACACATGGAGATGATGTATACAGAAAACAAAAGCATGAGTACTAAACATAAATGATTTATAATGAAGCATTGTATTCATAATATCAAAGTGAATAACCCACATTACATCCCTTGAGGTCATAACAAATCCTCATATAATTATGCAGAGCCAAGTCATACATTAGAACTATACTAGCTTCATCATATTACAAAGAAAAATGAGAACCCATCCCCTTCTATTTGTTAATGTTCACAGAGCTCTCCTAATCCCTAACCAGAATACCTGCCATTCTATTTTTTGTAGAGCTTCACCTCTCTTAAACTATCTCCACTATCTCCTCTTTTATTCTATCATGCACTTGTATATAAAGCCTTAGAACCCACCACCATGCCTTTTAAAAGTTACATATCGGTTGCCAAGTTTTGAAGTGGTCCTTCATGGCAACATGCCTTTCTAGATCCAAGCTTTCCATTCCTTGTAATTATGTCTTCTATAAACTTCTATCACATGTCTGGAATATTCCATTTTTGATCCATAGTCATCAAGATGGAACCTTATCCATAAGGGTAATGCTTTTCTCATGTACTATCTGGGATGCCAAATGTAGCTAAGTACAAAACTCATTTTCTCCTACATGCACATGTCATGTGTTCTAAAAAGCCCTTCCAGAATCCTTTCCCTGTGCACCTTCAACCCATGCCCATCTCTTCAACTAGGTCCCGCATGCCCACATGCCTTCTGATGGGTGTCATTATTCCCTTCATTTAATCAACTTATTGTTGATGTCATATCAAACCAGGGGTGTGTCTAAAGATATATGCAACAAGAGTAATCTTATCGATCTAGTAGTTGACTATAGTTATTTTTGTATTTTTGTGGGGATCTCTTCAATGTATTAAGGACTTCTTGGTAAAACCTTATTTAAATAATACTATGAAAACTTGCTGAAAGTAAACATACTGAAAGCTTTCCTGAATGGAAACAAACACACTTGCTTTTGGAAATAAACACACTTTCTTCTGAAAGTAAACACACTTGCTTTTGAAATTAAACACACTCAATTTAGAATGCTTGAAAACAATTGCAAGAAATATAAGAATCTATCTAAACACATGTAGGAACAAGTATACAACAGAGTTTAACTATAAGAATTAAAACAATACAGAATTAATAGATCTAAACTATTTGTTGAAGAAAGATAAATACCAAATAAATGAATATCTTGGTCCTTAGGGGAGTGGGCCCTTGCTCCTCCTCAAATCAATATTTAACAACTCAGAATTCTCTTAAACAGGAATGGCTATTTTATTGATAAAAAAATTGGTATTACAAAATGTACTGGATCTGAGTACTTACTCTATATTTCTCTTCTTTGTTCTATATATATTTCATATCATATTCTATCTATTATATCTATCTACTACAGGTCTGCTTTTATATACATTTTACAATCATATTTGTCTATAAAATTCTGATGAAATAGAATCGTGCCCAGAATAGATGCTGAGTCAGATTATGGCTGATCAGACAGCTGTAAGATAAATTATCCCTAGATCTGCATTCAAAAATCTTCTCATCCTTTCCTGATTGAAAGGGTCATTGATGCAAAATCTCTGGATGTGGTTAGAATAGATAGCTTCCATTGGTTCCATTACTTCAAAGAATTTATAGAACCATAGGAAATCGTTAAGGATCAAAACCATGAGAGTTCTAGAGTGATACCAAGGAGTTCCGAAACTGAGTCTGAAAATTATGAAACTAAATACTGGAGTTTTGGAACTAAGTCCGAAAGTTCTGAAACTAGATGATGACTATGTGATGGAGTTCCAAAACTAGCTTGGAAGTTCTGAAACTAAGCTATGTGGGAATGGATGCTGCCAAAAACATATTGAACGCTTCCTACTTCATTTCCTTGATTGATTAGACCTGCTTTATTACAAAATTGAATTTCAAACACAAAATTCATGAGGAATTTTAGAGCCTTTTAACATTAGAATCACAATCAATCAAAAGACAAATAATTAGATCCTAACTCATATCAGATCAACTAAAATTCACAAAATGCAATCAATCTTAATAAAAAGGAGAGTAAGATGAGATCATATATTATACATTAATCAGACATATTCTAGCCTCATCATTTCCCCCAAAATTACTTGTTTGTAAGTCCCTTTACAAAATTAATTCTTCAAAAGTGGGGTTATATGTTCTGCATTCCATTTGATTGCTTAGATCAAATGGCTGAAACTATATTTTTCAATGTTTAAACTTAGATGTATTGTACCCTACTCCTAATTCTATTTTCCTCTCCCACTCTTCAAATTTAGTAGGATCTTGAGGTTCTCTATTTTTGCAAGGAGACATGGGTGAGAATTAGAGGGGGCCTTGTTTGCATTCCCATCTATATTAATCGTAGGTTTCATTGACTTGTGGAATTATTGTGCATAATGCTTTTTCCCTTTCTAAACTCCAGATCAGATTTATAAGGGGGAATTACTTCCCTTCTTCTCAAGGAAATAGTAAGGAGTTCCCACCTCTTTGAGAATCCTTCATAAATATCTTCAAAATTTTCCTCGTCATAGGAGGTGAAGGCATCAATACTCTTTTACATAATGGAAACATAATGTGTCTTGAATATCTCATTAAAGGCATGAGTTCTAAATTGTATGAGGAAGGCAAAAGGTTACAAAGACCTGTTGAGCTAGCTTTCAATAAAAATTTAGATTCCTTTTCCTTCCATGTAATTTGGTTTTGTAGAACAGAGACAAATGCATTGATCTGTCTCTCCCCCACATATAAATTGATCATAAATCCTGTGTTTTTCTCCAGCATAAAATTACAAAGATAAAATTCACATAGAAAATTTTTCTGCTCAAGATTGGATAGAGAGTAAGCTTCCATGAATTCAGATTCATCTTTTAGTTCATGTGGAAGTCCACATTAAATCCTTGACAGTTGCTGGTGAATGAACTGCTCTTATAAAAACACACTACATGTAGGAGATGGCCTCTTATGGGCAAGCAATTTTTCACTCATAATACAAACCATATGAATTTTTGCAAGACATTTATATTTATTTCCTCCTCCTTATAAAATTTTTCTTCCCATTCTTTTCTTTCCTTCTTTTCTTCTTCCATCTTGGTCTTCAGTTCTTCATTTGATGTTTTGGCTTCTCTGAGTTCCTTGCAAGTGTCATTCCATAGCTGTTTGAGTGAAAAATAGGTTGACTCAGTATGTGCAGAGACTTTGGACATGTCACTCTATTTTTTGGAAGTCTGAAATTCTTCCTCTTGTTTTATCAGTTGTTTCTTGATTACTGATAATTCCTCAGTCTTGGCTGCAAGTTGAGTTGTTCGCTCTCTAATGAGCATTTGAGGAAATCCAATTCCTCATCCTTTTCTCTGATAATGAGCTCTGCTCTAGACAAGAACAGAGCCTGTTTAACTTGATGTCTTTCTTATTCCTTTGAAATTACTAGAGGAGTTGGGAATTCTTCCTCTATCAAAGGAATTTTTCCTTTTCTTCTCCAGGATGCCTACTCTTCTTCTTCATGTGGTAATGTTGATGGTTCAGCCAATTCTTGAAAATATTGCTCTTCAAGTCTCTCCTCTCCTCTATCCATCTCAGCTTAGCTCAGAAGGAGTCATTTCCATGCTGCCCAAAATATCAGCAGCTTCCTTTTCCATATTTTCCTTCTCACACCATCCCTCTAGGGTTTCCCTTGACCTCTTATGAATTTTTCTTCTCTGGGAATTTCAACATGCCTAGTGGTGGATTTCCTTCTAGATATTCTTCTTACTATTCTTTATTTCTCTTGCATCAATGAGCTATCACCATCAAAGACAAATATTAGCTCCCCTGAAGCTACTGCAGAAGAAGGAATTTCATTCAAGGGTATAGAAGGCTCTGTTGTTTTGATCTTTCTCACAAAACTTCTTATTTTTGGTATATTCTCTCTTTCCATTTCCCTTTGTTCTTCTGCAGGGGCATCAATTTCTATATTAGTTGAAGGAGAGAATGGGTATGGAGTTTTCCTTCTAATAAAATTAGGGTTTTTCTTGAATTTTATAAGAAACTTGTCCCAAATTTCTTCTCCATTTTTCTTTGGTAGAAAATAGTGCTAGCATATTAAATGAATTAGACCATGATGCTTGATTGTCCCAACACCCCAGGAATACCTTTGAGCCATGGTCTAATTAAAATAAAAAATAAACCCTGTAAGGTTTATTATGTACTCAAGTTTTGTGGCTTCATAATTCAGATATATGAGCAGTTTTAGGACTTATTTTCCCATAGACCCAAATTGACCATCATTGGTTAAATATTTCACTATCCAAAACAAAACCCTGTTAAAGGGTTTAGGAAAAATGGCCCTTCTGACCCCTTTTATGATTTTCTTTGTATTTTAGATGTACTAGGGTTCAATTTCTCCTTCTTTTAGTAAGATTTCAACCATTTCTTTCAAATTCCCTTTGGCAGGTTGTGGGACATGCACAATTGGCACTCCAGACACGTTACTTACAGTATTTACAGAAAAAGGAATAAAAATATTTCTCATCTTTGTCCTGGATTGCTCTAGGTTTATGAAGAATTCTCCTACCAATTCGTCATTATGCCTTGAAAATTTCTTTAGGAACTCTAGCCATCATGCATGCTCAAAGATAGATGCCACATCTTCATCTGTGAGCAGCACGGAATCATCCTCTAGTTCTGATTTCTTCTTAATCCCCATATCAACTCGAGTTTTTTCTCTTTTGATTTTGTGCAAATTGGTTGTAGGCCCTCTTGCTTAGCTGTGGAACTAATGATTTTGGCTGCGGAACCTCTATTCTTAGCTATGGAATTCTCTATTCTTTGTTGCGGAACACAAACTTAATTTGATGCTCCTTCCTCCAAATATCTCTGCAACTTATTTCACTTGATTTTGCAATAATGATTACTAATTATAACCATGCCACCACTTATTCCATCCAAATCATCTTCGAGATTACACACTTGTAATCATAATGTATAAATAGATGACTCATTATACCTAATTTTAAATTAAGTCAAATCACACATGCAAACATTTAATTTAACCCTAAATAAGTTAAAAGATATAATTACCCATCCTTGATGATGTAATCCTTTTTCTATGATGACTTGTCATTCCTACAAGTGGAATAAAACATGATTAGATAAGACAACTGGAATTCAAAAGAATTCCATTTTATTTGAACTAGCCAAAAGAAGAGGTCAATTTCCATTCGCTGGTTTTTAATTGACCTTTGAGAGTTTTTTTTTTAATATTTTATATTTTTTTTTGATATTTTCTAGCTGGAAGAAAATGTCATTTGTCAATAAAAAATCAATTGGGTTCCCTTTGTTCTAGATCTCTAAAATCTGGTTAATTTAGAGTTATTAATGGAAGAAGTTGATTCTGGCCATCATGATCAAATTTAGATTTGTCTGCTTCAATCATGTCCTAAAAGAATTCTATCCTATAGTGTAAAGATTGGGATAGAGTTTTAACATAATTTCCAATGACTAAGAGTGTTAAGTACTGCATTTAAAAAATTTTGTGAAGTAAATTGAATATTACCCATGGGACAAAGTAGAGTTGTCAAAAATCTTTAGGTGTTTTTTTTCACCCTTTTAAAGTTTGATTAGGGTTTTTAGAGTATAATCAAAAAATGATTGAAATATGAGCTATAGGGGGTTGTTTTGACTAATTAAATTTCAACAGTAACCATTCAATATCATAATAATGATTTAATACTTACAAAAAATGTACATGATGTAATAAAAACTCACAAATACATGAGATTGAGTGAACTTAGCTGATTATAGGTGATTCTGGATTAATCTGGGTGATTTGGATGATGAAGTTCAAACTCTATAGGCAACAAGGGATTTTTCCCATAGACTAATTCATGTGGTGAAAACCCTGTTGTAGTTTTCCAAGTTGTATTATAAGCCCAGATAGATTCAAGTAGTCTCTTTACCCAATATTTTCTCCCAGCTTCAACTATTTTGGTAAGGATGTTCTCTAATTCTCTGTTTGTTACTTCAACTTGTCCATTTGACTATGGGTGGTAAGGAGATGACTTCCTATGATTGATTTGGTAATACCTTGTGAAATCTTGGATCATATTAGACATGAATTGTGGTCCCTGATTTGAAACTATGCTCCTTGGTGTTCTAAAATTTACCATAGTTCTATTCCAAAGGAAATCAGTAACTGCTTCTTCAGTGGCATTTTTCAATGCCTGCACTTCTACCCATTTTGTCACATAGTCAGTACACACAATAATATATTCCTTCCCTTGTGAAGGAGGATTAAAGGGACCAAAAAAATCCAATCCCCATCTTTCAAATGGTTCAATAAATCCTGAGATGCACCGAGCTAAAAAACTGATGTAACAGGAGGACAAGACCTGAGTGTACCTCACAACTAAGATTGTAACTTGAAGATCTCCTTGGAAAAGATCATACAAAATGGGAAATAGTGTCTATATGGTCTTGACCTCTTTGTATAGTTTTACACCTGCTTAGATATGTGGTATGTAATTTTTTGTGTTTTTCACTCTCTGTCGGTCATTGTTGATACACCTACCAATTCTGTTGTTTGTGCACTCAGTGCCTCTTTATTAAGGATCTCCTCTCTCTCCCTGGATATGAAGTCCTTGGTGTAAATTTCAAATATTACGGTGGGGTCTTCTTAGGATGGGAAAACCTACATCATTCTCCACATAGGCACTACTTTGAAGAGGTACTTGGGCCTAACCACACAGGTATACTCCTCACTAGCTAACCCTGTGATAGAAATCTGATTTAGCAAATATTGTATGTTTTATGTATATACATTCTCATGGGTAGACATAAGTCTCCACATAAGTGATGCTTCAATGGGGTATACTAGCTCGTGTGATGCTAAGCAATAAGTAAATGGAAATGGTGAAACCCTAAGTGTAAGAGAGGTAATAAGAGACCTTAGCTTATTTTGTAATCCTTGAAATGATTGACCCCGGTTCCGAGCTGGAAATATTGTGTAGTGGAGGAGAAGGGTAGTTTACACCACTGTCGCAATCTTGGAGCCCTTATGAAAAATGTAGAACTTGTTAATACAAAAGCGTTGGGAGTACAAAAACCTGGATCTTCTCCTAAGGGGCAGTTAGGCATTGGAGATTGGTTTTAGGCATCCTCCACTCATCTGTGAATGCAACCTGCACATTCTCTTATACCATTTTATCTAGAGCGCGTCTTGATGGTTTGCTAATCATTTGATTTTCACAACCTGTATGTCACTTCTGGAATATTTTTACAGGGGAAGGTTCACTTCATTTTGGGTACTCCTATAAAAATAAAATACCTCCTGCAAAACCCCAAAACACATCAAATCCTAAAAAGAAAAGATATACATTATGGTGAGTCAGGACTATTTCCTTGACATGGTCAGCTGATCCTTCGTGAACTGTGGGGCCGATGATTGCACTACATCTTCCATGAATGCATGTAGTTCTACGCGCAGGTGTGTAGAATGGTGTCCTAGGTGAGATCTTGTACACGATGAAATGAATACATGAGAAATCAGGATATTTTTGAACTATGTCTACCTCTCCTACCCATTCAGCTTGGATACCAAGCATGCGACTTACCATCTCCTCATGAAGTGTCATGCAGATATCTAAGTATTGCTAGCCATTGTCTCTTGAATCATAGCTATCCTGGAAGCTGTGATGCTCTTGAATAGCTTCCTTGTAGATCCAAGTTATCTTTAGGTGATAGTGATCCCCTGCTTAGAGATTGGTCCTTTAGATATGGTCATATATATTAGAGATCAGAGTAGGAGTTATTCACATTCTCTGGCTTGCGAAGTAGAAATGATCCTTGTATATGCGTGACATCAGCCATTGAAAACAAGATGCACTAAAAGGGGGCGAGCAAGTTACAAAATAGGGAAACTCATAGATTTGTAGGGTATGGGGGCTAAACTTGGGCCATCTGTCACCTTCACTTAGATCAATGAAAGATAAAGCAGTGAAATTCTAGACTGGGCTTTTATCTGTGCAAGACCACAACTAAAAAAAGAAATGAAAATCTCCTTCTCTGTGAGACATTTGTGCGATGGTTGATAATCACTTACCACCAGTCTTCCTTACATAGGATACCCACTCCTTTTCATAGTGGTATGTAAACCATCCGGGTATTGCATCTCCGCATACCAACTGCATCATTGAAACTAGTGGAAACAACATGTTTACCCCCACTTTATGTTCCCTAAGTGAATCCCTCATTTAGTGATAACAGTTGCCTTAAGAGATGTGTACCTGATATCCATGCAGATCTATGGTGACTAGCGTGTCGAGGAAACAAGAAAAGGCCTGGAGTGATAAAACGAAGCGTTACTCACTCTTCTCAAATATGTGGCTTACCATCACGAAAAATGACCCATACCCCAGGGGTGAAAGCCTATGCTATAATATATCACATTGTACCTATTGACAACCCTTCCACTTGATGACATACTCTGATGTGAATACCTCCTTCCCATAAGGCCCATGTACTTCTACCAAAGAGAAGAGAAAAAGAGTATTCACAGTTGTGTATATGTGACTCATATTGATCACAAGTATTCTAAAAAAACAGAGTCTTCTTCATGTGAAAAGGAACCTAGTTTACAAGTATCTCTTCGATATGAGTGAATTTTGAGGTAGACCAGGATAATGTGAAATGACCTGTTTAAGAATGATATTTTTGCTGGGTGATCTCACCCCACAATAAATGCTATGCCACCTACCACAGTACTCCACATTAAAGGTGACTTCTTCTTATGCCAATTTTTCCTTATGTGTGCCCACTCTTGCATGAAGAATCTCACAATCTTCTGGAAGTCAAAACCCCTTATTGGACATGATCCTTACGTCTTCCTACAGTGTCGAAAGTGTTTCTACTACACTATATGCAGATGGCATGATCCTAACCTTTTCCTCAAGTTGTTCATCGTAAGCTTCTGATCCAGTTCGATACGTGGTCTTTGTAAAGTTATCTTGATACCAAAATGCATACTTATTGCTAGAGACCTTGTGCCTACGTGTACTCTTCTGACACTACATGCGTTTTTATCCTTCAGTATTGCTGCCATCAAAACACAACTGCGGACTACCATAAGAAAACATTTGTAATTGTCGCATTACTCATAGGTCCCACACAAAATAGGTCAAGAGGACTGCGTGGTGCCTCTGCGTCTGTACACAACCTTGCTAAGAAAAATAAGTGGCTAGTTATGCATGATAATTCCCAAATCAGGATCTGGGCCAAAAATGTGACTGGAGACTGTAACGTTCTTGTACTGTGAAAAACTGATGAATGGGGTGACTGCATTCACCAAATGTATCCCCCCCCCCTCATTTGGCTGGTAAACACGATGTCACTAGGAGGATGTGACCTAAAGGAGAGGACCAACGGAGACTGTATTTATAATACTGCTTTAGCCTACTCCCATTGTAGGGGATTGGTAACTGTGTTCCATATAGTGTGGAAACTAAGGAACACACAAAGTTGGCTAGAAACATGTGTATAGTGGGCAAACAAGATAATATGGGCCACATATAAAAGACAATGTGGAACTTTCTAGCAAGCAAGCAAAAACTTGTAGACTGTGATAAAATGGAACCATCTACCCAACCTCAATTTAGTTACATTTGTTCACATGTGTCTATCAAGCCAAGCAATCTACCTGGCTCTCGAAGTTTTCCAAAATCTAGTATAATGTAATAGCCCACCTTTCAAGTGACTACATTAGGGTGATCAATCCTCTCCTCAAACACTTGATCATACAGATAGAAGATCCTCCTGTGACAAACTGTAACATTCCCATTTTAAGACTTTAGAAACAAGGGAAAAAAAATTATTTATTTATTTACATAATGTTCACTATTCTAAATAAAGTAATATTTAGAACAAACATCCCATGTCAATCAAATTCAATGGATAAACACATGCATCTATTATGACTCGGTGACTCACCAATCTATTCATTCCATAACTTGGTAAGATACCAATCTATTTATGTTATCTTATGTATTGAATACATATTGTATACTTTTTCATCCTACCCTACACCGGGTACTGAGTGATCTATTTACAGAACATATCTAAATATCTGTTACCAATATTCATCTAATATCACGTTGTTTTAAACTTGGTGACATAGGAGAACGCAATCAATAGTTTGCGATACTTTGGCCAAAGATTTATAACATACTATGTATGTCACTATTCCTAGATGGCATACTTGTCATTTTGGAATACGTCCTTCACCTCACTCTTCTATTATCATGATTGGTCTTTACTAACTACCGTCAGTCCACTTGTTCTAGGTTTTACCCTAGCCCTAGATAGAAACATAACCTATTATAGAAAGATGCTCACAAAGGCTTAGGGTAGATGGGCATACTCATTTGACCTAAGTCATCTGAATTTGCAAATGTACCCTGAGCCTTTGGAAGCTAATTCCTATCCTAAATATGATCTTATCCAGACCTAGAGAGAAACTAGGTACAAGTCCGAGTTCCAGGTGTGTGTAGATCTAGATGATCAATGCGGAAGGGTGATGCCACATGTCAACTACAATGTTGTATGATCGAAACGACCTAAGCCTTCTCGAAAGTACATCCTTATAGTTGGCGTGCACCAACATCCTACAGAAACTGCCTCATCAAGATGTACATACCCCCGAGGAGATTGTTAATACATTATTCGTTTGGATTAAAACCTTATTACAGCAACCTTACCAAACCCTAATCCAACACTCAATAAGTTCTTCCTAAATTTTCTTCATTTAGCCCACTAAGAACTTCGTTATTTTCATAGTCACTTTTAATAATTGATCGCATAGTTAAATTGTCAATTAACCGTAACTGTGCAGCATTATAATATGTCTTATTTAAAAAGTATAATAACTTTTTAGAAATTTCAATGCCAGAAATATATCTAATAAAAGGTAGACTTCATACAAAATGAAGTCTAATAAATTGTAGTCATACTTGCAAACCTTTTTGGTTTATATTCCATTAAGAAAGAGAAAGAGTCCTTCTCTACATGTTACGTGTTAGGGTTTATCCTACCCAATGTCCACATTTTCTTAATGTATGTTCATCACACGTTACATTACTATGTTAAAGAGTTTAGATAACAAAAATAATATTCTGCAACTTAACAAGTTGCATCACAAGTAGGGAGATTGAACTAAATCCCTCTATCCAACTTATGAAAAGATAACCAATTAACATAAAAATAATATAAAGAATATCAACAAGATAGAATCCATCTCTTCCATACAAGTACAAAATAATTTACACAACCAATGCAGGTAAACTCTCAACTTTCAATTTATCTTCTAACTTATACATTTACAAGTCTTATGCATTTAGGTATACTACATAACAACCATCGTCATTATAAAATAATACTACATTTCCTTTTTTAATACAATCTCAATAATGAATCAGAATTATTCACAAGGAATTAGATTCAATTTAGCCAATGCATCATATAATTTTTTCCTTCTTTTATCACTTACGAAGTCCATCTGCAAAAATTGCTAGCACAGGTCAGTTCAATGAACTGAGCATGATAAGCACTAAGCCTTAAAACAAGGTGCATTCCAATAATTGTTCCATTAAAACAACTCTGCTTTAATGAGACAATTATTACATCATAAATATCAATATAAGCAATAGCAATGGAAAAGTAAGTACATTTAACCAATTGAATTCCTTTCCGAGAGAAGAACGGAATATAATCCACTATATCTGCCTTACAAAATTAAAGTTTAATTGATCCTATCAATTATCCTTAAGAAAACAACAAATCATATCATCTCATTGTTCCCAATTCTATCATAATAGAATACAACATTTATCTTTGTTTTAACCAAAAGAAGGGTTTAAAGCATGGTTCTCATTAGGATGATTCATCTAACTCCTAAGCAAAAGAAAAGAAGAACCATTAAAAACTATGCTCAAACACAAGACATCTGAAAAACTAAAATAGAATCATAACATGAATTAACGGTTTCATTTAAAGGAGAACTACCTTAAAATTCAACATTTAAGATATTCATCATAACAGAATCCCACTTCAATCCAAGGAGGAATAGAGAATCAAACAATCTACCTGCAAGTCTAAATCTACTTCCACATGTTAGAAGTTAACATTTAAAGATCATAAACCAACATTCACAAATCAAGGTAGACTCATACATGAATTAATCTCTATTCTAGTCCATCCTAAGAGGATCCATTAAAATATAGAGTGTAAGAGACAAAACTTACTCATCACAAACCAAACAAAGCAAAGCCTTGTCAAACAAACAGTTTGCCAAACAAGCTTACATTTTCTAGTTCAATAAAACCGAATAATCTAATCTCTTCCTACATCATTTCTAGCAAATGATTTGAACAAGGAAGACCAAACAACTCATAAAGAAGTCTCCATTTCATAAGAGAATCAAAATAGAAAAGTTCAACCAATGAACTTATCCCAGCAATAGAAAGAAAGGGATCTTAATTAGAAAAATGATCCAATCATTAATTCATTTTATTGTACTAACAAATGAATTTTTTCTTTTAATTCAAACATAGAAATTCATAAGCTAGTTCCCAAGAGAGAGAACAAAATCAACTCACAATAAGAAGAAAGCACACTGCCATTTTCCTTACAATTCTTTACCTTCAATAAACACAAGTTTCAATTCCAATCTCAAAATGAAATATGCATAACAGTCCTAAAAACAACATTATGTTCCAAAGGATTCACATTCCTTTATTTTAAAAAGATACAAGGTTTATTTACTATATCCAACAAGAAATAGAAAAACAAATCGATCAGTAAGATAAACATGATCAGAGTATCAATGAACTATAAGACTGAAATCCCATTGTTAGGTTTCAATAATGTATTACAAAAGAGTAATTAGTTCTCGATTTAATAAGCACTAAAAATAATCTGAATATAGACAAAGTAATCCCATGATAACAATTCATGGCAATGAAGTAATAAAATCTTCTTTTAAATGAAACCCAAAGCTTATTTAAAAATAACTGAAGACACGGGTTTCCACAAAATAGAGGGGGAAAAGAATACCCCTGATAAAATGCCATTGCCATCTCAGAAAATACGAAATAGTTCTCAAAAAAGAATTACCAAATCCATTCATCAAACAAAGACGTTTTCAGTTAAGATCTCAAGAGTTTACCCAACAACTCAGCCAACTATTCTCATAGTTTTCTTTGAACAATAGTTCAACAAAAGAGTTATAATTTTTTAAAATTTTAATACAAGTAAAACCCAACTCAAAATACCAAAACTGAGTCGAACATGAAGTCTCAACAAAATTTCAGAGCTACACAAGTATTTGAATACAAGGGAAGTATAAAATACAACCTTCCATTAACAATTTCAGAGCTACACGAGTCTCTAGTCACAGGTTCAGGGCAACACGAAGTTCTCATTCTAGTTTATAATTTAAACAAGAAGCCCTAATACCAGCTCAAAATGAAACATGAGCTTCAACAAGAGTTCAGAACTATACAAGTAACAAAATAAGAGTGCAGTGTAAAACATGAACCTCCAATAACAGTTCATATTTTTACATAATAATAAAACACGAGTACAGAGCCATATACGGGCTTCAACAACAATCCCAAGTTACCCAAGATTCCCAAACATAGGTCAGATCATCAAGAACCTCCATCACCAGCTTTCATCAAACATGAAACCAAGAACAAGATCCAAACCAAATACAAGCTCGATTACAAGCTCAAGCAAAACACAAACTCCAACAAGATCAGACAGAACTCAAGGTTCCCATATAGTTCAGAATCCACATATTGCAATGAAGGTCAGTTCCAACACAACAACCTCAAATACAAATTTCAGAAATGGAAAGTAGAGCTACTAATACAAGCTTCGCATGCATGTATCACTATTAAACTATCACAAAGACAGTTTCAAAACCAACATTATTTTTGCCATGGATTCATATCCAAGATAACAGAGATTATAAAACCTAGAAAACAAGTAACCAGATAAAACATGCAAGCCAAGAATCTCAAAAGAGTAGAATTTTTTTAATGAAACATTTAGAAGAAAGCAAGAGATCTTAAATATTAGAGCCTATCATGCCTGATAGTGCTTCTTCCAAATCGAAGGAGACCTCCAGCCGAGCTCACAACTTCTCCTCTTCTCCATGAAAGATCAAACAACCATATTATTTTTCCACATTGTCTCTTATACATCCCACGAACTGAAAATAGGTCTATGAATTCAAAAATAGCCATTAAGTGCAATTCAATCTGCTTGTTTTGAAAAACTAGAGAGCATGCAGAGAAAAAATTGTGAAACATGCAAAGTGAAACAACCCCTACCAAACCCGCTTGCATTCCTACCAAGATAGTTTGTGCATGAAAACCGAAAACAATAAGTTTCATTAATTCCAATTTTCCCACCTATCCTTTCTTACCACCGCCTTCCAAGTCTGGTGATTGCCAAATCAAATTTAGCATAAAATTCCATTTTAGTGATACTTCCACAAAAACCTCTGCCAAGTCACTAGCCCCTACCAAAACTGGCAGTACCCTATGCATTAAAAACATTATCAATAACATAAATTCCATAGGAACCGCCACCTTACTACATGTGACACCTAATTCACCTTTCAAACCTATTAGTTAGGATGGATCAAATTGATTAGGTTAGATATTAGGTAGTTTATAATACATACCTTAGGATATAACCCTAACAATAAATTTTCACCATAGGTCTTAACACATAGCCTTAGGTAGTTTCCACATAGGTTAGATTAATTCACAACATAATAGTTTTAGGCATTAGGTTAGATCATCATAAAACCTTATAGTATTAGGTTCTAGGTTAATTTTAATAGCCTAGTAACCTTTCCATATCCTTTAGCATAGAGCTTAGGTTAGGATGCCAATCAACCAACAAAGTAGAATAGGAAGCTTTAGGTTAGAATAAGAATTCTATTAAGTGACATAGCTTAGGTAGAAAATATTCTTACCTAGCTTAGGATTCCATAGGATAGTCCTTTTTAGGATCCTGAATCCTTCCTATGCCATGAACAGGCTGTATTTTCATGTTCGTCAGTAATGTCCTGCTATGATCGATTTGTAAGGACCCAAACACAACATACAACTAAATGGAAATACGTTCACAAAAAAAAAAAAATCAAAGAACTTGTAACAAAAAAGTTCATTCAATATGTATATTAATTCATGGAATGTAAATTTTACCATTCGTTTAATAGAGTAGATTTAAAACATTCCTTGGATCACTGAAATTGATCCAAGGATGAGTTAGATTGATAGATAAGTTTACAACTCTTAAACTAGATTGCAACTCACCTACAAGAAGTGAAAAATGGATTCAAGGAATCCATTCCAATTCAATCAAAGGATATTAAGAACATAAATGATTTTTCCATATCAAGCATGATCTCCAACAATCAAAAGAACATATCTTTATAAGGAAAATCACATGTCAACACTTGAAATACAAAGGAGGAAAATAACAACTGTCAAGGGTGTTATAATAAATTAGTAAGTTTCCCATCTACTTTGATAGTCTTGGGATACTGTTTCTTCCTTCCAATATTTTTCAGACATAACATTTTGATTAATTTGTTTAATTTTATAATGTCTTTAATTGCTTGTAATAGTGGTATTTCAATATTCAATTTCCTTAATTCCTGTACTAATTCAGACTCCTTGATTTCTATAGCTTGTTTAAATCTCTCTAAAAATGGAGTCTCGATAGTGTTACTATCTGGATCCTTTTCTTTTCTTTCTATATCCTCTTTTGGAACAACAGTTTTAGGAGTTTCATTTTCTTCTATCATTTCAGTGATTATAAGTGGTGGATTGTTAATGATTTTCTCATATCTAGTTTGAAGATCCTTACAATCCATAGCATGTAAATCAACTTATTTTTCTAGTCCTATTCCATAAACAGGAGTTGTTTGTTTGTTTCTTGGATTTGCTACTAGCTGTGATAGAATTTGTGTTTATACTACATTCTCATTTTGTGAATTTTGTGCAGGGGATCCCGTGATGGCCTATTAATTCTGATTTGGACATGTTCTTCCTTGAGCATAATTACTAGGGTTCCATATAGGTTGTGACCAAGCATAAGGATTTCCTTGACCATCCCATGGTTGTTGATGTCCCTAAGCATACCAAGCTTGATTTTCCTAATCTTGAGGGCTCTAAGTTGGTTGAGGTACCCAAGGTGGTTGTCCCCAATTTTTTGGTACTAATTGAGTAGCCCATGGCATCGTCTAGGGATTAGGAGCTGATCTTGGCATAAACTGCCCTTGGTTAAGTTGTCTTGGAAAAAAATTCAATTCTTCTGTTATAGATGAGGAACTAGTTTATTTAAGCCGATTCTTAATAACTGGAAGTAAAGAACAAACATCAGTATCATGTTCTTTAGATTCACAGATAAGACACATTTCTGTTTTATCCAAAGGACAGTCTCTTAGTGCATGCTTCTTCCTACATCTAGGACAATACATAGCCAATGGTTTAGTTTTGGCATTTGCTTTAGCTTGTAATCCATCGATAGTAGAAGTTAATTGCACTAAAATGTCTATTTTAAAGTTTTCTAACTCATCCATTAGTTTGTTCATATCTGGATTCAAAATTTTCATTGATTTTCCTTTTCTAGGTCCATCTCTCATTCTGGAATAGGTTCTACAAATATTTTTAATTTCATTCATTCTTATCTGATCAATGTCTTCACCTCCTATCAAGTTAAGGGCTTCCCTAGATTCTTCATCCAAGCCTTTAAGAAAAATGGTTTTACTTAACTCCTCTTAAAGCACAAATACACATCTTTTGCTAACAAAGAGGAATTTGTCTAAATAGTTTTCTATGTTTTCATCTTCCTCCTTGATTTTGAAGAATTCTTCCTTCCTATTTCTCCATCTACAATAATCCTGCTATTTATCTAGGAAGGTAGTCTCCATTTGTGCCCAAGTCCTAATAGAGTTAGATGGTAATCCCATGAACCACCTCATTACTACATCCTTCAAAGTGGATGGAAACAACTTGACTTTTTTATTATCTGTTTTATAATCTTAGGTCTGACATAATACCTTGAACTCAAATAGAAATTAGTCAGGATCTTCAGATGACATCCCTCTAAATATGGGTAAATGTGTAGGTGAGATATTTTTCATTGATGTATCATCATCTCCTGATTGGATTGGATAAGTAAAGGTCCTATCAGATACTCTCTCAGCTTCTCATGCCATTTTAAAAATATTTTCTAAATTTTCCTCCCAATCAATGTGGTAAGTAGTATGCCTTGGGGAAGGTGAAAAATTAGGAGTAGGAGGTTGAATACTCAATTGAGAATCTAAACTCGCCCTAAATGGATGTTGAGTAATAATCCTTCTCCTAAAATTTCCACTTCCTTCAGGTGAATGATCTAAGAATTCCAAAGGTGGAATTTTTTTTTCTTTTATGACAGGGGATGATGGTGCCTCCAATTCTTGATCAATTTCCTTACTTTGACTTGAGGATGATATGAATTATTGTGAAGATGTTTTTGGGAGGAATCTTCCCTGTGAGTCTCTTGGTCTACTCATAGATTTTATGATATAGTAGGGAAGATCCTTCAACTACTATATGTATGATTTGTTTCTCTTACTAACACTTAATTAGAAAATTCCAACTAGTGTGTCCCTAGAAACGGTTCCAAAAATGATGGGTGTTTTTATTCCCTTCATTTAATCAACTTATTGTTGATGTCATATCAAACCAGGGGTGTGTCTAAATGTATATGCAACAAGAGTAATCTTATCGATCTAGTAGTTATCTGTAGTTATTTTTTATATTTGCTGGGGGATCTCTTCAATGTCTAAAGGACTTCTTGGTAAAACCTTATTTAAATCATACTATGAAAACTTTCTGAAAGTAAACATACTAAAAGATTTGCTAAAAGGAAACACACTATGTAGAATGGAAACAAACACACTTGTTTTTGGAAATAAACACACTTGCTTCTAAAATTAAACATGATTTCTTTTAGAATTAAGTGCACTCAATTTAGAATGCTTGAAAACAATTTCAAGAAATATAAGAATCTATCTAAACACCTACAGAAACAAGTATACAACAGAGTTTAACTGGAAGAATTAAAATAATACAGAATTAACAGATCCAAGCTATTTGCTAAATAAATATAAATACCAAATAAACTAATATCCTGGTCCTTGGGGGAGTGGGCCCTTGATCCTCATCGAATCAAGATTTAATAGCTCATAATTCTCTCAAACAGGAATGGCTATTTTATTGATAAAACATTTGGTATTACAAAACGTACTAGATTTGAGTACTTAGTCTATATTTCTCTTCTCTGTTCTATATCTCTTTCATATAATATTCTATCTGCTATATCTATCTACTGTAGGAATGTTTTTATATACATTTTATAATCATAGTTGTCTCAACGATTCTGATGAAATCGAATCATGCACAGAATAGATGCTAGACACTATCAGCCTTCATGTGATGGGTCATTTTAGCATGATCTATCGTATCCATTTTGGGATACCACAAAAAAAATTCATTAATTAAAAAACCTAGCTTAATGACCTTGAAATAAAAAATTCTCCTAAACCCACCTAAACCTTAATCTAGTCTATATTTTGACCATATTTATAGAAAATTTCACTACCTAAATTTTCCCCACTGTAAAATTTCCCCTTTTCTCTTTACTTCCTATTCTCAATTCAAAAACAATACATACCATTGGATTCAAACCATTGTGTAACCCTTCTCAGCTACATTTTCCTCTTCATCATAATCTTATCTTCATTAAAAAAATATCTTGATTTGGATTACTTTAGATATTAGTTTATCTTAATATCAAATTATCAAAGTTAAAAATGACATCCTCCCTTTAGTATTTATAGTAATTCTTTCAAATAAATTTCATTGTGATTTCCTTCGAATTTCAAACTATCATATCTTTCACATTACAAAACCTATATACAATCCAAAACTTCCACCATGATAATGGTACAATCCCACTCTTTTTGACATAGTACATTTTGTATACCAATGTTTCATTTAGAAACACATTATTCCATCATTTCAATGTTAGATATCGTCCCTCCTATGAACCCCCTAGCTAGGTGATTTATGTATATTTTAATGATTATCTTCTAGTATTTATTTTCAATATTTTTTATTCAAGGTTTAAATTATTCATTTCACCTACCCTAGGAAATCCAAATGACCTCGAAAGGTATGTATAAGGTAGGTATTTCATTTATTTATTTCAACTCTTTATTTTCATCATTTTCTTTTGATTTCATGTTGTATAGATATTTTTTCGAAGAGAATATCATATTTTACTATTATGATATGTGATGATCTTTAGTTGGGAAATATGTATACACTATATATTTAATGCTTAATAACCTTTTCTTTCATGTAGGAGATGTTAATACATTCTCCTCCTAAGTGGATGCATTAAGGGGCCTATGAGGATTTGGGTGTGATTCAACTTAATTATATGGGCTAGACCAAAACATTTGATAAATGGTTATATTAGCCTTATTTACCATGTACATATCTTAATTTTTCCTTTTTTTCACACATTGTACTAATTATGTCCACTTTTCCCACTATATCTACTTTATCCTTATTTTTGCATGCCATTATCCTTTCTTTTGGTCACTCAATGCCTTCTTCATTCATCTTTTACTAATATATTTCCCTCAATTCCCCATGTTTTAATACTCTAACATTAGGGTTTCTCCTAAGGTTGATTCCATCAACCATGGTCAATTGCACATGTTTAATATTTTACATAAAAGATGTCATCACCAATGTGTAATTATGTTGGGTATATGCTTGAAGAAAAACCATCAAATAAACCATCCACTTTACAAATACTTTCTTATATACAATTTTTGCATGATTTAATTTTACTCACACTATTTTACATTTCTTAGCTGAATTTAGATTCTTAGTTCTTAGCATTTTTGTATATGTGTCACTATAGTGAGTTAGGAATAGAGATATTCTTATTGATATTTTTCCTTCTCCACCCATAAATATTATCTCTTGTTGTTGTTGTCTTTGGGGAGGATTATGCATCAGTGGTCACATACATGTTATATGTAATTATTTATTACTCTCTTCAGTCCATTATTTAATATGTACACACTCGGTGTTGGTCATTCATTGCAATAGAATAGAGTAAATGTATATTTACTTTTATGTATTTCATTTTCTTATTATTACTACAGCCCTTGGATTTATCCACCCCTTGTTTTTTTCCTCTTTATTTTACAATCCTAGTAGGATACCTATCTTTATACTAGTTGCAGGCCTTCAAAACCTATTAGAACCCTAGGGATATCAATACTATCCTTTAGATTTATGAATCTAGCACTCCTTGAGTACCTTTGTATCTACACAATGTGTCTAGTCTTATATTGGATTCCTATATTTGAGAACCCAACCGGGAACCTATCTTCTACTTTTTATTCAACATAACACATCATAACCCAATACCTGTATATGAAAATTCAGTCCATTTTGATTTCTTACATAGCCTTTGTTGGTACTCATTCTGAACCACTATTTGTAATTAGAGTGAATTTTCCAATATTTTCTTTTATCCTTGAGACTCTACTTTATATAGATTCAGTAACACTAGAGATTTATGATGTAAAAAATTACCCCCTCCCATAAAATGTAACAACTTGTAAAATGGGCTTGGCCATTATGCTCTAAGAAAGCCACGGTAAACGAAGCTAGTCATCTGTGGAATGAATAACCTAGTGCTCTATAGGTTTTCCCCAATTCTCAAAACAACATGAATAAACTTAGGATTTAGGAGGGATTTTTATATGGTTGCACATTACGAAATAAATTTCATCTCATATAATAAAGCAAATCATGGTACCATGGGTTTTAATCCCGTGAGAGATTTGAAACTCAGCTAAGGATATAATCCATGAAACAAAGGACGTGAGTGGATAATACTGTAAGTAAAATTGGTTGATTGATGAAGGATCCAATTCCAAGAGGAAATTTTTTGTGAAGGATTTAAGAAGCTATGTAACAAATCCACAACACACTAATTCAATGTTCCATAGGTGTTTTAGAGGTTAGTGTTCTGAGGACTTGAAAATTTGTGGGATACTCAAGAATCTGCCAATGGAAAAATGTCGTAAGTTGTTCAAAACTTTTAAATATTTCAAAATACCTATGAGTAAGAGATAAATGCAAGTAAACACTGTGAAATGATCTATAAATCATTTTCTTCTATAACTCAAATTGTGGGTAGCCAAATCATGAAAGATTGATCTTATTGGAAATGTCTCATTTATGGCTATATTTTAGGGCCAAAAAATTAAGAAATCGACGTAGTTTTGGGGACTAAAATCCCACAGATAATTTGAAACATGAGGCTAAAATTTCCATTAGGCCTTATCTAAAATATTGATAAGGATAAGGACACTAAGAAATAATTAAGAGAGAATGTTGATGTTCTATCAACCTATGTGCAAAGATGGTTGCAACCTCTTTCTTAAGTACACAAATTTTCCACTACTATAACATCGAAGGACCTAACAATAACTGATGAGTTAAAAGAAATAATCAATTCTACAACAAAGTGGAAAGAATAATTGACCAAGAAAGGTACAAAAGTCATAAGAAACACTTGAGAGTTCTACAAGCAACTCTCAAATCAGATAGATGAAGCAAAATATCAATTTGGATACTCATCATGAATTCACAAAGGGGGGCACAAAATGATTTCTATCAAAAAATTTCTCTTTTGGCTTGGCTAAAGTTTATTACATGATGGAAGCATCAAATTAAAATTAATATCCATAGCTATTCATTTCTAAAAGCATATTCTCTAAAAAGGAAGGTGTCAAATCAGTTAGAGTAATGACATTAAGGAACAAACGGTTTGTGACTGGGCATAGAAGTGATTGTGATAGGATGAACAAAAAAAAAGGGTATTAGGAAGCATAAGAGAAATATCTTTCACACATCCATATCTTTAACTGAAAATTAAAATCAATATGATAGGAAATAAAAGGAATCTTTTCTGTTGGAAGATATTTTCTTGCATTCTGAGAAATATGAAGATTTTTTCCATGTCTTTTAGAATTTATTTCATATGATTTTGGGGAAAAATAAAATCAAATTCATTAAAAAAATTATATAAATATGAGTTTCTGACGTTATATAAAAAGGGGGGATAGTTTTTATTTCATAGGTTGAGAAACAATTACTATAACTCTATATTTTTGTTTTCTTTCAATAGAAAGCATATGAAACTTGAGTTTTGGACTCCTTGTGACAAGATGGTTACACTGTAAAACCATTGGAAAACATTAAATACATTTAATCTATGTACCCTTATCAAGGAATTTATAATTCCAATAAAATATGTCTATCTATGATTTTTACAACTCAAACACTTCAACAAACAGACCAAAAGAGAGAGAAAAACTTGTTATTAGAATGCGTATATCTTCTCTAATTATTATCAATTTTGCCTAAAAAACATTCCACACTTCAATCTTAGATTCCTCTTAAAATATTTAATCTATGATGTATCTGAAGGAGGTACTATATTTTTTATTGAGTGTTAAGAAGGTAGACAACTTATTCATTTTTCAAAAATCATGTTTCAGAAAAACTAACATAACTTTCACATATCTTCTTGGAACTTGATGAAATTAGGCCTGAAGCACCAAAACTAACCCTTCTACATGATCTATAATCTCATTTTCCATATATATATATATATATATATATATATATATATATATACATGTACTCTTATATCTAATCTCGTTTGCATCATTCTACACTACTAATTCTCAAGGCCAATTTATGTGAACTTTTGACTTTTTCCTCTAGGAGCTAAACTAAGTCTTGTTATTTCTCACACATACCCTATAAAAAATTCCTTGGCTTCTCCCATGCTTATATGACCTTTCTATGACTTTTACCCACCTCTCACACCTCATCAGGCTCCAAAAACAAGCCTAAATGGGTCAGTTTCAACTGCAACTTCCATCAAATTACCTGATATGGCATGTAAGAGTAGTTTCCCATACTTACAACATCATCAATGACTTTTATACCATATTAAACTATAAATCCAACCTATAATCTTCCTTTATAGATAAACCACCTCACTATTGGGGCTTGAAAAACCTTAAAACCAACCTGAAGCCTATATGCTCGAAACACTATTGATGAGACACTACCAAACAACCTTCATGTCCCTTACAAGGGCTCACTAAATCAATCACTACTTTTCCATCAATTCTACTTAACATAATTGACACCATCAGTGAAAAGGGTTCAATAATATCCTCCTTTGTCATTGATGGCAACATAATCAGAAACTTGATGGGAAATACAAATACAACTTCATAACCACCATTCCTAGTTTTTGAAAGCTCATTTCCCTCTTTGACATATATGAAAAATGGTTCTTGGCCACTTGCCATAAAATAATGAAAACTAAACAACAAAAATACATGAGTAAATGAACTTACTTGTTCAATAATCTCCCCCTAGGATTTACTTGTCTTCATTTTAACTCCTATAATAGCATAAAAAGACCCTATGATTCTAGAAAAAGGCTCCCCCTTAGTTGATACATTACATGTTGTCATTCATATTTGTTTAACATATCTCTTCTAGGTCTAGTTCAAGCTCAAAAACACAAAATAGCCTTTAAATTCAACATTTTCAACATGTAGGACAATATTTCTTAAATATCATCATTAGTGCAAAATATGCCAACTTTTTACAGCTCTATAGATTAGAACACAACATGAAAAACACCACCAAGGTTCCCTTTGGACTCATGATATCAATATCTCACTGAGAACACAATAATTTATAAATTTACCTTTCATACTTTCCTTGAGATGAATACAAACAATTCAACATGATCTAAAACTCCTTCACAGTCTTTCATGGACTTAACATAACCTTTTTGTTCAGTTATCCTCCTTAGTAAGTCAATTTGCAAGAAACCACCATCTATACAATCTGATATGATTTTTCAAAGAGATTTCTTACTTATTTGAGAGTTCAAACATAAACTACCCCTATCTTGACAATATTTTTAAGGTTGTACCATATTTTGTTATACACTTATGCATTCTTTAAACACCTTAGATGACTTCATACAAATATTTTGGACTACCTTGACTTCCAAAATCTTTTCATATGTATGGGACATTTGTTTCACATCTCATTACCCTTTGTGTACTATTAATTACAACTATAAGTAGGTCTTTATGGTTCCTAATCACCCTCAATTCTCTATTACTAATACTTATAGATATTTTAAAAACATTAAGTCATATAGCATTATTTTCTTCCTTAATGCAATCCTAAGAGTGTTCTATATACAAAATGTTTAAGCCACAAAGTGTGAATAATAATTCTCCTTTGATTTTACAAAATTTAATAGTCTTATTTCAATCAATGATACAATGTAATCTATAATGAATCAAGCTCACAATCATCATTATGCAGTTTTAGCTTTATACAAACTAGACAAACAATGCTTGAAGTAACTTAGCTTTGACTGATGACCTCCTGAGATAGTCTTCACATGTTTGGAATAGTGCACATATGTTATACTAATCTTTTTCTTGAATACAAGCATGTTCCTTAGTTTGAGCTTGAAGAAAAGAAAAATGTGTATGTAATTATAGCAACATATTTAGATGTAAGTAGTCCATTTACCCATGTTAGTAACTAAAAAAATTTCTACACAAACCTCTAACATCAGTATCCTTGGACTTTTTATTTTAACCTCTAAGAAGCACATATATATCATAGACATTTAGCTACATTATTTACTCATTCGAGACATCATCCATCAAAATGATGCAAACCCAGGAATTCCATGATGTCATTAGACCTTAAATGAATGATACTGACATGTATCTTAACTCTTCATCCTTTCACTAACATTATATACTCTCTCATAGGTTTGCAAATACATAATATTTGAAAATATGATCATAAAGAACTCACCTTTGAATCTTACACTTCCTTGAATTCATGTTGATCTATCTTGACTAGATTGGAAGATCAATCCCATCTTGGATAACTTAAGTTATCTAGATGAATCCCTTAAAACATGCTCTCAAACATTTTTTCAACTCATTCATCCTTATCTCTGCATGAAGTGACTGC
Organism: Taxus chinensis; assembly: GCA_019776745.2. Classification (NCBI taxonomy): domain Eukaryota; kingdom Viridiplantae; phylum Streptophyta; class Pinopsida; order Cupressales; family Taxaceae; genus Taxus; species Taxus chinensis. The sequence goes on from CM034150.1 coordinate 289,043,090, forward strand.
CAAAGACCCTAGACAATCATTATATATATTTATCACTTCCTCCTTGTAATATACCATCCTTGTTTGAGCTTGAATGGTCCTTAGAGAGATCTAAAATCCTTGACATGTAGCTTGAAGTCTTGAGAACAAATATATCTTCCTTGAACAGAATTTTGAGAATATATAGACTTGTTACCTTGAACCATACCCACTTATTTATCCTGATAATCATCCTTCTGAAACTCTTAGTGCTTATCACAAACCCTAAATCTTGACAATTTCAAGACATGACTCTAGCATTTTTATTTGATCAGTTGTAAGCCTTATAGCATAGATCCATTTTAGATTAGTCCAAGAAATCTTTTAAATCTTCAAACCTTCTAATCATATCAATACTACATTTCTATAAAATGCACTTATCTGCTTAAGACAGAGGACATAATTTCTCATGCTTTGATTTAGAACATGCCGCATGAATGATGTGAGTCATTCTTCTAATTTCCTAAGGTAACAACAACATATATAACTTCCCTTTGAGCACATTTTTTTCACTCTCCTTATTTGAATGTTTAATCTAAGGCCTATAACATTTCATTTCAAACTTCTAGGACCCATGATTCTCACTGATAGACCACTTGGCTAACATGTAGCCTATCATTTATTACCTTTTAGGAACTATAAAAATTTCTTTTCCACTATACAAGCTTTGAACACTTGTCAACCAAATATGAGAATTATACCAATTGCTCTTATACAAGTATTTCTTTAACATGCATGTTGCAGTGTTAAGTATCTTCACAAAGCTTCTTCAAGGTAGGATACATCTATATACTTATAATATATGGTATCAATACTTCACATACCTCTGAAAACATATGAATTTTCAAAAAACACTCCTGAATACATCCTTTCACCATCCTTAGAATGCACCGTTTGGCTTGTAGGTACTTAGTAATGCAATATATTCTTAAACAAAGACCTATCCTCTTATGATTAGCTCACAACATAGTCACATGCCTCTTTTGAATTGATGGTATGATCTTTGAACCTTTGACATATTAAGGTATTGTAACCCTTGAAATCATGATAAGTACTCCCTAGTTACAGATTACCATACATAATATGACTTAGTACATTTGATATGACTATGACATACAATTGAATGGCCAAGATACTTTGAGGGACTAACTCACACATTTAATTTGAGGTAATAAATCACACATTGACTATATCATAGACACTTGAACACTCATGATTCAATATTTTACATCTTAAGACAGACCCGTGATACACCTTTAACATAGAGAGGAATTCCTTGAGGCACCAAAACTCACTAAACTTGATAGTAGTGCTAGACATAGATCCTGACCAAATTAAGACCTTATGAATAATTGGAAAAAAACAAAAAGCTCCTTATGAGACTCATAAACATGACTCTTGCACACTAAGACTACCACAACATGACAATACACTAAAAGAATGACAAAGAAAACTATGATTTTGTGAACACAGACTCATACACTTTGAAGGATTACAAAACTTGAACCTTTATAAAGGTATGTTACTTTCAATCAACCCTTATCATAAATATCATCCTTTTGATTAGTAAATACTTCCTTGTAGATTGAAAAAAGTGGCTTTGAGACTTCTTTACATCATTTTCATAAAAAAATATACGTTGAGGCACATTTAGACAATAATATAGACTAAGATGATCTAATAAACACTAACATTGACCCTTTATCACATTGTCTATGTTATTGATATGACTCATCATTACTGAGTATGTACACTTGACACCAACACAAGCCACGCAGAATGATCATAATCTTATTTAAGACCATGTGAAATATAGAACTTTAATAACATAATATAAGACTCATTTATGAATTCTAATATACATTTACAAGATGTCTCCTTCATGGCTAAGAACATGACGACATGACCTTAGCAATATATCCTAACAATAATCATTAATTAAACACACCCAAGATCATAACATGACATTGACAGAAAATTTACACTTAAAATACATCATAAAATCCTTCTTAGATGTTAACATGACACTCTCAAACTTGAGAACATGAATTTTTATGCTCAGAGACCTTTTGGAAGACCTTGAACATGATAAGTGACATTTTGCAAACACTTACAAGACTAGTCCCTCTTTATTCATGATTTGAATAAACAATTCATAGGTAGAAAATACACTCATGCTATAATGTTGCTTAACAACAATTGGAATGACATCAAGCCACAAATTTTTATCTTATACAAAAAATCATTGATTGTATACAATACTTGGAGTACCTTTTTCTTTACATTCCAAACTCATACTTAGACACATGATGAATCAGGGGCCTATTATTTCAAGAAACACAGTCCTAATAAAAAATTTAGGCTCATAGATCCACAATACATTGAATTAAGTAAGACATCAACCTCTTTTTACACCTTAACACAAACTTGCACTTCTTGACACAATCTAAGAACATTGTTGTATAGAGGTGAGACAAAAAATTTGATAGACCATAACATATTTTACTTGACATACTTAATATGATCAACAAGAAAAATACTTGAGAGATTGAAATAACATACCTTAATACCATGGAGGAGACACATACTGACCAAATCATCTCCCCCTCACTGTAATGCTTCATTTTCACCTATATACCTCTAAGAAGACTAGTAGAGGCATAAGTCATCATGCATGGGCTAGAAAAAATACCTAAGAAGGTCTCAAGATCTCTTTTGGTTTCTTGATTGGCTCATTATTTTCTTATTCTTCATTTGTCATAGCAGCCCCTGCTTTTGACTAGTCACACTCTTGGGATCCTTTAGAGTACTTTGACTAATTTCTCCCTTTTTGTATTTATGGACTCATTGTTTAGATTCATGAGTCACTTTCTTCAATTGTCTTGCATCACAAAACCTTGCAAGGGGCCATAATTTTTGGCACCTAAAGCATTCACTTGCCTTCTTTGGACTCAAAATCCCTATTTCCATATTAATTAAACGCATAACAATAACCATCAAACTTTATTACATACCTCTTTGTGTTTGATGGCTCATTTTTGCAATACTTTACTAGATTTCATTTCTCATGATAGTGATAACATTTAGCTCCATATATTTTACCTACTTTATGCTCTTCATTTCCTTTACATTCCTCTTCCTTCTTTCTTTTAGAGTGAATTTCTTGATTCTTTTCTTTGCAATATTATTTCTCTTCAACCTTAGGACTACAAATGTTACCCCTATGCTCATAAGCACCAGATTTATAGAAATTACCATGAAAATCACCATGCCTATATGAATTTTGATGCTTGATAGATGATTTTCCATGAGGTGGAAGCCTTGAACTTTCTCCCTTTATTGATTTCCTTATTTCATTAGATCGTTGACTTGATACTACTTCCTTTTTCTCCATATATTACATGAATCCTCTATGAAACCTAGGCATATTTTATCACCATATGAATTTTGTTTTCCTAATATAATATTTAAATTTTATGAACACTCATGAAAATACAATACCTTTTTTGTCATGATGCTTAACTTTTTCTTTAGTTCTTATTTCTCAACTAAGGATTCCTTAAGTTGAATTTGTATACACTTGATTACTTCCTCATGAGATACACACAATTCGGCCACCTTATCTTTAGAGATATCTACTTCCCACCTTATATAATCAAGATATCCCATCATTTTCACCAAATATCTCCCTCTATATTTTTAGGAATACTTCCAAGGGTTCGATCTGATACCAATTGTTAAAAATGACAAATAATTGAGAGGGGAGGTGAATCAACCCCTAATATAACCTTTCACTTTTCTATTTATGAGATCAAACGCATACACCCTCATAAACCACAAACATTAATACTTGATCATCATTTGATATAGTTCATCATGAAATGAGTACATGAAAAAAACACAATATATGCTTAGAGCCTTTATTTATTGATGTTTAGAACAAAGAAAAATGAATTTATCCTTATCAATAGTATATAAGATACAAAGAAGAGCTCATAAATACTATACTGACATCAATATGTTGTGAAAATAACATTCAAGTACAAAACAGAAAGACTTATCTCCTTCATCAACTTGTTTTTACAAAGAATTCATAATCTTTACTTCACTACAACTAGTAACTGACCTAGAAGAGACTTCCAGGAGGTTTAGGCTATGCCCAAGAGGGTTTTATTTGTATCAAGGTTTTCATCAATATAAGATAAGGGGGGTTTTCATCAATAATGAAAAAAAAAACAAATTTTCCCTTTTGTAGATTGTCATCACTCTACTTCATTACCTTTCACCTTCTCATGTTTATTCACTTCCAATTAAACTCGACAACTCACTATTTTGTTCAACTAGCTCCGAACACATGATTTTTCCAAAGGATCCCAAACCAACTCTTCACATTTTTCACCTCTTCAAATTTTAAATTGAATAATTCAAGATCAACTCCAACCACTGAATCTTCATATATAATTTGAAGTTAAAAAGAAACTATGAATTCACACATTGTTTGAGTAAAAAAAAGTTTCTCTTCATGTTTTTGCATTAACTGAGGGAGAGAATTTTAGATTTATAACTAATAATGACTCTTTAATTTTCTCCAAGAGCCACACAACTTCAAGCTACAGTGGTCTAACACCATTCACCTTCAAACATAGGAAGATACTTACCAGTTTTAACAATTTCTTGATTCTCTAACTGTGATATGATTTCCTCTACAATAAATTCATAAATTCCATGTTCCTTCAAGATAGAGAAACCATATCCTTGTGTTCCTTAAGACATTTCTTAGCTTTTAAATACTTTCCAAGATCAACTAGACTAACCTCCACCATGAAATTTTCTTTTGAGAACTTCAATATTTCACAGGTTCAACATTATTACACAACTTTTACTTTCAAATTAGTGCACTACCACATCTAGACTCACTAGACCATGGAAAAAATATTGGAAGGATTGTAAGGAGATTCTTATTCGATATTGCATGAGAAATTTCACCCAAATATGTTGAACACAGACCATGTTACTATTTTCATGAGGTTCCAATAAAATTTTCACAAAAATATCATTTGATACTCGATGAAATCAAAAAATTCTTTTTGCACCTTGCTCGTGTTAAGGAGATAAAGGAATCATAAAAAATGAGTTTTCATCAATTTAGTGTTGAGATTCAAAGATTTGTATATTTCTAACCCTATAGACATGGTTTTGTGATCACAAGGACAACTGAGGGGTTATAATAAAAATTTATTAGCTTGTTGTTGACCTATCTTCGAAGTTTTGTATTCACCAAAAGTTTGTAAACCTATCAGATGTTCCCTTTATTATTGGTTTTCCTTGAATCATTATTTTAAGCTCTCAGAGTCGACAAATTATTTAAAAAAACATAAAAAACTTTTAAAATACTTGCACACATACTTTGATCTAACATAACACTCTCTTCATTACTCACTTAGACCTTTATTTTTTGTGAAAAATTATAACACATCTCATTGTTTTGGATTCACCTATCTCATGACATGATAAAGGAAGATTAAACTTTGTGAACAAAATTTCTGGGAGAACCTAGTAACTAGACTTTGATTCACTTATTTTGTATGATCTCCTTATGAGAGACATCCTCTAAAACATATTGCAAAAAATTCCAACTACCTTTACTTAGTTTTATGGTAGTGAAAAATGTCACGAATAGGTCAGAACTAGAGTTCATGTTAAATACTGAATAGGGTAGCTTAAAAAATATTTACTTTGACCTTCAATGCATCTTCCAAGAGCATATGAAGAGATATTTATTATCAATATTTACCTATAAAAATAGATAAAAAATAAGTTCAATATTAGAAAAATATTTTAGCCTTCAACACATACCTGGAGCTTCGTCCCTCATGATTGTACTTGAACAAACCTAGTTCTTGTGCCTAAATTTCCTTGTAAAGGTTGAGACAAGCATCCTAGAATAACTAAGATTTCAAGTTCATGCTTGTAACTACTATAACATGGAGAAAACCTCATTGAGATCTGAATAGATACACCACTTCACAAATTCGACAAAAATCAAACAAACTCATTACAACTCAAACACTCCAAGAAGCAGATCAAAAGAGAGAAAATCTTGTTAGTAGAATGCTCATATCTTCTCTAATTCTTATCATTTTTTATTTAAAAAAAATCCACACTTCAAACTTGGAATCATCTAAAAAAATTCATTCTATGATTTATTTGAAGGAGACACTATATTTTAATTGAATGTTAAGAAGATAGATGACTTATACAATTTTCAAAAATCATGTTTTAGAAAAACTAACATAACTTTCACATACCTTCTTATAACTTGATGAAATTTGGCCTAAAGAACAAAAAATGACCCCTATACATGATATATAAGCTCATATATATATATATATATATATATATATATATATATATATATATATATATATATCCATGTAATATTCTATCCAATCTTGTTTTCATTAGTCGAAACTAACCATTTCTGAAGGCTAACTTCTGTGAACTTTTGACTTTTTCCTCCAGGAGCTAAACTAAGTTTTATTATTACTCAAACATGCCCTAGAAAACATTCCTAGGTTGTTCCATTAATTATATGATGTTTTCATGACCTGTACCAACCTCTCACACTTCATTAGGCTCTAGAAATTGGCCTAAATGGGCCAGTTTCAATTGTAACTTCCACCAGATGTTCAAATACTATTGAATATCATAAACACTGAGAGGGGGGTGAATCATTGCTAATCAAAATAATGTCTTATCAAACTTTTTGTCTTGTATAATTTGAATTAGTAGCTATACTATGAGAATAAGAAATAACTTAGAACACACCACTCAAATGAATGAGACACATATTTATAGTGGGAAACCCAAGAAGGGAAAACCCCACATTGAAATCATCCTTTTTATTTGAACACCAATTTTTCACCAATTTAAAATTATCAAGTACCTACTTATTCTATGAAGAAGCAACTTAAAATACCACCTAACACCAACTAGATGAGAGAATGACCACCCACTCAGCTGACACAGAGAAGCACCAACTTCTCCTAGCATAACAACTTAGACAATTCAAATATAACAAATGACCATCTTGATGCATGGTTTCTTTATCAACCTATTATGGTCTCTTTACTGTCACAATTCACCTAAAGAACTGATCTTGCACCCTGTATATCTCAAAAGAAAAAAAATTGTGTTTTGTTTCAGTTTTATAACATTAGGCCTACTCCCTGACTTCTATTTCAGTCAATGGATTTCAATCTCTAATTATTTTCCTTGAGCTACATGATTCTGTTCTTCAGTTCACAGTCTTATTATATACATCATCTCTTCACATTCTTCTTATATCTTCTGAATTCTTTACTTCATCTTTTGGCTCACAACACTTCAATCAATTCATTTTTCTTAATTTGTTCTATAGTCATCTTACTGCTCTGAAAAATCTCAAGTTTTCTATCTCATTCATTTGTTCATACTATCTCACCCTTCATCGTATTCTATTGGTTATTCAAACCATCTCATTTTCATACAACTATATCTATTCTCTCTATTATTCACTTAAGACTCTCCACACCTTCACAATTTTTCCTTTTTCATAATGTTCTACTATATTTTCTTCACATACCTTTTCTTTGTTTCATCCCTTTACTGTTCAACTAGCACATAGCTCAGGATTTTCAATAGAATACAAAAAATGAATGACCCCACATCTTCCCATTTTGTTTTAAAACAATTTTGCATTCACAAGTAGTGAATATGATAAGAATTATTTAGTTCATATTTCACCTTATAACTATCAGAATCCTCTTCGAGATACTCATATTTTCTTCAATAAAACCTTGTTCTTTTTGTCTTCTTGTAAGTTTCAAAATGCATCCACACATGTCTTGTTTTGGATCTATTGGAGAAGACAAACCTTGTAAACACTTCATTCTCAAGAAGCCTTTAACTGATTTTATAGTTGAGTTAAAGAGTCCTTTTCCAATTGAATTATAAATTTTATCCATCTTAATTCAACTAAATTTGATATGTTACTCATGATTTTTGAGATCAAGATCAAATATTTTTGAAAGGAAGGATACATTGTTCGAGTTGGATCTTCAATTCAACACAGTCTGCAATAAGGTATTGAATACAATGACCTATCAAAGTGATATTTTCATTTGAAGAGGTAAAGTCCCATTAAAACACCAATAAAATTTTCCACTAACCCATAATCACCCTCCTTAGATCATGAATTAGTCAAGAAATTTTCTTGAAAATTAAGAAAATTGAGAAACAGTGAAGAAATGAACGTTTACTAGCTGGGCACGGTCTTTAAATTTTCTATGAATGATTTCTTTGAACATACCCAATAATATGACTCCAAATATTTTGTATTATTTTTTCATGGATTCCATAGAGATATATATTCCATTTTGAGGAATTTGTTTAGTTAAATTGAGAGATTCAAGAAAAAAAGGTATTTGGGAAACCCTAGTTTATGTTTTAAGCCTGAACAATGAGGCCCGAGACAGGTGAAAAAGTGATTTATTCTTCAAAATAATGAATGAAATTCTAATATTTTAAGATGAAATCAGCACTTTTTGAAATGAATCCCACACCTTGTCCACATTGCATTTGACCTTGAATATCCTTTGTATGCTTCCAATGATGAGGGTTTTAAGTGTTCTTGACTGGTAAAGTGCGGTGATTCTTATTTTAAGAATGTTCAAAACTTAGTCCTTCAGGTTTTAGGAATTTTCAATGCCTTTGAAGCATGTTAATGTTCTTCATAACCATTTTTGTACCACCTTGAAGTCAGATATATCAAATTTCATTATAATTTCCATAAGCTTCCCACTATTGCTCTGAGTACTTATTTACAAAGACCTTTGTCTTAGCCAAGATTAATAGACCAACACCTTCTTGTAATAAAAACATTTATACCAGTAATGTATAAATATTATCTAATCATTATTCATAATGAAAATTATGATTGGGAGTATTAGATTAAGGATAAAAACTCAGAACAATGATTTCATAAAGATTGAAACAAGATTTCTTGACTACTTTTTAGGACAACATGGAAGATTTCATAAAGGTTGAAAAAAGATGTCTTACAATTCACCTATCAACCATTTCACCTTATCACACATATTTATAGATAAATTTGGATAGGATTTGAGCTCTTAATGTAACCATTTCTCCATTTTTTGATCTTAAACAATATTGTACCAGTTGACTTGAGGAAGATCAGACTTGCTGTTATACAGTTTCTGGAGAAATCAGCTAAGGGAATCACATTGTCCCCTTGTGTCTATTCATTATAATGGCTTTAGAAGATGATTAGGGAACCATTTAAATCACTATTAACTCTCAATAAGTTTGATTAAATAATATAATAACTCAATTTAACCTTAACTGCTCGTGCCACATGCTAGGAACATAAAGTTACCTCTCTTAAAAATGATAATATGTTTTAAATGACAAGTCCAAATGACTTGAAACATTTTGAATTAGTTCATGCTTGGATTCCTCTTCAAAAATTCCTTCTATGATTTATCTAAAGGATACACTATATTTTTTCATGACTTCTAAGAAGCCATGCAGCTCAAAATGAGCTTTTCAATAGACTAGTTTTGCAAAACCTTACACAACTTGCTCAAAAGACCTCCTGAGGACCTGAAAATTTACATGAATCACAAGGACACATTCCTCCATCATATCCAATTTTTTTAAGATAGGTAATATCTCTGAAATTTATCCAATCCATCTAATTTTCATGCAAGAATAATTTAGTTCCCAAAGAGAAGTTTTGACTACAAGTAGAATTTTGATCCAAAACCTATGTCTTGACTTTTTGAGCCTAAAGATGAGTTCATTTACCTATTATACACATGATACAAGTATTTCAATACCTCACTTTTCACCATAGATGACCACTTGACTCCCATGCACTTAAAGGACATCAATTTGGCTTAGCATGGACTTACAAGACACCAACACACTATGAATCCCACGACACACTATTTCCATGATAGAAGGACGCTAGGATAACATAAACACATAAATGAAAACAAGACAAAAAGGTAGGAAAAAAACTCCCCCTTTTTCATTGATGTCAACACCCACACATGCCAAGAATAATTGATGAAAACATGACAACTCACACGACATACCAGAAAAAAATTCATAATGCCTAGGTACATATTATCCCACTTTGACATCAATGAAAAATATGGGACACACAGACAAATGAAAATCAACAACACAAAACAAATATAGGCTTGTAAGATTGCTCCCCTTGAGTCTTAGGCATAAATTAGATAAGACAAACACCATCCATGACACAAGATCATTTAATAATGTTGATATGAAGACATACCTAGACTAATCAAGGACACATCTACATCAAACATGATGGAAATAATTTCATGAATATCACAATGATCTAGTAGACTAGTTCCCCCTCTCTTGAAGCTCTTTCTGGCACATTACAAGAGTTTATTTTGCAAGAACAATGCTCCCTTAAGTTGTCCAAGATATCTTAACAACTTGTGGGAACATGAATGATTCCCAATTCATCATTGAGATGCTCAAATGCTGCCTTCTGAAGTGGATTTGTCATAATATATGCAATCTCTTCTTTTGTGCTCACATACACAAGATTAATCTTCTTATCATTTACTTGTTCCCTTAAGAAATGAAACCTGATTGGAATGTGCTTTGTATTTGAATGGAACACAAGATTTTTAGAGTCACTAATTGCACTAGTGCTATCACAAAAAAAGGGAGTAGGTTTATCAAATTTTACCTTATAATCTTCCAGTGTTTTCCTCATCCAAATAACCTACGTGCAACACATGGAAAAAGCTATGTATTGTGCTTCACAACTAGATAATGTCACTGAAGATTTTTTTTCTTATCCATCACACTAGAAATTTTCCAACAAAGAAATCTCCACCACTTGTGCTCTTCCTGTCATCAATATTTCTAGCCCAATCTGCATCAGTGTATGCTCTTATATTGAATTCTTTGCTTGTAGGATACCAAATTCCATACTCTAAAGTTCCCATGAAGTATATAAGTATCCTCTTAACTGTCTTGATATGTGTCTCTCTTGGTTGTTCTTGAAATCTTCCTACTAAACCCACAGCTTACATTATGTCAATCCTTGATGTAGTGGAATAAAGAAGGTTTCCTATCATAGATCTATAGAGTGTTTTATCTACTTTAGGTTAGTCATATTATTTTCTTAACTTGCATCATACCTCCATTGGTGTGCTAATAGGTCTGTAATCTTCCATTTTGAACCTTTTTAGCATTTCCTTGATGTATTTAGCTTGAGATATAAATATTCCTTGATCTGATTGGTTTATGTGAAGACCTAGAAAGTATGAAAGATCACCAAGCATAGACATTTCAAACTCTTTACTCATCACATCAGAAAATTCATGAGTCATCCTTTCATGATCCCCTTAGAAAATAATGTCTTCAACATAAAATATGACAATTATAAGCTTGTCTTCTTCTTCCTTTATGTATATATTGCTATCATCTACTACCTTTCTGAAACCTTGCTCAATAAGATAAGCATCCAACTTGCTATACCAAGTTGTGGGGGCTTTTCTGAGCCCATACAAATTCTTTTTTAACCTACATACATAGTCCTTGTCTTCACTCAAAGAGAATCCTTCAGGATGCTCAATATACACTTCCCCATTTAAGTTACCATTTAGAAAGGAAGATTTGACATCCATTAGAAAACTTATAATCTTCCTATGAGCTGCATATGATAAGAATAATATGATGGCTTCCATTCTTGCTATAGGTGAAAAGGTTTCATCAAAATCAACCCCTTCCATTTGTGCATAGCCTTTACACACCAGTCTTGATTTATTCCTTGCCATTTCACCTTTTTCATTCATTTTATTCCTAAATACCCATTTTGTTCATATGACATTCTTTTTTTTTATCCTGGGTACAAGCTCCCACGTTTCATTTTTCTTAATTTTATCAATTTTTTCATTCATTGCATCTATCCAATATTGATCATTACATGCTTCATCCACATTATTTATTTCTATCATTGATAAGAGGGTTGTGTTTTTATTATTTTTCTAACTTTTTAGCCTCCTTCTTGTGAGAACACCACCTTCTTTACTCCATAAATCTGATCTGCAAGATAGTTTCTTCTAACTTTCCTTGAAGGTTACCTAGTATCATGGCTTTCTTATTCTTCTTCCACTTCTTCAACCTCTTCATGTGTTCCTCTTATTTCATCATTATCATCATGATTTTCAATGGTGTGTACATCCTTTTCATGGTTTTCCTTACGCTGATTTCTATTTTTTTTAGGGTTGAGATTCATCTATTTTTACATTTGTGCTTTCAACTGCCTTCTTAAACCTCTTGTTATGACATCTTTAGGTTACACTATCTGATAAATAACCAAGAAAGATACCCTCATCACACCTGGAATCAAACTTGCCCAAATCTTCTTCATCTCTCTTTATGTAGCACTTGCTCCCAAAAACTCTTATATGTTTCACATTAGTTTGTCTTCCTTTCCATAGTTCATAGGGTGTTTTGTTGTTGTCTACTCTCAGTTGATATCTATTTAGAATATACATAGCTATACCTACTTCCTTCACTCCAATAACTATCACGAATTCTAGATTCATTCCACATAGTTATGCTCATCTCTTACACAATGAATTTTTCTTCCTTTCAACCACACCATTTTTTTGTGGTGTCCTAACAACTGCAAAATTCCATTAAATTCCAGGTTATTTGCAATAGTCATCAAACTCATTAGAACAAAATTCTCCACCGCCATGTCCGACCTCAAACATTTGATTTTTGTGTTCTTCTCATTCTCCATAAGTGATTTGAAATCTTTAAACCTGTCAAATTCTTCCTCATTTGTTCTTTAGGCAAGCTACCCATATCATCTTGGTAAAATCATCAATTAGAAGCATGAAAGAATCATCACCTTGCATAATTGTAGTTCTTGTAGACCCACATAAGTTCTATATGAATCAGCTCCAAAGGTTGATTATTAGAGTTGTTGAATACTCTTTTGATTTGAATGTCCTTCTTGTTTGTTTTCCATGTAAACAATCTTTACACATACAGATTTGTTGGTTTCCCAATTTTTGGAATATTTCAAACTCCCTCTTTAGAACTCAATTTCATAATATTATCAAATCAAATGTGCCCTAATCTAATGTGTCATAACCAATTGTCATCAAGTTTTCTTGCAAAGCACTTTTCTTTGTTTACCTCTTTGAGTATATACATGTTATATTTCGTTCTTTTTCCCTTTCCAAATTTCTTTCATGTTTTTCCATCAATAATCTTATACCCTTTATCATTAAAAATCATATTATAGCCCTATGTTTTCACATTTGGATAACACTAAGCAAGTTATGTTTAGATACCTTCCACATACAACACATTTTCTGTAAAAAAATTGTCCCATTGTCAAGACTAAGATTTCCTTTTCCCATCAATATTTATAGAATTATTGTCTCCGAATCTAATAGCCCCTGAAGCATTGTTTGAAAAGGATATGAATGTGATTTTATCCCCTGTCATGTGACTGGAGCAGCCTCTATCCAAATACCAAATCATTCCTTCATTTTGCACATGAAAGGTAATTTGAGCTATCATACCATTTTCTTCCTTCTTGTTTGAATTTATCTTTCACCACATATATCCACTTACTTTTTTGGGGTGTTTATAAGCTGGACATACTAGATATATGACCTTCCTTTTGATATTTCTGACACACATGATATTATGATTAACTCTCATATGTTGCAAGTTACAATTCCTCCTACAACCTCTAGCATTTATTCTACACTTTGAAGCTTTGTGACTAAATTGATTACTTGAAAAAAAAATAGCCATAGAAGGAATGAGAGTACCTCATAGCATATATGATTCTTGGAGATTTTTTCCTTCTTCTTGAAGATTTAGTGGCCTCCTTATTCATGGTATATGAGACACTTGATGCAGATTTCTCTTCTTTCTTCTTTGATGGTTCATCTTCCTTATTCTCTTCCTTGAAGCCAATACTTGTTTTGTCACTTATATCCCTTTGAGTACTTAGGATGTTTGTTAGTACATTTTAACTCCCTTCTAGCTTTTCATACATCTTGACTTTTCCATTTTCCTATTCTAGTTCAGCCTTATGAAGTTCCAAATCTGATTTCAAATTTTGACATTCTTATTCCTTTTCTTTGTAGGCTTGAGAAATATTTTCCATATGATTTTCAAGCTCCTTGATTTCACTCATTTCCTCTTCTTCTTGTTGGCTTTGTTTATTTTCAAAAAATCTGAGTTGTTCTTCATAATCCTTTAGGGTGCATTTTAGCTTCTAGTTCCTTCTCCTACAAATCTGGAGTTCTTTAAGAGAACTTACCAATTTAGCCTCTAAATCAACTTGTGCCTCTTCTTCATCTGAATCTTCATATCTGCCCACATTTTTCCCTTTATTATTGCATTCATTTGAGATTCCCATAGCCATAAATAAGATTTCACTTTTATTTTCATTACTCTAACTTTTAGAGTTGCTTGAATCACTTAATTCTAAGTCACTTGAGTTTTCTTTCAAGTAGAAGTTTTTCTTATTCTTGAAATACTTCTTCTTGTTTCCCTTCTTCTTATAATCCATATTTTTCTTATCATGTTTATTATCTTATTCTTTACATTCAAACTCAACCTCCTTATTTTTTTGGGACATTTAGCTGCAATTTTTCCTACTTTACCACAGTTAAAGAATTTGAAAGTAAGTTTACCTTTATATTTTCCTTTTCATATTCCTAGTCTTCTGAAAAACAAAGCTTCAATCTTCTCAACATATTCTTAATTCTCCGAATCTTATTTCTCTTTTTCTTTCTTGGAATGACTATCTTTCATGGCTTTGAAGGAAAATTATTTCTTAGATGATTTGGCTCTAGTTGTTCTCATTTCATACGTTGATAGGATGCTTTGTATCTCATCCAGGGTCAAGGTCTTCAAGTCTTTTGCTTCCTCAATTTTTAAAACTTTTGCATCATATTTGGAAGTTAAGGATCTCAGAACTTTCTGAACAATCACTGTTTCTTCTAGATTTTCTCTTAAGCCTTTGATCGTGTTTATTATCTCATATGATCTACATGTATGTTGCTATGCTTTCATTTTTAATCTTTTCAATTATGTTATGTAGGTCTACAATTTTGCAAGCTTGACTTTTTCATCTCCCTCATAGATGCTTTGTATTTTAGTCCAAATCTCCTTGGCTATGGTATAATGCATCACTTTTACAAAATATATTTTATCTAGGACACATGGAATTGCATTCATTAATTTTGAATTATTATCATATTCAATCTTTTCTATTGCATTTGTGATTGGATCGGATGGAAGATTGTAACCATTTTCAACACTTTGTCATATATCAAAACCAAATGACTTGAGATAAATCTTCATTTTTATTTTACAGAGTGTATAGTTTGTTCCTGTAAAGAGTGGTGACCTTGAGATTGATAAAACACCTTGAGCTTGATTGCTTTCCATGCTTGTGAAGAGAGGATCATCTTGAAGTTGTTAAACTTTCATTTAGGGCCTTTCTCTAACACCAATTCTTGAATATCACAAATACTGAGAGGAGGGGGTGAATTAGTGTTTATCATAATAATGTCTTATCAAAATTTTTGTCTTTCTTAATTTAAATTAGTAGATAGACTATGATAACAAGAAAAAACTTACAACACACAACTCAAATGAATGAGAAATGGGTTTATAGTAGGAAACCCAAGAAGGGAAAAACCCACTTTGAAATCAGCCTTTTTATTCAAACACTAATTCTTCACTAATTTACAATTATCAAGAACCTACTTGATCTATGAATTACCAGCTTCAAATACCCCCTAGAACCAACTAGATGAGAGGCCAAGCATTGAATCAGCTGGTAGAGAGAAACATGAAATTCTCCTAGCCTAAGCACTTACTTAGCTAATTCGAACATTAAAGAATGACCATCTAGATGAATGGTTGCTTGATCAACTGATTCTAGTCTCTTTACCGGCACTAATCTTGCACTATGTAGATCTTAAAATAAAAACTATATATGTGTTTTGTTTTAGTTTTATAGCTTTAGGACTGCTTCTAGCCTTCTATTCCAGTTAATGGCTTTCAATATCACTCTAATATATTTTCGTATTACTAACCATTCTTGTTATTATTTATTGTTTTCATACTTCAATCATGTTTAATATTTTTTCTATCTTATGATATCTTCATTTACTGTGCTAACAACACTTCATCTTATTTTCTTTGTGTAGGTTCACAATCATCTATCTCATTCTTTATGTTCTATCTTATTTATCTGCATTTTTTATTTCATGTTTTATTTTAGTAAACCATCTCATTGTTCTCAACTATATATGTTCTCTCTGTTTTTCACTTAAGACTATCCACACCTTCATAATTTTTCATTGTTCATATTATTCTACTATATTTTAATCACATACCTTTTCTTTGTTTCATCCCTTGACTATTCAAATGACATATAACTTGATATTTTCAATAGAATACAAAAAATGAATGACCCTACATCTACCTATTTTGGTTCAAAAAGGTTTTACCTTCACAAGTAGTGAATATGACAAGAATTAATAAGTTCATATTTCACCTTGTAAATGTCAGTTTTATTCCTCTTCGAGCTACTCATATTTTTTTTAATCAAACCTTGTTCTTTTCATCTTCTTGCAAGTTTCAAAATGAATAACTTGTGTCCCAATCTACATGGAAAGGAAAAACTAGTCTCTTCATCTTCTCGTGGTAGCATTGAAGGATTTTCTTGAGTTGAGTTAAAGAGTCATTTGGTAGATTCAATTATAAATTCAATAGCTTCAAAGAAAAATCCTTTACTAATTCTGGTTTTTTATATTGAGATCAAATATTCTTAAAAGAAATGATACATTGTTCGAGTTGGATCTTCAATATTAGTTTTTAACTACAATAACACTGATACAACCATGAGTTAAAGAAGTCTTTACATTTAAAGAGGTTAATCTAAATTAAGACAACAAGGAAGTTTCTTAACCCATAATCACCCTCTGTAGATCATTATTTAGTCAATAAATTGGCTTGAAAATTAAGAAATTTGAGAAACAATGAAGAAATGAACCTTTACCAACTAGGCGTGATCTTCAAAAATTTTGTCAATGATTTTTTTTAGCACACCCAATCATTTGACCCCAAATCGTTTAGCATGGATCCCAAAGAGATATATATGATTTTTTTATTAATTTGGTTGGTTAAATTGTTCTATTCGAGTAAAGATATATTCGAGAAACCCTAGTTCCGTGTTTTAAGCATGTGAAGGCCCGATTCAGATAAAATAATGATTTCTCCTTCAAAAAAACATGAAACACAAATAATTCAACTACAATAGATTTTTATCAATGAAATTCACCTTCTCAAAATTTCATTTGACCTTTAAGATCCGTCATATTCTTCCAATGATGAGGGTTTTCAGTGTTCTTTACTACTAAAGTGTAGTGAGTCTTATTTTAAGAATGTTCGAAACTTAGTTCTTCACTTTTTAGGACTTGTAAATAACTTTGAAGAATATCAATGTTATTCATTACCATTTTTATACCACCTTCAAATAATATATATCAAATTTGATTATCATTTCCATAAGCTTCCCACTATTGCTTTGAGTACTTGTTTCCAAAGACCTTTGTCTTAGCCAAGATTGACAGACCAACACCTTCTTGTGCCCAAAAACTTTATACCAGTAATGTATGAATCTTATCTAATCACTATTCATAATGAAAATTATGACAGTGAGTATTATATTGAGTAGAACAACTCAGAATAGTGATTTCATAATGATTGAAACAAGATTTTTGGACTACTTTCTAAGAAAACATGGAAGATTTCATAAATATTGAAACACGATGTCTTAAAATTTTCCTATTAACCATTTAACCTTGTAAAAAATCTTGTTATAGAATTTTGGAGAGGATTTTATCTCTTGATTCAACCATTTCACCATTGTTGGCTCTTAAACAATACTATACCAGTTGACTAGAGGAAGATCACACTTGTTGTTTTATACATTTTAGATAAATCACTTGAGGGAATCACATTTTCCCCTTGTGTTATTCATCATCATGGCTTGAGAAGATACTTAGAGAACCCTAAATCATTTTTTATCTCTCAAAATTTTGATTCAACAACTTAAGAACTCAATTTAACCTTGACTGCTCAGGGCACATGTCAGGAACGTAAAGTTACCTCTCTAAAAAATGCTCATATATTTTCAATGAAAAGTACAAATGAATTGAAATTTTTTGCACTAGTTCATGATTGGAGTCCTCTTAAAAAAATAATTATATAATTTATCTGAAGGATAAAATATATTTTTTCATGACTGCTAAGAAGCTAGGCAACTCAAAATTAGCTTTTCAATAGACCAATTTTGCAAAACCTTACACAAATTTCTCAACGGACCTCCTAAGGACTTGAAATTTTGTACAAAGTAGATGCATGCCTTCCTCAATAATCTCCTATGATTTTTTTTACAAATATATCTTTGAATGTATCCATCCCATCTCATTTGCATGTAAGAATAGTTAAGTTTCCAAAGAGTAGTTTTGGCTATAAGTAGCATTTTTCTCCAAAACTTATTTCTTGACTTTTTAACCCTCAAGATGAGTTCATTTACATGTTATAAACATTATAAAATAATTTAACCACCTAGATTTTCAACATAGATTCCCACTTCACTCCCATGCACTTAAAGTACATCAATTTGGCTTAACATGGACTAACAAGACACTAGCACATTATGACTCCCAGGACAAACCATTTCCATGGAAAAAGGACACTTGGATAATACAAACACATCAATGAACATATACACCCTATAATATCACTTTCCAAATCTTACAACATCATTAGTGACATGTAGACTACCTGAAACAAGCAAGCCAACCTGTACGCCACCTTTAGAGATCAACTACCTCACTATTTGAGCTTGAAACACCTTGAAACCAACCTGAAGCATGTATTCTCAAAACACTACTAATCAGCCTTCATGTCCCTTACAAGGCCTCACTACACCACTCACTACTTTTCTATCAATGCCACTTGACATCAATGACAACACCAATGACACACAACACTCTTGGTGTTTCACCTTGGTGACAAGCTCTAGAAAAAATTTCTTGTTTGTGACACTTACGGAACACAATACTCTTCCAACTTCTAGGCTCATAGATACTAATGTTCCAACCACAATTCTTATCCTTATGAAAATACCCACAACATGAGTAACATTCACCATTGAATAAATTTTCAACATTTCTAGAGTATATTCTTTTTCAATTTCTAGATCTATGCAAAACGTCATGAAAAACATAGCGATAACCATTAAAGGAATCTCCATACCCAGCAAAATTTGGTAATATAATAGATTTATACCTTCTCAAATCAATCTCCTTTTTCTCCTTCTTGCTTGCTTGAAATCTTGGACCAACTTCACCGTCATTCTCCTTTTCCTTTCAACTTAGGCCTTTCTTATCATTTGCATCTATTTGTCTCTCTAAAATCCCATCAAGATATTCAATAATATTTTCTAACTTCTCATTAATCCTCAACCTACTAGATGCACTTTCCAAATCAAATTCTAAATATTTCAACCTCTCATCATATCTGGAACAATTATCTTCTTTATCATTTAGGGATTTAGACACACTTTCAACATGTGACAAAAAACCCTTGATGGCTTGATGATGCTATATCTCCATACATCTGATCTGATCTTTTAAGTTATGAATCAATTACTCTACAACTTTATACTTCATCATTAATGCAACTTCAATATCCAAAGAATTACCCATGCTTTTTCTTCAGAAGGATCTCGTTCAAGTTTTTAAACTTGTTTCTCAAGGACCTCCTCTGATACCAATTTTTTGAAACAAAATTAATGAAGTGGGGAGTTAAATCATTTATTTAAACATTTAAAACAATTTTATATTAACATACATGCACCATTAATATTTATCCATCCATTAATGTGATATTAAATTCATGAAACAAATAACCACATAATCAGAATCAAGAGAGAGTACACATGAACACAAGATATAAGTGGGAAAACCTAAAGGGGAATAAAAAACACTTAAAATATTCTTATATTACACAAATCAAATATATTTATTGAAGCACCAACTTCACAAGGAGCACAAACCCCTAGTTTAGTAGAGAAATAACCCTACAAGAGGCACCAACCCTTAATTTAGTGAAGCACCCACTCCATAAGGAGGCTATAACCCGTTAATATGGTCAAACACAAAAAAACCCACATGAATATGAACATAGATAAAAAAATTCTCCCACAACTATGAAGATCACATATTCAACTCACACAGTTTCTTCAAACCCTCGTTCCTTCAACTCACTCTTTCTTCTTCATGAAATTATATTGGCTTCAAACCCTTTCACAAATTCTCTCTATAATTAATCAACCTATCACAAAATTTATTGTCTCTAAAATAATTCCTTAATAGGTGATACACACTTCTACTTGGGTCACACTTTTCCCCCTTAGAGCATTAGCTCAAAAATAAACTCAAAACATCAATTTTATATGAATTCCAAATCATAAAAATAAAGGTGGTAGATACTACATCATAATTTATACAAAAAAAAACCCATGTAGGTTAGCCATGCCCAAATGCACCAAACTAGCACATAACAAGCTCAAAACCCCATCATCTGGATGAGTTAAAACCACAAACACCATAACCATAATTTTTCAAGATCCCAAATTCATCACACATGTAAAATATGACATAAAAACATCATCCATTTACATTAAATATATTTCACATATCAAATTTATCATAACTAAGTCAAGACCACTCATATCCTTCACAAAATAGTTGTTGTCAAAACCATGTCTTCACATTTGGGCCAGAAGATCATCCAAGAACAACCCAACTATGGAAAATAATAACTAAATGGAATACCTTAGACATGTAGATAACAAAAATGATTTCTAGATATCATGAAACATCCATACATGTAAAACACACTCACTTTCCTCTTCATCAAACTAAGATGCGCAAAAATTTTTTTTACAAAAGAAACTATTTTTCATGCTTTCTGCCACTTTCAAGACCTCAAAATCTCTTCACTAGGAAACAAAATTCATCCCTCTTCACTCTCTAACTTTTATCAAGCATCAAAAAATACAAAACATGCTTCACCCACCTCAATCTTTCATCATGAAGTATTGATCAAACCCACTTCTCTACAAATCAAGTTGAATGTCCCATAAAATATCATCATCATGAGACAAACCTTATACCAATGGAATTCCCTCTGAATAATATTTCCATAACACCTTACATTTCCTTCCAAATTTAAGTGGAATTCCTTCAAATAGGTCCATCTTTGAAACCACTCCTTTATCCTTCTAGGACTCAACAACTGAGCTTGAGCTCAACTTACTCCATGATCTTAAAAATAGCTTCCAATATTAAAAAAATAATGAAACGCTATTATATGTGTTGTCTAAGAACTCATAAATCTTCAAAAATAATGAATAACTCATAAAAATCATCTTACCTCAGGAATTTACTTGAGACCTTAATAGAAAAAACATCCTCCAAATTTGAGTCTCAAATAACAAGTACTAACTTCTTCATACCATATCAAAAACAAAATTTTGATACATTGTTGGAAATATCTCTACACCAGGATCATAACATAACTTGACTCAATTTCTAACTCAACTTATAGCTCCTACAATTCTAGTTTTACCACAAGCCACTCCAAAATGCCCCAAAAACAAGTATTCATAAATAGGGCACACTTTTCTATTTATAATTTCAACCATGATCTATAAATATCATGGAAATCTAGAACACCTAAAGGGATAAAAGTGATGTCAATTTATTTATCACCTTGTTTGAAGAACATTTCCTCAAACTGAACTTATTCAAAGAAAACCATTTTAAGGTGGGGCCCACATATAGTCACATGCTCTAATACACATTTCCTGAAATTAGGAATATTCCTCTACAACATTTAATAATCAATTTTTCAAAAGGAACTAAAAAATACTCAGGATCATTAATTTCCTCCAAGTCTCTTTAGCTAGGGTTTCAAAGAACCTTATCTTCTTAATGATCCTTAGTTAAAAAACAATGATCAAATTAACTCATTATTTTTGTTAAACCTTCTTATTAACATGAAAAAATATCCCTTAAAATACCTAGGTCCCATGAAAATCACATAAGTCACAATGAGCATCAAAAGGTAAACTTTTGCCTCAAAACATACTATAGATTACCTTGTTTTTCCAAACTGAAATATATTGCAAAATATTCTTCATAATAACCTAAATATGTCATGAAGTATAATGAAACATAATCTAACTGACCATACTCACCATATATCCCAAATAAGTCTAAAACTCTCTGACCAATCTCATTTACCATTTCTTACTTAGTTTGTTTCCACCACCTTATTTCCCAAAGACCTCAAACATGCATTATACCTCTAAGTACTGACCTAAAACACATCATACACCTTATATATCATGTCACAACACATTTCCCATGCATGTATAGGACTTATCAGCTCTAACTCATATCTCTATCTCATTCGGCATGCTCCTTGGTTAGGAATAGGCCTAGAATGACTTGACTCAACCATGACACCTCATGAGATGGCTATGTAGACTTAATGAAAACTCTTAGAAACTTGTAACACACCATATCAACCATTCTTGGCCTCATGAAAAACTTCAAATTACTTGGGAGAACTCAAACCTTAACTATGCATACCAAACCATGCTCCATACCACCACAGAACTTGCCAAATCTTGGAAACTACCAATCAACCTTCATACTTGACCTTGATTGACACCTCATGGAGACTCACATGACCTCATGAAACCCATTTCCATCAATGGAATTGAAATTAATGACAACACAAACACACAATGGTCAACATAACACCCTTACCTCCTGAACTTTTCTCATTCACATGTTTCCAAACATGCTTCCTTCTTAGTTTTGCACTTTCTAACTCTAGGAGTAATCTTCATGTAAGGTCGGATCTAAAAAAGGATATTTTTTCTTCCATTTTTACAAGATGGAGAGATAATCATAAAGGTATATAGGATGGAAATGACACTGGTCTAACCAAAAATTTGTCTTTCAAATGTGGAGCCGTTACTAGAGCCTTTCACTCTAGAGATATAGATCAACTCAAAAATATTATGGAAACACTACTTCACAACTTGGTGTGCATAAGAATTTGTAAATATTTGTGGAATCCTTTAATAATCCTGACAACCAACTTTCCATATACTCACAAAAACACAAGTTTATGAAAATATTTTCTTATATTTGGAGTTGATCAAATTTATTAACCTATGTCTGAAAAATTAACTATATATGTCATTTTTGTGATAACTCTTGCAAGTATGGCCATGATATCCACTTGCAAGATTTTTCAAAAGAATATCATAAATACCTAGTGTATTAAACACGGGGTACTAAATAAAGTAGTATTTAATTTTTCTTGTATCATTTTTGAGGGGGATTTTAAGTGAGAACAAGTTTTTCAATAATTCTTTGGAATAGAACACAAGTTTGATGTATGGATCTTGTAGTTTTTTTGTGACACAGCATAGAATGATTTTGTTTTTTAAATGAGGGGGAGTATGTGACAATCATTTTCCTTTAAAAAATCATCAATAACCCTCTGACAACATGTTATTCTAGAATGTAAAGAATATGAGATTAAGTAACAAGAACTTTTAAATAGATATTTCCATTCATTGATACTCAGTTTACACAAATATTTCCAAAAAAAATTCAAAAAAACTTAATGCAAAAGTTCATGAAAGAATTCTAATGAAATTTTGATTGCTCCCCATTTTCATAAGTCAAAGCTACACTCTAAGGCCACAAAAATCATTCAAATAGAAGAATACAACAAGGGTTTTATAACCATATTATCAATTATTGTAGAGTAAGTACTATAAGATAATACTAATTTTATGACCAATGGATGCAACAAATAGAGATTTAACCTTGTGTACTATATATAGATGTAATGAACACAAAGACTGTATTAAAAATCATAACTCATTAATCAATATTTAGCATACAAGAACCAGAACACAAACTAAAACAATAATAAGACATATTTCATTAAAATTTTAATTCATTGACAAGGGGACAGTGGTTAAATGCCTTTAATTTTTTCCAATGGCTATACAATGCAGTCACATTTGCATAAGGGATTCTAAAACTAAAAATTCATAAATTTTCCATTGAAGGAAATGGAAAATACAGAGTTACATCAATTCTCCCCCACTTATCAGATAAAAGCACACCCCAGGTATGAGGAAAATCCCTCATATTTAAATAAAGTTTTTAGAATCAAATATAAATTTCCCCAAAAATATATGTTAGTGCAAATTCACACCACCCTTGGATATTTTCTCAGATTTATAGTTTTATAATGGCATCCAGTGTGATTGCACAACATGGGAATATTTTCCCCAAGTGTGGGACTTGCTAAAAAGGGAAAAAAAAATCTCCAGATTAAAGGTTGGTTTCCTCTACTCCTCTGATACAAATGTATGTATAGAAAATTTGCAGAGGTTTAACCAAATCCTACTCTAATTCTACCAGGAGACAAGGATAGAAGAAGCACAGAAGATAAACCTAAACTAACAAGGTGATACACCAAAGGAGTGTTGAACATATATATTTCTATAGATTGACAACAGATTATAACAATGCAACACAAAATCATGTACAATTTTTCTTAATGAAGGATCACGATAGAGCATAAAACACAATAAAGGATTGAAAATTCATTCACAGAGCTTGCATTACCATTTCCATTTTTAAATATAGTTATGAATCAATTAATCTACAACTTTATCACTTCTCATTAATGCAACTTCCAATATCCAAAGAATTACCCATGCTTTTTCTTCAGAAGGATCTCGTTCAAGTTTTTAAACTTGTTTCTCAAGGACCTCCTCTGATACCAATTTTTTGAAACAAAATTAATGAAGTGGGGAGTTAAATCATTTATTTAAACATTTAAAACAATTTTATATTAACATACATCACCATTAAAATTTATCTATCCATTAATGTGATATTAAAATCATGAAACAAATAACCACATAATCAGATCAAGAGAGAGTACCACATGAACACAAGATATAAGTGGGAAAAACCTAAAGGGGAATAAAAAACACTTAAAATATTCTTATATTACACAAATCAAATATATTTATTGAAGCACAACTTCACAAGGAGCACAAACCCCTAGTTTAGTAGAGAAATAACCCTACAAGAGGCACCAACCCTTAATTTAGTGAAGCACCCACTCCATAAGGAGGCTATAACCCGTTAATATGGTCACAACACAAAAAAACCCACATGAATATGAACATAGATAAAAAAATTCTCCCACAACTATGACGATCACATATTCAACTCACACAGTTTCTTCAAACCCTCGTTCCTTCAACTCACTCTTTCTTCTTCATGAAATTATATTGGCTTCAAACCCTTTCACAAATTCTCTCTATAATTAATCAACCTATCACAAAATTTATTGTCTCTAAAATAATCCTTAATAGGTGATACACACTTCTACTAGGGTCACACCTTTCCCCCTTAGAGCATTATATCAAAAATTAACTCAAAACATCAATTTTATATGAATTCCAAATCATAAAAATAAAGGTGGGTAGATACTACATCATAATTTATACAAAAAAAAAACCCATGTAGGTTAGCCATGCCCAAATGCACCAAACTAGCACATAACAAGCTCAAAACCCCATCATCTGGATGAGTTAAACCACAAACACCATAACCATAATTTTTCAAGATCCCAAATTCATCACACATGTAAAAATATGACATAAAAACATCATCCATTTACATTAAATATATTTCACCTATCAAATTTATCATAACTAAGTCAAGCCCACTCATATCCTTCACAAAATAGTTGTTGTCAAAACCATGTCTTCACATTTGGGCAAGAAGATCATCCAAGAACAACCCAACTATGGAAAATAATAACTAAATGGAATACCTTAGACATGTAGATAACAAAAATGATTTCTAGATATCATGAACATCCATACATGTAAACACACTCACTTTCCTCTTCATCAAACTAAGATGCGCAAAAATTTTTTTACAAAAGAAACTATTTTTCATGCTTTCTGCCACTTTCAAGACCTCAAAATCTCTTCACTAGGAAACAAAATTCATCCCTCTTCACTCTCTAACTTTTATCAAGCATCAAAAAATACAAAACATGCTTCACCCACCTCAATCTTTCATCATGAAGTATTGATCAAACCCACTTCTCTACAAATCAAGTTGAATGTCCCATAAAATATCATCATCATGAGACAAACCTTATACCAATGGAATTCCCTCTGAATAATATTTCCATAACACCTTACATTTCCTTCCAAATTTAAGTGGAATTCCTTCAAATAGGTCCATCTTTGAAACCACTCCTTTATCCTTCTAGGACTCAACAACTGAGCTTGAGCTCAACTTACTCCATGATCTTAAAATAGCTTCCAATATTAAAAAAATAATGAAACGCTATTATATGTGTTGTCTAAGAACTCATAAATCTTCAAAAATAATGAATAACTCATAAAAATCATCTTACCTCAGGAATTTACTTGAGACCTTAATAGAAAAAACATCCTCCAAATTTGAGTCTCAAATAACAAGTACTAACTTCTTCATACCATATCAAAAACAAAATTTTGATACATTGTTGGAAATATCTCTACACCAGGATCATAACATAACTTGACTCAATTTCTAACTCAACTTATAGCTCCTACAATTCTAGTTTTACCACAAGCCACTCCAAAATGCCCCAAAAACAAGTATTCATAAATAGGGCACACTTTTCTATTTATAATTTCAACCATGATCTATAAATATCATGGAAATCTAGAACACCTAAAGGGATAAAAGTGATGTCAATTTATTTATCACCTTGTTTGAAGAACATTTCCTCAAACTGAACTTATTCAAAGAAAACCATTTTAAGGTGGGGCCCACATATAGTCACATGCTCTAATACACATTTCCTGAAATTAGGAATATTCCTCTACAACATTTAATAATCAATTTTTCAAAAGGAACTAAAAAATACTCAGGATCATTAATTTCCTCCAAGTCTCTTTTAGCTAGGGTTTCAAAGAACCTTATCTTCTTAATGATCCTTAGTTAAAAAACAATGATCAAATTAACTCATTATTTTTGTTAAACCTTCTTATTAACATGAAAAAATATCCCTTAAAATACCTAGGTCCCATGAAAATCACATAAGTCACAATGAGCATCAAAAGGTAAACTTTTGCCTCAAAAACATACTATAGATTACCTTGTTTTTCCAAACTGAAATATATTGCAAAATATTCTTCATAATAACCTAAAATATGTCATGAAGTATAATGAAAACATAATCTAACTGACCATACTCACCATATATCCCAAATAAGTCTAAAACTCTCTGACCAATCTCATTTACCATTTCTTACTTAGTTTGTTTCCACCACCTTATTTCCCAAAGACCTCAAACATGCATTATACCTCTAAGTACTGACCTAAAACACATCATACACCTTATATATCATGTCACAACACATTTCCCATGCATGTATAGGACTTATCAGCTCTAACTCATATCTCTATCTCATTCGGCATGCTCCTTGGTTAGGAATAGGCCTAGAATGACTTGACTCAACCATGACACCTCATGAGATGGCTATGTAGACTTAATGAAAACTCTTAGAAACTTGTAACACACCATATCAACCATTCTTGGCCTCATGAAAAACTTCAAATTACTTGGGAGAACTCAAACCTTAACTATGCATACCAAACCATGCTCCATACCACCACAGAACTTGCCAAATCTTGGAAACTACCAATCAACCTTCATACTTGACCTTGATTGACACCTCATGGAGACTCACATGACCTCATGAAACCCATTTCCATCAATGGAATTGAAATTAATGACAACACTAACACACAATGGCCAACATAACACCCTTACCCTCCTGAACTTTTCTCATTCACATGTTTTCCAAACATGCTTCCTTCTTAGTTTTGCACTTTCTAACTCTAGGAGTAATCTTCATGTAAGGTCGGATCTAAAAAAGGATATTTTTTCTTCCATTTTTACAAGATGGAGAGATAATCATAAAGGTATATAGGATGGAAATGACACTGGTCTAACCAAAAATTTGTCTTTCAAATGTGGAGCCGTTACTAGAGCCTTCACTCTAGAGATATAGATCAACTCAAAAATATTATGGAAACACTACTTCACAACTTGGTGTGCATAAGAATTTGTAAATATTTGTGGAATCCTTTAATAATCCTGACAACCAACTTTCCATATACTCACAAAAACACAAGTTTATGAAAATATTTTCTTATATTTGGAGTTGATCAAATTTATTAACCTATGTCTGAAAAATTAACTATATATGTCATTTTTGTGATAACTCTTGCAAGTATGGCCATGATATCCACTTGCAAGATTTTTCAAAAGAATATCATAAATACCTAGTGTATTAAACACGGGGTACTAAATAAAGTAGTATTTAATTTTTCTTGTATCATTTTTTGAGGGGGATTTTAAGTGAGAACAAGTTTTTCAATAATTCTTTGGAATAGAACACAAGTTTGATGTATGGATCTTGTAGTTTTTTTTGTGACACAGCATAGAATGATGTTTGTTTTTTAAATGAGGGGGAGTATGTGACAATCATTTTCCTTTAAAAAATCATCAATAACCCCTCTGACAACATGTTATTCTAGAATGTAAAGAATATGAGATTAAGTAACAAGAACTTTTAAATAGATATTTCCATTCATTGATACTCAGTTTACACAAATATTTCCAAAAAAAATTCAAAAAACTTAATGCAAAAGTTCATGAAAGAATTCTAATGAAATTTTGATTGCTCCCATTTTCATAAGTCAAAGCTACACTCTAAGGCCACAAAAATCATTCAAATAGAAGAATACAACAAGGGTTTTATAACCATATTATCAATTATTGTAGAGTAAGTACTATAAGATAATACTAATTTTATGACCAATGGATGCAACAAATAGAGATTTAACCTTGTGTACTATATATAGATGTAATGAACACAAAGACTGTATTAAAAATCATAACTCATTAATCAATATTTAGCATACAAGAGACCAGAACACAAACTAAAACAATAATAATACATATTTCATTAAAATTTTAATTCATTGACAAGGGGACATGGGTTAAATGCCTTTAATTTTTTCCAATGGCTATACAATGCAGTCACATTTGCATAAGGATTCTAAAACTAAAAATTCATAAATTTTCCATTGAAGGAAATGGAAAATACAGAGTTACATCAATTTCTCCCCACTTATCAGATAAAAGCACACCCCAGGTATGAGGAAAATCCCTCATATTTAAATAAAAGTTTTTAGAATCAAATATAAATTTCCCCAAAAATATATGTTAGTGCAAATTCACACCACCCTTGGATATTTTCTCAGATTTATAGTTTTATAATGGGCATCCAGTGTGATTGCACAACATGGAATATTTTCCCCAAGTGTGGGACTTGCAAAAATGGGAAAAAAAATCTCCAGATTAAAGGTTGGTTCCTCTACTCCTCTGATCAAATGTATGTATGAAATTTGCAGAGGTTTAACTCAAAATCCTACTCTAATTCTACCAAGGAGACAAGGATAGAAGAGAGAACAGAAGATAAAACTAAACTAACAAGGTGATACACCAAAGGAGTGGTGAACATATATTTCTATAGATTGACACAGATTATAAAAATGCAACACAAATCATGTACAAATTTCTAAAATTGTAATGAAGGATCAGGATAGAGAAAACAACACAAGAAAGGATTGAAAATTCATTCACAAAGCTTGCATTGTCATTTCCAAATTAAATACAGTGCATTACAATAGTAAGGAGGTAGAAAACATGTTTCAGTCCTAAAAGAGGTTTGATATTCAACAAATTCACTTGCTAGGGTGAAGGAGGGAGCCTGCAGATCATAAAAAAAAGTCCAACCCTTTATAAATGAGCCAAATCTGGCTTTTAACAATGAAAACCCAAGTTGAGGGAGGAGAAACATAGGAAAAATGAAATGAATGTTTCAACCACCAAATAAATCCATCAAAATAGCATGGGTACCCTTAAAATTTCATTCCCAAAGGTTTTTGACCATGCTGGAGAAGAATGGAAGCCATACTACAATAAAAATGGTGGTTGAATGTTGGTTCTACTCTTTTCCCCATGCTAAAGGAGTTTTTCTCATTTTTTTCTCACTAAACTCCACCAAAAAACAAAATTTAAGATTATATCACGTAGAGGACTTCAATATCTTTCCAATTACACCAAAATCGAGAAAAACCAAGCTCTGGATCAAAAGATATGCCCCTCTGAAGATTTAGGGCAAAATAGGGGCAAAAATCAGGTTGGCAGGCCAAAACCTAAAATTTTTCCCATTTTTTTTAATTTGGGAAAAAATCCCCAAAAAGCTCTGCGCCTCACTGCTTCACTACCATGTGGCACATTCCCATTAGTCCACAGGTTCAAATGACCATTTTACACTTTTTTAAACTTTGGAAAAAATTCCAAAATCACTTCGTGCCCTGCCGCTCTGGGACACATGTCATCCTTTGATTTGGCGCGGGCATGAATCAATTCTCTTTCTTCTGCGGGCCCGTGGGAACAAATTTTCCTTTGCACCATTTGCAACACTTTGGAAAAAATTTCAAATTCCTCCCACACCCTCAACCCTTGCCGATAACAAGACACGTGGCACATTCCTATTAGTCCGTGGGGTTTAAATCAAAATTTTCATTCCCTTAATGGCTGGCCTGCAGGCCATTTTTTTCCCTTGTGCTATTACTATTTTGGCAAAAAACCAACATTTTCTCTGTCCTTCTAACTCTCGCCGACCTTATGGACAGGTGGCCGCCTCCTATTGGTTCATGGGGCTTCAAGCCAAAAAATTTCTTTGTGCCCCCACCGAGAAATTTGGAAAATTTTCTAACTTGCTTCCGCCGATCCGATATCCGCCACCATGTGACATCTTCCTATTGGTGGCGGACCTTCCCAGGGAAAATTTCCCTCAAAAACTCCACCGAGCCATAACCTACAAAATACAAGTAGTTAGAAGGGAAATTTTACCTTTCTAGAAATGTGAGAAAATTCTCTATCTGATGAAACCATTTCCAGAAAATTTTGAGTGCCTGAAAAGTGGAAAATTTTGACTTAGGCACAAGGAAGGAAGAAATGAAAGAAAGTTATCCAAAAATAAGCAAGGGGATTATTTTGGATAACAATTTTGGTGACTCAGAGGGGTCATCTACCTACTGGATGAATTATCAGTGGTCTTTGAAGCATCCATTAGGCATGGAGTCATCAACTTAACTGCTTGGTACTCTCAACTCATTAGAAAATTTCTAGAAAGAAGATTGTGAGAGTAGAACATCACTTGATCTGTAGCATGGCCTACAAGATGCATCCTTGGGACAAGAAATCCTGTGCCAAAGCACTTACAGAAATGTAAAACTAAGCTACATAAAAGCAATGTGCACAAGCACTTGGAGGGATGAAAATCTAAGCTAATATGTACAAGGTGAGGAGTTTCCCTTCTAGTAGAAATGCTTTAGATGGATTCCATTAATTGGAATATGCAATTCTTCACCATCCAATGTAGAAAATTAGAAGGCATTGTTTTTCTTATATTTTGTGACCATGTAGGGGCCACTCCAGATGGCATCAAACTTTGAATGCTTTCCTGGATTTTCTCGGTATGCATCCCATTTCAACACTAAATCTCCAACTTGGAAGATTTTAGCCTTAGCTTTCCTATAAAAATTTCTCTTGATCAAGGATTGGTCCTTCTCCATTGTTTGGGTTGCATGCTCTCTGATTTCTTGGAGTTCCATCAATTATGTTGATCTAACCTCCATGGGTTCAAACTCCAACAATTCCAATTGCTTCATGAGTTCCAACATTGGCAACTCAAGTGACATAGGAAAGATTACCTCTCTTCCATAAACAAGTCTGAATGGAGAGTTACCTGTGGATCTCTTGGGAGTTATCCTATCAGCCCATAAAGCTGATTTAAGTTTAGTGTGTCAAGTCCTCTGATTTTCATCAAGAGTCCTCTTGATGATCCTTAATAGGTTCTTGTTGGTAGACTCAACTTGGACATTACCTTGAGGGTAATAATTTTATGAAGTGCTATGATATATCCCATTCTTAACAATCCATTCAGTTACCTTTGATCCTATGAATGCCAATGCATTATCTGATATTATAGTGGCAGGTATACCAAATCTGATTACTATCCCCTCATAGAAGTCTAGAATGCTAGATTCATTTTCCTCTTTGAGTTCCACCGCCTCAATCCATTTGGTGAAGTAGTCTATTGCTGTTAGAATCCACTCATGTCCTTAGCTTGAGTTTGGGTTAATGACTCCAATGAAGTCCAAACCCCATTGCATGAATGGTTGGTCAATTGAAATTATGTGCAATGGAAGGACTGCTAATCTTTCCTTGCCTATGAAGAATGCACAATTTTTGTACCTCTTTATCCATGCATAGCAATCACTAAACACCTTGGGCCAATAATAGCCAACCTTCATAATATTTAGGGCTATTACTCTTGGAGAAAAATGACCCCTAGCTGATCCATCATGGAACTCTTCTAACATTCTCTTAATTTGATTTATCCCAATGCATCTCAGTAGCACTCCATTTATATCCTTTTTGAATAAGACACCATCAACAAGTGCATATGGAATAGCCTACAATCTGAAGTGTCTCCTCTTAGTTTTGTTATCTCTGGAGGGCATAGGCTTGTTTGTAAGAATTGCATTATGTCTTGGGTCTAGCAAGGAGTGAGCATACCACCATTCTCTTCTTGAACATCTCTTTGTTCTTGGTTGTCTTGCAACACCAAAACAAAATCCCTCTCATTTCTTTCTTCCGTTGATTTGACCAAGACCATCTGCTCACACAATCACTTTCCTCATACCAGCTTGGTGACTTTGATCTCAATGTCATACTCCATGACACAAGTAATCCACCCTGCACGTTTTTCATTTAGGTCTTTGTTGAGGAGGAAGTCCTTAACTCCCACATGAGAAACCAGCAGTTCAACCTTGTTGTTTGAAACTAGATGCTTAAATTTCTTCAAGCTCCTAATCACTGCAAGAACATGCTTCTAAATGAAGGAATACCTCACCTCATTGTCCTCCAAGCTTTGGCTAAAGAAGGTAATTTGCTGCTCTATATTTTCTTTGTTATGTTGTACTAAAATTGCAAACATTGTATCATCACCTCCAAATTCATAAAGGATAAAATCCTTAGAGAAATCTAGGTTAATGAGAGTTGGAGCTTGTGAGATAGCCTCTTTGATTGCCTCAAAACTTACCTTACCTTCAGCTATCCATTTGAAATCCATAATTTTCTTTAACATCATAGTTATTGGCTTGTCAAGGGCTACAAAGTCTAGAACAAACCTTCAAATAAAATTGATTCTTCCCAAGAAACTTTGAAGGGCCTTCTTGCGACTTGGTAATGTCAGTAATTTTATTACTTCATCCCTCTCTGGATCAATTGCTAATCCTTCTTTAGAAATAATGTGGCCTAGGAGCTTTCCTTCATGAGCTAGGAAAATACATTTTTTGGGATTAAAGGACACCCCAAATCTTCTACATCTTTGGAACACTTGTCTCAAATGAAAGATATGATCTGCTGCACTTTTAGAAAATACAATAATATCATCTAGGTATATCAACACTATTTTTTTGATCAATCCCTTGAACATCATATCCATTTCCCTTTGGAAGGTAGCTCCGGCGTTAGACAGCCCAAATGGCATTTTCCTATATGCATAGGTTCCCCATTTGGTGGTGAAGGCTATTTTGAACTGATCATCCTCCTTTACCATGATCTGATTGTACCCTGAATAACCATCTAGCAATGAAAGCCTCTCATAGCCAGCAACAACTTGCAAAATCTGCTCCATAGAAGGAAGTGGGTAATGATCCTTGAGGGATGCTCTATTCAAATCTCTAAAGTCTACACACAATCTGATTTCTCCACTCTTCTTTCTAACTATAACCAAATTTGCAACCCAGCTTGAATGCTTGATGGGAAATATGATACTTTCCTCTAATAACTTATTCAATTCCTTCTTCATGAGAGGTTCCATGTGTGGATTGACTGGTCTTTGTTTTTTCCTGATGGGCTTAGTAATTAGATCTAATTCAATTGTGTATTGAGCTAGTTTGGGATTGAAACCCCTCAAGTCTTCATAGCTCCAACTAAATATATCTGGGAACTCTTGGAAAAGTTGCATGAACTCATATCTTTCTTGTTTGGTTGTCATTTTACTAATTTGAAGTGACTTGCCTTCTCCCACTGAGATGGGCACTTAATCTTCTCCCTTGACTTGGATGTTTACTTTCTCCTTCCTAAATTGATCATTAGGATTAAATATGGACTCCAAAGTGACAAGTCCTTTTGGCAGTTTATTGGTTCTCAGTTGTACCACTTGATCACCATACTTTTGTTCTAACTTTTCCTGATTTTTGGATGAGAACTCATCTTCTTCTTGCAAGAAATTGATGATTTGTTGGTCACTTTCAAACAATTTCCAACTTACATTATTATCTGGCACTAATGGCCTTACAATCACATGAATTTTTGGCTGCACTTTATCTTCCTTGATACTTTCCACAACATCAAAGGCTGCTCCAACTATTGCAAGCCTATCAGTAGCTTGGTTTGCTTTCCTAGGGATGGAGTTGATGCCAAAGCCTTCAAAATCCTCAATGAGGTCCCACACCCTATTATTATAACTCTTGAGTAGGTCATTTTTGGTAGCATGCTACCCTTTAACTTTATTAACAATCAAATCACTATCGCTAAAGACTTGTAAGTTTTTAATGCCTCTCTTTCTCGACCAATGTAATACTTGTATCAGAGCTTCATATTCAGCAGTGTTATTAGAACATGCAAATTGAAATCTAAAAGTAGAATAATACTTAATGCCTTGAGGTGAAACAAGCATAGCTCCCCCTACACCTTGTCTAATTCTTGATCCATCAAAGAATAGTTGTCATACCTCATTATCATATTTATGGTCTGGCTTGGTGATGCTAGGAATAGGCTGATTTTCTTCATGTATGTAATAAAATCCTAGTTCAGATTCCTCTATTTCCTTGTAGGGATAAAAATCATGTACCTTGATTTCCCATTCATCAAGAGTAAAATCTAGGATTCTTCCAACTTTGGTGTCAGCTTCCTCTATGCCCGAATAATCATCTTGATCAAATGATGAATAGTTGGCATTGATTAGGCTTGGAGTATGAGGCTCAATGTGAAAGTTTGCAATAGGTTCAGACCTGATTGTGGCCTTAGTTATATACCTGGTTTGGAACAACATGTGTGACCAATCAATAGATAAATAGCCTCCAATTCTAGCTGTGAAATCCCTTGACAAACAAAGGGCCAAAACTGGAGGTAAATCTATCATTGAGACATCTTGCAAAATAGTGACATTAGGGCATGCATGCAAAGTGAGGCTCAAATATTTAATTACCCCTAATATTTTTACTTTTGTCCCATCTAGTTACACCACACCTTTGGATATGACTTCATATAAGAGGCCCAACTGATCAGCTATTTGCTTGGGCATCACATAACTACTTGCCCCAGAATCAATCATACAATTGTGTACTAGTTTATCCCTAATGATCAATGAAACATAGAATGAAGGGGGCTTCAAAACTTTACCTTGCTGTCCTCCAAGCTTCCCCTTAGGCTGAGAAGCATTTTTGAGTACCTTCTTTTCCATATGATCTTGCTGATTTGAAGTTGACCAGTTCTTCGTGGCAACCTGTAGTAGATCCCTTTGGCCTGGGATGGACTGTGATTCGCACATAGATATATTCACATTTGTCTTCTTCATTTGTTCAATGATGATAAATGGGGATGAAACATCTCTTTGCTTCCCCTTAGCCTACACACTCTTTTCTTGTACATGGGCTGCAATAGCTGGCAGTTGAGTTAGTCTAGAAGGTGGCTTGGGTTGTCCTTACATATTTGGAACTGAATTTTGCTTACCAAAAATTTTGGAGT
The DNA here is from genome assembly GCA_019776745.2 of Taxus chinensis. Taxonomy (NCBI): domain Eukaryota; kingdom Viridiplantae; phylum Streptophyta; class Pinopsida; order Cupressales; family Taxaceae; genus Taxus; species Taxus chinensis. The sequence continues at coordinate 289,079,378 of CM034150.1, forward strand.
GATGGAAGGATATGGATCACTTGGAGCTAATGAATTCCCTTCACCAATATTCCTCTTCTTTGACCATGTGTTAGATGCTACATTCTGAGAAATTTTTTGATTCATACCACAAAAATCTTCAGCCTGCCAGTTCACAAGTGTAGTCTCATTTGGAGTTGTATTTTGCTAAGATGTTCTTTATTGTTGGTTTGTTTCTTGTCTCACCTCACTCTCTACACCAGTTGTTGTCACCATCAAAGCTTGGTTCAAAGCAACATTGAAGCACATAGATTGGTTGTGAGGTTCATTGCATGGGAAACACCAATCATACTCTTGAGCTATATTATTTTGCACTAGCACTAAGGCTTTAGAGGTAGATGCAACATTGGGGTTATAGGGCTGAAATGGTCTATTGGCAAGAGGCCTTACTTGATTTTGATTTGTAGTTGGATTGGGTGGCCTATTAGGATGATATGGTTGCCTATTAGGCTGAGTTTGAGACTGATAAGAAGGTCTAAAACTTTGGGCTTACTGCCTCTTGAGTGTAACCAGCTCATTGCCTAAATTTTGTAACTATTTTATGACTTCTTAAAGTTGATTTGAGGCACTAGAGGATGAAGTAGAAGTTTCATTTGAACTCTAATTTTTAGGAGTGTGAATAGGAGTTAAAGTAGGTGCTTGACTAGTGCTTGGGTTTTCCAAGTTTGGATATAAGGACATGGGAGGCCTAGGTGCCAGTTTACTATCTTGAATCAAACATTTCTCAGCCCTAATGGCAATGCTATAAGATGCAGGTATATTTGTAACTTCCATGGATTGGATTAACATAGAAATATCAGATTTTAAAGCTTTGAGATAGTATAAGAAAAAACCTTTAGCTGTTGGCCTTACTGTCACTGGAATTCTATGCTAGGTCCTTTGAAATCTGAAATTGAAGTCTATTAGCTGCTCATTGGGAGCTCTCTTGATAGTTGTCAGTTGCTTCAATAGAGACAAATTATCTCCCTTTTCTCCAAACTACTCATGGAGAGCTATGCATAACTGGTTCCAATTTTGGATAGAGCCTGCCCCAAGGATCCTAAACCATTGCAAGGATTTCCCTTTGAATGAAGATGCCAACAATTTGACAGTAATTTACATCTCAACAGTCTCATGGATTACACAAACATTAGCAATGTCTTTGACATGATCACTAGGAGTGGTCTGATTTCCCCTAGTAAAGTATGGCATGTTCTTCAATTATGTAACTGGAACTAGATTTTTTGCATTGAGAGAAATTTGGATGCTTCTAGTGAAGTCGATATAAGGGTTGTGTTGTGCCATTTTGATTGGCCTGAGAACCCTTATTGATTGGGTGAAGGGTCTACCAGGTGGAGGAGCTGATAGAGTTCTATTTGGTGGAGATGGAGACCTTTGAATTATTCTTCCCCTCTCTCTTCTTCCTAGGGATAACTGCAGATACTCAGACAATCCCTCTTCTCTAGCCCTTGACCTTGTTTGGATCCTTCTCATGAATCTTCAGACTTGGGCTGCTGAAACTAGTTGATTTATCTCTTTAGAGTCGTTAGATGTGCAAATCAAGGCTCTTTTTAAGAAAGAAACCTACAAAAAATGCACATAAAATTTGTTGTAATGAAGATGAAGACCTCTAAGGTCCCATCTGGCATGCCAAAATTGTTAGTGAAAATTCATAGCACTACTGGATGTTTTCTCAGATTTCTAGTTTGATAATGGGCATCCAGTGTCATTGCACAACATGGAATATTTTCCCCAAGTGTGTGACTTGAAAAAATGAGAAAAAAATCTCCAGATTAAAGGCTTGTTCCTCTACTCCTCTGATCAGATGTATGCATGAGGTTTAACTCAAAATCCTACTCTAATTCTACCAAGGAGACAAGGATAGAAGAGAGAACAGAAGATAAAACTAAACTAACAAGGTGATACACCAAAGGAGTGGTGAACATATATTTCTATAGATTGACACAGATTATAAAAATGCAACACAAATCATGTACAAATTTCTAAAATTGTAATGAAGGATCAGGATAGAGAAAACAACACAAGAAAGGATTGAAAATTCATTCACAGAGCTTGCTTTGTCATTTCCAGATTAAATATAGTGCATTACAATAGCAAGAACGTAGAAAACATGTTACAGTCCTAAAAGACGTCTGATATTCCACAAATTCACTTGTCAAGATGAAGGAGGGGGCCTGTAGATCATAAAAAGTGTCTAACCCTTTACAAATGAGCCAAATCTGGATTTTAACAATGAAAACCCAAGTTTAGGAAGGAGAAACGCAGGAAAAATGAAATGAATGTTTCAACCACCAAATAAATCCATCAAAATAGTATGGGTACCCTTAAAATTTCATTCCGCAAGATTTTTGACCATGCTGGAGAAGAATGGAAGCCATAATGCATTAAAAATGGTGGTTGAATGTTAGTTCTACTCTTTTCCCCATGCTAAAGGAATTTTTCTTATTTTTCTCTCACTAAACTCCACCAAATAACAAAATTGAAGATTTCATCACGTAGAGGACTTCAATAGATTTCCAATGATACCAAAATTGAAAAAAACTGAGCTTTGGATCAAAAGATATGCCCCTATGAAGATTTAGGGAAAAATAGGGGCGAAAATCGGGTCGGCGGGTCGAAACCTAAAAATTTTCCCCTTTTTTGGAATTTGGGAAAAAATCCCCAAAAAGCTCCACACCCTACCATTCCACTACCACGTGGCACATTCCCATTAGTCTGTGGTTTCAAATGAACATTTTACACTTTTTTTAACTTTTGAAAAAATTCCAAAATCACTTCGCACCCCGCCGCTCAAGGACATGTGTCATCCTTTGATTTGGCGCGAACCTGAATCAATTCTCTTTCTTCTGTGGGCCCGTAAGAACAAATTTTCCTTTGCACCATTTGCAACACTTTGGAAAAAAATTCAAATTCTTCCCATGCCCCCGTCCCTCACCAAGAACAAGACACGTGGCACATTCCTATTAGTCCGTGGGGTTTAAATCAAAGTTTTCATTTCCTCAATGGCGGGCCTGCGGGCCAATTTTTTCCCTTGCGCCATTACTATTTTGGCAAAAATCCAACATTTTCTCCACCCTTTGTCCCACTGGCCTTATGGACACGTGGCGGCCTCCTATTAGTTTGCAGGGCTTTGGGCCAAAAAATTTCATTGCACCCCCGCCAAGAAGTTTGGAAATTTTTCTAACTTACTTCTGTCAGTCTAGTTTTTGCCACCACGTGCCATCTTCCTACTAGTGGTGGACCTTCCTAGGGAAAATTTCCCTCAAAAACTCCACCGAGCCATAACTTGCAAAATACAAGGAGTTAGAAGGAAAATTTTACCTTTCTGGAAAGGTGAGGAAATTCTCTATCTGATGAAACCATTTCCAGAAAATTTTGAGTGCCTAAAAACTGGAAAAATTTGACTGAGGCACAAGGAAGGAAGAAATGAAAGAAAGTTAGCCAAAAATAAACAAGGGGCTTATTTTGGATAACAAGATAATCATACAAAATCTCTCATGTGCACAAATAAATTTCATTTTTACCAAAAATAAAAAGGAATACATTCTAATTGCATAGATTATGTTGTTTTCCATCAATGTTGGAAAGGTTCTACCTTTCAGTTGTAGACATGGAAATGTGTAGGATATTCCTTCTTGCATCACAAAATTCTTTTTTCCCTACTCCTTTTTCAATTTCACAGATGTGTATGATCACAGAAACTGTTTATTACTTGACACTTGTATTTCAAGTAATTTGATATTTTCCTTTTATGGAAAATATTAATTAGGAGTTGGATGAATGTTGTATTTTATTTGAATAAGACATTCGCTTCATGTGAAATTTCAATCGGGCCAAAAGAAAACTTTAATGATAATCATCATGTAGTTTTTCCTTTTTTCATCTCATGTCAAGCATTTGAATTAATTCTTTAATAGATCTTGACATGATGCTCTAGACAATTCTTTTTATAATTCATCCTTTTATAAAGTATCATTATCTCTTCATGGAATTACCAATTTCTCCTAGTTCTTTAGGAAAATATTTATGTAAGACAATTTGTGATATCCATTTTGAGAAATGGTAGAATTGGAGCTTGGAAATAGCCTATCTATACTTTCTTTAGAAACTCTACAGGAAATTTTCAACCTTTTTGGATCGAATGAGGATTTTACAAAGATGTTATTTAGGATTGAGGATCAAGCTAAACCCATTGGACCTTTGAACCCTCGTATTTTGTAGTTAGCCTTGATGTGAAGGCTCATTATGATGACCTCTTTCTCATCTATGTTTCAAGTTGTATTCCATCACATCTTCCATCTAGAATATTATGTTCAACCTGATAAGTTGAAGAAATTTTCGATTTACTATAGGCCAACCTTTAATGAAAAATCCATAGTTGTGTCACCCACATTATTCCATCTAATATTAATGTAATGTGAAATCCCAAAATTCGAGGCCATACCAACTACAAATGATCCCAAGAAGGATGTTGATACAATAATTCATTGACTTGCTGAAGGAGAGTAGATAGTTTCCTTTTTTGATAATTTTATGGCAATGTTTTATTATGAATAGGTACCAATGGTGTCTCAACATCCATAGAAGAAATTTTGAAGAGTCCCACTTGTCCCTGTTGCTGCAACCTAGTCATCTTCAACATCTAAGGTCATTCCTTATCATGAAACCAAAACATATTTAACTAGAGGAGAAAGCCTTATGGAGTGGGAAATTTCCTTTGAGAGTAAAATGGAGTTAATATAAATTATAGAGGGATTGAAATATGAGCATCAAAGAGCTCAAGGCCAATGGTATGTCTTAGGGATTGGTGGGTGATGTACAGTATGCTTTTGGTTCATAACACCAAAAGAAATTTAAGTATAGGAAGTAGAAAATTTTGGATCATCTTCCTACCTTTACACAATATTTTATAGTCATCAATTAATGTACTGTTAACTTCAAAAAATATTCCTATACATGTATATGAAAAATATTATCATAAATTCCATGGGATAAGACCCCTATAGAATCCCCATTTTGTTTTTTGTATATACAAAATAATACATGTTTTGTAAGTGTAGACATAAAATCATGAAATTTAGGCATTATTTAGTCCCGATCTCATTGTACTATTCATATGGTTGTTGAGTGAATAAAGTACTAATTAACCCTTATCCTTTGGCCATTTTACTTTGCTTTCTGTCATCACTGTCGACCTTTAGCATATACTTGCTCAGTCTATTTTTTTCGTTTTACATCATTCTACCACTCACTGGGCACCCAATCCCGTATTAAGGAGCCCTAGGTGCCCTGGTACCATTTGGGGCATCGTGATCCATTTTACACTTTCCCACAACTTTTTGGGAACTTTTAAGCCATTTGATATTTCTATTTTTTTAGTGGTCGGGCTTTTTGGGGTTAATTACAAAATTAGAACAATAGAACCATATAAATATAAGTTATGAGACCATAATGAGGGACCAAGCACTAAGCACTACTATTGTCACCTAAGGTTGCATCCATCAAAGGCTTCATTTTTATCCATATAGATCCATCACAAGGCACAAGGTTGGTTCATCTGCATCACACTACATAGGAGGGAGGTTTATTCTATTCCATCTAGCATTTTATTATATTTTTCAAGATAGTTATTACTCACTACTTTCACAAATTGTGACTGACACAAGAGCACCTAGGGCGTGATTGCACACACACATGCACATAGAAATATATTGGGTGTGAGATGTAGTGTAACACTCGGGTAGTAAGTCTACCATTTTGGCCACTGAGGATAGTCTAACCCCTTCATATGAATCTTTATTTTTTGGGGATTTGATGCTTGTCTTGGGGATTTGATGCTCGTTTTGGGGATTTTATGCTCATCTTGGGGTTTTGTAGGTGATTCCTTATTTTAGGTATTACAACGACATCTGATGTAGTTCAAAAAAGTTAGTGTGACAAGAAGAGAACAAAGGCAGACATATAATGACACCTCAGAGGAGGGCTTCAAGATATTTCCATAAACTAGGGTGTGACTAGGGTGCCCACATGTGCCCCTTTCCCTCTCTAGGTGCCACAGTCTAGCAAAAAAGATTGGATATTTGATTTCTCAGGCATCTTTATGATCATTTTATCTTCCTATTTTCCTATTTCACATAGTGATATAACCCAACACCTTAGTCAAATAAGCTAAGCTCTTACTAATATTCTTTGCTCATTGGGGTTTCACATTCCTAGTTACTTAGTTCCTTGGGTCATTTTCTTTATGCGTTTATTTGTTATTTATTATTTTTTGTAATATTTGAATAACTTAGAATAAATTCCTATTTCATATTTTATTAAATCATTTTGGTGAACCTAAACTTAATCTTCATGCCTCTAGGATCCTCATTCTTTTTTATCATTCTAAACTATAGTCATCATGAGCATCTTAATCAGCTATTATTTTCTTACACATCCTGATGTAAGGCATAAAGTCCAACATCTTCTTGCTACTACTCACATTTGTGTTGATATCATCATGAATTAGTATATCAAACTTTTGTAGATGTATTTTCTCAACACATAACATTCACGTCTAATCTTGTCGATGATCTTAACACTTTTGAAAATGACCCAACCTTTAATATCATGATCCACATCTTCAATATGGGTATCAAGTGTACTTTAGTTATCGATGGATTTGAACTCAACTCATGTCGTATGTCAATTATTGAAAACATAGGTCTTTCCAATTGTAATGTTATTCCATCATCTCTCTCACTTTATTCATATGATGGTTCCATTTGCCCATGCATAGGTCATGTTGTTCTTCCTATTACCATAGGGAAAAAAAATCTCCACGTAGTCTTCTTTATCACTGATTTTCTAGTCTCATACAATAGTTTCCTTGATAGGCCATGGCTTCATTACATGCAATCTGTTATCTCTACAATACATCATTGTGTAAAATTCATACAGTACGGTGTTGAATATACTTTCCTTCATGACCATGATGCTTACAAATATTTTGACCAAGATCCTAATACTACTCTTCCTATCCAGCACATTGATATTCCTAACAAACCTAAACTGATGGATGAACTTAACCACCTTCCCCACATGTTACCACAGCTATGGTTATTTATCAAGGGTCTCTTTCTACATTATATGTTTCTTTATATCATCCATTTTATCATATGCCATCTTCATCATGACGATCAATCTTCACATGTACACTCTTCATGAACGATTCATATTGGGAACATATTTCATTTGATCCTACTTTGAATGACACCATATGATCACATGATGGTCTATCTCGATTCTATTTTTCTTTTGAAAAACACCATCCTCCTACTCATGATTATAATTTATATTATGGCTTCATCACTATTATTTTTTTCCTATGGATTATGTTTCTTCCATCTTACAATATATCTATCGCGTACTCCTTTATCTTCTCCACTCACATTAGGGAAATCATGTCTTGATTACAGTGGGGGAACTCTTGATCCTGATCATATAGACATCTATTTTCCTATGCCTTTTGGTCATGTATTTATTTTAAATAGTTCATTTATTGGATGATAAAAAAATATCACTCGATGGTATGCACACAGTAGTCTACTTCCTCTATTCACTGATGAGGAATATGTTATGGGTATATAAAAATTGTGTATTAATGGATCATTACATAATCAACCTAACACCATTTCTTATCAGGTCTATAATGCATACCATATGACTTTGACCCTTAAAATGATAATATCTTAGATGACTTTACATGATGGATTCCTTATCTTCTTCATATAGGTGCCATAACACTCACACAATTCCCCCCCTCACCTTAGCATCAACACACCTCTCATATTTGCATTATCATACATCTATATGTTAGCATAGTCATACTTATCCACACTATAACATCACCACTACTCAATGACACACTATTTTTCTTTGATTCAAACTTAAATTTTGAGGGCTACATACTACACATGAACCCTACACACTGTACATTAGGTACTATAAAATCAATTTCTTGACACATCTATCATCGTATGTCTTACATCTTACTCATACTCTCTACACTTAGTTTATATCATTGTGAAATTTACACATCTACACATCATACATCATATTAGTCATCATACATGATATACACCTTACAATATTATTCTATCTACACAACTTGCATTACATTCAATACATTTCATATTTACACATTTTTCTCATCACATGGTCATTTAATCATCACACATCCTACATATTTTTCTACACACTGCACTCACTACCCTATAATGAACTCTAGTTCCTTGTTACATACTTGACTTCAGAGGGTTTTCAAATAAAATGGACCTTATCATACACATGCTAATCACTTGACCTTCTATCATGCAAAATTACTAGGTTAGTGACACACATTATAGGCTAAATGGTCACCTATTCCTTCATCTTGTAGTTGTACACACTTTAGGATACATCACCAATCCCTCTAATTATCTCATCATGCTACACACTTTTGGATACATCATCAAACATTCATTTATAGGTCACATAAAATCAACACAAATACATACTCATCACATCACGCTATACACACAACACATAGTTTGACTATTTCCTAATGATGCACTCTAATTTTTGGTTCATTCTTGACTGCTAAAGGGGAATACTAAATGAACTTCACTACATACACTTCCATTCACTCGGGGAGCATGTGGCTCTGATAATCCATCTTGCATTCCATTCCATCCATCCACAACATATTGCATATCTTGGTTTTTTTAATCTTTCTTCTATTTTCTTGTATATGGTTGTCTTACTACACATGCTAGTTAGATCTCTTGTATGCCATTAATCTTTACCATACATACATACACATTAACATATTTCCCTATTTGTGATCACATATACAAGTCTCTTACATGCAACAAGGATTATCACCTTCCACCAATATTACAACATTTGTTGGGGGCATCCACATTCATACACTACAGGTGGTATTGTTTCATTTTGTACTTAGCACTTTGTATTACTTTATCATACACACTATTGACATATGGGTTATCTTTCTAACATGATAATGGGTGCTTCATGTGAAAAAATTATTTTACAGGATTACTTGCTTCCATGACTATCTGTTGTTTGTACTTTTTTGTTTTTGTTTGCTATTATATGTAGGACTACCCTTTGTTTGGTTTGCACACTTATTTGTTTATATGTGACCATTATGGCCTTGTGTGTCTTGTGGCATCGTGAGTGGTGTCCCATGTTTGAAACCCACTTTGGTGGTCTATGATTATTTTCTTGCATGTTTACTTGTTTTCTCCCTTATACATTGTTTGTGTAGAGTACACTTGTCTTTTACATGAATTCTTGTTTTTACTAAAACTTGTTTTGTATCCACTTGTTTGTGTATGTCTTGGTTTCTACCAAGAACATTCCCTTCCCCATGTAGGGAAAATTTTATGATGTTTTTCCTCTTTTTCATCTGCATTCTCCTTTCAGTGATTTCTCATGCACTCCCAAAGAGGGGGGCATCATTTGGGTTTTACACACTACACAACGCTCTCTACCGGTACAGTTTAGGTCATTTTTCCATCCTTGACATTTTGGGTTATACAGTGAGTGGGTTTAGACCAGTCAACAAACCTCATACACAATGGCTTTTATAGGACATGGTTATCCTTAGAATTTTATGGAGTATTTTTGGGCTAGATGATACAATGGATTTCCTCTCTACACTATTTTAGCCAAAAACGTTGAATTGCCCAAGAAACTAGGAAATATAGAGATATCTTCATACATCTTCAAGGAATTAGTTATAGGTTGGAGAATAATGCCTCTTTTTCCCTATACTTCTTCAGCCAAGGTGGCATCAGATCAGTCAAAAAACTCATAGTACAGGATATCCTTTCTTCACCCCTTCTCTCATCATGGATTAGATGCACATGTTAATTTTTCATTTTTCATTTCCATTACATGATTTTTACTATATATGTGCATCTTTACATACATTTTTTGACATATATACATGCATATTTGACTACTCAATCATCTTCTCCTTGCAGGTCCAAGTGTATGAGAAGCAAGAAGTAAGAAAACATTCCACGATAGCACACACCTCATACTAACATGTAGGTACATCAAAAACATCAATAACTACACATGTGTTTCCACCCTAGGTTCACTCTAATCACTTTTTTCTCTTTTACATATTTAGTCTCCACGCTCCATTTTCTTTTCACTCCATGATTTTTCTAGTCCTTTGGCATACTTCCTACATCACTCTACGTAGAGATCAGGTATGCATCTCTATCTACTTTATGTTACCCCGATTTCCACTCACCAACATAAAGTGAGGGAAAATGTAGACACAAAATTATTCACTTTAGGAATTATTTAGTCCTAGTCTCATACTACTATTCATATGGTATTTGAGTGAAGGAAGTACTAATTAACCCCTGTACTTTGGCCATTTTACTTTTATTTCTATCATCACTTCCGACCTTAAGCACATACTTTCCCAATCTATTTTTTCCATTTTCATCATTCTACCTCTAAATGGGGCACCCATCCCCATACTGGTGTTCCCTAGGTTCCCTAGTCCCATTTGGGGTGCTCTAATCCTTTTTAAACTTTCCCACCAATTTTTGGGAAATTTCTAGCCATTTGAGCTTTCTATCTTTTTAGTGGATGGCATTTTTGGGGTTAATTAAAAAATCATAAAAAGAGAACCATATAAATATAGAGTTATAAAACCATAATGAGGGAACAAGAACTAACCACTACTATCGTCACCTAAGGTTATATCCATAAAAGGATCCATTTACATTTATCTAGCTCCATCACAAGGCACAAGGTTAGTTCATTTGCATCACACTGCATAGGAGGGAGTGTTATTCTATTCCATCCACCATTTTATTACATTTCTACACATAGTTATTGCTTGCTAATTTCATAAAGTGTGAATGACACAAGAGCACCTAAGGCATGATTGCACACACACACATAGAAATACATAAGGTGTAAGATGTAGTGCAATGGTCAGTTAGTAAGTCCACAATTATGGACGTTGAGGAAAATATGAACCCTTTATATGCATATTTATTTTCAGGGAGTTGATGTTCATCTCAGGGGTTTGCAGGTGATTCTTTATTATAGGTATTATAGTGACATGTGATGCAGTTCAAAAATGTTAATGCAACAAGAAGGGAACACAGGAGAACATCTAGTGACACCTCAGAAAAGGGTTTCAAGATATTTCCACAAACAAGGGTGGCCATATCTCTAACCAGGTAACCCACGAGTACCTTTGTCCCTATTCAGATGCCCCATCCTAGCTAGAGAAATCAAATATGTACTTTCTCAGACTTCTATATGATCGTTTCCTCCTCTTTTTTTCTTGTTTCACACTACAACACAACCTAAGACCTTTTTCAAATCAACTAAGCTCTTCCTAACCTTATTTTCTCATTAGGGTTTCACACTCTTAGTTACTTAGTTTCTTGGGTCATTTTATTTATACATTTATCTATTATTTACTTTTATTCTTAATATTAGATTAACTTAGAATGAATTCCTATTCCACATTTTATTTAATCATTAAGGACTTTTATTCCTAATTTTATTTCAAATAGGTCATTTCTATTCATTTGAATTAATACCTTCCTTATACTTCCTTTAAAAGGTAAGAATCTTGGAGTAGAGAATAAGGAGATTTGAGAAAGGAAAGAAGAAGCTAAAGAACAAACCTAGGCTAGATCTAATTCAAAAATATTAGCCCCTTCTTTGGCCTTTGATCTATCCATGAATGTATTTTACTATTTGAAATTTTTTAGAAAAAATTCCTCATTTGGACTTGTATGGAAACAAAAAATTATTTCCTTCCTAGAGAATACATCAAAGTATTTCATTAACACTTCTTCCTTTCTCCTTTTCCTTTTTTTATAATTTTACAATATGTTTCTCTAGGTGTATAATACTTTTGATGGAGGCATAATAAAGTACTTGTTGAGCTTCAATACCCACTGCAAAATATTCTTTGTGAATTTCAACTAGCCTCCCCACTTATCTACGATATATCTTCTTTTGATAGAAAACATTATCTCTATCTGGGACTCAATATCATTGGTATATTCTTTTTTATTTTCCCTACTATATAAGACTTTGTGTATACCATTTTATTATAATTATATCATGATCTTGACAACATCTTCACATAAGAGGTTATCTCTTTTTCCATCTAGGGGGATGCTTCATTATTTCTCTAATACTTTTGCATTAATGGTGTTTATAGCTTCAATATTGTGTAACATCCTATTCCAATGATCCAATTCTTCTCAGAATATTTTAATCTTCTTAGTGGTGTCCTCAATATGCTCGGTGATATATTTATGGCATACAACAATTTTAGTTAAAGTTTGAGTTACCCTTTCAATGAATCTTTTCCCCACACCTTAGTGGTAGCATTCCTAGTATTGAATTCTTCAACATTCTTAAAAGAAGTCTACGTGATCTTACGAGTAAGTTCTTGTGTGGTTGAGGGAAACTAGACAATTTTTCTCATAATATTAGATAAGTCCTTAACCATCTCTTTCAATTTATCTTTATTTTATGTATTTGTCAATTTTTTGTGTTACATCTTGGAACACCACTTAAATATCATGCTTTAGTCCCTTTGTGGATTATTTTCCCTAGGGAATTTGAGTAACTTGGTAATCTGATAAAGTTTATTCTCCCCTTAAAACCTCATTTTGAGGGGTGACTACCTCCATGTATTTTTTCTCTTGATTACCTATTAATGTTCTAGAGATGACCTAGGCCCTCTTAGGTGGCCTACTTGAACTCAAAGAGGTAGCACCTATGAGTTATTTTGTATTTAATTATACAATTACCTTCATTTTTGTTCGAAGTGCTTTTTCCAACCATCCTCCAAGAGGAAACTCCTCACCGGGTATGTGTGGCCTTATTAGTGATACACTTATCTATTAAGAAACATGAGGAATTATTTTTATGTCAACAACCCTTTATTGTACTAAAGCTGCATGTGTTTCTTATTCCCTCTCTTCAACTACATATTGTAACATTGCACCACTAAGTTGCACTTGTTCCTCTTAGGCTAGTATAATTATTAATGTGGTTTCTTCACTTGTAAATCATACAGAGACCTGTTAATTTCATTAAATGGGTGAGGAGGACCTTTCTTCACTCGTACCAAGTGATATTGGATTTGTAATTTCCTTATATATTTTTATGCATGTATCCTCTCCTTTTATGTCTCGGTAAATTCCATTCCTTCCAAACATCTAATCTCAGTAGTGGGATTGGATTGAGGTTGTTTAAAATTCAATTTTAATCCCTCCATGATTTTGTCTACTATGGGATGATATGATACTTCTTATACACCCTCCCCACCTTGAATTTTAGGCTCTGTAATAGGGTTAGAGTCCTTGAATTTTTCAATATTGATTTCCTCTTTATTTCTCCTTGAAAAAAATTACCTCCCTTAGTTTAAGTGTTTGAATTACAACACTCCCATCTTCTGGAATGAATTGATTTTGGATAATAAACTTTGATGCTTGGGAAAATATTACACCTATTCCTGATTTTAGCATATCATCTGAGTGAGGAGAGACTAGTGGCATAGGAGGCATCCATATTTCTTGTATCACCTCTTTATCTACTATAATTTTCTCACTTAACACATATGGAGTGCCCTCTTATACAACTTGAGTTAAATTTCTTGGCCTCTTACATATAATAAGAGGAATATCATCAGAAATATTTGGTTCTTCAATTATAAATCATTGGATTAATCTTCTTGAAGGGGCCAACTCTTTAGTATTTTTCTTTTCAATTTCCTTGCTGTATGCTTCACCAATGATTAGCTTCTTACCTATTCCCTTAGAAGAATATAATTGGGGTACTGAGTAACTAACTAGGATATCTTTGATAGCGGTGAAAATAAGAGGATTTATTCTCCTCATTATGTCCTTGAATATTCATGTAAATTTTGAAATATATGTTCTAGTTATACTCATGTGGGCACTAAATTCATATCTAGTGTGGGTAATGAGAGGTAATTTAAAAGATATTTAGAAAGTCCCTTGAATTTTTCTGGTATCCTTTTTGAAAGGTGGTAATACATATTCAAGTATACCATTGACTCTATATTCATTAATAATAATGGTAATTTGTTTACCAACGTTGAAATTTTGATAGAATAACCAAATAAGGGTTCTTCTCATGAAATTTGAAGTCCTATGATGCAAGGATTTCATTTCTTTAGTTTCCCAATTCACAGGTGGGAGAGGTGATTGTGAAATATCATCTTTAGCATATCTAGGAATTCTTGTGACTTTATCATCAACAATCCCCTCTGACACTATTACTACCTTGTAGTCAATAACATGGGCTAAAGACATTCTAGAATTATCTCCTAGTCTGAAATCTTCTTCTCCCTTACAATCAATCAAATAATCTTCATATTGATTCTCATAATCTAAGGAGGATCCCACATCTTGATGTAACAACCACTTTATTTCATAATTTCATCTAGGATAAAATATATCCATACGGTAGCTCTCCATCTCTGATTTAAACAATGTTTCTTTGACCAAAATCAAGCATGTGTACCTACCATCTACGATTGGAAATTTGATATTGGTTTTATGTTTAGAATCCAAAATCTTGTGAACATACACAAGTTTTCTAACCAATTCCAATAATACCCACTTATTATCCATGTGCATAGGTAGAAAAAAATGGGCTCCGTTGAAGCCACGTACCTAGATATAAGAGAAAGTTTGGAATTGGATAAAGTAACATCCACATATTTCTATGATTTTCTTGGATTACAGAGTGATTACTTAGTAATACTAGGAAGGGAAAAACAAGCATATCACAATTTCAAATAAAGCATCAATCATACATCTAAATTGTGCTCCATAGTTTTCTAAATTTAGTTGGGATTATAAATCATATACTTTGTGAACACTGGGATACTTTTCACACCTTAACCTTATAAAAAATCTATGGGTAGCAATATTATATATCAAGTGAGAAGTCATATATAACATTGGCACATCAATAGACTCTCCCTTGACTATAAAACCCATTTGTATTATTTGGTCATGGATAGAATCAATGATTAAATCCCCCCAATTGATAGGTGCATGTGGTGCCAATATAAGTAGGATAACCATGCATATCCATTCTTAAAATAAAATAACATATTCATTTCTAACTAGGCGGCACAAAAATGTTATACAATCCCCAAATTCCTCCTTGAATTTTTTTCCAGTCAACTTCTTCTAGAATTAGGTGAGTGAAACATTAGGTTGTAGTAACCACTGCTCATTTACAATCTTCAATAACTCACAAAAAATTTGTACCCAATATTCTTCTCCTTCTTTGAGACCTATGTTAGCCACATGCATTAAATATGAGATCCCCAACATTCTATCAAATGATGTTTCTACCAAATACAAAACCAAGGCACCACTTCCATCTCTAACTTCCTTAGTTACATGATTGTAGTTTCGGGTGCATTTCCAAATGAGTTTTGGGTATAGTGTTGAAGGGAGAAAACAAGCGGATAACACAAGTCCACTTTCATCAATTAGCCTCATGGTGTTTCTTCTTCCTAGGGATTTCAGTCCTAAATTGAATTCTAAATCTTCCTTGCCTAAATTCGTGTCCATTATTGAATCAAAACAGGATGTTACACAAGAATTCATTGGTGTGGAATTTGGTACAGTCTCGATCTTACTTTTATAGAGGAATTAATATCCAAAGGGAATATAAATACTATGAAATCTTTCCAGAGGATTCTTATTTCACAATAACCAGTTACTAGTCACAAAAATACACGTAGAACTGAAAGAATTGTCACAAAAGGTACTTACTTGTTTCTGAATGATCAATTCCTCAAACCAGTGATTAAATAATGTTCTCTAGCTTGCTCAATTCTTTTGCACTATAATTTTTATTCTAAAAATAACCTAGGGCTTACCTAGAGAACTCAATTAATTGATAATTTGAACTTTAAAGTGATTCTTCCATGTTTCCTTTTAAATTATTTATGTCTTGTGGTTGCATTAATAGTGCAAAAGAAACTTATCCTATTATCACTCTCTCTTAATTTATATCTCAATCCATTGGGGATTTTTTTTATTTATATATCAAACACCTTTCTCCTCCTATATTCAAGGAAAGGGCATCATTGTTCCTGAATGCAATGAAAATAGTATTTATTACTTGTAACTTTTTCCTTTACACCTACCATCTTGCCACACGTTTTATTTATCACACACCATGGAGTGGATAAGCAAAAAAATCATGCATATTTTTATGATGGATTTTATATACAATCCAATAGGCCTTGTCTCCCTAGAATATTCCTTCTGTTAGGCCACATGCTCATATTTTTGATTTAATTATTGATCGGGTTGCATACTTTCCATGAATATTATCCCTTTTCAGGAAGCAGTGGTTAGACTATGCCTTTTTAATCTTTATGCAAAGATGAATCCATATTAGAAACCTGTGAGACCTGATTTTAACTTGAAAATTAATCAAATGATATGGGACATGAGGATACACTTGCATTTCTTATGCCATGCCATTACAAGAGGACCTGACATTTAGGTAATAAATTTGATTTGACTTCTATACTCAAGGTGATCATTAGGAAACATGGTTTTCTTTTCCCAAAAGTGTAATTGTTTTATGAAGGAAAAAAATCATAGAGCATTAGAGGATATAATAAAATTTATGATGTTATCTTGAAATAATGAAAAATCCTTACTGATCATAGTATTTTCCACACATATGAGACTCAATATGATAGATATGGTGTGAGAAAAATTTCAAATAATGAAAGGGTCAGGGGTATGGAGAAACAAGAATGAACAAGGTTAAATGAAGAATTGACTTAGGTACCAATAATGGCTCCTACTTGGGGATGGGAACCCCCAGTGGGTGCCACAAGAACCATAGACAAAAAGTAATGAATAATAGACTAGGTTCCTAGTGTATTGGCCAAGGATTCAACAAATAAATACCCGAGACCCCCCAAAAAATGTAAAACATATCATGAATACGATAACAATGTACATAACCTGATCGCTATAGATAAGAATAATTAAAAATAATAAAAAATAAACACTAACAACACAACTATAAACTATAAAAAACACACATAAGGGTATGATCTAATATAATAAATGCTTAAGATTCCTACTATTGGATCTCGATATAGTCTCACCCCTTTTTGTTTGGAAATTGCATTAAAAAATTGTTGTGTTTTCTATTTATTCATGAAAGGTGTGAGTTTGAAATTTACAGTCATTGATTAATTTTATTTGGATTTCCCATATGTAGGTTGTTTTTTCCTATTTTTTGGTCAAGGATAATGTTAGGCATGTTTTTTTTTATAACCCTTAAAATAAATGATCACGAATCGGGTTGAAATCAAGAAAATTACCTATGTGCATTGTTCCTTAATAATATTACAAATTTCGTATTTGGTTCCACCACCTGATGATACATGACATGTTCCAGTTGGCTGCAGTATAGCGGGTCTAATTTACAAACTTATAATTTGTCTGTAGCATTCACAATATGCAAATTAGACCTCAAATCCTTACAAATATTCCACTGAATATTCATAATCAAAAAATGCACAAACATAAATTTACTTGTCCTCTGAGGAGGTATGCTTGTCGCAAAAGACTGGATGCGGAGAATCAAGGGATAGTTACATTTTTTCACACCAAGGTAATAATGTATAAAATTTCAAAGAAGCTCTCAAATCCCACAAAATACATGTGAATGTTTGTTATGCAAGGAGTGGGGAAGCGGGTCATCGGAGCAAGTCGATATTTTTGGTTTAAATTAAAAAATGAACAAAGTTTCAGAAAGGGCCCGTAGTTATCCTATCATTTAGATGTGACCATGTGTCAAGCTTAGGATGAAAGTCAAAGGTGGAAATTCGGGTCAAATTACTAAAAGTGCATGTGTTTTTAACACATAGAAAAATTGCAAAGAATCTCCATGATCTAACATTTGCATAAGATTTTTCTATGTGGATGGCTCACATTTAAAATTGCGAAAAGAAAAAAGAATGGCCACGATGCAACACATTAATTTCTACCTCCATCAATTTGTTTTTCACAAATTAAGGATGATTTTAAAGTTTTCAAATGCCTTGATCCTTTTATTGATTGATTCCCAAGATCTAGTTGTCATTGTCAGTAATTTTGATTGAGGAATAACGTGAAATTGATTGTGGAACTAGAGATCGAAAAACTTTTGAATTAAGGTTGAATTGCTAAGACACTCACAGGAAAATTGGTAAGAGGTAAGGAAATCCTATACTTTTTATTTATTGGCAAGAAATTTTGAAGTAAATCTAGGGTTTTTAAGATGAAACCCACACCATCTTCATTCTCGGTTGTGTCTGGAATCATGAGTTATTTGGATAGAATTACAGACATGGACTTAATGATTGCAAACCTAAAGGATTTTCTTTAGAGATTGAATATCCCTAATAATACCAAGTCTATGAAAGCAATTCAAGATAGTCGTATCACTTTAGCTGATACTATTCCACCATCATGTCCAGAATTACAATGGATTTGTGCTATGAATTACTACCTAGAAAAGAGGAAATTGTTGGATGGAAGGGGTGATGCAATGTTGACTTTGACGCCTAAAGCTATCAGAATAATGCTCAATTTTCCTATAATAAAAAATCCAATAACCTTGGGTATTAATTTAGCCTTACAATATTATGAAGAAAAGAAAAGAGATTATGCTATGCTCATGAATACTAAATGGATCTTAGTAGAGAAAAATCCAACAACTTGAATCCCTAAAATATTGGTTAGGGCACATTTTTTCAAAGAAGTAGAGGATGTTATTTTATTGTTAAGTTGAATGGATGGGTTAGAGACCAAAAATGAGTTCAAGGAATGGATGTGCAGTTACATGTGGATAGTTTTTGAAAGGAAGGGAAGCATCTGTTGGGCTAAGTTCATTAAGGAAGCACTTCATAGTCACATGGTTGCATTGGAAGAAAAAATAGAAATGGGTGATACTTCAAAGTTGGAATTTTACATAATGACCTACTTGATTTACAATTTTTCATGATATAGTCATTTCCCTAGCCTCTTACCACATGCTGATTTTAAACAATTCCAAATGCATGAGATTTTCCCCCAATTGCAGTTGGTTAATTTGAGTGGGAATGTAAGATTGGTTAATGATTTTTTCTTTTCACCAATCATATGTCTATTCATACTAGAGTGGAAGCAGTATAGAATCCCTGAGGAGGATAGACATGTAATCATGGAATATGGATGCTACTTCATTCAGTATAATAAATTTACATATATCAGGTTTAGTGGTTTTGAAGGTAAGCTATATAAATTACCCAGGTGCTTAGATGATAAGATAGCTCTATATGAATTGGTGACGAAGTTGACACCGGTTCAAAAATTAATTTTTGGGAAACACAAGAAAAATATTAAGTTTCCCATCAAGGTTGGAAGGTACTCATGCCTTTCAATTGTAAAAGCAAGGTTATTGGAATACGAGATGAGAAGGTTTGAGAAGGTTTAACAATATTTCAAACACTTTTGAACATGAGCCTCAATTTAAGGATTATTGGATGAATTGTAGATATGAGGAAGAGGTCAGGTTGAGAGACTTCTCTAGAACAACCCTTACCCAAATTATATATTTCAAGATTGCAGTTATCTCTGAGGGAATTGTGGATGATCCACATACGATGAGTAAATATTATCTTGATCAAAACCTAGAGGGACAACCTATATCCCCTTTAGACTGGAATGATACAATTCATATATATGGATAACTAATGTAATGAGGAGAACAATAAATTGGTTGGCTCAGAAGAATATTGATCTATTAGTCTAGAGCACAAGAATCCTCAATAACTTTAAGTATTTAGGAAATTTGAATGATGATATTCCTCCCCTGAGAGAAGGGGCTAACATAATTGATCCCTTAGGAGGAAAATATCCTTAGTTTCCTTCAAAGAGACATGCTTCGAAACTTATAGATTAATGGACTCTAGACACTAGTGGGACTAGTACTTCTATATCTACTTTAAGGGACAAGACTGAGGAAATGCTCCAGAAATCTATGGAGAATGAACCTATTACCTTTTCATCACCACTTCAGGAAAAGGGGAAATGTTTGGCATCTCATTTGGTTCCTTGAAGTTTTTTTCCAAAACCTCATAGTGTTAACATATTGATGAGTGGGGCTATAGCAAGTGGTCATTCTCAATCTAGATCACATAAAGAAGAGTGAAGAACAACACCAGACCTTAAATTTTTTGAAAGGGCATATAAGAAACACAAGGTTTTCTATGAACCAATCCTGGTAAGAAAATGTGTCCATACACCTAACAAACATAAGCATAGGGATGTGGTGATTGATCCCCCTAGATATGAAATGTTGTGCCAATACCATAGGTAGAGAAATTAGTTCATTTATTCTCACCTTTCCCTTCAGAAGGAGTAACAATGGGAGTCACTCAAGATCAAATGAGCTAAGGCAATATTTTTTTTAATCTAGTAGATAGAAAAATATTAAGTCCAGGTATGAAAAATATGAAACCCTAACTACTAAGGATGTGAATATACCCTTGTTTGAAACATTGTAGGAGTCAGCAAAGGCTTAGGCATATATGATAGATGTTGATAATGTTGAAGAATTATCCACATTGGATGCACTTGATATATCTATTGATGAACAAATAGAAAAATGAGTAGATACTATTTAAATAAATATAGAAATGGAAGAACTTACTCATGTGCCAACAAGTAAAATCAAGATCCAAACATCCTAAGCTTCTTCTACATGTCAAGTTACTTTAGATTCAATAATCCAAAGATATTAGTGGAAGAATATGCTTCCCATTATGTAAAAACCCACTAAGGATGATGAGCCTTATGAAAAAGGGAAATCTATCCTTGGAAAGATAACAGAAATTACACAAGATACAACTACTAGGGAGGAAATTATTGTTGATATGGATATACAATATTTAGATGGGAATAGGGAGGTGGCACTAGGAGATAAATCCACCAAGAAACAATTGGAGGTATCATTAGAAAATAAGGGTAATAAGGTGCCAACTCAACAATCTTCAAGGAAGGTATCACTATGTGAGGGGAAGGAAGAACCAACAATCGGGTTATTAGTACAAGAAAACCTCAAGGGATAGGATGAATTTAATTTTGCATCAATTATAGAAATAAGGAAATAATATATCCCAATTACTAGTATAAATTTGAAGGAGACTGATAAATTCCAAGGTCTAGACAAATGATGAAGATAATTAGAGGAATTTCTAGTACAAGGTGAGGACAGGGAAATGGCTATTTAAATAAATGATAAAAAACATACAAAATCATTAGCCCAGGATGAACAAGGAATATTAAAGCAATTGGTGGTTGTCACTGAGAAACACCAATAATAATCGCAAGAAACAAAATTTGGGACAAATATTGCAAAGAGGTGGATTGGTGAATTTATTTCAAATGAAGAAAAAGAAGTTCTTCCTATTTAGGCCATTGATCTTACTAAATTATATTTTCCAAAACTCGTAAGAAATTCCAAAAAGGATAGGGTTCTTACCAAGACCCATACTAATTCATTGGAGTCCAAAAATTTAGAAATATCAATCCCTTATGAAAGTAAAACATGAGACAATATAACTGCTAGTGACTACAGTATTTAACTCATTCCTTTAAAAAAACCTTGAAGAGATCAATTAAAACAAAGAGTATCAGAGGTGGTAAGTGACTTTTTGCAAAAGGTGGATGAAGACATGATAATAAAAAGGTAATTGAAAGAACAGGTCAAATCTTTGAGTTCTAGTATGTAACAGCTAATTGGGTAACCCAGTCATACTCAAGAAAGTACTTTTGTTAATACCCTTGAAGAATTGGAAAAAAATGATAAATTTTTCAAGAAGGTTCAGGCCGTAGACACATGGATTGAAAATATAACAAAGAAGTGAAAAGAAGCAATTGATAAATCTAGGGAAAAGTATGAATAACCAAAATTAGGATAAATTAGATTGATGAGGTAATTGAGCAATGTGACAATGAAATATTCTACTTTGAGGGAATTTTTCCTAAGTTGGGCCACACAACTCAGTTTAGTGATGAATTGGTTGAAGAGGAAGGGATTGTGCCAACAAAATTTAGAGGAATTCAACATGCTATAGAGGAATTAGCAAAGATCAAAGTGGATACTTTGAATGGGATCAAAGAGAAGCTCAAAGTTAAAAGAAATTGGGTTGATGATACTCTAGATGTCATCAATTTAAAACTAGAAGATTTGGTCTTTAAAAAATTCAAAAATAGTTATGGTGATTTGAAGGCTGATTTCTTGTTCAACTCTTTTGAGAAGAATATTTAGAAATATGATATCTCTTATGAAGTCATTAAAAAAATGAGGAAGATTGAAAATAGAATCACATAGTTGAAAGCTAGGCCACTGGAATATAAGTAGAAGACGAGTCATTGTGTGGGTGCAATAGCCATAAATACATTAATATTTCAATACCACACAAGCCCAGATGAAATAAATGATGTTTTCTAGATATATGATGCGTATGTGGTGAGATTCCAAAAGTAAAATATGTGGGAATGAAAAATGAAGAAGAAAATGGTGCAGACATAAGAGATGATGAACAAGCTTAAGATTGTTGTTCATAAATTTGTACTTTCTTTCCATATTTGCTTCCTAAACTAATATTTTATTTGATATTTTTGTTTCATTTAGGGTAATTGTTACTCTCACATTCATTGTTTTCCAATATCAATTGTAATATGGTAAAATGCATTAGTTTTATATCACTTAGATGAAATTCTATATTTATTTGTGAAAGCATACAAACCATTGAGATATTTGTGCTTTCTACATGTTGAAAAAGGAACAAAATTGTGTTCTGTAGGGTCCCCAACCCATGATAGAGAAGGTTGTGTATATGTAGAAAGTAAAGACAACAAAAACAAAATAATGTTCAGACGTCTTTTATTCACTCTTCAAAACTTCCCCCTAATGGAGGAAATTTGTTCAACACCTTATTCTCCCTCAGTATGAATTCACTTGAGCCCTTTGTCATCTCGAAAAATATGATAGACCCTACTAGATCTTGGGACATCCTGATGTTCATCAATGACTAAAGAGTCAATCTAGGATTGTCCATAATCTTTGCTAGCTCAATTTTCTTCTGATGAGAGGATACCCAGTCTAGAATATCCAAACCACCTGTGAAGAAGGTTGTTTTCCGCTTCCCCTTGTGAAGGATAGGCTTACTAGGAAGAGATTGAGAGGGAACATCTGGAGTGATAGGAAGAGCAAGCATTATACCTAGTGGGTCGGGAAGGTTACAAGGTATTGAGCTAGAACTAGATTCCCATATCCTAGTATGGGGTGGGCATCCTCTTGGAGAAGAAACTGGTCGAGGCCCTTAAAATTCATGCTCTGATAAATGATCATGATGCACTAAGAGATTGGATGAATGAATGGAAAACCTACTCCTCTTGTCTCTAGCTGAATAAATTGCCACTCTAGAGAGGTGAGTAGACATGTATGTATCCTCTTCTCCATCAGAAATTATAATTGGGGGTTTGTAGCTTGACTCACCCCTTATCTTCCCTAAATTTGATATTGTTTCTGTGAGTGGTTATGATTGCACCTGTTCTGGCTCCCCATTTTCTAGAGAAATTATCATCTTCTCTAGATCAATTATTTTGTGAGAAATTGTGGGCACCATGTAAATGGAGGAATTTTCGTACAACACATAAGATTCCTTAGGGATATCTTCAGCATGAATTCTTCATCACATAAAAAGGGACACTAAAAATTAGTTTGTCCAAAAATTTGAGGCCTCCTTCCAATCTAGAATAGTTTTCTTGTGTTCCCACAAAAAAAGATTAAAATACATGGATTGAAAGGCTGAGAAGACATGAATGATTTTGATCAGCCTTAGAATGAGTGCAAGCCAATCTTTTCAATAAGAGAAAGGAACCTTAGTATCCCCTGGGCATGCTATATCAAATAAGGCTTTGACAAATGCTTCATTTGGACCATGTAAATCAAAAATATGGTTCAAATCCTCTAAGGAAATTTATTTGATACTATGTGCTACAAGTACCTTCACCATTTTCTAACAAGAATTATGAAAAACATTCTTTATCTTTAAAATAAATAAAAAACATAATGGTGAAAGGGTAGAGCCGAGTTTTATAGTGAAATGGGTGCATATTGATTTGATTAAGAAAAATCTTTCCCATAAGATGAAAAGAGATTTTTATTATCTCACACAAAGAAAATTTAAGAGTTCAAAGGGATTAGGAATGAGAAGAATTGATAAATCAATATGATTTGAAAAGAACCAAGTGTGATGATTAAGACAATAAGACATGAAATGAAGTGTGTAGCACCTGAAATGGATTCTAGGGAAGTAGATGAGGATATATGTCATATCAAAAATAACCTAGAAGTTCTCAAAGGTCCATCAAAAGTGATGTTCTAATCACTATGAGAAAATAATAATTAAAATAATCTTCCAAAATTGGTGACTTGGTATCCCAGTCATGCATGAATAGAACCAATTGACAAAGACTCTTATTTTTACACCTGGCAATAAAAGGAAAAGAATTTTCAAAAGAATAACATGGTTTGAAGTGTATATTGTAAAGAGAAATATTCCCTAGGATATTCACTCTTTTTGGGGGAAAACTTAGAAGGCTAATGTGTGAGTTGAATGGTATAAAGGGAAAAGAGATAATCACACATAGAAGGGGGGCTAAAATGTTTTCAATGAATTTTTTGAAGAAAACAGAGAGCTAAGAGAAAAACCATTTTTCCAAGATCTTATTTGAGAAACCAGTTATTTTCTATGTGCCTTAAAATATAATCATGTCAAGATGGTTGCAAGTGTCCAGCCATTGACAAACATTGAGATTATAAATAAAAATTTCCCTTATTGATAAATTTGATGAGCCATGAGTTAATTGTGTTAATAATGAGCATTTTTGTGTCTGATTTCAATTGGAGATGTTTCAGATAGTTATTTGTGTCCTTGTTGCAATCTTATGTTAGGAATTCCTCTTAATCACATAAGATCTTGTCCTTGTGGTAGTATTGTAGCATTTTCAATTGTGTTGTGAGAAGATATTTCGTTTCACCATGTAGTAAACAATTTAAATTCATTTAACTTCCATTTTGTTGATATAGATTTTTTGTTAGCTTATGAGTGTTTCTTAGGCATGATGAACCAGGGAGTTCTAATGTTTAGTTAAGTCTTTGAAATGAGATATATGTTAAATTCTAGAAGAATGTTTAAAACCATGCATCTTTGGGCTTCCATGGGTGCATATCTTCTAGTTGGAGGTTCATTGTTAACTATTTGAAGTGTTGTTATCATCTTCCTTGGTAGAATTACCAACATTTGTTAAAATTTCCTAGGAATCTGGTATAATCAACTTTATCCTACTTAATTCCCTAACAAAATCCATCTACAAATGATAAATCCTACAAGAGATACCCCTTCTTGCACTGTTGTCCATAAATTCTAGGGATATTTGTTGAATTTACCCATCCCTTACTCAAAACATGTAGGAGCAATCAAGTTTTATTATTGTCTTTAATAACCTATGCCTTGTTTAGGAGACAACTTCATTCTCTAGGGTGACAACTCATGAGAGTTAAATTATGTTGCATTGACCATGTATTCTCAGAGTTTTCTTTCAATATCATAAAAAGAGAGTCAAATATTGTTGATCCATTTATATTCCTTACAAATACAGGCTACAAAATGGCTCTTCTCACCCTGATTGAAGGCACAACCTAACATATGAGATGAGGTCATATCCTCAACATGGTTCTATCCAAAATTTTCAAGATCAAGTGACAAAAAGTCAGTTAAATCCATCCCTGGCTACAAAACAACTAAAATTATGATCTATCTGTCTCTAAGGATCCCTCCCTTCTTGTTGATATTTCTCACCTTCAAAGGAAGAACTAATTTGCGTACCAACACCGATGTGCTACCATTTTCGAGGACTATTTATGTAAATACATACTCATACTTACATCTGGTAATGATTCTTATGTGATCTGAGAGTAAATAAGTTGTTTAAACGTCATCCTTTATTAAGTTTTGTAAAGATTAAGCAAGATCAGAAGTTCATTATGTAATATTTCCTTATTTAACAAAATATTACACTAGATTTGTATTTCTAATGATAAATATTGACAAAGGATGATCATATCTGTCAATATTTGTAGAAATTGAGTATTGATAGCCACTTGAAAAGTCACTTACAGTGCTTTAGCATATCTAAGGTGAAAATATTTAGTGGTGACTCCGTTTTGGTTTGAAATTTTTGGTAAATGTCAGTGTATTAAGTTTTGTCAATTAAAATTTGTTGTTTATATTTACAAAACTGGAAGGAAGAAGGTCTTTGTTTAACAAGGATCCTACTAGAAATTTTTTTCCATAGCTTGGGGAAAAAAATCTGAAGAAGAGACAAGTCTGGAAAGCATTGGGGGATTAAGAGTTAAGAGATAAGGTAATACCAGTCATGGAAAGTGATCAACCTATAGTTGAGGATTATCCTACATCTTCAAATAGTTCAGAATCAAGTAGTTCTCGTATAAATTTAACTACTCCAGTTGGTGAGGGGCCATCATTTTTATATGGAATAGGTGTCCCTCATTTCTTTCCTTTGTCACTCAATACTGATAGGGTTCTT
This sequence comes from Taxus chinensis, assembly GCA_019776745.2. Classification (NCBI taxonomy): domain Eukaryota; kingdom Viridiplantae; phylum Streptophyta; class Pinopsida; order Cupressales; family Taxaceae; genus Taxus; species Taxus chinensis. The sequence goes on from CM034150.1 coordinate 289,106,170, forward strand.
TATGAAACCAAGTCACTAGAAGATATTTAATTTGGAGATCATATGCATGTATCCCAATGATCACTTGTCCCACACCATTTTAATCCTCTTATAGGATTATCTCCTCAAAATAACATGGCTCATCCTGCACCTAGACCTCTTTTTTCTGTCAATGCATTTAGACCAAGGAATTTTAGAGGCATGGTTGGGCATCCTAATGTTCTACCGTAAGATGTGAGAAATAGGTTACCCCAATTTCAGGGGGAATACTTCCATCACTAGTGATCAACATCTGAGACTCTTCGTTAATATGATAGATTATTTTTTAAATTGAATATGAAGATGTATATATAAAACTATTCATTCATACTCTCAAAGAAGATGCAAGTGATTGGTACAAATATTTACCCGATAAATCGACTGATTCATGGAATGAGATGAAGAATGCTTTCATATTACAATATGGGGATAGGAATGAACCAAGGTTCCTCTTATCTTAGTTTGAGAATATAAAAATGAATCCCAATGAGTCTGTGCAGGACTTCAATATCAGATTCAATAAGACTTTAAATAGACTACCCATAATTTTGAGGCCTAGTGATGAGTCATGCTTACTTAAGTATTATGATGCTTTCCACAAGAAATTTTCTTATTATTTGAGAGATAAGAACCCTGAGAATTTAAGGTAAGCTTTCACAATGGCCTTGTAAATTAAAAACAATATTAAGGAAGTTGGGAAACCCCCAAAGAGGGAGGGTGTCAAGTTGATTAATCCTAATAGACCTCAGTCAAAAAAGGAAGTGGATCTAGAGAAGGTTATGAAGACTTTGGTTAGAGAAGTTGAAGAAATATGCTATAAGTTAGCTAGACCAGAAAAGGGAATATAACAAAGTTCTCAAGGTCAGCATAAACCATAGGGAAAAGATAGATTTGGAAATCATCCTAGGGGTGATCATAGAATAGATGAAAGAGGAAAGGGGCTCATGGGATCAGGGAATAAACAACCACAACTTAGAGAAAATAGACTGGTCCCCGATCCTTTGACTGCTAGGGTTGCTATAGTGGAAGAAACCCATGTTATTGATTGGTGTGACAAGTGTTTCTTGCCACTTTTCCCTTGTGATCTAAGTAAGAAATTTGAAGAGACAAATGATGATGAATCTTATGGTAATGTATGCATGATGGAATGCCTTGAAAATCCACAAATAATATCTACTTCAACTAATTTGATAAGTGCCAAAACTGTATAAAGTTTTTGGGATTGCATTCACTAGATATCACCTCTTCCTCCTAATGATGATATTGAAGTTGACATGGTGGAGGCGTTTGATTTACCTAATCATGAATTTGAATATTTGAGGGCTTTAATGATTAATAAATATGATGGCGGGATTCCTTATAAGGAACACATGCAACTTTTGATGAATAAATTAGTTTCTCAGGAAAAGGAATACAATACCAGAAGTAGAGTTATCAAAGGAGGAGGGCCACAAGCCAAGCCAAAGAATCCACTTCTCACTAAAATCTCAAAAGAAACCCCTGAAAAAGATACACTTAGCAAAGTCTCGGTCATTCCAAGTAAAAATTTTACCCTAGCTCATGCCCAAGCCGTAAAGACGCTCATACCACCATAAGGAGCCATAAGTCTCCCTCCCAAAAAAATCCTACCTAAATACGTTCCCTGTGATATAGCCTAGATTATGAGTCAGATCAAATTTAGTGTTCCTATCTTTGAATTTCTTAGGATCCCTGAGCATAGAAAAAGGGCATTTGAATATTTAGGACTTAAAGAGGATGTGATAACCCAAATAAAAAATGTGAATAGTATGGATGTTCCCCCTATCAGTGTAGAGTTGGAAGTACCAAAAGCACTGGAAGACTTGGGAGAATCACCAAAGGTATATTTGGGTACTTCTCTTGTTGAGTCTCATCTTGATGTTGATCCTTTCTATAATACTTTAATCATCAAAGATCAGCTAGTGCACAACTACATGTTCAAGTCAGGGGCCTCATGTAATATGATGCCTCTTAAGGTAATGAATGAATTGAATATAAAAGTAAGAACAAATTTTGGAAAGTTCACTACTATGGATTCAAGGGAGGCACCGGTCCTTGGATATGTTAAAGGATTGATAGTACAATTGGAAAGTTACTCAGGTAAGTGCTTAACCATGAATGTAGTTATTATGGATTTCCTGGCCAAGTGGGGAATGTTGTTGTCAATAAAGTGGGCTGCTAGTGTGGGGAGAAGTGTACATATGGATATTTCGCATGCAATGATATGATTAGAAGGAATCCTTGTAAAATTGTATGGTGAGAAAAAGATGTTATATCTGATTGAAGACCCTAATAATTCTTCTTATGAAGTATTGTATACATATGTTGATGTTGATAATTTTGTGGGTTATGCAAACTTGAATTCTAAGCTGGTAGTTATATTACGAGGGAGGGTGGTCTCAAGCGTCTTGGCTATGGAACGAATGGATCACACCCGAATACTTGTTCTGCTTTCAAATCATTATACAGTCTATGGGCTGTTTATAGGATAACCGTAGTTTGGTGATTGACCAAAATGTGTGTGCTTGGTAGGTCTTCTACGTTTTAACCCTCTCAACTGTGACCTGATCTGTCAGAAGTTCTGTTGTTGTTTGGAAAAGACTTGTATCCTAAGGTTTTGGTCAGATGTCAGTACTGCACACAATATTGGGCTGGGGCACAATTGGCTTCGAAAATGTATTCCTGGGATCCCTAGGTTCCGGAATGGTTCATGCAAAAGCAGTAGTAAGTTAATGAAACAAACTATAATAAAGTAAAAGTAAGTACACTTCAGTATATTAATTCAGTTTTTGATTTTCCGGGGCAATTTCTAAGAAAGAGCTATCTAAAATATTAGAATTGACAACTAAAAATAATAAAACATTAAAAACCCCCCAAACAAATAGCAGAGGTGTAGCTATTTGTCTGGTAATTTTGTATATCTATTCTAAACAACGAAATAACTATTATTTGCAAGATTCTCGATCTGCCTTAGAAGTGAGGAATGAATTATAGTTCTCAAAATATCAATCCCACAACTTCCTGGCAATATAGAAGAATGGAAATAACTGAAAATAAAATGATTAACTACTTTATTGATAGTTTCGAACTAAAACTTTGAAAGGTGGTTGGAACCAGGATGTCGACAGACAGTGGCGGAAAATCCGACAGTGTGTGTGTTTTGTCACCTCAGTCTGATATCCTGTTCTGTAGTGTTCATTGAAATCCCGAAAGAGTGTAATGCTTGCATCAACAGGATAGATATTTTGGATTAATGGGACAGGCCTTCAGAGCAGGACACAAATAGAATGCGGATAGGAGAGGGGAGGGGATAGCGCAAGAGTACAGAGCTTGGCGTATGCAATCATAGCGGGGGTCTACTGCGGAATAGCCAACATACTCGTCCAGAAACCAGGGACTGATCTGTATGAAGAGGCAAAAACTGTAACCTTTAAGTGGCTGCTAAAACTATTTTCTAGGCTTTTTTTTCCAAAAAAAAAAAAAAAGCAATAAGATGTTTTGCACAAGTTGGATCTATGGCTTACCAACAGCTGAGTAATGCAACTAAGCATGTAAAGTTTAAACTTCAAACTTAAGCAAACTACTAAAAAGGATGAAACTACTGAAAGTGATGAGTTTGTAAACAAGAATGAGGGGCACCCATAAGTAATGTTTGCACTTGGCACAAGGTTGGATATGTGGCTTATCTAGGCTTTGCCTACGCAATACTAAACAAAACATGCAAGTAAGGAAGAAAAGATGGGGAAAGGAAAAATTAAAACATTTTAGAGCAAAAGGAAAAACTAGGTCTAATGAAAGAGGAAAAATCCAAGGATTCTAAACTTCTAGAGCAAAAAAACTGAATTTTTTGTTTTTTTACTCTTTTCTTTTGATCCCGTTCTCTCTCCTCCTTCTCTCCCACTTTTCGTCTGGTTTTTCTTTTTCCATTCCTCCCTGGTGTTGAGTTTATTCCTTCCCTGGCTGCTTCGTTTTGTCCTTTTTCTCTGCTCTTACTTTTCTCGTCGTTCACCGCGCTTTCGTACTTTTTTTCGTTTTATTGCTTTACTCCCTTAACAGCTCCCCTCCTTTCCTGCCTGTTATGTTATTCTTTTTTCCCTTTCCCTTTTTTTATTTTCTCTTTAGACTCTTTTTTCTTACTTTCTTTTTTGCCGCCCCGTCTACTGCTGCTGTTTAACTCTTACCCTCTTTCTCCCTTCCGTGTACCTTTTATCTCTCTTGTCTCTTGTTGTACCCATTGTCCTTCCTTTTCACTTCTTTCTTTCCTCTTTCCTTATTTCCCTCTCGACTCTCACTCCCCTCTTTCTTCCCGTTTTTCTCCTTTTTCGCTTACTTTCATTCTACCTTTGTTCTTGCTCTCTCCTCCTCGTTACTGGTTTCACCTCTTTTTTCTTCCCTTGGGTTCGATTTCTTCTTTCTTTTCCTTTTGATAGGCTCTCTTTGACCCTCTTCATTTTCTTTGGTCTTTTCTCTTTTCTTCCTCTTTTCCTTTCTTCCCTCTTCGTCTTCATTTTTTTTGCTCCCCGGCCCTCCTTGCTACATTTTTTTTTTCCGTTACCCGTTTTCTTTCGGCCGCTGTTTTGTCACTCCCACTCTCTTGTCCTCATTTTTCATATTTTTTCCTCCCCCGTTCTCTTCATGTCTTTCATCTTTTATCTCTTTTTTCGCCCCCAGTTTCTTTCTCTCCCTAGTCTTTTTCCTTGCGACTGTTCCTCCCTTTATTATTTTTCCTCCCTCTTTCTCTCCTCCCTCTCTCTTTGGTGCCCCTCTTTTCTTGCTTTTGATCTCTCCTCTTTTTTTTATTCTTATTTCCCCCTTTTGTTTTGCTTCGCTTTCAGTGTGTTCTCACTTCCTCCGTTCTTTATTCTGCTTTTTGCTTTTTCTTCTCACTTTGTTTTATTCCCTCGTCTTACCTTTTGTATGTTTTGTTCTGGTCTTCTGTGCTTCACCCTTGGCCCTCTTTTCCCCTTCCTTTCTTTTTCCTTTTTCTGTTTTGTCCCCGTTTGTCACCTAATTCCGTTTTTCTGTGCATCATCGTCACCGTTGTCCCGCTTGTTTCTTCCCTGTTCTCTTACTTTTTCTTTTTTCTATTCTGGTTCGGTTTTGTCACTTTTTCTTCATTTTGGGTGCCCTCTTCTCTTTGTCTTCATCTCTTTTTCCCCTTTTTTTTTTTCTTTTTCTGGTCCTCTATTCTTTCTTTTCCTTTGCGCTCTTCGTCTGTTTTTCTCTTACTTTTGCTTTTTTTACCTGGTTTTTCTGCCCTCCTTCTTTCCTCCTCCTTTTCTTCTCGTTTTTTATCTATTCTGTTTTTTTCCTTTTTCTTTTGTTTTTTTTCTCACATCGTGCTTGAAGTTGTTTTAAGATGCAAAGAGTATGGAATTTCATTGAACCCTAAAAAAGTTCCATTTTGGGGTACAAAAAAAAATCTATTGCGACATATTATATCTAAGGAAGGGGTCATGATTGACCCTAAAAGAGTGGAAGATATTGTCAAAGTTCCTATTCCCAAAACTAAGAAAGTAATTCAATCCTTCCTTGGAAAGATAAACTTCATCAAGAGATTCATTTCTAACTTTGCTGAGATGACTATCCTTATCACAAGTATCCTAAAAAAGGATCAGCTTATAAAATGGGAGGAGAAATATATCTAAGCCTCTATTAGAATTAAGGAGGCACTAAAGAATGGTACTATTTTAGCAGCTCCAGATTACAAAAAGGATTTTCAAATATTTTCTTTCGCCTCTGAAAAACACCATTTCATCTGTACTATTACAAAATGATGAGGAGGGAAAAGAAATGCCAATTGATTTCTTTAGTAAAGTACTACAAGGGGTTGAGTTGAGATATGCCATCATGGAAAAACATAAATTTTCCCTGATTAGAGAAGCATAAATTTTCAAACCATATATCTTGAGTTTCAAGATCACAACATATGTTCCCCATACCATGGTCAAGGACATCTTATCAGAAATGGAAATCTCAAGTAAAATATTTTGATGGGTGAAAAAATTACAAGAATATGACATGGATATTCAAACTACTAAGTTGGTTAGAGGTCTAGGCTTGGAAAAGTGATTAGCAGAGAGAAATCTAAAAGTGATGGAGATAAATGAATTTGAGGAAAGAGATATGAATGTTCATGAAATATTATTCACTTTTTCATTGTATAAGGACATCATATTTTATCTTAAACATTTGGAGTGTCTTGAACATTTAAATAAAAACTAAAAGAGGGCACTCAGGCTAGCCTCCCAGAAGTACATCAGCACTGATTATGGATTGGCATGGAATAATCTTGAAGGGGTCCTCCTAAGATGTATTGTTGAAGATGAAGCTCCTAAATTAATTGCAAATTTTCATGGAGAGAGTCTATGGGGTTAATTTTTCTAGAAGAATAATTACCCACAAGATATTGAGGGATGGTTATTAGTGGCCTGTACCGTCGGAAAAGCAACTAGCGAGCATGAGAATCAACAAGTGACTCTTCCACGTACCCGACCTCTCGAGGTCGTGCCGAGACAAGCTGGTGGGGGTAGAATATGCAAACAAACTAGTTGGGGAGTCTAATGTCTTGGACACGCACTAATGGTATTTGCGAATCTAAGGCAAAGAAGGCCCTTCTAACTTGGACTGGTGTGATAGAGTCGATCAGCAAGGATGACTGCTCGAAGGCTCCAATCAATATCGAGCTCTGGCGTGATTCGATCTATGGGTTGTGGGATGCGTGGGAAATGACCCGGGATGGTTTCGTGTATTTCTCCTGATAGGGTCATATGGTGAATATAGTCAACTCTATGGACGATTCTCTGGCCTAGTCCAAAATTCTCTAGCTTTGTTAGCTGTTGTGTCTAGTAGGGGACAACTGTTGAATGATGATAGGTGGAATCGGAGTAGACTGAAATACTAATGTGCGTAGGCCAGTGTCTATATCTAACTGGACTTGTGGATTCGTTAGGTTGTGGGATTTGTGGATCACTACCGTAGACTCTTGGTTGTTGTGGTCCTGTTATGGTCATACGTGAGATCAAGTTCTAATCCCCTAGTATCCAGTAGTCGTAAGCTTTCTCAGCCTCTACATTTAGAATAAGTAATTGTGTGATTTTCTCAGAATACCTCACAGGTGTTCTAGCAACTTGAATTCTTAAGCTGGTATCTATATCTACGAGGGTGTCTCCAGCGTCTGGCTGTGGAACTAAAGGATCACACCCGAATACTTGTTCTCTTTCAAATCCCTTCTACAGTCATGCGGATGTTTTCTAGGATAACCTGTAGTTTGGTTGATTTGACCAAAATGTGTGTGCTTTGGTCGTCTTCTATGTTTAACCCTCTCAACTGTGACCTGATCTGTCGGAAGTCTGTTGTTGTTTGGAAGACTTGTATCCTAAGGTTTTGGTCAATGTCAGTCTACTGCCACTGCTACGATATTGGGCTGGGGCACAATTGGCTCGAAAAATGTATTCCCTGGGCTCCCTAGGTACCGTAATTGTCATGCAAAAAGCAGTAATGAAACAAACTATAATAAAGTAAAATCTAAGTACACTTCTAGTATATATAATTCCTTTTTTTGTATTTTCCGGCAATTTCTAAGAAAGCAGCTATCTAAAAATATTTAGAATTGACAACTAAACTAATAACATAAAACAAACAAAATAGCCGAGTGTAGCTATTTGTCTGTGTAATTTTGTATATCTATTATAAAACAACAAAATAACTAATCTATTTGCAAGATTCTCGATCCTAGCCCTTAGAAGTGAGGAATGAATCATAGTTTCTCAGAAACTATCAATCCCCACCACAACTTCCCTGGCAATATCGAGAATGGAAATAACTGAAATAAAGCGATTAACTACTTTATTTGATAAGTTCTAACTAAAACTTTGAAAGGTGGAACCTGGATTTCACAGAACAGTGGCGAATCTGACATTGTGTGTGTTCTTGTCCCCTCAGTATGATCTCCTCGTTCTTTGTGTTCCACGTGAATCTAGAAAAGTGTGTAATGCTTGCATCAACAGGAATAGATATTTGGATCAATGGACAGCCTTTAGAATGCAGACAGAATAGAATGCGGATAGGAGAGGGATAGCGCAAGAGTACAGAGCTTGGCTTATGTAATTCCTAGCGGGGTCTACTGCGAATCATGCAACAAAAATGCGTCCAGAACCTGGGGACTCATTTGTATGAAGAGCAAAAACCTACAACTTTAATGGCTGCCTAAACTATTCTACTCCCAAAAGCAATTATACTGTTTACACAAGTTGGATCTATGGCTTACCAACAACTGAGTAATGCAACTAAGCATGTAAAAGATTTAAAACTATCAAACTTAAGCAAACTAGAAGACTGAACTACTGAAAGTGATGAGTTTTTAAACAAGAATGAGGGGCCCATAAGTAATGTTTGCACTTGCACAAGTTGGATATGTGGCTTACCAGCTGCAACACAATACTAAACAAACATGCAATGAAGAAAACTAAACCTTCTAAAGCAAAACGAAAACTAAGTCTAATGCAAAGAGAAAACCAAGGATCAAACTCCAGAGCAAAACTGAGCAGGCCCATTTTCTTGAGCTCAAACCATGCATTTTATAGGAATTCAAACACCCAAAGATCAAATCCAAACTGAACTCCTAAACAATAAACAAAGGAAAAACACTATTCCAAGGGACCAAAAACATTAATGCATGCTCAAGTCGGCAAGAAAAGCTGGTGAAGCATTGAACTTTGTGTGCGTTCCATCAAAAGAACGTTATGGAAAACACGTAAAGGACCCGCCCGCCCTGCTCAGGGCGGCAGTTATAGGACCGCCGCCCTATTCAGGGCGGCGGTCACGAGACCGCCGCCCTTCAAGGCAGCGGTTTCGTCACTGAAGACCAAAGAGCCAAGAAAAAGAGGAAAAAAAGGGAAAACAAAGCACACAGGGGCTAAGCGTGGCATATGGGATGTTAACCGCATATCCGTAAAGCTTCTCTAAGATCCCGAACACCTTGCGAAGAGACCTGTATCATCATTGGGGCATTTATTACACCGTTCCGCAGTACAGTACCTTATAATATTTGGGGCTACGTACATATTGCTCCCCTCGGAGAAGCATTTTAGCCATGAAGAGGCATAAAACGGTGGGTCGCGAGTATGGCCATCCCGAAATGGGAAGTTAGAAGTTATACCTTATACGTCCGTGTGTCGAAATGACGCCATCTGAAATTCCCGCTACCTGCAAAAATGAAAGGGGAACTCGAGTGCAGATAGATACAATAACTTGGAAAATAAATGCTAAAATAATAGGGGAAGAGGACGTACCATTAGTGCGAGAGATAGAAACTTACCTCCGTTGGCGCTCCGAACCTGTGAAAAGGGGATTTAAAACGAATTAGAGCGTTATATATATAAAAGTGGGCCCATTTTACTATTCATTTGCGCGAGTCGATTTGATAGATTTTGAGCTCTGGGGCCCACGGTAACGGTTTCCTCACGTGAGTAGAGTCAAAACATCCACAGCGAGATAGTGATCATGCCCCCACGTGCGGAACGCCACCCCCGCGAGATCACAGGTTGGTTTTTCTTCAATTTTTTGCTTCTCCCTCTTCAATTTTGAAATGCTAAATTTGTTGTAATGGGGGGCTCATTTTTGAAAATGTTAGGTTTAAAAGGTCCGTCTAGGGGGGGCGTCTACTGGGTAGGCCTTTGTTTTTAGCCAAAATGGTCGTTTTTTTTGCTATTTTTTTGGCTTTTTTGGGGTTAAAAACCCCGTGCGAGTTTTCGAACCGACCGCGACCCCGCCGCCCCTGGCCAGGGGCAGCGGTTACATGACCGCCGCCCCTATCCAGGGCGGGCGGTCACGAGACCGCAACCTTCAAGGCGGTGGTTACAAAACCGCCCCCCCTGCCCAGGGCGGCGGTTTTGCACAGAATGCAAAAGGACCTCTTTTGAAAACTTACACTTGTATTTTTAGCATTTGTGTATGTTTTTTATAACTCTCTTGATATCGTTTAGATACTAACTTACTCTGTTTTTGTGTGTTTTTGGGTGCATGCAGGCGAAGGAGGAGTATATTAGATGGAGCCAGGAGAGAGAGTGTGACTGGCTGCCCGGGGTATTGGATGCCCTCTCAGCAGATGAGGAGGACACATTGCAAAGGGCCGGCATATTGCGGATATCGCGTGTGCCTCACATTGCTCCGTCTAGTCACATACTCTGTGACTTATTCTCCTACTGGGATGCAGATCGAAACACTTTCCGATTGCCAGGGGTCCGTGGTGAGTGGACTATTACATTAGAGGGACGTCTACCACATTCTGGGGGTCCCGATCATCGGGAGGTGACTCACATTAGAGACAGCAGGCTCACGGGCACAGATTGCACAGTGGGCGACATATATGGGAGATGCAGCTATTTCCACGGGGCCGAAGAAGGGAGTGAGAGTTAGATCCATTCCTTCTTTGCCCATCCCCGTATTTCGACAGGCCATCATGGGGATCCTTGCCTCGAGACTGATCGGGGACAAGGGAGGTGACACTTTGTTATACTGTTGGGCCCCCATCATTGCACAGATAGAGGGGCATGGCCGGATATACGCCTGGGGGGCAGACATTTTGGGGACCACCTATCACGACTTATATAGGGTGGTTCGTTTACAGGGACAGTCGTTGAGCCACCCAACTCTAGTCATGAGTTGGGTGTATGAGCATTTTATTCCTTATGGTAGAGGCGTGGAGGTGGCAGATCCTGGGGCTGTGAGGGCGGCCAGATGGTCAGATATGTCGGTGCTTAGAGCACCTCACCAGCCAGTAGCCTCCCTCACTATAGCAGACATGGAGGCCACACCGTACCAGCTTATGGCCGGCGTATGGGGAGAGGAGGCCATGACATTGGTTTCCTGCTCCATTACAGGGTAGCTTATTGACCGTGTGGGACGGGTAGAGGTACATCCTTTCAGCAGGGTTCCTCAGCAGTTCGGCCTCCCATATGTGGGCATGCTTCCTCCAGTAGCACCAGTTTATAGATCAGTTCGGGAGGCTAGAGGGGGGCCTAGAGGCCGTGGTTGGACAGTGGTTACCCCTGGCATTCCTATTGCAGCCAGGGGGATAGTTCGGGCCAGAGGGAGAGCTGGTGCGCCTCAGGCACCTTTACTTCGGATTACCGCGGGTCCTGCTCATAGTAGCGATGACCCTATAGATATTGACTCCGATTCTGAGGAGTCCACAGAGGGGAGGGTCGGAGGATCAGACGGACGAGAGTGATCCTGAGTGGCATGATACTCAGGATATCATGCAGCGGAGAGGGCGGAGCAGAGCGCAGAGAGAGAGACTCTGGTTTCTGAGGAGCCACTCTCCCGGGGCCATGGTGGAGATGATGAGTCTGTTGCGGGGCGTCATGTTGCCCCAACTACAGGAGCAGCTCCTCAGTCGGCGGCAGCATCTGCAGCGGGTGCTGGCCCTAGTGACCCATCTTGGAGGCCCGGTGACCCGAGTAAGTTATCCTTTCTCCCTTTCAGTGTTAGTTTGATTTTTTTTGACTTGTTTTAACTGTTATCCCCTCCTTATATTTGTATCTTGTATATTTTAGCCTCTTGCCTAGTTTCTAATTCGTCTTTCCTTCTTTGTTTTGTAGAGACTGTTGACGAGTGGCGGGATCTAATCCGTAGGGTATGTACTGATTCTCTGATGATCCCCTATGGATAAGACCCGTGCGGAGCTATCCGTAGATGCCCGGGGAGCCCTCAGCAGCCGACAGGCATACCGAACGTCTTTGCTCCCATTTGGCATGTGGCCAAGATGGTGTCTACTCTCCGTACAGAGTTGGCAGGCTATAGGACAGCCGAGTGCCTTATGAGGAGCCGTTCTCATGGCGAGACCCATGACCGCCCCCCTCGAGACCCCTGAGCCTTCCATCCATTCAGAGTGCCAGCGTAGTCGTAGTCCTAGGCGAGGGCGCGCACCTTCAGCGGGATCGCGTAGGGGTTGAGAGGCCATTTGGCTCCTATACCACTTTTTGTATTATGGATTCTTTTGTGTATTACGGGCTCTTTGAGCATTTTGACCATGCCTAGTGCATGATGGCATTGTATACAAATATTGACTATTTATATATATGCGCCAATTTTGGATCAAAACTTTGTCACTTGTGTCTTCCCTTTCTGTTTCAGCTTTTTTGTGTATACTATGATGTATGTTTTATATGCTTTCTAGAATGTATGCAATGGAAGACAGATGATGCAAATGTTTGCTTTATTTTTGTGTTTCATGATGCTGATACATGATATTGTAGATATATTGTGATCTTAAATCTTAACTTTTGTTTAGCAATTTGGATACCTCATGATTTGTTTTGGCAAAGTGATGAGAACAACCAGTATGATGAACAGATTGACTTGCCCCCACCCTTAACTCCACGCAACTAGTAAGATGCGAGAGCTCATCACCAAGCAGCTAAGAAGGGTGCACAAGTTATGAAATATGGTGAAGTGATAGTGATGAAAGACAGACGAAGCTTTGGTGGAACCAAATTGAAAACTACAAGCTTACTCTACCTGAATGACTTCATAGTTTTGGATGTAACTTACCTTGCGTTTTATCCAGACTTAGACCCGTAGATGGCCACATAGTAGACAAAATCTGGGTTTTTTTAGGATTTTTAACTCTTCTTGGAAATTTGAATATCTAATTCATTCGTTTTTTGACTCAAAGTTTGAATTGTTTGTTTATGACCTTTTAACATTTACTTTGTCTAGAGGACCCCCTACACTTTGCCCCGTGCTACCTATAAGAAGCATGGGCTTATCACCGTGGGGCAAGGCGTAGGCGAGTAAGGGCATTTCCATCCTTTCCCAACCCTATGTCACTAGTAAGAGACGCAAGCTCATCACCGAAGGTTGGTGGGGCAAGGAAATGTGTAAAATAAAATTTTCTGTTTAATCACTTCTTGACTTGTTTGTTTGAGTAAGATGTCAGTATATTCTTATTTCCAAAGAGATGTGTATATGGGATAGATGTGACACCATGAAGCTTCTAGAATAGACCATAGAGCAAGACACGCTATCCTAAGAAGAAACCAAAGCAAGAACAAACTTGCAGAGCTTGGTATGGTTACCGTTAGGACTTCGTCATGTCTGATTTTATTAGATAAAAGATTTTGAATTGATTGATGATATCGAAGATGGAGAGGTATGATTAAAGAACTTCATGCCAGAAACATCACGAGTTTGAAATAAATTGCTTTGAGAATAGATTCCTTGATCACAAATTTGTGTAAGAACAAGTGGACAAAATGATCCTAATTTATATGAAAATGCGATGTAGATAGTTATTATAGGCAGTGCTTGCTGCTTATGCATAGAAACGTTTGAGGTGGAGGGAATTGACTGTTTCGCCAAACTCCTCACCTTCTAGGTGTGCATAAAAAGATAAGCACCATTCCCGTAGTCTTTCATGACTCGGTATGGGCCCAACCATTTGGGCCGGAATTTCCTTCCTTCGCCGGTCTTCTTGTCGATCCGGCTGTCTAACCTCAGAACTAGGTCACCTTCGTATATGTCACATTCATAGACTTTCTTGTTATACTGCCGGCACATTCGGCTTCGGCATAGACTCTATGTCGTTGTTCAGCATTTAACCTAGCTTCATCCAAGCTTTCTAATTGAGAAAGACGTGCTTCTCTGTAAGCGTCCTCATCCAGAATCCCTTGTAGCGAAATGCGGAGACTGGGGATTTCAACTTCAAGTGGGAGAACTGCTTCTGACCCCAAATACCAGCGAGAAAGGAGTTGCTCCTGTCAAAGTTCTTATTGAGGTTCGTATGGGCCCACAAGGCCGGATATAACTTCAAATGGCCAATCCCACTTGGTTTTCTTTCACTATTTTAAGGAGAATGGCTTTCAGTGTTTTGTTCGTTGCTTCAGCCTGCCCATTGGCTTGGGGATAGTACAAGGAAGCCGTATGATGGCTAATTTTAAATTTGTTGCATAGCTCACGAACTTCTTCATTCTTGAAAGAAGTTCCATTATCTGAGATAATAATTTGTGGGATACCGGTACCTACAAATGATTTGGTTCAAAATGAACTTAGCGATTACAGAACCAGGTACGGCTGTAAGAGGCATGGCCTCTACCCATTTAGTGAAATATTCAGTGGCCGTGATTATAAAATTGTGGCCATCTATGGACAAGGGAGAGAACTTCCCTATCAAGTCCAGGCCCCATGTAGAAAAGGGCCACGGAGTAGCGATCGGTTGCAAAGCTTGTGCCGGCATGTGGATCTCATGAGAGAACTCTTGACATTTATGACACCTGCGTACAAACTCTATTGCGTCATGTTCTAGAGTGGGCCAGAAATAGCCCATTCGATGTATTTTTCGAGTGGTGGGGTGGCCACCGAAGTGGCCTCCACATATACCGCTGTGAGATTCATGGAGAATCTTCTTGGACTCTTCTGTGTCAACACACCTTAAGAGCATTCCATCGAATGCTTTCCGATAGAAACACTTGCTCTATAATGACGTATTTAGCTAATATAATGAGTAACCCGCCTTCTTTGTTGAGGGTGCAACTCCTTCTGGGTACCTATGGTCCATGATATAACTAATGATATCAGCGTACTAAGGGGCACTCAGATATAGTAGGTCGGGTTTCGACGTAGTATACGCATTCATCTGGAAAGTCTAAATCTACTAAGTCACCTCCATCTAGCGGGTTATCAGCTAACCAATCTGCGATGATTTTCCCTTTAACTGACTTTTGGTTTACAAAAGTTAATTCGAACTCTCCCATTAGGGTTATAAAACGTCCCGCCTTTTTAGACAGGGGACCCTTGTGTGAGGAAGGTTCGTAAGTGGTCAGTTTTTACCATGACCCTTGTCTCTTGATTTAGCATGTAGTGTCTTAGGCGTTTGGTTGCGAAAACTATGGCAAGAGGCATTCTCCATTCTGCTTGTGTATAGCGCATTTCGTAGTCGAGCAATGTTCGGCTAATGAAAATAAATTACACGCTCTCTCTTGTCATCGTCTTCTTGGGCTAGCATGCAAGCTAATGAAACATCGGTAGCCCGTGAGTATAGAATTAACGGGTGATCTAGCTTAGGTGGCATTAGCGTAGGTGGTGACAGTAAGAAGCGTTTAAATGCGTTGAAAGCTTCGTTGTAGTCTTCAGTCCAATCAATGCTATAGTCTTTCTTGAGTAAATTATTGATTGGATGAATAGCGAAGCTTAAGTCTGGGATGAATCTCCGGATTGCGCCCAGCTTCCCGAGAAATGATCTGATTCCAGATTCACTCGAAGGTGGGACCATTTCGAGGAAAGCCCAAATTTTGGTTGGGATCAACGTCGATCCCTCGTGATGATATGATGTAACCTATGAGCTTCCCCTCCTGTTACACCAAAGACGCATTTTTCCAGATTTAGCGTAACTCCATATTCTATTAAACGTGAAAGAATGACACGGAGTACTTCAGGATGGTCACAACGCTTCTTGGCTTTAGCCAACAAGTCATCTACGTAGGATTCCATGATTTTATGAATTAAATCGTGAAATATATAAGTGATAAGCCCCGCTGGTACGTGGCCACCGGGCGTTCTTGAGAGACCGAATGGCATAACATCGTAGCAATAGGTTCCCCAAGGAGTTATAAAGGTGGTTTTTAGCTTGATCTTGCTCGGATATTCTGATTTGATTGTATCCCGAGAATCTATCCATGAGAGACAAGAGCTCAAACCCAGCTGCTGCATCAACAATGACATCGATAGATGGCAATGGGAAGTCATCCTTAGGACATGCTTTGTTAATGTCCCAGAAATCTATGCAGATGCGTATCTTTCCATTCTTCTTGAGAACGGGAACGATGTTCGATACCCATTGGGAGTAGTCAACTGGCTTGATGAATCCTACCTGAAGGAGTTTTATTACCTCCTCTATTTACCATAAGGGCTACCTCTGAGGCTTCATAGGTCTTGATTTTTGCTTAATTGGCTTCGCATCTGATCTAGTGACGAGGTTGTGCACCGCAATGTGGGGTGCGACTCCCTGTCATCTCTTTGTAATTAAATGCAAATGCCTTCTGATGTTCTTTGAGAACCTGAGTATGTATTTCTACCTCTTCTGGGGTTAATGAAGAACCTAGTTTCAATATCCTTGGTTCATTTTCTGTGCCAATGTTGACATCGATTGTTTCTTCGATTAAAGAGGCATTACCCTCTTCGAACTCAGGTGGTGCTGGAGGTAGATCTATATCATCCCCATTTTCTATTGCGTATATGCTAGGTTCCCTTTGCGAGGAAAGATCCGTTACGGGATTTCCGAAGTAGGAAGATGAATGCAGGATCAGAGATAAATCTAGTGTGTGACAGGAGCGATGTAATGCTGCATAGGCATTTAAGTAATCCAAAGTAGCCGCATCATTGCCAACATGGTCTGGGATAGTAGATTCATTTCCGCTTGAAAGAGGATTTGTCATTATTTTTTATCAATGGTTCGTTATGAATGGATACTGTGAAGTGAGTATCATCTAGCTTATTGCTTGGAGTGAAGCGTGATGCCGAAGTTGCTATTGAATCGGCGAGAAGATTTTTCTCTCGTGGGATTGCTTCAATGGATATGAAATTAAACGCTTTTCTTAAATCTAACACAGCGTCTTTGTAGAGTTGTAAATGTTCAGCTTTAGTTTCAAATATTTCAGAAACTTGGTTTGTTACTAATTGCGAGTCTCCTAAGACTTTGATGTTATCAATACCAATTCTTTTGGCTAAGGTAAGGCCAAGGAGGAGAGCTTCGTACTCAGCGTCGTTGTTTTGTGCATTCAAAGTTCAACTTGAAAGAGAATGGGAGGACCTTTTCCTTGGGCGAGGTAAGAATTATACCTGGCCCCCGCTCCATAGCGGCATTTAGCTCCATCGAAATGGAGAGTCCAATATTTAGCCGGGAGCATAGATGTAGGTGTATCTACTGTATTTGCACATTCTACTTCGACCATGCAAAGATCTTCTGCTGGAAGAGAGCCAACTCCTAAGGAATATCCTATACCTACCGAATCAAATGGTAAGAACATTGGTAAATCTTGTTCTATTAATTCAACAATTTTTGCAGTAGTCCCTAATGATACAGTTTCTTTAGCTTTATCGCCAGGAATTGGGGTTGTTTTGGCTACGCTGATGGTTTCCAGATCCGTCGTAGGTACCAACTTTTCTTTTGACTTTGAGTCAGTGGGTTTATTTAGTTGGTTTGTTGGAAGCTCGAATTCTGAGTGTACACCTGGTCTCTTCTTTAAATCAGCTAGGTGTACGTCAAATGGCTTTGGATCACCTTTGGCTACAAATACCTTTCCCAGATGCAAAAATCTTACTTCTTGAAATAGCGTGGAAGGGATTGCCTTCATTCGATGTATCCACGGCCGGCCGAGGATCATATTATAGTTAGTTTCCCGATCTATAATATAAAACTCAGTCAGGATTGTTTTAGGTCCCAAAGTGACCGGTAGTATTATGGTTCCTATCGACGTGGCTTTAAGGCTATCGTAGCCTCTCAAGGTATTTCGAGAAGTGGAGCAGTTTGTTTCACCATATCCCAATTTTTAGAGAAAAGAGAAAGGGACTATGTTAACCGCAGCTCCATCGTCAACCATTGCCCGTTTTACATAATTATTATAAACCTGTACTTGCAAGTGTAGGGCTGGATCACCTCGGCGTGCGATCTCAGCATCTATAGGAATTTTACTTATTTTGAATATGAATTCGACATCCCTATCCGCCTGTCCCAGAGGATAAACATCAAAGTCTATATGATTTACTTGTGCTTCTAGTGGTGGAGTGATACTAATTAAATGACCCAAACCTAACACCCTCTAAAAGAGCAGCCCTGTGAGCAGGGGAATTCTTTAGTAAATCAAGGAATGAAATATGCGAGAAGGTTTTTGTTAGATCATTAATTAGATCATAAGCACCGATAGGTTTTGCTACGGTTTGATGGATGTTATCTGTTTTCGATCAGATGGCTTGGACTTGGTTGAGAGAAATACTCTCGTGTCCTCGTAATTGCTTCAACGGGTAATTCGGAGTCTAACTCCACTAATCCAACTACCTTAGGTCGTGGTTGACTTCCTAGTTGTTGGCGCGACTAACGGATTTAGCGAAGTTGAGGCCTCGTGATCGTTGTTTCCTGTTATTGCACCTTTGTTTGTTCCAGTTGGTTTCAACCCATCGTTATCATGATTTGGGAGTGGATCATTAAAGATCTTGAGAGGGGCATTCTAAGGGGAAACTGCCCCTGCGAAGGTACTTGCCGTTGGTGACGTAGGATCTGCTAAGAACATATCCATAAAAAATTGTTTTTGTTCATTTGGCAAGCGTTGCATGAATTTTTTGTAGTCACGACACATTCTAGTGTCATGACCCCAAATTTTATGGAAACCACAATAAGAATTGGGATTATAATTCCTATTTTGTTGGTTTGGTGTGTATTGTGGCCTAAAATTCCGATCAAACTGTTGCCTATTAGGACCAAAGTTTTGGAATTGTTGTTTTTGGTTTTGACTTTGGTTTTGGTAACCAAATGAGTTTTGGCTTGGCCCTTGCATGGGATTTCGCCGTTGTTGTTGTTGTGGATTATAAAAATCCACCGTATTGACCGTCGGGGTAAAATTGTTGTTTCTTTGGTTGTTTGTTTGTGACGGATTATTAACGACATTTACCCTCTTGGGCTGGTTAGTTACCCCATCTGTTGTTACCCCCATGATTTTTGTTAAGGATTTTGGGTCCTTGATTGACATTTGTGGTAGTTGTAGTATTTTGAGTGGAGGTGATTAACCTCCCATTTGCTCCATACGTCTTACGGCCACTATCTATTGCTACCTGGTCTATTCATAGAGCGCTCTCAAGTATACTTCGTCATAAGTCCTGAGTGGGAACTTCTGGACTTCTTCCTTCACTTCTTTGCTAAGAGAATGAAGGAATAAATCGCATAGCTCCATCTGATCCATGTTTGGAGTGCTTGCCAAGGAATAAAGGACTGTGTGCCACCTTTGGATGAAATGGGCGACAGACTCGTTATGTTCTTGCTTGATGTGCAAGAACTCCCTGATTCCTGTCCTTAATAGTTTGTTCATGTCGAAGGCTTTGATGAACTCAGACACGAGTTGTTTGAATGAATGTATGGAAGCCTCGGGTATTCTGTAATACCAATCGAGGGCAATGCCTTCTAGCATTTTGGGGAATATTTTAGCAACGACCCCATCCCATGGGAGTAATTCTCGAATGGCTGTAGCGTAAGCTTTGATATGCGCATTCGGATCTCCTTCTCCTTTGTATTTGGGCAAATCGGGAAGAGGCCTTGGGAAGCATAACGCTTCTTATGGTGAAATCTAAGGGCTCCTTTAAATATTCTGAATAAGTCCCTATTGCATACGTCTCAACCATTGATGGTGCCTATTGAGGAGGTGGTGGCGGAACGGGTTGTTGATATGGCATAACGTACACGTTGGCAGGGGCATAAGGCAATCCCTGCATTTGAGTAAACATGCCGGGGGATGAGTACATATCCCCTTGTGGCAATTTGGAATACATGTTTAAGTACGAAGGGGTACTATCCAGGAATGGATTGTTCTGTACCAGACCAGGAGGAACTGTGCTAGTGATAGTGGGTCTAGTTGGTACTTGTTGTGAATACTGAGGAGTCATACCTAACGTGCCTACTCCTGTGAGGAGATCTACTTGGCTAGGATGGTGCGGAGGATTTGAACTCCCTGTTTGTATGAATTTTGAATTTTTATTTTCTTGGGCAAGTTCTAATCCTCTAACCTTTTCTATTAGAGTTGAAATGACTTCGTTTGGTGAAGTCACGATATCGTGCCTTGGTGGCGTTTGTTGTATATCCTGGTGTTGTATAAAAATGTGATAGCCTGTCATGAACTGATTGCTATCTTGCCAAGTTTCTCTGAGAGTATTTTCTATACATGATGGCATAGAGGTATTTTCTTGAGGAGAGAACTCGGGCTGTATTTGCAAAATTCCTACAGGTGGGTACATGCCTTGAGAGCGTTGTTCATTCCTAGGATAACGTATTGAGTACTTGTCATCTAGAACTGAGTATGGATCTGATTGTCTGCTAATATGTGGTCTAAGTAGCACCTGAGGAGATGAAGCAAATTCTCCAGTCAATGTCATATTGTTTGAGCCTGAAGGCTCTGTTTGTGTTTGAGCAAGTTGTTGCTCCAACCCCTCTGCTTGGAAGGAAGAACTATATCTAATCCTTGGCGTTTGCGTTGACAACTGATTAGTTGAATAGTTGTCACCCCACATTGAGAGTGAGGGTGATGATTCCCTATTCTGTTGGGCATAGTATGCCTCAAGACCCAGGAGGGGTCTGCCATAAGCATCAAATCCTGACATATTCGGGGGGTATATGAATACCCGCAGAATAATGGGAAAGAGTGAAGGTGAAAGAGAGAAGATGAAACTTCTCAAAGAGAAGGTGAAATAATTGTTAGGTTCACGTTGGGTTCACCAATTTTGTACGTCGGAAAAGCAATTGGCGAGCGTGAGAATCAACAAGTGACTCTTCCATGTACTCGACCTCCCGAGGTCATGCCGAGACAGCCGGTGGGGGTAGAATATGCAAACAAACTAGTTGGGGAGTCTAATGTCTTCGACACGCACTAATGGTATTTGCGAATCTAAGGCAAAGAAGGCCCTTCTAACTTGGACTGGTGTGATAGATCGATTCGCGAGGATGACTGCTCGAAGGCTCCAATCAATATCGAGCTCTGGCGTGATTCGATCTATGGGTTGTGGGATGCATGGAAAATGACCCGGGATGGTTTTGTGTATTTCTCCTGATAGGGTCATATGGTGAATATAGTCAACTCTATGGATGATTCTCTGGCCTAGTCCAAAATTCTCTAGCTTTGTTAGTTGTTGTGTCTAGTAGGGACAACTGTTGAATGATGATAGGTGGAATCGGAGTAGACTAAAATTACTAATGTGCGTAGGCCAGTGTCTATATCTAACTGACTTGTGGATTCGTTAGGCTGTGGGATTTGTGGATCACTACCATAGACTCTTGGTTGTTGCGGTCCTGTTATGGTCATATGTGAGATCAAGTTCTAATCCCTAGTATCCAGTAGTCATAAGCTTTCTCAGCCTCTACGTTTAGAATCAATAATTGTGCGATTTTCTCAGAATACCTCACAGGTGTTCTAGCAACTTGAATTCTTAAGCTGGTATCTATATCTACGAGGGTGTCTCTAGCGTCTGGCTGTGGAACTAAAGGATCACACCCGAATACTTGTTCTCTTTCAAATCCTTCTACAGTCATGCGGATGTTTTCTAGGATAACCTGTAGTTTGGTTGATTTGACCAAAATGTGTGTGCTTGGTCGTCTTCTACGTTTAACCCTCTCAACTGTGACCTGATCTATCGGAAGTCTGTTGTTGTTTGAAAGACTTGTATCCTAAGGTTTTGGTCAATGTCAGTTACTGCCACTACGATATTGGGCTGGGGCACAATTGGCTCGAAAATGTATTCCCTGGGCTCCCTAGGTCCCGTAATTGTCATGCAAAAGCAGTAATGAAACAAACTATAATAAAGTAAAATCTAAGTACACTTCTAGTATATATAATTCCTTTTTTTGTATTTTCCGGCAATTTCTAAGAAAGCAGCTATCTAAAAATATTTAGAATTGACAACTAAACTAATAACGTAAAACAAAAAAAATAGCCGAGTGTAGCTATTTGTCTGTGCAATTTTGTATATCTATTCTAAACAACGAAATAACTAATCTATTTGCAAGATTCTCGATCCTGCCTTAGAAGTGAGGAATGAATCATAGTTTCTCAGAAACTATCAATCCCCAAAACTTCCCTGGCAATATCGAGAATGGAAATAACTGAAATAAAGCGATTAACTACTTTATTTGATAAGTTTCTAACTAAAACTTTTAAAGGTGGAACCTTGATTTCGCAGAACAGTGGCGAATCCGACAGTGTGTGTGTTCTTGTCCCCTCAGTATGATCTCCTCGTTCTTTATGTTCACGTGAATCCAGAAAAGTGTGTAATGCTTGCATCAACAGGAATAGATATTTGGATCAATGGACAACCTTCAGAATGCAGACAGAATAGAATGCGGATAGGAGAGGGATAGCGCAAGAGTACAGAGCTTGGCTTATGCAATTCCTAGCGGGGTCTACTGCGAATCATGCAACAAAAATGCGTCCAGAACCAGGGACTCATCTGTATGAAGAGCAAAACCTGTAACTTTAATGGCTACCTAAACTATTCTACTCCAAAAGCAATAATATTGTTTGCACAAGTTGGATCTGTGGCTTACCAACAGCTGAGTAATGCAACTAAGCATGTAAAAGATTTAAACTATCAAACTTAAGCAAACTAGAAGACTGAACTACTGAAAGTGATGAGTTTTTAAACAAGAATGAGGGGCCCATAAGTAATTTTTGCACTTGCACAAGTTGGATATGTGGCTTACCAGCTGCAACACAATACTAAACAAACATGCAATGAAGAAAACTAAACCTTCTAAGCAAAAGGAAAACTAAGTCTAATGCAAAGAGAAAACCAAGGATCAAACTCCAGAGAAAAACTGAGAGGCCATTTGCTTGAGCTCAAACCATGCATTTATAGGAATTCAAACACCCAAAGATCAAATCCAAACTGAACTCCTAAACAATAAACAAAGGAAAAACACTATTCCAGGGGACCAAAAACATTAATGCATGCTCAAGTCGGAAATAAAAGCTGGTGAAGCGTTGAACTTTTCATGCGTTCCATCAAAAGAACATTCTGGAAAACGCGTAAAGGACCACCGCCCTGCTCAGGGCGGCAGTTATAGGACCGCCACCCTATTCAGGGCGGCGGTCACGAGACCGCCGCCCTTCAAGGCGTCGGTTTCGTCACTGAAGACCAAAGAGCCAAGAAAAAGAGGAAAAAAAGGGAAAACAAAGCACGCGAGGGCTAAGCGTGGCATGTGGGATGTTAACGCATATCCGTAAAGCTTCTCTGGATCCCGAACACCTTGCGAAGAGACCTGTATCATCATTGGGGCATTTATTACACCGTTCCGCAGTACAGTACCTTACAATTTTGGGTACGTACAGTGGCCCACACTCTTTAAAGATACAACTTTGTTAATAAGAACATGTGAAAGTTTTCAATGATTTACAGGAAGAATGAAAGCTTCAGGTGTTCTCACTTTACAACCAATATCAATTGAATCCCTTTTTAAATAGTGGGGTATGGATTTTGTTGGGGAAATTTCGGATCCTTCAAGTGTAGGCCACAAATATATATTGGTGGCTAGTGATTACTTCACCAAATGGGTTAAGGCTATCCCTAGTAAAAAATCAACCCATCAGACTGTTATGGATTTTATCTTAAATCATATAATTTGTAGGTTTGGAGTTTCTACCAAAATAGTTGTTGATAATGCTATGAGTTTTCAAGCTAAACCGTTAGTGGCCATGTGTAAAGAGTATGGGATAAACCTAAAGTATGCATCTAATTACAACCCTCAGGAAAATGGACAGGCTAAACAAGGAAACAAAAATTTGCTAAAGATAATCAGACAGACATTGGAGGTAGATAAATGAATATGTGGTGAGAAATTGAAGCTTTTTGTTTGGGCAGATAGGATCACTACTAAAAGAGCCACTGGAAAAATCCCATTTGAATTAGTCTATGGAGCTTAGGCCCTTCTCCCCCTACACATGTAGTTATCTTCTTACCAATTTATCCAGCAACTTGAGGATCAATAATTTAGCCCTTATGATACAAGAATTAAACAAATTGTTGAATTGGATGAAGAAATAAGAGAATCCCACTAGAGACATTTGAAATGCAGGGAAAATCTAAAAACATTATTTGACAAAAAAGTAACTCCTAGAAATTTTAGTGTGGGAGATCTTGTGTTATTATGGGATAGCAGACATGAGGAAAAGGGAAACCATGGAAATTTTGATGTATTATGGATGGGCCCTTATTCAATTGATATTAGAATTGGTGAACATACATTCTTCTTAAAGGATCTAGATGGATAATTACTTGAGTTTCTTGTTAATGGTAGGCACCTAAAACATTTTCTTGACTAATTTTCAAGTCAGGGTATACATCAATGTATAGTGTACAATATTTTTGTTTTATTTTACGTTCGTTGTGTGTGTTTTTTTTAGTTTCTATTTTTTTTCTGGTCTGTAGTGATAGGTCGATTTTGTTTCTCGATTTTTTTTTGGGGGTGCATTGTTATTACTTGATCTAGTGCATATGTTATTTGACTCCATATCCCAATCAAATTTGGCACTTGGTCTATTGTGTTTGTGTTGTATTTGATTCTTGTGGTACCCGTAAGGATTTCCCATCCCTGAGTTGGAGCCGATGTTGGTACCTGATATATTCTCACCTTTTTTTTGGAAACTACCTTTAAAAATTATTGTGTTTTCTGTTTATCTATTAAAGGCATGAATTCAGAAGTTATAACCATTGATTAATTTTATTTGGATTTCTTATATGTAAGTTGTTTTTTCCTCTTTTTTGGTCTAGGATCATGTTAGGCATGTTATTTTTTATAACCCTTATAAACAACTAATCATGAATTGAGTTTAAATCAGGAAAATTACCTATGTGAAGTGTTCCTTAATCATATTACAAATTTTGTATTTGGCTCCATGGCCTGACGATACATGGCATAGTCTAGTTGGTTACGGTATGGCAGATCTAAGTTGTAAAATTATAATTGTTAGTAGCATTAACAATACGTAAATTAGACCTCAAAGCCCGATGAATATTCCTCTAAATATTCACAATCAGAAAATGCACAAGCATAAATTTACTCTGCCTCCGAGGAGGTACACTTATCATAAATAGAATGGATGCGAAGAATATGGGCATATCTATATTTCCACACACCAAGGTAATAATGTATTAAATTTCAAAAAATCTCTCAAAGCCCACAAAAGACACGTGTCTCTTTCTTATGCCAGGAGTGGGGAAGCGGGTCATTAGAGCAAGTTTAGATTTTTTGTTTAAATTGAAAAAGGAACAAAGTATTGGAAAGGGCTTGTAGTTCTGCTATCATTTAGATGTGACCATGTGTCAAGCTCAAGATGAAATTCAAAGGCCAAAATTCAGGTCAAAGGCCGATAATCAGGTTAAATGACTAAAAGTGTATGTGTTTTTAACACAAAGAAAAAGTGCAAAGAATCTCCCTGAGCTTGTATTTGTATAAAAAATTTCCACATGCACGAATCACATTTAAAATTGGAAAAAGCAAAAAGAATGGCCATGATGCAACACATTAATTTATGCCTCCATCAATTTGTTTTGCACAAATCAAGGACAATTTTAAATTTTTCAAATGCCTTTATCCTTTTACTGATTGATTTTGAAAATTTGGTCTCCATTGTTAGTAATTTCCATTGAGGAATAATGTGAAATTGATCGTGGATCTTGAATTGGTAACTACAGATCAAAAATCTTCCAAATTAATATTTAATTGCTTAGAAATTCACGGGAAAATCGGTAAGAGGTAATGAACTCCTATATTTTTCATTTATTGGTAAGAAATTTTGAAGTAAAACTAGGGTTTTTAATATGAAAACCATGTCATATTCATTATCATTTGTTATCAGAATCACGAGTGATTTGGATAGAATTACAGACATAGACTTAATGAATGCTGACTTAAAGCATTTTCTTCAGAGATTGAATAGCCCTAACAAGAGCAAGTTTATGAAAGAAATTGAAGATAGCCATATCAATTTAGCTAGTGTTATTCCACCATCAATACATTTCTCAGAATTAGTATGGCTTTGCGCTATGAATTACGACCCAGAAAAGAGGTAAGTGCTAGATGGAAGGGACGATGCAGTGTTAACTTTGACGACTATAACTATCAAAATAATGTTCAAGTTTCATGTAATAAAAAATCCAATAACCGTGGGTATTAATTTATCCTTATGAGATTATGAAGAAAAGAAAATAGATTATGCTAAGCTCGTAAATACTAAATTTCTCTTAGTAGAGAAAAAGCCAACAACTTGAATCCTTAAAAGATTGGCTAGGTTACAATTTCTTGAAGAAGGAGAGGATTTTATTGTATTGTTAAGTCAAACTGTTGGGCTAGAGACCATGAATGAGTTCAAGGAATGGATGTGCACATACATGTGAATATTTTTTCAAAGGAAGGGAAGAATATATTGGGCTAATATCATTGCAGAAGCACTTCATAGTCACATGGTTGCATTGGCAGCAATAATAGAAATGGGTGATACTTCAGAGTTGGAGTTTTACATGATGACCTACTTGATTTACAACGTTATAGGACATAGAAATTCCCCTAGCCTCTTACCACACCCTAGTTCTACACAATTCCAAATGCATGATATTTTCCCCCAATTGCAGTTGGTTAATTGGAGTGGGAATGTAAGATTGGTTAATGATGCTTTCTTTGCACCAATCATAGTTCTATTCACACTAGAGTGGGAGTGTATAGAATCTCTGAGGAGGCTAGACAAGTAATCATGGAATATGGATGCTACTTCATTCATTACAAAAAATTTACATATATCAGGGTTAGTGTTTTTAAAGGTAAGCCATGTAAATTTCCCAGGTACTTAGATGATAAGATAGTTCTATATGAATTGGAAAGGAAATTGACACCAATTCACAAATTAATTTATAGGAAACACAAGACAAATATTAAGTTCCCCATTAAGGTTGGAAGGTACTCATGGCCTTCAATTGTAAAATCCAGGTTAGTGGAAGATGAGATGAGAAGATTTGAGATGGAAACGTTTGAGGCAAGGGTCAATTATGATATCAGGTGGGTGTTTAATAATATTGCAAAAACTTTTGAACATGAGCCTCAATTTGAGGATTATTGGATGAATTGTAGAGATGAGGAAGAGGTCATGTTGAGAGACTTCTCTAGAATGACCCTTTCCCAAATTATAGATTTCAATATTGCAGTTATCCTTAAGGGAATTGTGGATGATCCACATACGGTGAGTAAATATTATCTTCATTAAAAGGTGGAGGGACAAACTATATCCCCTTTAGAATGGAATGAAGAGGAATCAGATGATTCATATATTTAGATAACTAATGTAATGAGGAGAAAATCTGTTGGCTTAGAATAATATTGATCTATCAGTCCAAAGCACAAGAATCCTCAATAACTTCAGGGATTTGGGAAACTTTAATGATGAAATTTCTCCCTTGAGAGAAGGGGTTGAACCAATTGATCCCTTGGGAGGAAAATATCCTCATTTTCCTTCAAAGATGCCTACTTGAGAACTTATAGATGAATTGAATTCAGCCACTAGTGGGACCGGTACTTCTATATCTGCTCTACGGCAAAAGGCTGAGGAAATGTTTCTGAAATGTATGGAGAATTATCCTATTACCTTTGCATCACCACTTCAAGCAAAGGGGAAAGGTTTGGCATCTCATTTGATTCCTTCAGGTATTTTTCCAAAACCTCATTATGCTGACAAATTGATGAGTGGGGCTATAGCAAGTGTTCATTCTCAATCTAGGCCACGTAAAGAAGACTGAAGAACAACACAAGAATTTAAATTTTTTGAAAGGGCACATAAAAAACACAAGGTTTTCTATGAACCAATACTAGTTAGAGAAGGTGCCCATAAACCCAAGAAACATAAGCATAGGGATGTGGTGACTGATCCCCCTAAACATGAAAGAAATGATGTTTCTTAGGTATGACATGTTGCAGCAGTACCATAAGTAGAGAAATCAATTCCTTTATTCTCACCTTTTCCTTCGGAAGTAGTAAAAATGGGAAGCACTCAAGAGAAAATGACATAAGGCAATATTTCATTTAATCTAGTAGACAACAAAATCTTGAGTCCAAGTATGAAAACATCTGAAACCCTTAATACTGAGGATGTGAATATACCCTTATTTGAAACATTGCAAGAGTCAAAAAAGGATCATGCAGATATGATAGATGTTCACAATAGTGAATAATTCTCCATGTTGGATGCACTTGATATATTTATTGATGAACAAATAAAAAAACCATCAAATAATCTTCAAATAAATGTAGAAATGGAAGAAAATACTCATGTTCCAACTGGTGAAATCAAGATCCAAACATCATAAGCTTCTTCTACAGGTCAAGTGGACTTAGAGTCAAATAATCTAGAGATATTAGTGGAAGAATATGCTTCCCATTTTTCCAAAACCACTAAGGATGACGAGCCTTGTGAAAGAAGGAAATCTATCTTTGGAAAGACAACAAAAAGTACACAAGATGCAACTGTCAGGGAGGAAATTATTGTTGATATGGATATATAGTATTTAAAGTAGAATACGGAGGTGGCATTAGGAGAGAAATATACCAACTAGAGGTATCATTAGAAAATAAGGGTAATAAGGTGTCAACTCAGAAATCTTCAGGGAAGTTAGAACTATGTGAGGGGAAGGAGGAACCCACAAGTGGGTTATTGGTACAAGAAAACCTCAAGGGATAGGCTGAATTTAATGTTGCATCAATTTGAGAAATAAAGAAAGAATGTATGCCACTTACTAGTGTAAATCAGGAGGATACTTATCAATTCCAAGCTCTAGACCAAGGAGGAGGACAATTGGAGGAATTTTCAATACATGGTGAGAGCAGGGAAATGGCTATTGAAATAGATGATGAAAAATAGGAAAAATTATTAGCCTAGGTTGAACCAGTAGTATTCAAGCAATTGGTGATTATCACTGAGAAACCCCAATAAGAATTGAAAGAAAAAAAAATTGGGACAAATCTTGCAAAGGGGTGGATTGGTGAATTGATTTCAAATGAAGAAAAAGAAGTTCTTCCTATTAAGGCCATTGATCTTACTGCATTATCTTTTCCAAAAATTGTAAGAAATTTCAAACATGCTAGGGTTATTACCAAGACCCATACTAATTCACTGGGGTCAAAAAATTTAGAAATATCAATCCCTTGTGAAGGTAAAACCAAAGACAATATAACAACTAGTGACTATAGTATTCAACTCATTCCCTTAGGAAAACCTTGAAGAGATCAATTAAAACAGTGAGTATCAGAGGTAGTAATTGAACTGTTACAAAAGGTGGATGGAGACAGGATAATAAAAAAGAAATTGAAATAATATATCAAAGCTTTGAGTTCTAGTATGCACCAGCTAATTGGGCAACCCATTCATACTCAAGTGATTACTTTTGTCAATACCCCTGAAATAATGGAAAAAATTGATAAATTTGTCAACAAGGTTCAGGTCATAGACACATGGATTGAAAAGCTAACAAATAAGGAAAATGAAGAAATTGAGAAAGTCACATAAAAGTATGAAGAAATCAAAACTATGATTAATGATATTGATGAGATAATTGAGTAATGTGACGATGAAATATTCTACTTTGAGGGAATTTTTCCTTAGTCGTACAACATAGCTCATTTTAGTGATGAATTAGTTCAACAAGAAGTGATTGTGCTAAATGAATTCAGAGGAAGTCAACATGTTATGGAAGAATTAACAAAGTTCAAAGTGGAGACTTCGAATGGGATCAAAGAAAAGATCAAAGTTAAAAGAAATTGGGTTGATGATACTCTAGATGCCATCAATTTGAAACTAGAAGATATGGTCTTTGAAAAATTCAATAACAGTTATGGCAATTTGAATATTGATTTCTCATTCAAATCTTATGAGAAGAATATTCAGAAAGATTATTTCTCTTGTGAAGTAATTAAAATAATGAGGAAGATTGAAAATACAATCATAGATTTGAAAGCTAGGCCATTGGAATATAAGCAGAAGATGGGTCATTATGTGGACATAATATCCAAAAAGACATTAATCTTTCAACACCACACATGACTAGACAATGATGAAATAAATGGGATTTTCTAGAGATATGATGCATATGTGGTGATATTTCTAGAAGAAAAAGATGCAGGAATGGAAAAAGAAGAATAAACAGATGCAGACATAAGATGTGATGAAAAATTTTAAGCTTGTTGTTCATAAAGTTGTACTTTCTTTCCATATTTGCTTCTTGAATTGATGTTTTATTTGAGATTTCATTTTCATTAAGGATAATTATTATTCTAAAATTCATTATTTTCCAATATCAATTGTAATATGGTACAATGCATTAGTTTTATATATCTTAGATGAAATTCTATATATATTTGTGCTTTCTGCATGTTGAAAAAGGAACAAAATGGGGTTCTATAGGGGCCCCAGTCCATGACAGATAAGGTTGTGTACATGTAGAAAGTAAAGACAAAAAATAAAATAAAATGTTTAGACGTATTTTATTACCTCTTCAAAACTTCCCCCTAATGGAGGAAATTTATTCAATAGTTTATTCTTCCTTAGCATGAATTCACTTGAGCCATGTGACGTCTAGAAAACTATGACACACCCTGCTTGATCTAGAGACATACCCGTGTCCATCAATGACTCAAGATTCATTCTAGGACTGCCCATAATCTTTGATAGATCCATTTTCTTATGATGAGAGGATACCTAGTCTAGAAGATCCAAACCACCTATGAAAAAGGTTGTTTGCCCCTTCCCCTTGTGAAGGATAGACTTACTAGGATCAAATTGAGAGGGAATGTGTGGAGTGATTATAAGAGCAAGCAATGCACCTAGCAGGCCAGGAAGGTTACAAGGTCTTGAGCTAGACCCAAATTCCCATCCCCTAGTGTGGGGTGGTCGTTCTCTTGGAAGAGGAACTGGTTGAGGTCTTGAAAATTCATGCTCTAATAGAGGAGCATGATGCACTGAGTGAGTGGATGACTAAATGGAAAACCTACCCCTGTTGCCCCTGGCTGAAGAAATTTCCACTCTAGAGTGGTGAGCAAATAAGGATGTATCTACGTATCTATCAAAAATTATAATTTGGGGTTTGGAGCTTGACTCGCCCATTCTCTTCCCTAAAGTTAGTACTGGTTCTATGAGTGGTTCTGATTGCACCTATTTTAGCTGCCCCTTTTCAAGAGAAATAATCCTCTTCTCTAGTTTAATTATTTTGTGAGAAATGGTGGGAACAGTTTCAATGCAGTAATTGTTATACAACACATAATATTCCCTAGGGATATCCTTCAGCAAAAATTCTTCATCACATAAAATGGGACACTAAAAATTAGTTTGTCTGGACGCTTAAGGCCTCCTTTCAATCCAAAATTGTTCTGTGGTGTTCTCAACAAAAAAAGATGAAAATACATGGATTGAAAGGCCGAGAAGATAGGAGTAATTATGATCAGCCTTAGGAGGAGTGAAATCCAAACTTTTCGATAAGTCAAAGGCACCTTGGTATCCCTTGGGCATGTTATATCAAATAAGGCTTTAAAAAATGCTTCATTTGGACCATGTAAATAAATAATCTAGTTCAAATCCTCTGAAGAAATTTCTTTCAGACTGTGTGCTATAAGTACCTTCGCTATTTTATAATAAGAATTATGAAAAAGGTTCTTTATGTTCAAAATAAAAAAAATACATAATGGTGAAAGGGTGGAGCCAATTTTTACAGTGAAAGGGGTGCATATTGATCTGATTAAGAGAAATATTACCCATAAGATGAAAAGAGATTGTGCTCAACTTGCAAAAAAAAATTAAGAGTTGGAAGGGATTAGGAATGATCAAAACTAATAAATCAATACGATATGACAAGAACCATGTGTGATGATTAAGCCAATAAGATGTGAAATGAAGTGTGCAACACCCGAAATGGATTCTAAGGAAGTATATGAGGATATATGTAATATCAAAAATCACCTGGAAATGCTCAAAGGTCCATCAAAATTTATTTTCTAATCGCTGTGAGAAAACAATGATTAACATAATCTACCAAAAGTTGTGACTTGGTATCCCAGTCACGTATGAAGACAACCAATTGAAATAGACTCGTATTTTTAGACCTGGAAGTAAAAGGCAAAGCAGTTTCAAAATAATAACATGTTTTGAAGTGTATATTGTAAAGGATATTATTCCATGGGATATTTGTGCTTTTGGGGGGAAATTTAAAAGGCTAATATGTGAGTTTAATGGTATAAAGGGAAAAGAGATAATCACGCATAGAAGGGGGGTTAAAACTTTTTCTGAGAATTGTTCGAAGAAAAGAGAGAGGTGAGAGAAAAACAATTTTTCCAAGAGATTATTTGAGAAACTAGTTACTTTCTCTGTGCCTTCAAATTTAATCATGTCAAGATGGTTGTAAGTTTCCAGCCATTGACAATCATTGAGATTGTAAATAAAACTTTCCCTTGTTGATAAATTTGATGAGCCATGAGTTAATTGTGTTAATCATGAGCATTGTTATGTCTGATTTCAATTGGAGTTGTTTCATATAGTTATTCATTTACTTGTTGAAATATTATGCTAGGAATTCCTCTGAATCACAATAGATCTTGTCCTTGTGGTAGTATTGTAGAATTTTCAATTGTGCTGTGAGAAGAGCTTTCGTTTCACCATGCAGTAAAAAATTTAAATTCATTTTACTTTCATTTTGTTGATACAAATTTTTTGTTACCTTATGATTGTATCTTAGGCATCATGAACAAGGTAGTTCTGATGTTTATTCAAGTCTTTGACATGATATATATGTTAAATTCTCAAAGAATGTGTGAAACTGTGCATATTTTAGCATCCACGGGTGCATATATTCTAGTTTAAGGTTGATTGTTAACTATTTGAAGTGTTGTTATCATCTTCCTTGGAAAAATTTCTAACATTTGTTAGAAGTTCCTAGGAATCTGGTATAATCAACTTTATCTTGCTTAATTTCCTAATAAAATCCATCTATAAATGATAAATCCTACAAGAGCTACCTTTGCTTGCACCGTTTATCCATAAATGCTAGGGATATTTTTTGAATTTACCCATTCCTTACTAAAATAATACATGAAAAATTAGGTTTTATTGTTGTCTTTAGTAACCTACACCTTGTTTAGGAGACATCTTCTTACTCTAGGGTGACAACTCCTGAGAGTTAGATTATGTTGCATTAACCATGTCTTCTCAAGGTTTTCTTTCAATATCATAAAAGGAGAGTCAAATATTGTTTATCCATTTATATTCCTTACAAATACAGGTTACAAAAAGGGTCCTCTCACCCTGGTTAAAGGAACAACCTAAAGTAGGAGGGCAGGTCATACCGTTAGCATGATGCTATCAAATGTTTCCTAGCTTGAGTGACAAAGAGTTAGTTAAATCCATCCCTGGATACAAAACAACTAAAATTTTGATCTATTTGTCTTTACGCATCCTTCCCTTCATGTTGATGTTTCTCGGCTTCAAAGGGAGAAATGATTTAGGTACCAACACCTAACATTAATAGACATCTCGAGTAACTATGCCTCAAAGTCCCTTAAGAAGAAATTATGTTCCTCAATTCTAATGTCG
Organism: Taxus chinensis; assembly: GCA_019776745.2. Taxonomy (NCBI): domain Eukaryota; kingdom Viridiplantae; phylum Streptophyta; class Pinopsida; order Cupressales; family Taxaceae; genus Taxus; species Taxus chinensis. Next base: position 289,139,571 of record CM034150.1, read on the forward strand.
ATGGAGTAAGGACCCATCCATAGGGCATCAATTTTTCCATGTTTACCCTTGTCTTCATGTCTATTTTCCTATAATAGAACCAAATTTCTAATATGAAAACTCTTTGGAATAATTTTCTAATTGAATATATTCTTGAGTTTCTTCCTGAGCTTAATGATATGTGGGATTCCCTTCTAGCTTCATCAAATTCCATAATCTGGTTGATCATTTCATCATAAGGATTCAACCCTTCCCCATCCTCTAATTTTTGCATAAACTAGTATACAGGTGATTGAAAATGAAGGTGTAAGAGAGCTTAAATGTCATAGACCAACTCAAATGGTATTTTACCAATGGAACTTGGGGTGGTAGCTCTATCTAACCATAGTGCAAACTTGAGCTACTTTCCCCACTTACTCTTATTCATTTCCAATTTCCTCTTGAGGATCTTCAGTAGATTCTTATTACTTGATTCTACCTACTAATTTCCTTGGGGACTATAGTTTAAGGCATAGGCTAAGGTTATGCCATATTCATCACACATTGTTTCCAATGGATTAGCTCTGAAACTCACGGCATTATCAATAAGTTATATAGTGGGGACACCAAATATGTAAATTATGTGATTAAGAATGAGATCTATAACCACTTGATGAGTTGTCTTCTTGGCAAGAATAGCTTCTAACCCACTTGGTGAAATAATTAGAAGATACTAATATCAATTTATGATGTGCACTTGAAGAACTGATATCTCACCTATTAAATCTAACGCCCACTATTTAAATGGAACTTCTACTGAGAAAGACTACAGGGGAAGAGATCCAAATGATTTCATCCTATGAGAGAAACATTGGATAAAGATACATCTTTTAAAAGGGAAGGCCCCCAATATCCCTCTCTCAAGATTATATGGATGATAATGTCAAGTGGGATATACCACTACAGTAAGACCAGATATTATTAAATTTTGTCTAGTCAAACTTTATTGTGAAGGTATTTCCAATTTAAGATTGAAGAGGATCGAGATCATGCTGAGATCACAATTAAATACTGAGATCAGAATTAAATGTTTACATTTTTACAGTTCAGTATTAAAGATTGAGATCAAAATGTAAGACTCGCTATTAGAATGTAAGACACACTAGGAGACATTAAGACAAGTTAGATGATCATTGTATTGAATAATCAAGAGATATAGCTCTATAGATGTTATAAAAAAAGGGACCAACGTGGAAGTGGAAGTGCAGGGTTAAACTTGTTAGAATTATTAATATAGACAATGCTTTACCAGTGGAGTTTTTTCCTTCAGGTTTCTCCATTTAAATATGGTGTTATATGTCTCTTGTTCTTGTTTTTATTTACTTTCAACTCTTACTCATTAAGCTTTGTTATTCACTATTTATTTTAAGTTATTTCTGTGTCTAATCGACTGCATATCATAATCTATAATCTTTGACATTTTAATGGTAGATCTATAATCTGTTGATTATATTTCCCCTACTAAATCTAACATGGTATCAAAGTTAGTGATTGTGCGTGTGTAAGGATCGATCTAGAAGTTTTTAACTTGAAGAGGTGAATAAGCTTTAAGTTTATTTGCATGGATCTACGAAATCTTAAAAGTTCCACAATTGTCTTCAATCTAACCAAGTTTAAATTTCTAATTCCCACCCAAATATATTTTTAAATATAGGTGAAATATTGGATAAATGGTTGTTTAGATCATGTTTGATATTTTGTATGCTTAGATATTTTCTTTTGCATCTTGTTTCGGTCATTTACGGTTTAAATCCATTGTCTATGAGGTTATTTTATGTTTTTCGTGCCTTTTTTATCCGTTTGGGTCATTTTTTACTTTTGATCCAAAATATTTATTTAGATCCAGTTTGTTTGGGGCTTCTAAGTCCATTCTAGCAATAAAAAATATTTATTTTTGGATATTTTTTTATTTGTAAATATTATGCCAATCATTTTGTGCCATCTAGTTTCATATTTTTAGTATTTCTTTAGATCCTATCGGTTTTGTGAAGCTTGGACCAACAGAATTGCTCCAAATAGCTTTGTTGTCCTTTTTTTCACATTTTTAAAGCCATATCCACTCTTAGAGTGCTAAGTGGCTTCAATATAACACATTTATGTCTTTGCGAAGCACGAGCCAATCAAAGGGCTCCATCTTGCTTCACTTTTTCAGTCATATTGTTTATCTAATTGTCAATTGTGAAACACGATCCAATAAGGTCTTTACGTGTGTCTTCACATTGTTAGACTTAGATTAGCTTTCCTTTTTCCTTTGCAAAATTTGAGCCAATAGGATTTCTCCAAGTAGACAAGTATTTCACAATTTTAGAGTCTTTGATGAGTCTGTCCTTCTGACATATGTGAAGGGTAAACCAAAAAAATTGCTCCAAGTATCTTTTTATTTTGCATTTTTCAGATTTGTGAAATCTAAGCCAATAGAATTCCTCCATATTTTTTTATTTTCAATTTTTCATTTTGTGGCAGTAGTTATCCAATAAGAAATAGCCACCTTTTAACATTTCTCAGTATTTTTTAACCTTATAAAAAGAGAGCCATTTAAAAGGCTCGACATGTATTTAGTTTACTTTAGTCATTTTGGTTACACTGCGACGTAAGAACCAAATAGCATTTGGACACGTACATATTTTTTTACATTTTTTTTCCATTTTTCGTTTGCAAAGTGCGAGCCATTTAAAAGGCTCCACGTATCTTCTTTTTTGTCTTAGTATTTGTCAGATTTGTGAAGCACGAACCAATTATTTTTTAACACATTTAGTAATCTTTTAAGTGTGTCAACATTCACAAGTGTCAAGGTGTCAGTATTTTCTTTGACTTAGCCACTTAGATTGCAACACTTTTCTTCTACCTTTTTTGGACCTGAATTTTATTTTAAGTTTGGTTCATTTCGGGGACTTTAAGTCCACTCAAAGAAATATATTAAAAGTTTGGCGGAAAGCAGCCAAGTGTCTATTCTTTAGTTGTTAATTTTTTTACAAGTGGATCTGTTTGATTAAGAATTTGATTTTGCATAGTGTGTCATAGTGCGAAAAAGTGATCCAATTTATTTAAGACACATGTATTTGCTTTTTGTTATTTGTCAGTCTTTGTCATAGTTTTTTGACGTGTATTTATTTTGTTTATAGTCGCGGATCCGAAAAAGGAATTGACTTTAATTTTTAAAGATTTCACATCCACCTGAGGATCTATTTTAAAGATGAGATGTGCCTCTCTTGGTATTGTTGATATGTGCCATATGTTGCCCCCGCTTTGGTTATTTTTGAACTTGTCTTTATTTTGTAGTAGCTCGTTTTGAGCTCAAATAGCTCGCTTTTGAGCTTGCCCCTTTGAGTTGCTAAATAAATCATTGAGCTAATCTAACCTGAATCAAGTACGGGATCGGTTAGCTCCCTTATAACTCGACCCCGACTAAGATCTATAAAAATGATCTTAAATTTGACCAAATCAAGATAATTTTTGATTAATTTAAAGATGTTTTCATTCATATAGCCATTAAAAATATCTATAGCTATTTTTTTCTCTATGTTTGGCTTCCTTGATTTTGTTAATGTAATTGTTTTCATTTCCCTATGAGCATTAAAAATGGATAATTTTGTTAATTTTTCGATGGATAAGTCTTAGTTTTTTAATAGAACAAATTATAGCATTTGGAGAGTTCGATTTAAAGCTTGTTTTAAGGCTAGAAGATTTGGGATCTTGTGACCATTGTCAAAAAAATGTCCCATAGGGAGACAAGATACCCCTAAAAATATTAACTCCTCTCAAAGATCTTGGGAAGCTCTATCCATCCTATTGCAAAGCATTAGAGATGAATTCTTGTTGCATATAGGCTATATAGACTAACCTGAAGATGCATGGAAGAAATTAGAAACCATGCATAAAGGAAATAGCTTGTCTAAGATCATTAAACTTGTTTTAGAGTTGTTTACAACACCCACGAATGGGGATGAGAAAATTTTCAATTATTTAGCTAAAATTATAACATTAAAGCCCAATTAGATGGTTGTAACTATTAATTATTTCAAGATAAATTTCTATAATTCATTATATAGATCAATATTCATGAAAAATTTAGGCATTACATCTCAATTCTTAATTCTAAGTATCAGAATGAGAATGATCTTCCTAATCTGGAAACTTTGTCTTCTTTGTTGATTCAATAAGAGAGATTCATGGAGAACTTTGATTCAAAAGATACTAATTCTCAATCTTTGTTCTCATAAAATTATAATTCTACTCATAATAGGAATAATGTCAATCCAAATCAGAAATCTAATATCAGATCTAGATTTAAATCAAATCCTAAGACTAATTCTGCTAAGAAAAATAAAAAATTCAAAGTCAAATTTATTGGAACTTGTAATAAGTGTGGAAAATTTGGGCATAAACAGTCGGATTATAGAGTAAATATTAACAAATCAGCTAAGAATGCTAAAAACAACTCGCATAATAATCATAAGAAATTTTGGAAGAAAAATCAAGAAAATGTGGCTAAGAATTCTATTGCCTTATATATTGTCCTTTTAGATTCAAATAACAATGAATGGATTATTGACAGTGGTTCCTCCAGGAACATGACTTGTACTCCTGGTATCCTCTCAAGTATAGTTGAATGTGAAAAGAATATCTATCTAGGAGATAAATCAATCATTAGATCTTAAGGTTGTGGCAATATTAAACTATCAAATGGTGTAATTAGGAATGTCTTGTATATTCCTCAATTGAAAAATAATATTTTTTCTTGATCTTAGCTAACCAAAGAAAATTGTAAAGTTTTTTTTCTGCAAGATAATTGGTATGTAAAAAATAAGTTTAAAAATGTTATTGCTTGCTAGTATTTAGAAAAATGGGATTGTATATCTTTGGTGGTTTTGTGTCAGAGTCTTGTTTTTCTTCCTCTTCTAAGAATGATATTTCAGCTTTGGCATGAAATAACTTGGTCATGTAGATTTCAAAAGTTTGTATGATATGTCGTAGAATGACTCTTGTTGTTGGTATACCAAAGATAAAGTCAGAACATAAAACTTGTGAAAGTTGCCTACGTGGTAAGCAACATGCTCAACCATTTCACAAACATAATTATTCAAAATTATTCTCAGTGATTAGAACTGATTCATAGTGATATGAGAGGTCCACTTGAGGTTCCTTCTCTCAGTGGTGCTTTGCATGTTGTTTGTTTTATTAATGATTACTCTAGAATGAGCCTGGTTTTATTTTATCAAGAAAAAGTTTGATGCTCTTATCTAAATTTCAGGAATTCAAAGCTCTAGCTGAAAATGCTTCCAATCTAAAAATTAAAAAAATTAAAATTGATAATTGAGGTGAATATGTCAGCAAAAATTTTTGATGAGTTTTGTGTGTCATGTGGGATTCAAAGAGAATTGACCACTCCCTATTCCCCTCAACAAAATGGCATTGCAGAAAGAAAGAATATGACTATCTTAGACATGGCTAGGACTATGATTCATGCATCTAATGTTCCTAAGTTATTATGAGTTGAAGCTATGAAAATTGATCTATATATATTCTTAATAGAGTACATAATAAATCTCTTTGTCAAGCCACTCCTCATGAGGTATGGAAAAATAAAAACCAGATATTTATCACATAAGAATATTTGGTAGTCCTGATTCTATCTTCATTCTAAAAGAAACAATGAAGAAGCTTGATCCAACCTCTTTCTCTTGTGTTTTTTTTTGCTATAGTTGTAGAACTAAAGGATTGAGATTTTATGATCCATTTAAGAATGAAATTGTTGAAAATAGAAATAGTTCAAGTCTTAGAGAAAACCTTCTTTGATGTTTCTGATGAGTCCATCCTCTACTACTATGGAGATAGATCCTGATAATCCTTCTACTAACATTATGGAAATAGAAGTTCAAGAGGCTTATTATCCTAATCTAGATATGATGGAGTTTGAGGGGGAGTCATCCCACAATGTCCTCACAATCTAAGATTCCTAAATGAGCTAAAAATCTTGTTCAAAACTCTCAACATGATAATCTTAGAAAGCTAACTAGAAGTTAACATACTTATCATGCCTTGATGACCATCTATGAGGTAGAACCACAATCCTTCAAATGAAGCATCTCAAGATGATAGATGGCTTCATGTTATGAAGGATGAATATAATGTTTTAATTAGCAAATGACACTTGGGAACTAGTCCCTCCTCCTTCTAAGAGAAGCATTGTAGGATCTACGTGGTTGTTAAAAATCAAATATAACTCTCTAAGAGAGATTGAAAAATTTAAGGTAATGACTGGAAACTCATGGTTTCACTTAGAAACCAGGAATTGACTATGTTTAGACTTTTTCTCATGTTTCTAAGATGAGCACTATTAGAATTCTTCTTGCATTGGCTACCCAATATGGTTGGGAGATTCACCAAATGGATGTTAAAAATGATTTTTTAAATGGTGACTTAAAAGAATAAATATATATGAGTCAGCCTAAAGGATTTGAAGTAACCGGGCAAGGAACTCTGTGTATGTAAGCTTAAAATGTCTTTGTATGGTCTTAAGTGAGCTACTTAGAGCTTGGTATGCCAATAATTATCAGTTTATTTTAGGAGCTTAGTTTTTCTAACTATTGTTCTGATAATGATTTATTTGTTAAAGTTGAAAACAATCATATTATCATTATTTTCTTATACGTTGATGATCTTTTGATTACTAGCAGTAATAAAAATTTAATTGTTAGAATCAAAGAAATGTTAAAACAACATTTTGCAATGACTAATTTAAGTTTATTAAATCCTTTTCTTAGCATGACTATATTTCAAGATCATAAGTCTATTGTTGTATCTCAATCTTTGTATGTTATTAATTTTCTTAGAATATTTTCCATGATTTATCGTAACCCTATTTCCATTCCTATTGAAGTTGGTGTTAAGTTAGACCCTAAACCAGCATGCACTAAATTTGATCTTACTCTTTATAGGAAGCTAGTTGGTTGTCTAATTTATTTGACTATTACTAGACCTAATATTTCTTATGAAATGAGGGTAGTTCCAAATCTTATGAAATAACCTTATGAGGATCATTGAAAAATGGAAACAAGTATTTTGAGATATATTAAAGGAACAATCAATTATGGTATTTTTTATTCTTCTTGTAATAATGCATAATTATTTGGTTACTGTGATTCCGATCATGCTGGTGATGCTGAAGATAGGAAGTCTGATTTTGGATATCTTTTCAAGTTGGGTGCAAGGGCCATCACTTGGAGTAGCAAGAAGCAACCAACAATGTATATCTCTTCTACTGAAGCAGAGTATTATAAGTGTTATGGAAGTTTCCAAAGAAGCTATGTAGCTGAAAAGTAATTTTGGATGAGCTACATATGGGTGTCAAAGGGAGCGCTACTCTTCTACGTGATAACCAAAGCTGCATTTATCTTACAAAGAATCCATTTCAGCATCAAAGGACCAAGCATATTGAAGTTCATATGCACTTCATTAGAGAGAAATTCCTAAATGGTGATATTGATCTCAAGTTCCGTTCAATTAAAGATCAAGTTGCAGATATCTTCACAAAACTGTTGTGTTTTATAAAGTTTTGAAAATTTAGAGACTTTTTGGGCCTATCAGAGTTTCCCTTGAGGGGGAGTGTGTAGGAAAATGCCACCCCTTGATATCCTATTGAAAACTTATAATGCTTCCTCCAATTTGTAATAAGTAAATGTTTCACATTATGTGAAGCTACTTGTAAATCACAGCGAAGCTTTAGTTATAGGTATGCGTTAGTTTATAAAAGGATCCATAGTCTGATGTAAGTTTTCATATGTAAAGTAATGGTCTTAATAATTTTTGTATGGGAAGATATATGGATTTCTCTTGTTTACATGCTATCTTGAATCACTTTTGTTTATTCAAGGATCTATAAATATTTTTGTATAAAAAGGTAAATTTGGCATGTATGATTTTTCTTCCCACTTAACATTAAGGGGGAGTGTTGGGGTGATAATGTCAACTGGGATTTACCACTACAGTATGCCATAAATATTATTAAAGTTTGTCTAATCAAAATTTATTGTGAAGGTATTTCACATTTAAGAGTGAAGTAGATTGAGATTAGACTGAGATCAAAATTAAAGACAGAGATCAGAATTAATTGTTTACATTTGTATAGTCTAGAATTGAAGAATGAGATAAGATTGTAAGACATGTTAGTAGAATGTAAGACACATTAGCAGACTGTAAGACATGATAGATGATCATTGTATTGAATTATTAAGTGATATAGCTTTGTATATATTGTAAAAAAAGGACCAACATGGAAGTGGAAGTGTTGGGTTGAACTTATGAGAATTCTTAATATAGACAGTTCTTTACCAATAGAGTTTTTTCCCTTAAATTTCTCCACTTAAATATGGTTTTATTTGTCTCTTGTTTTTTTTATTTCATCTCTTGCTCATTAAGCTTTGTTTTTCATTATCTATTTTAAGCTATTTCTTCATTTAATCGACTACATATCATAATCTATAATCTTTGGCATTTTAAGGGTGGATCTGTAATCTTTTGATAATATTTCCCCTACTAAATCTAATAAATATCTTATGAGAAGTAACTCTCCCAACAAAATGGCTGCCACACAATCCTCCATGAAACTCAATAATTATCTTGGGGGCCTCATCCTCTATAACACATCTCAATAATATTCCTTCTGGGCTCTTCCAAGCCATTCCATTATTACTCAAGATGTACTTTTGGGATACTAACCCAAATTTCCTCCTCTAATTCTTATCTAAGTGGGAATGACAACTTAGGTTCTTTAGATAATAAACTATGTCTTTGTAAAAAGCTGAGGTACTTACCTTCCCATGAGGGTGTTCTTTATCCCCCTCAATATTGTGTATTTCAAATATTTGTATATTGTTCTCTTTTATCAACCTTGCTAAGCCCAATCCTCTAACCATTTTTTTAGTCTTAATTTCCATATCATACTCTTAAATCTTGTTCACCCACATACGCATCATGTTTGACATATCCATTTGAGATAGGATGCAGTTTACCATTGTATGGGGTATATAAGCTATGCTTTTATCATGTCCTTCTTCATCTTTTTGAAATAATAAAGAAGAAATTTTATTATCAAAGGTAAAGGTGAACAACTGGAACTCCTTATAATCAAGGCATGTTAATATAGGGATAGTCTTGAGTACCTCCTTTATTCCTTCATACTATTGGACAACCCCTTCTCCCTATTTGATAACTTAATATTTCTTTAGCATACTTTTGATGGTGAGAGTAATTTCAACAAAGTTAGATATTAACCTCCTCACAAAGTTGATTTGGTGAAAAAAGGATTGAATACCCTTCTTGGAGGATGGAATTAGTACATTGTCAAATTTTTCCATCCTTTCAAGGTCTATCATAACTCCCTCATGTGACACTATGTGTTCCAAAAAAAATTCTTTTTATACCCCAAAGTGACATTTCTTTAGATTTAGTGAGATCCCATACACTCTACATATGATCAGGATCTTCTCAATGTGCTCTAGATGATAACCACTTTTCAAGATAAGACATATATATCATCCTGATAGATTACAATGAAATCATTAATGAATCTAGAAAAATCCACAACCATGTCTCTTTGACCAATTCTCATGCATTCATTAACTCAAAAGTCATTATAACATAGACATATGTGCCCCACAAGGTGGTGAAATCAGTCTTATATTGTTCTGATTTCTTCACCACCACCTGTTTGTAACCATAAAACCCATCTAATGTTGTAGAATATTATCCATGTTAGGTAATGTGTTATTATATTTGAGTGATGTGTTATTTAATTTTCTAAAATCCATTAAAAGTCTAATATCTCCATTCTCCTTCCTTACTGGCACCAGATTTTCCACCCATGAGAAGCATTTACTAGGTTGGATTATCCTACTATCTCTTAATTTTGTTAAAACATCCTACATATTAGTTGCAAGGATAGGTTTTATTGGTTTATGCTTTTATATAAATGGCTTAGTATAAGGTTCCAAAGGTATTTCATGCTTAAGAAAATCCTCCTTATAAGATTTTAGCACAACATAAGACCATTTTAGATAGTCCTGGTATTTTCTTAACAATTTGGTATAGTCATTTCTCTCTTATTCATTCATACTACCCCCTAACCACACTTTCCTAGGACTACGAGAATTTCCCAAGTTACATTCCACCACATCTCTCGATGTTTGGATGGGTCTATTCATAGCTTTGTTTGCACTGTCAAAATTAGTCTCAAGGATAACAAGTCCCCTATGGATAGTGTTTGATTTTAACTAAATTACATTCTTCCCAAATAGGTATTCCTTTCCATCACATATCGCCACCATAGGTTCAAGGTCATTGAGTTGATTAGTAATCTCATCTCTGTAATTTAAAAACCTTTGGATTTGAGCATCATCTTCAAATAATTTCAAATGATGAATAATGTCGCTTAGTTAATGACTAACCAATACTTAAACTTTAGATTTTTAATATGGGGATGATTTTTCATTATAATATTGAGAAGCTAAGATAGCCATTCATTTATCTCCTGCATTCTGATTGCTCTCATGATACACAACATTGAAAGATTTAAAAAATTAATGAGATCCCACACTACAGGCTTATATTGTCTCAACCTCTTGTTATTTATTGCATATAACATTATAACTTGCTTCACAACTAACTAAAAATCACCTTTGACAATGAAATCCTTAATTCCATTCCTCTAAGAAAATCTTAAACCAAGAAGTAGTGCTTCATACTCAACAATGTTATTTGTGCACTAATATTTTTATTTGAAGGAAAAATGCAAAGAACTCATTTTTGGAAAAATCAACACTATTCCAGCTTTGTTTCCAATACTAGAGCATATCTTATAAAAATTCATAGTACATGGAAAACTGATATCTTCAAGTTTTTGATTCATATCGATACACTGATCTTTAATATTAGCACACCCTACAAATTTACCCAAATTTGTATCAATAAATAACACTTCAAATAAAGCATTTAGAGGGTCTTCTATACGATGCAACATATTGTCTTCTCTACATAATTTATCAAGTTTCCATTCCAAAGGTATGGAAGTAAAATACATATCAAGTTGAACACTTCCCCCTACATTGATTATCTATTTTTTTTATAGTAACATGCCCTATTTGGTAGGGACATCAAGTATAACAACATTTATAGTCAAATATTTACAAAGATAGGGAGAAAGTTCCGTCAAAAAAATATTTACATAACTAACCATAGGTGCCTCCCTAAAATCCATGGTAAAACACTTCCAAAAATTAGTTTTTATCTTAGTATCTAACTCATTCATGACTTTTAATGGCATGATGTTACTGAAGGCCCCTGAATCAAATATGCAGTTGTGGAGAAGCCATCCATTAACAATAAGAGTGGTAAAGAAAGGATCCAAATCTAATTTTGATTCAACAAGGGAGGTACCGAAATATACATTAGGAGGTAATTCTATATCCACTTGATCCTCTTTAATATCAACTTTAACAATAGGAGTTATCATGTTATTTGTAGTCCTTTCTTTGAGAACTACATCCTCCTTTAACCCCAAATATTCAAATGCCCTTCTTTTGTGTTCTAGAATCCTAAGAAATTCTACAATGGGGACAGTTATCTTAATTTGTCTTAGGATCTGAGCCATATCATATGTGGTATATTTACACAGGGATTTATTGAGGTAAAGTGTCTACTTTCTTTGATGGAATACTATATTTTACCACTTTGGTTAGGGTATAAGTACCTGGTCTTTAATTAATGATAGGGTCTTTATTTGGTATACCTCTCTTAGGATTTTCCTTTGGGATGCTGGTCAAGATAGGAATTTTTTCCTTAGGAGATGGGGTAGGCCCCTTGATTATTCTACTACACAAATTGTATTCTTTTTCTTGGGAAACAAAATCCTTTATTAATAAATATCTATCCTACTTTGAGGGAATTTCATTATCATATTTTTTAATCATTAATGCTCTTAAATATTTAAAATCATGGTTTGGGAGCTCAAAATATTGAGCCATATCAATATCAACATTAATTTAAGAAGGGAAGGAGAATACCTTATTGGTGAAGACTCAAAAATCTTCCACAACTCTATTGTAAAGGAGGTCAGTAGAAGTTTCCCCTTGCACAAGATATTTTTGACATTCTAATATACATAAATCACCAAAATCAGCCTTATCATCTTCATCTTCACCAGGAGGACTGCAAGGAACATGAGGTAAAATCCATTTATCACACAAATCAATAGTGTGTTCCTCCTTTACCACAAAAACTCTTACCACTAAGAGATCTGGGATTGCATTTTTGTCCCCGAAGAAAGGATATTTGTTTCCTAAACCAATGGGTTATTTTCCTCTTTCTAAAACCCGTTGATATCCTTTGGGATGAATCCTAAATTTATTATGTCCTGGGGCCTAATGTTGAGGTTAAGCATTTGTATTCAATTCCTTTTCAGCTCTATTAAGTTTTTATGAAATTTCATTGATTGCCCTAACCAAGGTCTTAACTACTTCCAAATCCACAAACTTACTTGATTGATATTTTTATGGATTAAATCATTTGAAACCTTCTCTCTTTGGAGTCTTACCATCTAGTTTGATGTTATTCTCTGGAAATCCATACAATATTCTAATCTCAAATTCTAACGGGTCTTGTATCTTAAATAATAAGCTAGATGTTTTTCAAAAGCATCAGAGTATTCAATTAAATAGGACTCATCCCTAGGCCTTATGTTTTTTGGTAACCTAGTCAGAGTTTTATTGAATTTATTATTGAAATCCTATACACACTCATTAGGGTTCTTCTTGATGTTCTCAAATTCTAACACAAGAAAACTGGGGTCAATTCTATTACCATAATGTATTTTGAAATAATTTTTCATTTCCCCATATGAGTCAATTGATCTTTGAGGTAATGAATTGTACCATTCTTTGGCATCTTATTCTAATGTGTATAAACAACTTAACATAAATGTCCTCAAATTTGACTTCATAGTCATCCATGATATTTTTTAAGAATTTAATATGTTGGTCTTCACTAATAGAATTATTCCCCTAAAACTATGGCAAGATATTTATGATTTTATTCATTACCTCATTATGATAGCCTACCATACCATTGAAATTTATTTTTCAATACATAGTGACTATAAAAGGAGCTCTGGGAGGAGGGAGATACATATTTTTATGGTGGATTTTCGAATGGAGGGTTAAAACGGTGTGGAATAGTAGGTATTTGGGAAAGAGGGGTATGATCCACAAAATGGAATCGTTTTAAGGATTTAGATTCAAAAAATACTTTATTCTCTCATCAAAATAAGTGTGTAAGCTAAGGATAATCCTTACCAATGTCAGATGTTGAACCATGTCAGGATAATGAATGTAAATAAGATTAAGGGTTCCTTGTTTTAGAACTATCAGATGTGCTAGAGTAGTCTTCCACTAAAAGAGGATCAAATTCACAGGGTTGACCACCCTTTCCTCCTTAACTTTGGTTGTTCACAGGTTTGCAAACGTGTTTCCTTCTTAGTTGTGCACTTTCCAAATTTGGGAGTAATCTTCTTGCATGGTAAGATCTGAAAAATTATCTTCATCCTTCTAGTTTTTCAAAATTGAGAGTTAATCAACAAGGTATATAGGATGGAAATGACACTGGTCTAACCCATATTTTTTCCTTCAAAGGTGGAGTCACCACTAGAACCTTACAATCTTGAGATATATATCAAATCAAAAATATTCTGGAAATATTACTTAAAAACTTGGTGTACATAATACTTTGTGAATATTTGTGGAATCCTTTAATAATCCTGACAACCAAATTATCATATACTCACATAGACACAAGTTTATGAAAATATTTGCTTATATTTGGAAAATCACTCATAGTACACCAGATTTATTCTTATTTAAAGGATTTTAGCAAATTTCTTCAAAGATAGATATCCTAATATTATCTTGGAGTAGAGGAACCCCAAAAATGGCACCAGAAGTGTGTTGGATCCTAATTTATACCCATGGGATATAATTCCCTTTTCAAAGGGTAAGATAACATATAGGATGAAAGATGTTGTGGGATATGGTTTTTACATCCAGGGATGTGTGTAACATTATCTTTTTCAGTAGGATTTAGGGATGATTTGGAGGCATGTGAAACTGGGATGGCCTAATCCTACTACTTTTGGTCTTGTCTAAACTATGGTGAGAGAACCCATTGGGTAACCTAAATGGAGGAAAGATAGTTTGCACTTTTTTCCTTATGATTCTAAAGGGATGGGTTAATCTGATAAGATTAAGGACATGAAGTAAATATACACTCATAAGAGTTGCCACAAGAATATCATATATAATTAATGTATCAAACACATATTACTAAAGAAAATGGTATTTAACTATTTTTGCATCATTTTTTTATGGGTATTTTAAGTGAGAACAAGTTTCTCAGTAATTATTTGGAATAGAACACAAGTGTGATGCATGGATCTTGTAGTTTCGGTTGTGGTAGTATACAATGGTGTTTGTTTTATAAATGAGGGTGATCATATACCAATCAATTTCCTGTAACAAAGTATTAATAACAACTATGAAAACATGTTATTCTAGAATGTAAATAATATGAGATTAATTAACAATAACTGTTGAAGAGATATTTTCATTCATTGGTACTCAATCTACACAAATATTTCCAAACAAACTTCAAAAAACTTAACACAAAAGTTCGTGTAAGATTTCTAATGAAATTTTCATTGCTCCCATTTTAATATGCCAAAGATACACTCTAAGGATAACAAAAATCATATAATTAGAAGATTACACAAGGGTTTTATAACCATATCAGGTATTATAATGTAATTATTACAATATATTATTGATTTAGTTAGACAATGATGAAAACCCCATATATTTGACCTTGTGTACAAGATATATATGTAATGAACACAAAGATTGCAGTAAAAGTTGTAACACATCAATCAATATTCAGTATACAAGGACCCAAAAAACAAACTAAAATCATAAGAAGACATATTTCATTAAAATTTCAATTCCTTAATAAGGGGACATGGGTTAAATGCCTTCAATGATTTTCAATGGATGTAAAATGCAACCACCTTGGCAGAAAGATTCTAAAACTCAAAATTCATACATTTTCCATTGAAGGAAATAGAAAATAAAGAGTTAAAAAAAATTCTTTCCACTTATCGAAAAAACCACCCCTAGTATGACGAAAATCCCTCATACTTATACAAAAGTTTTTAGAATCAACTCTCAATTCCCTCTCCCCCAAATCTATAGAGAGATAATCTCTCAAGTGCGGTAATGAATTTAAGTTTTTCCAAAAATAAAAGGGAATATCTTCTAACTGCAAATTTTTGCTAGCCATAAAATTTGGAAAGGTTATACCTTTCAGTTATAAATGTAGACGTGTGTAGGATATTCCTTCTTGCATCATAAAATTATTTTTCCTTCTCACTCTGTCATTCTCACATGTGTATGATCAAAAAAACTATTTATTACTTGACATTGTTATTTCAACTCGTTTCATACTTTCCTTTTATGGAAATTATTCATGGGTAACTAGATGAGTCTTATATTGTATTTGAATTATATGATCCATTCGTGTGAAATTTCAATAAGGACAAAAGAAAACTTTATTAATAATAATCATAAATTTTTCCCCCTTTTTTATCTCATGTCAGGAATTATAAATAATTTTTTAATATATCTTGACATGATGCTCTGCACAAATCATTCCAGAATTGAACCTTCTGTAAAGTCCCATTTTTTCTTCATAAACTTAAAATATTCTCCCAGTTCTTTATGAAAAGATTTATGTAAGACACTTTGTGATATCCATTTTGATAAATGGAAAAAATGGAGCTTGTAAATAACAAATCTAAAATTTCTTCAGAAACTCTCCATGTGATTGTTAACCTTTCGAGCCCGAATCAATCTTGTACAAATATTTTATTTAGGATTAAGGATCAAGATGAACTTGTTGGACCTTTGACCCCTCGTATTGTGTGGTCATCCTTGATGTGAAGGCTCATTAGGATGACCCCTTTATTCTCTATATTTCAAGTTTTAATCCATCACCTCTTCCATCCAGAAGACTATAATGAGCCCAATAAGTTGAATAAATTATATATTTATTGTAGGCCATCCTTTAAAGAAAAAATCATTGTTATTTTTCATGCATTCTTCAATCTATAAGTAATGTAATCTGAAATACCAACATTCAAGGCCACACTGACTGTAAATGATCCTAGGAAGGATGTAAATTCATTAATCCATCAATTTTCTTAAATAGAGAAAAGAGTTTTCATTCTTGATAATGTTATGCAAAATTCTTCATCTAAGGAGGTTCTAGTGGCATCTCAACCTCCCTTGAAGAAATGTCGAACAACCCCAGTTGATCTAGTTGTTTCACCCCAGTCAACTTCAACATCCAAGGTCACTCATTTTCATAGAACCAAAATATATTTAACTGGTTGAGAAAACCTTATGGAGTTTACCTTTTCCTTTGAAAGGAAAATTGAGTTAATACAAATTATGAAGGGCCTAAAAATTGAGCACAAAATATCTCATGGCCAAAGGTATGTCTCATGGATTATCGAGTGATGTATAGTATAATTTTGATGCCTAATACCACAAGGAAGTTGAGTATATGATGAAGAATTTTTTCACTCATCTTCTTACCTTTATAAAGGATTTTTTAGTTATCCATTAATGTAATGTTAACTTCAAAAATTCTTCCTATGCATGTATATAAACAATATTATGATATATTCCAGGGGTTTGGGCCCTTATAGAATCCCCATTTAGTTTTTTGTATATACAGAATAGAAAATGTTTTGTAAAGAATTTTATATAGGATTTTAATTAAATTATTTCATCTATATTAATTTGAATTAATCTCATCCTTCCACTTCCTTTAAAAGGTAATAATCTGAGAGTAGAGAATAAGGAGATTTGAGAAAGTAAAGAAGAAGATAAAGAACAAACCTAGGCTAGATCTAATTCGACAACATTAGCCAACTCTTGGTCCTTTGATTTATCCTTAAATGTATTGTACTATTTGAAAAATGTTTAGGAAAAATCCCTCAACTGAACCTGTATGGAAACAAAAAAATTCTTCCTTCCTGTAGAAGATATCAATGCATTTCATCGAAACTTCCCCCTTATTCCTTTTCCTTTTTCCCAATTTTCCACTATGTTCCTCTAAGTGTACAAGCATTTAGATGAAGGCATAATCAAATACATGTTAAAATTCAGGCCTCGATGCAACATATTCTTGGAGCATTTCAATTAGCTTCCATGTATCCACATTATTCAAGGTATATCTTCCTTTGATAGAAACCATTGTCTATATATAGGACTCAATATCATCAATATATTATTGACCCTTTTCCCTAGTTTTTAAGACTATGCGTTTAACATTTTCTAGTACTTATATCCTAATATTGATTTCCTCTTCATATAAAAGGTGCTATCCTTTTCCATCTCGGGGTATGATTCTTTATTTCTGTAATACTTCCTCACTAATGTTGTTGATAGCTTCAAGTTTTGGTAGCATCCCATTCCAACCGTCTAATTATACTCAAAATATTTCAACCTTCATAGCATTTTCCTCAATATGATCAATGATATAGTTGTGGTATGTAAAAAGTTTAGTTAAAATTTGGGTACAATACGCGCCCAAAATTTCATGTGCTACATTGTCAAAAACCAATTACAAAAGTCCCCAATGATGATTCGAGATCTTTTAAGAAGGTTTACGAGCTTCAAAACCCATCCGTAGTGTATATGTGTTTCCTATACATCTTTACTTATCCTTCCCACACATTTCCAGCTTTCTACCTCTTTCTGCGCATATTTTTGCCTTTAGTGCCAGGATTGCTGCCCTACCTAGGTGGTGGTTTTGAAACCATTGCCCAAGCAGGGTGGTGGTCCTAAAATTGCCGCCCTACACAAGGCGACGGTCCTGACCAATTTTTCTAGATTTTTTCATGCGTGTTTTTAAAATGAAATGATTCACTTAACTTCACTTTTAGCATGCACCCATGGGAAAAATTGTCTAAAAATAGTTTTGATTCCTTGGTTCTCCTTACCTCTTCTATTTTTGCATGTGATTTAGTTAGTTGGAAATTCTTCTTCTTGCCTTGTGCATGAAGGCACATCCCAGCCCCAATTCTTATATATTCCATGTTTTTATTCAAGGAAAATCCCTAAGAATTTTTTTTTATCTTGCATTGTACTTCTGTCACAATCTTGCTAGGAATTACATAGCCAAGCTCAGATCTCTTGTGTTATCTCTCTTCTACTTGCATTACATCCAGACTGCCTTCAAGTTGTCATTGCTCAAGTGACATCCTCATGTTTTTTTTCTTAAATTCCTAATCCCTTGGACTCCTATGAACACTTAGAGAAAGAAAGGAACAAACTGAGTGGACAAATACAGATACAACTAGATTTTACAAGGATCTTGCTTGTTTAGGCTAGAATCGTGTTTTGTTTTTTTAATTTTTTAGATTGTAAAATTCAAATCACCAGTTTCAATTACATATCAAATAGAGTAGTAAAAATTTTCATTTCAATAGGTTATCTAATTACAAGTAAATAAAATCATTAGAAATTTTGCTCTTTAACATTACCATGGAAGTTACGGGGAACTATATCTCTTTCAGGGTCATGATTTATTCTTCACCTATGAGGTAGGGTTTGAAGGGTTTTGATTGGATTAGGTTAATTGTTTTAGATTATATTCATATATTCACACAAGTAACTAGATACATCCAGTTGATTACTTGTCTTTATTTTATTTATTATATTAGAATGCATTGTTTAAAAACTAGAAGAGATTAAACAGATTTCCTTTGATAGATTATTTTACTTTTATTGCTTTGTTATGATATATTGTGAAAACTCCAAAAACATAGATTATATTTCCTTCAGTAATTATTTTTCTTATCAAAATACTTTTATTTCATTCTGTATGACCATCAATGGTGCACAACAATTAAAGATGTACAGTTGTGAGCCCTTGGTCCCATAACCCAACAGGCTAGAATTTATAACTGACATTGATACAAGTTTACGTTTGACAGTCTTACACACACCTATAACTTTTGCTAAGAAAATAGAAATAAATATGCTAAATATTGTTGCTAATCAAGTCTACGATTATTGGACTGCTCCTAGAAATAGGGTTTGATTATGTGCATGACCATATAAGGGCCACAACCTCCATGAGTCTTTGGTTATGATCCTCAAGTCCCGCAACCCAATGGGCCTGCTAACTAGTTAGACATTAACACTAGTTTGTGTACATTAGTATTCATATCTTCACCATTTCACAAGACATTATTGCACAACTTTCCTTATTGAATATAACAGTCAATTAGGAGAAGACTTTCTAGACTAGACCAAAAAATTTCCCATAAATCCATGTGGCTTAACCATGTCTCTTGTACTTACTTCCATGAACTTTTCTATAAATCCATAAGAGGTGCCTGTAGGTCATATTTTGCATTTTCAACAACCAACAAATAGAATCTCGACAGATCTTGACATTTATTGGAGTCTCTAAGAAGCTATACTATCAGATTGAGCTATCACACAACTTCAAGTTAGGAGAGAATTATTTTCATTAGAATTACAAATCCCGACATTCTACGTTGAGGATATAAGATTGCCCAATTATATTGATCCCCATCACTATACTCACATTCACAATCATTCTACACCAAATTTCTTGGAATGACCTCGAGAGGTTGGGTGCGAAGAAGGTCCCCTGTTGATTTTCATTTGTATAAATTAGTGAACCTCATGTGAAGAGCTAGTCTCTAAATGTTTCTGCTTTCTTCATCCATCCTTTATTCTATGAGTATTCTTATATCCCTTGAATATGTCAGGATACAACAAGTACATTTGACCCATCTCATGTTTTGACAAGTACAACTACCAAGCAAGTATACCACAACAATCACCTTCACTTTGAACATGGGTGGATAATCATTGAGCTACTCAAAACCATCTTTTTTAGGGAACCAATGTTGGTTCATCTATATGTATTGAGGAACTTGACAAAATCATGCAGACCTATCCTCATGAGAAATCAATTTCAAACAACATGACTTTCACTCGATAAGCAAGTTCATCTCCTCAGGTTTTGTTTCAACAAACCATTAGCATGCAATCAGACCAACTCCCACATCTAGATGAGGAATATTTAGCACAATATGCTAGGAGTGAACAACACTTCCAGAACATGAACTAATATTTTGATAGTTTGCAAGGACAAGGTGATGTTCTACTCTAAAACAATAACGTTACCCCTCCACTAACTAAAAATACTGCTAATGAGGGGAGAAAACATAGGGAACAATTCATAGCAGGATACCATACTCCTCAACAACCTCTAAGGGTTCAATAAAAATCACCTAAGAAAAGTACCACCCCGTCAATGGGTGATGTCATCTCAATTTTGGTAGACAAAGTTAAGGAGCTAGAGCATGCCCAAAATTCTCAAAATTCATATGTAGGGAAAGCACGAACTTCTCCCTACCTACATAATTATGGAAAAATACCTACTACATAAAATCCTCTGGTTTATATGTGTACTCCAAACCTTGGAGATCTGCTTATGGGGGCAGGCACCATGGGTATGCCCCCTCACACCATGTATGGATATCTACAATAGGCACTGGTTGGAAGTTTGTTCTCAAATACCATACCAGCCAGAAATTCATCATTCCCTAGCTTTGTGCCTTTAATTCCATATCAAGGTAATCAACCCCCCTACGTACACATGTATTCTAAATCTCTGCAGGGGGATATGAACACCTACCCAAGTCCGTATGGATAACCATAGGGGATGCCATATGCCATAAAAAAATTTATATTGTCCCATTTCAATAACCAATGCAACCTCTACCTCCCCAACAAGGATCTTTAATGGTGGAAACATACACAATGGGGACCTATTCTAAATATCTTAAGGAGCCTCTAGAATTCTCCATTCCTACAGTCATGCTCCTAAGACCCTTTCCCAATCTTCTGAAATTCAAAGGGGATGGTGATCCTAACACCCACATCAAAGCTTACGCAATGGCCATTCGATATTATTTCCCATGCGACGCAGTTGTTGCGAATATTTTCCCTAAGATGCTAAACGGTATTTCTCTCGATTGGTACTATAGGATACCGGAGGCTTCAATATACTCATTCAAAAAAATCTTATTAGAGGTTATTAAATATTTTTATATGAACAAAATTTTGAGAATTACAATCAAGGAATTCCTTCATATCAAGCAAGAGAACAATGAGTCTACAACCCACTTCATTCAAAGGTGGTGAAAAATTCTCTACTCCTCTTCAAGCACTCCAAATATGGATCAAATGGAGCTTTGTGATTTGTTCCTCCACTCTCTTAATAGGGAGACAAAGGAAGAAGTTCAAATTTTCCCACTAACGAGCTATGAAGAGGTGTTATAGGGTGCTCTTCAATTGACCAAACAGCCATCGATAGTGGTTATAAGACTTGCAGAGCTAATGGAAGGTTAGTCACCCCTAATCAAAATAATGTCAGTTACTCCAACAACACGAATAGTAACCAAGGACCAAAAATCCTTAATAAGAATCATGGAGTCATGATGGATGGGGTGATGGACCAGTCTAAGAAACCTAACATTGTCCATTCTCCCAATATAAGCACTTCAAACAACAACAATAACTATGAAAAAAATAAAATAAACAATAACTTCTCACCCTCAGTCAATGTTGTAGATTTTACCCATCAACAACAAAAACAAAAATAACCTCAAGAATCAAGAAAAACATAAACCCAAGGCCCTAATGAATACCCAAGTGGGTATCAAAACTAATTTTAAAACCAGGGGCAAGGGTTACAAAATTTTAACCATAAAAATCAACAGCTGAAAAATAACTGTAATTTCATACCACAACAAGGTGTAAACCAAAGACCTTGACATTATGATCCTGATTTATATTGGGGTTTTTATAGGGTTCATGGGAATGATGTAAGATTATTCCATGATTGTAACAATTTTTTACAATTTTTTTTAGAGGACCAAAGATAGTTATTTGTCTACATGTTCTTGACAAACCCGATAACACCCAATCAAAACACCTACATGGGACAGGTATCTCCACAGAACACACTACTTGGAATCTTTAATGATCCTCTCCCCACACGTCTAAAGGATGGTAGAACATATCCTAATGGTTTAAACAAGGGCATTGTAATAGGGACCTATGATTGTGAAGCCTCAACTTCATCAAACCCACAAGTGGCACCTCCTCTAGATGGTCGTCAGCTAATGAAAATTGTGGGGTTGGTCAAGTTAGAAATTGAACCTAAAATTAGTGCTACCACTAGAACTAAGGATTATTCTTCACATTCCATCCTGATCTATCCAACCACATTAGATGAAATTTGGGATAAGCTAAGCAAGCCGATAGGAGCTTATGATTTCATCAATGAATTAACTAAGACCTTCTCTCACATTTCCTTCTTGATATGTTAAAGAATTCCCCTGCTCATAGAGTTTCTCTACTAGAAGTGTTGGGTCTTGGTCATTTCACTAACACCGCACCTCCTCCAGAAGCATAAATAAACCATCTGTACTTTGATGTTTATCCTCTAGGGTATCCTGAAATAGATGTTGGATTTGTATTCGACATCAGTAAGATGTCCATAGACACTAAAATATCTTGTAGAGCCGATCCAGTGTTGTTTTTATAAGTATGGATTTACAAAAACTATGTAAAGAATATGATTATTGATGATGGGGAAGCAGTCAACATAGTCCCCTTCTCTTTCCTTTAAAATATAGGGTATGGAGAGGCCAATTTCTCTTCGACATGAAATACACTAAGAGGCTACGACAACCTCAAAGCAACGTCAATCAAAACTATAATGTTGTCGGTCACCCTTGGACCTAATACGGTGATAACCAAATTTTATATTATAGATCGGGAAACCAATTATAATATCATCATTGGCCTTCCTTGGACTCATCACATGAAGGTGATTCCCTCCAGTTTTTTTAGGAAGTTAGGTTCCTGCATTTAGGGAATTTCTTTTCAGTGTAGGTTGATCCAAAACCCTTCGAAATACACCTATCTAACTTGAAAAAGAGGCTAGGGATCCACTTAGAGTTTGAGCTTCCTATAAATTAGTTGAATAAACCTACAAGCTCAGTACCAGTGGTAAATTTGGTTCCCACAATGGAATTAAAAGTCATGGGTTTGATTAAAGGCATTCTAGAAATCAAAGATGAAACTGTCATCATTGGGAACTATGAGAAATATTTTCAAGCTATTGGAGAAATATTTACCCATTCTCCTTCCTTTCAATTACATGGGCATGGGACATACCCTAGGATTCGGTTCTCTTCCAACAAATGAGGTTTGTATGATTGAGGTAACTGAAGTAAAGGAGAAAGATTCAAAATATGATCCAACGTCCATTTTTCCAAGTAACTATTAGACCCTCTATTTTGAGCCAAATGTCATTTTGGCGCTAGGGCAGGTGTGATTTTTACCTCTCCTGAGGGAAGGATTCTACCTTTTTCCTTCAAATTAAACTTCAAGTGTAAAAATAATAGGGATTAATATGAATCCCTTCTACTTGGTTTCTTTGTGGCCAAAATAATGGGTGTTGGGTGATTCACAACTTGTTATGAATTAGGTATCCTAAGTATATGAGACTAGAGCTGAGCATTTACAAATCTAAAAATAGTAATGCCGAATTTAACAAAGAGATTTGAATTCATATCGATCAAATCAATTCCATGAGAGAAGAATCTCCTCACAGACTCGATAGTAACTTTTACTTCTCACTTTACTCTAAGAAGTGAGATGGAAGAGTCAAAATTCACGGTCTCAGTTCATGTAGAATCTTTGGTTTGTAAGACATCGATAACTCCAATGTTGACATACATAGAGATTAAGAGTGAGTATATCATTACAGATCACATTGACATTGACAAAAAAACTCTAGAATATCTAAACGCTCTCGCAAAATTACATCTTACACATCGAAAGGTTAATCTTTCTCTAATTCCACACTCTTCTTCCTATTTTGGAAATCCCATGATAAAATCTTCCCCTAGGAGGGAACTCAAAATTTGTGAGGTAGGAGAAGAGGGTGATTTAGAGTTGCCTCTAGCCCCACTTGAGTTTGACGAAGGCAACACCTCCTTAATCAAGGTAATAATCAATATAAATATCGATACCAAGGAAGAACCATTAATTTTGAAGATAGGGTCCTCTTTAACTCCTGAGGAGGTTGAAATACATACCCACATTCTTAAGGAGCATCAAAAAGCATTCATGTTTAACTATAAAGAAATGACTAGGATTACATCACATATTGTGATGCATAATCTCATTATTAAACCAGAGGCTAAGACAATTAAGAAAACATCAAGGCCCATGAATCTAAAGGTGGACCTCATGGTGAAGGAAGAAGTGATGAAAATCCTCTAGGTGGTATTCATTAAGCTATTTGACTACTCACAATGGGTGTCTAACATAGTCCCCATTCTCAAGAAAAATGGAAAGATCCACATCTGCATAGACTTTCGAGATATAAACAAGGATTTTCCCAAAGATGATTTCCCATTACCATCCATCGATTTTATCATTGACATGACATCCAGTTTCAAGTTTTTGTCTCTCATGGATGTATTCTCTAGGTACAATTAGATCAGGATCTCTAAAGAAGTTCAGGCCAAAACTACATTTATAACTCCTTGGAGAACCTACTGTTACGTTGTCATGTCGTTTCAGTTTAAGAAAATTGGTGCTACGTATAAATGAGTGATGAATTATATATTCCATGATCTTATACATAATATTTTGGAATCTTACATGGATGACCTTCTGGCTAAGGCTAGAAATTGTTGTGATCACCCAGAGGTGCTTCGTATCATCCTTTCTCATTTAATCAAATATGGCATCACATTGAATCCAGAAAAATGTGTGTTCGGTATAATAGGAGGACATATTTTGGGCTACATCATATCTTCATGAGGAATTGATGTGTACCTAGAAAAATATGAGCTGTATTGGAAATGATTCCACCAACAAACAAGTCTGGAATTAGATATTTTCTTGGAAAACTCAGGCAATGTGAAGGTTTATCCCTAACTTTACCTTTGTTATTCACCCAATCAACAATTTTTTGAAAAGGATTTCTGATTTAATTGGATAGATGAATGTAATGAGGCATTTGATTTAGTTAAAAGATTCTTATTGTCCCCTCCCACACTCATGCCGCCTAGGTCAAATCACCCTTTGATCTTGTATTTACGAGTTATAGATGTTTCGCTAGCCTGCATGTTAGCTCAAGAAGATGATGATAAATGAGAACGTGTAGTCTATCTTATTAGTCAAAAATTTCTTGATTATGAGATGCGTTATACCCAGGTAGAAAAATAATACCTTGCCATAGTCTTTACGACAAAGCATTTGAGAAATTATATGCTAAATCAAGAAACAAGGTTGATTGTTAAGACATATCACTTTCAGACATTCCTCACACAAGAATCCTTATCTAAGAAGGTCAGGTGCTTCGTAAATTTGATGGGAAAATTTGAGCTAACGTTTTTTAATTAGAAATACATCAAGGGAAAAATCATTGCAGATTGGTTGACTGATAATCCATTAGATGGAGGTGATCTCGTAGATCTAGACTACCCTGAGGAGTGTGTATACTTCATTGATACTAGGCCCCCCATTTCTGCGTGTCCATGGTAATTGACATCATTAATTTTATATTAGACCATACATATCCAAAAGGGGTAACATCACAACAAAGAAGGAAGCTACACATCATTTCCACTAAGTACGTTATTTTAGAGCAAGTTCTCTATCACAGGGCCTTTGACGGAATTTTGTTAAGATTTGTTGACGTAGAAGAATTTGAAATTATTATTTATCAATCACATAGCGGGGTATGTGGAGGTCACTTTGGCTTCCACGCAACTTCTCAAAAGATACATTGGATGGGCTATTTCTGGCCCACCCTAGAACATGACGTACTAGAATTTATGCATATATGCCATAAATGTAACGAGTTCTTCCATGAGATCCACATACCAGCACAAGCTCTGTAACCAATTTCAACCCCGTGGCCTTTTTCCACATGGGGCCTAGATTTGATAGGGAAATTATTGCCCTCATAAATAGATGGCCATAACTTCATAATCACGGCCATAGAATACTTTACTAAGTGGGTAGAATCCATGCCTCTTACCACTGTACCCAAGTTTGTGATCACTAAGTTCATCTTAAACCAGATCATTTATAGGTATGGGGTGTCATAGGTCATTATATTGGATAATGACACATCCTTCAAAAATGATGAAGTACATGAATTGTGTGCAAAGCTCAAGATAATTCATCACATGGCTTATCTTTATTATCCTTAGGCCAATGGACAAGATGAGGCTATGAATAAGACATTAAATTACATCTTCCTTAAGACTGTTAAGGAGAACAAACAATATTCATATTTAAATATTATCCTATTCTTGTGGGCCTATCAGATGTCAGTTAGAACACCAATGGGGGAAACCCCTTGTTCTTTGGTAATTGGTGCAGAACCGATGTTACCGCTCGAGTTCGAAATACTAAGCCTTTGTATTTTGTTGCAAGGAATCTTAGGAGAAGAAGGCTATCAAGAAGTGTGACTCTCTTAGTTATAAAGTCTTGATGAGATTAGACTCAATGTTGAATAATGGCACAATGTTTATGCTGAATGATGGCTCAAAAATACAACAAGAAGGTTTACGAGCATGAAATATACAAGGGATATTTGGTCTCAAGACTTCATATATGGATAGACAAAACGACTGGAAAACGAAGAAAATTCAAACCCAGGTGGTTGGGTCCATATTGAGTAGTAGAAGACTACAAAAATGGGGCATTTCACCTGTGTACATTAGAGGGTGAGGATTTTAATGAATTTGTGAACTCTCTCCACCTGAAGAGGTATTACGTATGATCCATTAGCATTTTCATATGTACAATATTGCATCTATATTGCAATTTCATTTCCCATTTCATTATGTAAATTTTTTTATCAAGGGACTTATTATTATAGCAAATCCTCAAACTTCTGGAAAACAATGGCAAAACATTCAAATCATATCTATTCAATTTTACATGGTATCATCAATTGTTTTCAAATCATTTCATCAATTCAAATAGGATAAGACAAAGTTTTGATCATGACCATACCAAGGCCTATATACTTGTTTCTGCTTATAGTCTCTTTCTAGATTAGGTGTCTTTTCCTATAGTCTATTCTATAAGCTTCATGGTGTCACATCTATCCCATAAATATCTCTTTAGAAATAAGAATATACTAAACATTTTTCCTAAATGAGTAATTCAAATGAAAATCAAAATATTTTTTTTTTTACACATTTCTTTTCCCTACCAACCTTCGGTGTTGAGCTTGCATCTCTTACTGGTGATGTAGGGTTAGGAAAGGAGAGAAATTCACTTACTTTCCTATTCCTTTTCCATGGCAATGAGCTTATGCTTCCTACTGGTAGCATGGGGAAAAGTTTAGGGGGGCTCTTTGATAAACTTGAAAGTTAGAAACAATCCATTCAAATATTGTGAAAGCATAATTCAAAAACAAAGTGAGTTAAATGTCCAAAATTCCAAAAAAGTTTAAAACCTCAAAACCAAATTTTTTCATCCAAGTGGCTATCTACAAATCGAAGTATAGATAAACTAGAAATTAAATCACATTCTAAACTATGATGTATCTTGAGTAGGGTGAGGTTGTAGCATATCAATTTGGTTCTTTCAAACCATTGTCTTTCCCTCATCATCACCATTCAACAAACTTTCATAACTTGTGCCCTTTTTGGATCTTGGTGTTGATCCCTCACATCCTACTAGTTATGTGGGGTCAGTAGTGGGGAAAGTACATTTACTTATCATATCATTGTATCACCATATTTTTTCAAAAAAAATTAAGTATTGAAGATTTTTTTAATAAACTAAAGTTCAAACATTACATTGTGTTTGTATTATCATATATCAGCATTATAAAATACAAAATTAAATCATTCTATTATCATTTCACATCCACTACATGCATTCTAAAAAGCATAGAAAAATGGATATTTTAAACGTCTAGAGTACGCATGAGAAGTAAACCAAAAGAAATTCGACTCACATACAATGGATTACTGGACCAAAAAATTAAATGTATGTGTATATCATGATGAGCCAAGTTTGTATACAATGTCATCACGTGTTAAGATGTGGTCAAAAATATCGCAATGAGCCCAAAATATAAAAAAAATCATATAGTGCCCGAAAAAATGGAAACATAGAAATAAATGGCCCAATGGCCTGTCAATCCCTATGGGATCCCTTGGATGATGCATGACTATGTCTAAGGCTCCTACAGCGGCAACGAAGACACTAGGAATGAACTGGATGGTAGAAATTCTCATGGTGGCAGCCTCCAGATGTGGTCTCATTGTGGGAATGGCTCCACCTCATCAAACACTTGGTGGCCTCATATCCAGCCACCTGGGTATGAAGCAAGGTCACCAGCTCCGTTGTCCTCCAAATAAGAGAAAACATATCAGTATGTCTATCGGAAGCTATCAGCTAACCTAAATCCTTGGTCACCTCAGCTCGGGTCTTTCCCAAGGGGATCAGTAGGGTATCCATTTACACCCGTCAGATAAGCTCTTGCCACTCATGTGTAGTTGCTGTAAGAAAATAAAGGAAAAGAAATAGATAAGTTAGAAAACTAAAAAACACAAATAAAAAGAACGTACCAAACTAATACTTTCAATTAACAAAGGCAAGAAAAGAGTATTAGACATACTCGAATCTCCAGGCATCTAGGTGGGGTCAGTGAATATTACTATTGATGTTGTTGCAAACTGTGGGGCCTCCCCAAAGCCACAGGCCAAATGCTATCTGATCACAAACTCACCATCCCCTTCCCCATCTAGAGAAATTGGCTCCTCTGAGACCAAGGTCTCTCTCTCTGCACTAGCCTCCTCATGCGTTGCTCTCAACTCTCCTTAGTGTCACGTCACTCAGGATCGCTCTTCTCCTCTACCATATGGCCTACCTATCTAGTATCTACATCACCCCCTCATCCTCCTACTTAGTCCTCTCTCTGAGTGACTCCTCCTTGGTCTCGTCTTTTGTATGCTCCTTAGAATTAAATTCTACATCAATAGGCTCATCCTCCTCTCCAATGTGAGTAGGAATGACTAAAATATGGAGTAAAGGCACTCGAGGGGAACTTGTTTCCCTTATAGCATGGACCACATGCCTAACTGCAATAGGAACACCTGGAGTAACTAATTTCCAGTCAGGATCTCCTCTAGGGCCCTTTTGGGCCTCCTGAATGGTCCTGTAGACTGGTGCCACTAGAGGAAGTATGTCAGCATATGGGATGTCATAATTCTAAGGAACTCGATTAAATGGATGAGTCTCAAATCTCCTAGCCCTATCAACTAACTAAAAATTGATGGAGCAATATACCACTGTGGTCACCTCCTGTCCTTATAACCCTGCCATGTCTTGGTAGGGTGTGAAAACCATGTCCGTTGTGATTAGATAAGCTACTGGCTGGTGTGGTTTCTTGAGAACTGACATAGCTGTCCACCTTGCTACCCGAACAACCCTTGGATCCAATACCTATACTCCCCTTCCATAGGGGGTGATGTGCTCATATACCCAGATCATAACAACAGTGGGGTAGTTCAATGAGTTCCCTTGTAATTGGACTACCCTTTATAATTCATGGTAGGTAGTTCCTAGTATGTCTACTCCCCAGGTGTACCTATGGCCATGTCCCTCAATCTATGAGATGATAGGAGCCCAACAGTAGAGAAGGGTGTCATCACCCTTGTCCCCGATTAATCGTGAGGACAAGATACCCATAATGGATCTCCAAATGATAGGAATAGAGCATTGGCAATGGACCAAACTTTCATCCTGTTCTTTGAATCAAATGATATAATGGCATCTCCCATTAATGTGGCCCACTATGTCATCACAACCATGGATCTCGTTGTCTCCAAATTAAGTCTTCTCCCAAGAATTAGGATCCCAAGGATGTGATTTACATTCTCCAGAATAATTTTTCACTCACCTTTGACACCTGGAAAATGGAAAGTTTTCTTATCTGTGTCCCAGTAGGAAAACAAGTCACACAATATGTGACTAGCAAGGGAAACATGGAGAATGTGTGCAATCCTCCAGATGCCTACCCTCTAGAGGGTGTCCCTCCTGGCCTGAGTCAGCTAGTTCAGAATCTTAGGGAGCCAATCACACTCCCTCTCTTGACTCTAGTGGATGTACTCATCCTTCTGCATTCACCAAAACATGGAAAAAAGAGAAAGTTATTAATGTATACAACAAGATAAGCTCACCAAAAACATGACAAAACATAAAAAATCCAAAAAAAATAAAGTTAATGTATGTTTTGGTCATCCTGTTCAAAACCATCACCTAGTGTAGTGTGGAGGTTCCAAGACCGTTGCCCAAGCAGGGTAGCAGTCCTGAGCTGATTTTCCAAACGTGCCCTTAACCCTAAAAAATGATCAAAATGCAAAAAAAGGCCATTCTGATGAAATAAAAGAACTCCCTATGGGCGCCCGCCCTTAGAGACTCATTTAAGATTAAAAAAAAGTTGAAAATAACCCCCTAGGTGAAATTTTCAACATTTTTACATTTTAGGTATTAAAAGACAACTAAAAATAACAGAACTTAGACCATGCTGGTCGATCTCCCACACGTGGAGGCAAAAACACTATCTCGCAATGATTGTTTCAGATGTACTCTAATTGGAAATGATCACCGTGGATCTAGAGATCCAAATTCACAAATCAAGAATGCACAAATGAGTTGAAAATGGGTTTATATATATATATATATATATATTGTTTTAATCTTGTTTTGAGTATATGTGTTGACAAGGTTAGAGCGTTGGCACAGGTATATCTTTATATCCCCACAAAAATGGTAAGTCCTATTTTCATTTTGGTTTAGTGTTTATTTTTCGATATTTTGTCTATCTACACTTAAGTCTTCTTTTTCTTGCAGGTAGAAAGAGTTTGGATGGCGACATTTCAACACATGGGCGTGTCAAGTATAACTTCTAACTCCCCTTTTCGGGAATGCCATACTCAGACTCTATATTTTATGCCTTTTCATGGCTAAGACACTTCTCTAAGGGGAAAATATGTATGCACCAAAATTTACATGTGCTACATTGTCAAAAAATGGTTACAAAATTCCCCAATGATGATTCAAGTCCTTTCAAGAAGTTTTTCAAGCTCCAAAACCCATTCGTAGTGTATATTTTTTTCCTAGACATCTTTACTTAGCCTTCCCATACTTTTTCCATCTTTCTGCCTCTTTTTGTGCATGTTTTGGCCTTTAGTGCTAGGACCGTCATCCTACCTAGGTGGCGGTTCTGAAACCGCCGCCCAAGCAAGGCAACAGTCCTGACCAATTTTTCTAGATTCTATCATGTGTGTTTTTAACATGTGGCGATTCACTTAACTTCACTTTTAGCATGCATCCATGGGCCAAATTGTCTAAAAATAGTTTTAATTGCTTGGTTCTCCTTCCCTCTTCTATTTTTACATGTGCTCTAGTTAGTTGGAACTACCTCTTCTTTCCTTGTGCATGAAGGCACATCCATCACCAATTCTTATATATTCCATGCTTGTATTCAAGTAAAAGGCCTAATAATTTTTTTGTATCTTGCATTGTACTGCTACCACAATCTTGCTAGGAATTACATAGCCAAACTCATATCTGATGTGCTATCTCTCTTCTACTTGCATTGCATCTAGACTACCTTCAAGATGTCATTGATCAAGTGCCATCCTCATGTTGTTGTTCTTGCATTCCCAATCCCTTGGAGTCATATTAACACTTTAAGAAAGAAAGGAACAAACTGAGGGGACAGATACAGATATAACCAGATTTTCCAAGGCTCTTGCTTGTCCAGGTTGGAATCCTGTTTTATTTTGTTTATTTGTTAAATTTTCAAATTCAAATCACTAGTTTCAATTACATATCAAATAGAGTAGTAAAATTTTTCATTTCAATAGGTTAGGAGATTGCAAGTAACTCAAATCATTGGAAAGTTTTCTCTTTAACATTACCAGGGAAGTTGTGGAGAACAATAGATATTTCAGGGTCATGATTTGTTCTTCATCTCTGAGGTAGGGTTTGAAGGGTTTTTATTGGATTAGGTTAATTGTTTTATATTAGATTCATACATTAGCACAAGTAACCAGCTACATCTAGTTGATTACTTGTCTTTAGTTTATTTATTAGATTAGAATTCATTTCTTAAAATCTAGAAAAGATCAAAAATATTTCCTTTAATAGATTAGTTTGATTTTATTTCTTTGTTTTTATATATTGTGAAAATTCCAAAAATATAGATTATATTTCCATCAGTAATTAGTTTTCTTATCAAAATAACTTTAATTCATACTGTATGACCATCAACGGTTCACAAAAAGAAAATACGTATAGTTGTGATCCCTTGGTTGCACAACCCAATGGGCTAGAATTGATAACTAACATTAATACAAGTTTACGTTTGACATTATTACGTAAACCCACAACTTTTGCTGAGAAAATATAACAACTAAATACGCTAAACATCACTTCTAATAAATCCTACGATTATTGTGTTGCTTCTGGAAACATGGTTTGATTATGCGCATGATCATACAAGGGCCACAACCTCCATAAGTATTTGGTTGTGATCCTCAGGTCCCACAATCCAACGAGCCTGATAATCAGTTAAACATTGACACTAGTTTTAATACATTAGTATTGAGATATTCACCACTTCCACAAGTCATTATTTCACAACTCTTTGTATTAAACATAGTATTCAATCAGGCTAAGACTTTTTGGACTAGACCATAAAATCACCCATAAATCCCTGTGGATCAACCATGTCTCTCTTTCTTACTTCCATGACCTTTTTTGGAAATACATACGAGGCACCCACAAGTCATCTTCTGCATGTTCAACAACCAAAAAATTGAATCTTGGCAGAGCTCAACATTCATTGGAGTCTCTGAGAAGCTATTATATTAGACCAAACTATCACACCACTTCAAGTTAGGAGAGCATTCTTTTCCTTAGGCTCGCAGATCCTGACATTGCATGTTTAGGTTATAATATTGCCTAATTAGCTTGATCCCCATCACTATACTCACATTCACATTCATTCTACACCATTTGTCATGGCATGACCTCAAGAGATCAAGTACGAAGAAAGTCATGTGCTGACTTTCTTTCATACAGGTACCCTTTTCAATTGCTTTTTTTTCCCACTCCTTAGTGGTAGCATTTCTAGTAATGACATCTTCAACATTCTTCAAAGCAGTGCATGTGATCCTAAGAGTAATTTCTTGTGTTCTTTAAATGAAAATGGATAATTTTTCTCACAATATTGGATACGGACTCAATCTTCTCTTTCAATTTCTCTTTAGTTTCTTTGTCTTTGCCAATTTTCTGCACTACATCTTGGAACACCATTTGAACATCATGCTTCATTCCCTTTGTGGATTGTTTTCTCAAGGGAATTTGAGTAAATTGATAGTCTAGTAAAGTTTCGTCTCCCCTTAAAACCTCATTTTTTGGGGTGGATACCTCTAGATATCTTTTACCTTGATAACCTATCAACATTCTGGACATCACGTTCACCCTCTTGGGTGGCCTAGATTAACTCAGACTTGTAGAACCCATTAGTTCTTCTTTATTTATTTCCACATTTACATTATTTTTGGTTGGAATTGATTCTTCCAATCATCCTCTAAGAGGAAAATTTTGACCATGTATTTGTGGCCTTGTTGGTGGTACGCATATTTGTTGAGAAACATGAGGAATTATTTGTGTACAATAACCCTTGATTCTTCTTCATTTTCACGTATTTTTTTGCCCTCTCTTCAGCTTGAGGTTATGACATTGCACCACTAAGTTATACATGGTCCTTTCAGGCTAGTACAATGCGTAACTCAAGGTTTTAGGCAATTTTAGTTTCTTCACTTGTAATCGGTACAAACACTTATTAATTTTCTTTAATGGGGGAGGAGGACCTTTCTTCATTCCTACTAGGAGATACTCACTCTAAAATTTCCTTCGGAACTTTTATTCATGCCTCCTCTCCTTTTTATGTCTTAGTGAATTCCATTCCTTCCAAACCTCTAATCATAGTAATAGGGTTTTCCTTGGTGGTTTAGGATTCCTCAACATTCAATTGTAATCCTAACATATTTTGTCTAATAGGAGCTACTCCGAAACTTCTTGTACGCCCTCCAAACCTTAAATTTTAGGCTCTTCACTAGGGGTAGAGTCCTTTACTTTTTCAATATTAATTTTCTTTTGAGTTTTTCTTTCAATAGAACTATGTTCTTGACTTACTTTATGTTTTGGAATTATAACACTCCCATCCTGTGGAATGACCTACTTTTGGCTAATAGACTTGTCTATTTGGGCCAATGTTACACCTATTGTTTATTTTAGCAGATCCTCTAGGTGAGGAGGTACTAATGGCATAGGAGGCATCTAGATTTGTTGTATCACCTCTTTCTCTGTTATATTTTTATCATGTCCCACATGTGGAGTGCCCTCTTATATCACTGGCGTTAAAATTATTGGCCTCTTACGTCTTAAAAGAGGAATATTATCCAAAAAAAATGGTTCTACAATTACAACTCCTTGGATTAACCTGTTTGAAAGGGCATGTTCTTTATCCTTATTCTTCTCAGTGTCCTTGCTAGATTCTTGACCAATTATTTTATTTTTAAATCACCCCTTAGAAGAATATACTTAGGGTATTGGGGGACAAGATGGGATATATTGGATATGAGTGAAAATAAGAGGAGTTTTTATTATCATAAGGTCCTAAAAAAAATTTCCAATAGTGAAATAGACGTTCTATTTCTACTCACATAGGCACTCAATTCATTTCTAGTTTGGGTATTGCTAGGTGTTTTAAAATATATTTGGGGAGTCCCTTAAAGTTTTTTGGTATCCATTCTAAAAGGAGATAATAAATTTTCAAGTATACCATTGACCCTTTATTCGGTTAGAATAATGGTACTTTTTTGACTAAGGTTGACCTTTTGATCAATAGATCAAATAAAGGTTCTTCTCATGAAATTTATAGTCTTATGATGTAAGGAATTCATTTCTTGAGTTACCCAAGTCATAGGTAGAAGAGGTGCTTGTGAAGTATCATCTTGAGCATATCTAAGACTTGTTGTGTATTTATAATTAACAATACCCTCTAGCACAATTGCTACCTTATAGTCAATAACTTGGGAAAAATACATTCTAGAATGATATCTCAGTCTAACATCCTCTTCTCCCCTACATCCATTCAATAATGATTCTTCATAGTGATGCTCATTGTCTAAGGCAGATACCAAAACTTGATGTAATAGCCACTTGATGTCATAATTTAACCTAATATAAAATTTCTCCATAGTATAGCTCCTCATCTCTACTTCAACCAATTTTTATTTTACCAAAGTTTGGCATGTGTACCTACTAACTACAATTGGAAATTTGATATTGGTTTTTTGTTTGGAAGCCAAAATCCTATAAACATACATAATTTGTTTGACTAATTTCAATAATACCCACTTATTATCCATGTGCCTAGGTAGAAAAAATGGGGCTTCAGTGATGCCACTGTTAGGATAATTAATTATGCATTGTATAATTAATTGTTATTATTTAATTATTGATTATATATGGTTTTAATAAACCATATTTGTCTTATTATATTCACGGATATAGTTTTTATGTTGTTATAACAATTATATCATTATTCATTTGTGCTTCTCATATGATATTTTGGAACCTTTTGTATTCAGGCATATTGTTGCACCTGTGCAACATATTTATTTGTTTATATATTATTGTCCAATATGTATAAATATTGCAGCACTCCATTGTAATGGTTGATTAGTTTCACATTAATCAAATACACAGGCTTCCGTCCCTATTTTTGAAATCACATTTGGTTTCAGAGCAGGTTGAAGGATATTGAAGGATTACAATAGAGCTTGAGGAGCATTGGAGAAGCTTGTGCAAGAAAAAGAGAGCCAGAGTTACCTCTATAAATTCCCAACCCCATCCCCTGCAATACCACTATCAAATTCCTCAAAACCACCTTTATTCATTGCAATTAAGGTTGAGGAGGATAGAATTCACCAAGGAAGAGATTAAAAGCTCAAAGGAAGGAAGAAAAATGATCTAAGGTGCCATACACACTCAAAACCACCTTCTTTCTCACCAAAGCTACCTGTCATTTTTTCTCTTTGCTGGAATTTTTGCTCAAAACTGTGGTTTTTTGAAGAGGTATGGTTTTACAGTTTGGAAGTGTTTAATTACATTTTTCTCTTTACATATAATTGTTTAGCATAGTTGCCCGAGTGGCTAACATAACTTTTGTAAGACACTTCCCTTCAAGAGAGGTCAAGGGGTCAAATCCCCCTCCCTCACCCACTACCAAATTTGGCTGAAAATTTAGTGGAAACGCTAACTTTAGCAGAAAATTAAAATTTAGTTATAACTAACTAAATTTAGCGAGAAAAACCCCTATTTTAGGGCTAAATTTGTTTTTCCTCCACTCTACATATTTTTGCATTTTGAGCATTTTTTGCTAAAGGAGGGCTACCTAAAAACTTCATTTTGAGATTATTTTGTACGGTTTTTTCCTCAACAAGTCATATTGGGCTCCATAGACCACTAGTGCCCCAAAACAAAAACATTTACCTGCCATTCAATTTTTTCTAAATTTTTTTAATGTAATTGCATGTTTGAGTATATTGTACTAATTTACAGGTTGCCATAGTCAACTAAAAACTTTGTAATTACTTAGAAACTGGCAGAATATTATACTCAAAATCAATAAAAATTGGCTCTGTAACACTCACAAGATCTTAGATCTCATTCGTAGCATTTGGTATATACAGTGCCTCTGGGAAGTGCTTATGGGTAAATTCATTGTGACTAATACTAAACTTAACACCTAATATAGCTGCAACAACATCATCTAGGCATCGACCCTTTAAATTGACAGGGAGTAATAAGGTCACAATGCACACACTATGAGCCATCCCATCCGTCTGTGAACAATTGCATGACATAAATCTAGAATGAGAAATTATCCAAGTATATAGCGAAGTTACGCACGTGTATGAGAATATTTCTTTGAGCTGGTGTCAATAATCACACAGACCCCTCTCAGTACTTTCTTGGTACCATGTATTGAATTATTTCACGTACGTTAATGCCTCTTTCACGTACTACCAGGTATACAGAAAGGGAAAGATTCTTCCATGTACCACTAAGTATGTCAGAAGGGCACGTATATAGAAAGGTTCGATATATCAAACTGATGGTATATAGATTGGGAAACCTTATACCTGGAGTGATAAGAGCCAAACCCTGTCAGTAATCTCTGCAAAATGGGCACCAATGCCCCAAATTTTTTCTTTCGGATTCATAACTACTCAAAGGAAACAACTATGTTGCATGGAAGACAAAAATTAAGATAGCTTGAGTTTGAAGAAATTTGGGTTTTTGTGATTGGTACTCTGACTAGATCAACTACTGATATTACACACCAGAGGTAGTTTGATAGAGAAAATCAGAAATCCAAACTCATCATCTTATTTGGAGTGTCTGATGATGTGTAACCCCACATTCGTGATGCCACAATAGCCAAAGAAGTGTGGAATAAGCTAAGCATAGTATACGAGGCCAAGAACAAGAAGGCTATACTGAATTTACAGAGTCAGTTACACACATTGAATTTTAACCTGAATGAGAAAATCGAAGCTTTCTTAAGAATATTTGTAGAGTTGAGGGCTTCACTTCTAGCCCTAGGAGAAGTGGTCTTAGATGATGCTCTCATTCCCATTGTTCTAAGAGCACTCCCCTCTTCTTACCACATTTTTTTACAACACTAAATGTTTCATATACGATCATTAGTTTTGAAAAATTAGTAAACTTACTACAACAAGAGGAAGCCATACATAATAAGGATGATGAAGAGGAGAAAGCACTTTCTTCACATCAAAAATGGAAAGGAAAAGATAAATGAAAACCAAATTCCTATCAAAATCCCCAAAATCAAAATCAGTATCAAGGGGAAATACAATAGAAGAAGCAATGTCCAATCTGTAATAGAGGACATGACCTACAAGATTGTTGGTATAGTACTTACAAGAAAGGTTCATCAAGAAACTCTGGACCTCCACAAAAATCTCACAAGGGAAATTCTAAATAAAATCAAGGGAAGAAAAAGAGAAACTGGAAAATAAGACCCCATCAGCAAGGAAATATTGTTGAGTAACTGTTATCCAAAATTCACCCCCCCAGGGTAATTTTGATAACATGCATCAGAATGTTCAAGTCCCAGGCACATTGATTGATTCAGAGCAAACATCATGTTTCTGAGGTTCTCTCAGATATTTTTTTTAACTCCCCTGGCCGAAGAAGGAAGGAGCAAGCTCTGAGAAAATGCGAAAAAGTTGCAGAAAGGCAAGTAGATTGATCTAGGAAAAAATCACGAAAATGGCTAAGTCCTTGTCCTAGGACAGTCGGGACATTTGGGACGTCAAGGCGCGGATCGGCCGAAAAGCCTCCAGGCAGCCCACTAAGCATTTGGGACAAGTGGGACAAAAGTACGCGGCGGGCGCGAAATGCCGGTTCGACCGAGAGGAAAAATTAGCTAACTGCTGAGAGGGTCGCCTTCGGGACGAATGGGAGAAATGGACGCGAAATGCCCAAACCGGCCGGTTCGCGTGAAATCAGCACAAGGAGCCCAAAATCAATTGGGATGCATGGGACAAAAGGGCGCGAACTGGCCGAACCGGCCGAAAAGGGTCAAGTCAGTCCGAAGCAAAGTGGGACAAGCGGGCCAAAAATGCCCGAACTGCCCGAACCGGCCGAAATGAGCACAAAGGGCCCAAAATCAAATGGGACATCCGGGACAAATGGAAGTGAAGTACGCGAAGGAGCCGAAGACCAATCAAAAACTGCCACGTGTCCTCATAGGAGAAAAAGTCAAAAGGTCAAAGGGGCGAGTTATCGAGCGCTGAACCAAACCAATGAAATGGCGCCACGTGTCCAAGTTTAAGGGGCCCACAAGCAATTTCAAAAGGAAAGCCCATGAAAGACAGAGGAGAGAGAATTGCTCGTCCAATCAGCACGTGCCACGTGTCGTCCAGATGGCGAAGAGCGCGGGAAAACATTTTAAAATTCGTTTTGATCTGTTCCGTGCCCTAAATCTTCAGATCGCCATATCTTTTGATCCAGAGCTCAGATTTCCACGTTCTTTATATCAACGGAAAGATGTTGAGATGCTCTACATGATTCGAGGATCAATCTCGAGTTTTGGTGTAGTCTAGAGAGAAAAAATCGAGAAATGGCTCTGACGTGTGGTAATGGCCAGAAGCGACCTTTCAACAACCTGTTTTAATGCTAATGGGTCGCATTCTTCTTCTGCACGGCCAGAAGTGACATTTTAGCGGCCAGATTAATGCAAATGGGTCACATTCTCCTCCAAATCAGTCAAAGTGATAGGGTATGGGTTTGTAAGATCCTCCATGCTGATTTAATGCATCTATAGTCAATGAGGAATGGGCTTGCACATTTTCCCACATTTTCTGTCCCCTGGGCTCGACCCATGCAATGTAAAAGCCAGATTTGGCTCATTTTTAAAAGAAGTGGTTCATTCTTTCTGCTCGGACCTCCCTTCTTTTCTTCTCTAGGGTTGAAAATGGAGTTCGAACCTCCTCCCTTTCTCTGTAATGGCGTTCCTGCCTTTTACCACTAATGGAATGATGTTCTGTGCAAACCTCTGGAGCAACAAAACGTGTTTTGTGATGCATCTGTCCATCCTCTCTTGTTTTTGCTTGTCTTCTTCTTGCCTCTCTTCATTGCAGGTGTCTTTGCATGTTTGAATGTTCATTGCAGGTCTGGAGCTGTGTTCATGGAGTTTTGGGACATTTTCTGTGTGAAATCTATCCTTGAGGTTGTGATGCTTCTGTCCATCCTTCCCAATGGCTCACCTCTCTTTGTCCCATGGCAGTTTTGATAGATGTCCAACATTCTCCTTCTCTGGTGTATCATCATTTTAGTGTAGGCTTTTGCTATTTTTCCCCTCTCTCTCTCTCTCTGTCTCCTTGGCATGGTTAGATTAGGATTAGATTAGCTTGCCTGCACTGGAATAGCTTGTCGCAGGTAGTTTAGGAGCAGGAACCAGCCTTCTCTGGAGATTCCTCTCTCAGTTTTACAAGTCCCACACTTGGAGAGAGGTTTCCATGTTGTGCAATCACACTGGATGCCTGAACATCAACCTAGAAGCCTGATGTGCGTCCAAGGGTGCTGTGATTTTGCATCAACAGTTTTGGCACGCCCGGTGGGAGCTTAGAGGTCTTTCACTTCATCTTTTGCAGGCTGATGTGTTCCTGTGAAGATTTCAGCCTTTGGAGGCACTTGCAAACACATCTGGCGACTCCATCTGGTCAACAACCATCTCTGAAGTTGCAGAGCTTCCTTTCCATTCATTTCCATTCATTTTTCATTCATCCTTCTTTCCATCCCTTTCATTCTTTTCCATTCCATGAAGTTGTGCAACCATGACTTCATTTCCATCATGGAACTCACATTTACAACAACAACAGTATTTTCCACTTCCAACATGTTTTACAAATCCTCCAGATCAGCATGCATACTCATATGAACTGCAGTGCCAAAGTCAGTTTGGCTATGAAGCTTCCCAAGAGCAAGAGTATGCATACAATGAAGACCATCAGATCCAAGATGCTGGTCTGTTGGAGAAAATCCAAAAGATGGAGGTGGGGATGGTGCAGTCCAGGGCTCAGGCATAGATGAGAGCATTTGGAATCGGTTGTGAAGCACCCTGTCCATGGGTGGGACCTTTTCCAAGTCATTACAGCCCTCAGGAGAAGATTGACTTCATGATTGCAACGTTGCCTTTGCTTGCAAAGTGGATTGAAGAAATAGAAGTGTATGAGAGAAGTATTCAGTAACCTTGTCAACAGGTAAACACACCATCTCATGCCTTTTCTTTTCCTCTTTCCCAATCTGTTTTAGTTCAGCAGTGTCAAGTTTCAAACTCTCCATCTGCTGTCCCAAATGTTGAATCCATTTCTCCACCTCTCATTCTTCCACCACACCTCGATTCTTCTTTCCTTTTTCCTTCCAAACAATCATCCCCTCCACAAGAGCTAACAGAAATACCCCCTCCTCCAAAGAAACAAGAGGTTTCACCTCCTCCACCACCACAAAAAATTGTCAAATCAATGGAGTTTCAACCTATCCCTCCTTTTGCATTCCCAATTCCATGTGGGAAAGAAGAAATTGTAAAAATCAGTCATCAAGGACAGCAGGAGGAAGAGCCAAACAGAAAAGAAATGACAGACAGCTTGAAGGTTTGGGCTGCCAAATTTGGGATGACAAGGATCCCCTTGATGGTCAAGCCTACAGAAGAAGCTAGGGTTGGAGAAAAAATGGTGGTCAGGACTGATTTTGTTGCAGCAGAAGAAGAAGATCTTGCAGCCCCAACTTGTCCTCTAGAGCAGCAGATTAAAGAGTTTGACTTGACAAACTTCATGCTGGAGAAGGAGTTCAATCAAGAGCAAGATTGCCTTCAAACATTGGAGGAAGGAGAAGCTGCTCCAAATCCAAAAGAAGAGGAGCACAATCTAGCTATGGAGGAGAAAAACGCAGATCCAAGGGCTTTGAGCACAAAGCAGGTTACAGAAGAACCTTCAGTTCTTCTTTCCACTTCATCTCTCTCAAGTTCTAGCACTGAAAAGGAGTTTGATCTCTCAAACTCAATATTGGAGAGTGAAGGAAACCATGGTGGTCAAGTTGTAGATAAAGAGGACACCATGGAGGAAGTTGAACACGAGCAGCAGGACAGCAATGAGGCAGTTTACCTGTCAGATTTGGAGGACTGTTTTGATGGAGAAGAGCCGGTTGAGTTTTCACCATTCTCTCTTTCATCATCCACATTCCAAACACCAGAGCCTGCTGCCATGAAGGAGAGCTTTCATTTGCAGCAGCCTGCATCTTACAACAGCCCTTTGGAATCAAAATTGGAAGATTCTAATCTTCCCTGTTCTTCATTGGAGGAAGAGAAAGGACAGAAGGATTCCACCATTTCTTCCACACCATCCATTCAAGGTCTGCAAGAGAACTCCATTCCTGGAGTTGAAAATCAGAGCAATGGGCATACTCAACGGATCAGACCTTGCCCAATCAGGTACTTGGCTTCATTGGAGCCAAGGGAGAAGCCAAAACCAGTCATGCTCACTTCTGAGCATGAGGGTGAGATACAAAGTACTGAGGATCAGCTGCCATACCTCTTCAATTCAAATGCAGAGCAACTAAAAGAGGTATTGGATTTTCCTTCAGCTGATACCTTGATGATTTGGGTAGAAGACCAGCTTCTTGTTGATTTTCCATCCATCCAAACAGC
This sequence comes from Taxus chinensis, assembly GCA_019776745.2. Classification (NCBI taxonomy): domain Eukaryota; kingdom Viridiplantae; phylum Streptophyta; class Pinopsida; order Cupressales; family Taxaceae; genus Taxus; species Taxus chinensis. Next base: position 289,182,177 of record CM034150.1, read on the forward strand.
CATGATCAGTGCCAAATCAGTTGCATGGCTGCCAATTTTGAAGAAAGGGAGCTATTTTGCACAACCAGTAGCAGAGTTTGTTTAGCTTGCCTTTGCTTCCAGTTAGAGTAGAGTATCTAGGTTTGCTTTCAGCAGAAGAAGTGCTTGTGCACACTCTGCATGTTCCATTTGGGGCATGTATGATTTTCAGTTTTGTACATAGTTTTTGGTGTTGCTGGTTTTGCTCTTGCACAGTTCGTTCCAGTGGTTTTTGGTGAGAACAACTCCATGTCCGGTGGGTTTCCAAGTGGCTCAGAGGGAAGTTTTCAAAGTTCAGATCAGTTTTCAGGCCTACTCATGACTCCATGCCCAATGGATTGCTTCAGGCAACTGGTCTTTTCATCTAGCAGGCAGATGACCCCGCTGAGTCGCCAAAACTGTTATCCAAAATTCACCCCCCCAGGGTAATTTTGATAACATGCATCAGAATGTTCAAGTCCCAGGAACATTGATTGATTCAGAGCAAACATCATGTTTCTGAGGTTCTCTCAGATATTTTTTTTAACTCCCCTGGCCGAAGAAGGAAGGAGCAAGCTCTGAGAAAATGTGAAAAAGTTGCAGAAAGGCAAGTAGATTGATCCAGGAAAAAATCACAAAAATGGCTAAGTCCTTGTCCTAGGACAGTCGGGACATTTGGGACGTCAAGGCGCGGATCGGCCGAAAAGCCTCCAGGCAGCCCACTAAGCATTTGGGACAAGTGGGACAAAAGTACGCGGCGGGCGCGAAATGCCGGTTCGACCAAGAGGAAAAATTAGCTAACTGCTAAGAGGGTCGCCTTCGGGACGAATGGGAGAAATGGACGCGAAATGCCCGAACCGGCCGGTTCGCGCGAAATCAGCACAAGGAGCCCAAAAGCAATTGGGATGCGTGGGACAAAAGGGCGCGAACCGGCCGAACCGGCCGAAAAGGGTCAAGTCAGTCCGAAGCAAAGTGGGAAAAGCGGGCCAAAAATGCCCGAACTGCCCGAACCGGCTGAAATGAGCACAAAGGGCCCAAAATCAAATGGGACATCTGGGATAAATGGAAGTGAAGTACGCGAAGGAGCCGAAGGAGCCGAAGACCAATCAAAAACTGCCACGTGTCCTCACAGGAGAAAAAGTCAAAAGGTCAAAGGGGCGAGTTATCGAGCGCTGAACCAAACCAATGAAATGGCGCCACGTGTCTAAGTTTAAGGGGCCCACAAGCAATTTCAAAAGGAAAGCCCGTGAAAGATGGAGGAGAGAGAATTGCTCATCCAATCAGCACGTGCCACATGTCGTCCAGATGGCGAAGAGCGGGAAAACATTTTAAAATTCGTTTTGATCTGTTTCGTGCCCTAAATCTTCAGATCGCCATATCTTTTGATCCAGAGCTCAGATTTCCACGTTCTTTATATCAACGGAAAGCTGTTCAGATGCTATACATGATTCTGGGATCAATCTTGAGTTTTGGTGCATTCTAGAGAGAGAAAATTGAGAAACAGATCTGACGTGTGGTAATGGCCAGAAGCGACCTTTCAACAACCTGTTTTAATGCTAATGGGTCGCATTCTTCTTCTTCACAGCCAGAAGTGACATTTTAGCGGCCATATTAATGCAAATGGGTCGCATTCTCCTCCAAATCAGTCAAAGTGATAGGGTATGGGTTTGTAAGATCCTCCATGCTGATTTAATGCATCTGCAGTCAATGAGGAATGGGCTTGCATGTTTTCCCACATTTTCTGTCCCCTGGGCTCGACCCATGCAATGTAAAAGCTAGATTTGGCTCATTTTTAAAAGAAGTGGTTCATTCTTTCTACTCGGCCCTCCCTTCTTTTCTTCTCTAGGGTTGAAAATGGAGTTCGAACCTCCTCCCTTTCTCTGTAATGGCGTTCCTGCCTTTTACCACTAATGGAATGATGTTCTGTGCAAACCTCTGGAGCAACAAAACATGTTCTGTGATGCATCTGTCCATCCTCTCTCGTTTTTGCTTGTCTTCTTCTTGCCTCTCTTCATTGCAGGTGTCTTTGCATGTTTGAATGTTCATTGCAGGTCTGGAGCTGTGTTCATGGAGTTTTGGGACATTTTCTGTGTGAAATCTATCCTTGGGGTTGTGATGCTTCTGTCCATCCTTCCCAATGGCTCACCTCTCTTTGTCCCATGGTAGTTTTGATAGATGTCCAACATTCTCCTTCTCTGGTGTATCACCGTTTTAGTGTAGGTTTTTGCTGTTTTTCCCCTCTCTCTCTCTCTCTCTGTCTCCTTGGCATGGTTAGATTAGGATTAGATTAGCTTGCCTACACTGGAATAGCTTGTGGCAGGTAGTTTAGGAGCAGGAACCAGCCTTCTCTGGAAATTCCTCTCTTAGTTTTACAAGTCCCATGCTTGGAGAGAGGTTTCCATGTTGTGTAATCACACTGGATTCCTGAACATCAACCTAGAAGCCTGATGTGCGTCCAGGGGTGCTGTGATTTTGCATCAACAGTAACAAGAACAGTCAGACAATGAAGACTACTTGTTCACTGCTCGATCAAATGAACCATCCATGTCATCTAGTGATGTTTGGTATGTTTATTCAGGGGCCACTCGACACATGACCAGCCACAGAGATTGTTTTATTTCAATAAGGGACACACCATCGAAAAATCATGTTTCTTTGGGATATGATTCTTCATATATGGTTCAGGGGATTGGGAACATTTATCTACCCCTTGGTTCACACAACTACGGACTATTAGATGTCTTATATGTCCCTGGGTTAACAAATAATTTTCTTTTAGTCAGTCAACTCCTTGATCACAACCTAAAAATTAACTTTGATAGTCATTCCAGCAAGAAAACATGTTTAATTTGAGATAAATCATGAGGCTCTAAAATAGTTGCAGAAGCCTCCAATGTGGGACGCATGTTCCAACTTGATTTTGTTCACAGATATGATTAAGAACTTGTGGCTAAGAACTCCACCTCAACATAGTTGTGGCATCAGAGACTTGGTCATGTAATTATCAAGTATCTCAAGACACTTCACTGGTGTAATATGGTACATGGGATACCATCTCTTCAGAAGGATACAAACAAGTGTCCTCACTGCCTAGCAGGAAAACAACATAGAGATTCATTCCAGAAGAGTACATATCGAGCTCATGGTCATCTTGATCTAGTTCATACTGATCTTTACGGTCCAATGAAACCAAGTTATTATGGATATCAGTACTTCATGTTATGTGTTGACAACTATTCAAGGAAAATGTGGATTTTTTGTCTTTGCAAGAAAAGTGAATCTTTTGAAACTTTAAAGAAGTTCAAAGTAGTAGTTGAGAATGAAACTGGTCATCACATCAGAACTCTCCACTCAGATTGAGGGGGGGAATTCACCAGTAATGAGTTCAAAGACTACCTATAAACTCACGAGATTCATCAACAAATGCCTCCTCCACACACACCACAGCAGAATGGTGTTGTTGAGAGAAGAAATCGTACTATCATGGAAATGGTGCAATGCATGATCAATGACTCTGGACTTGTAAAGACATTCTAGGCAGAAGCAACAAAGACATCAATGTATTTTTTTAACAGAGTGCCCACAGTTACTCTTTAGGGAGTAACACCACAAAAAGCATGGTCAAAACAGAAACCATCTATTGCACACCTCAGAGTATTCAGGTGCAATGTAATTATGCACATACCAAAGAAAAATAGAAAGAAATTGGACATGAAGTCACAGAAACTTGTCTTCATTGGGTATAGTGAAGAGACTCTTGGGTATAGATTGATGGATCCTAAGACCAAAAAAGTCTACACTTGTAGAGATGTTGAGTTTTTTGAGAATAAGGAAGAAGAGACTCCTCCTCTAAACTCACCTGATGTAGATTCTTCTCCAATTGTAAAAATTGAAGCTGATGTTACCTCAGTTGATCAAAGTGAGGATGGGGATGATGGTGTTGATATGATAGAACCATAACCCATGGGAACAGTTCAGCGTATGCCCAAGTGGTGTACTAGCACATTACGAGATGTAAAAATGGATGCTCCACCGGATACATCCACCCCTGGACCACGGAATCGTAGTAAAAAAAGAGAAGAAGTTAACTTTGCTTTGATGAGTAGAGTTATTGAATATTATGAGCCCTCTATAGTTCAAGAAGCCCTATAGTCAAAAGCTTGGAAAGATGTCATGGATTCTGAATATCAATCAGTGATGAAGAATGACACTTGGTAGATTGTCGATCTTCCACCAAGAAAGAAACCCATTGGATGTATATGGGTATTTAAAACAAAGTACAAAGTAGATGGGATAATGGACAAGTATAAATCGATACTAGTAGCAAAGGAGTATGCACAAAAAGAAGTCATAGACTACGAGGATACATGTTCTCTCATATCTAAGATCAAAAAAATTAGAATGATCTTTTCTCTAGCTACACAGTTTGGCTAGAAATTCCACTAGATGGACGTAAAAAGTTCCTTCCTAAATGGATATTTACAAGAAGAACTTTACATGACTCAACCTAAGGGAGATGTAGTACTTGGTCAAGAAGCAAAGGTATGCAGAATAAGGAAATCTTTGTATGGCCTTAAACACCCTGGGCATGGTACATCAAGATTGATGAGCATCTCGTACAACATGGATTTGTTAGAAATCCATACGATCCAAATATTTACCTCAAAAAGCAAGGGGGGAGATTGTGATTGTTGTTGTCTATATCGATGATCTAGTCATCACTGGTAGTTCAATGAAGATGGTTAGTGCAATGAAGAAAGATCTTAATCGATCGTTCGACATGACAGATCTTGGGCTAATGCATTATTATCTTAGATTAGAAGTATGGAAGAAAGAGAATCACATCTTTTTTTCTCAGATGAAATATACGAAGACAAATCTCGAGATATTTAGGATGATGGATTGCACACCAATTTCTACACCTATGGAGAACAGATTACAGTTATCTCGTTCAGATCCATCTCCTGAGGTAAATGCCACTCTCTATCGACAGTTGATTGGGAGTCTCATTTATCTGACCTGCACTAGACTAGATAGCAGCTTTGCAGTGAGATATCTATCCAGGTTCATGTAGGAACCCAAAGTTTGTCATTGAAAAGTAGAAAGGAACATTTTGAGATATCTCAAAGGATCAATGGATCTTGGTCTAGAATACAAGAAGAAGAATAACTTCTTCTTGACTTGATATTAGGATTCAGATCATGCAGGTAATTGACGATAGAAAATCCACTTTTGGATTTGTATTCTTTATGGGATCTGGACCAATATCATGGGGAAGCAAGAAACAACACTTCATTTCTCGATCTTCTATATAAGCTGAGTATCTGTCTGTAGGAGAAGCTATCTATGAAGCGATATGGCTATGTCTCATACTAGAAGGACTTGGAATACCACAGGACAAAACAACCACCATGTATGTTGATAATGAAGGTGTTTTTAAAAAATTTTGCAATTCAGTGTTTCATGAAAGAACAAAGAACATTGAGGTACAATTTCATTTCATATGCGAGCATGTGTTGAAGCACAACATCCAACTTCAATTTTTTCCAACAGCTGAACAAAGAGCAAATATCTTCACAAATTCACTTGCATGTGACAAGTTTGAGTTGTTGAGAGAGTTCCTCTCCTCATCCCTTGAGACAATGCAAGATTAAGTGGAGGAATTTTATGATAATTAATTATGCATTATATAATTAATTGTTATTATTAATTATTGTTGTTATAGGGTTTTATCAAACCATATTTGTTGTATTATATTCACAGATATAATTGTTATGTTATTATAACAATTATAACATTATTCATTTGTGGTTCCCGTATAATATTTTGGAAGCTTTTGTATTCATGCATATTATTGCACTTGTGCAACATATTTATTTGTTTGTATATTGTTTTCCAATATGTATAAATATTGCAGCACTCCACTGTAATGGTTGATTAATTTCACATTAATAAACTATACAGGCTTTCATCCCTATTTGTGAAATTACATTTGGTTTCAAAGAAGGTTGAATGATATTGGAGGATTGCAGCAGAGTTTGAGGAGCATTGGAGAAGCTTGTGCAAGTAAAAGAGAGCCAGAGTTTCCTTTGTAACTTCCCATCCCCATCCCCTGCAATATCACCATCAAATTCCTCAAAACCACCTTTATTCATTGAAATTAAGGTTGTTGAGGATATAATTCACCAAGGAAGAGATTACAAGCTCAAAGGAAGGAAGAAAAATTATCTAAGGCTCCATACACACTCAAAACCACCTTCATTCTCACCAAAACCGTCCATCATTTTTTCTCTTTGCTAGAATTTTTACTCAAAATTGCCTTTCCAAAACCATGGTTTTTTGAAGAGGTATGGTTTTATATTTTGGAAGTGTTTAATTACATTTTTCTCTTTACATATAATTGTTTAGCATAGCCACACAAGTGGATAGCATAATTGTTGTAAGACCCCCATCCTACTATGATTTTCTTGGCTTCAAGATTCATTCTTTTGTAATACTAGGTAGGGGAAATAAACATATCACATGAGCAAAAAAAGTAACAACCACTCTTTAAAATTATGCTCCATAGTTTTCCAAATTTATCTAGGGATATACATCATATACTTTGTGAACACTAGGATCCTTTTCACACCTTAAACCTATAAAAAATATTTCGGTGGCAATAATATATGATAAGTAAGAATTCATATAAAACATTGGGACATCAATAGAATATCCCCTAGTATAACATCCATTTTTATCATTTGTTCATGGATAAAATCACTGATTGAATCCCCCCCAATGGATATAAGCTTGTGGTAGAAATATAAGTAGGATAAACATGCACATACATTCTTGAAAGAAAATAACATATTCATTTCCAACCAGGAGGTTCAAAAATGTTATACAATCCCTAAATTCCTCATTTAATTATGTTTGAGACAAGTTCTTCAGGAATCAAGTGAGAGATTCATTAGGTTTTAGTAACCATTGTTCATTTATAATCTTGAATAACTCACAAAAAAATGACCTAATATTCTTATTATTTTGTGACATTTATGTTAGCCACATGGGTAAAATTTGAGAGGCCCAACATTCTATCAAGTGATGCAGCTACCAAAGACAAAACCAAGGCACCACTTCCATCCCTAACTTCCTAGGTTGCACAATTTTATTTTTAGGCGCACTTGTAAGCCAATTTTCGGTATAGTGTTGAAGGGGGAATAATGTAAATACACTTTCATAAATTAGCCTCATGGTGTTGCTACGTTGTAGGTATTTCATTCTTAAGTTGAAATGAGTTAAATTTACTCCACCTAACTTCATTTCCATTATTAAATCAAAACAAGATGTTACATAAGAATTCATTGGTGTGGTATTTGGGATGGTCTTACTATTTCTTTTATATAGGACTCAATATCTAGAGGGAAAATAAAGACTACAAAATATTTCCAGGGGATTCTTATTTAACAATAACTAATTACCAGTCATGAAAATACATGCACAACTTAGAAAATTAATGTGTAAAGTTACTTGTTTCTGAATGCTCAATTCCTCAACCCAAAGATTGAAGAATGTTCCCAATCTTTCTTAATTCCTTGACACTATAATTCTGCTTTTGAAAATCACCTAAGGCTTGCTTAGAGAACTCAATCGATTAATAATTCAAATTTCAAAGTGACGCTTCTATGTTTCCTTTCGAACTATATGTCTTATGGTTATATTAATGGCATAAAATCCATTTGACCTATTATCACTCTTTCTTCATTTATGTTTATAGTTATTGTGGATTTTTTTTATTTATATATCAAGCACCTTTCTCTTTAAATATTTGGGGAAATGGGATCATTATGTCTGAATGCAATGGAAATAGTATTTGTTACTTGTAACCTTTTTCCGAACACCCGCCAACTTGCCATGTGTTTTATTTATCAAACACCAGGGAGCGGGGATGCAGAAACATTATGCATATTTGTATGATGGATTATTATACAATAAAAAATTCTTTCTCTCTTGATATTGATTTGAATATTCCTCTCATCAGGTCATAGGGTATTATTTGTAATTTACAAGTATTAATCTGGTTGCATACTTTCTATACAAGCCCACTAGAACTCATAGGCCTCATAAAATCCTATCCTCCAGGCATGGAGAATATATTAACATCATGGAATGTTATTTATAAGTTAGATAATTTCTCAAGATCCCCACTAGCATGATTATTCCTTAAATATTTTCCCTTACCAGAAAGTAGGGGTTAGACCGTACCTTTTTAATCTTTGTGTAAAGCGTGAATTCATCTTAGAAACCCGTGAGACCTGTTTTTTACTTAACAAGAAATAAAAAAGATCTTGGTCATGGGGATAAACTTGCATTTCTTATGCCCCTCCATTACTATAGGAATGACCATTTAGGTAATCGATTTGAGTCGTCTTCTATACTCAAGGAGATCATTAGGAAACATGTTTTTCTTTGACCAAAAGTGTAATTATTTTTTGAAGGCACAAAAATCACATGGCACAAAAGAACATAAGAAATGTTATGATGTTATCTTGAAACAATGTAAAATACTTAGTGGTCATAGTATTTTTCACACATGTGATACTCAACATGATAGATATTGTCTAAGAAAAAAATGTCAAATAATGAAAGGGCCAGTAGTACCATGAAACTATAATAAATAAGGGTCAACTGAAGAAATGATTTAGGTACCAACATAAAAAAATGAAGACACAAAGTTCCCTTATTTTATTCCTAAAAAATACACTTTATTTTCTTGTTTTTTCAATATCACTAACCTTGCAAATTTATGAAGTAGAGATAAAATAGAGGAAAACATAAGAAAAAAAATGGAGAAAATGCAGCTCGTATATCTTTTGTAATGGTGACAAAAATCTAAACAACATACAACAATTCAAAATTTCTATCCAAGAACTAAAAATTTAAAACATCCCTTATAATAGAGAAATGATTCTAATTTATAGCATTACAAGGAGATTTTTCATATTCCCATGTGAATTTTCAACTTAAAGTGCAATCCTAAATGAATAAAAATATATTTAAGAGACTGAAATCAATTTTTACAACTTCCATCTCAAGTGCAATCCTCTCCTCTCTAGAGAAGAAAGAGAGGAGAGGAGAGAGATGAAGATCCAAGCTTGAATGATGAAGGATGAAGAAGATCCTACCATAAATATGATCTAATCCTAATCTTGATGACCTCTGTAGTGATGCTCCAATGGAGTGATGAACTCTTAGTTCTTAAACTCTTCTGGACCAGGAGAAGCCTCCACTTGAATAATCAATTTGTGTAGCCCATCAAGTATACTAAGTGAAGAAGTAGGAAGCACTTGATCAATAGACCACTATAGATAATGAAGGATTTATTTATCTACTTCAAAAAGCCATGGAAAATACCATTCATTCTTGACCAATCATGAATATGATGAGAAATTTAAACAATATCTTGCAAAATGCAACCATGATGATTCTTCAACCTTGAGGACATTTATGACCAGAATAGAACACCAAGAGGGATCCCCTTCCACGTGAGTCATGATTCATATTTCCCTCATTTGCAAGCTTGATTTTATCCTTACTATCCCAATTTTGATAGCATTAGATACATGGTCACCACTTAGTGATAGGTGTAAGTGTTATCAAATTTCCTCCACCACCCACTGAAATTAGATAACAAGAAAATTCATGCTGGTTAATCAAGATAGCTCTGAGAGTCTCAGAATAATGTGATACGAGTCAATAATTTTTAATTTTTGTAAGGATTTGGCCAAATCATGGTGAAAAAATGAAGAAAGATGACTCAACAATTCAAAACCAAGCCAGGGACAAGTCGACAAGGAAAAGTAGAAGAGTCGCGGAAGGTGCCACGTGTTAGATTGACGTAATTCAAAAATGTGAGAGGGAATGAGGAGATATCAAACTCCCACAAGGCTGATGCATGGATTCAATAAAGAAATAGGACAGCAATCCCGCAGATGGTGCCAAGTTTCCACCCAACGATTTCCCAGAAGCCCTACAGAAAAGTAGAGTCATAAGGATGCGCAGGCCTTCCACGTGGAATATTACAAAAAATGGACTCCATTTTCAAATTAGGCCATAAAATATGACAAGACATCCACCACATATAAAGTGATTTAGGGTCTTATCTGTAAGATTTAATGCTCAAGATTTTTTCAAAATATCGAAGGTAAAGGGTCATTTCCTTACAAAATACGCATCATTTGAATCAAGAGGCTAGGAACCAATGCATAAGGGGTTAAAATATATTATTATATAATAAATAGCCAAAGGAATTTCATCCTCAAAAGGTAATTCCTTCTCAAGGGATCTAGTTGCAGGATAATTAAGATACATTAAATAGGCATGGCTCTCACTTTCCCGAGGAGGCCAAATTGTGAGAAGGATTTGAGGAAATATATTTCTATAACTTCATATAATTTATCATAATTGAGGGGTAGTTAGGAAGGATTTTGAAATTTCTCTCTTACCTCCTCCTCCCCATATAAATTGTAATCAAAGATCGATGAAAAATAGATGGATATTTTTAGTTAGGTACTAGGAGAGTTAAATCTTTTCTTCTCTGTCGCAAGTCTCTCTTTTCTAAAGGGGGGAGATCTTAGAACTCTAGCTTTCTGCCTAGGTTTTGTAATAGAAATATTACCTATTTTATAAATGTAATATTATGTACAACTATTGGAGTGATATATATGCCTTCAATTTTTTTCTGTTCATCATTCGTACAGCTTTATTGTCTCTGATCCCTTTTATTTTCACGTAGAAACTGTGCATCTCTCAATGTTGTTACTATCCTAAAAGTTGTTCTTAAGTAGTTTGAGGTAGTGTTATGTGTGACATTTTATAAAATATGGTGCTTTTCATCTACCCTTCTTCATTTATTCACCATTTTCCTTCTCAGGTAGTTGTGGTCTCGATTAAATCTCCTAGCAGGATTATTTGGCACATCACCCCCCATTAAGTTTTTATGTTTTGTTTCACTTTTCTGACCCTCGTCTCACACTACAGAGAAGGGACAAATTCTTTAAAATTTTGAGGTCTCCTTAGGGTGCACCTCCCACACACCTAAGGATTCCCACGACTTTGATGACACGATCCGCCAAGGATGGTTGTCAACAGTTTTCCTGGCATGCCCGGTGGGATAGTTTGAAGCACCTTACTTTTTCATATCATCAAGTTGGTGTGTTTTTAGTGATATTCAGCATTTAGAGGTACATACAAAGCATATATAGAGACTTTTTATGATCTAAACAACCTATTCTCTAAATTTGTATACCTTTCTTTCATCCATCTCCATTCATCTTTTTTCCACATCCCCTTATTTTCTTTGATTTTATGAAGTTTTACAATCATGGCTTCATTCCCACAGTGAATTCACTCTTTTAACAATACATTCAGCCTCTGATAAGCTTCTAAACTCCTCCAAAAAAACACTATGATCAGATTCAGAACCACTATGCTTACCCACATGAACAATTACAAAGAAATTTTGGATTTGGAACTTATCAAGACCATGGGTATGTGTATGATGAAAATAGTCATATGGAGGATGTTGATCTACTAGAGAGGCTCCAAAGAATGGAGGCTGGTATGGTTCAAACTCGAGCTATGACACAACTGAAGGAATCCATGATTGGTTGTAGGGAACCTTTTCCATGGGAGGGCCCTTTTCCAAGACATTATAGCTCATAGGAAAATATTAATTTCTTGGATGAAATATTTCCCCAAATTACACAATGGATCAAGGTTATTGGAACATACCTGCAAATTATGAGACAACCTTGTCAATGGGTAAGTAAATCACTAGCTATTTTTCTTCTTTCTCTCCTTCTCAAGCTTTACCATTTCATCCTCATCAGGATTCAAGCCCATTATATGTTTCTCCAAATGTTGAGTTCCCCTCTCCATCTCCTACCCTTTAATCCCACCCCATTTCTTCTATTCCCTTGCCTTCCAAACAGTCATCCCCTCCGAACAAATAAGTTACACTTCCTTCTCCACCACAAATGGTTACAAAACCTATTGTAACCCAACCCAACCCTCTTCTTGTTGTCTCAATTTTATCTTGGGAAGAAAGCAGTACTAAAATCAATCAAGGGAAACCCAAAGGAGAGTCCAGTCAAGAAGAAATAAATGAAGACTGGAAAATCTGGGCTCGTAGTTTTAGGATTGATAAGATCCCCTTATTGATTAAACCTATTGAGGAAAAAGAGACAACCCCAAATTCAAAAGAAGGGGAGTATGTGCAAACAAAAGAGGAAAATATCCATAAAGTACAGAATGTTTCAATGGAATGTAGTGACACCCATTTTCCTTCGTGCCTAGATCTTACTACACTATTGGAAGGTTGCATTGAGCCACCAAAATAATCATCATCAATTGCAACCAACCATGGATAACTTCATGTTGTGGAGGAGAACAAATCAGATTATAGACCCTTGAATGAGCAAGAAATCATAGAGAGTTGTTTTCTTCTTCTATCATATCTTTACATGAATATTATTTTGGAGGGGATTTTGATCTCCCAAAATTTATGTTTGAGGAGGAATATGAAGGTAATGACAATAAGATCAAATCATTCATCAAGGAAAGGGTAGTTTTGGAAGAAGCAGAATTATTTGTAGAAGTAGAGAAGCATTCACATTTACCTACAAGAAAGCACCTTCATCTAGAAAGTCTGCAAAATATCCTCATTCATGAGGATGAGATTCAAAGTAATGGGAAAATCAAAAGGATCAGCCCATTGGTTCCTAGGGCCCCATGCCCAATCAAATATCTAACATCACGAGAACCAATCAAGAAGCCAACAATGGTCATGCTCATTTCAGAGCATGAGGATGATCTTTAATACACCAAGGATCAGCTAAAACATCTTTGACCATAGGATGAACATCTTGAGGAGGTATTATTATTGTTTGTTGATATCTTGGGTTGAAGAGTGGAAGGTATCTTTCCAATTTTGTTACAGGCCATAACCATTGTTAAATTAATTACATGGCCACACTTTGTAAAGAAGGGAAGCTATTTCTCCCTACTTCTTGTAGGATTTATTTAGATTTTCTTTATTTTAGTTGGATTAGGAGTAGGAGTAGATTTTCTTTCAGAAAAATAAGTTCTTACTCACACTCTGTATGACTCATTTGGGTCATGTATGATTTGTCTCTTTGTATATATCTTTTTTTATATTTCCCTAGAAGTACGTGCATCAGGCCCTTTAGTATTTTCAATAGGAAATCCTTAGTTACCTATGATAGTTGCAAACTTGAAGACAAATGCAGAGAAACTAAAACCAGCTACAGAAGGAAGCAAAGACACTTCAAAAAACTCTGGAATCAAGGTTCAGATCAAATCATGATGATGATGCAGAATCCATGCCTAATAAATGGATGCAGGTAGTTGATTCATTCCATTTAGTAGGTTAATGGTCCCTCATGAGTCGCTAGAATTGTTATCAAATTTTCGCCACTGCCTGCTGAAATTAGATAACAAGTAAATTTCTGCTAGTTAATCAAGATAGCTTTGAGAGTCTCAGACTAATTTGAGACAAGTCAATACTTTGGAATTTTTGTAAGGAATTGGAAAAATCATGGTGAAAAAATTAAGAAAGTTGACTCAGAAAGTCAAAATCAAGCCAAGGACGAGTTGGCAAGGAAAAGTAGAAGAGTCACGGAAGGCACCATGTGTCGTCTCAGTGCAATTCCAAAAAGTGAGAGAGAAGAAGGATATCTCAAACTCCCACAAGGATGGCATGTGGAGTCAACAAATAAATAGGAAAAAAATCCCTTGGACGGTACCAAGTGTCCACCCAGCACTTTCTCAGAATCCCTAAAGAAAATCAGAGTCATAAGGATGTGTGGGCCTTCCATGTGGAATCTTGCAACAAAGGGACTCCATTTTCAAAGCAGGCCATAAAATATGACAAGCCATCTGCCACGTATAAAGTGATTTAGGGTCTTATCTGTAAGATTTAATGCTCAAGACTTTTTCAAAATATCATAAGTGAAGGGTCATATCATTACAAAATATGTGCCATTTCAATCAAGAGGTCTGGAACTAATGCATAAAGGGTCAAAATATATTATTATATAATAAATAGCCAAAGGATTTTTCTTCTCAAAAGTTGAGTCCATCTCAAGGGAGTCGGTTGCAGGATAATTAAGATGCATTAAATAGGCATGGCTCTCACTTTTCTGAGGAGGAAAAATTGTGAGAAGGATTTGAGGAAATGTGTTTCTGTTACTTCATATCATTTATCATAATTGAGGGGTAGTTGGGAAGGAGTTTGAAAGTTCTCTCTTACCTCCTCCTCCCCCTATAAATTGTAACCGAAGATTGATGAAAAATAGATTGATACTTTTAGTTAGGTACTAGGAGAGTTAAATCTTTTCTTCTATTGGAGTGATATGTGTGTGTGTGTGTGTGTGTGTGTGTGTGTGTGTGTGTGTGTGTGTGTGTGTGTGTGTGTGTGTGTGTGTGTGTGTGTGTGTGTATTCCTTCTGGTGTTTTATGTTCATCATTAACATAAATTTATCGTCTTTGATTGCCTTTATTTTCACATAGAAACTGTGCATTTCTCAATGTTGTTACTATCCTCAAATTTGTGCTTGAGTGGTTTGAGGTAGTGTTTTGTGTTACCTTTTCTAACTTGTGGTGTTTTTCATCTACCATTATTTATTTATTCACCATTTCCCTTCTCAGGTAGTTGTGGTCTTGATTAAATCTCCTTACAGGCTTGTTCGGCACATCACCCCCTAATAACATTTTATGTTTTGTTTCACTTTTCTGACCCTCATCTCACACTACACAGAAGAGCCAACTTCTTTAAAATATGGAAGTCTCCTTAGGGTGCATGTCTTGTAAACCTAAGGATTCCCACAACTCTGATGGCACGATCCGCCAAGGATGGTCATCAACATGATGCTTGCAAATGCTTCTAAAATTGACATTTTCACTTTAAGACACCCTATGACCACCACATCTGGGAAGGAGGGGATTTAATTGTAATTTGAAGATTTGACCTACATGAAAGATTGAATAGGAAAGGTATGAATAATATGTTAGGTTGTGGAGCCTATTTTCATGTTAGAGTGTGGTACACCTTCTATGTATTACACTCGGGTATTTTTACGGCGGTCCCGCTCGCCGGTGAGCGGGTCAGGGGGGTTCAGGGGGGTGAAACCCCCCGGATGGAAGAGGGTTCGGGGGTGAAGCCCCCAAAGAAAATTTTCATGGGTGGTTTATTAACCCATGGGTCATGGGTAACCGTTATGGGTTGTTTTTGGGCCCATGTTTTTTTGGTACCCATTGTTTTGTAAAACCACCTCTTCGGTTACCCATAGGTTTATGGGACTGTTTTATTTTTTTCCCCATTGTTTTGATACCCACGGTTTTGTATCAAACTGCTTAAGCAATTGTCTATTTATATGGCCTTATGCATATGATAGATATACAAGCAAATGTATTGCAGATGTGTTTTGAATTTGGGTGTGAATTCTGTAGAGTTTGTTGAGCATAGCTCCAAACGGATTTGGGTATTATATTAAGAGAGTGGAAGCTTGTAATAAAATTTGAGCAAGTGATTCTTGGTGGACGTAGCCCAAATTGGGTGAACCACGTTAAATATTGTCTCTCTGTGTTGTGTTATTTATTATGCACTTTTATTTGAGATCTGTAATATTTTCTGCATATTATTTTCTACTATTGCGATTTTGTAAGGGATTATTCCGCATATTTTATCTCTTATTTCCTAACAAGTGGTATCAGAGCCTGGTTTGGTTTGCTGAAGTGTTGAACCACAGGGAAAGTTTTTTATCTTGAGTGGGAGCTATGGTAGATGATGGAAGATCTAGGGTTGATAAATTCAACGGCAGAATTTACATCTTTGGAAGATGCAAATGGAAGATTACCTTTATCAGAAGGATCTTTATACTCTGTTATCTGAGAAGGTGAACAAACCCTCGAGTATGACAGATGTGGAATGGGATTTTTTGGATCGGAAGGCACTTGGAACGATCCGGCTGTGTCTTGTATCTTTGGTATTATTTAATGTTTCAAAGGAAAAGACTACAAAAGATCTAATGGATGCATTAGGGAAGTTGTATGAAAAACCCTCTACCTCTAATAAGATATTTTTAATGAAAAAGTTGTTTAATATGAAGATGTCTGAGAATAGTTCAGTAGCAGATCATTTAAATGATTTCAATACAGTTGTGAATATGCTAGCTTTGATTACAATAGAATTTGATGAAGAAGTTAGGGCTTTATTAATTCTGTGCTCTTTACCTGAGAGTTGGAATAGCCTGGTAATGGTGATAAGTAACTCAGTTCCAGCTAACTCGAAGTTGAAGTTTGAGGATGTGTAGGGGTGATTCTCAGAGAGGAAATGCGAAGAAAAATCTCTAGAGAATCTTCTACTTCAAGGAATGCTTTGACAGTGGAAACTAGAGGGAGACAGAAGAATAGAGGAAACCGTGGAAAATCAAAAGATCGGGCAAGGTCAAAATCCAAGAACAAGATTGTATGCTGGAATTGTGGAAAGACTAGGCATGCAAAGAAGGACTGTTGGGAGCTTTGGGATAAGAAGAAACAACAGGAAGAAAACAAGGAGGAAAATGTGGCAACGGGTAATGTATGTCAGGATTCTTTGATTCTTTCTTTGCACAATATTACTGAATCTTGGGTTTTAGATTCAGGGACTTCTTTCCATGCTTCTCCACATAGGCATTATTTTGTTGATTATGTCGAAGGGGATTTTGGGCATGTTTTTCTTGGTGATGATGAGCCTTGCAGTATAGTTGGAAAAGGTTTTGTTTAGGTTAAGATGTAGAATGGGAATACATGGCTATTGAAGGATTTCAGACATGTGCCTACATTAAGGAGAAACTTGATATCGGCGGTGAAATTGGGAAGTGATGGTTGTACTGTGATATTTACTGCTAACTCTTGGAAGGTTACCAAGGGTGCTCTTGTGGTGGCAAGAGGTAAGAAGGTTGGAACCTTGTATTTAACCACTGATAGTACTAATGATTGTAATCTTGTGGCTTCAGATCTAGATACAACATTATGGCACTATAGGCTCCGTCATATGAGCCATAAGGGCATGAACATCATAAAGAAAAAAATTCTTGGATATACAGAAACAGGTTTGGATTTCTATGAGAACTGCATATATGGGAAACAGAAGCGAGTAAGGTTTCTCAAGGTTGGACCTACAAAGAAAGAGAGTAAGTTAGAATTGGTACATTCTGATGTGTGGGGTCCGGCTCAGGTATCATCTCTTGGGGGTTCAAGTTATTATGTTACTTTTATTCATGATGTAATAAGGAAAGTTTGTGTTTATTGTATTAGAAAAAAATTTGATTTATTTGACACAATGGAGGGGAGCATTACAGCAATGAATTTAATGATTACTGTTCTAAGAAAAGAATCCACAGGAAAAAGATGGTTCCAGGAACTCCGTAGTAGAATGGGGTATCAGAAAGGATGAACAGAACAATAATGGAACTTGCTAGGAGCATGAGGTTACATGCAGGACTACCTCTTTCTTTTTAGGTAGAAGCGGTGAGCACAGCTGTGTACTTGATAAACAGAGGACCCTCAAGTGCCTTAGATGGAGGCATACCTGAGGAGGCATGGTATGGTAAGAAATTTGATTATTCATTTCTTAGAGTCTTTGGATGTGAAGTGTTTGTTCATATAGACAAGGATGATAGGACCAAGCTAGAGGCTAAATCAGAAAAATGTAATTTCATTTGTTATGGTGGTGATGACTTTGGATTTAAATGTTGGAGTATTAAGGACAAGAAAAATATTCAGTCTAGGGATGTGGTCTTTAATGATAAAGTCATGTATAAGCAATAGTTACAGGAAAACAAGGAAGAATCCAAGAAAGAATATGCAATGGTAGAGGATCTTCTGGATGGGAAAGTGACCCATGAATCAGTTCAGGAACCTACTCAACAGGAACCCCAAACTCCTTCAATGAGGAGGTCTTCTAGGGTAAGAAAAGAACCTAAACATTTTTCTCCTTCTCTTTATTATTTATTACTCACTAATAGTGGAGAGCCAGAAAGCTTTGATGAAGCAATGCAGGTAGATGCCAGTAAGAAGTGGGAGCAAGCCATGGATGAGGAGCATAAGTCTCTCATGGAGAACCAAACTTGGGATTTGGTGAAGCTATTAGAAGGCAAAAGAGCATTGCAGAACAAGTGCGTGTACAAAGTTAAAAATGAAGGAGGAAAGAAAATATATAAGGCCCGATTGGTGGTCAAGGGGTTTGCACATAAACAAGGTATAGATTTTGATGAGATTTTTTCTCCTGTAGTAAAAATGACTTCTATCAGAACTATTCTTGGAATAGTGACAGTAAAAGACTTGCACTTAGAACAGTTAGATGTAAATACTTCATTTCTCCATGGTGATTTAGAGGAGGAACTATATATGCAGCAACCAGAGGGCTATGAGGTCAAAGGTAAAGAGGAGATGGTGTGCAAACTGAAGAAGAGCTTGTATGGCCTGAAACAAGCTCCACGTTAATGGTATAAGAAGTTTGATAGCTTCATGATGGAGCAAGGTTATATTAGATTTCATTTTGACCATTGCATGTATACAAAGAAATTTGAGGATGGAAGTTATATTATCATGTGTTTGTATGTAGATGACATGTTGGTTACAGGTAAAAACATGAAGGAAATTAAAGTACTCAAGAAAAAACTAAGTGAATCCTTTGATATGAAGGATTTAGGGGCAGCCAGACAAATACTTGGTATGAGGATAGCTCGGGATAGGAAGGAATGGAAGCTGACTTTATCTCAGGAAGAGTACATTAAGAAGGTATTGGATAGGTTTAACATGCAGGATGCTAAACTGGTTGGGACTCCTTTGGTAGGCCATTTTAAGTTATCAAAGGAGTAGTGTCCCAAGATAGAGTAGGAAAGAAACCAGATGTCCAAGGTACCATACTCATCAGCAATTGGCAGTTTGATGTATGCTATGGTGTGCACTAGGCCTGATATTGCCCATGCAGTGGGAGCTATGAGTAGATTTATGAGTGATCTAGGTAAAGAGAATTGGCAAGCAGTAAAGTGGATCCTTTGGTATTTGAGAGGAACCATGGGATTAGTTTTGTGCTACAGTGGATCAGACACCACTTTACGTGGTTATGTAGATTCAGACATGGCTGGAGATGTAGACAGCAGGAGGAGCACGACAGGTTATATTTACACTATAGGTGGGATAGCAGTGAGCTGGATTTCATGACTACAAAAGCTGGTGGCTTTGTCAACCATGGAGGCTGAGTGTGTTGTTGCAATAGAGGCAAGCAAAGAGATGATTTGGTTACAACAATTACTTGAGGAGTTGGAGCATAAGCATGAGGAATGTAAGATGCATAGTGATAGAGTGTTATACACCTAGCTAAGAACTCTGCTTTCCACTCTAGGATGAAGCATATACAGTTAAGGTACCATTTCATTAGGATAGCTTTGGAGGAAGAGAAGTTGAAGTTGGAGAAGATTCATACCAGTCATAATCCTGCAGACATGATGACCAAGGTGGTCATAAGGGAAAAAATAAAGTTGTGTTCAACTTTGGTTGGTCTTCACAGAAACTAGTGAAGGGTTGAGAAGCTTGCTTAGAGGAAACCTAGTCTCTAAGTGGGAGACTGTTAGGTTGTGGAGCCTATTTTCATGTTAGAGTGTGGTACACCTTCTATGTATTACACTCGGGTATTTTTACGATGGTCCCGCTCGCTGGTGAGCGGGTCAGGGGGTTCAGGGGGGTGAAGCCCCCACGATGGAAGGGGGTTCAGGGGCGAAGCCCCTAAAGCAAATTTTCATGGGTGGTTTATTAACCCATGGGTAATGGGTAACCGTTATGGGCTATTTTTGGGCCCATGTTTTTTCGGTACCCATTGTTTTGTAAAACTGCCTCTTCGGTTACCCATAGGTTTATGGGACTGTTTTGTTTTTTTCCCCATTGTTTTGATACCCACGGTTTTGTATCAAACTGCTTAAGCAATTTTCTATTTATATGGTCTTATGCATATGATATATATACAAGCAAATGTATTGCAAATGTGTTTTGAATTCGGGTGTGAATTCTGTACAGTTTTTTGAGCATAGCTCTAAACGGATCTGGGTATTGTATTGAGAAAAAGGAGGCTTGTAATAAAATTTGAGCAAGTGATTCTTGGTGGACGTAGCCCAAATTGGGTGAACCACGTTAAATATTGTCTCTCTGTGTTGTGTTATTTATTATGCACTTTTATTTGAGATCTGTAATATTTTTTGCATATTAGTTTCTACTGTTGCAATTCTATAAGGGATTATTCCGCATATTTTATCTGTTATTTCCTAACATAAGACAAACATACGTAATCATCTTTAGTTCATATTGATCATTTATTATTTTTATCAAGTCACACATGGGTGTTCATTCTTAGTAATTTTACCAATCTTGTAAATCTTGCCAAATTTTTAGTGTTTTGCACTTAAAGGAATTGTTTGAGATACTAGAAACCAAATTTTCCTCATAATTACTATTTTTTATCAAGCTATGTGGTAGAGAATAACTAAAAATAGAAAGTGGTATTTTGCTTTTTAGATCAGAATGAAACCAATTGTAGAAGTTTCTATATTTCATTTCAAGGATTTGCTCTAATTTTGAGAGATTTCAATCCCCAAGTTTTTGTAGATCTGAGAAAAGGTGATTTTGGGATGATAAATTCATGTGGATGTGAAAAATAAATGACTACATCAATGGGGGGCATGTAAACACTCTTCCTACATGTTTTCTCGCAAGGAATCCATATTAAAATTTGGTGGTAAACAAAGTTCAAGAAAATGATTTATGAGGAAAACTAGATTTTAAAGTTTAGGAGACAAACGGTGTTTTTTATGTTTGAATTTTATAACTAGATTAAAAATATTCTTTAATGTCTTCCAAGAAAGTTACTTTATGTTTCAAAGTTGTTTTTTAAGTTTATGAGTTATGGGAAGTATGGGTGAGCGAATTTATATGGTGAAATGGAACGATGGAGAAGTGGATAAGTGGAGTTTCAAAGTATAATTACACCTAGTAAAACTTTTTGGGAGAAATTACACCTCAAAATTGTTCCTCGAGAGCATGGTGGATTTTATTTTGTACCATGCACTTGGGGATGGGTGAAACATGGAACACACATGTATTTTTCTTATATTTTTGAGTTGGCATGGTGTGTATGCGTGTAAAATATTGACCAATTAGGGCATGGAACACTTTTGGGGTGTAATTTCACACCAATTTTTATCCCAAAGTGTAAAGGGAGTGAAAAATTGCAGCTAAGATAGACACGGGGCTTCACCACAACTTAAAACACTTGTTTGTGCCATAAAGTGCACTTTTAAGCCAATCAACTTATGTTTTTGTGTTGGGAAAGAAGCCAATGAGAGTGAGGTGGAACATTTATGTGTAATTACACCTCAAAATTGTACCAAGGGAGAAAGGGGAAACAAAAACTCCTCTCAAGCACTCACATGTTGCATCTGAGCATGATTTTCACTTCAAACTTTCCCGACAAAATGTTTTTTTTTTCCTAGAGTCAAATCTTAAGGAAATTTTACCAAAAAATATATTAATATTCATATAAACATGTAAATGGATCCAATGAGACTATTTATATTCCTTGCAAATTAAGTATTCAATAATTTTTACCCATACCTTCAATTTTACCTTGATTTGTGCACCGGTGAGTTGAGTCCCAAGAATAGTTTTTAATGAAACAAATACAAATAACTTATGGATAATGGAGAGAATTAAAAATAACATCATGTGAGATTTTATTAGGCTCCCAAAACTTTCCAGAGTGTGTGGAACCTTTCAATAATTTTTCAGCTTGTAAGAAGACTCTTGAGCTACAATAACAGACAATTTTCCACATTTCAATGTTCCCATAATATTTCCTTGATCATTATAACATGAATTACGCTCTATTAAATTTCCAATTCTTGGGGTATGAGATCATAAATCTCCATATGGATCCTAGAACTCTTCAAATAAGTCTACTATCTTTTTTAGAACTTGCATTTCCTAATACCTCACCCACAATGACTTAGTTTTGCATAAATTATTCCTAACTTCAATTTTCTTCCCTGAATATTCCTAAAACATCTTAGGAAACTTCATATCTCTCCCATGAAACTATTGGATGGTTTTAATCCTCCATATATTCCTCCATATGATATTCATCGGTGGCAAAAAAACAAGAAATAGTCATTTTTAAGTTGTTGGAAGCACTAGTTTTTCTTAGATATCAGTAGCTTCAAGACCCATGCTAAGTAATCTTACCAGCACATGAAACAAACTTGAAAATCATGTTATCACATTCATCTTTAACTTAATGAGGGTGACATATTTATAATGATGGTTAGAGTAAATGTTTACATTGACCGGGAAAAGGAATTTCAAGTGTGTTTGGTTATCATGACCACAAAATTTAAATTTTTAATGCTAGACATTTAGCATGACAACAATTAGATCTAGATTGGGGATTTTTCTGGATTAAAAAAATCAAGATAGGACAAGCACGAACTATGTAATCTTAAGACACTACATGGAAAATATCTTTATCCATTAGTTTATAGAGAGTCATATCTTCACTACTAAGAAAGTAAGCCACATAAATGAGAACAACTAGAATGAACACATGATGGAGAAGGGAAACATAAAATAGAAATAGAAAAAACCCCACCCCAAAAATAAAAACAACCAAAATAACCTTTATACATGCGGGGGGATAGCCCAATTTCATTGAAGCACCAACTCAAACTGAGTGCTTACCCATATATGGGTATCATGAAATTAATTTCTTTTAAAAATCCATTGACTTGGTTGTTGAAATATGATCCTTTTCTCAATTTCATTAGAACTCTCACATGATTTTTATTGCAATTTATTACTCAACTAGTCATTTCATCACCTTTTTTCTTTGGAACCTTCTTTCCATATTTTCATTGATTTTTATGTTCATTCCGACTATCGATCTTGCTTTTTTGTTGTGAAGATGAGTCTTGATCATACTCGACTTGTCTTTTTCAAACTGAGGCCTATGAAATTTGATGGTAAGTTTTTCATCATTTTTCATATGCTTAATGAACAATGTCTTCATAATATTATTCTCAGAAGATGTTTTGTAGGATTTAACATTATCACTAGCCTCTTTATGTTCCATGTTTCTTAATTAGTCTAATAAATATTATTTTACGTACTCCCACTCTTTCTTAACATACATACCTATACATTATGACATGTATTTTGCTTCATTCTCTTGGAAGTAGAATGAGATCAAGGTTGGGAATGCAATGTGGAAACCATCATCTTTTTCATCTTGTCCATCTTGAGATTCAAAATACATTTTTAGTGTGAAATACCCTTTTCCTTGAGTGGAGTTGCCCTTGAAAGATGAAAACATGTTCTTATCCATACATTCATTGTCAAAATCAGATTTTGGATATAGATAAATTCCATCTATCTATTTTTGGTTGAGAATGTATCCATCTTCATGAAAGGGGAATGAGCTAAAATATTTTTATTGTCATCTTCCCAATATTGACCACTAAGAATTAAGTAATCCATTTCTATGATGAAATCATCATCTCCTTAAGTACGTTCATATTTAAGAGGCTAAAAAATATTTTCAATTTGGCATCTCTTTTCATCCTCTACAAATGAGAAAGATAATACTTTGTATTCACAAACACATTCATTGAATGGAACTTCATGTCGAACATTGAGAACATGGTTTGAAACATTGAACTCACCTGACAAGAAGTTATTGGGTATCAATCCCTCTCCTTGATCCAAATTTCCCATCATTTCAATATTAATTTCTTGTTATTTAATACTCACATGATTATCATTTACATCCACTAGAGAGACTGCATTCATGATCACATCCCATGGGAAGTATATTCTCTTAAATTCTAATTTCATCAAGTCACCATGATGTTCTATGACTTGATTCGTGATGCTTAGATACTCTTTCACTAACATGGACAAATCAATATTTTCCTCTAAAGTCGTGGAAAATTTTTAAGACTTTGAAATTTGACATGGGATATCCGCCTTTGGGTCATTAGTCCTTTGAACAATTTACTTCATTTTCCGCATGGGAAGAATTTTCTTCACCTTACTATTGATTGAATTGGTGGAATGTGACGAATTTAGCTGCATATATCCACCAACATCTCAATATAAGCTTTATCTCAACAACATAACATATGAGGGGGGCATGTCTACTAAAATTATTATCATCATGATATTATTGTCAGGAAAATATTCTAATGATAGCTAAGAACTATGGACCTATCCAATGAGATGAACTTCTTTCATTTCCATAGAATACTAATGGCTATAGGTATGAGAAAGAGAGAGAGAGAGAGACCAAGCTGTTTAAAAAAATTTATAGGAAAAACCTATTCGGAAGCACCATAGTCAATAACAAAATTATTCATTTAATGACCATTGAAAAAAAAGGTTATATAGAAAGGTTCTACCTTCCCAAGGTTGGAGGGTGTGGATGCAATACAATTCAGAGAAGGATTGGAATGAGAGGCATGAGGTAGTTCTTTAGTGGTGACATTTTTAGAACATGAAACCGAACTACTTCCTTTTATAAATTTAACAAGCCTATAAAATTGCTCAGGATGGGTTTTCCAAGTACTCATACTCAGAAATTAGGATTTTTGATTTATTCTTGCAATGGTCAATGATATCAAAGGATGAGGAAGTGAGTAGGAACATAAGGGATTATCGAAAGCCTTGACATGGGTATTATTAGGATCAAAAGAAACTAGTTTTTCAAAAGAAAGTTGAATGAGGACTTACCTTGAAGTGGTAGAAGGATTCTTTGGTGAGATTAGTCTCATGCCTTCTTCTCAGTTGAACCTATGGAATCAGGGAATAAAAAATGATCCTCCTTTCATTGTTCTTTTTTGTAGTGTCACCATTTCAGGATTTAATTGCTTATCTTGGGAAGCATAAGAAGAGACTATATTTCTTTATCCTTTTGTGATCGAGGTGAACACTGTATAGGAGTGGCTACCTGTAGTTTCCTTGAAACTCTTCATCTGGCAGTATGAATTTAAAATATCCAATCATGTCATATTCATCATCTTCTTCTTCGATTTTTGATTCAACTAATTTCTTCTACCTCATCTTCATTAGTTCCACATATTGCAATGGCTGATGGAGCTTCCAAGGCAAGCCTTCAGGGCTGCTCCTACAATCTGATTCCTATTATATTTTGTGTGGGATATGCTCGTTGAGAAACTTCCTTCTTCAACATTGTCAAATCATTAACAAACTTCTCCAACAATGGATCAACTCTCTCATCTTTAGGAACTCTCGGGCCTTATCCTTTAATGAATGATTCTTGATCTTTCCTTGACAAGACAGAGGTCATATTCCACTTCAATTGTAAATGTACTTGAGTGTTTCCCAAATCTCTTGGTTGAATTATCTGTATAAAGACACTAACTTACAGGAAAATGTGACATTCACAAAAGAACCTTTTCATATTATCTGTAGTAGGACAAGTAAATAATAAGAATCTTGTTGATCAAATTATTAAATATTTCCATGAAGTCTCTCATGGACTCTTGTGGTTCTTTCTTCATTTGTGTTAATTGAGTAAGGAGGGAATGAGACATCTTCTACAGTCTTGAATCTTAATCTTGAACTTACTTTTCATGTTACCCCAATCAGTAATTGAGCGTGATGGAAAATAGTAGAACCAGTTCCTGAAACGGCATCTTGTAATGTTTCCACGAATATCTGCATACTACAACATATTCATTTTGTACCCCTAAGAATGCCATAGGCTTTGATGAAAGTTGTGATATGATCATATGTAGTCATTACGTTCCATCTCCATAGAATTTTGGAAAGGTATTTCTTGACCCTTTTGGAAGTTCATGAATTGTAGGAGTCAAAGCTAGCAATGTACCATTATTCATATCCCCATGGCCCAGGTTCTTTGCACTACCATTTCTTCCTCTACTCTTTATTCTTATATTTCTTTCTCACTTTCTTCTTATGAAGGAATGAGGACTAGTGGTTCTGTAATAGGTTCTTCAGTATGACCCTCAAGAGGATTTTTAAGAACTTTTATTCTTACCTGTACAATGGGAAGTTAGAAGTCAGCTTGGAATTGTTAATCAAATGTTTGATTAAAAATGCCACCTACATGATCAACTTAGGTGTACCTTCTTTCTATAAATTTTTCTCAAGTACTTAAAAAGGAAAGAAACTGAAAAATTGCATATTTTCAAAAGGATTGCAATAAGGATTTTTTGAACAAAAATAGTATTTTTAAAGTTTTCAGTTTTTATGGATTTTTGAAAACCTGATTTTTTTTGTATTTTCAGATATCTTTATGGGTGCACAAGGGAATATCTCTCCCTAGTAGAGTTTCCAAAAAAAATTGGTGAAATAATTTTTCATGGGGTAAATTATGGGTTTTCACCAACGATCATGGGGCTAAGCCTCTCTGTATTGTGTATTTGGAGGATCCCATTATTAAATGTAAAATAACTATGAACTATGGGTGGTATTTAGTTCAGGGATCCCATAAGAACACTCCATTAAACCTATGGAAAAGTGCTTGATTGAAGTACAAGTGAATAAATTGTAGTGAAGGGAGATAAAGGAGAATATGATAAATAAGGAGAGAGGGTTAATGTTTTTGGTAGGCTTAACAAATCCACATACATCAAATAAAGTGGGTTCACATTAAATTAGAAGAATCTAACTATGTAAACAATAATGAGATCAACAAATTAAAAAAAAAAAAAAATTAAAGTCTGTTCCTCAAAAGTACATATCTTTTTCTTGGTTGTTTAAGATTATTGTTCTTGCAAAGATAGGAAGTAGAGAGAAAATAAAGGAAAACCTAAAAAAATAAATGGAGGAAATGTGGCTCTTGTTTATTGTTTAGTTGTGATAAAAATATCAACAACATACAACAATCCAAAATTTCTATCCAAGAACTAAAATTTCTAAACTTCCATTAGAATGGAGAATCCATTCCAATTTATAGTGTTGCAAGGAGACTCTTCATATGCCCATGTGAATTTTCAAATTAAAGTGTAATACTCAATGAAGTCAAATAACATTAAGTGACTTATGTCACTTTTCACAACTTTCTTCTAAGTGAAGAAATAAAATTATAGAGAGAGAAAGAGAGAAGAAAGAGTGGAGAGAAGAGAGATGAATCCCTTAGCCTAAATGATGAAGGATGAAGAATCTATGTCCATGAAGATGATCTACTTGTGATCCTAATGGCCTATGTATTGTTTCTCCAATAGAGTGATGAAATCTTGATCCTTGAACTCTTCTACACCATGAGAAACCTCCTCTTGAATGATCAATTGATGTATCCCATCAGGTAAACTGAGTGAAGAAGTGACAAGCAGTTGATCAATTGACCACTATAGACAATGAAGGATGTCTTAACCCACTTGAATAAATCATGAAATATGAATATTATTTCTTGAAAAATCATGCATATGATGATCACTTGAAATAATTTCCTCCATAATGCAACCATGATGATTCTTCCACCTCGAGGACTCATGACCATATTTAGGAACAAAGTGGAATCCCTTTCCACATGAGTCACAATTCATATTTAACTCCTTCATAAAATTGAATTTATCCCTACTATCCCCATGAGTATAACTTCAAAGAGATGGTCACCACTTAATGACAAGTGTTTTCGGAGATGTTTTTACCTTTCTACTTGAATTAACAAAGTGAAACAATAAAAAATAGGGTTTAATGATACCCGTAGATGATGGTTGTTGATGCTCAATGTTGATATACATTGTGCTCCATTCAAAATTGTGTACAAACTCATGTCATACAAAGAAACATGTGCTCAAAGACACTAAACAAGATAGATTAGATAAATAGATAAATGAGCTACTCGGTAAATGCCGATTCCGAGAATCCAAAGGTCTTCTTCAAAGGATGTTAGCTTAGCTAGTAATAAATCAAGTGAATTGTAATGGATAAAAAATAAATGATAAATGGATACAAGATAGATAGATAAAATCATAGTAGATAAAGATGACTAGAATTCGAGATCGAAGGGAAGGTCTTGTTCAGCTTTAAATGTGGCCTAGGATAGTGTAGATGTAATGTGTACACGTTCAAAATAGTCATACCAAAATTTTTCAATTTCTTGGTGGATGCCCTAGAGAAATTAAAATATATCTTCAAGTTCTTCTTCAAAAGCATATTGGATGACACAAAGTGTTATATCATGAAGAATATTGTATTGTTCCCAAAATAAAGGATGGTGGACTATTAGAAGACTATTAATACTTGTGATTTCATATGATTGACCACCAATTTCCATCTAACAATGAGCCATGCTTAAAAAAATGTTAGAGATATATGATGGAAACTAATAAAAATTGATAAAAGGGTGAAATTGACAGGAATCGCTAGTGATTGGGAAAATCGCTAGCAATTCAGGTGATTTTTGACAATTTAATAAAATGAAAGGTGTGAAGTCTCTTATTGATATTTCAGAGTAAAAAATGACTAAAAATGATATTAAATAAATGGTAAGACATAAGAACCATACCTAGAGGTTGAAATAGAGCTATAAGAAGCCTCAAAACTCACTGGAAGGTGATTTGGAAAGTTGGTGCAGTCTGCAGGTTGGATGGCGAAAAGATGATCCACATGAGATTTCGAAGAATTTGAAAAAAATTTATGAATATTGATAATGATGCTCAGTGATGGATTTGATATTTTCTTGTTAAGTGATGATATGAAAGAGGCTGAAAGATAATTTTGAAAGAAATATCTCAAGATTTAAAATTGAGGATCATGGACGATGGCAGAAAAACTACTATTTATAATTACTAGTGATTACCTGAATCACCGAAGATCTGATTTTTTGGGGGTTTGGAAGGGTAAAGTGGTTACAACCACTTCCAAACATATTTTTTTTGTTTTGGATTTGGGAAAATAGTTTTCTATGTTGTTGGGGATGAAGTATGATGGTTAAGGGGGTTATGAAATGGTTTAAATATGATTTATTTTTATTTAATTTTGATTTTAGGGTTGTTTTAGATGGTTAGATGTAGATTTGATGTTTGTAGAAAGGATATTTACATGTGGTAAATATGATAAAGGGGTTATGACTTCGTACAAGGTAATTTTATGAGTGTAAATGATGAATTGGAAGGAGATGAAGGGTGCAAATTTTTGGCGTCTACATTTTCCCCTTTTTGTCTAGTAGTTTAATATCAACAAAGTGCTAAAAAAAAGTATGAGTTGATTTTAATGGATGATCCCCCTCAAAATGGGGTGATTTCAACACAATATAAGGAACACCTGTTTGATAAGTGTGACATGCATTTCGTTATGAAAATTTCCCCAGTCTGAAGGGGTACCAAAATGAGGTATTATAACGTGGGATCATGTGATAGGAGGAACCAAAGGGTTCGATGCCTATAGACATATGATCTATGAAGGTAGGCTATAATGACGGGGAGGTCAAGTGATGGCAAGATGGAGGGATTACATCCCATAGATGTATGACATATCCCAAGATTGATTTGTTTGTTTGTTGTTTAATAATTTGAGGATTGGGGTCCTTTAAAGGAGACAACATGCTTTGAAAAAAGGTGAGAATGTGTTGGATTTTGACAAAATATTGATAAGCATGTAAAACAGGGTAAATTACCAGTGATTAAGCCAATCGCGGGTGATTTTGGATGAATCACTGATGATTGAAGAAATCATTGACGATTTGGGTAAAAGAGATTTGGAGCCTATAAAAGGTGGTTTGGGCAGTGAACAATTAATTTTTGTAAAAAAACCTGGACAACTGCAAGAGCAAAAAAAGAGAGAAAATGATGTGTTTAGAGTGTAATGGAATTCTCCAATAGGCATCAGAAACCCATGTAGGTGGAGGTAAGTTTGATTGTGTTCGTTTTTGCTTAAATTTGTTTTAATTTCGATTATTTAGAATAAATTTTAAGAGTTCGATCATTTATGGTAGCATATGGATTTTACGCGATTGCTAGTGATTGTGATGAATTATTGGTGATTCAACTGGTAAAGTTTTAGTTGAATGTAAGATTATTCGGTGTTTTTATTATAATATGTGTTATAATATTTTTCTGTGTTTGTGTATGTAGGTGGACATGAAGTTGATGATCTATGACTGGATCCCTATCATTTTGGATGAGGTGAGAAATGACATGTCGGATGAGGATTGGGATCATGTGGAGGCAATGGATTTATGAGGTATGACGTATGATAGGAGAGTGCATAGATGTCTAGGTTTGATGTTGGTATTTATGGAGAGGTGGAATCCTTCTACCTGTACTTTTTAGTTACCCATGGGAGAGATGACCATTAAGTTAGAGGATGTTCATTGGATTATGAGACTGTCAGTGCATGGTGAGGGAATTTATATTATTGAGGAATCTGAGAGGATAGATTTTATGAGTAGATTTTTCGGGGATGAGGAGGATGATGTGAAGTATATTTCAAGAGGATTTTCATATCAGGATTTATATTTTATATCAAAATATAAACGCATGAGGATGACTATGATGATGATTGTTATTTCATGTTTTTTCCTACCTAATTCCAGAGGAGGTAGGTTTACTTGTATGATGATTGGGGTTTTTGTTGAGATGATGGAGCATCATACAATATTCGAGTGGGAACCCACTTTACTAGCTCATAAATATCAGGACTTGTGGGCCTAGAAGGCTCACAAGAGGTACGAGATCAATATTGCTTTCTTATTACAGTGTTTGGAATACAAGCATATATCTATTTCTTATAAATAGGGATTGCCATGGAGGATAGGAGATAGGCATAAAATCTTCATGATATGGAGAAAAGATAGTGGTATATCGAAGAGGAAGAGGAATGTGAGTTATTATAGGTACATGGTGACAAGGCTATAGATTGGAGATGTTGTTTGCAGACCATACTAATATTTTCATGAGTGGCTTGATTCTGAGCACATGCTTGCTATAACACAACAGGACACATGGGTACATGCACAAAGAGGGGGTGAGTATGAGATGATTTGATTTATCCATGTTAGATGGAATTTTTTATTAGTAGAGGATGTTTCTGAGGATCTAGTGAAATATAGACAACATGAGGGAGATACATAGACTCCCAGGCATAAGTTGGTAAACCTTTCTTAATTTTTGAGGAGTGTGGGTCCATGGTCCCTAATGATGATGGAGATATAGTTCCTACATGATATGCAGTGGTCACAGTTGAGTATGGACCCTGTGGACTCAATAATTTAGAGCATTTAAGATGACTCAAGTAGATCAACGAGTAAGAAGAGTGCATTCTCAAGTTGAGAGAGTACATGATACTATTCAGATTAATGATGATGAGGGTGAGGAGGAGGAGGAGGATGTAGATGGGAATTTTACATCTATAGTGGTAGATTTGGTGACTGAGAAGGCCATGACAGAGGTAGAGAGAGATTGTGCCAGGAGGGAGATATGATCTGATGGGAATTTTGGATGCATTGATTGTGGAACAGGATAGTGCAGTGATCAAGCGGGATGGGCTTAGGATTCATTTGGCTCATGCTATTGCAGACTAAGACCAATACCATCAGTAATAGGATTCTTTGTATAAGGCACTAGGTATCACAGGGTCTTCTATATAAGGTGTAAATTTGAGAGCTGGTGCACAAGTTAGTAGCTTGATGGGAGTGTTGGGTATGGTCAGTGCCACTCATTATCTATCTTTACATGCATAGTTGGCATATTACAAGGATATGGTGATACAAAGTTTTCTTAATGCTACTTTATATGTGGATCATCTAGCTTAGAAAGGATAATCACCTAGTTCAAGTGCGGGGAGCATTGGTCAGCCACCTAGGAGACTGGATGGAGGATTTGGTGGTGATAGAGGGCCTAGTGGTGGTGAGGGAGACTAGGGTGGTTTTTGGAGTGATATTAGTGTTAGAGAGTTTATACAGGATATCTAATTTACTGGATAGATATGATATGTATGTGTTTTGGATACTTAATGTATACATGTATTTAAAGCTTTTAATAATTATGAATTTGATGATGTATGTGTGATTTTGTATGATTTTGGTTATGAAGTATTTAGGACTCTAGTTTATATATATATGATGATACATTTGTGGTTTATTTTACTTTTCATGCATCAATGAAGTTTGTTGATATATATGTTTTGATTATGATAAAAAAAAAATGATTGATATGATGATGGGAAAATGCAATTTATATGATTAAAATTTTGATTATATTAATGGGGTGTGAAAGGTGTGAAATATGGACTTGTATGTTAAGGTGTGTTGTAACTATAAATTGTGGTCTTCATCAAAATTTCTTCAAAATGTAACTAAATTAGAGAGGATTTAAAATTAAATGATTACCTCGATATGAGTTTTATACATACGTGGTGGGTATAGAGAATGTGAAATAACTTACACTTGTAGCTTTAGCAATGAATTTTAAATGATATTGTCAATAGGTAGTTACACAAGATCTTATTCAAAGAAAGGAATGATGTGGCTATACCAACTTAGGACATGAAAGGGGATTTGTGTATGTGTAGATCAATGCAGGAAGAGGGTTCTCCTTTTCAATGGGTTCATAGATAAATTCCCCAGCTTTACATATTTTACTTTGATAAAAAATTATCGATGTGGGAAGTTTGCTTTAATGGGAAAGTTGATCGATGTTCAGAAGTTTTATAGGATGCTTTTAAAATTTTGATTTTTTTTAATGGTTGATTGATGTGGGAAGCCTTTTTACAAGGGTAGTTATCCTTCTAGGGTAAGGTCTACATTTTTTATTTTTTTATTTTAAAAATATTCATCCTTCAAGGGATTGATTGATCTATGATTTTAACTAGCAGTTGTCCTTTGAGGGAGCAGTCTACTTTTACTTTTTTATAGTATGAATTTGATATAGTTTTGAATAGATTCCCTTTGAGGGATTAGTCTATTTTATTTTATTTTTATAAAGATCATGCATAGATATTTTTGATTTTATATTTTGAGCTGAGAGGAAGACCCTAATAGACCATTTCAAGGAGGAGAGAAGTTATATACATGACATACACATATGTTCCCCATGTCATGATTTTTAGTTGGTACAAGGTAGGTGAATGTAATTATTGTGGGGTTCTAGCAAAAGAGGAACTTCTCCATAGTGAAATATCCGATGAATAGAGCCATGGTGCTCATCTTTAAGGTGTATTCAGGATAGTGACAGAAAGAACCACGTGATTTATAATCATTACTATGATAAGATGGATGGTTGACGAAGGGATAAGATCTTAGATATAACTATTATCATGAAGATCAATCATTTAACTGTATAAAGGTCACAAGTGCAAGCCATTCAAAGGTTCCTTTTTAGGTTCACCATCAAGAGATGTAAAGTGATACGCTCCCAATCCATACTTATGAGTGATGATGTATGGAACGATTCAATTAGGGGAAAACTTTCAATGTTTACTCCATTCTAATGTAGTGACATTTTGATTTTCCTTAAGAATAAGATCATCAATTTTAAATTCATGTTATTTGACATGTTCATTATAGGATCATTTGACACATTCTTTATAGACTTGATGATTTTCAAGGGCCATCAAGCATTTTTCATCTAATAATTCTAATTGTGCTAAGTGGTCTTGTTGATATTATTTATCAAGAAAAAATATTTAAGTGATATACAAAGTGAAGGAATTTGGAATTCAAGGGATAGGAAAACCTTGGAGCTATAGCCAAGTGAAAATGGTGTAGCACCTGTAGGAATACGGATGCTAGTTCAATAAGCCTAAAGAGAAAACATGATTTGGAGATTCCAATTACTTCTTACATCGTCTATTATTTTCATGAGGATTTTAGTGAATGTTTTGTTAGAGGCTTTAACTTGTCCATTTTATTGAGGATAATATGGTGATGAGAAACTGAGTTTGATGTTGAACATGTTACATATTTTCTTAAGTTGTTTGTTTTCAAACAATTTTCCATTTTCCTTGACAAATTTATACAAAACACCGAAATAACATATGATGTATTGATATATGAAGTTGGTAATAGGTCTTAATTTAGTTGAGGTTAAAGGGGTAAATTTAACACATTTAGTAAAATATTTAATAGTTGTGATAACGGAATGATTTTTTTGAGATGATTTAGGATGGATAGTACCAATGAGATCCAACCCATGTAGATAAAAAGGCCATAAGTCATGTGCAGGTTGTAATGCGTGAATGGGGAGATGTATGAGATCTAAATGTCGTTGGCATTTGACACATTTCTTAATATATGCACAACATTCTTTATTGATAGTAGGATAGTAGTACCCTAGCCACAAGACACATTTGGTGACAACATTTCTGCTAAAATGTCCCCTATAAATACCATCATGGGCTTCTTCAATTGCTTTGATTGATTCATGATATTTAAGGCATATTAACAAAAGACCATAAAAGCCATGTTTATAGAGGATACCACGTATGATGAAAAAGTGGTTGTCACCTTGAAGAAATGATCTTTTAGCATTGTGTGATAAATCAAAGGGGATTTTAGATTCAAAAATATAGTCAAATATTTAATACTATCATAGATTAGTTGGATGATTACCGACAGTATTGATAGAAGGGATTTTGTTTTGATGTGATGGATGATCTAATATTTAAACAACCCTGGATACCTTAGATTCATGTTTTTACTCTTCAATTTATAATGAAATGAGGGATCCCAAAGAGGCCATTGTATCTGCAAATTTGTTAGATGATCATGGGATTGTTTAGATAGTGTGATTATCGAAGGCGTCAAGGAGAAAATAAATGTTGGCTTTATATTTTTTCAAAACTTTATTTAGACATTGATATTCTCCTTTTACTTGATTACTGATGAGTTTTGAGTCTCCGTAGATTTCCAAGATGTGAAAACCTAAGAGAATAGTGGTCGTAAGGCCCATGATTAAAGCTTCATACACTGTCATGTTATTAGTTGATTGAAAGTTAATTTTAGATGATAGTGGAATATGAATACCCCAGGGTGGTATGATAAAATCACTGGCCCTTCTCTTTTGTAGGCAATTAGATCTATAAAAAAAGGGTCATTTTAATTGGAATGAATTCATGTTCGTCAAGAGTGTTGATAGATTCATCTTGGAATTTTTTGTGAGGAATTTTATTTTCAAGAAGGGGTGCATCAGCAAGCTATTCTATAATATCTTGGCCCTTAATAGTTTTTTTACTTGAACTCTAGGTCGAACTCAATCATAAACATAAGACATAGAGTTATACGATCATTGTAATATGGTTTGGAGTGCATAGTTTTAAGTGGATTGAAGCTAGTAATGATGTATATTTTTTGGTTGAGGAGGTAGTGATGTAGTTTAGAATTGACAAAGTATAAAGTGCAACATAGTTATTAGGATTTAGTGTAGTGAGATTCATAATCATGGAGTGTGCGACTGATACAGTATACAGCCTATTCATGACCTTGGTTATCATGGTGATAAAGAATAACTCCTAAGGCTTATTCTAAAGATGATATTTATAAATAGAATACTCCCCCTCATGTGGTTATATAAAAACTAGTGGTGATATGAGATAATTCTTAAGTTCATTAAAGGCCTTCTAACAATCAGAATCCCATTTAAATTCTACATCTCTGTGGAGAAGATGATGAAATGGTTAACATCAATCAAAAACTTGTGATATAAAATTCCAGATGCATTTTAATTTACCTTGGAGGCTACACGGTTGTTTATTATTGGATGGGGGAGGCATATCAAGTATTTATTTAATCTTGGTTGGGTCCACTTCAATACTTTGGATATATATGATGAATCCTAAGAGTTTATTGGTGAGGACACAAAAAAACAAACTTTCCAGGATCAAGATGAAGAAAATATTGAATAATTTAGGTGAAAATTTATTCAAGGACGGAAGATGGTCTTTATGTTGTTTATATTTTCCTAAAAGATCATTGGCATAATCTTTGATAGTTTTATGGATGAGTTCATGAAAAATATATGTCATCGCTAGTTGATAAGTGGCTCTTGCATTTTTAAGACTGAATGGGATAATGCGGTAGTAGAAGGTTCTCCAAGTGGTGATAAAGGTTATTTTATGTTGATGATCAATAGAAATGAGTATTTTACTATAACTAGAAAATCCATCCATGAGGGAGAGAATTTCTTGGGCAGTTGTTAGGTCGATGAGTTGATCAATGTCCAGAAGGGGAAAATCATCTTTAGGGAAAGAAAGATTAAGATCATGGAATTTAGTACATATATGTAACTTGCTAGAGGGTTTAGTTATGGGAACGATGTTGGAGACCGATTATGGATAGTTCATAGGTATGATGAAATTAGAAGATAACAAACGTTATAACTCTTCTTTAACAAGGAGAGCTACATGAGGATGCATCCTACAGATCCTTTATTTGATGGGTTTAACATCACAATAAGTGACGATATTGTGTATGATGATGTTTGTATCTATACCATGAACATCACTATATGACCAGGCAAAATATTGACTATAATTAGATAGGAAGTTGGTAAAAAATTCTTACTCTTATGGATCTAGGGTTTGAACAAATTTAACTATGCAAGGTTCCTAAGTTACTCCTAAGTTAACATCGATAGTGAACTCATTAAGAAGTTTTTTTGTGTCCAATGGAAATTATTTTTGAAGAAAATGGTCATTCACTCCCATATGTGAGAGAATGTCTTTATCGTTGTGATAGTGAAGGACATTAATGGTGGGTGAATCCTCTTCAATAAATTCTGGCCAAATGAGAGGAAGTTGTTTAGTAGTATGGATGGATTGATAAGTCAATGGTCCTAATGAAATACTATTGACTAAAAAAATTAGGCAGGATAGATATGGTGTCATTTATGTCCATGGGATCATCAAATTATTCAAGAGAAGACACTTCTAATTTTGTGATGTGTAGAGACGTGGTATGCGAAGATGATTCTACGAAGGGTTTTTTATATCCTAACCCATATTTTCATAAGGTTTGAGGGATTTTTGGATGGTTAAATCATGTTTTCCTTGTTCATAACATCCAAATCCAAACCCTTTCTAGGAGCAACGATGAAGATACATTTGAGAAAAATATAGGTTATATAAGAAATAAAAATCTAATGTGAAAGGCATGACATGATGTTGATTATTATGTTGTGAAGAGGGATGGTCAAATCCCCCATAAATGA
The DNA here is from genome assembly GCA_019776745.2 of Taxus chinensis. NCBI lineage: Eukaryota > Viridiplantae > Streptophyta > Pinopsida > Cupressales > Taxaceae > Taxus > Taxus chinensis. Next base: position 289,219,454 of record CM034150.1, read on the forward strand.
GATTGGTTTTGAGGTACACGGGACTATAGGAGATGACATCCTTGACATCAATTTCATACATAGGTTGTTTGTCAGGTATTTCATATGTTTTAGGTATAAGGAATGAATTTAACATACAAAGGCGGTAATCCCCTAGCGAAAGACACTTTATAACAGCTTTGAGAGAGGAATCATCAGGTAGTTTGGATAAGAAAATGGATGTTCTAGGAGATACTTCATTGGATGCAGGGTTCATTTTAAGAGACCTCTTGGAAATCAGAGGTGGAAAATACCTGGCGAATATCCTCAGAACTGATTTTGAGGGAAGGTGATTTCTTTGGGATTCTGACAACAAAATTTTCACCTGATTTTTAAGTGGTGTGACAGAAGGATGTAGAAATGAGATAGAAACCTTGTTGATGTGTGATAATAACCTTTTTGATGCACGATAACAAATCTTCTTTCGCGCGTCTGCAGCCTCTGACCTCTGGTCACATGACAAAAAAATCTCTATGTCACGTGTCAACAAGGTTATTACCATTTGTCAATGAACTTCATTGAGGTACGTCAACAACCTTATTGATGTTCATCAACGAAGTTTTTTTTGGTGTGAAAACAATCTTGTTGATGTGCGAAAAAAAATCTTCTGTCGTGCATCTACAGCCTCCGCCCTCTGGTCGCGTAACAATAAAATATTTTTGCCACGTGTCAAAAAACTCTCTTTCACATGTCTACTTCCTCTGCACTCTTGTTGTGTGTCAACAAACTCTCCATATCACATGTTAACAAAATCTACCAATCACGCGTTGACAAACTCTTTGTCACACGTTTGTAGCCTCTGCACTCCTGTCTCACGTTTATTGTACTTGATAATACATATGCTCCCAGGTGGTATGAGTGAGCTAGTAGTGTTCTACCTTGTGAATAATCTAGGATTATATAGGGGATAATTTCAAGGGTAGGTGAATCTGACCCCTAAAAAAAATAAACTGTAGTTTTTAGGTGAACAAGTCAAGGACCCGTGCCAGAAAATTCTCCTTTTTAAATTTTTCAGAAATGGTATATTCACCATATTACAAATATTCACCACTAAAATATCCCTGATTAGATTTTTTATATTTTTATTTAGGCATAAGGAAATCATTTAGATTGTATGTCATAAAATATTCAGTGAAAGGGTTAGGATCTACTGGGCCTGTATATACCTTACCCTCATATACATGTTTAAGACATCGATGTAGTGTTGAGGGGATGTAGTGCATGGTACGAATCCAAGGATGTCCTAATATCACATTATATTTGAATTCCCCTTCTATAATGTAGAATAGTTATGTAAGGGTCTTAACACCAACCTTAAGAGGCAATATAATGATTCCTAATGTGGGTGAGATTATATCATTGAAGGATAAAATTAAAATGGGTGTTTGGGATATAATGGTATTCGGTAAGCTGATTTGATTGAATTCAAGGGATGATAAAATATCGATAGTGGCACCTCCATAAATCATGACCCTTTTAATGAGGACATAATTGATTTGGGAAGTGATGAAGAGTGGTAAGTCATGATCTTGAGGGAAAAGTGATGGTATTTCTGAAGGTTCAAACAAGATGGTAGTAGAGGATTTAAGAGCACTTACAAAAATTGTAAAGGATAGTGGATCCCTTGCAGTTCTCGTAATGGATTGAAGGGCTTCGATCATGGATTTTTTATGGGATGGTGAGGTTTGAATGAGCTCGTAAAGTGACATTTTAACTTGATCTTAGTATAACTATTTAATTAAAACCTTTTATACTGTAGTGGATGATGGAGGTGTAACAAGAATAGATACTTTAGTCTTATATTATGGGGTTTGATTGGAAGTTTTAGGGGGGATGGGGATGGAAACCTTTTTTATCTTTAGATGGTGAAGATGAGAGTTAAGGTGGTGGTGGGATAACGAAAAAGGTTTTAGGTTTGTTTTTATTTGGATGGTTGGATTCATGGTTTTGGGTTCAGGTAGTAATATCGATGGAATTGATTAGATAAGGGAGGATTTTATTTAAGGATTTGTTAATATTGAAAATTGTAGATTTCTTTGGGAGGAGGCCTTTACTTGTAATTTTATTGATGATTACATGGAAGGCCTTACAATTTTCTATAGAGTTTCCTTGTGTCCTATGATAGTCGCAAGAGACATTGAAGTTATACCAAGAGGGCTTACATCCTCAAGGATAATATAGTTTAGGATGTGGAAATGTTATGAGTGATTGTTGAAGAAGGTAATTCAGGATAGTCACATAACTTGCTTTAGGTGCAGTTGTTGATGGTGAAGGGTTTTATTATGATTTTATATTTAGGCAAGTCATGACTTTAGAAGTGGTTCTGTTTACTCATCTCTTGAGGAGGATTCGTATATGGTGTGAAGGATGAGGGATAGGGACCCAATATAGTAGTTTTATAGGTTGGTTTTGGAGTTGAGATGGTAGTACTCTTCTTAGAAGGGGGTGTGATGAAATTTCAAGGGCCATGTAAATGATAATAATCTGCAAAGGTATAATAGGGGATTTTAAAGACTTGGAAAAAGGTTTTTTTTAGGTACCTTCATGGCTTTTTTAGATAATATGGGTGTGGATGTTGAGGTAGTAGATGTGGAGGGCTGATATTTAATGATAAGATGAGGGGGTGTTTCAAATTTTTGATCATATGTGGGTTTAGAATCACCTTGAGGAGGTGTGGATGAAGTGGATATGGATTCATAAGTTGAGGGTGTGAATTCAGTAATATTGTTAGCATATGTAGACTAGGTTGTTGTGGGTTAAGATTCGATATTAGGTGACATTTGACTGATGGTGTTTATGTTATGGTGGGCTTATACGTTATTGGCTTGGGTTTGAATACTTGATGGGGAATTATTTGGAAAGGGTTGTTTGAAGACATCAAGATTTTTATTTTGAGATGCAATAGGATTGTCTAAATGGAGTTCACCTTTATCAATCAAATATTGAAGGATGTTTTGGAACGAGTGACACCTTTTGATGTCGTGTCCCTTAACCTTATGATATTTATAATAATCATTATCCCTATACCAAGAATGCTTAAAAATAGATGTGTCGATATGGAGGATGGGTGGAAGAGAGATAATATTAGAAACGAGGAGTTTATAAAGAACCGCAATATAGGTATCTCCAATGGGTGTGTTACTACGTTGTGGACAGGAACAATCAGTAGTGGGTTTTTCTTTAGACATTGGCTAATGATTTGGACTTATCAGGATTGGAGGATGATTTAGATGAAAAAATAGATTTTGGCTTCTTAGGTCATAGTTTAACTCTACCTTACTTAAGGGATCACAATTATAATGTATAAGCCATAGTAAAAGCTTCGTAAAACTTTTGGAATGATTAGATTTGATGTATAGATGAGATGTGTTTAGTGTATGAATGGCAGTATAATTAAATTAATTCTTTTTGTGGTAATGTAAATGATAATTGATTGATTATACCCCTCTAGCGGGTAGCAAAATTGTCTATGGATTCATCCTCAAACTGTTTAATGGCATAAAGTTCATTGATGGTGATTTTGCGGGTGATATTTATTGAGAAGTGTTGTTCTAGGAATAGTTGTGTGAGTTGTGTGAATGGAAAAAGTGATTATTTAGGGATTTTATTGTACCAATCCAGGGAAGGATCGACAAAGGACATGGGGAAAATCCTCAATATTAGATCTTGGTCATGTACTATAAGATAAAAATCATGGTAGAAAGCATGAATGTGATACTAGGGATATTATTTTCTATATAATTTGAAGAGATTCAAGAGTTACCAATGAGATGGATATTATTTGTAAGGTACTGAGGGGTGAATGGTCTCGTTACATATTTTCTCATAGGATAGCACATTATTAGAACCACACTAGAGGTTGTGATGGTTACACATATTGATAGGGGATGGGAATAGATGTATTAATAAGACGCTATGATGGTTAGGGGATATGTTGGAAAGGAATGAATGTATAGGTAAGGGGCTATGAATAAGGAGGTGACTATTAAAAATGTATAGAAGAAGCAATAGAGGATGGTGCTTGTTGTGGATATTTTGAATAGGAATAAATTGAGGTATTGAATTGAGTGGTTGTGATGGTTGAGGTACATGTTGTGAGATAAGAGGATGATAAAGAAATGGTATGGGTGATAACAATAGAACTAGTGTTGACTGGAGGGATGTATACATCAATGGACATAGTGATATTCTAAATAAGGATGGTATTTTGTTGAGATGGTGGTGGCTGAGATACAGTTGTATAAAAAGCAACATAAATTAGTAGAGGTGTTTGAATGACCAAGGATGTTGGATGGGTAGATGAGGAAGCATTTTGATGGTTTTAAAGAGGTGTGGAACCAGTGGAAGTATCAAATGTTTTAGTTTGAGTATGATACGGATATGGGGATAATTTTTGAATGATTAGTTCTTGAGTTGGGTTAATAAGATAAGAAAAATCACATGAAGGATCAGGAACATATGGAGGTGGTTGAGGTATTGATGGTTGAATTTGGACACCCCTAGTTGTAATGTAACATTCCCATTTTAAGACTTTAGAAACAAGGATTTTTTTTTTTTTCCATACATAATGTTCTCTATTATAAATTAACATAATTTAGAACACACATTCCAATGCCAATCCATCTCATAATAGAAACCATATGCAATTATAAATGACTCATTGAAAATTCGATCTCTCATTTCATGACAAGGTATTAAACTGATCTCTCATGTTAACTCAATAATGTGTATACTACGTATACTTGGTTTCTTTTACCTTTTTAGGGGAAACAAAGTGTTATCTCTAAGAGGCCTATCTAAATATCTGTTATAGATATTCATCTGAAATCTTCCATCTGAAACTATGTGACATAGGAAAATGCAAAAAACATCTTACGATAATTTGGCCAAAGATTTTAAACATGTATATCATGTTTACATTCGTAGAAGACATAATCATAAAATGGAATTAGTCCCTCATCACACTTGTTCTGTTATCTAGAGCAGTCTTTCCTGGCTTCTATCAGTCCAATCTTGTTTCAAGGTTTCACACTAGACAAGGTTAGGAACATGCCCTAGTGTGGATGACTACTTGTAGTGACTAAGGGTACATATACATACTCAATCAGATTATGTCAATTGGGTGTGTTTAGTTATCTTAAGTCAATATGAGTTGACATTGACACTAGATCATGTTCATATCCCTATATAGGGTAGAACCGTGATCCAGTCTTACACTTATGTCAATCAAGTTAAATAAACTATGTGGGGTGTTGGGACATATCAACTATATCATAGTATCCTCATAATGACTCTTATCATTATGAAGGTACTACATTGCATTTGATGTGTACCAACCTCCAAGTGAGTTTCCTCAACTAGACTAGCATACCTTAGATTATAAGAATATTAACCCATTTAATCATTGTCTTAAAGATTAATTACAAAAATGATTAAAGATTCAACTAGCATCATTTAACCTATAAGGTTACAAGTTGAAATTACATGTGAGGTAGGTATGCGGGTAAATCTACTTCCTAACCATTTAATTTCATGTTTAAGTTTGTCTTTAATGAAACAAATTGTATCATGTAACGACATGATTGATCTTGAATTTATGAAAGTTTTTTCATTTCAGCCATAGCTTAAACAAGTTCATTATAAACCTTTATTTTATACTTCATGAAGATGAATTCTAAATCACATTTAATTCCTTTATAAGTATTCTATATTTTGATTAAGAATCTTCCTAACAAATAATACAATCAACCATATTCATAACATTCTAACAATCTCTTCATTTAATTCTCTAAGATAAATCTCAAGGAAAAGGTTCAATTATGAAAACAGACTACATATGTTTCAAATACACCAAGAATTTATGCATATACATATCTAGATAATTCAATCATAATTTCATTCCATTTTTTATAGGATCTATATGTGAGTGTCAACTTATTATTTTATTCTCCTTTATGTGACAATAAACCAACTATTATTTCAGATCCTCAAACCAAATCTCATATCAATTAAGTATATAAATTGTCATCCTATATTTAGGATAATTCTTAATAATACATCCCGATTTATGCCAAATAATATAATTCAATAAATTAGTATTCAAAAATCATCAAAACCATTTATTCATCAAAAATGAGTAATCTATCTACTAATTACATAAGTGTTTCGAAGTGTCATATCAACAACATAACACTAGTTATTTTACATCTTTCTTTTCCAACAAACTAAATCTCAGGTAATGATGCCACAAAATTATCATAATAAAGAGCTAAATTATTTTAGTAAAAAATATGTAACTTTCTATATGTATTTCTCTTTTCATCTTTTATGAAATCCATTTGAAAAATTGTTAGCACAAGTCAGTTCAATGAACTAAGCATGATAAGCACTATAGCATTAAAACTTTGTGATTTTATTTAATTATTTCATAAAAATAGATTTTTTTTTTATGAAATAGTTCCAAAACAAAAACAAGATAAATAGAAATAATTTACTCTACAAGATTACAACCAAGAAGGAGAGAGAAGATTAAAGTTTCGAATATGTAAGTAAGGTTCAATTAATCATCATATCAACCCTATATTTTCATCATAAAAACTCTTTTCAACATGCTAGAAATAAAATAACAGAATTGAAGAAAGGAAATTCATAATTCATCCTAACTTTACCTTCTCATTCATGTATCCAAATTAAGTTCGTCCAATCAACTAGTTCTAACTTTTCAAGAAGTAATACAAGATACATAAAATTGTCTTTCAGATTAATTTTACTATTTAGATAACAAATAAGAATTAAATTCCAGCTAAATATCATACTATCTCAAACTCATTCTAGTTCCTAAGAAGTAAATTGATCATGAATAAGTCCCAAAACCACATGTAAGGATAACTTAATCTATAGAAACAATCAAAGTAATTGACAGTTTCAATTCACACGGTCAGACATTCCTATCACACTCAAAACTCAAACATACCAGTCCTAATATCATCATGTAATCATTAATACATCATAAAATGAAGGTTCATTAATTATAAAACAAGGAAACATGAACTATCTTTGGGTACTTCCCAACTCAATCCTCATTCCTTTCTCAAGTAAAGAATACAGAACTAAAAGTTCAGAACCATACTAGTACAATATCATTCCAAGGTTTATCATAAGTTAGAGTTCATGTGAATGGAAAGATTATAAAGAGAATGTAACAACAATTCAGAATTGAAACAGACTCCAACCAAGCAAGGGAAGTTCTCAAGAGACTCTTCTAAGTATCATAGTCTTATATTCATCATAATAACTAAAGGTTCATGATGATATAACTGATACAAAAAAAAGGAATGTAGATATAAACCATGTAGATCAAATTTTCCCCAACTTCAAGGTTTGTAATAACTCAAAAAGAGCCACAATAAATTGAAAATACCTCCCTTGATACAAAACCCATAAGATGTTAACACATAATAAGTATGAAACCACATCCATTTCCCATTCCATAGGCTAATCAGCCACTCCATGTAAATATGGGAAAAACAAAAGAGAATAGACTCCCATAAAATAAATGCACTTCAAATATATGAACAACTTTGAATGTCCACAAAGATCAATAATCTCAAACCTGAAACACCAATGTAGCCCATAATTGGGTAAACATCAACAGATCGGTCAAAAGGGAACAAAGACAAGACTATGAACAATTTTTAACCTATTTTTTCTACCTTCTACGAAGGTATTATCTCCATAAATAGATTAAACTAATTAAAAAAATACTCACTATAGTTCCAAGTAACTTCAGTGACCAAAAGAAAGAATATTAACCCAGACCAAGTTTAAAACTAGTCTCCCAAATATCTAACAATCGAAAAAGCAAGAAGGTAGATAGAGCATTGAGTACCCTCCTATTAACAAGAGTTCAACAAATGTTAACTATTCATGAAAACTTTCCCAGATCAAAAGATTTTTTCAAACCCAAAATCCCAGAGTGGATTTATGAAGCATACACAATAGAACCGAAACTCAGAATGAAGTCATTCAAGCTCAAGGTAAGTTTTCTTATACCCAACTCGAATGGTAATAGTAGAATGTTTAAGGAAGAACATAGAGTTAACAACCAGTTCCCATTTGGGGGAAGGACCAAAGTATCTATAACCCCATATAAAAATGAAGGTACACCCATAATAATATACAGTATAAAAACTAAATGAATCATAATAATGGTTCCTACTACCATCATCGAGCAACAAGACAAAACAAAAAACACAATATACTCCTGAAATGATGGTGTAGTGCCAACATGAAGAATCCTTCAAGGAAAATTTCAACTACAACAGTAATGAGGACATATAAGTTCAAATTTAAGGATTTCAACAAAACCATGCTACAGTTTAAGCATATAAAACTTCTCAGCATAATTTTTCCATCATTCAAATAACACACACATATCTAATCCAACGTTAAGAAGATTTGAATACAAACAAGATAACATAGGAGTATTAAAATAAAACTTCTATATTTCTTTTTCAACCCATCTCACAAAATCATTATATGTCCAAAGGAGAAAAAATGAAAACACCATTGAAGCAAGAATAAAAAACATAAAATCAGAAGGTTTCAAATAGAGAAGAGTTGTTTCTATGAAGCATTTAAATAAAAAACATAAGATTTAATGGATAGGGTCTATTATGCTTGATAGAGCTCATGTCTTCACTTTCTTGCTAAAAATCTTCAAGCAGAGCTTCAATAGCTAATCCTTTCCACAAAAATGGAAACCAAATTCCTCATAACCTTCTTCTCCTTCCTCCTATAGCTTCACAGTGATATTTTAATCACTATCACTACCATGAAATAAAAAAACATGAAATGATTCAAACTGAGGGTTCAAAGATTAAACCGGATGCAGAGCTAAAGCTCACAAAAACCAAATGAGAAAAACAAAACCGAAACCATTCTTTCTTCCAAATTCCCTTCTTCCTAGGCGGTTTCCTCGCCATTACCAAAAACATTAAATTTCAAACAGGACTGACAGTCCTTCCACTTCTCCTGACACCGCCAACTTGATTTTGGCTATAACTAAATTTTAACTTCCATACATCTATCACTTTAGCATAGGAGCCAACTAGACCTCTTATCTTCTTTTCATGCATTTGCTAATTTTTGCCAAAACAGAAGTTTTTAATGCCCACAAATGCCTCATCAATACCTTAATGATGGTGCCACCGAATTTCCCTTTCCTTTCATCCATTTCACCCCTTAGGTTAGCACACGACTAGGTTAGATTCATAACATTAGTTTAGGGACTAACTTAGGTCCTTAGGTTAAATTCTAAGGTTTAGTCTTAGGTTTTTTTCATTTTTATTAACAACCCTTATTAATTAAAGAGATTAGTAACTTAGGATATATTACCACTTAGGAACATAGATTAATTAGGTCCCTTTAGTAATAGCTAGGAACTACAACATAAAATTTATCAAAGAAGAATCAGAGTGCCATCCAAGGATCACATGTGAAGTAGGGAGTAGCAGAGCTCACCCGAGACTCCAAGATAGCTAGAGTTCAAAGATCTTAAAATCTATCCATCTCAGTCAATATGACCACAATGTCATGAAATTGAAACTGTGCCTTGGATCACTAAAATTGATTCAAGGTATAGTTATCCTACAGCATAGGTTATGAATATTGAAAGGACAAGTTTGATTGCAACATAACTAAGAACTAGTTTAAACTAAATCAGTTTCTTATTTCCACTTGCAGTGCATTATTCAACATAAGAAGAAATGAATTACTTCATTTTTAATTTAGCATAAACATGGAAAAATGGTATCTATTCTTATAGATAAAATATTATCTAAAGTAAACATGATTCTTAATTCACAAGAGTACACCATCTTCAGACAAGAATAACATATCAACGTTTACAACTTCCAATACAGAAGTCCTCATAGATATCAACCATATTAGAGGTGTTACATACCTCCCTCCTAAAAATAATCATCATCTCGATGATTAACTTAGTCCACATCATCAAATAATAAAAATAATCATAATTATAGTTCTATCATCCATAAGTTCACAACAGAAAGCAGATTTGAGAAATTCAAATTTTTATAATTTATTACAGCATTAATAGTTGTTCTAGTACTAATATTTCTAGTTTAAAAAACATTTTTTAAAATTATTATCAATCACCAAAATTTAATTATATTCAAATAAATGAGGAAATACAATTTTCATGTCCCCAAGGTTTCCCATGTTTCACTTTCTTCTTTAAACTAGTCCCATTGAACCTTGCATTGACTAATTTCACAATTCTATAAGTGCAACTGGTGAGTTTCTAGCACTCTTATGGGTCCAAACACAATTATTCCTAGGTCTTGGACCTAAAAGGAATCCCAATTTAACACATGTGATAAATCTAAAACATATTTCATAAGAAAAGAAATATGGAAAACATCATGCATTCATGATAAAGAAGGGGGTAATGCTAAAGGATAAGCTATAGGATTGATTACTTCAATAATTTCAAAGGTTCCCACATAACGAGGTGATAATTTGGCTATCTTGTCAAAGGTTATAGAACTCTTTTTTGGTTTAACCTATAAAAAGACCTTTTCACCAAGTTTAAATTTCTTATCAACACTTTTTAAATCTTCATAACTTTTCTACCTATATATAACTTATTTTAAATGTTCATAGATCATTTTAACTTGTTGTTCCATTTCAATAAGGATTTCAGGTCCAATTACCTCTCTGTCTTCAATGTTAGCCCAAGTAACTAGGGTTTTGCATTTCCTTCCATACAATGCTTTGAAAGGAGCCATTTTGAAAGAGGCATGATATGTATTATTATAAGTAAATCAAACTAAAGGAAGATATTCCTCCCATTTTTACTACTGATCCATGTAGTACATCCATAACATATCTTCCAAAACCTAATTAACTCTCTTAGTTTTACCATCTGTTTCTAGATGGTATGTGGAACTAAAATTTAGTTTTGTTCCTAAGGCTACATTAAGTGTTTTTGAAAATCGAGATGTCATTCTAGGGTATCTATCAGATATAATCAATTCAGGTACTCCATGTAATCTGAAAATTTCATGCACAAATATTTTTGCTAAAATAGGTGAATCATCCTTAAGATTGTTAGTAGTAAAATGTGCTACTTTTTTCAGTTTATCAACAACTAAAATAACATCATGTTTATTTCTTGACATAGGCAGCCCCTGAAAAAAATCCATGCTAATTATCTACCACTTATATTGCAGTATGCTATGGGGATATAATAAACTAGCTGGCTGCATATGCTCAGCCTTATCACATTGACATTCCAAGCAGTGTGTCACAAAATCAATTGTCTTTCTTCATCCATTTTCAAAAACATTGTTGGTTCACATCAGAAAGTATTTTTGTAATACCAGGATGTCCTGAGTAAGGTGAGTTATGAAATTCCATCATTAACTTTCTTCTTAACTCATTTTTTGAAGGTACATACACTCATTTTTCATACCTCAAAATTCCTTCGTTATCGAAGTGAAAACCTTTATATCTTACGTCATTTGGATCTACATCAAGTGTTGTTTTCACCTATCGAAAGTAAAAATCAGATTCCATGATACATTTTACCTCATCTTTAAACTGATTTCTCAAAGTTATATGTGCATAAATATGTTTCCTATGACTTAGTACATCTGCCACTCTGTTTTCTTTGTCTTTATGTAACTTATGTCAAAATCATATTGTGATAAAAACTATAACCATCTTCATTATCTTGCATTCAGATTTGGCTAAGTGAACATATAATTCAGCCCAAGATGATCAATATTTAATTCAAAAGGTCTTCCTAAAATATAATGTCTCCATACTTGAAGTGCATGAACTATGGAAGCAAGCTCTAGGTCATGGGGAGCATAATTCAACTCATGTAACTTGAGTTTTTTATTCTCATATGCTATAACACATTCATTTTGTAATAGAATACCTCTGAGTTCCTCTCTAGAAGCATCTGTAACTACCATGAAGTTTCCATTTGGATTAGGTACAACTAAAATAGGTGTGTTGGTGCTCAAATTTGTCTCGCCCCATTTTTCATTGAAATTCTTTAGTTTCTGGCCTCTATTATGTTAGGTTGTGGACCTATTTTCATGTGAGAAAATGTTGAAGATTATACACTAATAGTAATATACACTTTCCACAGTTGTCTCGCTGGGGTTTGAGGCTGGGCCGGGCTTAGCCTCGAGTGGGGGTATGGGGACGTAGCCCCCGAGAAAATTTTTTGGGCCTTAAAACGTGCCCGATATACCAAGAAACATGATTTTCTCATTTGGGTGGGATTTTGACCCATAGGTTTATGGGATGGTTTTTGGCACATGGTTTTGATACCCACGGTTTTGTAAAACTAATTAAGTAGTTGTCTATTTATATGGTTTTGTGCATATGGTAGAAAGATGTAAAAATTGCATGTGTTTTGAATTTGGGTGTGAATTCTGTAGAGTTTGTTGAGCATAGCTCCAAACAAATCTAGGTATTATATTGAGAGAGTGGTGGATTGTAATTAAATTTGAGCAAGTGATTCTTAGTGGACATATCCCAAATTGGGTGAACCACATTAAATATTGTCTATTTTTGTTGTGTTATGTTATTATGCACTTTTATTTGAGATCTGTAATATTTTCTCATATTAGTTTCTATTGTCGTGATTCTGTGAGGGATTATTCCACATATTTTATCCCTTATTTCCTAACAATTGATATCAAAGCCTAGTTTGGTTCGCTGAAGTGTTAAATCACAATGAAAGTTTTATCTTGAGTGGGAGTTATGGCAGATGATGGAAGATCTAGGGTTGATAAATTCAATGGGCAGAATTTCAGTATTTGGAAGATGCAAATGGAAGATTACCTCTATCAGAAGGATATTTATATTTCGTTGTCTAAGAGTGTGAACAAACCCTCAAGCATGACGGATGCGGAATGGGATTTGCTAGATAGGAAGGCACTTAGGAAAATCTGGTTATTTCTTGCATCTTCAGTATTATTTAATGTTTCAAAGGAAAAGACTACAAAATAACTGATGGATGCATTAGGGAAGTTGTATGAAAAACCCTCTACCTCTAATAAGATATTTTTCATGAAAAAATTATTTAATATGAATATGTCTGAGAATGGTTTAGTATCAGATCATTTAAATGATTTTAATATGGTTGTAAATATGCTAGCTTTGGTTACAATAGAATTTGATGAAGAAGTTAGGGCTTTATTAGTTATGTTATTTTTACCTGAGAGTTGGAATAGCATAGTAATGGCAGTAAGCAAATCGGTTCTAGCTAACTTAAAGTTGAAGTTTGAGGATGTTGTAGGGGTGATTCTAAGCGAGGAAATGTAAAGAAAAATCTTTGTGAAATATTCTACTTCAGGGAATGCTTTGACAGTGGAAACTAGAGGGAGACAGAAGAATAGAGGAAACCGTGGAAAATCAAAGGATCGGGAAAGGTCAAAATCTAAAAGTAAGATAGTATGTTGGCACTATGGAAAGTCTGGGCATGCAAAGAAGGACTGTTGAGAGCTTTGGGACAAGAAGAAAACAACATGAAGAAAACAAGGAGGCAAATGTGGCAATGGTTAATGTATGTCAGGATGCTTTGATTCTTTCTTTGCACAATATTACTGAATCTTGGGTTTTAGATTCGGGGGCTTCTTTCCATATTACTCCACATAGGCATTATTTGGTTGATAAAGTTCAAGGAGATTTTGGGCACATTTTTCTTGGTGATGATGAGCCTTGCAGCATAGTTGGAAAAGGTTCTGTTCAAGTTAAGATGTAGTATGGGAATACTTAGATATTTAAGGATGTCAGACATGTGCCGACATTAAGACACAATTTGATATCAACAGGGCAGTTGGGAAGTGATGGTTGTACTGTGATAGTTACAGCAGACTCTTGGAAGGTTACCCAGGGTTCTCTTGTGGTGGTAAGAGGTAAGAAGGTTAGAACCTTGTATTCAACCACTTATAGCACTAATGTTTGTAACCTTGTGACTTTATAAGTAGATACAACATTGTTGCACTATATAGGCCCAGTCATATGAGCCATAAAGGCATGGAGATCATAAATAAGGATTTACTCAGATATACAGAAATAGGTTTTGAGTTCTGTGAGGACTGCATATATGGGAAACAGAATTGAGTAAGGTTTCTCAAGGTTGTACCTACAAAGAAAGAGAGTAAGTTAGAGCTGGTGCATTTTGATGTATGGGCACCGGCTTAGGTATCATCTCTTGGGGGGTCAAGTTATTATGTTACTTTTATTGATGATGCAACAAGAAAACTTTGAGTTTATTGTATTCAAAACAAATTTGATGTATTTGACCCTTTTATTAAATGGAAATCCTTGGTATAGAATGAAACAGGTCTTAAGCTAAAATGTCTCAGGTCAGATAATAGAGGGGAGTATTGCAGCAATGAATTTGATGATGATAGGACCAAGCTAGAGGCTAAATCAGAAAATGTACTTTCATTGGTTATGGTGGTGATGAATTTAGATATAAATGTTGGAGTATTAAGGAAAAGAAAATCATTCGATCTAGGGATGTGGTCTTTAATGAGAAAGTCATGTATAATCAGCAATTACAGGAAAACAACGAAGAATCCAAGAAAGAATATGCAGCAGTAGAGGATCTTCCGGATGGAAAAGTGACACATGAATCAGTTCAGGAACCTCCTCAATAGGAACCCCAAACTCCTATATTGAGGAGGTCTTCTAGGGTAAGAAGAGAACCTGAACGTTTTTCTCCTTCTCTTTATTATTTATTACTCATTGATAGTGAAGAGCCAGAGAGATTTGATGAAGCAATGCAGGTACATGCCAGGAAGAAGTGGGAGTAAGCCATGGATGAGGAGCATCAGGCTCTCATGGAGAAATAGACATGGGATTTGGTCAAGCTACCCAAAGGAAAAATAGCATTACAGAACAAGTGGGTGTTCAGAGTCTAAGAGGAATAAGGAGGAAAGAAAAGATACAAGGACTGGTTGGTGGTCAACGGGTTTGCACAGAAAAAAAGGTATATATTTTGATGAGATTTTTTCTCCTATAGTAAAAATGACTTCTATTAGAACTGTTATAGGAATAATTGTAGAAGAAGACTTGCACTTAGAACATCTTGATGTAAATATTGCATTTCTCCATGGTGATTTGGAGGAGGATCTATATATGCAGCAGCCAGAGGGCTATGAGGTCAAAGGTAAAGAGGAGATGGTGTGCAAAATGAAGAAGAGCTTGTATGGCTTGAAACAAGCTCCACGTTAATGGTATAAGAAATTTGATAGCTTCATGATGGAACAAGGTTATATTAGACGTCATTTTGGACCATTGCGTGTATAAAAATAAATTTAATGATGACAGTTATATTATCCTTTATCTGTATGTGGATGAAATGTTGGTTGCAGGTAAAAACATGCAAGAAATAAAAGTACTCAAGAAGCAAATAAGTGAATCCTTTGCTATGAAGGATTTTGGGTCAACCAAACAAATCCTTGGTATGAGAATATCTCAGGATAAGAAGGAACGGAAGCTGACTTTATGTTAGGAAGAGTACATTAAGAAAGTCTTGGATAGGTTTAATATGCAGGATGCTAAACCGGTTGGAACTCCTTTGGCAGGCCATTTCAAGTTATCAAAGGAGCAGTGTCCTAAGACAAAGCAGGAGAGAAACTAGATATCCAAAGTACCTTACTCATCAGCAGTTCATAGTTTAATGTATTCCATGGTGTGCACTAGGCCTAATATTGCCCATACAGTGGGAGTGGTGAGTATATTTATGAGTGATCTAGGTAGAGAGCACTGGTATGCAGTAAAGTGGATCCTTCAGTATTTGAGAGGGACCGTGGGGACAGTTTTGTGCTACAGTAGATCAGACACCACTTTGTGTGGTTATGTAGATTCAGATATGGCTGGATATGTAGACAGCAAGAGGACCATGACAGGTTATGTTTACATTGTAGGTGGGACAGCAGTAAGCTGGATTTCATGACTACATAAGCTGGTGGCTTTGTCAACCACGGAGGCTGAGTATGTTGATGCCACAAAGGCAAGAAAAGAAATGATTTGGTTACAAAAATTACTTGAGGAGTTGGGGAATAAGCAGGAGGAAGGAAAGTTGCATAGTTATAGTTAGAGTGTTATACACGTAGCTAAGAAACTCTGCTTTCCACTCTAGGATGAATCATATATAGTTAAGGTACCATTTAATCAGGACAAATTTGGAAGAAGAGAAGTCGATGCTGGAGAATATTCATACCAGTCAGAATCTTGCAAACATGATGTTCAAGGTGGTCACAAGGGAAAAACTAAAGTTGTGTTCAGTTTTGGTTGGTCTTCATGAAAACTAGTGAAGGGTTGAGAAGCTTTCTTAGAGGAAAACTAGTCTCCAAGTGGGAGATTATTAGGTTGTGGATCCTATTTTCATGTGAGAAAATGTTGAAGACTGTACACTAAGAGTACTATACGCTTTCCATAGTTGACTCGTTGGTAGCAAGGGTTCGGGGGCACAGCCCCTGAGAAAATTTTTTGGGCCTTAAAACATGCCCGATATATCAAGAAACTTGATTTTCTCATATGGGCAGGATTTTGACCCATAGGTTTATGGGACAATTTCCGGTTCATGGTTTTGATACCCATGGTTTTGTAAAACTACTTAAGCAGCTGTCTATTTTTATGGTTTTATGTATATGGTAGAAAGATGTAACAATTGTAGATGTGTTTTGAATTCGGGTGTGAATTCTGTAGAGTTTGTTGAGCATAGCTCTGAACAGATCTAGGTATTGTATTGAGAGAGTGTCATCTTGTAATAAAATATGAGTAAGTGATTCTTAGTGGACATAGCCCAAATTGGGTGAACCATGTTAAATATTGTCTATTTGTGTTGTGTTATGTTATTCTGCACTTTTATTTAAGATCTATAATATTTTCTACATATTAGTTTCTGCTGTTGTGATTCTGTGAGGGATTATTCCACATATTTTGTCCCTTATTTCCTAACATGTTATGTTTTCTATCTCCCCGGGCTCAAATTTTGGTTCTCTTGCATTTTACAGTTTGACGGGTGTAGTTTCCTAGTCAAAATTAATTCTCTGCATCAGTTGAAATGTGACCCTTTCTAGTTGAATGTGGCTCTGCGGGGCACTTTAAAAATTCTAAGGCTCACTTCAACACAAAACATGTCCACATGGTGAGCCCACACTTGCTCAGGGTCTCCGCTCTTAGGGACCAACTTGAAGTTGCACCATAAAGACATGTGGAGGCTTCATTCGGGCTTTCCCATACTTAAAATTTTCAATCAAATTTCTAAAGGGCCTGGGACACATGGAGGGACCACGCATGTTTGGGGACCGGCCCTGAGTTTTATTTTGAAGAAGTGCTAGGAGGACACTTGGAGGCTTCCGCTCACTCTGCCTTTTTTTTGGACTTTTCAACAACCAAAGGAAACTACCTCAGATCCTTGACACATGGCACCTTTTGCTGAACCTTCAAAATTTTTAATTGACTTTTCTAGAATGAGACACGTGTTGGGCCCCACACTTGTTTGGGGTATCTACTTTTCAGTTACATCTCAAAATGTGCCATTGAGAGACATAGTAGGTGAGGAAATGGAGAAACAGAGCTTCGGGGATATTTAAGGTTTTTTTCCTTTTGTAAAAATGGGATGAAATTGTAAGTTGAAGTAAGGCATCGATAGGAAAGAAATGCCAGCGTTGAATAGTAAAAAATCGATGTGTGGGCCCACGGGGAAAATGTGGAACATTTTTCCTTTTTGGAAAATTATAAAATGTCAACAGGTGCTCCCAAACCCATTTCCAATCACATTTTTCGATGTGGAGGGCTCAGATTAAAATTTGAAATGAAATATCAATGGTGGCTATGCATTTCATTTGATTTTGCCTCCATTGAAGCTCCAGGATGTTTGGAGATGCATTTTTTACATCATTCTTCATCAATTTTTTGGCAAATTTGTGTCATTTTGGTCTACAAAGTTCAATTGAATCAATTTGGGATATCAATTTGTAAATCTGAAGTACTCTTGAAGTGGAGTTTTCTCGATCTCATGCAAAAAAGGGAAAATGCCAGATCCAAAAATTACAGAGTAAAATTTCAAAGGGAAAAAGGATGAAATGATGAAAGTGTAGGTGTAAAAGCTGAAAAGGACGTTGCCTCGAGAGAAAAAGTGATAACCTATCAAAGTCCAGCTATGCAAAGGCTTCGAAAAATAATTAAAAAAGGTATTTCTCGGATGAAAAAATTAGAATGATTAAAGGGACTCCCGAAATTTTTTTGCATGGTATCCTAGTCATTAGTCGAAGGCCCAAGAAACATGATGTGTTCACAGTTGGTCCACCTGGAAGATTTCGGATATGAATTTGTTAAATGTCTCTGTCTGAAAAAAATTGGTAACAAAAAAATGGTCCCTCAAATATTCTTTTCTTTTGAGGGGAAAAGGTGCTACAGGCGCTAAGGGTGAAGAATATGCCTCCATTTAGAACAATGATGCAAATATTTGCAATGATTCACCTTTTTTGAAAACGCCTAGAAACATTTTTGTGAATTTGTTGAATATCACTTTTTGCGAATGATGATCTGATATGTGCAACAAATGTTCTTTGAATATTCCTCTTTTGGGGGGGGGGGAATTGGATGTAAAGGGTGTATTACAAATCCAATGAGATTACTCTTGCAAATGGTCAGAGTATGAATTCTTGAGAAAAAAATTGAGAAATCTGTCTTCCTGAGAGGCCAAAGCTGAGATTACCTGTTATTTTCTTCTATGTTAGATTTTCTATCATGTCAAGTTGGTTGTAGTTGTACAGCCATTGAAAAGTACTAAGATTACTCTGGAAGCTTTCCCCTGCTGATGAATCCAAGCAATTTTTGAATTAATCTATGTCTTATCTCTAGCAATTTTATGTCTACTTTATTTTCAGAATGTCTTTAAATAGTTTCTTTCCTTCCTATTGCAATCTTATACTGAAATTTTTGTGAAATCACATAGGATCGTGTCCCTGCGACAGTCTCATGGTATTTGTAATTTAATTTCAAGAAGAACCTTCATCTTGGATGAGACAAACAAATTTAAATTCAATTCACCGTCATTTGTTCATAAATATTGTCTATAAGTCTTTCCGGTGTACCTTAGGCGTAATTAATAAAAAAAATTAGTGTTTAATTGAGTCTTCCAATTCAAGCCTTCGTGTTGGAGTTTCAAATAGTATGTGAAAACGTGTTAATCTGGGCCTCCATTGAAGCACACCTTCTGGTTAAAGGAACATCTTGATTGTTCTAGAGCATTTTGTTGTGAAGTTTTTCATTATTGTGAAGTCCCTCCAAAGATCCGATATAATCAACTTTGTCCTACTTCATCTCCCACCACAATCATTCAAAAACAATTAATCCTACCCTGAACTACCCCTGTTTGCCCTGTGTATCAACAAAGGAACAAAATCTACTTGCAAAAATATGCAGAACAATCAGGAATCCAAATGTCTTTAGTAACCTTTTCCTTGTATTGAAAATATCTCTATAATCTAGAAGTGACAAATCGTGAGAGTTAGATTTGGTGTGTTGATCATATTTTCCCAAGGTTTTCTTTATAAAATTTGTGAAAAATAAAGGTATATGTGTCTCCTTCAATAACAAAGGTTACAAAATAGGTTCTCTTACCTTGGTTGAAAGGAATAACCTAAAATAGTTAGGATAAGACAAAATCCTTTTAAGGTTCTACCCACTTCTTCAACCCCTGAGTGCTAAAAATTCAGATAAATTACTTCCTCGGCTACAAAATGACATACATAATCATTTATCTACTTTTGAGTGTCCTTTCAAATCCATGATGTTGCTCAATTTGTGAAGAAGATTAAATCCAAGTACCAACACCAAAACAGAGCCGTTGTCGGGGACTGATTTGAGCTACCGAGACTGATTTGTTGATTTATTACCAGTTCGTATCCATTTATCCCATCAACACGCTTATGGTACCATTTCCAAGGACTGATTTACATTGCTGAGACTGATTTGTTGATTTATTTCTGGTTCGTATCCATTTAGACCATCAACAATGCTTCTAATGACTCCGCTAGGTATTCTTTGAATAATTTAAAGTTTTCCAAACCCTGGTAATGTTTCTTGCAGTTCTGTGTACAAATACATTTTGTAAACATCATTCTCTGGACAAATCTGTAAGAATTTAACAAAATTATAAGTTCTGTGTATTGTCTGTCCAATTTTCTAGTAGTTATTGTACTAGGTTTTCCTCACCATTGATAAATTTGGGTGAAGGATGATTAGATCTGATAAGTTTTGCAAGATTCCAGTACTAGCAGACATTTGACAGATTATCTTTTAGTGTATTTTTGTACATCTAAGGTGAAAATTCTTAGTGGTGACTCCGTGTTGATTTATTTTTATAAATGTCAGTGTTGTAACCTCTTTCAATGTAAATTTTTTACTAATATTTGTAAAGCTGGAAGGAAGATCTTTCTTCACCATGAACCCTAGTAGAAGGCTATTTCCAGAGTTTGGGAAGTCTAATTCAAAAGGAGGAAGAATTTGGAAGGTTTTTGGAGATCAAGCATCAAGGAAAGAGGTCTCCATTGGTGAAATTGATCGGCATGTGATTGAATACTGCAAAGCTTCCTCAATTACTTCTGAATCAAGTAGTCTCTTTGTAAATCAGAATTATCCATTTGGAGAGGGGCCTTCTTATTCTACCAATGTATTTTAAAGATTTACTTCTCATTCTATCCCTTTATTTCCCAAATCTGGTATTTTCTACAGTGAAAAAGAGCCATTAAGGGATAGTCATTCTGAAAATGATATCCATGTACCACACAGACCCCTCACTCCTCATCACTCTGCTTCTCCTGTAAGATCACCTCCTAACAATAACATGGATCAGCCTCTACCCATACCTTCATTTTTCGTTAATACTTTTGGTCCCATCAATTTTATAGGTATGGATTGCTATCTGAATATTGTGCCATAGGATGTAAGAAACAGATTGCCTAAGTTTCAAGGAAATAATGCAATAACTAGTGATAACCACTTAAAACTCTTTGTCAATATGATGGAGGATTTTGAAATAGAGTTTGAAGATGTATACATTAAATTATTTATTCATACTTTAGAAGAGGATGCAAGGGATTGGTATAAAGCTCTTCCTGATAACTCTATTAATTCTTGGACTGAAATGAGGAATGCATTTAGATTGCAGTATGGTGACAGAACATACCCTAGGTTTCTTTTGTCATAATTTGAGAATATTAAAAAAAATCCTAATGAATTAGTTCATGATTTCAATACAAGATTCAATAAGACATTGAGAATATTTCCTGCGAATTTGAGGCCATGTGATGAATATTGTCTTATAAAGTATGTTGATGCATTTGACAAGAAGGTTACATACTATTTGAGGGATAAAAACCTTGGCACTTTGAGGTAGGCCTTTACTATGGCTCTTAAAATTGAGAACAACATCAAAGCAGTTGGAAAACCTCCTAAGAGGGAGGGTGTCAAACTGATAAACCTAGAAAAACCTCATGTAGACACCTAAAATTGATTACCCAATTTAGTGTCCCCCACGTGTGTTTGCCTTCTTAGGTAACATAGACTATGTTTATATCACCACATCTTCCTTAGGGTATTATTTAATATTTGATTTAAACATTTATCCTAAGTCTATTTCACCCCATTATGTTTTACCCATAGATAATTAAATATTAATTATTTAATTATACTTTTTACATATATCTTAACCACTTATCTACCCCATATCAATTCCTAACCTCCCATATCTATTTTATCCATCTATCCCCCCCTATTTCTCCTCCTCCCAAACCAAGCAGCGGGATATTTCCCGTATTTGAGGTGGAAGGATCACTTTCATCTTTCCAAAAATTGCCCCTTTTGGCCATTTCGGAGTCTGTTCCCTGATCAGCGCCGACTGATACTCGGTCGACGCTGATTTTTTGGAGCGGCACCAATTTCATCTTGGTCGGCGCCAATTACAAATACAGGGCCATAATTCAGTTCTAGAGAGATAGAAAGAATGACAAAGAGTTTTGAGCATCAAGTCTGAGCATTATCTATCAAGTGAAAGTGAATTCTATCCAAATCAATCCCTGAGAGGAGTACCATTACTCTGCTCCTACCACATCAAAAACGTGAGCCTCCATCGATCTCTTGGTGACTCTATTCCTGCATCCAGTGAAGGTGGAGTCTTGTCAGTATCCCTACAGCTCTTGCAGATCCAGCAGAGATCGACGATCTAGCTTCCACTATCTGTTTCTTAATCTTCCTGCAATTTTCCCCAAGTTGACGCCGATCATACCCAGTCAACACCGATTCTCTCTGGTCAACAGCGACCTATCTTAGTCAACACTGATTTTCCTAATCGACACTGATTTTCCTTATCGATGCCAATCTACCTGTGGACAGGTAAAATAATTTAGGGAACACAAATCCAGCGTTGTTTTCACACTTTCCCATTTTCTATTGGTTTATGTATATTGTTCACTTTCTTTCTGTCATTTTAAAATCAAAATATAGACATTTAATTACATCTTTTATCATGTATTCTTCTTTCCTTAATTGAAAATTTGGACTGACATCCGTCGAGGGAGCTTATCGCTTCCCAGACCCGCTTTTCGGGCTGTCCACCCAAATATCTTTTAACGTGGTCTTTTTCTATCAAGCATCTGTGTCTCACAGGTTTCTTGGATCTACTTTACAAGATCGCTCGTGTGCACCCGTCTTGTCTACATCGGCTTTCTTTTCCATCTACATCTTTAGATCTTGTCTTATCTATCAGGTATCGATTTCATTTGAGTTTGTCAAGGTTTTTGTGTTTAGTTTGGTACATTAACTTGGATAGGTAACAAGAGTGAAATTCTTGATCTACATTTTGGCACGCCCGATGGGAGCCAACCAAAGTCCCTTATTGGTAAGTTCATTTCTTTTCTATTTTTGAGCTTTTTTTCTGTTTCTTCACTACTTTTCATCAGTTCTCCGTAGCATTTCCTTCCTTCATTTTGGTCTTGCTTCTTTCACTTATAATTTGGAAAGTTAAATTTTCTTCGCCCTTGCAAAACTAAATTCCAATTCCTATTTTGAAGATCAGTAAATATTTCATTTGATTTCAAAATTTCATTCTTGATTCAGCTTTTTTTTGCAAAATTGTTATTTTATTGAAATTTTTCTAGTTCCTTAAATAGAAATATTCATTCTACTATTATCTGGATATATCTTTCTAGATTTGTTTGTGTGTTTGCTTAACCTTTTCTTATGGAGCACATTGCTTTTTCATGGGATTGTTCGAGGGGAAGAGCTCAACAACATGCTTTTTGAAGTCCACACACCTTGGAGAGCTAAATCTATAGGTATTCCTCTTTTACGGTGTTTTCTCCTTTTTAAGAACTTAAAAAGAACTTGTTTGTTTGTTTTCTATCACATTCAAACATTTCGATTTTGGCGCTTAAAAAGAATTTAATCGCATTTGGGAAATAATTTGTTTGACCTGTCTTCGTCGAAATCTAACACTTCATTCTTAGTGCTTAAAAAGAACTTTTCCTTTGTCATTTCTGTTGTATGCTACTCATCTAGTTTTCTACATAGGCTGGAAAAATTGATCAAAATCGGTAGTGACACTATTTTATTTTTATTTTTCACCCTTGCACTCAAAGCCAAAATCACTAGGTATAAAGCATCAAAACAAAAATTCCTCCCCTGGCCTCACCTACTTGGAAGTGACATCAAAGAGGAAGAGCCTACGTGGTACTCGTGCCACGCTATAAATTCATGAAAGTTCTGGTATATATTGGCAAAGCACCCGACTCCCTTATCGCAGCGGTGTGTGAAGTGCGGGGGTAGGCCCCTATATCAAGCCACGTACTGGTCTTTTACTAAAGTGCCTTTGGGACTTCTCACCAAAACATTCCCCAAACCATCCTTAGTTTGGCTATCTGAGTAGTTCCTGTTCTAAAAATCCTTCCTTAATATTTTCTTTCTTAAAAGCAGGAAAATTTAAAAGAGATAATCACCTACGTTGCTTGAATTATTTGTGCATTCATTAGGTCAATCTTATTTTTCTATATTTCTGCTTGTTTATGATGGTCATCACTCGGTTACAATCTAGAAAAATGGCTCAACTGGCCCCTTCTTCCTCCGAGATCACCACTAGTGTGGATGTTTCGGCACCCCTCAGGTCTTCCTTGGGACAGCTATTAGTTGGTTCCCCATCTTGGTCATATAATCCTTTCTATCATCCTAGAGCAATCCCATCACATCCAACTTCCCCTAGTCCTTTAGAAATATCATCTGCTTCTGATATAAAGTATGTTCCTCACGGGGATCCTGAATTTCAGGCACTCCTTGATCGCAATCCATTAGCCCTTATGGACTATCTAGTACATAATTTTGTTCGAATATCTGATCAGGGACCACCAATCCAATAATTTTATGATTATCCTCGTGAACCATCCCAGGATTTTATATAACAGTTAGCATATTTTTTCTCACCTCGAACCACGGAAGAGGGTGGTGCACCTATGCCCCCTTTTTCTCTTCCACCAACCATGTCGACTAGTTCGTAGATAATCTTTCCTATTCCTAGCACCGCAGTTACCTTGACTATTCCACAACCTACTTTTGAGAAGTCCTATTCTCTAGATATAATGGGTGCATCTACACACCCATATATTGATGTTAATTATTCTATGTCATCCATTACATCCCAGGGTCAGTACCTCTTTATGAATCAACCCCCTTCTACGATTCAATTGGTTCCTTCTTCTCGTCCTCCAGTTGGTCTTTCTTCCAATGCTCTAGTGACAGTTACCTTCACCCATCCTCTAGCGTTGGCACCCTTAATAGCCAATCTAGCAGTCAAAAGCCTCATTCAAACCTTTTTCCCCACCATGTCCAATCAAATTAACACCCATGTTCCTCAATCCATTCTGATTCAGTCGACAAGTGTAGGAGCCCACCAATCACAGGCTCCATCTTTCATTCAACCACTTGTCATCTCATATCCTGTCTATACACAGGCTCCTTCATAACAAATACCTCACCAGGCGTCACCCAAAATGCCTAGCTATTCCTCTTATCATCATGTAAATCAACAGATGAATCCCTCGTTGATGCCTCAACAAAATCCACCATTCGCTTCTTATGTAGGACATACCAGTATGCCTCCTCCTCAATTTGACGTGGTCCAAATTATTTTCAAGAAAATCATAGACCTAGAAGCTTCCACCAAAAGGGCTCATCCTTTATACTCTTTTGAATAAGTTTGTAATGAACCCATTCATCCATCAGTGGCTTTTAAGCCTTATCCTCCCCAATGGGAACTTCCTAAGTTCTCAAAATTTCATAGTCGAGAGGATCCTCAACAGCACCTGCGAGCATTCAAACACGCTTTCTACCTGATAGTCCAGGATCAGGAGCTTATTCTCCATACTTTCCCTATGTCTCTAGCAGGGCCTGCTTTAGACTGGTATAATAACATTCCCCAACATTCCTTGTTTTCTTTCTCTGAATTGGCCCAGATGTTTGTTGAAAAATTTTCAATAAACATCACACATAAGATCTTGATTACAGATCTTTATAACATTTGTCAATTCGATGATGAGTCTATTGCAGACTTTGTCACTCGTTGGAGAGGGATAATAAACCAATTGTCTTTTTCCCTTCCTCAATCTCAACAGATTGAGTTGTTTACTCGATCTTGTGCTAATCATATTTCTTCCACTTTAAGGATCCAAAATTTTCATACATTCGAAGAAGCCTTTACAATGGCACGTAAAATTGAGTATCGTGCCATTGAACAAGGAAAGTTAAAACTTCGCTCTAAATCTAAACTAGATTTTTCTTGGTTTAAAAAATCAAACCCTTCCACTTCTAAAGACAAGAATAAAGGGTCTACCAACACTATTATATTAAAAACATCACGATCTAAGAACAATTCTAATCCAACACCATGGAGAGACTCCTCATCTTCTCAAAAAGGACCCTTGTCATCTCGATTTTTCACTTCGTTGAGGGAATCATATGCTTCTATCTTGGAAAAAATGTTGGAAGTTCACATGATCGAACTTCCCCCTATTAGAAATTTTGATGAAAACCAAGAATGTCCATTCTAGTATAGGGAAAATGACTTCTTTCATTATCATAGAACCAAAGGTCATGAGATTGAATGATGTCAGACCTTCAAAAATCTTGTCCAGAAATTCATTGATAAAGGCGGGCTCATTCTGCATAACCTAAATGCTCCCCCAAATCAGGCACTTGATGTTTTTAAACAACCTTTTCCTAATCATTCCCCGAACAATGATGCTTCAGATTCTCAAAGACCAAACACTCATACTATCAGCTTCATCTCTACTAAAGAATCTTCTTCTAAACCTAAGCCATCTGCGAACACATTGACTGAATCAGAACCTCATACCGCTTCGCTAATCGTTGGGATTCCACCATCTTCAGACAGCCCGTCTTTGAATATTCCCACATTGTTAGAGATGGATTCATCTCCCTCTGCCTCTTTATCTGATCTTCTATCTATGCCCAAGATAGTTTCATCCTCATTTGTCTCATCATCAGATATTCTTTCGATGCTCGAGGCATTTACATCCCTTCGAGTTTCCACCGCGAATACATCTACTTCTGTTTCTCCCATTTTTTCTACGACTATGCCATTGGTAAACATACCTATAGTTGTACCAACTTCGATGGAAGCATCTTCAATTTTGAATCTTCCCGTTTCCTTTCCTATAGTAGTTAAACCCACAATTATTTTACCAGAAGTATCTCCCTCACAAGGAACTGCTTCTTCATAATCCACTTCTTCCATCACCGATACTATTTTGCCTATTAAGGGAAAATCTAAAGAAATATCACCAGCACCTACACTCTCGGTTCCTGAACTTAAACCGAGACAACTAAATTCTAATGTTACATCATCAGTACCTCCTCATCTCCTTCCCCTGAAAAGGTTATAATCACCTTATGCAATTGAAGTTGTCACCATCCCTGAAAAAGGAAAACCCATATTTCAGAATATTAAGACTCTTGGTGCTTTCCCTCAAAAATCTCTCTTCGTGCCTCATAAAATATTGGATTTATCAACTGGGAAGGTGTCTTCTTCTACAATACCATCAGAACCATCATCTTCTTCTTCTACAACACCTTCTTCGCTAGTGCCTTGTAAAGTGAATTCACAGACTAGAGAGGCATCACCTATTTTATCAGGACCATCATCTTCATCACCAAAAGCCAAGGCACCCTCTGTTCCTCCGATCAGACCTATTTTGGGAGCTCCTCCCTCATCTAAATCAACATTATCTAAATCGTCATCTGTTTTGATCAAGCAGCCTTCCATATCTCTTAAGACCACAACACTTTTCACATCTCCATCATCTTCAAAATCTATCTTAGGAGCTCCTCCTCCATAGAAATCAATCATGCCTCACTTGCTTCCATCTCAAGTGTCCAAGATTGCTTCTCCCGATGCCTGAAAAAGTAAAATGATCCCTAAAAATAATGTCAAACCAAACATGCAGGTTCTTTTACCTCAGAAGTCCGTGGAGGTAAAAGAGGCACCTCTGTCATCTCTGTCCTCATCTTTGTCTACCAGATTCTATATCAAAATTCTTCACCAACTTATCTAATATTCATCCATATCCCTTCCCCCGATCAAACCCTATAATCCTAAAGGAGTAAAACCTTCCTGGTTTAACTCTGATTTGATGTGTGCTTACCATCGCACTCCAAGACATGACACCGAGGGATGTAAATCCCTTCAATCTGTCGTTAATAGTCTTTTGGAAGAAATTGATCTTCTGGTGGAAGAGGAGGAGGAACAATTACCTCCTGTCATCTCAACCACATTTGAGCCTTAACGATCTACTTAGGCCTCTAGTTCTATTAATTCCACTTTGGATGGTCTTCCACCTTCTCAAATCGACACAATTCATATTGCCACTAGAACACAATAATATGATAATATATCATCATCTACATCTTGGCCACGGGTTGTCATTTCTACAGCCCCTGGAGGCATTCTTCTTTCCACATCATCCTCGAGACCTAGGGTCTCTACTCATGCTTCACCTCGGGCTCAGATTCCCGTGTCAGTAGAGGGAAGTGTTATGAAACAACTTACCCCATGCTCTGGTCAAAATGTCTCTTTTTGACCTCATTCAATCATCTCCACAGCATCGCTAGGATTTGATTGATAATATGTGCCGTATCATAGTGAATTCAAATGATCCTCAGCCTTTCGAGATGATTGTTGGATTGAATAAACCGTCAACCGCCATTTCCTTTGAAGATTCATAAAGTCCTTCCCTTTATTCCGAGGATTTGGATGCTCCCCTCTTTATCACAGTTCAAATCAAAAACACTACATTAAAATGCACTATGATTGACAGTGGTTCTACACTCAATGTCATTTCCTCACACACATTCGAGAAAATTAAGTTACTAAAGAATGTAGTGTCACCACCACCTTTCACCCTTTTATCATTTAATGATCAGCTGGCAGTTACCTTAGGAACTGTGGTCCTGCCCATTCAGGTAGGTAAGAAGCTACTTCACAAGCTCTTTTACATTGTTGAAGGGAAATTCCACTATAATATGATCCTCAGACGCTCCTAGATTTGTGCAATGCATTACATCCCATCAACCCTCCATCGATGTTTAAAATATCAATATGAGGGAAAAACCTATGCTCATCTAGGAGATCCTTTTCCTTCTACACAATGTGACATGACCATAGGGTCTGCCCCTCTAAAGGAGAATGTTTGTTCTCCTAATGAGGCTTCATCCTCTTCCATACTTGCAACAAAACTACCAGGTTTACAAAATCTAGAAGAGACATTGCAACATTTCTCACTAGGAGAGCTTCCTCTTCTCTCTTTTGACGCCCACCTCAAACCTAATGAGTATGGTAGACCAAACAAACAACCTGAATATCAACCAGGTCTCAGTCACGTCATCACCATTGGTCTACCCAATCAACAAGCTAACTTCATTTACGGTGGTCTTGATACACCTCACTATCACCCGGACTCTCCTCCCAGGGCCAAACCCTATTCAGCAAGGTTTGATTGTCTACAGAATCCCACATTTACAAAAACTTAGTTATATCGATGCATGTGGAAGGGTTTTGGCCTAGGAAAGTATGAACAAGGTTTTCATGACCTCGCATCCATTCCAGCTCTCAAACCACATCAAAAAATTGGTTTAGGATTTAAACCTCTTTCAAAAGCCACCATCACTATTCTTGATGAGCCTCTTTCCATTGAGGAGAACCATCTTCTCCTGCTAGGTCAGAAGCATCATTTGATTTGGATGATGCCATTTCCATCCCGTATAAATTTTTTTTTAGTCAATACCATTTCCTTAGAGCCGTTGACCTATAAAACTAATAACAAATCCACTTCCATTACCATCAGTTTTCCTGGAAATAATTGGAGACGAATCTCCTACTATCAACACTATCCACTGTGTGGATGATGATTATGTACTCACCTATCCGGGGGTAGAGGATTCCTATCTTCCTAAAAACCATTCCTTCTGACATGTCTATGCTTCTTAACGAAGCCACTATCAACCGTTAAATATAGGGACTTCTAAAGACCCTCACATCATTAAGGTCAACCAATCTCTTAATACACAGGAGTTAGGATACTTTACCACTTTTCTTTCCAACCATCGTCAAGCCTTCGCTTGGTCATATGAGGATATGCCAAGACTCGATCCCAATATCGTGGTCCACAATATCATTACTCTTCCAGAAATCAAACCGGTTAAGCAAAAATTACGTAAAATGCACCCTCGAGTAGCCCTTCTTGTTAAAGAAGAGTTGCAACGTTTGCTTTCTACTAAATTCATCCAACCCATTGATTATCCACAATGGGTTTCAAACGTAGTACAAGTAACCAAAGCTACTAGGAAGATTTGAATTTGTACCGACTTCCAGGATCTTAATCTTGCTTGTCCAAAAGATGATTTTCCTCTACCTAATATCGACCAACTCGTGGATTTAATGGCAGGTCACGAGATGCTTTCTCTTATGGATGGTTTCTCTAGGTATAATAAAATTCTCATCACATCAGAGGACCAACATAAGACTTCCTTCATAACTCCTTGGGAAACTTTTTGTTATTGTGTCATGCCTTTCGGTCTTAAGAACTCAGGAGCAACCTATCAGTGAGAAATGACCTACATCTTCCATGATCTCTTACATAAAACTATGGAAGATTACGTCGATGATCTCCTCGGTAAATCAAAATGCCATCAGGATCATCTTTTCACTCTTGCACCTCTCTTTGAGAGGCTCATTCACTTTTTTCTTCACCTGAATCCATCTAAGTGCATGTTTGGCATTCTCACTAGTAAACTCTTAGGCTTTATCATTTCTATTAGGGGTTCAATACCCCACAAAAATAAAAGCTATCCTTGAGATTCCTCCCCCTTATAACTTAAATCAAATTTGTGGTCTTCAAGGATGCCTTCAATCAGTACGTCATTTTATCTCACAACTATCAGACCATTGTCAACCTTTTCATCATCTCTTCCATAAGAATGTTCATTTTGAATGGGATGAGCGTTGTCAAAAGGCCTTTGATGATATCAAAGCTTATCTTCTTTCTCCACCTGTGCTTACACCTCCATGCAAGGGTGAGTCATTCTATCTTTATATTTCTGTAACTAACCATGCTCTGGGAGCCATGATCTCACATCAAGATGCTAGTGGTAGAGAACAAGTCATCTATTATATCAGTCGCACTCTCCATGAGTATGAAACATGTTATTTCGAAGCTGAAAAGTTGTGTTGTGCTCTCTTCTTTGTAACTTCTAAGCTTCATCACTACCTCCTCAATCACAAAACTTACATTGTCACAAGTTTCAATCCACTCAAGACAATGCATGCAAATCCTTATCACAATGATCATATCACTCGTTGGCTCATGCTCATGACAGAATTTGATCTCAAGTTTATCCCGCAAAAATCTATCAAGGGTCAGGTCATTGCAGATCAATTAGTTGATGTTCCTCTTTCGGACACTCAAGTCCCCCTTGCTCAATTCCCTGATGAATATATCCAACAAATTGATTTCATTCTTTCTCCATTTAAAGTAAAACTCTTCTTTGATGGATCCAAATGCCAGCAAGGGGGAGGTATAGGTTTCGTTATGATTCCTCCTTGGGGTGCACCTTTCCCAGTCACACACAAACTTAACTTTGAGTGTACCAATAATATGGCTGAATATGAAGCTCTTGTTTTAGGTCTTCAAAATGCCATTAATCTTGGCACCCGCCATATCACTCTCTTGGTGACTCTGAACTCATCGTTAATCAAGTCACGGGTGTCTATCAATGCAAGAACGATATCCTTCAAAAATATCACGATATCATTCTCTTTCAACTTCAATATTTTTATAAATTCACTATCCAATCTATTCCTCACATTGTGAACCGATTTGTAGATACAATGGCTTCATTAGCCTCACTTATTCCACCTTTAACTGAAGACTCGCAACTTTATGTGGCTGTACAGTGATTAGATCAACCATCTCATCTCAGGAAACTAACTTCAATCAATGTCGTCACAACCAATACTCAAGATGAGTGGTATCAACACATCGTTGATTATCTATCCCATTCAGTGCTTCCTCTGGATCTGACTTCCAATGTTAGAAGATATTTTATCCTACACGCTAATCATTATACTATTCTAGGTGGAATCCTTTTCAAACGTGGTTTTGATGGTATTTTGCTTCGGTACCTCAAAGCTCCTAAATCATCTAAAGCCATCCAGGAATTCCATGATGGTATCTATGGTGGAAATTTTAGTGGCTTGGCCGTAGCTAAATGCATCTTACGTTTATGCTATTATTGGCCTTCTCTTAATCGAGATTGTTGTGAATACACTAAGAAATGTGTCAGGTGTCAACAACATTCCAATCTCACACATATCCCCAGTCAGGATTTGCAACTTGTAGTGGATTGGTGGCATTTTTTAAATTGGGGTCTTGATCTCATCAGTCTCATCAATCCCCGCTCTTCACAGTATCATCATTCTATCATTACTGCCATAGAATATTTTACTAAGTGGGTGGAAGCTATTCCTCTTTCATCAACCAAAGCTAAACCCATAGTTGATTTGTAGATACAATGGCTTCATTAGCCTCACTTATTCCACCTTTTACTGAAGACTCGCGACTTTATGTGGCTGTACAGTGATTAGATCAACCATCTCATCTCAAGAAACTCCGAAAATCTGTCGCGTGGACAGATCTATGGATAAACGGGCCAACGGTGTTGCAGGGCTTAGCCCCTCTTTGAGACAGCAAAGCGAAACTGGTTTATTGCTACTTCTACTAGCAGGAACCTATGCAAGTCTCACAGATTCTGCCTTCGAGGGTTGGGATCTCATCCCAGTAGAGTGTTCTAGGCTGCGAAGAGAAAGGAATAAAAGAAGGAGAAGAGAAAGAACAGATCCGAAGGAAGAAAAGAAATGAGTTCCAAAGCGGAAGGGTCAGAAGATCTATGCTTTGAGTTTGGTAGTAAACAGAGCCAAACCTACTCACATAAATAAACAAAGCAATACTGATAAACAAATGACGGAAAAGTAGATATGAATTCAACAGAAAAGACACATGCAGATCTAACATAAGAAAGATCTAATGTATAACACAGCTATTGAGCACAAAGTCTGAATAATTGTATTAATTGTTTTTATCTGTTACAAGAAAGCTCAAAGTCTTTCTCTCCTCACCTCTATTTCTATCTGAAAAATGTTCACACTAGAATACAACAAGTATTCTTGTATTTATAGAAGATGAGAGAGAGAGAGAAGGCAAAAAAAAAGGAGCCAACCACTTATCTACAAGATATTTACAAAATATCTAAAGTCATGTTGACTTTTACATTTTTGAGTGGATGACATCATCCCATGATGCAACATGGATGATGTCATCGTTGGCACCAACATACTTGAGATATTGCGAAAAGAAAGTCGGAGAATAGCGAGAGGAAGAAGAAGAAGAGGAAGAAGAAGAAGCTAGTCATCATCATCGTCCTGCGGCCGAAAAGGGGTCGCCTGCTTCTGATGCTGCTCAGGAGATGAGATGTGGAACTGAGCGCGGTATTCCAAGAACTTGCTGATCATTGACCCGAACTGATCCTGTGATGGATCCTTGTGCCGATCACTGATTACTTCGCAAGTTTCCCGCTCTTCTACAAGCTTTTCGGGAAGTTTGGAATAATCTTTTTCCGCCTCAATCAGGAAACCGATGAAGTCCCTGCAAGCCAGCAGGTTATTGATGGATTCGGTATCAAACGTGACTTCTGGCCCTGTTCCTTGAGAAGCTAACTCCTTGAAAATCCGGATAGTATCATCAGCCGTTCTTAAGGTGAGGGAAGGAGTGAGCAACCCTGGATTCATGGATAAAACAATTTTCTCCATTTGATACATCGCATCCAGGGCCTCTTCCTTCACCTTATCTATTTTTTCTAACACAAACTCGAGCTGATCTATCCGATAGTCCAGAGTGGACATAGTCTTGTTGAGGGTCCTTGGGTGACCGAATACTCCGAACTTGACCAAATCTTCGACTGAACAGTCGAACATCTGTTGGAAGGCCTCGTGTTGGAGTCTAGCGTTTTCCAACTCTTCTGATATCGGGGCTGCTAATGCTTGGAGCTCCTTATTCGCCTTTTCAATGTTCAGGAATAAGCTGATATATTCAGCGATTACCTTTTCGCTATCTTTGAGAATCTGACTTCTCCAAGCAGAAACAGCCATGCCCTGCTCACCGATCTTTGAATATTCATTGATCTTGTCCTGACTGAGCAGCTCAGGAGTCTCGGCGGCAGTTGTGGGAGGTGCACTTCCCATCTTCTGTAAGGCCTGAAGCAGGTATTTATTCTGTTTTTTCAGCAGCCTTTTTTCTTCTTTGGCTTCTTGAAGCTTTTCACAAAGTGCATCAATCGCGGAACGAGCTTCCCCCTGGAGACTTTCAGAGGACGTCCCCATTGTGACTTGGGTCACTGTGAAATCTGCTGGAGACAGATCTTCTTTCTCTTTGGTGGGATCGGGGTAAGCTATTTCCAGTACTCTCTCACCTGCAGCGCTCTTTGAGAAGCGTGTAACCGGCTTGTGCTTCTTTGCTCCTTTAGCCGGAATAACCGAAAAGTCCATCGGAGCGATGGGGACTTTCCTCTTTAGCTGGCTCAGCTACTGAGAGATCCAAGCTGGTCCTATTGAAGAAGGACCAGAGACAGAGGGGGAGGCAGCAACAGTAGAAGAGGGGAAGAACGTGGAGACACGCGGCGGTGGCATTGGAAGAATAGCCGCGGAGGTGTCCACGGGAGGAAGGGAAACCGGGGCTGCAGAAGACATAGGAAGGGAAGGGAGCCCGGAAAGGAGAGAAGAAATGGAAGGAGACAAATCAGCAAGAGAGGAGAAGACGGATGAAGAGGCAGGGGAAAGGGTAGAAGAAGGGGGAGAGGACACAACCAAAGGAGTGGTTGCTGACATCTGAGGAAGGGGAGGAAGAGAAGAAGAAGGGATAGAAGGGACCTCTGTAGTTGTAGCGATGCCGACATCCTGGGTGGATGGGCATATAGGACTATCCTCTGCCAATTCCTTCTCTGGCGAATCCAGGGTTATTACTTGTTCAGGCTCTGAAGGAAGAGGACTTTCAGGGGCTTCCTCCCGAATGGTGCTAGGCTCACCTTCCGCAGCTTTGCCTTTTAGCTGCTTCTTTGATCTTGGAGGCACATTACCCAAAGGAGAAGTTATAAAATCTACGCCGAGGTAGATCAATCCATTCATACGGCACCAGAGCTCCGTTCTCCGCATGGTTTCTTTGACCCTCTCCTCAATTGTCTGAGGAGCCTTGCTTCTATCAATGGCCGGGAAGGGCCAATTATCCCCATCTGTGTCATTATATACTTTGTCTACTTCGTCTTCCGTGGTTTGGAAGCCTTTGGGGACGATGGCCACTCCATACTGAATAATTTCTGCCAATGCTAAGCGGGAGTGATCCTGTCTCCTGAGTGCCACCTCATGGATGACGTCAATGTGAATGTCCTCAATTTGAGGGACATGGATAGGATCAAGCTTAGCCCTTGGCAAGCAGCCTCTTGGGTCGAATGTAGGCCTTGCTGGGAAATCATGCTTTAGGTTGAGCAATTCTAGCTCAGCAAACATCTCCTTCGCCTTGTGATAGCTGGAACAAGTGTATCGGCCTACTGTGAGGGGGAAAGGAGTTCCACCCTTCTTTCTCTTCTGGCACTTCTCATGATATGTGACCAGCTGCCTTGACAATTCCAATAGAACCAGCTTTGGTCCAGCATACCTTGGCAACCTAGTGGGCTCGCCCAAGAAGTTAACCGCCCTCAGATAGGTGAATGTGGGAAATTGGGTGAACAAGGCCCCCCACTTTTCCACAGCAGAAACAGTATTCTTAATTGTGCGGCCATGAGTCAACTTTGGTCGCAGCATGCATATAATATGGTAGAAGAAAGCATCATTGATTTTTGAAAAGTGTTGGATGCTATTCTCCAGCTTTAGCTCTGGGTAGTATTCATATATCTTGGCCTGAGGCCAAGTTCCACTTCGGTGCAGCCCTGGATAGTCCCTTTCAGACGCTGCAGCATACACTACGTAGGAGTTCATATGAAACACTCCTGTTGTGGCAAACTGTTGTAGCTGCTCAGAAATGGCGCTGCTTATTATTTCCCCCCAGCAGAAGCGCTGATCGGGCAAATTTTTGTTCATCGTCTCCAGGTACCGCAGCATCCATTTATGGAAGTAGTGGGCGTCTGAAAGCCCGAAGACTCTGCTTAGGAAAGTGATGGTGTCACTGAGTTCTTCGGAGAAGTCGCTTCGGTGGATAGTCTGGGGCCACCGGGTCACTACCTTCTTATTTTTGAGGTAGACTTCATTCATTAATTGCATGCATAGGTCCTCATTGTCCTCCCAGGTCTTGACACATTCTTCTTGGGTAACGGCCATGAAGCTTCGGTGATGAGGGATGCCAAGAATATTTTCAAAATGGCGAGTGGTGAGGTCAATGACCACTTCTCCCTTACTATTTTCGACACACCTGGTGTCCTTGTTGTAAGATTGGGCAACCACCATAATGAACTCATTATTAATAGCGCTGACTGGAATCCCACCGGCGAAATGTAGAGCACTACCCATCAATTTATCCATCCAGGGGCTTCTTGTTACTTTCTGAGTTCTCACCCAGAATTCGTCCATGTCAATGTGGCCCAGTTCAGAATCTCTGACATCCATATTGCATTCTGCCTGAGATTCGGGCATTCTAACCCTTTGGTACTTATACTTCATTTCTTCCTCTGTTAGCTTAGCTTTTCCTCTTGGTTTGGCGGGTCTCTTGCTTGAGGTAGACATGTGTTCTTCAAGGCTTATCTGATGATCTGCACGTAGGAGGAGTGAAACCCAATCCAAGAAGCTTGAATTAGTCATTTGATTTTCAATGGGAACGCTAGCAGAAGAAAGAGTTAGAACTTTTAAGGCTCGGGGCGCAGGGCGCATGGAAAATGTATATAACAGGCTGAATAGACAAGGCGCACAGGAAAAGGACGCAACAGAGGTAAAATTGGCGCCAAAGGCGCATGGCGCATGGATGAAGCAGACTGCATTTTATAGAAGGGCGCACAGGAAATGCATGTTACATTGAGGTTTGGTGCGCCCTTCGGCGCATGGGCAGATTGTGCAACATGGAAAAAAGGCGCGCCAAAGGTATATGGCGCGGCGCATGGGGGGGCTACACAACATCATGTACTTGCAACGGAAGGTGCGCCCGCGCCTTGGAGGTTTTACACGCGCAAATAACTCTTGCGTTGCATGGAAGCTGGGCGCGCCCTTTAGCACATAGAAGAGGGATGCAACAGGGGTAAAAGATGCGCCAAAGGGATATAAGGAGGCGCGGGTTTCGAGCGTGTTACAGGCCGAAAGGGTGCGCCTAGGGGCGCATGATTAATAACTGCAGCATGCTGGGTAGACGCGCCGAGGGGCGCGACTGTCTAAGGTGCAACATGACGCGGCAACGCGCCAAGGGGAATACCAAAAACACTTTAAACATTTAAGCATTATTCATTCTAACACCAAGCCTAATCAAACCAACTTCCCCTACAAACTGGAAATGAGGGAGGGAGAGAAGGAAGAAGTTGGTTTATGCGGGATAGGGGAAGAACCAGTCCAATGCAAAACGACATTTAAAAAACGGGCCATCAAACGAAAACCAGACCGAGCACACCAAAGCACAAAAATGAAAAAGAGGATGAACCTCTTACCTTCGAATGTATAAAGACGGTTGGAAAGCGGGCCCACAGAGCAAATGACAACGACAGAGCAGAGCTGACACACCCAGAGCAATCACGTGCCTTGAAAAAAGAACAATGAAAATGACATGGCGCGCATAAGTATATATAACAAAATTTGTCATAAATGCGCCAACCACCATTTGAAAAGGCGCGCGAAAACGACTGTCGACAGAGGAAAGCATGCGCCCTTTGGCGCATGGAAGTAACTGACAACAGGAGAATGGGTGCGACTTTGGCGCATCAAACGAGTTGTCGACATGAATTTATGTGCGCCATTGGGCGCACCAAAACGTGGTGTAACAAGGAAAATACATGCGCCTTTGGCGCACCGAGAAGCGTGCTAACATGGAAAACCATGCGCCAAAGGCTTTTAAGGGGGCGCATCAAAAATTGATGTTGCAAGGAAAAACCATGCGCCCAGCCAAAAAAGGCTCAAAAAGACTAAGTTCAAAAACTGAATTTCCCGGGAAGGGATTTTACAATATTCTGAATGCGGAGGATCCCTAACGAGGGATCGAAACAAAATTTTCGGTATGGTTATCGGTAAAATTGCCCTTGTCAATTTTACAGGATAACAGGACTATCATCAAAATCATCTAGCACAGCTTGAGTTGCTAGATGAGTGGCATCTCACTTCTCTTGAGCATCATCAAGTCTATCTTGAGTGTGTTAAACGTGCTTATAACAAGAACTTGCAACACCGTGCCTTCAAAGTTGGTGATCTTGTTCTTAAAGAAAACCAAAATGTCACTACACTAGAAAGGAGTCAGCGTGGTAAGTTCGCGTCTAACTGGATCGGTCTGGACATAGTCACTCATCTATATGGGTCTGGGGCTTATCATCTGTCTTCCATGGATGGTATACCTAAAATGGAACCTCTTAATGCCTTACATCTAGGGCCCTTCTACTGTTAAAATCTATCTTACATGATCTTAGTCACAAAATAGATCTTTCATCCATCTAACAACCAGTCATATATTTTCATAGTGATTTGAAACTATGTGGTTCTCCCCGTTATGTATTTTCTACCTTAAATATGAGTATCACGGCTCTACTGATGGCATTTTTCTTATAAATATGTTCCTCCTCCTAGTAGGGACACCTTAATCACTTCTTCATTTGTCCCAAGTATCTATCTTAATCAAATATACTCGGGGAAAAACATGCTTTTTATACGTTTTCTTCCCCTCTATCTGATTTATTTGGTCTACACTCATCTTCTTTCAAAAAAAAAAAGCTCCAAAAGCTCTAAAAAAAAAATCCCAAAAGATAGCCTAATCCCTCGAACGACAGATATCTATGCATTATCAAATGAATCAAAAGATTTAGACCATGCCCTTAAAGGATGGCTATCATCACATTCAAAATACATACTGCTCCCTTGAAGGACGGTTGTTTGTTCTGGAATTTCCAAGGCTTCTTGCATTGATCAGCCTTTACAGTAACAAACTTCCTCTTCGGCCAGTTTGTTCACTTTTTAGCATCACTGAAAGACTTTTTGTATCGATCAGTCTTTCTATAGCTAGCAAACTTCCCACATTGATCAGTTTGCTTTTTTATCAAAACAAAAATCATGAAGCTGAGATATAAGACCTTTTTTCGATCATATGGAGAGCCCTATTTTCCCAATACGAGCACGTATTTTTTTCCTTTGTAAATTTTGACAAGATAAATATTTACTTCTCCTTCCATTTACCTTCTAGATCTGGTTTGCGACTAGCTAGTGTTAGGTTTATTTTAACCTCATATATGGCCTTGTATGCATGGTCTTTTGGTTTCCTATCAAAGTCTTTATTTATGGTTAGTTAGGGGCCTAGCTTATCATTCTTTTTCTTATCTAGGTGTATTTCCTTTATTTCTAATCAAGGTCATTTCATTACGTCATTTGCTCTCACAGAGAGTATTTCCCATTATTATTTGTTATTCATCCAATTAAATTGACATTTAACATGTTAATTTAGTCAAAATCTATCATCTATCTATATTCATCTTATCTAATTTGTCCAAAAAACATATCAAAGCATGTATTACAAACACATGTGAATCTACCTATTTATTTTCATCAAAATTAAATTAATATCTTAAACATATCAAATCTATCAATCACATCTATCCATCTATCCATCAAATCATCTAAAAATGTGTACATCCAAGTTACACTACATCTATCTATATCTATTTTTCATCAAAATTAAATCCACATATCAATCACATCAAATCACATCACATCTATCTATCTTCTATGTCCATCAAATCACATCTATTTGTCTTCTATCATCATATGTCTATATCCATCACAATTACACTACATCTATCCATATTTATTAAAATTAAATGCATGAGTACAATCATATGACACAGAAAATGATGAATCTATATATATACATGAGTTTCTGTACAGCAAAGAATGGATGGCTTTCAATCAAGCCATCTATAGCATACATCAAAAATGCCTTCAAATCGAGTCTACATGAATATGTCGATACAAAAATATAACATATCTATATCATGAAATCCGATAGGTGGAAGACACTATCTCCTCCACCCTCCACCGGTCCAGGCTGTCTCTCATGGCCACCGCCTATCGAGCTAGAAGTACCTGCTGCTAGGGGCCTACTACCACCTCGATCTCTCCTGGTGCTCCCTCCCTTTGATGCACCACTAGCTGTAACTATCACTGATCTCCTCCTCGCACCATAACGAGGCACATCAGGGGCATGTTATGCCAGGGCATCCTCGTAGTATCTCACCTTAGCAAGGAGAGACTGATAAGTACTCAGGCTCACCATACCAGGTGCTCGTAATGGCGTTGCTGGTGCTGCTGGTGGTGGCCTTCCTACGGTCGCACCCTGTGACCCAGACTTTGACATAGTGCTTGTATCACCATATTTGGCCCTGAGGGCCTCTCTATGCCGATGGTAGTGATCCCTCTACTGGATCGTTGTATCTCACTACTGACGAGTTGTGTCTCTCTCCAGTATCAGTGCATCTCTCTCCTCCGTCAGAGCTCTAATCTCCTCGAGGGAAATCTAATGTGTCTATGTCATGGTAGCATGCTCTCCCTCCAACCTCTCCAACACTGTGGCTATAACCTCCTCATCTGCTTCTATAGATGTTGGCAGGTGTCATGGTAACTCTGTCAAATACCATGTCGCATAGCTGTCATCCACTCCGGCATCATCATCACTATCTGTGGAAGGTGGGGCCTCCCTCAATGGATCTACCGGGATCAAAATTAGCATATCAATCTCTCTGCTATCTCACTTGTATGGCCTGTAGGTGGTCGGAATTGTCTGAACTAGGCCGAACTACCTCAATACTTGTATAAATGGGACACACTCCCACATATCTAGCCTGTGGCTCCTAACCACCCTACTCTGTCTCAACGCCACTAGGTGAGCCTCCTAACTGGCCCGTGTTAGATAGACCCGATATGGTCTCCAAATGACCTGCTCTAGTGTCAGTGTCCTGAAACGCTCAACATACCACTCTGCAGATCTCCCTGTATCTCCTGCGGCCATGTCATCCCGCCATCATCAAAATCCATAATTAATGGCCCCCTCTGCTACTGGCATCCATGGAAGCCTGGATGGCCTGATCACTACTATGTTCTCATATTCCCAGTAATGGAGCACAAAGCTAACATTGATGCATGTCCTCCTACCAGTGGTGTACATCCATAACTCATAATATATCTGAGCTATTAGGGCATCGGAAAACATGAACACCTGTCTAAACTGTAGGATGTCACAAACACAATCTAGTAACAGCAATGGAAATCTCTGACCTCCTAAATCTAGCAGAGCAAAATAGGAGATTGCCATCTGAATCAGTACTATCCATCTGCTCCTGGCATCATCCTATCTATAATGAGAGGTTATCCTCACCGCCCCAGACACTATCTTTGAATCATCTGCCCTGTCCCCATACAATCATCCTAGGGCCCTCTTCTGCTGCTCTCGTGGAGTAATCTCAATCGGGTCCCCGGTGATAGGCAGCCTCAGGATCCAATATATATCCTCATGGGTGATGGTCATCTCACCTGTCCTAAACCAAAAAGTGCAAGTCCGGCTATCCCGTCGTTGTACTAGTGCTTGCATTAACTCTACATCTCGAGGCACTCGTTGGTAGTACCGAAATCCCCCGAGCCCGGCTAACTCTAGGTGGCACTAATCTTCGTTAGTCACATTGGGGAGAATGGTCTCTAGAAGCTCGAGAATAGCATCCTACATATGTAAAGCCTCTCATGCCTACATCACACGACACCATGAACAGTGTTAGCTACTTACTTATCCACATCCAAATATCACAAAAAATACATTCTATCAATTTCTTAAATATAAACATTCCAATCGGTGTCGATTCAGTCAAATCGATGTTGCTCTGATTTAGTCGACATTGATTTTAACAATGGATGTTGATCTAACTAAATCAGCATCGATTTTAACAATTGACGATGATCTAACTAAATTGGCGTCGATTCTAATAATCGACACCGATTGCAAGGCCAAATGCCCCACAATGCTTTGGCCTCTCATTTATCTAGTTTTTTCTTAAAAAATTTGGCATCCTAATATGCTATTTCATGATAAAACTATATAGGAAAGTTCGAGTAGATTCACTTACACCCAGTCGTGTCCTCTTCCACTTCTGACTACTCCCAAAGGCTTCCATGGTGCTCAAAACCAATTTTTGACTCTCTCTAAATCAATCATTACGGTCTAAAAAAATTGTTCACATTTTCCTTTTGCATATTTATATGTGCTCGGTACGGTCGGCGCTGATTTTTGTGGTCGGCGCCGATTTTTATGGTCAGCGATTAATCTAGATCGACGTCAATTTAGGCCTATTGTTGCCGATTGGTTGCACTTTTACTTCTTCACCTCACTTTCTTCCATCTCCTAACCTTCTTGCCATAGTGTTAATGTTTGGCTTATTTATCTGGTCATTATTGTGCTTTGAGTGTTACGTTTTGGCACATACTTTCGATATTATCACCCATTTTGAGCTTGTTCCTTGTACATGGGGCACTCGCATTTTTGGAAGCTTAGAGTTAACGGGTCTATAGGCACTAACCTCGTCTGCTTCGTAGACCGTCTGGTTGTCCCTACCAATGTGTCTCTCTTTACGTGCTACTATTTTACAGCCCTCCTTACACTCACAGGTTTGTAGGTACTAATGTCGTCTCATGCGGAGACCGTCTAGTCTGCCCTACCAATGTGAGTTCCTTAGGTTCTTGCCTTTTTATTATTTTTGTGCGTCATTAATGATTAGATCTACTCCAGGGATCTAGCTGGGGCATCCTATGTTTTCATCTACATTTTTTAAACTTGGGATCTGTTGCTCTTTCGGGGCACATACCATCCCTAGTTTGAGGGGGATCACATCATCACTTTTTATTCCTTTCTTCCAACTCATTGTATTTGTCTCACAACTTTGTTTATCGCAAGTTACTTGACAAAAAGGGGCAAAATGTAGACACCTAAAATTAGTTACCCAAATTAGTGTCCCCCACGTGCATTTGCCTTCTTGGGTAACATAGACCACGTTTATATCACCACTTCTTCCTTAGGGTATTATTTAATATTTAATTTAAACATTTATCCTAAGTCTATTTCACCCCATTATGTTTTACCCATAGATAATTAAATATTAACTATTTAATTATGCTTGTTACATATATCTTAACCACTTATCTACCCCATATCAATTCCTAACCTCCCATATCTATTTTATCCCTCTATCCCCCCTATTCCTCCTCCTCCAAAACAAAGCAGCGGGATATTTCCCATATTTGAGGTGGAAGGATCACTTTCATCTTTCCAAAAATTGCCCCTTTTGGCCATTTTGAGAGTTTGTTCCCTGATCAATGCTGACTGGTACTCGGTCGACGCCAATTTTTTTGGAGCGGCACTGATTTCATCTCGGTCGGCACTGATTACAAATACAGGGCCAGAATTCAGTTTTGGAGAGACAGAAAGAACGACAAAGAGTTTTGAGCATCAAGTCTGAGCATTATCTACCAAGTGAAAATGATTTTTTTCCAAATCAATCCCTGAGAGGAGTACCATTAGTCTACTCCTACCACATCGACATTGTGAGCCTCCATCGATCTCTTGGTGACATTGTTCCTGCATCCAGTGAAGGTGGAGTCTTATCAGTATCCCTATGGCTCTTGCAGATCCAACGGAGATCGACGATCTAGCTTCCACTGTTTGTTTCTCAATCTTCCTGTAATTTTCCCCAAGTCGATGCCGACCATACCCAGTCAACGCCAATTATTTCTAGTCGACACAAACCTATCTCAGTCGAAGTTGATTTTCCTAATCAACATCGATCTTCCTGCGGACAGGTAAAATAATTCAGGGAACACAAATCCAACATTTTTTTCACACTTTCCCATTTTCTATTTGTTTCTGTCTGTCATTTTTAAATCAAAATATAGACATTTACTTACATCTTTTATCATGAATGCTTCTTTCCTTAATTGAAAATGTGGACTGACATCCACCGAGGGAGCTTATCACTTCTCGGACCCACTTTTCAGGTATTCCACCCAAATATCTTTTAACGCGGTCTTTTTCTATCAAACATCTGTGTCTCGCAGGTTTCTTGGATCTACTTTATAGGATCACTCATGTGCGCCCATCTTGTCTACATCAGCTTTCTTTTCCATCTACATCTTCAGATCTTGTCTTATCTATCAGGTATCTATTTCATTTGAGTTTTTTAGGGATTTTGTGTTTAGTTTGGTACATTAACTTGGATAGGTAACAAGCGCAAAAAAAATTATCTACACCTCAAGCAAGAAAGAGTGTGGATCTTGAGGAGGTTGTTAA
The DNA here is from genome assembly GCA_019776745.2 of Taxus chinensis. Lineage (NCBI taxonomy): Eukaryota > Viridiplantae > Streptophyta > Pinopsida > Cupressales > Taxaceae > Taxus > Taxus chinensis. The sequence goes on from CM034150.1 coordinate 289,263,700, forward strand.
AATTTTGGAAGGGGTTGTCAAAGAAATATCTTACAAACTAGCCCGAGAAGAGAAAGGAATTAGGCAGAGTTCACAAGATTAGCAAAAGGCACAAAATCATGATATATTTGGCAATCATCCTAGGGGTGATCAGAAGTCAAATGACAGAGGTAAAGGACCCATAGGATATACAAATAGACATCCCCAAGCACGTGAAATTAGAATGGTGTTTGATCCTCTAACTTCTCAGGTTGCTGTTGTTGATGAAGCCAATGTGATTGAATGGTGTGATAGATGTTTTCTGCCCCATCCTCTATGTGAAGTAAATCAAGAAGAAGAAGAAGTTGATAATGATGATGGTACTGATGATGATGTTTGCATGATGGGTTGCTCTTCAAGATAACAACAAGGAGTAACTTCAACCAAAGTGATAAGTGCTCAAATTGCTGCAACTTTTTGGGATTGCATTCATTAGGTACCACTTCTTCCTCCTTCTCATACTTTTAAAGTAGATGTAGTACAATATTTTGAAACACCTAATAATGAATTTGACTATTTAAGAACTTTAATGATAAATAAGTATGATGTATGAATCCCTTCGGAGGAAGATAGGTAGTTATTGATGAACGTTGTTATTACTCAAGAAAAGTGTTATAATACTAGGAGTAGAGTTGTCAAAGGAGAAGGGCCTCAAGCCAAACCTAAAACTCCACTTCTTACTAGTATACCTCAAGAGGATCCTAAGAAAAATACACCTTCTAAAGGCCTTGTTGTCCCAAACAAGATTCATAATTCTCCTCATGCCCAAACTATCAAGAATCCCATGCCATCTGATGAGTTTGCTAATCTCCCTTCTAATGCTACCTTGCCAAAGAATGGTCCATATGACATTGCACAAGTTTTGAGTCAAATCAAAGTTATTGTTTCAATTACTGAGTTTCTTAGGATTCCTGAGCACAAGAAGAGAGCATTTGAGTACTTGGGATTGAAATAAGAAAAGAGTACCCCAGGCATAAATGTAAACATTGTAGAAACTCCTCCTCCAACCATTGCAGTCCTTGAAACACCACCAGCATTGGAAGAGCTTGGAGAAGCACCTGAGGTTTACTTGGGGACATTTTTGGTTGAATCCCAATTAAATTTTGATCAATTTTTTACAAATTTGATCATTAAGGATAGACTGCTACACAATTGTATGTTTGATTCCAGAGCATCATGTAATGTCATGCCTCTTGAGGTCATGAATGAGCTAGATATAAAAGTGATATCAGCATATGGAAGATGCACTTCCATGGACACTAGAGAGGTTCCCATTTTTGGATGTGTGAAAGGATTGGTGGTACAACTTGCAGCTTATCTAGGTAAGAACCTGAAACTTGATGTTGTCATTATTGATTGCCCTTCCAAATGAGACATGTTGTTATCATGAAAGTGGGCTGCAAGTGTTGGTGAAAGTATTCAGATGCATATGTATTTTACCACCATTCCGATTGAAGCAAGCCTCATAAAGATGTATGGAGAGAATAAAATGTTACACCTCATTGAGAATCCAAATAATGCTTCTTATGAAGTATTATATGTTGATGTGGATGCAGATAACTTTGTGGGGTTTATTGATGACAGAGAGCACAAGATTGAGCAGTGTGAATGTCTTGAACAGGTTGGTTTACCTTGGACCTTGTTATTTGATGGAGCCTGTTCTAAGTTTGGAAATGGTGTTGGCATTGTTCTGATCTCCCAAAGCCAGAAGATTTTGTATTTTCTTTCAATCTTAACTTTTAATCCACTAATAACATTGCTAAGTATGAAGAATTATTATTAGGTTTGAGAATTTCTTGGAAGTATCCTATTAAAGATATCATTTTCAAAGGAGAATCAGAACTGATTGTCAAACAAATTAGAAAACTATATGCTACTAGAAATCAAAGAATGAAACAATACAAGCATGCAGCTTGGGATTTGATTGAAATGTTTGACTCATTTAATATTGTGCATCAAGATAGAAATTTCAATGTTGTTGCAGACCATCTTGCAGTCTTGGGCTCTTGGTTTGATGTTTTTTCAATGTCCCCCAATTGTGAATATAATGTTGAATTACTAACAAGGCAATTGGTCCCTGACAACGTAAAAAATTGGCAAGTATTTGATGATGATGCCCAGGTGAAACAGTATCTGTAGATAAAAGGGGAGTTTTCTTATCATTTTTTTTATTGGGACCAATGGTGTGTGTAGCAGAAGGAAAACAAACTTTGTTTGGAAAATATATCATCCAAATGCAAACTAATACCATTCTTATATGGTTGGTTTCTCTTGAATCAAACTTTGATAATACTTATTGAATTATTAACATACATGTAGCAGCCTCAAGGGATGTTGAATATCATGACCTTGGCACCAAGTGAAAACCAAGGAAGATCTGGTTGGGAAGCAATCTGAACAAAGAAGAGAAACAATCCTATTTTCAATTGTTAAAGAAATATCAGGACTACCTTGTTTGGTCCTATTTTGAATTTAAAGCATACAAAGAGGACTTGTTTCAACATGAGATTCCTTTGGAATCTAATGCAAAACCATTCAAAAAGAAGAAGAGGCCAATTAATCCACTCCTCTCCATGAAAATGCAAGATGAATTGAAGAAGGTAAGAGATGGAGGGATCATTCAGCCAACAAGGTATTCTTCTTGGGTTGCAAACTTAGTGCCAGTTAGAAAAAAGAATGGTGATATCAGGCTATGCATGGATTTTAGAAAATGTAACAGAGAATCAATGAAAGATAATTATCCTTTGCTAAATATGGAAAATATGTTACAATTAATGACTGGATCTGAGTTGCTTTCTACTTTGGATGGTTTCTCTGGATACAATCAAGTTGTTGTGAAGGAGTCAGAAAGAATAAAGACTACCTTTACCACTCCATGGGGCACATATTTTTATGTCAGGATGTCATTCAGTCTGATGAATGCTAGAGCTACCTTCCAAAGATAAATGGATGTTGCTTTTGTTGGTTACATTAATGATTTTATCATTGTTTACCAAGATGATGTGACTGTGTTTTCCAGAAAGAGAAGTGATCACTTGAAGAACTTGGAAAAAATGTTGATAAGATGCAGAGAGTATGGCATTTCACTCAATTCAAAGAAGTTCCATTTTGGAGTGCAAAAGGCCAAGTTGCTTGGTCACATTGTATCAAAGGATGGTGTCATGATTAATCCCGAAAGGGTAGAGGCCATCAGTAAGGTTCAAATTCTAAGAACCAAGAAGGGAATCCAATCCTTCTTTGGGCATATCAATTTCAATAGAAGATTTGTGTCTAACTTTACTGAGTTGACCCTCCCCATCACTTGCATGTTGAAGAAAGACCAAATTATCAAGTGGGAAGAAGCATCCATTCAGTATTTGGATGGGATAAAAGAAGCACTAAAGCATGCCCCTATTTTGGTAGCCCCAAATTACAAGAAACATTTTCAAGCATTTTATTTTTCTTTAGAAAAAACCATTGCCTCTATTCCGTTACAAAAGGATGATGAAGGGTCTGAGAGACCAATTGCCTTTTTCAGTAAGGCATTGCAGGGAGGTGAGTTAAAATACACCATCATGGAGAAGTAGGAATTTTCCCTGGTGAAAGAAAAAAGGGTTTTTAGACCCTACATCTTGAGTTCTAAAGTTGTTGCTTATGTTCCCCAGACCATGGTGAAATACATCTTATCAAAGATGGAGGTCTCAAGAAAAATATGCAAATGGGTAAACAAGTTGCAGGAGTATGACATGGATATCCAAACCATGAAATTAGTAAGAGGTTTGGGTCTAGCTAAGCTTATGGCTGAGAGAAACCTGCAAACTATTGAAGTAAATGAAGTATAAGGAGAAATGGTGGATGTCCTTGAAAATTTGGTAAGTTCTGAATGGTACAAAGATATAATATTTTATCTCAGACATCTATGCTGCCCTAAAAATCTGAGTAAAAATTAGAAAAGAGATTTTAATTTAGCCTCTCAAAAATATTTCATTACTAATTTTGGGTTAGCTTGGAAGAACCCCAAGGCATAGCTCTTGAGATGTATTACTAAAAATGAGGCCCCCAAAATAATTGTTGATCTCCATGGAGGGGTCTGTGGGGTACATTTTGTTGGAAGAGTTACAGCACATAAAATATTGAGGGCTAGTTATTGGTGGATAACTCTCTTCAAGGATACAACTCTAGTGGTGAAGAAATGTGAAAATTACCAGTGTTTTTCTGGAAGAATGAAGGCTTCATGCTCCCTTCCTTTGCAGGCTATGTTGGTTGAAGCCCCATTCAAAAATGGGGAATGGATTTCATAGGGGAAATTTCTGATCCTTCCAATGTTGGTCATAAATTGATTCTTGTAGCCATTGATTATTTCACTAAGTGGGTAGAAGCAGTCCCCACCAAGAAGGCAACACACCAAGTGATCATGGACTTTGTGTTGAATTAAATCATATGTAGATTTGGATATGGGATCAATTTGACATATGTTTCTAACTACAATCCCCAAGAAAACAAACAAGCTGAGTCCAGTAATAAAAAATTGTTAAATATCATTAGAAGAACCTTAAAGCTGAACAAAAGGAAGTGGGGTGAGTAACTGAAGTTTGTTTTTTGGGATGACAGAATCCCTGTCAAAAGAGCTACTGGTAAAATCCCATTTGAATTGGTATATGGAATTCAAGCTTTGTTGCCCCTCCATTTGCAATTGTCTTCATTTCAGTTTGTTCAATGGATTGAAGACCAAGAAGTTACTTCATATGATGCTTGAATCAATTAGATTGTTTAGTTGGATGAATAGATAAGGGAATCCCATTAGTAGCATGTGAAGTTTAGAGAAAATTTGAAGAGGATATTTCACAAAAAGGTGACACCCAGAGCTTTCAGCATTGGGGATCTTGTGCTATTTATGGGATAGCAGACATGAAGATAAGGTAAATCATGGTAAATTTGATTCATTTTTGATGGTCCCTTATTCAATTGATATTCAAATTGGTGAAAATACCTTCTTCCTGAAATACCTAGATGGGGAACTGCTTGAATTTCCTGTTAATGGCAGGCAATTGAAGCATTTCCTTGATTGATTTCTTATAATCAAGGTATATTCCATTTGTACATTGTATAGTTCTTTATTCTCATCTTATTTTTTATTTTTGTTCATTCTGGTCCTTGGTGACCTAGTTTTGTTGGTTTCTCGATTCATTTTTTGGAGGATGGTTGTGGTTGTTGTGCTCTGCAAGCTTATTTTTTGACTATGTTGCCCAATGGTATGTTTTTGGCACTTGGTCTACTATTTGTTCTTATGGCACTCACAGGGATTTCCCATCCCTAATTCAGATCCTGTGTTGGTGCTCAAATTTGTCTCACCCCATTTTTCATTGAAATTCTTTATTTTTTTTCCTTTGTTATGTTTTTTGTCTCCCCAGGCTCAAATGGTGGTTCTTTTGTATTTTACAGTTTGACAGGTGTAGTTTCCTAGTCAAAATTACTTCTCGGCATCAGTTGAAATGTGACCCTTTCTGGTTGGATGCGACTCTGAGGGGAACTTTAAAAATTCTAAGGCTCACTTCAACCTAAAACATGTCTAAGTGGTAAGCCCGCACTTTCTCGAGGTCTCTGCTCTTGGGGACCATCTTGAAGTTATACCATAAATACACGTGGAGGCTTCCACTGGGCCTTCCCATATTTAAAATTTTCAAGAAAATTCCTAAAGGGCCTGGGACACGTGGCGGGTCCACATATGTTTGGGGACCAACCCCTAAGTTTAATTTTGAAGAAGCGTCAGGAGGACACTTGGAGGCTTCTACTCACTTTGGCTTTTTTTCTTGGACTTTTCAACAACCAAAGGAAACTACCTCAGACCCTAAACACATGACGCCTTCCACTGAACCTTCAAACTTTTTAATTGACTTTTGTGGACTGAGACACATATTGGGCCCGCACTTGTTTGGGGTTTTTACTTTTCAGGACCATCTCAAAATGCACCATTGAGACACATAGCAATCGGGGAAATGGAGAAACAAAGCTTCGAGGTTATTTAAGGTTTTTTTCCTTTGTAAAAAAGGGATAAAATTGTAAGTTGAAGTGTGGCCTTGATAGGAAAGAAATGCCAATTTTGAATAGTCAAAAATCGAGGTGCGAGCGCGCAGGGAAAATGTGGAACCTTATTCCTTTTTGGAAAATTATAAAATGTCAAAATGTGCTCCCAAACCCATTTCCAATCACATTATTCCATGTGGAGGGCTCAGATTAAAATTTGAAAGGAAAGATCAATGATAGCTATGCATTTCATTTGATTTTTTCTCCATTGAAGCTCTAGGATATTTGGAGATGCATTTTTATATCATTCTTCATGATTTTTTTGGAAAATTTGTGTCGTTTTGGTCTACAAAGTTCAATTGAATCAATTTGGGATCTCAATTTGTAAATATGAAGTACTCTTAGAGTGGATTTTTCTCAGGCTCATGCAAAAATAGAAAATGCCAGATCCAAAAATTGTAGATTAAAATTTTAGAGGGAAAAAGGATGAAATGATGAAAGTGTAGGCATAAAAGGTGAAAAGGACGTTGCCTCGAGAGCAAAAGGGATGACCTGTCAAAGTCTAGCTATGCAGAGGATCTGAAAAATTATTAAAAAAGATATTTCTCTCATGACAGAATCAGAATGATTAAAGGGACTCCCGAAAATTTTTGGCATGGTATCCTAGTCATTAGTCGAAGGCCCAAGAAATGTGATCAGTTCACAGTTGGTCCACCTGGCAGATTTTGGATCTAAATTTTTTAAATGTCTCTATCTAGAACAAATTAGTAACAAACAAAGGTCCCTCAAATATTCTTATCTTTTGAGGGGAAAAGGTGTTGCAGGCGCCAAGGGTGAAGAATATGCCTCCAGTTAGAAAAATGATGCAAATATTTACATTGATTCACCTTTTTTTAAAACACCTGGAAACATTTTTATGAATCTATTGAATGTCACTTTCTGCAAATCATGATCCAATATGTGTAACAAAGGTGCTTCAAATATTCCTCTTTTGGGCGGGAAATTGGATGTAAAGGGTGTATTATAAATGCAATGAGATTACTCTTGAAAATGGTCAGAGTATGAATTCTTGAGAAAAAATTTGTGAAAGTCATCTTCCCCAGAGGCCAATGCCGAGAATACCTGTTATTTTCTTCTGTGTTAGATTTTTTTCATGTCAATTTGGTTGCAGCTGTACATCCATTGACAAGCACTAAGATTTCTCTAGAATCTTTCCCCTGTTGATGAATCTAAGCAATTTTGGTATTAATATGTGTCTAATCTCTAGAAATTTTATGTCTACTTTATTTTCAAAATGTCTGCAAATAGTTTCTTTCGTTCCTATTGCAATCTTATACTGAATTTTTTATGAAATCACATAGGATATCATCCCTATGATAGTCTAATGGTATTTACAATTTCATTTCAATAAGAACCTTCATCTTAGATGAGATAAACAAATTTAAAATCAATTCAATGTCATTTGTTAATAAATATTGTCTGTAAGTCTTCAAGTGTACCTTAGGCATGATTAATCAGAAACTTTAGTGTTTAATTGAGTCTTCCAATTCGAGCCTTTGTGTTAGAGTTTCAAAGATTATGTGAAAATGTCTTGATCTGGACCTCCATTGAAGCACACCTTCTAGTTTAAGGAATGTCTTGATAGTTCTGGAGCTTTGTGTTGTGAAGTTGTTCATTATTGTGAAGTCCCTCCAAAGATCCAATATAATCAACCTTTTCCTTCTTCATCTCCCACCAAAATCATTCAAAAATAATTAGTCCTACCCTGAACTACCCCTGTTTTCCCTATGTATCAACAAAGGAAAAAAATATACTTGCAAAAATATGCAGAACAATCAGGATTCCAAATGTCTTTAGTAACTTTTGCCTTGTATTGAAAATATCTCCATAATCTAGAAGTGACAACTCGTGAGAGTCAAATTTGGGTTGATCATATTTTCCCAAGGTTTTCTCTATAAAATTTGTACAAAAGAAAGGTATTTATGTCTCCTTCAATAATAGAGGTTACAAAATAGGTTCTCTTACCTTGGTTGAAAGGCATAACCTAAAATAGTTAGGATAAGATCAAATCCTTTTAAGGTGCTACCCACTTCTTCAAGGCCGTAGTGCTAAAAATTTAGATAAATTGCTTCCCTGGCTACAAAATGACATACATAATCATTTATCTACTTTTGAGTGTCCTGTCAAATCCATGATGCTGCTCGGTTTGTGAATAATAGTAAATCCGGGTACCAACAAGGCACAAGTGTTAATTTATCCTTAAGATTTTTAAATTATGATTCACATTTATCACTCCACACAAATTTCTTATCTTTCTTTTGTAATGAAGTTATCAGAGTAGCAATTTTTAAAAATTCCTTAACAAACTTCGTATAGTAACTAGAAAGACCCATGAAGCTTGTGAATTCATGTACATTCTTAGGTGTAGGCCACTTAGCTATGGAAACAAGCTTTGATGGATCAACTGCTATTCCATCCTTACTTATGATTATTCTGAGATAGTGCACTTATGTTTCATAAAAAGAACATTTGGACAACTTACCATACAACCTTATTTTTCTTAAGATTTCAATGCTTTTAGAATAGATAAGAATATCTTCCAATAATACAAGTACAACCTTGTCTAGGTATTCTTGAAAGATATTATTCATTAAATTCATAAAATCTATAGGTGCATTTGTCAATCCGAAAGGAAAAACTATAAATTCATAATGTTCGTACTTTATTCTAAAGGTTTTTTTATGAATGTATTTGTCTTTGATTCTTAACTGACTATACCCATAACAAATATCTATCTTAGAATATACTGATGCACCACACATCTGATCAAACAGATCATCAATTGTAGGAAGTGGATATTTTTTTTATTGTTGCTTTGTTTAACATCCTATAATCAATACACAGTCTAAGTGTTCCATATTTATTTTTCACAAAAATTACCATTGCTCCCCAAGGTGAGACACTTGGCCTTATCAATCCTTTAGATAAAAATTCTTGTAACTGTGACTTAAGCTCTACCAGTTCAATGATATCCATTCAATACGGTGCCTTGGAAATAGGTTTAGTTCTTGGTTTGATTTCAATTGTGTAGTCAAACTCCCGCTTGGGCGGAAGACCAGGTCATTCTTCTGGAAACACATCACTGAAATCTCTTAACAATGGATATTTTTCCAAGAAATCACTATCCCCTTTAGTTATTTCAGAAATTTTTACTACATACAACGTGCAGCATTTTTTTTTGCATTTTTAAGTTGCATAGCTAATAATTTCCTAATAGATTTCTACAGATCATCTACACAACTAATTTTTTTTCAAAATAGTCTATTTTTTCTGTATGTTCAGCAATCTAGTTAACACCTATATTTACATCATAAGACCCCAAAGGAGCAACATAAAGATCAAATTCAATGGAAAAACTAAGTAGTTCTAGGACCGCTCCAAAAAGACACTTACTAACAGTATGGACAACATTATTTCCATAATAAATAGACCAATATTTTTTCATTATTCTATCTTTTCTTTTTAGTTTTGCAGCCAATTTATTAGAAATAAAGCATTCAGTATCTCCAGTATCAAAAATTATAGTAAGAGGTATACCAAATAATTTACCTAGATCTTCTATAGTCGTAACATGCTTTTCGGATTGTTTATCAGCTACTATAGCATGTATCTTATGTTTCTGATTGTTATCATCCTTAGAAAGAAGTGATTTACATAATAACCCTTACCACAGTTGTAGCAGTCCCCTACAGGTCCTCTCTTAGGTTTGAAATTATTCCCAACTCTGAAATTATCGTTTTGTCCTCTATAGGACTTCTATCCATTATTATTGTTCTTAACGAAGTTGTTTCAAAAATTTGCAGTAGGTTTATTTATAATTGTTTTCTTATTGTTATCAATAATAAATTTAATTTTAGTACCAAAATTTTTCCATGCCCCCATTTTGGGTGCAAGAGATGAAGAAGAATTAGGAATTTTCTTTCTATTTTCTTCCTTATGGACAGAAATTACTTTTAATTTTTATTCCTACCGAATGGATTTTTTTACAACCCCTTCCATAGTGGTTGGGTTGTGAACATCTACCTCACCCCCTATGATAGGGTTTAATCCCATAATAAATTTTTTGTATCTTGAACTTCTCGTCAATTTGATTCTGAGGCACATACTTAAGAAGTTTAGTAAACCTCTCCTAGTACTTTGTTACAGTTAATGTTCCCTAAATTAAGTTCTGAAATCTAGTCATCTTATGATCATAATAGAGTTGTTGTAGCCAATATTTCCTAAAATAACTCTTAAACTGATCCTAAGTGATTTTTAATTCGTCAATTTTCAGTTTAGCCTTATGGTTGTCCCACTAGGAGGATGCCTCATGGGAAAGCTGATAAGCTCCCCATACTGCTTTAGTTTCCTCTGAGAAGTTTCTTATTGCAAAGTAATTATCCATTTCATTGAGCCAGTTCTCAGATCTATCCTCTAGTGTAATGCCATCAAACTTAGGTGGACTTATCCTTTTTATATCATTTGTGAGTTCAGCTATTAATCATGCCTTTTTATTTTCAGGCTAGTTGGGTACATTTATGCTTGCATTTCTAACATTATTATTATCAATGCCCAAATTTTCAATATTGGAATTGTCCCCAAGAGGTGGATGATTTTTATAATCAGTATCTTCTTCCTCCTCATTACTCATAACTTGTTTTTCAAGTACAACCCGACGATCTCTTGTGTCCAACAGGGAAGCAAGAATCTCATCTAGTTTTTGTGTGGTATCTACTTCTCCACTTTGAGGTGGGTTATTTTCAGCACCTCCCCTTTTTCTAACCATTTTCTAGTAACAAGAAAATTAAGTTTTTATTAGATTATGGACTCAATAGGTCAAATAGTTGTAACCTTCAGCTCTAAAACCAAGATGTAACATTCCTATTTTAAGAATTTAGAAACAAGGATTTTTTTTTAAAAAAATTCCATACATAATGTTCTCTATTCTAAAGTAACATAATTTAGAACATACATTCCAATTCCAATCCATCTAATAACATAAAACCATATGCAGCTGTAAATGAGTTGGTGAAACACTGATCTCTCATTTCATGATTTAGTATTAAACTGATCTCTTATGCTAACTTAGTAGTGTGTATACTACGTATACTAAGTTTATTTTACCTTTGTAGGGGCACCCAAGTGTTATATCTAATAGGCCTATCTTAATATCTATTACTGATATTCATTTGAAATCTTGCATCTTAGACTAGGTGACATAGGACAATGCAACCATCAATTTGTGATACTTTGTTCAAAGATTTTAAACATGTATATCATGTTTACATTCCTAGATGACATACTTGTCAAATGGAATAATTCCCTCACCACACTTGTTCTATTATCTAGAGTGTTATTTCCTTACTTCTGTCAGTCCAATATTATTTCAAGGTTTCACACTAGACAAGGTTAGCAACATGCCCTAGTGTGGACGACTACTCGTGATGACTAAGGGTACATAGACATACTAAATTGACTTACGTCGATTGGGTGTATTTAGTTATCCTAAGTCAACATTATTTGACCTTGAAACTAGATCATGCTCATATCCCTATCTAGGGTATAAATGTGATCCAGTCTTACACTTATGTCAATCAAGTTAAACAAACTACGTGGGGTGTTGGGACATATAAATTGCATCATAGTATCCTCATAATGAATCATGTCATTACGAAGGTACTACACTGCAGTTGATGTGTACTAACATCCAACTGAATTTCCTCAACTAGACTAGCATATATTAGATTATAAGAATATTAACCCATTTAATCATTGTGTTAAATATTAATTACAGCAACACTTAAATATTCAACTAGCATCATTTAACCTATAAGGTTACAAGTTAAAATTACATGTGAGGTACGTATGCAGGTAAAATCTACTTCCTAACCATTTAATTACATGCTTAAGTTTTTCTTTAATGAAACAACTTGTATCATGTAATGAAATGATTGATCTTGAAGTTATGAAAGTGGGTTCATTAGGTCCTTACTTATTTCAGCCATAGTTTAAACAAGTTCATTATAAACCTTTAATTTATACTTCATGAAGATGGAGTCTAAATCCCATTTAATTCCTTTGTAAGCATTCTATATTTTGATTAAGAATCTACTTAATGAAGAACACAGTCAACCATATTCATAACATTTTAACAAGCTCTTCATTTTATTCTCTAAGATCATGCTCAAGGAAAAGGTCCAATTATGAAAATAGACTACATATATTTCAAATACATAGAGAATTTATATATATATATATATATATATATATATATATATATGTTTCAATCATAATTTCATTCCATTTTTTAGGATATATATGTGAGTGTTAACTTATTAGTTGATTCTCCTTTATGTGACAATAAACCAACTAGTATTTCAGATCCTCAAACCAAATATCATATCACTTAAGTATATAAATTATCCTCCTTTATTTAGGATAATACTTAATAATACATCCCAATTTATGCCAAAGAAGGTAAGTGAATAAAGTAGTATTCAACAATCATCAAACCATTTATTCATCAAAAAGGAGTGATCCGTCTGCTAATTACAGTAGTGTTTTAGAGATTATAAAGTGTCATAACAACATAAAACTAGTTATTTTACATCTTTCTTTTCTGGCAAAGTGCATCTTAGGTAATGATGCCACATAATCATCATAATAAAGAGACAAATTCTTTTAGTAAAAAAAATGTAACTTTCTATATGTCTTTCTCCTTTCATCTTTTACGAAATTCATGTGCAAAATTGTTAGCATGAGTCAGTTCAATGAAATAAGTATGATAAGCACTATAGCATTAAAACGTTGTGCTTTTATCTAACTATTTCATAAAAATAACTTTGTTGTTTATAAAATAGTTCCAAAACACAAACAAGATAAATAGAAAGACTTCACTCTACAAGATTAAACCAAGAAGGAGAGAAAATTAAAGTTTCTAATGTGTAAGTAAGGTTTAATTAATAGGCATATCAACCCTATATTTACATCATAAAAACTCTTTTCAACATGCTAGAAATAAAACAACAAAATTAAATAAATGAAATTCAGAATTCATCCTAACTTTACCTTCTCATTCATGTATCCAAATTAAGTTCCTCCAATCAACTAGTTCTAACTTTTCAAGAAGTAAGACAAGATATATAAAACTATCTTTTAGATTGATTTTATTGTTTAGAAAAAAAAATAAGAATTACATTCCAGCTAAATATCATACTATCTCAGACTCATTCTAGTTCCTAAGAAGTACATTGATCATGAATAATTCCCAATACCATATGTAAGGATAAATTAATCATAGAAACAATAAAATTAATTTATGGTTCACATTCACACAGTCTTGCATTTTGATCAAACTCCAAACTCAAACATACAAGTACTAATATCAGCATGTAATCCTTAAGACATCAGCAACTGAACTTTCATTAATTCTAAAACAAGGAAACATGAACTATCTTTTGGTACTTCCCAACTCAAACCCCATTCCTTTTTCAAATAAAGAATAAGGAACTAAAAGTTCATAACCATACAAGTACAATATCATTCCCAGTTTTATCATAAGTTAGAGTTCATCTAAATGGAAATATTATAAAGAGAATGTAACAACAATTTAGAATTGAAACAAACTCCAATCAAGTAAGGGATGTTCTCAAGAGACTCTTCCCAGTACCACAGTCTTATAGTCATCATAATAACTAAAGGTTCAAGATGATATAACTAATACAGAAAAAGGAATGTAAAGATACACCATGTAGATCAAATTTTCCCCAACTTCAAGGTTGGTAATAACTTAAAAAGAGCCACAATAAATTGACAATACCTCCCTTGATACAAAAAAAATAAGACGTTAACACACAATAAGGAGGAAGCCACAATCATTTCCCATTCTATAGGATAATCAGCCACTCCATGTAAATATGGGAAAAACAAAAGAGAACATACTCCCATAAGAGAAATGCACTTCAAATACAAGAACAAATTTTAATGTACACAAAAATCAACAAGCTCAAACTTGAAACACCAATCTAGCCTAGAATTGAGTAAACATTAATGGATCGGTCAAAAGGGAACAAATACAATACTATCAATATTTTTTTAACCTATTTTTTCTACCTTCTATGAAGGTATTATCTCCATACATGGATCAAACCGATTAACAAAAGACTCGTTACATTTCCAAGTAAATTCAATGACCAAAAGAAAGAATAGCAACCTAGACCAAGTTTAAAACTAGTATCTCAAATATCTAACAATCGACAAAGTAATAAGGTAGATAGAGCATTGAGTACCCTCTTATTAACAAGAGTTCAAAAAAAATTAACCATTCATGAAAACTTTCCGAAATCAAAAGATCTGTTCAAACCCAAAAGCCCAAAGTGGGTTTATGAAGCATACATAATAAAACCAAAACTCGTAATGAATTCATTCAAGCTCAAGATAAGTTTTCTTATACCCAAATCAAATGGTAACAAAATAATATTCAATGAAGAACACAGAGTTAACAACATGTTCCCATTTGGGGGAAGCACCAAATCATAAGTAACCTCGTATCAAAACGACGATATACCCATAGTAAAATACAGTCTCAAAACTAAATGAATCATAATAATGGTTCATATTGCCATCATCGAGCAACCAAATAGAGCATAGTCCCAAAATGATGGTGTAATGCCAACACCAAGAATCCTTCAAGGAAAATTTCAACTATGATAGTAATAAGGACATACAAGTTCAAATCTAAGGATATCAACAAAACCATGCTACAATTTAAGCATATACAACTTCTCAACATAAGTTATCCATCATTCAAAGAACAAACACAGATCCTCTCCAGCATTAAGAAGATTTGAAGACAATCAAGATAACACATGAGTATTAAAATAACACATCTAGATTTCTTTTTCCACCCATATCACAAAATCATCATGCATCCAAAGGAGAAAAAATGACAACACCGTTGAAGCAAGAATAAAAAACATTAAATTAGAAGGTTTGAAATAGAGCAGAGTTGTTTTTGTGAAGCATTTAAATAAAAGCAGAAGATTTAATGGATAGGGCCTATCATACCTGATAGAGCTCTTACCTTCACTTTATCACTTAAAATCTTCAAGAAGAGTTTCTATAGCTAATCCTTCCCACGAAAATGCCAAAAAAAGTCCTTAGAACCTTCTTCTCCTTCCTCTTATAGCCTCACAATGATATTTTCATCACTATCACTACCATGAAAGACAAAAAAACATCCAAGGACTCAAAATGAGGGTTAGAAGATAAAACCACATGCAGAGCTAAAGCTCACAAAAACCGAATGAGAAAAACAAAACCAAAACCATTCTTTCTTCCAACTTCCCTTCTTCCTAGGAGGTTTCTTTTCCATTACCAAAAAATTAAATTTCAAATAGGACTGACATTCCTTCCACTTATCCTACCACCAGCAGCTTGTGTTTGGCTATATTTAAATTCAAAATTCCATGCAACTATCACTTTGGCAGAGGTGCCAACTAGACCTCTTATCTTCTTTTCGTGCATTCAAAAAATTTAGCCAAAACAAAAGTTTTTAATGCCCACAAATGCCTCATTAATACCTTGGGGATGGTGCCACCAACTTGCCCTTACATTTCATCCATTTCACCCCTTAGGTTATCCCATGAATAGGTTAGATTCATCACATTAGTTTAGGGACTAACTTTGGTCCTTAGTTTAAAGTCTAAGGTTTAATCTTAGGCTCTTTTCCTTTTTATTAACAACCTTTATTAATCAAAGAACTTAGCAACTTAAAATAGATTACCACTTAATAACATATATTAATTAGGTCCCTTTAGCAATAACTAGGAACTGCAACATGAAACTTACCAAAGAAGAATCAGAATTCCATCTGAGGATCACATACGAAGTAGGGAGTAGCAGAGCTCACCCGAGAATCCAAGACAACTAGAGTTCAGAGATCTTAAAATCTATTCATCTCGGTCAAGATGACCATGCTGTCATGAAATTAAAAGCATGCCTTGGATCACTAAAATTTATCGAAGGTAAATTTATCCTGTAGGATAGGTTATGAACCCTGAAGCAAAATTTTAAGTGGAACAAAACTAAGAACTAGTTTAAACTGAATCAGTTTCTTATTTCCACGAGCAGTGCATTATTCAACATAAGAATAAATGAATTACTGCATTTTTAATTCAGCATAAAAATGGAAGAATGGTATCTATTCTAGTAGATAACATATTATCTATAGCAAACATAATTATTAATTCACAAGAGTACCCCCTCTTCAGATAAGAATCACATATCAAGGTTTGAAACTTTCAATATAGAAGTCGTCATAAATATCAACCATGTTAGAGGTGTTACATGCAAGGTAAGTGTTAAGGGCCATGGGTTTGAATCCAAAATCTCTTTAAAAATGAGGTCCCCACCATGAAATAAGCAAGGACTAGTGGGATCATGGACTTTAGATGATGCAGATAGAGATCTAGGAGAATGTGGTGGTTCTAACTCTTCTATCTAAGATATGTGAGATATTTGATGATGGAGTAGGCATGAAAAATCTAAGAGGTGTTTTTAAATACTTTCATTATAATGCTCATTTTATTCCTTCAAAATTTTTTGATTTTCCGATTGAGGTTTAGACATTTCTTGATTTGGATTTATGATTGATTGATATTGTGGATTTTGATGAGGTAATGATGTTGACATGTTTTTTGATGTTTGGATATGATATTGCTATCTTATAAGTACCATAATTAAAAAAAACATAATCACCTACAAATGAAAGATAACTAAGTGGGTTGATTACAAACAATAGACAAATCAAGTAGAATAAATTTGTAAATTATCTTGATTAGTTAAGAAAATATGAAATGTGCAAAATGGCTGATGGGGTATTAGGAAATTGATTTCTATGGCTAGTTCTAGTAATGTTTAAAGCTGATGTCCTTGTTATACCCGAAGGTATTTGAGGCTCACATCTATGTTGGTTACGATACGAGGCTTTGTATTGGGTCCTATCCCCTCACTTCACTATCCCGGAGCAATAAGAGAGTCAAGTGCTTATCCAATACACCAACAACCAGTTATTTATGTTGTATTTTCTCATTTGTTATCAATTTAGTTGTCTAATAGTAAATAAATTACATAACTTATAAATCTTGGAGGGTTTATGTTACCTCGAATGTACAATGATACATGCACAATATGTATGATGGATCCTAGTTGCTATAAATTAGATGAAATTTACAAGTAAGAATGAAAACAATTTTGATTAGATGATTTCAGTGGGGGTTTACTGATAAGGAGGACCTGAGAAGTGTTAACTTCCTCAGTAATGTCAACCCCCGTTGTCAAATAAAAGCAATGTAAACAAGGAAATTTATACTTATAATATGTAAAGACTGAAATAATAGAAAATGTTAAAGCACTGTTAATTGATTTAAATATCAATCAAATTAAAACCAGTGAAAGATAAATGTACCTAGTCTGGGTCGATGGCGACTGAGACTATGAAGAGGCAGGTTGATAGTGACCTAGGGGACTAGATAAGAAATGTGGGAGGAATATGCAAACCATGCAAGATATGAATGCAATCTAGAAGTTGTAGCAGTATGAGGATGTAGGAATCAACCTGTGGAGGAGGTTTGAAGGAAGTGAAACCAGGAAAACAATAGAAATCAAGGATTAAAGGGAAGGATTGAAACCAGGACCCTATTCGATTGTGACTGGGGTGTAAGCAGACTAATTTTTCTGTAACAGAGGAATGGGATGAGAGTTGGAGCAAACAAGAAAATTCATAGAGATCTAATAAGGATTGGAGAATTTTCTAGGAAAAAGAGTAATGGATTCTGAGGCCAAGTCAATGTCAACCTATTAGGGTCAACAACGACTCTGATAGAGTTGGCCAAAGCCAAGGAAAAGGTAAGCCAGATGAGAAACCTGCAAGTATGGAAGTTGATGATGAATCTGTAAGTACTATTGTTTTTTTTTATTAAGGGAAAATAGTTTTGAAGGGACTATACCCTGAATACAAAAGGGCTCAAAAGCCAGATAGAAAAGATTAAAGAAGTAGCCCAGAGAAGGGTAGAATAGTCAACCAAGGAAGGCTCAACAGCCAAATATTACAATAAAGGAGGAAAACAGGATCTAAACGTACAAAGATCCAGAGAAAAGAAGGCAAGAACAAAAAGGAACCAAAAGAGAAACAGCTAAAGGAGCCCCACCACAAAACAGCTCTAGAACCGCCCGAAGACAGCCACATCGCAGCCAAAAAACAGCAACATTACAACCCTTTACTTGATGGCTCTATCAATTTTGGTTTTGATAGCCTGCAGAGACATGAAGAAGGCAATGGCAGTGGCCTGAGAGGGGTCTTGAAGATCAGCTTGGGCAATTGCAATGTCCCTTTTCTCTTTAGGGCCCCATATATCCTCATTGATCCCGCTTAAACTACAAACACTGTGGACATGTTGCTCAATGAAGTTGTAAATGCTTTTGAGGGTAGACAATATGCAGTCATTTCGGCTTTTAGCATTCCCCAATCTACCATCTAGGGACTGTAGTTTCTTGAAAAATTCACCAATAACCCCCTCATCCTCCTCACTTTGAAGGATCCTTTTACCCTTAGCTCTTTCCATGTTTTTTATAGCTCCTTTGAGCTCTTGAAGCTCCTTTTCTAATCTGTCCACCCTATCCAGCAAATCCTCCTCTTTGGGCTCCTCCACCGGCCTGCTGATATGCAGAAGGCTTTCAGCTAGTTCTAAATCCTTGTGGCTCCTCAGGACACGTTGGGAAGCAGGGATTTTGGCTTTGAGGCTCTTGCTTTTCTTGCTGGAGGTCACATCTTCATTCTTTCTTTTTAGCAGGGGGTAGTGGGAGCAGTGTGGGCAGGAGTAGGTATGGAGGAGGGAGGTGGGATAGGATTCATCGGAGGGCAGTTGGAGAAATGGCGGTGAATCAAAAGGATAAGGCCTTGGTGTAAAGGGACAGCCCTAGAGTGGCTTTGAACTTCCCTTATGGATTTCTCCAAGGAGTTAATCAGATAATGAGGAAAGCTGATAATGTTATTTCTATGAAAATGATTCAGAAAAATCAGATGTTTTTGAGGTATAGTCACATATCTTCCTTCAAGGGTAACATACCTTACCACCATTTTGGCTAGTTCAGCAAACGGTTCAGGGATCGACTCCACCTTGAGGCCAGCAGTCACGAACTCAAGATTCTCTCCCTCTTCCAGAAATTTCTTGGTTTCAACCTCCCTGTCTACCTTTTTATTGAAGAATTTTGTGCCTTCCAGGCTGAGGCCCGTGATCTGAGCTATGAGCTCTTATGTGATTTCCATTTTCATGTTATTATATTTGACTGTTCTGTTCTTCCAACCCCGGGTGAACTTGATAGAGATGTCCTGGTCGAAGCCTTGGATCCTTTCGATGAAATTAGATAGGCCCCCCATTTGCAGGTATTCCCACAGCTCCGTGTTCTCTTTCCACTCAGGGTTGTGGGTCGGTTCGGTTTTGCATGGCGGCCCCCCCCATGTTTCCTCTACACCTTTTCCTGTTCTCAACGGTAAAATAGCTATCAATGTGTGGAATAGGCCAAACTTTGAACTTGGAGTTTAAATCATTCCTTCCCGTGAAAGCCGATTTAATTATTATGCTACACTTGTTATTATTACCCCGCGCCTCGGCTTTCCTCCTATATCAAGGAATGATGACAGCCCCGCCCACACAGATCGCAACAATCATCCAAATCTTTTGTGATGTCATCCACATGTACTTGGGGATCCACACATTAGCATCAAAAAAACAGCCGTTAGTTATGATTTTCACTACCATGAAGATCAATGATTATGGCTTTATTGACATGAGCGGGCAGAACGTCCCCGCCAATCCAAGTTTGAAAGGGATTATTAACACTGAAGTTAGCCAAACTGTCAGCGACCCTATTTCCTTCCCGGTAGGTGTGGGTGATTTGGACATTTACAAAGCTTTTACATATATCAATAGCTTCTTCTATAAAATCCCTAATAGACCAGCTGGGTGTTGCTTTTTATTCAGAAGATTGATAATATTAAGAGAATCACCTTTAATTATGATATTTGGAATGTTACAATCTCTGGCAAGTCTAATGCCCCAAAGAGCCGCCATGGCTTCGGAGTAATGATTAGTCTGTCTGCCCATTCTCCTCGAAAAAGTAGCAACATAACAGCCTCTTTGATCCCTGATGATTCCCCCTCCTCCAGAGTCACCCGGATTGCCCTTAGAGGCCCCATCAAAATTTAACTTGTGCCAATCAGTGGGGGGTTTAATCCATCAGACTGTGTTCCTGTCAGTACCATTGTTATTTCTATTGACAGTGGCAATATTCCATTCAGTCATAATGCATTCTTCATTCTCCAGGTAGAGTCTATTTTTAGGGGGTTTAAATCTAGCAATATTATCTTTCACAGCAATGATAATTTCCTTATATATTTTGTTACAAGCCTGTCTATTGTTTCTGAAAATATTATCATTACGAGCCTTCCAGATTCTCCACATAGTGTG
This sequence comes from Taxus chinensis, assembly GCA_019776745.2. Lineage (NCBI taxonomy): Eukaryota > Viridiplantae > Streptophyta > Pinopsida > Cupressales > Taxaceae > Taxus > Taxus chinensis. The sequence goes on from CM034150.1 coordinate 289,284,288, forward strand.
GGGCAAAACAAGTTGCCATAGCCTTTTTACCATGCAATGTTTGAACGGAGAGTTCCATTGCTCCCAAGCCTGAGGGCAGGTAAGGGGGAAAATCCATCTCAGATTGAATTTTGCAATAACAAGCTGCCAAATTTTGGAAGCAATCTCACAATGGAGGAATAAATGCTTTATATCTTCAGCCTCATGCTGACACATGCAACATCTATTCGGCATGATGAATCCCTTCTTGATGAGGTTGTCATTAGTTAGGATCTTGCCATTAATAATTAGCCACCAAAAGAAGTTCACTCTAGGAGTTAGCTCTGGCATCCACAATTTGTGCCACTTAATTTCATGCTTGCCATGGATGCAAAGAAAGAATTATATCCTGCTTTAACAGTGTAATCCCCATCAAAAGAATCTTTCCAGATGAGCTCATCCTTAAGATTTTGATTACTTATATGGATTAGGGAAAGTTGATTCTGAAGAGATGTAATATCAGCCTGAATATTAATATGCTCCACTTTTAGCTTCTTCCATTTTCTTTTGTTTCCATTCCTCTCAATGTATCCCTGGATTTTGTGTCCATACTTTGCAATCAAGCTGTCTTTAATATGATCATAATCAGAAATCCAGTTAGAATCCATCCACTTATCAGTCCAGAAGTTTATGTTTTGCCCATCTCCAAGCTTCCAGCTGCACCCCTGAGAGAGAATGTGCCTGCTGCAAAGAAGGTTGTTCCAGAAAATAGAGCCACTCGGAAGGGACTGATCATAAATGAAGGAAATCTTGCTTTGATTTGAAAGATATTTGGTCTTAATCAGCTCTGTCCAAGGTCTGTGCTCTTTTATAAGCCTCCATCCTAATTTTGTAGTAAGGGCAGTACTCATATGATTGATATCTTTGATGTCTAACCCCCCTAGTCTCTTAGGTTTACAAACCTGTTCCCAAGCCACAAGATGATATCTAAATCTGTCCTCCGTACCGTGCCACAAAAAGTGTTTTTGGATCTTCTCAATACTGTTCATCACAGCTGTAGGCATGCTGAACATTGACAGAATGTATATAGGCAAGTTTTGAAGCGTGCTTTTAACCAAAAGACACTTACCTGCACTTGAAAGAACTGCTCCTTTCCAGCCAGCCAAATTTCTTTGAAATCTCTTAATAAGATCATTCCATACCTCCACTGAAATCTTGCTAGTACTTAAAGGTAACCCTAAGTAAGTAGCTAGTAGAAAATTAATTGTGCATCCTAGAATACTAGCAATCTTTCTTTTCCTCTCCTCAGGAGTATTGAAGAAATAAATAGAGCTTTTGTCAAAATTAACTTTTTGCCCCGAGGCTTCCTCATAAAATCTGAGGATGGTTTTAATGGCCTTTGCTTCAATAATAGAAGCCATTAGTAACAGCAAAGTGTCATCAGCAAACTATTGATGAGAGGAGATCTGATTACCCGTAGTTGGAGGGAAGCCTTTTAGCATGCCAATGTTAATAGCTTTGGAAATAGATCTACTTAAACTGTCAGCCATAATAATGAATAAAAGAGGGGAGATTGGGTCACCTTGCCGTATACCTCTATTACTGGCAAAATATCCCATAGGTTCCCCATTAACAACCACAGAGAATCTAGAGGTAGAGATGCAAGAGTGAATAATTTTCCTAAATTTGCTTTGAAAACCAAATTTGGCCAGGACCTCATCCATGAATCTCTAGGAGACTCTGTCAAAATCTTTATGCATGTCAAGTTTGATGGCCATCCCCGCCTTCTTACTTTTATCCATAGAATGTATAGTTTCATGAACCATGATAATTCCATCTTGAATAATTCTTCCTTGAATGAATCCGCTCTGTTGTTGAGAAATGATCTCCATGAGAATAGGCTGCATTCTAGTGGTGAGAATCTTTGTAAAGATCCTATAAATGACATTGACCAAACTTATAGGCCTGAAATCTTTGAAGTCTTTTGCATCCATCTTTTTCGGGGCAAGCACAATGTGTGTATTATTTAGTTCTTTAATAAGATTTCCCAATCTGTAAAATTCATTGACAGCTTTCAAGAGATCTTCAGAGCATATTTCACAACATCTTTGGAAAAATATTGTTGATGTTATAGACATGAAAAATATTAGATACAAAAAAAATCAAGATTAAATGAAAAAATAAGATTAAAAAAATATAAAATGACACCAATCTCACAAAATGACCATCACGATTGAGGCATACATGCTGCAAAGAGGTCTTAGAGACCTGTAATGGCTTCTGGAATGTTCAAGCATGAGGTATTGTCTGTAATTTGCAAGAGAGCTTTGGGATTTATATGCATTCCATGGGGAATAGAAATAAATCACATAGATTTATAGGGTTGATGGCGATTGGGCTTAGTCATCACTGATCGTAGGGAAAGTTTCCCCAATGGGAAGATTTTCCTTTTTTGGTGTGATTTCTTATTTTTTTAGGAGTTGGTTGAATTCTTTAAAGCATTAGGAAGGAATGGGTTGTTTGGGGATGATGTGTAGGTGAGTTGGAAGTGGAAATAGGTTGGAGAAATCATAGGGAAAAGCATATCTGTAGATTTAGAATGAAAGCTTTCTAGAATGGAATGTTAGTTAGGGCATGATTAATTAATTAATTAATTGGTATTATTAAATAGGATTTATAGGTGATGGGAATTTAATTAATTAATAGGAAGTGATTAATTAAATTTAAAGAGGGAATTTCCTTAAATAAATGGGATGAATAGAATAAAATACACACATGCAAGTGATGAGGGTATAGATACCGAATTTAGGTGTCTACATTTTGCCCCTTTTTTTTGAGTGGTTTTCACTAGCAAGCCATAAGACAAAAATGATGAGAGTTGGATTTGGATAAAAATAATTGATGATGAGCTCCCCCTCAAATGAGGGATCAATGTCATCAAGGGAAATCAATGACGCATTTGAAAAAAGGTAAATGAAAAAGGGTGGATGAGTGATGAAAATATGGGTAAAAAATATTACGAAGGAAAGATGGCCCAAGAAAAAAGGAATCACAATAATAATGAAAAATATGGTGGTGACTCCAATATCACATCAATAGAGGACAATTGTTATCTCAATGGGGATGGGATACAACGTTCTATGGACTAGTGAGTGGGTGAAGATCATTGCGATATAAATGAAGGTTGGGATGACCAACAGGGAATAAGAAAGTCATCAAAATATGTGCAACTATATGTGAAAGGTATGCAAAATCCTTCATACACAAGGAATCAAGGAAAAGGTAAGCATCCATAGGGGATGAAGATGAATGATATGGTGCCCAATGGGACACAGAAAATGCATGATAAGGTAAAATGAAAAAGTGAGTGATGAATTAATATGCCCCAAGAGAAGTATGGTTTAGAAGGTGGAAATGAAATATTCCTTAAGTTGGGAAAGGTATGGCCTCAAAGGAGGACTTCGAGAGTAAAAATGGAAAGAGTGAACTTTGGAAAAAAATTCCTCATGGGAGAATAAATATGGTGTTAAAGGAGGACTTTGTGCATGGATTGGATACAATTGTCAAACAAAAATGTCTGAAGGGGGAGTAAACATTACCTCAAATGCAAAGAAAGGAAATGAATGATTAAGTAAAATTCCCCAAGGGGAAATAAGTATGGCTAAGATTTTGTACTTTGAGATTAATTGTTGAATTAAATACTAGGAGGAAAGAATAAATATGGCTAGAAATGTGGACTTAAAGTGGAACACGAAAGATGAAAGATATTGAAATAAAATTCCCTAAAGGAGGAATATAGATGGCCACAAGGGTGGACTTATGATGAGAGATATTAGATAAGAACCAATAAGACACACCTTAATGATGGAGACCTATAGGTATGAGTGACTCTACATCATATCAAGTAACGTACGAGGAAAATATTCCTCCAACTGCATTGGTGGTTAACAATAGGATGATCCAAATAACATAAGGCCCATGCAACCGACACTAATGCTAGTAAATAACCAACAATGGTTAGTCATTTCAAATATCATAAGGAAGTAATGGATGAGACCATCTTATAAATCGAATATTGACATGACAAAAGGGGTTTAAGATGTAACTTGTATAGAGGAAAGAGGCTTCTACAAAAAAGTGGTGTTCCCTAAAACTATGCCTTAGCTCTAGGAATGGGAAAGAGAAAACTAATCAATGCGGGAAGTCCACTAGAAGAAATTTGATCAATGCGGGAAGTTTTTTTAGGATAGTGATAAAATGGGAGGCTAATCAATGCAGGAAGCCTTCAAATTCCATAAGGAGTAGCCATCCTTCAAGGGTATGGTCTACTTTATATAAAATATAGATAGAAAGAATAAATTATAGCCATCCTTCAATAGATCGGTCTTTTTTATTTCATGCTTTTGATTTTTTCTTTTGCATGAACAATTTTCATTTAAGGGATCAATCTATTTTTTATAATTTTGTCTTTTGATTTAAGCACCCATGAATTTTGACTTTACATGGGGGAGAGTTGGGACTAGATAAGTAGACCACTTAGGATGGGATAATGATGTACGAGAGACACCCCTGGACCCTTTGCATGGTTCCAATAGGTGAATAAGAGGGTGATGGATGTAATGATCATGGAGTTCTCACTAAAGAGGAGAACCTATCCATAAGGAATATGCAATGGGGAGATTCGTGGTGCCCATATTTAAGGTCACATCTAGGAAGTGATAGAAGACAACATAGTTTAAAATCATCACAATGAGAGATGGAAGGGGCTAAGATGGAGGAATGATCCAATGATATGACTAAGGGCACATAGGTAAATGTGTTAACAATAGAATGGTCATAAGTACAATGTGTTAATTGGTTCCACTTCTAGTTTATCGTCAAGGGAGGTTGAATGATAGGCTCCCAACCCATCCTTATGTAATAATGTATGGTCCAATCAAATTAGGGGAAAAATTTCCACGTTTGCTCCTTTCTAGAGTAGTGAAATTCTGATTTTCTTTAAGAATGAGGTCACCAAAAGTAAATTCATGTTCCTTAAGGTTCTTATTGTAAGAAAATTTAATGTGATGTTGATAAACATGATGGTGTTCAAGAGCGAGGATGTGACACTCGTCTAGTATCTCGAGATGTGCTAAATGAGCTT